>JAGMVL010000125.1:0-1285000 GCA_019202695.1 Populus x sibirica | reverse complement strand
TTTGTTTTAAATTAGTAAATTTAATCAAGAAAAGGTTAATCATTGCTGTCAAGGGAAGGTTTGAAGAGAGTGGAGTAATACTTTATGTTAGCTAGAATTGCTGCAAAATTTTTTTTGATCAACTGGGACAGGATAAAAATTATAGGATTTTGTCAAACATAAAGGATGTGATTGCGGAGTGTGGAATGTGAAAAGGGGATGGTCTTTTTTTCTTAGGAAAGAAGAGAGCATAGGATTTTGCAATATGTGGATATTGGTGTTGTGGAAATTAAGAGTTTCTTTTGCACCGGTTTATTAGTTTAGAGTGGCAATTGAAGTTTTCGGGACTGGATTTTTTTGGCTTGTTGAAACATTAATGGAAATAAACCTAGCAATTATAGTGTTAAGCTGATTATGTTAAGTCTATGTTCTCTATTTGCATTTTGTATTTCAGGTTGCGATTTATTAATTAAGATAGATTGTGCATTCCATGTCCTTTACATCACCTCTAGGAAATTAACCTGTTAATTATATATTAGACAAAACATTTTAACCGAGAACATGGATGATTCTCAATCACAAGATAAGGCTTGTTGGACTAGAGAGATGTTGCATGTTTTTTGTGACATATGTATTAAAGCAATTGAGCAAGGTATGCGACCTAACACATATTTCGACAAAGCTGGGTGGAAATATGTTATGAATTGTTTTAAGGATCAAACTGGCCATGCATTAACGAAAGCACAATTAAAGAATAAGTGGGACGAAATTAAAAAAGATTGGAGAATATGGAAAAAGTTGATTTTCAAAACAGGAGTAGGATGGAGTGCTGAACTGGGAACAATTGCGGCTCCTGATGAATTGTGGAAAGCTAAAAACCAGGTCTGTTTTTTTCAGTATGTTTAGAGCTGTAATAAACTGTTTGATTGCGTGTTTTTACATCATTTTTGATGCATTTTTTTCTTCATTGTCCCTTTGTTGTAGGAGATACGCGGAGCAAGAAAGTTTAGGCATGTTAGCATCGATCCAACATTGTGTAGTAAATATGATATCATGTTTACAAACACTGTTGCTACTGGTCAGTATGCTTGGGCTCCATCACAGGGTCTGAATTCTGATGAAGATGGTGTCGGTCAAAGGCAAACTAACACAGTAAATGAGGACCCTCAACTTCAGGAAGGTAATGGAGATTCTGAGGAGGATAGTCTACCAAATTTTGTTGTCGATGTCAATGATATGGTGGCTGGTGTCAATTTTTCCAACAGCACAAGCAATCCCACTGGTAGTAGTGGGAAGAGAAAAGGTGTGCAACAAAGTTCCCAACAAAATTTGAAAAAAAAAGGGTGCCGGAAGGGGATCGCATTTGTTTGCGCGATTAGATAAGTTAGTTGATAGTGTGTCTACCAAGAGTGAATGCACGTCAACTATTTTGGATAAAAAAGGATGTAGCATAGAAGAGGTGATGAAGGAGTTTCACTCCATTGAGGAAGTGGTGTTCGACAGTGAGCTGTATTGTTTTGCAACTGAGTTTTTCATGGTTAGAAGTAGGAGGGAAATGTGGGCAGCAATTGATGATATGGACCGAAAATTTCAGTGGCTGAAATTAATATTCGATCGAAGGGCAACCTACAGACCTTGAAGTAAGTTTACATTTGATTTAGGGAAAAATAATAGTTATGTATGTTATTTTATGTTATATGTTGCAGCAATTAAATTTTGTTGTGTGTCTTATGTTTTGGTAATTATTGCATGCATTTCATATTTCAAGTGTTTTTGAATGTTTACACACTTCTAATGTTTGATTTGTATTCCAATGAGCCGTTAACATGTTGTATGGTTATGTGTTTTCTCACAGTTAAAAGTCCACAAAAAGGTTAGGTGCATGAGGTGTTGCTGCGGCTGTAGAATTGCCAAATGGTTGATGCAAACGGTTATGCCTTTGCTGTTTTTTCCCAGGTTTCTTAACTTGTAACGTATCATATGTTGAGCAATTCCTTTGTATTTGTAGTTGTTGGCTCATTGGTTATGTTTGATATGTTTTTAACAGCTATTGTTGTACCTTTTACAAGCTGTAATTGTAGGTTTCATGTTGACTTCTATAGCCTAGTTTGAATGGCTGGAACACTTTGTGTTCAGTTTGCTTTTTCAGCCTTGAATTTCATATTGTAACTTGACGGATTTCATGGTTTTTTCTGAGTTGAATGGCAGCTAATTGGTTGAATGTTAGTTGACTTGAATTGTCGCTACTGACCTTGAATTATTGTTCCTTACTTGAATGTTTGATTGTGGGTTGAATGAGAGTTCTTGGGTTGAATGGTTGGTCATGGTACAAATACTTGGTTTCTTGATGGGTATGGCGGTAAATATATGTTGGTTTGTCTTTTGTGTGTGTTTCTATTTAAGATGCATTATCATTCCAAAGCATTTTCATTGGCTGGCCACAAATTTTGCAGGCATTCCCACGTGTATTGAGGGCTGTTTTCAGGAGGTTTTGTTGCTGTTTTTACACTGCAACGTCAACTTCATTGACTTTAGAAGGTTAGTTGTTGATTTTAGGGCTGTTTTTTTTAGTTAATACAACTTTATCTTTATCTTTTGTTATCAAATTTAGATGGTAAATCAGATAGGGCTGCTATTATTGTCAATAAAGCAAGTTTATTTTTTGTTTTTTCCCTATTTATACAGCAGTCCCTTATCTTTAGTTTTTTTCCTCATGAAACCTTAATGGCCTGCCACCACATATTTCAAGCATGCCAATGTGTATAAACACTGTTTTGAGGGTTGAATTTAAGTTTGTGCTGTAAAATATTGAATGCGTTACTTATAAGTAAAATGTGTGTGATTCGTTGGGGTTGCTTCAATTTAAATGTTTTTTGCTTAAATTAATTTCGCCGTAAATAAGTTTGATTATTAGAGATTGCTGCAATGAAGATGTTTTGGGATAAGTTAATGTCGCCATTAATGTTTAAAATAATGTAAACAAATTACGCAGTGAAAACTGTCATGTTACCGTTACGTTGCAGGTTGAAAATTACAATTATTGTTTTGTTGAAAAATATTGAATGAGTTACGTATAAGTTAAAGATGTTCGATATTTAGCGCTTCATCAAGCATAAATGTTTTGTGTTAAGATCGCCATTAACGACACAACAAATCAAAAAATATTATTCAATGAACATGTATTATTTACCGATACCCTGCAGGTTGGAAATTGATATTAAGTTGTGTTTGTAGATATGGATCCGAATTGGTTTACTGCGCTTTTTGATGACCATTATGAAAATGTTATGAATAATGCTGGTTGATATATATCGGATGGGTTTGCTGGTACAAGTTCAGTAAGTGGTTTTGGAGGTAGTGTCGGTGATGGTTATGGGAACTATAACAGTGAGGTTCAGGACGACGACCTAAATCAACAGGATGACAATGACGGTGGCGATTTATTCTGGCATAGAGAGTGTGATCGAACTAAATTAGTCATATGCACTGCTGGAGCACTGACGATGTATTACAATACGTATGTTTACAAAGAGCCATGTATGAATTCATACAACACTGGCATGCGATGGTTGACGGAAATTTTAAATGGGCATTGGATGCGTTGTGTGAACATGTTTCGGATGGATGCGGACACATTGAAGAGTTTGGCTTTAGAGTTGGAAACGATGTACAGGTTGAAACCGTTTAGAAGGATGAGTGTTATTGAGAAAGTAGGCATGTTTCTCTACACTTTAGCTCTAGGTGCTTCAAATAGGGAGGTGCAGGAGCGTTTTCAGCATTCAGGTGAAACAGTTTCCAGAAATTTCAAAGAGGTTCTTCGTTCTGTGTGCTTGCTAGCAGCTGATTTCATCAGACCAGTAGATCCGGAATTCACAACAACACCATTGGAAATTGAAATGAATCCGAGATACATGCCCTATTTCAAGGTAAGCAATACTCTGTACAAGTAGTTAAATATTTCAAAAGGTTACAATCAAATATTTAAGTGTAATTAAATTGCTTCGGCAACAAATTTTTTGTTTTTTTAGAATTGCATTGGAGGGATTGATGGAACACATATACGTGCATGTGTTTCACAAGAAATTCAAATACCATTTATTGGTAGAAAAGGTATACCGACGCAAAATATAATGGCAGCATGTAGCTTTGACATGCAATTTACATTTGTTTGGGCTGGGTGGGAAGGTAGTGCTCATGATACAAGAATATTTTATGAGGCGATTGAAAATACAAACATACAATTTCCGCGGCCACCGGAAGGTATTAACCCGAAAAAAAATATGGTTGTTGTTCAGCTGGTCTAATTTCTTTTTCTATGAAGTATTTTGTAAGCGTTAAACAATTAGTACATTTATGCAGGGAAGTATTATCTTGTTGATTCGGGATATCCGAATGAATACGGTTACTTGGGTCCATATAGAGGGGAGAGATATCATCTTCCAGAATTTCATCGACGAGAACAACCGCGAAGTCGGGAGGAACTATTCAACCGAGTCCATTCATCATTACGATGTGTTATCGAACGTACATTTGGAGTTTGGAAGAAAAGATGGCGAATCTTGCAAACCATGCCTGAGTTTCCTTACAAATCACAGGTTAAAATTGTTGTCGCATCAATGGCGTTGCACAACTATATTCGACGGAAGTCAGGCCAAGATGTTGCATTCAACAAGTTTGATAGCCATCCTGGTTTCGTTCCTCCAGATACTTTTCCCGATGTTGTTCAACAATCACAAACAACTGGACACCAGAGTGCGTCGCGTATGGATTATATTCGTGATGGCATTGCAAATAGTTTGATGGGGCAATAATGTTTAATTGTAATAACAAATCACGCTTTTATTATTTTGCTGGTATATATGTGGACAAAATGTTTTATTTTCTCTTAACACAAAGAATTTTTGTATTTATGTCATTTTTCGTCATTTTGTGTACCAAAGCAACCGCAACCACAGGTTTAACCAAACATGTTTTTAACAACAATAAAGTCAAACCACACTTTTAACCAAACACTCAAATTATATACACAAACCACAGAAAAAGTACTTATTGAAAAAATCACTTTTTTCCAACTGCAATCACAACAACAACAGCAATACTAAATATACTCATAGTACCCTGTGAATCCACAACCAGATAGCAAAAAATACACTGAAATCCTAGAACACA
Source organism: Populus x sibirica (assembly GCA_019202695.1). Lineage (NCBI taxonomy): Eukaryota > Viridiplantae > Streptophyta > Magnoliopsida > Malpighiales > Salicaceae > Populus > Populus x sibirica. The sequence goes on along the minus strand of JAGMVL010000125.1, from coordinate 1,279,852 downwards.
TGTGGGTTATAAAAACTATAAAATCTGAGTATTTTTTTTTTTTTTTTTTATAATGGCAAGTTGCTTTTCTAGCTATAAAAACATCACATCAAGTCCATTAAAATAAATTATCAAGCTAATCTAGAATAAAATTAATATGAAAAAATAAAATAAAAGGAAATTATGTGACTTAAAAAAATAAGAAAATAAATTGCCCTATACAAATACAGAACACGATTGTGTGTGAATGCATTGGATTGCCTAGCTCTGTTAGTTTTTCTTTAATTTAATTGAATTTCAGTAGCCTAGAAATTCATAGTTAAGGGATGTGATTAAAATCACCTGTGATTATGAAACATAGGAGTGATTATTTTTGGTTTGGTTTGTTTTTTTTTTAAAAAGTAACTAAACTAATTTTTTTATAAAAAAACCGAAATTAGTTCAAACCAACCGGTTTCGGTTCGTTTTTTTGGACAAAAACCGGTTCAAACTGGTTTGGCTTGATTTTTCCGGATTGACTCGGTTTTGGCTTGTTTTCTTTCCGGTTTGGCTCGGTTTTTTTTCCAGTTTGTTTTCGGTTTGGGTTTGGTTCGGTTTGGTTTTTTCGGTTTCAGGCTTATAAAATTGAAACTAAACCAAACCGGTCGTTTTTTTCAAAATTTTAATCGGTTTTTTTTTACGGTTTGATTTTTTTGATTATTTTTTTTCAGTTTTCTCGGTTTAATAAATTTTTTGGTTTTTTTCTCCCCTCAAATAGCATAATCACTCATAAAGGATAAGTTGATAATTAGTACTGTTTAATTGTTTGGCCTACAACAATTAATCAACTATGACATGACTAAATGCCATCTTCTTCAATTATTTAGAGGCTAAATGCATCATTTCTTTCTTTTCTTAAAAATAAAATACAATTGGAAAATTCAATACTGGACATATTACAGGAATTCATTAAATAAATTAAAAAAAAACTTTTGATGACACCATGTATTTGCACTTTGACATGCAAAAGCCACATCTAGGCTCACAGGTTTTTTTACAGACAGAATGCGTCTTGTTCAATCACGCAATTTTAATTATTAAAGATTAAGTACCAGATGACCAAAATATTCACTCTTCAATCTTCATCACCCAAGACTAGACCCTGCAACGTACAGGACCTATAGTAAAATATATTTGCAACAGGACAATTATAATTTTTTTTTCTTGACAGGCAAAAACAAGTCGAACTTGTTGATCAGTGATCATTGTTTCTGCGACTCAAAATGAAATGTTCATCATATCCATGCTCAAGCTCTCCATCATCACTTTCTCCATGAACCCACAGTTACTTGGTGCTGCTTTCTTGAAACTTCCCATTCTCGGCTTCAATGGGCAGGATGAGAGAGGAAGGATTGGGATGTTGTCACAGTTGCAGATTTCAACCATGTAACCATCTGGGTCGTGAAAGAACACCTGATCCACCATGATGCCATCTTCTTCCACCACAGCAGTCACATACCTCATTCCCATTTCTTGCAGCCTCCTCTTGACAAGGCCAACATCGGTGCACTATTGTTCAAAAAAAGAAAAAAGAAAAAAAAAGAAGACTCCCATCAGTATCACCACAATTATAGTTGCACATTTTCTTTCCTCAAGCTTGGAACTCGTAAATCTTACTTGGAAGGACATATGATTATCCTTGGGATTAATCGGACGTGGTTCGACGATGGTGTCAAACTCATGATCAATTGATGGGTTCTCAATCAAATGTATTCCGATACCAAAATTGTACAACCTGCATTTAATCAGACATTTAATGTCATTTCTTTTTTAAAACTAAATTATGAACGTATATTTAATGTCTGAAAATGCAAAGCAAGTAAATGAACTAACCAGGCTCCATTGAAATTGAAAGAAGAGGGGCGTTTTATGAGAACAAAGCCCAGAACATCCTCGTAAAACCTTACAGAAGCCCACACTGATCTGCACAACAATGATACATGATTCAATGAGAGGAGGGGAAGTGCCTCATGGTTGCTGACTTCCTCAATCTCAATTTTCATCTCTACCTCTTTTCTTGTTTTCTCTTTTTTTTTCCCGCTCTTCACTTGCTCACTTCAAGCTTTGTTACTCTCTTTGTATGCATGAACACATAACTAGGATGCTCCTTTTATAAAGCAGCATTTGGGAAATATCTCTGGTACTTTGAATTCAAATTGACGCTGGACTGTTCTTGTCCTTGATGGGTGAGGAACTTTCCTGGCAGGTTCTCTCCATTCGAGTTTACTGATCAATCAACCACCATGGCAACTCCTTGGAAGTTGCACAACTCATCACATCTGTTGGAGTGGAGGGACTAGATCATCGCTTATAAATATCACCATCTTACTTTTCAAGAGGCGTAAATGCAAGCTAGATATATAATAAATTTGTTCGAATGTGAATTGTGTGATCTCTTGGCTCAAGCCTGTCAATTCGGAGAAATTGTCAGGTAGACTAAAAACACGAGACATTGAAAAAAAACAGTAATCCTCGTATGATAATGCATGCATTAATTTTATAATTTCATCTGTGTTTTGTGTATATTATTCTAGTGTATTGGTATTGTAATAGACAAAATTTACCTAACAATTTCCAATGATAATATCTTAAATAGGCCAGGAGTGTTCTATTTCCTACTAACAAGGTTATTGATGCACGTGAAAGCATGACAATCACAGCAACGATAACATAAAGGCCAAAAATTGGCCAAAATAAAGTATAAACACAAAGAACTCTAAAATATTATTTTATTTTTGAAATATTAATATAATAAAGGATATTTACAAGTTTTTTTTTAGGCCTAAAACAATCTTAAAAAAGTAGAAAAAATAACATGAAATTACAACACTCAACAAACAAAAATAACATGAGATTACACCACACAATAAAAAATAGCTTGTGATCGTTGTGCTCTTAAACCAACTTATGCACGTGGAAGCTTGATAAGGACAATAATGAGAAAAAAATAGAAGGAAAAAATGGGTCAAAATAGGGTTTAAACATCAAAAATTCTAAAATCTTATTTTATTTCTAAAATATTAATATGATTAAGTCTACATTTCTAGCTTTAATTATATAGGCCCGAAACCGATCTTAATAGGATAGAAAAAATCAAAACTCTAAAACAAAAGAAGATATATAGCTAAAAATCATTAAATCTATAATTATCAAGGAAAAATAACAAAACTGAATCAATCAGAATCTTCAAAATTTAATTTGAGAAAATCCATTTATAAATAAATCAGCAAAGTTGATCACTCATAGAACTGGACATTGAGAATCTTCTATAAAAATTTAAGTATGAAACAATATAATCAAGAATTATAATCTTTTTTAGTCATTGTACTAGTTTAGAGTGATCTTTTTTAGATTTAATTTTATCCCATAAATTCAAAAATATCTACTAGACCATCTATATAATTTATTTATGACATATCTTCATAGAACTGTTTAGAAGCCTTAATTTCTACTAGCCAGATTGCATCAATTATGAAATTGTTCATTTATTTGTCATTCGGTACTCAACTTGTATTTCCTACAAATGAAATCGATGGCAATAAGCTAAATATATACTTTGTTATTAATGTCTTCCGGCAAAAGTGATCGTTGAAAGCAACGACCAGGCTCTTTATGTTCCTAATCATTTGTCTTCAAATCATATACCGTATACATCTTGTTGTCTTCGTAGATGGATTGAACTTGACACCTCAAAGAATATGGGGAACCAATAATTACAACATGGCATGCATGGTGTTTCTTTGCTGATCAGCGATAACAAATATATTATCCATTTTTGGTTAATGACTATGGCTTTTAGCCTCCTGAAAATTTGAATAAGGCTGTAGACAGGATGAACCCTTATTCAGGATTTTCCTATTGGATTCTTGGAATAGCTTTCTTGATTATTTTTTTTAAGCTAGGTGAGCTAGGGATGGGTGAAAAAGGAGTGGCTAATGGGGAGGTAATCAAGAGCCAAATATGTCCTCAAGGTGTTTGTTTCTCCATGAAGTGGTGATTTGAGGGAGGCTTAAGCTCTTCAAAACTCGCCGGGACAAACTACTAGCTTCCAAAAACTTCGAAATTTCTTCGATGTTTCCTCTCACCAGATTACCTTGTCTTTTTAAACATTGGATTCAAAATCTATCACGCAATTGGAAAGGGCGGTGGCATTAGCCTCCTAGCTGGTAGCCACAATACACAGACATGAAAGTGATACTCTTGTAACTAGCAATACACCTTGGAGATTTTCTAGTTTATTTTTGTCCTTGTAGATTTACTAATGCTCTATTTTTACCCTCGTTGAGTAAAAATTCCACCCCAATAATTCCAATTCAGTCGCGACATAATTGGGGGGAGGCTTTCCTTTAAGCCCAGCTATTTGCTTTATGGATAGAGTCAACCATTCAGACTTGGCCTTGCCATTACAATTTACACATCCATAATCGGTAATGTCAAACGTTAGTAAATTCTTCCAAAATTGACAATCCTAACATGATTCTGCAGATAGAATCGAACATATCCAAAGAAACACTAGGAACTTAGCCCATTAAAGAACGCTGCTTCAAGTAATACCAAAACAACTAAACAAAATACAGCACATGATCAAGCAGTACACTGCAAAATCCGTAGACTCATAAATGTATCCAGAGCAAACCAAGCTACCCTCCAATGTTGACACTTCCCCTGCAAGTTTACTTCTCAAAGCTTGGACAAAGAACACAATTTTTGTCATATAAACAAACGAACCAGATCAGATTATGCTGCCCCTGGTAGTTCTTCAAACCTTATGAATAACGTGCTGCATAAGCTCAATATATTGGAAAGCAACATCTCATATTGGTTAGCAAAAGAGAGTTTAGAATCAAGCAATAAAATCTATTTAAACTTGCACTTGGTAGAGACTATGTGATTTAGTCTTTGTTTATTATTGGTAAAAATAATAATATTGAATATAATAATTATTATTATTTTCATTAATATTGGAATTATTTTTTTAAAAAATAGAATTTATCACTAATATATATAATTTATATTTATGTTGTTTTCTTTTATGTGTGTATTATATAGGACTTTGAGCAAAATAAATAATACTTTAGATCTCATTAACCGTGATAACTTTTATTTATTAAATGATAATTTGTGAATAACTTAGTTTTCTTGATGAAGATGATTTAAATTGAAAGACTATTTAGACATCTTTGTCTGCTTCAATTTTAAAAGATAAAGAGATCTATTTTGATGACGATGATGTGCTTGGTGGAAATGACTATATATTAAAATGTGTATTTAATAATTTTCCCTACATAGCATGACATGATCAAGATATTTATTTATGTATTAAAACTTTTTACTTTTTCAATATTTTTTTTGTGTGGAATTACTTAAAATTAAAGCTTTTTTTAGTTTTGAATTTTAATTTTTTAAAAATATTTTAAATTTTAAAATTATATTTACACACTTCACATTATGTTTTTATTATATAATTTAAAGTTAATATATATAATACCTTGGAATAAAACATCAAAATATTTTCTTTCAATAAATAAACACAAAATGCTAACTAGAACAAAATTTCCAACCTTGAGATGCCCTCTAATTTTCGCAAGAATCACCTGTTTTGTTTCCAAGTCTCTCCCTTGATAAGTTGGACTCACTTGGAGACGATCATGTCATTCAATACAAAGCAAAGATTCAAGCATATAGACCTACTTTGTGCACGATAGAGATAAGGAACCAATTATTTCTTCAATCATTTTAATCTTTTTTCAATCATGTAATAAATTAGATGCAGATCTTCCACAAATTTCAAGTTTGTTGGATTTTCAATTATGAGGCATCACATGCCTAGCATCTGACCATCAGTCATCGTTCTGACAAGTATTGATCAAGTAGTTGAGTTTTTAAGGAACACGGGAATTCATGATGAGATGGATTGTTTGGTTGCTAGCTAGTTGCTTTGCATATCGTGTGTGTGTGTATATATATATATATATATATATAAACTCTTTTTCTTAACCCTTTTCACATGGTGTAAGAGATTTTCTAGAGATAAGGCATCTTTCTCTACATTAAATACTTACCAATTAACAAAAATAACAGGAACCTCACTTGACAATGGATCTTCTTGATGCTTCTTTAGGACAATTACCTCGAAAGTCACAAATTCTAGACGACATTTCTCCTTGCTCCTTGATGAGGGAGAGAGAATGATTCTCAAAGAGACCACACCATTCGTGGGCATGGCCTATTTCTTGTACATAAACAAGGTCTATATTAATTTTTTTTTTCATGTAGAAGTATTTTATAGAGATAGCACATATGAATTTTCCACCACATGCATTTTGCAGGCAAGAAATTCCAATTTTTTCATATAACCAAAACTAGAAATTATAAATTTACATTTTTCCCATTTATGTGAATTTGCACTCACGAGAAGAAAAACTAACATGTGTTGTCAATTCATTGTTTCTACACGGTGTATTTTGACACAAATATGTGGATATTCACACAATAATTTTTTTTGTCTTTTAAAATATTTTACAATTCAATCACTAAATTCTTTTTTTAATTTATTCATTTTACATTATGTCGGTGGGGATTTGGGCTTGATGATATGGTTCGTTGTGATGATGCTTAATTTTATATCAAAAAACTGTTTGAAAAAAACAATCTTTTCAGGGACCAAAAGGCAACAATGCAATGGTTTTTTTTACTGCACAGAACATGCCTTTTAGCTAATTTTTGCCAAATTTATTTTTGGTTGCTTCAGTTTTATAATTTAATATTTTGATCCAAAACTTTATTATTTACATCTTAACCCCAAAGTTTGAGGGAGGGGAGAGAGACTCTCCGGAAGTTGGGAGAAGATAGAAAAATTTACTAGCAGGACCATTTTCAGCAACAAAAAAAAAAATCTTAGCGTCAACGAGTTTTTTTCGATGAGAGAAGTCTTATTAAGATACCTTATGACCTTTATCTTGCACGAGAAAGTGGAGAAGGGCTTTGAAACATTTTTAACCAATTTTTGGCTAATTTAGGGGCATAAATACATTTATTAAGGTTTTTGGATGTTTTTCTTTAAGTATTTTCAAGTAAAAAATGATTGAAAATAAGTTTTTTTCCAAGAAATTGGAGCCTCAACTTTTTGATCATCTAAGGTGGCCAATAACTAAACTAGAAATAATACATTGTTTGACAGCGCAACCAGTATGTTGTTTGGTTGTTTCTAAAAAAACAAAGAGTTGGGTTAATGACTCATCATCTACATAACTTATAAAATCAATTTTATAAAAGCAATGAAAAAAAATTGAGTCAAATTGGTTTAACTTACTAAATTAATAACTTGAATTATGAAACCAGGATAACTTCATAGAAAAACTATGGTTTTTTTTTTAAAAAAGAATTAAGCAAAAAAATAATTATCCTGCTATAATATAAAAAAATATTGATGTAAAATTAATTTTTTTAAAAACAATTCTTTGATTTTCATTTTCATTTCATTTAAATGAATTAAATTTTTTTTAAAGGAAAAACCTTTTAAAAAAGAGCCCAACATGTCTAGAGGCCTAATGGACTAGTTTTTAGCCCAACATGTCATCCGCCCAACCATTTTTTTTAATATATATAAATGACAAGTTGTCTTCATCTCTAAGAGGGTCACTTAAAAAATAGAGTTGAGGTTTTTTAACGTCAAAAAATCACTTTTAATTCTTTTTGACCTAAAACAACCTAGAGACCTACATAAACTTTTTAATGCCTTAAAACAACAAAAATATCGATTTAAAAATAAAAAAAACTAACTTGAAACTAAAAAAATTTCTGAGATTAGATCTATATTTTTAGACAATTTCAAGGTGAAATAACACCTAAGTTAAACTTTCATTGTCGAATGGAACCGTAAACCCTAAGATCGACTTTTTCATGGCTGAAATTGGTGTCAATGAGAACTTTCTCACTATACTATCAGAATTTAGCAAACCTTTCTCTTTCTTTTCTTTAACCAAGGACGGAAAAGTAAAATAAATGAAGTTTTTTTTAATGAAAGTTGAATTTCAAGAATTTTTAGGGATTGAAAAGTTGCATTGGGAAAGTATAAGGATAAAAAGGAAGTTTTTTGCACAAACTTTGAAACCACCATCCATTTTACTTAATTTTTTTACTTTAATCCTTTGTCTTTCAATTTTATGCTTCCTTAATAATTTAACTTAAATTGTCCTTAAATTTTGTATTGAAAGGGAAAAATTGAAAAAAAAAAGGAAAAAAAGAAAGAAGAAAAGAAACGAAAATAAAAGTTGAGTCCATAGTGCATTTTGAGTGAGTCTACAGTAAAGTGAAGTTGCTACCAAAAAAAAAAAAAGGCCACGGAGCTTAGTGTTTTCTGCAATAATTTTGTTTCTATCTTTATCAAAAGTTATTTCATGGACAATTTTTCCAGACACGTGCATGCAAGGGTACTCCAAGCAAGCAAGGAACGAATAGTAAAGCAATTTTCTCTCTCCACCACATGGGGTTTTGCAATATTTTGTTTAGGTATTCTTGTACAATTTATTTTTTAAAATATATTTTATCTAAAAATATATTAAAATAATTTTTTTTATATTAAAATATCAAAACAATATAAAATCATAAAAAAATAATTTAAAATAAAAATTTAATATTTTTATTAATTTTTTTTAAAATATTTCTAAAATACAAAAATAAACAAAACAACAAGTGCTTCCTCCACTTAGTAGCTTTTTCTAGGGGACCGTTTGGAAACGTGATCTAACCTGTGTTTTTAAAAAGTTTAATTTTTTTGATTAAATTTTTTTATATATATTTTTGGATCGTTTTGATGTGCTAATATCAAAAATAATTTTTTTAAAAAATAAAAAAACATTATTTTAATACATTTCTAAACAAAAAAACATTTTAAACCACCACAAGAATCACAATCCCAAACAATCCGAATTAAGCCCTTTTGTCTCACAGTGAAACGCAAGAAATTAATTCAATGACTGATACACAGACGATGAGTATGTGGACTGCATTCTTTAGCATTATAGCCATAGCCTAATAACATTTTATAAAATATAGTTGTTTATCGAAGAGAGGTTGTCCATGGACCTCACCTAATGGAATGGTCCCTTGCCTTCTCTTTGTTTCAAATAAAACAATATCTAAAATGAAAGTATAATTGCTGAAATGTTTTTTCTCAGCTAGAAAAATAAAATAAAATAAAATAAAATAAAATAAAATAAAATGGTGCAAGCTTTTTAGATTTACAACTCCAACATCAAGAGAGGGAGGATAAAAGTTGAAAGAAAAAAGGTCGGATCCTTTCTTTCCCGATCGAGAAGAAAAGAAATTCTGAGCTTAGTGATGATCTTAAACTTCCAAATATATTTCCGTTCTTAATATTCTGCTTCCGAGCACGTGAGATCTACGAGAGAAGCATTTAGTTATCCTCAAAATATTGACATCCGAAAATCTTTTTTTTTTAAATAATAAAAAAATAGTATAATAATTGCCCGTCCCAATTAGTCAACATAACTATAAACTGAAAATTAAGTATCCATCGAACTAACTATTTTCAAGAGCAATGCTATGGCATTTAACATACTATTTTTTCCCTAATGACTGGGATTAAGTTTTAAATACATATCCTTAGCAGATAATCTAATTCAATGACCTAAATTTGGAAAGCAAATAAAATGGATGAGCCATAATATATATACACGTACGTATAACATGTTAAATGTTGATGGTTTTTTTCTCCTTTTCATCTCGGACTTGAATTCAAATAGATAAGGTGAAAGTAATTGTTTTTTTTTTAATTTAGTTAATCCTAAAGTTTGAATGTGGGCAACAAGCTAAGTTTATCTTAAACTGTTAGGTGAGGTCTCAGGATATGATTTATATTATTCTCTAACACACCCCTCAAGTAAAAGCCCTTTATATTTGAAACTTGCACAAATCCACATTACCTTATGCTTAATTTTTATCAAATAAATAAAAATGACGAGATTCAAACTCGTGACCGCTTGGTTATCAAAGCTCTAATACCATGTTAAAGAACCATCTCAACCCAATAATTTAAGCTATTAGATCAGGTCTAAAATATAATTTATATTATTTTTTAACAAAATCTAACCTCAATTAAGAGCCGGTAGAAATAAGGGAAAGTCAAGATAAATGGTGGTAACTGAGAAGTGTAAGAGGTGTCAAATGTGATGATAAGCAAGCAATAATTAATAACCTAATTAAGGCTTTGGCATGTTTCCAAAATACCATTGGTTTAAAATTAGATTTTTTTTGGTTTAAAATCAATTTATTTAATGTTTTTGTATTATTTTAATATATTAATATTTAAAATATTTTTTTTAGGATACATCATTTTAATATATTTTTAAACAAAAATATATTTTAAAATACAATATCTGCCGTCTCCTCTCCTCTCATGAAACATCCTAAGATGGCTGAATTAGTTACGTTAACAGGATGTTTTTTATTTTTTGGTGTGTCTTGTGGGTGGGTTATGTGTTTAGCGCGGTAGTTTTAAGTTTTAAATGAAGGGCTAATAATAACGTCCAACGGAGCAGCTAGGAAAGCAACTAACCACCACAGTTAAGACTCCATAACAACCACTCAGAAACACCCCACTCATTTGCCTTGAAAGATCTCCCATTTAAGACCACAAAAATAGCCCATTAAGAGAAATAAAGTGAAGGCACAAACAATCCTTGTTCCCTCCCCCCCCCCTTACATTTCCTTCAAAATTCACAAGGTGACTATTTTAGATTTTTTTCTTGTTATGTTTGAGTTGTTGCATGCCAATGCAGCCAAGAAAAAGACTGTTTGATGCTAAAATTTTGTCTTTTTGGAGTTAAATTCTTGAATTCTGTTTCAAAATCCTATCTTTGTTGGGTTTTGGTTGATAAGATTGGAGAGTTTGATGCTGCAGGGATCAATTTGAAAATTCACTGACAATTTATGGAGGCAGCGATTATTCTTAGAAAGCTCAAAAACATTCCTTGAAAGAGAGCTGTAAGTCAATTCTTTCTCAATTTCCAATGTTAAATTATAACTTCTGCTCCACTGCTTTTTTGTTTTTTGTTTTGTTTTGTTTATATATTGAGAATGGTCTGTAATAGAATGGTCTGTAATAGAACATGAGACAAACTGCAACAGGGAAGAAAACTCCAAATTCGTTTGTATTTTAATTAGATAAGCAAATGCTTGTTTGACTCAAAATGAATAATGTAATAGCTGATGAATTGGCTTATGTACTTGGCCATGCCTTGTTTTATTAAACGAGAAACACAGGATATTAAAGAAATGGGGTTTCTTTGCTTGAGACAATGAACTGACCGAAAAATGCCGGTGAATTTAGCGATGACCCATGATTAGTTTGTCAGATTTAAGATGATTGTGGCTGTTAAGTTTTGGTGGTGGCCCTTACGTTATCTGGAGCCAAACAACATTGATTTATCAAGTAGATTCAAAGCGTATGTCATTAACTGAACAAGGAAGGAAATGGTTGTGTGGGGAGCTGAAGAGAAGAGAGTCAGAATGATTATTTATGGTCTATATGAATATGACAATTGGTGATTGATTGACCTCTTTACATATGAAAAAATTTCAGTTTCGTTTGGAGAATGGGAGAGATGGGGGCAGCTGATGCAGATGGGCCAATGCACGGGCTGAGTGGTGGTGGTGAGGAGAAAATTTTTGTTTCAGTTCGGCTGCGGCCTTTGAATAAGAAGGAAATCGCAAGGAATGATGTATCAGATTGGGAATCCATCAATGATGACACTGTCATATACAGGAATAACCTTCCAGTGTCTGAGCGGTCCATGTACCCAACAGCTTATACATTTGGTAAGAAATTGCTTATCACTTTTTTAGTTTGTTTTCATTTTCTTTGTTAATTGCATCTGCACTTCTATTGATGTCACAAATGATTAATAAGGCTGCCATGGTAGGATATAACTTCATCACATCTGCTGTGCACAGTACTCTATTCTGCTGAATTATCACAAGCGTTTTGCTTGAACCTTCTTATAGTTTGGGAACTTGCAATATGACTTTGTCTTTTATTATGTATTCATATTTCTGAGTTCATGTATACGGATCTCCTAATGCTGATTCTTTCCTGAGTTTTGGCCTCAACTTCTTCTCTTTTGCTCTTACAACAATGTTGTAAAGTTGCTGGATTTGTATTAATGCATTTCTTTTGCATGTTCACTGCCGTTGTCCTTAGGAGCATATTTATGGACGTATACTGTTGCATCAAATAATATTTTCAAATACTCATCCCATCCGTCTTGTTTCTTTCTGTTGTTTGGTTAATTTGTTAATTATAGATAGAGTATTTGGGTCTGATTGCTCCACTAAGCAAGTATATGGAGAAGGAGCCAAGGAAGTTGCTCTTTCAGTCGTCAGTGGTATAAACTGTGAGTACAACCTCCTTTAATAACCTGTTCATTGTTGAAATTTCTATTTGTGTTTTTTTATCTTTTTCTTTTTTTATTCCTCACAATGATGAATTTCTTCAGCAAGTGTATTTGCATATGGGCAAACGAGTAGTGGAAAAACGTACACTATGAGTGGAATTACTGAGTACACTATAGCAGATATATATGACTATGTGGAGAAGGTAACGAGAATACTTGATACAATTTTCTATCATTACTCTAAATACTCCATTTGATTTTATTCCTTAGATGTTCCCCTACTCGATGAAAATTTATTGTGTTCCCCCCTTTTGTAGCACAAGGAAAGAGAGTTTAGTTTGAAATTCTCTGCCATGGAGATTTACAACGAATCCGTCAGAGACCTCCTTAGTACAGATGCAACTCCTCTCCGACTTCTAGATGATCCAGAGGTGATATTCATTTTAGGTGTGAAGAGCTGCTGTATGCTCCCCCCCCCCTTTCATATCAGTAACATCTGACTGTATTGACAGAGAGGCACTGTTGTGGAGAGGCTCACAGAGGAATCTATAAGGGACTGGAATCATTTTAAAGAACTTCTATCTGTATGTGAAGGTCAGTAAAGCTATTGAATTTTAGGAGTTCAAGGGAGAGGCTTGAATATGAGACCTCATGAGGGGAGGGGGGACATGGATGCCTATTGAGCTAAACAGGCTCATTGGCAGCCATGCTCCTGAGTTTAACGTTACTTTCACTACAAAACTTGTCACTGCATCCTCAAGCATCCTGGTGATTTTGCAGCTCAGAGACAAATAGGGGACACCTCCCTTAATGAAGCAAGCTCTAGATCTCATCAGATTCTGAGACTGGTATGACTGGATGTTCATTTCATTGTAAAATTTCAAATTATCACAACTTGATAACCATTTATTGTATGGTTTGCTGATTATTTGCATAGCCAGACAGTTGAAAGTTCCACACAGGAGTTTTTAGGCCATTACAAGTCCAGCACTCTTGCTGCCACGGTGGTATGCGTTGTGAAAAGTTTTTGGATCTCTGTTTTAGCTGGTTATACTGACTGAACAATGTGTAACCATCATTCTTTTCTCCCAGAATTTTGTTGATCTAGCAGGAAGTGAGCGTGCTTCTCAATCATTATCAGCTGGCATGAGGTTGAAAGAAGGGTGCCACATAAATCGTAGTCTACTGACGTTGGGAACTGTTATCCGTAAGCTAAGGTGAGGATGTGTAGCTTGTTAAATTTCAGTAGTACTCAAAGATAGAGTTGGCATCTTCATTTTGTTACTATTGTGATGGAATAGTACTTCAAGTGTCTGAGTTAAGCTATCATTTTCCTAGCTGTCAGATCTTGAGGCTAAATTTATGACATCATATCTTCAAAATAGCACCATGTTCTGCCTTCAGTCATTCTTTCAGCTCTTCAGAAAGTTGCATAATGTTGTATGGTATAAGTTTACAAAATAAAATTGCAACCATAGCATTTCCTTACTAGTAAATGAAGTTGCAAATTGTATGCTCTTGTAACTTGACAGTCAATATGTGTGAATTTTGCTGTAAATAAATTACTATTTCGGAATAACATAGACAAATTATATCAGTTGTCATGGTCTTTCCACAAGCCATCTTTCAATTTCTTCATAGAATGAAAGGATGTAATCTTCTATTCTTTTTACAACTTCCTTTTCCCCTCTTCTTTTGATTCTTTAGGGCGCGCACGAGTCAAGACCTAGAATAAACTGAACCACCAATGCTCTTTCTACTTTATTTAACTTGATGATTGGATGCAGCAAAGGAAAAAATGGACATGTTCCTTTCAGAGATTCAAAGCTGACTCGAATATTGCAGTCCTCTTTAGGAGGCAATGCTAGGACTGCCATCATATGTACCATGAGCCCTGCACGAAGCCATGTTGAACAATCTAGAAACACACTGCTGTTTGCAAGTTGCGCTAAAGAAGTGACAACCAATGCGCAGGTCAATGTAGTTGTCTCTGATAAAACACTGGTGAAGCAACTGCAAAGAGAACTGGCTAGATTGGAGAATGAGGTGAAAAATAGACGACCAGATTCTGTCACATCAGATTCCACTATAGTACTGAGAGAGAAGGACCTTCAGATTGAAAAGGTGGGCACAGTTCTTTGGATGACATTAGAAAACTTTTAATATCACAACTAGAGTCCTGCTCCTCCATCTTAATATCAAGGCAGTACTCCAACTATCATAAGAAACGAAAGTACATGTCATGACTGCAAATTACATGAATTAGAGACCAATCATTTAAAACCTCCATCTGTTTAAGTTATTTATGCATCATAAACTCGTAGAATGCAATGTGGGCTTAAACCTTGAAGCAGAAATTCAGGTTCCTTCATACCATCTCTGCTGCATGACTATGACACGTTCAATTCTTTAGTGCTGTGAACATTTGTGGAGGAGTTTAACTAGAGCAGAAAGTGGCTAGCTACTCTATTGAACTAGGCCTGGAATTACCCTACTCTCTGAATTAGTCTCTCTTGTTTTCCTCAAATTTTCTCAGGTGACTTGTGACGAATATTGGTAATTTTTGGCTTCTTGAAAGTCGAGTATCAGTTCATATCCCAAGCATATGCTCAGCATAATTACATGTATATGCATGAGGAAATTTGTTAATGTACTTATTTAATTGTTAAATTTTGGATTTCAACACCCCCAGCCTTTTCCTGCAGCTAATGAATGAGGTTGCAGAGCTGACTCGGCGACTTGATCTTGCTCAGTCACAGATTGAGAATCTACAGCAAGTGTCTGAAGGCAGCAGATCTTCAACAGTATGGGTATGCATTTTTTTTTACTCTTGGCATTATATCTAGTACCGTTATAAAAAACAAAAAAGATTATTTCTAGCTCAAGCATCCACGTCTATCTCAATGAGCCTTCGCTATCCAAATCTGATATCTCTATGTCCTCATCCAGGCAGATCCAGATCATCACTACAATAAATTGCGAGTGCGAAATTCATTCAGAACTGACAATTCAGTATCATATTCACTCATTTTGGAAGATCCTCCCTCCCTGGATCTCGGTGCCAGGTCTTTTGATGCATCTCAATGTTCAGATGTGCAAAGTAGCCGAAGTTCTGGAGCAAACTTCATCCAATTCCCAGTTTTTGAAGAGAATTTCCTTCCAGAAAGTTTCTCTACACACCACTCAACTAGCACCACTAATTTTGTAGGAAATGATCTGCATGAGAAAAAGGATGATGACGGACAAACTAATCAAAACTTTGATGATAATTGGAAGGAAGTTCAATGCATTGAAGTGGAGGAGTCGAGCGTAAGCCAATATTCAAATTCAAACACATCAGAGTCTAGGCCATACAGATTTGAGGAGTCTAATATGCCTTCTCCGGATACAAAAACAGATACCTTGGGTTTAACAAAGGTCGGGAATGAAGAAAGAACAAAGCAAGAAGTAAAGTCACCCCCGTTGAAAGAACAGAAAGAGTTGAGTGGTTTGCAATCCACTTTTATAATACCATCTCCTGAAAAGCTTTCTCCATGGCTGCTGGAAGCAGGCCTTTCTGAATCAAGAAGCTTTTTGAGCAGGAGTAGAAGTTGTAGAGCAACGCTTATGGATAACTCACCAGGTTTCTGTTTCAAGAAGGTAGAAGCGTATGAGAGCACACCACTGTTTGGGTTTGAGAAAGACTTTCCCGGAAGACCTGAGGGTTTTCAAAGGAAACTTCCTGCATTGAAGTATGATCCTGACATTGAAAGGTTATCAAGAAATGTCTCTCGGAATTCTATTTGTAGTTCTGCTGTTAATGAGCTCAAAGAGGAAAGTGGTGGAACTTCAACTGATTGGAGGACTGCCAGTGTTGGTAACTCAGATATGGGTCTGATGTACATGGCTGATTATTTGGTGAGTTTTTATTTTTATTTTCCATCGTCATTTGTTATAATAGATTCAGGCTATGGGATGCTAGATTAAATATTAAATGAATGAGCTCCTTACCATCTTATTTATCTGTCAAGGATGGATCGTATTGCAAGATAATGGTTGGAATAATTGAATGTTTTGTTGATGCATCAATATCTAAATGTCCTTGCTGAATCTAGCAGGAATAGAAAAGGTTCTGCAATGTCTTTAGGATGTAGTAGACCAGCTTCTTCTTACTCCCATCGTCTTCTTCTTCGATTTTTTTTTTAATTTTTCATTTCTTAGAAGCTGCAGAAAGTTCTGGTTCAGTTAGACCTGTCATTTTCTTCTTTCATTTTTTTATTGGTTGCAATGGTTGATAGGAACAAGAAACAACCGCGGAGGATGCAGAGAATATAGAAGATGATGGCTTGGATGCAACACAACATGATATGTCTGCAAAGAATGTAAAAGATGTTGGGTTGGATTCAATTTGTTATAATGTGTCAGCAAAGAGTGTGAAAGATGTTGGCTTGGATCCAATTCAAGACGGCGTGTCAGCAAAGAGTGTGAAAGATGTTGGCTTGGATCCAATTCAAGACGGCGTGTCAGCAAAGAGTGTGAAAGATGTTGGCTTGGATCCAATTCAAGACGGTGTGTCAGCAAAGAATGTAAAAGATGTTGGCTTGGATCCTATTCAAGATGACGCAGAAAGTGCTTCAAAATGGCCATTAGAATTCAAGAATATGCAAAGCAAGATTATCGAACTTTGGCATGCATGCAGTGTCTCACTGGTCCACAGGACCCACTTCTTCCTGCTATTTAAGGGTTATCCTGCAGATTCTTTTTACCTGGAGGTAGAGATCAGGAGAATGTCCCTTCTAAAGGAAACATTATCAAGGGGTAGCAGAACTATTGTTCACGGACAAGTTCTAACATCTACCTCAAGGTTTATTACCTTCATTTCCACATCAACTCATATTTATACATATTTTCTGCAAGCATTCTAAGATGAAGTATTTCCTGTAAACAGCAAGAAGGCTTTGAGTCATGAGATGCAGATGCTGGCAAGGGAAATGCAGAAGAGGCTCACTAGAGAAGAAAGAGAGAATCTTTTCCTAAAATGGGGTGTTCCATTAAGCGGAAACAATAGAAGGTTGCAGCTGGTACATCGCTTATGGACCAAGACAACAGATATGGACCACATCACAGAAAGTGCCGCTCTTGTAGCAAAGCTAGTTGGTTTTATAGAGCTAGAGCAGGCTTTGAAGGAGATGTTTGGGCTGCTCAATTTTACACCAACATATCCTAGCAGGAGGAAATCTTCTATTTGGAAGCGCAGCGTTTTATCCTTCTTGTAAGCATGTTATAGTGGACCTTAAAGTAAAAATTTGTGGCTAATAGACGATTTCCACAGTTCTATTACACATAGATAGCTTTCTGAGTGCAAGTTTCTCTCCTTTGTAGTCTTGAAATCTAACTGCATTGGTTGTGAGTTGTGAGAAAGCTTGTAAATCTGGTGTAAAATTGTAATGCTGATGCTTCCGTTTTATCTGTTCTTCTTCTCATCTTTTCGGGGATAAACTGGACCTCTTATAGAATAAATGGTAGCTTCTTGGGTCGCATAATGGAGTTCCTCCATCCTTATTATGCTAGAGGGATCTGATCCGATACCTACTGCTAAAGAATTTGGACAGCCACTAAATTTAGCTTTCTTGCGAAACGTGGCCATTCGGGTTGGTATGTCCTTTTGTTTTAAGGGTATTAGCTTTAGCTTGTTGGTAGATGTTTTGCTTCTTGTTTGTTGAGAGTCAGTTCTGTCATGCTATAGGATATTACTGCTTTCAGGTTCGAGGCTTAGAGCCTTAAAAACAATGGGAAATCCTCAAACAATGTGGTGAGGATTGTGGAAATGCAAGTTAGCGTGTAATTGTAACATTAAAGAAAGCTTGAATCATGAATTCTTTTTAGGCATTTGATTCATCTAAAGTCATTTATTTCAGCTGCTTTTTTTTTTATTATTATTATTATTCTTTTTCTTTTTTGGTTAGTTTTTGGTGTTTCTTCTTCGTTGTTGGATCTGTACTTTTGTAGAAATTAAAACTTGTCACCCTTCTCTGTGAATTTGTTTGTCTTGGCATTGTTGATCTTCATACACTGCCTACGCATTTAGGGAACACATTATGAACTCTTTTGTATTGCCTTTTCCTTCTAAATGCACATGCTTAGGCTACATTTTTCTCTCCTATTTATGTTCAGCAACTACAGCGACAAAACTTCATTTTCGTGTTAAAATGTGGCCTGCAGCATCGTGCAGGCAACCTGTCTAGTATTAACACTATAAATTAAAAAAAATAAAATCAGGATTGTATTATAAATCAATATTCATCCTCTCACATTAGACCATTCATCCCGCTGTTCATCATCAATTATTTTCTTATTGGTCCTAAAATTTTTATTTTCTTACAGATTGGTTATTGGACGTGGTTTCTTTTCAATTTCATGCTTCTAAATTCTAATTTCATGATTATATGTGTTTGTTTCTGCTTCTATTTATATATCCAAGAAAATGATTCTTGGTGGTGGAAGGAGTAGAATATAAATATACACCACTTTCGCAAATTTCAGCAACTCTTTGATCTGTTGGACACTGGAATTGACAGAAGAAACAGGTTGTGTTGGAAATTATGTCTATAACTACGTTAATTATGTCGCTCAATCAAAATTAAATTCCTTTTTTAAGTTCTTGCACATGCCTAGCATCACCAAGCATCTTTCATAATTATCTACTAGCCCTGTAGAATCTTCATCACATTCTTAATAAGTATCAAACCATTTTGTTTTTTTTTTGAAAAACTATAGAAGAAACATATTGCAGAACCTAAAATTCATGAATTTTTCAAAACTAAACTATGAGAAGCTTTTTTTTTTTTTTTTCACTGCTCTCATCTTCCAAGCTTCTTGTGAATAAGCTTCAACTTTCCCAGATCAGCTTTTATCTTCTCACAATGATATTGCATATGGCTCTTTTCATAGCATTAAAAACATTTCGTATCATTATAATCCACTCTGAGTCTAGAATATTTGATTTAGAGCTATTTCTATAAAACTTACCTCCCCTTGCCATGTCCCTATCATAACTCTGCTTTTGTAAGAAACTTTCCACAATCTATAGAAGAAACCTATTATTCTCTAATAAAACTAGATTCACATCTTTCAAATCCAAATTGTTCCTTCCAACTAGAGCTTTTTTCATCCCCAATTCTTTCTCCAGCACTAATCAATTGTGTCATCAATTTATTACATGGATATTTGGAAGTACAATAACAATTATTTTTTAAAGTGTTTTTCACTCGAAAATATATCAAAATAATATATATTTTTTTTATTTTAAAAAAATTATTTTTAATATCAGTATATCAAAATGATCTGAAAATATATAAAAAAATATTAATTTAAAGTTAAAAAAATAAAAAAAAAATTAAAAACAAGTTGAATACACAGCAAACAATTAGTCGGGCACTTGGAATCATAAATTTTCTCCAAATTTTCTCATATACCTTTAAGTATTGACTCACCTAGAATGTTGTACTTAACCTTTAGAGTCAAAGCCAATGAAATCTGACTAATTGTTTTTTGTTTTTTTTTTCTAAACTTAGTTTTGCACAGATCTACTCTATTTAAAAGAGATATCAAATCATCGAGTTATTAAAACACCTTTCATCGTTCTCTGCCAGAGAGCAAAATCATTTTTTTTTTCCTATTATAAAATATGTTAATCTCAAATTTTATCATACCAATTTGTGTCATCGTCATCTTCAATTGTTTAGCACAAAACTCCACTTAGCCTTAAACCTAAATTCTGCTACCAGTTTGTCGTGTGAAACTCGTACCAACCAAGTAATAACAGAAAATAAAAGAGACAAAAATATTTTAACGTGTTTGACAATGCCTTCTTTATCAAATATTGAAAATTATCAAACACATACCAATATCTCACTATCCAAAACCCAAATGCACCTAATAAAACTCTTACGGGAATAAATCACATAATTATTTTTCTCGCGGCCTGAACAAGAAACACAATGATTGCACTCCTCAAATATCATCATGACCTGCGCCAAGTCCACCTCGAACTCCACGATCTTGTATCCACATGCTGACTCGATGCCAAATTGAATAGCTGCTCGATGGGAGAACTTACGTTTTGCAAAAGAAAGAAATGCCACTGGATTACAAGGTTTGTTGGTGAATTTTGGATCTGATAATCGTTATGATACTTCGTACAACACTTCTTTAAAGTTGTGATGGAACTTCGCTGCTCGACAAGGTGGAGCAATCATCTTCATTCACAAAGTGACCTAATTCTTTCCAAATATCATACATGCGTCCCTCGTCAAGCCTACTACTATATTGCAATAATCTACGAAAAAATGAATTGAAATGATACCTTAAATTGAAGGCCCATTAACCATTAGTAACGAATTCTCTATACTGAAGTAGCCCACTAGTTGCATTAGTTAATTAGTCAAAGGACACCTATATACATTCAGGCAAGCATTTCAACAAGATTCTTATATTTAAAGCCATAATGAGGAGTGAGTGGTGCTTAAGCAACAAGTTTCTAGCTATATCCATCTTCTTGCTCTCAATTGTTGTATTTCTACCTTAAACTAAAAACTGTAAAAGAATTCATGAAGCATGTAATCATGGATGATTACACCCGATTCTTGCTAACAACCATTTTAATGGACTAGACAAATGTGGGAATGCTTAACCGTTAATACAAAGAGATCGAGTTTTTATATATAAAAGATATTTACATAATTTTGTTCTTTTCATCATTGTATCACCAAAACTAATGATACACACAAATGGTATCGTTATCAAAGCCCTAAAAGCCGAATTTCCATTTTCAAATGAATTATGCTTATCAAGGATTCTGTTATAATGAATTGGAGATCATTAATGTCATGACTTTTTCTCAGAAAAAAATGTTAATTTATGCTTGTGGATGTATTGAGCCACACGTTCATTACAAAGCTTACAAATTCAAGCCAATTGTAGATGTTGGGGCCAATTAAAATGGGTAGGAAACCCATATAAATAATTACGAGGGTATGCACACAGTACTCCATGGAGGAGTGATTAATTTTTTTTATTGTGCTTTATAGCTTTTATAATGAGTATTTTGTTTTATATAGAATGAGACGACTCTATATAATGAGTAATGATCATCCTAGAATCCAAAAACCATATGGTTAATAGGGCTTTTACATTAGGTTATAGAATTAATAGATTGAATTCTTCTCTTTGTGTATGTGTGTATATATTATAATAATAGATAGGTCTTGTAACAAGGTCCCTTTAAATCAGTTTTACATGGTCGGATTCTTGACGAAGAAAAGACTCCGACATGAGATTACATCTTGTCATCTCATTGACACCGGCGGCCGGCATTAATCATCAATATACAGTCCAAATGCCGAAGTCTAATCCAGTTTACTTTGCTAAGAAAGTTCCTTGACCTGAAATTTCCATAAAGATGAGGGAGATTTTTTTGTAAGAAAAAGGGCAAGGCCACAACAAGAAGAATCATATTAGCTTTTTAACAAATTGAATCTAGCTACCCCAAATGACATGTTTGAAAAAGGCAACATGTGTGTATCTATGAACTACAAAGAGGGATGCCTGTCTGTCTGTGCAACACAAAAGCAACACAAGTCAATTCGAACGCGGTATAATTGATGTGAATTGGACCCCTCCACTGAACACCGAGCCCTCATTAACACGGGGGAGAGTCGGAGCCAACCCATTGGAGATCACCATTTGCCATGGCCTACAGGACCCTTTTAGCTACCCTGTGAACATCATGGCACCTATCTTTCCCAATCTTTCTCAATCAATGCCCCGTCTTACATCTATTCATTCCTAGAGAGTTCCTGTTCTGCTCAGCAACCTGCTGCCCCTTAAAATCATACTGGTAATCCTCCTATAATTTCTTACACTGCCTTCTGTTGGCGGCGGACCAATGAACAGTAGACACGAATTGTGGTTTGCTTAAGCTGTTGTGAAGTTGAACGGACTGAAATGGCCCTCCTGGATGTTCTGTCTCTTTTAACTGTGTTGAGACTTTGGAACCTCAACCTATTTTTCATAAACTAAGACCCGATTCAAATCCCATAATATATATGTTATTTACATAAAAAACAAATATTCATGTATTTACAAAATATGTATGGTGGTTGTTTATAAGCAATCATCAGTGATATAAAAATATTAAAATCAATCATAAATAGTGAAATATAATATATCAATTGACAAAGAGCATGATCAACTAGGGGTGATGATCAATTAAAATAACAAAATTCATATATTCAGAGCAGTTCTTAATAAAGTAAATAGATAATTGTATAATAAGTTAAGATTTACTAAGAAGAAGATGTTTAATAAGTTAGAACTCAGTATGTATTATATATATATATATACACACACACTTATCATGTAATCTCTTTATTTGATATGAATAGTTTTTACAGGATTATATTTAGATATTTATATGAAACTCTAATATTATACCAATATAAATAAATTATTCAATTACTAGAAAAGATGTTCAACCCTATAACAATTTACCTTTTGCAATTTATTTTCTGTAAATTTATCTTTCTTCTTTTATTGATTTCCTTTGTAACTTTCTTTTACATTATCATTTGTTTAAATTTCTTTCCCTTTCCCTTTTATGTTTTTTACCCAGAATTTGTTAGAACAATTAATATTGTTATAGGACTCCCCCCCCTCTCTGTGTTTTTTTTTTTTCAAAACACTTGACCTCTTGTTTACAGTAAAGATTTAAAATCAAATACTGGTTATAAATTAGAGCTTATTTAGGATTGTGGCAGCAGTTGCGGTTTAAAGTATTTTTTGCTTAGAAATACATTAAAATAATTTTTTTTTATTTTTAAAAAATTATTTTTAAGATCAAAGACATCAAAATAATTTAAAAACATAAAAAATATACTTTTTAGCAAAATAAAATAAAATAAAATTTAAAAAACACGATTTCTTACTAACTATTTGATGAGAAAATAATGCGCGTGAACGTGTATTGATGTAGTTTTCAATCAATAATTAAGTCACCTTTTGCAAAATATGATTCACGCAACAGAAATTAGCCACTCTTAAATTATATGATGATTAATCATCATCTTATAAATGACACATTACTAGTAAAAACCTTTTTTTATTCCTGCAATCTACTAAAAGAACGAAAGAAAACCATCAAATTGGTTTAAAAAATTGTTTTCAATCATAGGACTGATCACCTTAGTGATCAAATGTTAATTAGAAGGGCTCTAGAAATTATTACTACTTAATTTCTTTTCAATATATAGATGTTAGAAGTAATACCAGAGTCATTGGAGCTTAAAGATATCAACACATAATCGTGGAGAAATAGACGACTGAAGTTGAAGAGTTTGCATAAATATTCATGGTGATTTAATTTTTATTATCAAAAAATTAAAAAATACCGATGAAATATTTCATTAACTAATTATTCATTATTTTTTCAATTCAACCTAAATTAATATCTTTTAGTTATTATCAATTTCACACAAAATCATTTTTTTTAAATTTCCAACTTAACCATAATTAAAATTAGCAAAAATAATTGGTACCTATTAAATTAACCATTATTTTTGTAATTTTAACATGTTTAAATTATAAAATTACTCTCAATTTTAACAAATGACAAATTAAATTCATTTTCTTGAAATCCCGAACAAACTCTACAATACAAATAATACAACATAACTATCATTTTTTATAAAGGTTTATAAAATACTTAAATATTCAAGAAAATTATAAATACTACAAATAAATTTCAATAAACTAACTTAAAAAATAAATAAATAACAATAAAAACGGGTGGGTGAAACCAAGGGAAAGAAGTTGATGTTACTGAACAGAGATTGGTTGACATCAGCAGGTTGGGTGACTAGATTTATAGGGGTGGCTTTTGAAATTGATGAAATGAGAGAAAGAGGGCTCCTGTGATTTTCATTAAAGAAGAAGAGGAAGACAGGGGATATAATTGTTGAGTTTTAATTCCTTTTAAAATTATAAGTGGAATTTCCTTTTGGATATTTCATAGAATTACCAATGATTTTTTTTTAAAAAAAAATTTATATTGTTATTTTCGTTGAAAATATTGATGAAAGTTTTTCGTCTCAATTTTCATTAGCAATTCGGTGGTTTTTTTTTTCTAATTTTCTAATATTGTTTTTTTCTATTCACCTACCATTAATTAACTGCAAAATTAAGACTCATTTAACCAACATAAACTCCAAAATTAATGCTAAGTAGATATTATAAAAAGGGAGTTTGGAGGAGAGTCCGATGTCAAGAAGGGTTAGGATCCTAATACAACCCTCAAAGGAACTCCCTTGCTTGTTGAATTATTTTTTGTTTTTTTGGAGGGGGTTACACATTTTTATTATTTTAACATTTAGGACTTTAGGAGAGGGGCTTGATGTTTGGTTCTCGACGCCCCAGCTTTGAGAGTAGTGGTGGTGGGGACCACATTGGTTGGGGGTTCTAATGATGCGGTCCGCCGCATGATTGGGAGGCCAAGGCCGACCACCACCGTCCTAAGAGTCCCCATCTCTAGCCATCTAGCTACTCGTCCATCTAAAGTCCCCAGCTTCTTTCAGCTCCTTTTCTATCTTGAAAGCCTTTTCCACAATTACCCACCATGTTATGTATACATAGCCCATGTTCTATCTATACAAAGGAGTGCAATTGCAGAAAAAAATACAGTACAAAATCATGAGTGCAGCTCAGAGCATGGAAAAAAGATGCTAGTATTAGCCTGAGAAACGTGAATGCCAATCATTTCCCTCCCAAAAGAAAAACAAATGCCAAACAATTATTTGAATTCATTTGCAAAATGTGGCAGCAAATTTAAGCCCATTTTTCTGGTTGCTGGATGAATAAGTATATATATTTGTAGGACAGAAAGGATCTTAACACAGACAAAACGTTGGTTGGAGACATCTCTCTCCCCAAAGGGTGTTTAGCTGGTGGATTTTAAGGGCAACATTGCTGTCCTTGTTGAGAATTACAATTGAAATTCGAAAAACTACAGGGATTAAATTGTATAAGATTAAAAAGAATTGAGCTAGTTTTTGGACGGTAAAAACCTAACAACTAATTGATTGATACAAGATGGGGGGGAAAAAGACAAGTAATGTTAGCCAAATTTGACATTTACACGACACGTGCACCATGCTTATTCTTGCCTGAAGTCAACAGATTTTTAAAGCCACAGACCCATGCGGGTTTTCCATATCTTCCTACAGCAGCATAGCATGCAATGACCGCTGGAGTCATGATCATCAGCTAAACCTTCTTTTTGGCCACATAATCTCAAGCCAGCCCATTGAACACGAATTTGAATAGCCATTTTCTTCCCTTCTGAATTCTTTCTTCTTTAATTTCCAGTCTGACGAGCTGTCATTGCCATTTCTAGCAGTGACCATTGATGGCTATAACCATTAGCTAACTAACCTTTATCGCCCAGGTCCCAAATGTAGAACATAAGGAACTTGAATGGCAGCAGCATCGCTTTCGTTTCTTGGTGGATGCTTTATATGAAACTATTCCCTTGTTTAGAGGTCTGCCCCCTTTTTGGCATTTCATAATGCATGCCTCTTTAACTCTTGTTTCTTCTCATGTCTTTTATTTATTTCTTTTTATTAAGTTGGATAAGTCTTTCGTGCCATCTCTTTAATTAATTAGTGTGATAGAAAGCAAACCATGCCGAGACAGAGACTTGGAGTTGCAAGAATTTCAATTTTCATGATACCAGGCCTGATATTTGATCGACGCTAAACTGCCTCTATTTTCTTAATTTAAACATCAACACAACATCAATACGAAGGGGCCTAAACCTCCTCCATGTTCTCTAAAAGGATGTGGATTACCCTATAAGTACATCAAATGATTATTTTTTAAGCAACTAATGAAAGTGTGGCCATGCTGGGTGCTGCCCAAACTAGGAATTTTTTTTTTAAAAATAACATAGTTTGGTAAAAATATCCGGAAAATAATAATTTCTAAATATCATTTTTTTATATAATTGTTATTACCAATATCTGGTTGTTTAGTCATATTTCAAAATGCATGTTTTTTGCAAATTAATTAATCTAAATTTTATGAAGATCTGATGGTTAAAAGATGAGATTCAAGATTTAATAATCAAGAAAAAAAAGAGAGATAAGGTGACGTGACAAGAAAGAAAAATGAAAGAAGAAAAAGAAATAATAGGTCATCGGAGATACACCAAGGCTCCGTTTTTTACACACTCAGTACCATTAGAAGGATTTTGACGAGATTATTCTAAGTTTCTAACTATACCACGAAAGATCACAAAAAAAATTGTAATTAACCTTAAATTAACCCCGAACAAAACCCCTAAACCAAGATCTTTCTAACTGTATTGCATGTGTTGAAAATAAAGTCTTGATGAGTCAATGATGATCTATTTTTTTTCTTTAATCTTTCTCTATAATGTCACATCAGTTTATTTTTTTTTTCTCGACCATTGAATCTTATTTTTTAACCATTGGATATATTCATAAAATTTTGGATTGATTTTTATATATCTTAATTAATTTGAATGAGAAATGAATTTTGAAACCATCAATATATATTTTTAATAGCGATTGTGTTCAAATTGTATTATTTTTTCAAAACTTTTAGGATGGTAAAAAAACCCCAAACTAGAAGATCATCTAAAAACTTTAATTTTTTTTCTTTTCTGATCCTTAAATAGGAAATACCGTTAAGCACTAATATTAAAATTAAGTACAAACTTCTTTATCAAAAAGAAAGAAACTACAAACTCGATACATAAAAAACCTTAAATTTAAATGAGTTATCATTTAGCTAAAATCACCAGGAAAATATCATCTGGCCACCTAAACAAAATCAATGTTCTTGATTTCAGTAAAGCGATAGCGAGGACTTCAATAAGATATGTGATCATAATAACTTTGTTGTGCAGCATATCATTTTTGGAAACAAGTTGATTACACTTTCAATGTTTATCTTATAGCATGATCATAAAGAATCATTGCTAGCTGTTAAATTAAGTGGGATTCCACAACCACTGTCATATTTCTCAATCTAAGGCCGACCATAGCCTTTTGTTATATATATACTATGATAGACATTAAATTACAATTTCATGAAACCTTATTAGTTGGTGGATTCTCCATTTTTTGACTTGGGCCTCTTTAATTATTATAGCGATTAATATCTTGCAATACATTTTTAATCTATGCAGGACCGTCTGTACAAATTTTAAAGATTTATGACCATGAACTCTAAGTCCCAATCCTTGGCAGAAGCAGATCACATAAGTGTAGATATTTGAGAAGATTTTTTAGGTGACAAGTAGTCTGAGAGTTTTTTATAATAAATATCGAGATTATATTAAATTCAAAAGCCAACATAAATGTGGCGTAAAGTCATTTGAGAAGTTAAGAGCGACTGAGTGATTGATCATTTCAATAGATGATTTTTTCTTTTTCAAATCAATAATTTTATTTTCTACTTTTTTACTAGAAAATGGGAAAATTTTTCAAGTTTTCTTTCAATCATGAGCCCATTTCAAAGAAACTCATCCAACTTTTGATAATTATTAGCAGGGTACACGGCTAATCGGAGAACAGTTCTTGAAAGAATCCAATAAGTAAATAATTTGTTAAACTTCTTTATAATAAAACAAGTAATATCATACTAGAAGGTATGATCATGTTTAATAAATAATAAGAATAGTAATCATCGTGGATAGTCCAAGATGGGCATTGCACTTGCATTTGAGTGGAAGACTAGCATATGGTAAACTCGAATAAGTTGGTGAATCAGAAAAACTGAAAATGCTTTGGATATCAAATTAAGACACCCTATGACGATGGAGCATCAAAGAAAGAGGGCCTATATTTCAAACTAGATAATGATGCATGTATGTCATCTAACCCCAAAACATTGCATATATGTTTTTTTTTAATCTTTTAGAAAGATACTCAATGAAATCCAAAGAAGATTTTGATAAATCTGAGTTGACAAAGAAATAATCCTTAAGCTATGATAGAGAGGAATTGTAGTTTTTAAACCCTACAATTAGGAAGAAAAATGAGAACTTTACTATTAAGAAATTCTCAAGAAAATAAAAAGATCAACCCTGTCATCAAGAAGAGTTTTCAGGTCAATCCTGTAATTAGAAAGCACCAAGTTCAAACCCCGCGATAAGAAAATATCGGTCAACCCCGCAATCGGAAGCACCAAGTTTTTGAACCCCGTAATCAGGAAGTATCAGGTCAACTCTATAACTAGAAAGCACCGAGATTTCAAACTATATGATCGGGAAGTAACAAAGACCAAGGTTCTGGTTAAATTAAAGGGAGTCTCTAGCTTGAGATTTTAGGTTGATCGAGCTGAAGTCAAAATATAAAGGGAATCGTTAGATTGAGATTTCAGGTTGACCGACTTAAAGACAAAGACCAAGGTTTTGTTTAAATGGAGTCTCTAGATTGAGATTTCAGGTTAACCAAACTGAAGACAAAGACCACGGTTTTGGATAAAGATAGTCTTTAAATCGGGATTTCAGGTTGACCAAGCTGAAAGCAAAATTTTAGTTTTGGTTAAAGGGAATCGCTAGATCATGATTTCAGGTTGACTAAGATAAAAACAAAGACCAAGGTTCTGGTTAAAGAGAATCACTAGATTAGGATTTTTGGTTGACCGAGTTGAAGGTAAAATTTAGGTTCTGGTTAAACGGAATTGCTAGATTGAGATTTCAGGTTGACTAAGCTGAAAACAAAGACCACGGTTTTGGTTAAAGGGATTCTCTAGATTGGGATTTTAGGTTGACTGAGCTTGTTGTAACCCAATTTTGGATTCACCAAGATTTTCTTGAATGTTATTTTATTTCTATTATTATTTATAAAAATCCAAAAAAAATTAAGAAAAAGTTTAAAATTCAAAAATATTTTTCTCGAGTCAACCGCATCTTTCCATAAGAACCGATTCCACCGAGTCAAAACGGGTCAAACCATGTCGACCAGTAAAAAATGAGTTTTCGGTCAAAACCGAGTCCACCGAGTCAATACGGGTCAAACCATGTCAACCAGAGTAAAAAATGAGTTTCGTGCCATTTTGGGTCAAAACTGTTATTTTTGGTCAAAACCTGGTTCACCGGGTTGATACCCGTCAAAAGTTTTTTCCAGTGTTTCAACATAATTTTCGGTCATTTAAAATTGATTTTTAGCGTTTGAATCGGGCTTTTTCTAATACTCGATTTGAATTTTTAATTTTATCTATATAAATATTTATTATTATATATAATAAAACAAAATCAATAATTCAAAAGTTAATTTTTTTTTCAACGGAGCAGTTTAATTATACAAGTATTAGGTATGTTAATATAATTTTTTATTTAAAGGTGGATGTGAGTTGTCCCCTCTCATTGCCTATAAATAGCCAGCCGGAGAGAAAAAAAGAGAGGGGAGGGGGAAAGAAAAAAAAAGAAAGAAAAGAATTGCAAATACTATTCACGGTTTTTTTTTACTATTTCTTCACGAGGGTAGGATATTGATTTTTATTAAAAACAATATGAAAAATACCAAATATATCCTAACCGTTAGATCTAATAGGGTTTACATCTGAACCGTTGATTTAATAAAAGACAATAGGGCTTACCACACCAGATTAAACCCCAAACACATCTCAGCCCTTGAAATAATCTAAGCTTTGATCTCGTTGCGCCACGTCACCGGGTGTACCGAGATTTCGGTGTACCGCGTCGCGCTCGATCCCACCTCTGTTCATCCGGACCGTCGATCAACCTGCAGATCGCGCCAATCACAGCCGCACGATATTTCCATCAGAGATCCAACGGATCACAGGCCGCAGCTGCACCGGTGTACTGTGCTTGCGTTCTCACCGTAGCATAACCCAGAGCATATCTCTCCTCTCGCCGGCGACTCCCTCTCTCTCCTCCGATCTCCCATATCCGGCCATCTAAAGCTTCCAAACCACCACAGAAAGGTCGCTATCCTCATATAAAGCAAAACCCCGGCCGTTTGCAGCGTTTTCGCCGCCCCATTTGGCCGGAAAAGGGCCGCGATCGTCGGCTGCCACCGAAGCTTCAAGTCGTCGATTCTCCCTCGTCAGCTATCAACGGCCGTCGAGACCACCGCCATAAGAATCCTCGTCCTCAGATCTACCAGAATCAACCATCGGTTGGCCAGAAAGCTCACCGGAAAATCTCCCCTCCGCCAACAGTAGCCGCGCGTGTGCCACACGCGCCGCCAGTGGCATTTTCGTAATTTTCGGAGGAATTCGAGGGTATTTCAGTATTTTACCTATACAGTGACACTCAGGTAATTTTTTGGGTTTCTACTGGTATTTTTTATATTTTATATATATATAAATGCTTGTAAATTTTCTTGCATGTTGTAAAAAATACAAAAACCAAAGTCGACACGTCTCTTTTTTAAAAAAGGACCGATGTCAAAAATATAAATACCAAATATGGATTATGTTCATTATTTCTTTTGGTAACCCAGACGTAACTCTCCTTTTTTAGGGATAAACGTTAATATTTTAGACAAGTCTCCTAATTTTTAGGGACGGATGTCATTTTAACGCGTCTCCTATTTTAGGGACCGACGTTAATCATAAAAAATTTACAAATAAACCCAAAATATAATGGATTATATCCATTATTTCTTTTGGGCAACCCGAACGTGACTCTCCTTTTTAGGGATAAACGTTAATATTTTAGACGAGTCTCCTAATTTTTAGGGATCGATGTCATTTTTAACGTGTCTCCTATTTTTAGGGACCGACGTTAATCATAAAAATTTTACAAATAAGCCCAAAATATAATCGCATTTGAATCAAATACAAAAAAAAAAAAAAAAAAAAACACACAAGTAAGGGTAACCTTTCTTTTGAAAGGATGTTTTAAGGGTGGTGTCTACCTTCCCTTAATCATAACTAACCCCGCACCTCGAATCTCGGGACCAGTGTCTAATTTGGGATTTCTAGTTCCCTCAAATTACTAGATGGCGACTCCAATAAAATCTTTGTTTCCCCCAATTGAGAAAAAAAAAAAAACCTTTTTGTTTAAATAAACAAAACGCGGAGCCGTCGCCCGACGTCGTGTATCGACGAATGGCGACTCCACCGGGGACTTAGGGTTGAGCCAACCGCTTGTGTTTGCTTGTTCATTTGCTCTTTCTTATTGCTTTTTATTTTTGGGCATTTATTTTATTTGCATTATTTATTTTATGCAATATCTACTTTGATTTCTTTTCAATTTTTCATATTGCCACATGCACGCATGTTATCTATTTGTGTATTCACACACATCACGGTGAACCCATAAAAGCTCGGACCCGAGCTCGTCCTTTTTAAGATTAGAAAAGAGAGATTCAAGTGGCAAGTGTGACTTATGTCCACTGATGCTCATTTGGACTTTCGCTTGGATTGTAACTCACCCTATGCAACTAGTATTGTGGAGTCTTTCTCCCCTACTCATGTTGTATAAGGTTAAGAGGCCGATTACTTCATGAGTAATTCGGGCAATCTAAGAACCAAAAAATATCTTTAAGGATAGACTAAACTGAGCCAAACCTTATGAGCTAGATCCTATCAAGTAGGATATACCCATTAGGACACGAACAAATGTCAATGCATGAACATACATGTTCATATACATTTCATATGCTCATTAAGTCTCCACCGATCCTTACAGAAGTGTGAGATGGAAAAACCCATTACTATTGAGGAATTTTTGACCAGATCGAATTGAGCCAACATGATGAAGGGGATTGTTTGCCATCAGAATTTGAGTCTCATGAGAAATGTTTATTTTGATTCTGATTTATGGCATCAAATTTCTCCCTTAAATCGGTTCAAGTTCCTGTGGGTTTGGAGTCCTCAGTGAGAACTTTCTTAAGAGAATCTGATCTGGTCTGTTCCTCGTCATAAGTTAAAGGAAAACTTGAAACAAATAACAAGCATGCATAAAACATATGGCATTTTGCATCCATTTGTGCATTTCATTCATTTTACTTGCATTCATTCAGTTGAAATATAGGTCCCCCAAAAGACCATAAAATTCATTACACTCGACTACGAAGGAAGATAATGGAGAACGAAGAAAGAGCACATCTAGAGGCTCATTATCAAAGGGAGTTAGAGAGCATGAAAAGCGATATCACACGACTTACAAGTCTACTCGAGCAGCCCTAGTATCCAAGTTTGGGGAGGATACATCTACTCAAATTCCGGCGTTGCAACTCCATCTCGTATCTATGCCAGCAGCTCCTTTTGTATTCACGTCTCAAAATTTAGGGGCAAATCCCTCTTCATCTCGAACAACAGTTCATCGCCCATGTTCCACCAAAGACAAGTGCCGGTTCTTGTAAACTTGACAGGTGATGACTCACATATGATGAAATTCTCTAAACAAGTTGATTATGAGAAGTTGACCGCTCTAGAAGACAGATTGAGGGGCGATCGAAGGGCGGCGACTTATATGATCCTGTTCATGCCGCAGATGTGTTTAGTTCCAAATGTAGTTGTACCCAAAGAATTTAGGGTACCAGAATTCATCAAGTATACTGGAACTGAATGCCCAGTCACACATCTTAAATCTTATTGCAATAAGATGGCGGAAGTAGTGAATGATGAGAAACTTCTCATCCATTTCTTTCAAGATAGTCTTTCGGATCGGCGCTAAGTCGGTATACAAGGCTAGACAATACAAAAATCGAAAGTGGAAAGATTTGGTAAAAGCTTTTGTGGAGCAAGATAAATTCAACATGGAGGTAGCCCGGACGGGTCAAGCTTGTTAGTCATGGAGAAGGGCAACAAAGAGACTGTAAGAGAATACGCTTTGAGATGGCGTGAAAAAGCATCTCATGTGCAACCCTCTTTGTTAGAAAAAGAAATGGTCACTTTGTTTTCCAACACTTTTAAATCTCCTTACTTTGAACACCTAGTGGGTAGTTCACTCAACATTTCTATGATGCCGTAACTATCGCCGAGAGGATAGAACAAGCAATAAGAATGGGGAGAATGTTAGAGCCTACCGAGAAGAAAGGCTTTACTTGGGAAAAAGAAGGATTACCGAGGTGAACAACGTGGAAGGAGTGTATAAGGGTAAGAAGAAAAATTACCATCATTATAACTTCCAAATACCTACCCAACAAGTTGCAAGTGTAAACTTCACTAAGCCTTTCCCTACCAACCAACAAAACCAACCAAATGACCAACAAAGTAACCAGATTGTTAATCCTCCAAGAAGGAACTTTCAAAGAACCCAAGAACGATTGCCACCATTACCACTTCCCTTGGGAGAAATGTATTCAAAGTTGTTGAGTATTGGGCAAGTGGCCCCCTGTTCCCTTAACCCCACTACAACCTCCATACCCAAATTGGTATAAGCCGGGATCCGACATGTGAGTATCATGCTTGGCATTGCTGGGCATAACATTGAAAGCCGTAATGCATTTAAAAACAAGCTTCGCAATTGATAAAAGCTTGGATGGATAACTTTTGATGATGCACCGAATGTGAATTCCAACCCTTTACCCAATCATGCTGCAAGTAGTGGAGGGGTAAATGCTCTAGGAGTAGAGGGTAAGAAGGAAAGAGTTTTGAAGGTTTCCATGGAAAGAGCAGTACGATATGATGGTACAGTCGAATATTTGCCCGAGGTTGAACCGGTGATGAATGGAAATAATTACTTGTAAGTTTCATGGCGAGGTGGGACATCACATTGATGATTGTCAAGAATTTCACCAGGAAGTGAAAAGGATGCCGACTTTCGGCATGATAAGGATAGAGAGTGAAGAAGAAAGTAGTGAAGTTGGGATGTTAGGCCATCGGGAGAAAAAGGTGGAGGTTTGTAGACTCCAACCAACTCGGGTGGTCCACCAAAACTAATCCCGACCAAACCCGTGTGCACAAATAGTGGAAGTTATGGCACAATGCCTTACAATTATGGATATTCTTTCAACATTAAGAATCCTACTCCTATCTTCCATACCGAAATCGGTGGTTTAACTCGAAGTGGTCGGTGTTTTACACCGAGAAGAATTGGAGAGGCAAGAGGAAAGCTAAAGGAAAAGACATAGTTGATGCTTTTAAAGGTATGGAAGTCAACAAACCTATAAGTGAAGATGAGTCTAATGAATTTCTGAAGTTGATGAAGCATAGTGAGTATAGTGTGGTAGATCAGTTGAAGAAAACTCCTGCTAGAATCTCTTTAATGTCACTTATCTTGAGTTCCGAATTACACCGTAAAGCATTGCAAAAGGTGTTGAATGAAGCATATGTGCCCCAAGATATTACTCGGGATACGATGGAACATTTGGTGGGAAGAATTCAAGCCTCTAATTACTTATACTTCACTCGAAGATGAGCTAGACCCTAAGGGACGGGGCATAACAAGCCTTTGTACATCACCGTGAAATGTAAGGACTGTCTGATCGGCAAAGTGCTTGTGGATAATGGTTCACTTTGAATGTGCTACCAAGGCATATGCTAGATGAGATGCCAATTGATGCTACTTATATGAGGCCAAGCACTATGACAGCTAGAGCATATGATGGTTCCCCTAGACAGGTAATAGGGACCATTGACATTGAATTGTTTGTAGGGCCTCGATGTTTTTGGTAACCCTACAAGTAATGGATATACATCCTTCATATAGCATGTTATTGGGAAGACCATGGATACACGCCTCTGGGCTGTGACATCATCTCTACACCAATGTCTAAAGTACATTATCAACGGTACTCTAGTGAAAGTTAAGGCGTAAGAAACCTTGTCCATGATAAGGAATGTGTCGGTCCCTTATATTGAAGCGGAGGATTGCAAAGATGGAAATCTTCATGCCTTCGAGATTGTGAACACCGAATGGGTACCGGAGAAGACAAGTGTTGAGAAGACCAATCATTTCGAGCACGCTTTAATGATAGCTAAGTGCTTTTTGAAACATGGGCTACCATTCCGAATGCTCCACCATTTCGGAAATCTTAAGACAGTCAACATGATGAAAATTAAGGCCGCCGATCGTAGGTTTGGGCTTGGCTATAAGCCTAAGAAAGATGATCACAAGAGAGCTGCCAGGATGAGGCGAGAAAGAAGGTTGGCCAGAATGGAAGGAAGAAAGCCAGAAGAAGAAGACATTGTAATCCCACCCATCCATGTTTCTTTCCCAAAGTCAGCATATGTAATGAAACCTGAGGACATGATGGAAGGCTTGGGACAACAACTTGCTGTCATGGATATCAACAATGTAGAGGAAGGTGAAGGAAAAGGCAGGAATTATAATGATGAGCCGAAAACAACAGAAGAAGATGAACTGTTACCTCAGTTAACTGTCCACTCTCTAGAAGAGGCTCCAACCAACACATTTGTGCGAAAGCTTTCGCTGATGAAGTATTCCAGAATTGGGAGATTGAAGAAGCCCCAGCTTGTTTTCAAGAAGTAATGATTAAGCGTCTACTTATATTCGCTTTTATGTGCTTTGTGTGCTTTCCGTTGAAGTTTGCTTTGTGTTTTTGTACCTAGTTGGAAATCTTGGCTCAAGATGTCAACATAAGGTCTTTTTATAATTATTGAGCCAACTTTTAAATATTATTGAGATCGTGCATTTTCCTCAACATTTGTTACCTTATTTTGCTTTGTTTGACTACAAGATATGCATTTACACTGTAAACACCTTCCGTTTTCAGGAATCCTGAAATTGAATCCTCCATAAATCCACAAACATATTGCATTGAAAATGAATGGCCAAACTTTGATAAGGATGTGATTGCAATGGATGAAGAGGAATGGAATGAAGATGATATGAAAGAGTTTACTAGACGGATAGAACAGTTTGAGCATGCTTGGAAACCTGCAAAAGAAGAATTAGAGGTGATAAATGTAGGCACAGAGCAAGATAAAAGAGAGCTAAAGATTGGAACTCTGATTACCACAAAGAAAGATGTAGTTTAACAAAGACTACTACAAGAGTATACGGATGTGTTTGCCTGGTCTTATGCAGATATGCCTGGTTTAGACATTGATATTGTAGTACACGAGTGCCTCCGATAGAAGGATGTAAACCTGTTAGCGAAATTGAGAAGAACTCGCCTGGATATTCTACTCAAGGTCAAAGCAGAGATAGAGAAGCAAGTGGGATGCCGGTTTTCTAGAAGTTATTAAATACCCTCAATGGGTATCTAACATAGTGGTAGTCCCAAAAAAAGGATGACAAAATCAGAGTATGTGTAGACTTCAGGGATCTAAACAAAGCTAGTCCCAAGGATGATTTTCCTTTGCCTCACATAGACGTTCTAGTGGACAACGCTGCTAAGAGTTCAACTTATTCCTTCATGGATGGATTCTCCGGGTTAACCGCATTAAAATGGTCAAGAAGATAAAGAGAAGACCACTTTTGTCACACCGTGGGGAACATTTTGCTACAAAGTGATGCCATTCGGGTTAAAGAATGCCGGAGCCACATATCAAAGGGCAATGGTGACACTTTTCCATGATATGATGCATAAAGAGATTGAAGTGTATGTGGATGATATGATTGCCAAGTCTAAGAATGAAGAAGATCATGTTCGAGTTCTAAGAAAATTATTTGATGGACTAAGGAAGTATCGCTTGAGAGCCGAATCCCGCAAAATGCTCATTTGGGGTAAAGTCCGGAAAGTTGCCGGGA
This sequence comes from Populus x sibirica, assembly GCA_019202695.1. NCBI lineage: Eukaryota > Viridiplantae > Streptophyta > Magnoliopsida > Malpighiales > Salicaceae > Populus > Populus x sibirica. The sequence continues at coordinate 1,242,721 of JAGMVL010000125.1, read as the reverse complement.
TTTGTGATAAGCAATAAAGGAATAGAGGTCGATCCCGATAAAGTGAAAGCAATTCAGGCTATGACAGCTCCTAAAACGAGAAGGAAGTAAGAGGCTTCTTAGGACGTTTGAACTACATCGCTCGATTCATATCTCATTTAACAAAGAACATGTGAGCCAATCTTTCGATTACTTCGAAAAAAGAATCCCGGTACATGGGACAAAGATTGTCAAGAGGCTTTTGATAAAATAAAGCAATACTTACGAATCCACCTTTGTTAGTGCCACCCGTGCCTGGAAGACCTTTGATCTTGTATTTAACAAGAATCGAGGTAGCAATGGGTCGTGTGTTGGGACAACATGATGAGTCCGGAAGAAAGGAGCAAGCTATCTATTATCTCGAGTAAGAAGTTTACCGATTGTGAATCTAGATATACTATGACCGAGAAGCTATGTTGTGCCCTTGCATGGAGTACGAAGCGCCTTCGACAATATATGTTGTATTATACCACCTGGTTGATCTCAAAAATGGATCCTCTTAAATACATCTTTGAGAAACCTTACTTGTCAAGCCGAATAGCAAGGTGGCAAGTAATGTTGGCCGAGTATGACATTGTATACAAGACAAGAAAATCAGAAAAGGAAGTGTCATTGCTGATCATTTAGCAGATAATGCTATCAAAGATTATGAGCCTTTGAAATTTGACTTCCCGGATGAGGATGTGTTGATAGTAGAAGAAGACAAAGAGAAGAATGATTGGTGGATCATGTATTTTGATGGGGCAGAGGAATGTATCCGCAATGGAGCAGGGCTTGTGATAATCTCACCCGATAAGAAGCAATATCCCGTCTCAATCAAGCTACAATTTGAATGTACTAACAATACCGCTGAATATGAGGCTTGTATCCTTGGCTTAGAAGCCGCTTTAGAGATGAAGATAAAGAAGCTTGATGTCTATGGGGATTCAATGTTAATAATCTGTCAAGTGAAAGGTGAATGGCGCACCAAAGAAGAAAAATTGATACCCTATCAACAATATCTCTCAAAACTGACTGAGGACTTTGATGAGATAGATTTTACCCATATGGGAAGAGACAAAAACCAGTTTGCTGATGCTTTGGCAACCTTAGCTTCTATGGCCCAAACTGATTACGGCATCAGGGTACAACCAATCTGCATTGAGATTAGAAATTTTCCAGCTCATTGTTGTTCAATCGAAGGAGAAGTAGATGAGAACCCATGGTTTTATGACATCAAACGGTTTATCCAATATCAAGAGTATCCTCGGGGCATCTAAAGCAGAGATATGAAGACCTTGAGACGGTTAGCCATGGAATTTTACCTGGATGGAGAAATTCTATATAAAAGATCATTCAATGGGACTTTACTAAGATGTCTAGATGAAATCGAAGCTAAGGTAGCATTGCAAGAAATTCATGAAGGAATTTGTGCAACTCATGCAAGTGGGCATATGATGGCCAGACAACTGCAACGATCTGGATACTTCTGGATGACCATGGAAAAAGATTGCATTGATTACGTCGAAAATGCCATAAATGTCGGTGTATAGTGATAAGATAAATGCACCTCCAGCTCCTCTCGCTCAATATGACATCACCATGGCCATTTGCAATGTGGGGAATAGATGTGATTGGCCCAATCAACCCAAAGGCCAAGAATAGGCATCAATTTATCTTAGTAGCCATTGATTACTTCACAAAGTGGGTGGAGGCCAGCTCTTATGCTCATGTAACTCAAAAGGTGGTCAAGTGTTTCATCGAGAAAGATTTGATTTGTCGGTGCGGTTCACCCGAGAAGATAGTGACCGACAACGCCCAAAATTTTAATGGAAAAATTATCACGCATTGTGTGTGAAGTGGAAAATTAAACATTCAAACTCGTCTCCTTACGGACCAAAGATGAATGGTGTCACGAAGCCGCAAACAAGAATATCAAGAAGATTATCCGTGAAGATGGTAGTCAATTATAAGGATTGGCATGAGATGCTTCCATTTGCTCTACATGCATATCGCATTACCGTAAGGACATCTACTGGAGCTACACCTTACTCATTAGTATTTGGGATGGAGGCGGTGATGCCTTTGGAAGTAGAAATCCCATCTTTTGAGAGTACTAATAGAATCTGAACTAGAAGAAGCCGAATGGGCTAAACCGAGATATGAGCAAACTAAACATGATAAGTGAAAAGAGGTTGGCCGCAATTTGTCATCACCAGCTTATACCAAAGAAGGATGGCCAAAGCATATGACCGGAAAGTCCGACCAAGAGAATTCAAAGAAGGGGATCTTGTACTAAGAAAAATCCCACCATTACCAAGTGAAGACCGAAGCAAGTGGGCACCAAACTACGAAGGCCCATATGTAGTGAAGAAAGCATTCTCCGGAGGGGCTCTGTTGTTAACTAGGATGGATGGAGATGATTTACCTAGGCCTGTAAACTCTGATTCTGTGAAAAAGTATTATGTATGATGTGTTTCATCCAATCAAACTCAATTAAATGAAGTTTTGGCCAGGAAATTCTCTTTGCATATACCTCACCAAAAAACCCATGCATGATCTCGATGGCTCAACAAATTGATCTTTCAAACTTTTTTACAGGAGAACTCAGCTTTTCTTAAATGAGGTTTTAAAAGAATGGACTTTGTTTATGATTTCAATGAAATAAATCAATGATTTGTTTGGAATAATGTTCAGAGCAATTCCCTTGAAAGAGATGACCAAACAAGTCAAAACGTGTAATTGGAACAACCATCACTCAAATTATGTCTTGGACCTACATTTTAACAAAGCATGAATAATGATTGGTAACATATTAGTTTGTCATGGACTCGCAAAACATGGTGTCTTACAAATTCAAGCATTACGCTGGATGTGGACAAAGTTTATTGGTTTTAACTGATCTTACTTGAGATGAGGAAAGGCCATCTTTGATATTCTTTTCACTTTCTTTAAAATTATCCTTTGCCGTCCTAATTTGAGCTGAGTCTATTTAAAGTTTTTTCTTTCATAAGAACCTTAACTAAGATCACACCCTACACTAGGGGGCAAAAAGAGAGAAATGATTATGGAAAACGTCTTGAAAGCATGTGAGCTTATAAAGTCTGTCGCCAAGGAATTCAACAAAATTCCAAATAATTGAGAAAATGCTCAACAAATATGAGAGTACAAAAAAACAAATTCCTAATTTGGAATATTTAGTATCATTTTTGGTTGTCAAGATAGCAAAAGAAAAGGTGAAGATAAGATAACAAGTGATCTATAGTTTTTAAACCCTTAAACACTCTTTTGAGCTTATGAAATACTCTTTCTTCTATAGCCTTGAGCCATAAAATACATTACGTGCCTTTAAAGTCCTTTCTAATCAAGAAAGCAACCCGGATCAATAAACAGCGCTCACAAAATATAAGAGACTTTTTCATAAAGAGTCATGACGTAGCAAATAATTACTCGTTATTATTCATGCCTTGTTAAAAATGGTGGTCCTGAAAAATAAAAGACAAATTATTTCTTCTCTCAAAATACATTCAAGTAATCACTTGAACACTTTGAAAACCAAAGCGGAAGGTCATCTCATCATTTATCTTCATCTGAGATTACTTTTACTAAGAGATTTGACACAAATCCCCAGAATTGCTTGAACATTGTTGTAAACAGACATTGAGAGTTTCAGTTTTCAAAAACAAAACAGATCTTTTGAAAAATCATTTTTGAAAAAAAGGTTTTCTTTGTAAGAAAAATGAACATTTGACACACCGCGAGGCACCGTTAGAAAATCAGGTGACACAAGAGTAAAGGAGGAAATGAAATGAGGCGCTTAACTCTTCCAGGGGGCAGAAGCAAGCTTACCGGATCCCAATGGCACGAAGAAATTTGCTTCCCTAGTGGAAAATACACATGATAAAAACTGTAAGCTTCTTCCAAAGATAAGGACCGAAATAGTATTGATTTGCAAGATCATAATTCCTCCAAAGAACGGAGATTGTTGACTCTCATAATATGATCAGCTTAGACAATAAGATAACCGATACATCTTCGCAAGAGAAATGTATATGAAAATCTCAGGTGAAGCGGGATAATCCTCATATATTGACCATGTGAATTGGTAAAGACTCCTCAACAATGGGAATGTTGCCAATAGAACAATGTCGGGCCAAGGAGAAGCGAATGCTCTCAGTGGAGTAACCAATAGAGAAAGGTGCAAGGACTGCGTGGGAAACTCAAACAAAGCTTATCTTAGAAAATGAGCAACATGGGTCGGCTTGAATAGATTTGAAGGATGTGTGAATCAAAAGAGCTCACTAAAAAATCAAGATCAAGATCCTCAAACAAGATGAACGGGGACCTATGTTTCAAAAAACAGGTGAGATGCATTGCATATCATCTAACTTCACATGCATTGCATAATTGTTTTGCAGATATTTCATGAAACAATATTCCCACCGGGATCCAACGAGACTCACATGAATTGAAGTATTTTTAAATCACATCAAAGATGGCAATTCCACAAAAGCAAAATTCATAAATGAAGACAAGAAAGATGGATTTTTATTCATGGAAAAAGGGGTTTACAAGTACAAATGTTAAACAAGGCGAGGACGATCGTGGATATTTTCATCTTGATGGTTAATCATGCCTCGGAATTCCTCGAATTGCTTATGCATGCGCTCCATCTCTTCCTCGAACTCGAGGTGTCGTGTGTTAACGTAGTTCCTCCAAAAGTCAACACGTGCATTCAGCCTCTTGATTTCTCCTCTCCAAGTTGTTTCGTGACGTCTCTCATCACGGAGTCTATTCCTTAAATTCTCGATCCGATGTTGGAGATCGGAACCCGAGTATTCAACTCAAGTCTTCCGGCATGAAGACGCTCCGCAACGTTCACCAAAGATGAAGTAGCTCGATACCGAGAGCAAGTGACTCGATTCACCGCTTCAATATCGGTCCCGGCCGCCAACATTATTTCATCACGAGGAAGGATCATGTCTCTAGCCACCGCCTAAGCAATATCTTCATTGTCCATTACAAGATCCTCTATTGTAACCGGACGACCATTCACTTCAAAGGTAGTACGCCAAACTGCAGGCTCTACCGCAGAACAGGGGTTTGGGTTAGCATTGGAAGAAGAGGAAGACATGGTTAAAGCTTCAAAAGTTGAGAACTTTGAGAGTATGGAAAATGCAAGAAGTTGATGATGTCTTTCACCAAATACTCAGGGGATTTATAAGGATTTTACTCCTACAATTTGTTGCGAACGTAAGATCGATCTTAGCCGTACATACATGACTTCCTTAAGAAGCTTTCCTCATTTTTGGGATTCACAAATCAAATCCTAACCGTACATACAAGACTTGCTTGGGAAGCTTTCCTCATTTTTGGGATTCACAAATCAAATCCCAACCGTACATACAAGACTTGCTTGGGAAGTTTTCCTCATTTTTGGGATTCACAAATCAAATCCCAACCGTACATACATGACTTCCTTGAGAAGCTTTCCTCATTTTTGGGATTCACAAATCAAATCCCAACCGTACATACAAGACTTGCTTGAGAAGTTTTCCTCATTTTTGGGATCCACAAATCAAATCCCAACCATACATACATGACTTCCTTGAGAAGCTTTCCTCATTTTTGGGATCCACAAATCAAATCCCAACCATACATACATGACTTCTTTGAGAAGCTTTCCTCATTTTTGGGATCCATAAATCGAATCCCAACCATACATACATGACTTCCTTGAGAAGTTTTCCTCATTTTTGGGATCCACAAATCAAATCCCAACCATACATACATGACTTCCTTGAGAAGCTTTCCTCATTTTTGGGATCCACAAATCAAATCCCAACCGTACATACAAGACTTGCTTGGAAGCTTTCCTTATTTTTGGGATCCATAAATCGAATCCCAACCATACATACAGGACTTCCTTGAGAAGCTTTCCTCATTTTTGGGATCCACAAATCAAATCCCAACCGTACATACAAGACTTTCTTGAGAAGCTTTCCCCATCTTTGGGATCCAATTACAAATCAAATCCCAACCGTACATACAAGACTTTCTTGAAAAGATTTCATCATCTCCCGAGATCGATTTACAAATCGATCTCAACCATACAGTATGACTTCCTTTAGAATTTTTCATCAACCCCGAAGCTCATTGCTGAAATCACTTTCATGTATTTCACAAAATTATATTGAAATCACTTTCAAGTATTTTCAATTAGACCACTTGCGAGTTTTCCTCGCATTTTCACTATCGGGCGGTCGCCTGGAACAATTAGACCACTTGCGAGTTTCCTCGCATTTTATCATCGGGTTGGTCATCTAGAAAATAGAACCATTGTTGAAATCACTTTCATGTATTTCACAAAAAAAAAAACCAATGTTGAAATCACTTTCATGTATTTCACAAAACCATTGTTGAAATCACTTTCATGTATTTCACAATGCTAATCTGAAATCACTTTCATGTGTTTCATAAAACAAATGTTGAAATCACTTTCATGTATTTCACAAGACTAAGGTTGAAATCACTTTCATGTATTTCACAAAAAAAAAAATCAATTTTGAAATCACTTTCATGTATTTCACAGAACCATTGTTGAAATCACTTTCATGTATTTCACAACATTAATCCGAAATCATTTTCATTTATTTCACGTAACCATTGTTGAAATCACTTTCATGTATTTCACAACATTAATCCGAAATCATTTTCATGTATTTCACAAGATCAATATTGAAAACACCTTCATGTTTTTCACTTGGGCAGGTCGCCCATAAGAATTAGACCAACCGAAAAATCTCAGGCATTTTTCAACACTTCAATCGTTTTTCTTTACAAAACTTACTATGCAAAGTCAAAAGAAAATGAATTTTCCAATGCCTTTGCACCGTAAGCATTGTAAAGAGGGGGCAACTGTTGTAACCCAATTTTGGATTCACCAAGATTTTCTTGAATGTTATTTTATTTCTATTATTATTTATAAAAATCCAAAAAAAATTAAGAAAAAGTTTAAAATTCAAAAATATTTTTCTCGAGTCAACCGCATCTTTCCATAAGAACCGATTCCACCGAGTCAAAACGGGTCAAACCATGTCGACCGTAGTAAAAAATGAGTTTTCGGTCAAAACCGAGTCCACCGAGTCAATACGGGTCAAACCATGTCAACCGAGAGTAAAAAATGAGTTTCGAGCCATTTTGGGTCAAAACTGTTATTTTTGGTCAAAACCTGGTTCACCGGGTTGATACCCGTCAAAAGTTTTTTCCAGTGTTTCAACATAATTTTCGGTCATTTAAAATTGATTTTTAGCGTTTGAATCGGGCTTTTTCTAATACTGATTTGAATTTTTAATTTTATCTATATAAATATTTATTATTATATATAATAAAACAAAATCAATAATTCAAAAGTTAATTTTTTTTTCAACGGAGCAGTTTAATTATACAAGTATTAGGTATGTTAATATAATTTTTTATTTAAAGGTGGATGTGAGTTGTCCCCTCTCATTGCCTATAAATAGCCAGACGGAGAAAAAAAAGAGAGGGGAGGGGGAAAGAAAAAAAAAAGAAAGAAAAGAATTGCAAATACTATTCACGGTTTTTTTTTACTATTTCTTCACGAGGGTAGGATATTGATTTTTATTAAAAACAATATGAAAAATACCAAATATATCCTAACCGTTAGATCTAATAGGGTTTACATCTGAACCGTTGATTTAATAAAAGACAATAGGGCTTACCACACCAGATTAAACCCCAAACACATCTCAGCCCTTGAAATAATCTAAGCTTTGATCTCGTTGCGCCACGTCACCGGGTGTACCGAGATTTCGGTGTACCGCGTCGCGCTCGATCCCACCTCTGTTCATCCGGACCGTCGATCAACCTGCAGATCGCGCCAATCACAGCCGCACGATATTTCCATCAGAGATCCAACGGATCACAGGCCGCAGCTGCACCGGTGTACTGTGCTTGCGTTCTCACCGTAGCATAACCCAGAGCATATCTCTCCTCTCGCCGGCGACTCCCTCTCTCTCCTCCGATCTCCCATATCCGGCCATCTAAAGCTTCCAAACCACCACAGAAAGGTCGCTATCCTCATATAAAGCAAAACCCCGGCCGTTTGCAGCGTTTTCGCCGCCCCATTTGGCCGGAAAAGGGCCGCGATCGTCGGCTGCCACCGAAGCTTCAAGTCGTCGATTCTCCCTCGTCAGCTATCAACGGCCGTCGAGACCACCGCCATAAGAATCCTCGTCCTCAGATCTACCAGAATCAACCATCGGTTGGCCAGAAAGCTCACCGGAAAATCTCCCCTCCGCCAACAGTAGCCGCGCGTGTGCCACACGCGCCGCCAGTGGCATTTTCGTAATTTTCGGAGGAATTCGAGGGTATTTCAGTATTTTACCTATACAGTGACACTCAGGTAATTTTTTGGGTTTCTACTGGTATTTTTTATATTTTATATATATATAAATGCTTGTAAATTTTCTTGCATGTTGTAAAAAATACAAAAACCAAAGTCGACACGTCTCTTTTTTAAAAAAGGACCGATGTCAAAAATATAAATACCAAATATGGATTATGTTCATTATTTCTTTTGGTAACCCGGACGTAACTCTCCTTTTTAGGGATAAACGTTAATATTTTAGACAAGTCTCCTAATTTTTAGGGACGGATGTCATTTTAACGCGTCTCCTATTTTAGGGACCGACGTTAATCATAAAAAATTTACAAATAAACCCAAAATATAATGGATTATATCCATTATTTCTTTTGGGCAACCCGGACGTGACTCTCCTTTTTTAGGGATAAACGTTAATATTTTAGACGAGTCTCCTAATTTTTAGGGACCGATGTCATTTTTAACGTGTCTCCTATTTTTAGGGACCGACGTTAATCATAAAAATTTTACAAATAAGCCCAAAATATAATCGCATTTGAATCAAATACAAAAAAAAAAAAAAAAAAAACCACAAGTAAGGGTAACCTTTCTTTTGAAAGGATGTTTTAAGGGTGGTGTCTACCTTCCCTTAATCATAACTAACCCCGTACCGAATCTCCGGGACCAAGGTGTCTAATTTGGGATTTCTAGTTCCCTCAAATTACTAGATGGCGACTCCAATAAAATCTTTGTTTCCCCCAATTGAGAAAAAAAAAAAACCTTTTTGTTTAAATAAACAAAACAGCGGGAGCCGTCGCCCGACGTCGTGTATCGACAGAGCTAAAGGCAAAATTTTGGTTCTGGTTAAACAGAATTGCTAGATTGAGATTTTAAATTAACCGAGTTAAAGGCAAAATTTAAGTTTTGGTTAAAGAGAATCGGTAGATTGGGATTTCAGATTAATCAAGTTGGAGACAAAGAACAAGGTTCTTGCTAAAATGAGTCTCTAGATTGAGATTTTAAGTTGACTAAGCTGAAGGTAAAATTTTGGTTCTGGTTAAAGAGAATAGCCAGATTAAGATTTCAGGTTAACCGATCTATTTACAGAGATTTTTGTTTTGGTTAAAAAGAATCGTCAGATTAAGATTTCAAATTAACCGAGCTATCATATGAAATTTTGGTTTTAAAGGAACCACTGAGATGCAGAATTTCAGGTCAACTCTGCAATCAGGAAACTCTAAGAAATTCAACTCTACAATTAGAAATTACTAAGTTTTCAAACCTCGTAATCAAGAGGTATCAGAAATCAAGGTTCTGGTTAAAGAAAATTACCAAATTGTGATGTTAGGTTAACTGAGCCGTAAAAAGTTTGATCATAGTTTTAATCAGGGGAGTGCTGCGGAAATAGAGTTTTAGGTCAACCAAACTAAAAGCTTAGAGAAGATTAGTTTTGAAGAACAATTCGTTTATCTTTACAAACTTACTACACAAAACACTTGACAAGTCATTGATTTGCAAGCATCGTAAAGAGATGGCATCTGTTGTTACCATTTTTTGGGGCCCATAAACAAAAAAAATAAAAAAGGAAAAGAAAATATAAAAAATAAAAAAATATTGGAAGAATATATATATATATATATATATATATATATATATATATATATAGTAAGAAGAATTGACCAAAATGCCCAGGGCCTTGAAAAAAATCCAATTGAACTCTTAAACATACAATTTTGATTTTTTTTCTCAAATTAGATTTTGTTTTGACAATAGGACCTTCATTACTAAAAAAAAAATACTGCCAAATTTTTTAATTTTATATATTTTGATCCTCCTCAGCCAGTCTTTAGCAATTTCCTGGGCATTTTCTAATGCCTTTTTTTCTTGAAATCTGGCCTGGTTTAGGTTTCACATTACTGGGTTCAAGCTTGAATATTCTTCGTGTTCTTCATTTCTTTGGTGTTTGATCCGTTTTATCCAAGAAATTTTGAATTTCTATGTTTTTCTTATGTTTAATCTGTTTTGGCTTCGGGTCTTTGTTTTTGGTTTGTTTTCGGGTTCGGGCCAAAATCGGGTTAGATATTTAAAACTTTGTTTGGTTTGCCACTTTTTTTATAAAAGGATTTATGGCCTAAGGAGTGTTTGGCAAACACACCTTTAGGCTTGTTTTTGGAAGTCTTTCTAAACAAAAAATTGGTTTTGCCAAACATGGCCTTACAAAAATATAAAATAAATAAAATAACAAAAATAGTAATATAAAGAAATCTATTTTTGTTTGTTACATACGCCTAATCCTTATCAAAATTGCATTTTTATTTAAAAAAATATATAATTTTTTAGCATTGTTTTAAAAAATACTAGTATTTTTTTTTGTTTTTTTTTTTATATTACAAAAAGTTTGTAAATTTTTTTAAGAATTTAGTCAATATTTTAATAACCCCTAAAAATTTTATTTCATAAGAATTAATGATCAATATTCTAGTATAAATACACATTATCTATTTAATTTTTGTATATTTTTTAATCATTTAACTTGGTCGCTGAATGTATTCCATCTATATTTGAATTTGAGAGAGAACATGTGGAATATATATCAAATCCACTTAATTACTTTGTAATCCTCACGAAACCTACATGTCCCATTGATAAAAAGAAAAAGAAAAAGGATTATATATGTGAAATACCATATCATTTTCTCTAACCAAGAAAGACATAATTTACAGATGGGATAATTAGTTAGGTGAAATCAGCTAGAAATCATTGTTTCAGTCTTCAAATTCAAGTCCAAATTTGCCTAGTCTTTGATTGGGAGCATATATATGAAACGAAGGAGACACAATTTGGTATCAAGTCTGATGCTAACCAGGGAGGAGATCTTTTGAGCTGGGTCTCTTTTTTATGGAAGGGGAGGAGGAAGTGGGGGTCCTCACGGCCTTAGGACATGATTTTTTTGTCTTTTGCTTTGTTTATCTTCTACGTAAAGTACATTGGTCATCCACCAACCACCGACTGACACGTATCTCCCACTGTTCTCCCAAACGTACGTTTTCCCTACCCTTCCACTCCTCTCTTCTACAAAATACCTGTCCAGAAATCATTTGTGAGCAGTAAATTTTATTTTTAAATGACCAAACTATCCTTAAAATCTTCAGAAGACAAACCCCATGAATTGATATTAACGTGCCATTTTAACTCAAATTGGGGTTTTTACTAGTAATATGAAGTAAAATTATAGTTATTTTAAAGTATTTTTTATTTAAAAATATATTAAAATCCTTTAAGGACTTAGATATCATCAACGAACTGCTACCACAGGTGACGCATGGATTCGACAGCTCAAAGCGCCCCTATGAACTTAGATATCATCAACGAATTGCTGTCATGGGTAATGCAAGGATTCGACAGCCCAAACAGCCCCTAAGGACTCAAATATCATTAACGAACTGCTATCACTGGTGACGCAGGGATTTAACAGCCCACACACCCTCTAGGGAAGAAATATATTAAAATAATATTTTTTTATTTTTAAAAATTTATTTTTAATATTAGTACATTAAACCAGTATAAAATTATAAAAAAATTCAAAACATATTTTAATTTTTTTAAAAAAATATTTTTTAAACGCATGAACAAATACACTTGTATAATATTTGGATCTTTCCTAGCCAACCCAAAGTGTTAAAATAAATCGTCCCATTCCGTTAGCTTGTTGTTTGCTATTTATAGTAATATTATTTTATATTTGAGTTTAAAGAAAAGTTGCCATAAAATAAATTTTCTATGAGAATGTAATTGTTTGCAAAAAAAAAAAAAAAAAAAATTAGTTAGAAAAGCTAAAAAATACTTATCATCAAAATCTCAAAAATATACAATTATAACATGGATTTAATTATACTTAACATTAAAAAAAAAATGAACAAAATTATACAGTTATCATATCATAAATTAAATAATTTCATCATAAAAATTATAATATATATGATCAACCACTTGTAGTTAAAATGGGTGTACACTAAACCCTTCCCTTGTAAAATGATTAATATAATAATTCAAAACAATTTTATTGATTGTAATTTACATAAATATAATTTTCACAATTAATATCGTTATTTTTAATAATAATTGTTCGATCCAAATGATTTTTTTTTAACTCCTTATATTATTTAAATTGAATAGATTCATGCTAGTGTTACAACATATATAATTCAAATTCTGAATTGAGATTGGGGTTTTAAACTAATACATATTGCTAACAAATATTAGTTGTGAGCACAATAAATTAAGGTGTTTTTTGAACGGGGGTGCATAGAAATCCGATGGAGTCCTCCGTTCAGAACTTTTACAGGGGATCCAGGTCGGCCTTCATCTGGTCCATCACTGGCTTGGTATTGGGTGATTCTGGTAATTTAATTAAAGACAAAGCCATGTGAGCCGGGAGTATCGGGGGTGAATCGCTCGGCTTGGACGGGCGGTCATTTTAGCGGCAGCTTGTCGAGTTGTGCCAGCGTGGCAGGTGTGTCAGAAAGTTTGAAACGATACGTGAAAGAGAAAGTAAATTATCGTGAGAAGATGGTAATGATAAATTGAAGACTCTCTGTTCGGAAGTGGAACATCGAGGTTGTGCAATGAATTCCGACGGTGGTGGTTGTTTTTGAAGATATTTTTAGTTTAAAAATATAAGAAAATAATTTTTTATTTTTTTAAAATTAATTTTTAATATAATAAACTAAAATAATTTAAAATAATTAAAAAATTTAATATAAAATTAAAAATTAAAAAAACACGGTGAAATAAAAAAAATATTATTATATCTATTAAAACAGAACAAAGATAAAATAATATGAAATTACCTTTATCTTTATATTTGCTTCCTAGTTGGGGAGAAGTCACAAGTAAAATAATAATTTAGATAATTCTTCAATAACTAGTAATTTTATTTTATAAATAATAATTTTCAATTGATTTATGAATATATAATTAATTATTTTCATCGATTAGGTTCTCAATTTTCTTTTAAAAAAACTATTAATTAAATCCCTTTTATGAACTTGAGTTCACTCAAATTTCTCAGTCTTTTAAGAAATTGTAGCACTTTTTTTATGCTATCAAAAATATGAAACAAACATATACGGTATACCAATTGAGATAAGCTTTTAACATGTAAGCATACCAAGTAGCTTTATCATTAAAAATAAATACAAAACAACTTACTTTGGGTATAATATATATAATGATTGCTATTTTTTTATTATATAATAATCTCTTATAAAAAATCTCTAAAATACCAGATTTTTAATTATCATAAAACTAAATAGTTACTTATTTTTATATTTTTTTTTTTACAAATAATTAGCCTTGATATCCCAAACCATAAATAACATACATCATTCTAAAAAAAAAAAAAAACTTTCAATAGCTTTCTTTTTTAACCTTCTCTACCAAACCGGCACCTTTTGTTTATTTTTTTAATCATGCACCAAACCCAACTTGAGCATGAAACTTAGTAAAAAGAGAAGAATTCAATTAAGTACACAATGTTTGGTAGTACCAGCTCTCGTTTTCTCTGCCTGTTATTATTTTGGGAATGTTGGTTTGGAGTTGGCAGGGTAACATTTGAGCAAAAAGTATAGTTTCTCACGAGATAGAAAACGAGAAATAGATTAAAGAGGTTTCTGTAGGAAGCTAGGGAGTGACGTATGGGACTGGGGACAACAATCTACCATGCGCAATTGAGCGGTCCTCTCCTCTCTCAATTCTTTTTATATTCTCTCCCATCTTCCACTTCACTCCTAACGGGTTTTTTCTTCTTTCTCAGCTTCCCTTTCCTCTACTTCGCCTTCTCCTCCTTCCACTACTACTTCCTTTTGTCTTCTTCTTCTTCTTCTGTCTTCAAGTAAATTATTAATTTTAATACAACAAGCTAGCTAGTCCATTCGAACTCTTGAGGTAAGCTTTTTTTTTTTATTTTTTTTTGTGTACTTGCATGGAAATCTATGTATCCTCCAATATATATTACAGGCTTGCGCGCACACACAAACTCTCAGTTTCTCTCATTCTTTCTCAACAGCTTAAGCTTTCTTATGGGAAGGGAAGGTGCATCTTCTTGCATCTGCTAGAAATATTGTAAAGGTTTCATGAGATTCTTATATGTTTTGAAAGGGTTTCTTTCTAATTGAAAACTTTTCTGATAACTTCTCCGTATCGGTCTTTCTCGACCACACCCTAGACAGAGGTAGCACATCTCTAGTTGCCTAGATATATCCCTTTATGTCAAAATCCATTTCGTCCGAATTAACTTTGGCATTAAATAGAAGAGGAAAAGGAGTCAAATATCACACACCTGAAGAAGACCAGGATTTTGGTAAAAGATTGTTAGAAAGTTCATTTCCTTGCTGCTAGTATAGGTACGCCCTCAAACTCACCATTCTCTCCCGATATTTTTCATTACATATAGGGTTCTTTTCCTCATCCTTGGACAGACTAATCGTTCGAAGGAGTCAGCTGATCTCTCCCTCTCTGTCGCTGAGAAATAACCAAGTCACTAACACCTTGACAAAATAAGCTCACCCAATTATTCTTGACTATAAGCACTAACAACACTCCTTGACAAAATAACCTCACCAATCTTGTAGGTCATTTACTCCTTTCTTGATTTCTTAAAATGCTAGGATAAAGAGGCATTACCATAACCATAAGCATTTTTTTCTTGGAGTTTTACCGAAAGTAAGAGGGTCAGTTTATGCCATGAAAAAGCTCGACAAACAGACAAAATGGTCAGAGCCCGATTCTGCATTAGTGAGACACAGACTCTGCAGCAGCAAGAGCGCCCTTAAGAGTGCTTTTCTTCTCTCTCTCCTTTTCTTAACACTATTCTAGCTTTCCTTTCTCTATCTCCTTGCAGGCTTCATCCAATAAGAAACTGTGCTTCTCTTTTTGCCTTCTCTTAACCTTTTTCTCTTTCGAGAAACGCGTGCTTTAAGATTTGTGATAACGTCATCCTCTATGTCCATTTGGCAGTTTTCTTCTTTCTAAACAAAATATAGAACACACTAATTAATATTTAATCTTATTTTTTAATCATGTTTGTTTATAGTGTTGTAACAGGAACCCCGTTCTTGATGCATCATTTCTACCATTCACTAACACAAGACAACATCATTAGTACAAGCCTTTAGCTGTCCGTTGCTTGATGGACCCTGTACAAATAGAGGGCGGCTCCCTAGCTAAGCTCCAGCTTCCTCTTGTTTTTTTTTTTATCAAAAAACACAAACTTTCTTATCATGATTTTGATTTTTTTCCCTTCTCACCTTCTTTCCTCTTCTAACTAATCTTCATAAGAAAATTTATGTGAAACAATTAATTATGGGGCGTGTTGTTTTAAAAACACGCGCTTATTTTCCTGTCATAGATAATATATATATGGTGAGTGTTGCTCACCACCAAATGAGTTGATGATTATACCTGATAACACTTGTCACCTTTTTATCTGGACGGTCCATTATTTCTTTTTGAGTTTTTTTCTTCTTTTTATCACTAAAATTCAAGCAAGCTAGCTTTCTTTTTTTAGCCTTTTATTCTCTGGTTTTCTGTGATCTCTCTAGTGTCTTTATATGAGTTCGTTCATTCATTCACTCACATTTTATTAATGATTAAAAGATGATGGATGAGAGAGCATTATTATTGACGGTAATGGTGGTGGTGAATTTTATGCAGCATCATCAACAGTTGTTATGATGGAGTCAATGGAGTCTTGTGTCCCACCTGGATTCAGGTTCCATCCAACCGATGAAGAGCTTGTTGGCTATTATCTAAGGAAGAAAGTTGCATCACAAAAGATTGATCTTGATGTTATTAGAGATATTGATCTTTACAGAATTGAACCATGGGATCTACAAGGTATATCAAATTAAGTTGTGTATAATATCCGTTGCTCTTTTTTTATTTTTTCTCTTTTTAGGGTTTAATATATAGATCCTATGAAATATCGTTAATTGAAACTTTGTACAAATCATGCATAGGGTTTGGTCTTGGTTATAGTTTTGACGATCTTTGTTTCTGTGCATCAACAAGTTTCAGTATGCAACACACTTTAACCACTACTTGGTGCACGTCTATTGAAATTAGTGGATCAGATAGGTTTGCGCGCAGTTTGCACTATATTTCTTTAGGTCATGCTGACATCAGTAGCTACCCATAAATAGGTAGTCAATAGTCCATGGAAGAGACTTGAGTCAACCTGGCTAGATAAAACCTGTTCATGTACAATATTGTTTGTGATGTACAGAGAGATGCTGGATCGGATATGAAGAGCAGAATGAGTGGTACTTCTTTAGCCACAAGGATAAGAAGTATCCAACAGGGACAAGGACTAATAGAGCAACCATGGCTGGCTTTTGGAAGGCTACCGGGAGAGACAAGGCAGTGTATGACAAAACAAAACTCATTGGCATGAGGAAAACCCTTGTCTTCTACAAAGGAAGAGCCCCAAATGGGCAGAAAACTCACTGGATCATGCATGAATACCGGCTTGAATCAGATGAGAATGGTCCTCCACAGGCAAGCATATCAACTTATGTCACTGTAACACCCCCCCCCCCCCCCCCCAACACAAATGGATATGTCGCCCTAAAGGTGAAAGCAAGTTAATGGTCTTCCAACATACTGATTAGCTTTGAACAGGCTCCACATAAATATATTGATCTAATATGTGGAACTTTCTTTGACATATAAGAGTTTATAAAGAGGGTTTAGGAATCCATTACTTTGAGTTTCATGAGACAAATTAAAGTTCCTTCTCTTGGAGAAGATCTTTAGTGCTTCATAAATTCTTCATATTACCTAACTTTTAGGGGAAAAATAGATGGCCTTTAGATTAAATCATTCTCTTCAATCCAACTTTTGAGAAACAGAATCACTTTTTACTTTTGCATGCATAGACCACTAACTGTAGTTTCACTGTTTATGTTCTATAGAAAGAAGACTTCCACCATCCCTTTAGTCAAAAGGTCATTAGTAATTCTAAAGCATGTGAAATAGCTTTCTTCCGATTCCTTTTCCGGTATGGGATGCTTTTATTTGTTCATTTTTTCAAAAGAAAAATTCCAATTCCAATTCCAATTCTCATCCTTGTTCTTCATCTTTGACTCCTACCTCTCTTTATCAAACAAAAAGATAACTCAAAAGGCCAAGAGAAATTATGTAAATATAACAAAAAAATCAACTTTTGTTTTGAGCCTTCTTTTATGCATTAAACAAAGTTTGAAAAACCTAAAATGAAAAAGAACTCATGATCTCTTAATACTCTGGTTAAGTTATTGCAGGAAGAAGGATGGGTAGTTTGTCGTGCATTTAAGAAGCGAACTACTGGCCAAACCAAGAGCATTGAAGGGTGGGACTCAAGCTACTTCTATGAGGAATCAAGTGGGGTTAGCTCAGTGGTGGATCCTATTGATTATATAGCAAGGCAACCTCAAGGCTTTTTGGCTCATAATTTCTTGTGTAAGCAGGAGATAGAAGGAGATAACTTAAGTTTCATGCACTCAGAAAATTTTGTACAGCTTCCTCAGTTAAAGAGCCCATCTGAGCCATTAATAAAGAGGCCAACCTCGTCAATGTCTTTGATATCAGAGAATAATAACAGTAACAATGAAGAGGTAGAGCAAAATGGATTGTCCAACAACAACACCCAGAAAGTAACTGACTGGAGAGCCCTTGACAAGTTTGTTGCTTCTCAGTTGAGTCAAGAAGAAAGATATGATGGTGATGGTGTTTCAAGCTTTGTTGGGGCAGAAAATAACTCAGATTTGCCATTTCTGTTGTTGCAAAGTGGTAGAGATGACGGGAACAAGTTTAATGGATTCTTAAGTTCAAGCTCTGACTGTGATATTGGAATATGCATATTTGAAAAATGAAGAGAGGGGTTTGAAGAGGTTTTTTCTCTCTGGTAGTACGTATGTATTATTAATGTTTTATGAACCCTGATGATATATATTTGTAAGAATATATGTGGTTTTCATGATTGAAAATTAAATTAACTCTCTCTCCCTCTCTCTCTAAATCTGACTATATATATCAACATTGGCAGTAATTATATATTTTAATTGTTTAAATATCAGAGACAAAGTAAGCAGTATGAAAAGGGTAATGAAGAACTTTGTGAAGCATGCCTGCCTTAATTCCTTGGGAACTGGGAAGAGATATTCAGTATTTAGGAACCTACGGTCGTTTTCCTCATGGTTATGATTCTCAATCATCTATATTCTATCGAGAATATTAGAAAAAAGTAGCTACAGAAATTAAAACTTGAACGCTTTTTTACCAAATACTATATATTTTCTTGAAAAATGTATGGAAAACTACTGAAAGTTTGTGCATCTTTTTGTAGTCTTCTTAAGGGAGAAATATTGATCGATTTTAGAATGGAGATAAAAGCAGAGATGAAAATGAACGTCATTCACTCGATACTTAATTTAAAACTCGGAGAAAAATCAAATTTTGAACTGTGAGAAATGATCTAAAAATATATTTATTTTTAATATTTTCACTAAAGGGTGACAATTTATTGCATTGCAATATTACATGGTGACACCACTCCAATACATTATTGAGTTGTAATCTGAATTTATATAATTGGTTTCCAAGAAAATCTGTTGTGGAATATTTTGATAGACGTCTAAAAACAATATTTAGATCATTTTTATTTACTATGGTTTGGTTTTATTTATTTATTTTTATCATCAATGCAAGCATGCATGGCTTGCTATCTTAGGTCTTTATGAACCACCTTTTCCAATATAATTTGTTGGTAACATATATACGAAGAAGTTATATGTAGAAAGAAAGAAAAAAGTCATGAACCAATATCTACATTGAATTATATATAATTTATTACGATAAGAGCACATGGAATTATGAAAGACGGGTTTTGAACGGTTGGTTGGCTCGATAGAGGCATGATCAGGACCACCTTGTTGAAAAATATCTCTGCCAGTGCCAGGAAATGTCATTATTAAATTGCTGCCTTATATATTATTCCTTGATCCTTAGAGGGAATGTGACACGATCGACTTGGTTTAATTCAACACAATTAACATCTAGAAAATGAAGCCATAACCTTGCTGAAGAAAGGAAGAATAAGATTTATTTTCAGCTATCAAGAAATGGATAGAGTTCATGCACTCGGCAGGCAAGCTCATGCAAGCGATTCAGGAAAGCTTCTCAAAATAGTGCCCACGTTCTATTTTCTTGCTAACCGAACAGACTGCAAGAAAAAAAAAACATGGTATTTTTATCTTTCTCAGTGGAAGACATCTGTGTGAGAAATTAGGAATAGGTAGGAACGGAGAAGAGAGAGCCACAGCTTGATTTGAATATGGAACCGATCATGGTCAGCATGGGAACATCCAAGTGGGCTCGGTGGGTCCATGGCTTGTCTAGCATGCGTTATCCCGTTGGGCATGCTTTGTCTTTATTAACACTTGGACCTTCTGTTGATGTTGTGTTAGCTTATTCACATGTACTACTTGGTTTGCGGTTTAACATAATTTTTTTTTAATTAATTTTGATATATTAGTGTAAAATATAATTTTTTTAAAAAAATTATTTTAATATATTTTAAATAAAAATACTTTAAAAAATTACCGCTACCATATATATATATATATATATATATATATATATATATATATATATATATATATATATTTTTCTTCTCATTAACACCGGAAAACAGTGGGATGATCCCGATCATCAAGCATATGATTATATATATATAATGGCAATTTCACCTACTCACTAGAAGCACAATATTATCACCAACCCACTGCAATCCCCTGTATGCATGTCGAGAATCAAGTGGATGTTACTAAAATTAATCCTGGCAGAAGACAAAGAGAAATCTTAGCAGCAAATCAGGAGCCTAATAACGAGGAAGATAAGATCCGTAGCTGTAACAAGTTACTGAATTTGTGCTCTTTAAAATAGGAATCAGCTCTCTCTCTCTCTCTCTCTCTCTCTCTCTCTATGTTCATGTTGATGTTTCATGTCCTATTTGCTGCGTCATTTGTATTTGCATATTATTGATTTTAATTTTTCTTTTATCACTTGCTTATGCAATGCAATTAAGAACGCATTCCGCTCATTTGATTTACTCTTGAGGTGATAATAATAACTTAGATGACATTTTCACACGTACTGCTCAAATCCGAAAGAAGACCGTAAAAGGTTAATACAACTTAGATATTGTCATGTTCACATGTATGTCCTCTCTCATAACTAGCATGTTTGCTATAGTTTGTGGATAGACATGCATCTAAGCTATAACATGTATTAACATTTTCATTTAGCTAATTAAATTGTGAACTAGAGGGATTGCCCCTCCTGAAAGAGCTAGGGTTAAATCTAGGTATGTTAATGGATACATTTGGGTCGAATTTCTTAATATTTATACATACCTTATATATTATCCATTAATAAAAGATCTAAATATCCATAAATTATTCATCAAGTTTCAAGTATCAAGGTATGTATATATCATATTGTATTAAAAATATTTATTTTGGGTTAGATATGAGCGAGTTGCAAGTCAAGTTTGACCATATTCATACCCTATCCATTATCCATCGAGTTTAAAAAATACACACCCATTTAGGTTGGGTTAGGTTGTTATTTATCAGTTTTAAATTAAATTATTATCATCCCTAGTAAAGTCCCCCCCTGAAAAAGGACTGCGTGGTGAACCCAAAGTACAAAAGGGATTGCACCAAGGCAGAGCTCAGTTGGCATAGGCTCCATTGCATGATGTACCCAAGTGCCAAGGGGACTGCCCCAAGACGCGTGTCAAGCCCAAGTGTCAAGAGAACTCCCTTTAGGCAGACCCTATTTGGCATGAGCTCCGCTGCGTGCTGAGCCCAAGTGTCAAGAGAATTCCCGCCTCAAGGCAAACCTCAATTGGCATGGATTCGGTTAAGTGCCGAGTCTAAATGCTAAGGGAATTGCCCTAGGGCAAACCTCACTTGGTATGGGCTCAACCGCATGCCAAGCCCAAGTGCCAAGAAGACCGCCCCGGGCATACCTCAACTAACAATGATTTATTTTCATCCTCTAAAGGACAAAAATAAATCTAGATTTTTTCCTTTAATATACTTTTATTATCAATGTTGTCATATAGAGATATTTTTTTTCTCATTAATAATGAAATATTTATTTCTCATTAATATTGTAGTGGGAATATACTATTGTACCCTTTAAGAAAAGAGGGAATCATGATGCCTGAGGGGGTATAAATGCCCCTCAGACTACTCAAGTAAATGATTCATAATTTTTATTCTCTATATACTAATACTTTTAAATCTCAGAACATTTATCATACCAAAATAAGAACAAATATTTTTATTTTTTGAATTCAATGTTCATTCTTTTATTTATTGTAATTTTTTTAAAAAAAATTACTGACTTTATCATCTGAGAGTCCTTAAACCCTATATAAAAAAAAAATGTTTTGCAGTTATTGATCTTTATACCATCAATCATCTATAAGCTCTAAAAAATAAAATATATCTTATTAGCCTTCTAGAATGCAATTTTAAAGAAGCCTAGCTTCTATGTTTTCAAATCTACATTACAATCCTCGACTAATTGATGTACGTACATGTCCTTAAGATTGAAATGAACCACAGAAGTAGGATCTGCTGATGCATCAGTGTCAAATGATAAAAGTGTACAGTCGAAGAAATAACTCACTTTCAGCATGGACTCTCCTGCGTGCTGAAGTTCTCCTTCAGCAAATTCAATAGCCAAATCAGTGACTGCACATATTACCTTTCAAAAGCATTTGGTTTTAACCACCAATAGGACTGCGCCATGTCACCAAGCATTTTGCCTTTAATTAGCAATGATTACTGCACTTTAGTCTTCCTAATAATTCCAGTTCTACTCTGCATTTTTAAGTGGTGGGAGGTGATTGATAATCAAACAACAAAATAGACTTTACACCCAAAGACAATCAGTACTGTCTTCTTCAAAGTCATAATGTCATTCTGCAGACACCTCCACAGGACCTGTTACTTGACTCAAGGTTCCAATACTTGCTTTAACAGGCATAGTTGTTCTGATATTTCGGCAGCCGGGTCCATGTGGTTCGAAGTTTCAGACTCGTCAAAACTTATAGGGTGTGTCCAGTAATGGAGTAATACTCCATTTTTTCAAGAAAAATGAACGTGAAAAATAGAGTTTGTGTTCAGATGTAATATTTTTTCAAATTAGAAAAATAAAAGGTGGTTTTTCATTTTTCCATAATATAGCTTTGGGTTGGAAAACATCTAAATGATGTTTTCCAACTTTTCCATCCTTCTAGAAAACACGCTTCTCTTCTCATCTTTTTTTTTATTTAATGATTTTTTTGACAAAACTATTCCTTAAAATTTTCAATTAATACCTAACATATCGTGTGTATATATACACTTCTTTCTTTGCCCTAGCTATCAATAATCATCTTTCTGGCCGGTGAAAGTTGAATATGAATAAGGTATTGATCCCCGGCCACAACCACGTCATGCTGCTAAAAACCCGAGTTATGCTAAAGAATTAAATCCTTCAAAATATCTACTGGCCGGTGATCATATGGATAATTACTAATCTTAGATTGTTGTTCATAAATAATGTGTAAGAGCTTCACACAAGCTCATTTACCATACACAAATGGTTGAAAGTAAATGATCATTTCTATCGAGGGTAGTTGTTTTTTTCTTTTCTTTTTTTCATTAATATGTGGTAGCATTAATCTCAGGGGCTAGGACACGTTCAGTTTAGATTAGCCATAGAGGGTTGGACCAATCACGTTGTACCAAATGAATGCCAATGAAACATTGTTTGAATAATCGGCAGAACAAAAGGAATGTTGTTGATTGTGATCGATTGTCACTCTTGATTGAGGAGAGAAATATAAAAAAATGGAACACATGCTGTCTGGGTTTTGGTCGGGGGAGTGTCATCTACAAGCTCATGGGGCCATCGAATAGCCTCCACGTTAAAGCTTTTGAGAAGATGAGCAATGGATCGCAATTAGTATTACGGTTGACCAAAACAAGCTCCCTTTTTGTAGAACAATGATGTCGATGATGGCACGCAACAAAATAACCCCATTTTTTTATGTGCTTTTTTTCATGCAAAGATAAGATAGAAAAACCTCAAAAGGTGAATAAAGAACGAAACGACCTTCCGTGCCTCCCTTCCCGGTGCTCTCCCTATAGAATTGCTAGCTACCATGAAAATGTGAAATCTCTCTCTCATGCGTACAAACACAAACATATAAACAAGCATTATTAGGAAATCGGAAAACTAATTTAGAAAAAACATATATAATGTGAAAAGCATTTTAATTATGAGATGCTATGGGTGTGTGTGTTTACATGACTCGATATAAAGCATGATAATGGACCAATATTTGATTTCAGTGCGAAGCAAAACTACTATTCATCTTGGAAAGTAGGATTGAAAACAGAATTATTAGGAATTGAAAACAATGCTTAAATAGAATGTGGAAGGGGGATTAGTTCTAAGATGCTACGTTGACATGGCTAAGACAACTGACCTTCGGTGTGAAGCTCTTGCTAATTTTGTAAAGTTTGATTTGAATATTTGCAGGAGAAACTCCATTATCATCATGAATTCATGATCCGCACTCAACTAAGAAAAAAGGAGTATGAATTGAGCTAAGAAACAAATCAAGCCGCGCCTGCCCATGATCTGACCACACCCAAATCTAAACATGGGTATAATATCATTCTTAGAGGGAAATTGAGCACTTGACTTGACATGTATTCTCAATGAATACTTTTGAGTGCAACTTAAATCATACATACATATATATATATATATAGGTTGTAAAAAACGATTTTTTATTTTATTATACACCCAAAACTTTGAGCTATAGAGAAGAAGAGAGGGATCAAAGAGAAAGATTGAACTGGAGTCAAAATACACATAACTAATACTCTAAGGTGAGTTTTCTTCTATTATTATTTTTTAATTGGGATTTTGCATGCATCTTAGAACAATTATGAAAAAATTAGGGATTATAATTTTTTACAATCTAGGGTTTAATTTGACAATCAAACTTATAATAGATTAAGAGTTTTTAATAACTGTTTTAATGGCTGAATTAATTAGATGGCCATGTAAAATTCAAAGCTGGTTAGTGCTGGATAAAGGATCTTTATTTGACCCTTTATCATTCATTGTTTATATATGTAAGTTTTTTCAGTTCAAATTTTCATGGATAAAAATCTTATTATATCTAGTTTCTAACTTCATAAACAATGCTTTAATCTAATATTCATAGAAAGAGTTATGATTAAAAATATTGAAGGGTGCGTAGGCAGCCTAATAATAGCTCTCCGGGTAATTATCATATTCATTGTAATTTATATATATGAATGAAAATGTAATTAAGTATATATATTAACCTAATAAATGGATTATGATTTATATATTTATGATCAATAATAGGACAATATGAAATTAATTTTGTGTAAGAGCCAAATGTGGTGTACAGTTTTTGAATAGGTGAAGAATTAAAAAGGAGCACATGCATTGATATTGATTAAAGTAAAACCATAATTTACTGGTGTGAAGGAGTTGTTGGGGGAATACGACATAGTTTGTTAGCTATTAATTTGATCTTCATCATCTGGTGGTTGCTGAGTTGACTGATTTACTACGGTGGTTGATCTTTGAAGTGTTATGATTCATGGTGGGGATCGGGAGGGGCTACTACTATTTGTGGTAAAGATCGGGTTATTCCTTCTTGTTGATTAAGCTTGTCGTCTTCTTTTTTGTGGTTGTTCGGTAGTGGATGGACGTGGTGGTTGGTGAAAGAGGGCTATAAGCCTACAATTATGGGTGACTGGTGGCTTGGCTATCTAGCATTGTTTTTAAACTCAGTTTAATGGTATCCTGATTATGGATTTTGACCAGGTTATTGGGTCAATTTTAATTTTTTTTTAAATAAAAATGATATCGTTTTGATAAAAAAAAATTAAAAAAAAAACAATCAACAATTTGCAACCAGGTCAACAGGATTATCGGGTCACCCCTCTAGATCAGCCGGGTTTTTAACTACCTTTATTTTTTCACAAACCCGGCCCATTTCCAGCCCCGATTCAGCCGGGTTTCGAGTTAACCCGTCGAGCCGGGTTTTAAAACTATACTATCTAGGCCAGAGGTTGTGTTTATGGCTATTGTTTTGTTGGGTAGGAATGGGTTCTCAACTTAGCGAAAGCTCCCATAAATTCTAGGGTTTATAAATGTGTTGAATTTCAGGAATTTAAACAAGCTCTTTCATAGAACATTTAATTATAGAAACAACTAAAAAGCTTTTATTCTGATACTAAAGTTGTTGCAAGACAAAGAAAGATTTAAAATAAATTTAAAAAAAACACCAAGAAATAGAAGAAGTGGAGTTGAAGAAGAAAAGAAAAAAGCTTAGGAAAAGAGAAATACTTCGAGGGGCGAAATTTGTAACTTTTTATCACTTTATAAAAAACAATTATAATGTCAAGAATTATATATAATAATAACCAATACAACCAACTGTTAAACTTTCAGTCAACTAAATAAGATTCTTCAACTATATAACATAAATCAAGCCTAAATAATAAAATTCAATAAAAATATAATATTATGGACTTGAAGATGCTTAATCTCCCAACCAGAGAGTGACCGACTGGACTATCTCTCATTATTTTTGTTCATACACACGTGTGATCTATTGTCTAGGCCTGGTATCCCCACCATACTCACTTGCGTTTTACTAATTGTAACTACTCTTCTTCTCAAAACTTTTAAGGCTTAATTTTAATTTTTTAGTTTCTTACTATATAAACAACAAAAAAATCTTATAATCTTTTAATGTGGGATTGAGATTTTTTTGGATTTGAAAAAGTATGTCAATCAATGTTTTTTTAGATCAAAGTCTCATTTATTTGCAATTAATTTTAGACATGTTAATATTTCATGTTAAAATATTTATATTGAAAATTAATTTCCCATAAAGTTTTATCTCAAATTGTAAATGAACTCCATATTTAATTTAATTTGGCTTTAGATGTCGCTGTTATCTTTTGAAACCAAATTTCTAACATGATGCATCCAGGTTAATAATTTTTTTATGATATTATTCTTAAGATTTGAATTTAAGAAGTAAAAAAATAACAAGCCTTCTAAACCTATACCTATTTCTTGAAGTTCATATAATCTAATAAGACATGAGAAACGACAAGGTGCCAAATAAATTACGTTAATTAAGAATATGATTAGTCGTGCTTTCTTCTCCGCTTGAAGCACCTATGTTGAGCATAAAAAATGCAGAGCTTTTGAGATCATTCTTGGATCATAAACTCAAAAAAGGGGCATGATTAAGAGATCATCAACCAATTGTTGATTTTGATGTTTTGAACTTCATGTGCTAATCTGAGCTTGTTCTTGGAAGCCTGAAACAAAACCGAGCCAACCCAAATCATATTGAAAGGCTCAACGTAGACAAGCAAAGCCACTTGGGTTGATCCAAGCCCTTTAACACATCACGTCATCTGTGTCCTATGGGTCAAGGAAACTTTCTGCTGAAGGATAGCGTTTCCTTTGAGGTGGTTCGTGAGCCAAAACAGGCGCCACTTGTAGAGCCTATATATGCTCCTGCGGCCCTGCGGCCCTTCTACGGAGCCTTCAGAAATCAAGGCATTGTCTCTGTGCAAATCGTCCCAAACTTCATGTATTTGAAAACGATATCTAGCCTAGTTTGGAATCACATAAATGGCACCTTAGTCTGATTGTTTTAGAGAACCATATATATATATCATGGAAAGCTGATTAAGGTCTAGCTTGTAACCCAACAACCAAATTGTTATTTCAAGATTTGTATGGGGAATTTATGACCCACTGGAGAAATAAAGACCTTGTGTTTGCTCATGAATATCGTAGGAGCTCAAAGCACTTGAACTATAAATTGCTTTTGTTCTCGTTGCCCAGCCCCCTTTTCAAGTTATGTCAATTGACAACCAGCATTACCTCCGTAAGGATCCACCACCAAATAGGAAGCCAAAAACATTGAAAGAGAGAAACGAGGAATACGATCCAGAGGCAGGCCAGCTTGTCATCTGGAGGGACCAAGACTGGAAGGCAGGGAAATGTCGGATAGCATGGCAGATCTCTAAGGACATGAGCATGTAATAAACAAGACAATAGTCAATTTGATGACCGGCCAACATAATCAATCTGCTGATGAACCTCCAGTAACTTCAACCTCAATTGAAACTGCTTTCCCCTCCCAATCGAACTTCTCTGGATTAAATGTCAGGATGGAACAGTTTGTATTCCAAAACTGCCAAAAGACTTGAGAATAATATTTGTTAAGTAGATTACTAGCGTACAACAGTTCATATTAGAATAGCGCAGTAAACCTGGTAGTAGAAACACATTAATGACAACCTACACAGACAAACAGAACCTAAATGAAAAGGCATTAACCTTTACGCCATGTCGCCATGAATTTTTCTAGCAAGCTGGATGTCCTCAATTAGGCATGATGGTGACCCTCTTGGCATGGATAGCACAGAGATTAGTATCCTCAAACAAACCTCAAATCTGTCTAGACAATCAGAATGATCTCAATAGCAAAAACACATAGACAAAGCATTAAAATTAAACATGAAACCTAAGCAAGTTAATTTAGCCTAGAGATTGTTACCTTGAAGTCTTGGGGAATTTCACGAACAAGACGTTGAAAGGGTAACTTCCTGATCAAGAGTTAAGTGCTTTTCTGGTACTTACGGATCTCAGTTTTCCAAAGAAATGTAGTTAGGAGCATAAATCATCATAAAAAAATACAATTTAAAAAGAAACCATGGAGAGCATAGAAGAATAAATTTAGAGAAGGAATGAAACCCTTGCCGAAGAGCTCCAGTTCCAGGGCGGTAACGACGAGGCTTCTTGACACCACCAGTGGTGGGAGCAGACTTTCTTGCAGCCTTCAAGTTCAAATTAATTAGAAGAGACAAATACAGAATGTTAAATTCAAACATATTTTAATATAAAACCACTGAAATTGGATCGACATGAACAGAAAGAGACACGATATTGCCTATTTCGTATTAGAAAAAAAGTTGCATTTGTGGTAAAATACAATTGTATCATCTCACATGTTCATAATGTAAAGAATCCAGCCACTGATCATGCTCCTTCGGTTACAACTGCTCCATCAGCAAGAGAAAATCAAGTTGTAAAGAATCCAGCCACTGAGCATGCCATCAGTCCTTCGGTTACAACCATCTCATCAGTAAGAGATAATTAAGCCACGATAACCAATCTGTCAAGAGCTGGAATTATGGAAATGAAGTCATCTGTCAAAAGCTAGAATCATGGAATTACTGTAAATAAATATTCTGCATCTCTGTATATATACTCTGGTAATGTAACAGAACAATTATGTGAAATATTTGAAAAATAAAGTGAATCTAGAAACCTTAATTACCTTGTGGTGTTGTTTCTTTTATATGGTATTAGAGCTTTCCAGCCAAATTTTTCACATCAATGGCACAACTAATCTCGTCTTCAAATGGCAATTTTATTGCTGTCAACACAAACCAGCTGCAACGACTCACTCCCTCCAATTTTTCATCATGGAGTGTCACCTTCAAATCACTTCTTCATGGATTTGATCTTATGGGCTACTTGGATGGAACGACCAAGTGTCCTTTAGTTCCACCAAACAGCATTGAACCTGGCACCAACACAACAGCCATATTATGGTTTCGTCAAGATCAGCTCCTCCTCAATGTAATTTTGGCCTTAACTTCAGACAACATCTCACCTTTAATTGCAACTGCAAAAACTTCAGTAGAGGCCTGGTCAAGATTAATACGACTTTACGCAAATCGATCTCGCACAAGGGTTATGCAACTCAAGGAATCATTGACTCTGCTTCAGAAAGGAGATCAGTCCATCTTCAATTATATGCAGGTTGTTCGTACAATTGTTGATGAACTAGCCATGATCAACACACCTTTATCAAATGATGACATTACACTCTATGTTCTCAATGGCCTTGGCACTAACTACGAAGACATCATAGCTCCTACACGAACAAGAGAAACGTCATTAACATTTGAGGAACTCCATGATATACTTACAGCACATGAAACTCACCTGAAGAGAATTGAAGCAACTCAATCACAGCTTATGGCTATAGCCAACAACACTCAACGTAGTACTGTTTATTATTATCAACGACAACCAAGAAATTACCAACGTGGAAATCTGCAACGACCTTAGCGGTATCGAGACACCAATCATCATCACAACAATTAGTTCCAACGGAAACCAAAATGTCAGTTTTGTGAAGGATTCGGTCATACACCAAAGAACTACCCAAAATCACAACCTATCACAGCCAATTATGCAAGCTAGTCGCACAGACACAAAAGAAAAATGGCTCCTTGATACTTGTGTCTCACATAATATCACCTCTGATCTCTCAAACTTACCTATCACTCACATTGGTTCTCTTACCCTTAACCATAAGTCTCATATATTTCTCTTAACTAATACTCTATGTATTCCAAGCATCCAAAAAAATCTTATTTATGTCCATTACTTCATAAAAGTAAACAATGTACTCATTGAGTTTCATTTTGACTATTTTCTTATGAAAGATCGGTTCACGGGGGCGACACTGCTGCAAGGATGATATGAAGACGACGTGTATTCACTGTCCACCCTCTCCACATTACCCAAAATATTTGCAAACCCAAGTCAACGAGCATCTCAAAACCTGTGGCATTGTCGTTTAGATCATCCTTCAAAACAAACAATATCTCAAATAGCAAAATTCTTTTATTTATCTGTTATGTCCTCCTCTTTGAATCATGTATGCAATTCATGTCGTATCAATAAAAGACGATTAATAATGTATTTGCTAGATGCATTTTATTTGGTTTTTGCAATATAGGTTTTTAGTGTCCAATTGTTATCTTATATCTTATATCTGTATTTTATGTTTTGATATGTGATACGATCACCATACACCAACAATTTAATAGTAATAGCTACTTCGATGTGTATGTAAGGTAGTGAGGTATGGCTAATAGTGGTCTCAGTGCACTATTTTGCATTGTTGAGATACATTACCCTGATTGGGTAATGCAATTGTTTGGATTACATGAACTCATCTCTGATGATGTTGATACAATTTATGAATTGCATATTGTTAATCGTCAGAAAAAAAAAACGATTGGTAATTGATTCATATAACATATATAAACCTTTGGCATGCTATGAGAAATTGAATATTTGCATAGCAAGGTCTCTTTATTTGTTTAGATATCTACATGACATGATTCACAAACATAACACGAAGATTTATTACAAAGATATGAGAGTATATTATGAGGCATCTATATTATCCAATAAATTAGCCTCATGCACCAAGATATAATAAATTGATATGTATTATTTTTTTTATTACATTTGATAATATCTTATTTATATATTATAGATGATGATATAATTTTTGTTATATATTAGATCTTTTATACATGAGGGTCAGAGAGTCACTGTCATGCTTCATGCATGTTGTGACTAAATGTGTCGTTTTAGACCTAATAAAGTTTAGGAAGGGTGAATGTCTAGAAATGAAATTAGCGAAGGATAGAGTTGTTTTTCTTAGACGGGAACATGTTCATGATTCTGATGGTGCAGATTTGTCCACAAAATAAATTATTAAATGTAATTAATAATGTATTTGAATGTTAAAAGAATTGATTTTGTTGATGTATAAAGTGAATTAAGTTTGTTTAATTAAAAATTGAGTTAAAATAAAATTGAATTATAAAATATGTGATTTGTATTGAATTGATTATGTGAAGTGTATCAAATATAACTTGATTTTGTCGTCTTCTTTTTTATATAGATAGTTAAAAGGCTAAAAAAATACCTCTCATTGCAATTTTAAGATCATACATATAAAACTTGCTAATGTTATTTTTTAAAATAAATTTTATGCTATTTTAACAAATTCCTTTTGCCACTGTGCTAATATATATATATATAAAAGCACCGAAATCTAAAGCCTCTTTCCTGGAGTCCTTATCCCATAGCGAGCCACTTTGGATTCCAGCACCTACCTAGCCGAAAAAACAAATCCCACAAAATTAAGCATGCAATTCTTTGGAGGTCATCACTAACCTATTTGGATATGATTCAGAACATGAAAATTTATTTTTATTTTTATTTTTAAAAAATTATTTTAATATATTAATATCAAAAAATTATTAAAAAAATAAAAAATATAAATTATTTTAATATATTTTTAAATAAAAAACACTCGCCGTACATCACTGAAATCCACTTGGACATAAATCCAAGTAGTCCCTCACCCGCATTTCGAACCGTCTAGTTCTCGGTTGCAAAGAAAATGTGATTGAAAGGGGAAAAAAACAGAATCCACGAACACACAGAATTCAGTAAAAGCAAGAACGCAAAACTGAGTTCCATTAACCTCTAAACTTACAAGATTATACAAAGCATAGACCACTTGTGCCCCAAAAAGCGTTTCACAAGACAGACACCCCAACATAAACTAGAAAACACAGTTCATCCCATATTCACATAAACCCAACGTAGAGCATCAGAAACTAACTACTGCCGTTCTGCTAGTACAAAATTTATACATCTAAGCAGTAGCAGTAACTTTCTTTGCCCTTTTGGCAGCAGGAGATTTGATAGACTTGGGCTGTTTAGGTTTAGCAGCAGCTGATTTCTTGGCCTTCTTCGCCCCAACAACTTTCTTTGCACCAGCATCAGCTTTATTCACAGACCTGGTCTTTCTCATGCTAGGTTTAACCTCTTTAGTCTTCTTCACTGCACTACTTCCCTTGGAGACTTTCCCTGTAGTGCTCTTCTCCTTCTTTCCTGCCTCTGACAGCTTGTAAGATGCCCTGATCTTGATTAACTTTCCTCTCGCTGCAGAGTTCTTCAATTGAAGACCTAGAATTTTCTTGAAATTTGCTGGGAGTACTGCTTTGTGCTTCTCTTCCATGTACTTGGCTATTGCATATGGACTGGACCCACTTTTCTCATTCAAAGCCAATATAGCCTCCTTGATCATCTACAATAATATAATCCACAAATTAAATCAAACATCAATAAAAATAAAGATAATACTAATAATAGCAGGGCATGCTTGTAGAACAAAAAAAAATCAAGAAACCAAAAAAGGAAGAGCATGAAAATACATAGAAAGACCTGAAAATAAGGAGGATGAGCAACAGCTTTTGGTTTAGGTTGTCTAGGCTTCTTTTCTCTAGGAGTCCTTGGCTTCTTTTCTTTCAAAGGCTTCTCCTCCACCTTAGGCTCTTCTGTAGCAGGGGGCTGCTCAACCACGGGAGCTTCAGTTTCAGCTTCTTTGCTGGTTGTCATGGTGATCAAGCAAGGTAGAACAAGCGCAGAATATTATTGGACAGAGATACCGGATGCTGCTGATATGGTTTTCTTGTGTCATGTCTGAACGACATTTGTTGGCATTTATAGGGAGAACACAAGAGGAGAGAGTGGGTTCTTATTGGCCATTTCGAGTTCTGGAGATTGGTGATGTGTGCAATGATAGATCTAGAACGTACACGTGGAGAGGGATCTAATGGTTGTTTATATTCCCTTTTGCTAGCGAATAAATGGAAGGAGGGCATGGATTGTTGTGGATAGGGAACAGGCATGGCACTTGGTTCTTGGTTTTGTTGTGGGGGGATGATAGAGAAAAGGTGTGTTTTTTGGATGGATTTGGGATCAAATTTGTCCTGGCATAGATGGTTTCTTGCTGTAGATGTTTTTATGAGATTGAAGATGGGAAAGTCTAGATCACAATGTTGTTTAAAAGGGATAAATTGGTTGGCATTTGGGTGTGATTTGAAGCCATTGAAGAAAAACAGTGTTTGTTTTGTTACTCTCTCTCTATTTATTGTTCAGTATTTAAGAATTGGGATATGGGATCCTAATCCTATGGGTATGCCGTTGTGGATTGCGGCGGGTAGATTAGGCTTATTGTGATTGTTCCATAGTAGATATGTCAGAATTAAAATTCATTATTTACAATTTCTTATTTCTTAATCCCTTCCAAGCAATTGGAAGAAACTTCTCGAGTGCTTTACATTTCATTAAATCCATCTCACCATTTTGTTTTCACGCTGAAAAAATATTTTTGAAAAAACTTTAATTTTATTATTTTAAATTAATTTATATATATATTTTTTATGATAATATTAAAAAAAAAATAAATAAAAAAATTATTTCAAAATATTTTTAAACAAAAAAACAAGTGAAGATGCTCTCAGTGAGCCACTATTAATAATCTCTCCCAACTTAACTGAAAAGTTTTGAATTCCTGAATCAGTTTATATCTCACCCTCAATAAACAAAAACGAAAAACACAATCAATTATCAGAAAGAAAAAAAAAAAAAAAAGACAACTTATATCAGAACATTAAACTACATGTAAGAGACAGCTGAAATCACACGACAAACAAAATTCAGGACAAAACTACAATGGCAACAATTATAATCTCTGCCTTTTTCTATCAGCCGTACGACTAGGATTCATTCAAGGCAAGCATACCAGATATTCATACGGACACTTGATCCTTTCGCCACTTCTTGCTGAAACAGCTCAATTATAGGTGAGCTTCACCCCCTTGCATTCCCTAACTTCAAAGCATGGGGAATGGCAGGGTTTCATAATTAAATTTTACCCTCTTGTCCTTTAATGATTTCGTTTCTGATTAATCTGTCGGAGCTTGTTTAGTAGTAAATGTGTGTTATTAATTTGGATATGCTCGTTAACTTATTTTACATTTGAGGTCTTGTCGCTTCATTTGCGAAAACAAGTGTGAAGGCGAGCATGGTAACCTGCTGGAATAGCTTTCTTTTGTTGTTTGTGTGATTTTCAAGTCATTGATTAAAGACAGGAAAGCCTGGAGGGCCATTGATATCTCCAATCTTTAGACCGCAACAAAATTTAAATTTTTTTTTAAAAAAATATTTTTTGGATTTAAAAATATATTAAAATAATATTTTTTTAAAAAAAAAAATTTATTTTAACATAAAGACATTAAAATGATCTAACAACATAAATTTTTTAAAAGCTAAAATAATCCTGCAATGCCAAACACCACCTTTACCGTGGGTCAAAAGACCGTTGACTCTGCATCATATGATTGAAAGTTGAGACATGTCAGCATAGCGATTAATTGCAGTTCACACATCAAATCACTTAAATTTCATCACCAACCTATGGATGGTTGCTGTTTTAATGGCTGATCTGCAGGGGTATCAATCCCTAGTGATTCAAAGGGTCTTGCTCGGTTTGTTCACATGTAACCAATATGACAAAACCCTCTGAATCACAATACACTAGGCAACAAAAAGAACCCAAAACATTTTCCGGCCAAGGTGAGGGAAATCCACCTCTGGCCTGGAGCACACAGCCAACTCTTGAAATGGTGCAGAAACAAAAAAATACCTGGAGCACATAGCTGACTCTTGAAGCTGTAGGGGAAACCCAGCCTCTGACCTTTTTGAAGCACAATGATGCACGAGTAACTAGATGCAATACGAAGCATCCAAATTAAACAGCCATTATGAGGAACAGATTCTATCAACTAGCAGAAAACCATATTAAGAAAGTATCAGTAGTTTAGCTCAAATTACAAATTGAAGTTCATCACAATGATAATATCGGAATCCTCAAGCTCTAATATGTCACAAATGAGAGAAAATTTGATCAACTTGAAATTGAAGTAGAGAACTCGGGAAATATACAGGGAAGAAAAAAGGGGTGGGCGCGCTGAGACAAACAAGGCACACAACTGTATGGATATATGAACTTCAGCAGCAAAACTTCAACACCCTAATGGACCCAAAAACCACTTTGGCAAGCGCCTAAGCAATATTCTAAGATGCTCCATAGTAAATATTATTATTAACACTATATGGAAAACCTTACTGCTACTAGAACAGCATGTCAGAATCAATGGAAGGTTACGATTATGACATGAGGTCAGGTCAAAACGAGATCCAAGATGCACTGTAGATCTAAAGATGTATCATGAGGTCAAAACAATCTCTAAGGTACTCTACAGATCTAAAGAATTATTCATATACACACACACACACACGAGATGAGAGAATTCCTAACACTAATATGGTGGGTGCTTGTTTCTATGTTTGGCAAACACCTTAAATCTCATGTATAGAAACTTGATTTCCGCATTCATGTTTCTACAGATTAATTAGGACCTAACTGCACTCATCACTATAACCCACAAGTAATCTGCAACACGATTGCTTGCAAATGGAAAATGAAACAGAAAAGGGAGGACCTCATTTAGTAAGCCATTTAATCCATAATAACTCTTTGAAACTTGTTTTGTAAGCAATGTATCAATTAGAAGTATTGTTGACCAGCACAAACACACCATGACACCAAGACAAAGAATTACATAGGCAAAAATTAACCAGTCATCAACATACCTCCAACATTAAAACAAAAGGCTACTCCCATTTTTTGGTAGAACTATTCTGTGTCTGCTGCAAGTACAGTTTCTAAAAATGGAATCATTTTATAGCATGGAACATCTTATCTTCTAATACAGAAATACAAAATCCTAACCACCAAGTGATAACCAAGTATTATCACACAATGGCACCAGATCCACATATCTGCCCTACAAGAAAATTTTGAGGCAAAAAAATAGAAGATTTATCAACAAGGAAATACCAAATATTTTGGTTTTGATTGAAGAAAATCCCTAGGTCAATGCATATTATAACACAGTTTTCTACAGGAAACCAATTAACAACAAACATAAATCAACTCCCAACCCCACTAAAATCAATGCAATCTGTATGATTCAAAATATTATTTCCTGCACTTCTGACAAAAAAAAGTAACCGAATGGTAGTATACTCCCAACTTGCGCAATCAACCTCATCACTATAACAATGTCCTAACAGGAAATACAGGACTTAATTATTGTTTCAAGTCAGGACACCTCATTGCAATTGGCATCTACCACTTTCTAAGTACATGGCGGAGCATAAACATTCAACAAATATTTGGATTATCAGGGATCTAAAACAACTGTAGCATAGGCTACAACATGATTGGGCATAATATAAGAACCTTCATCTTTATAACCACAATTTCCACATTTAGGATTCTATGCCAAGTATCATTGTGATACAGAGAACTGTAGGCCATTACCACCATTGAAAAATGCTTGTAAGCTTTGAAACACAATTCAACCATTGAAGTTTAAGAGGCATACATATGAAACACCATCATATATTTTCTTGTAGGCACACCAATGCCATTTCTCCATCAATCCAAAGCTAGTAAACAGTAACTATCAGAATAAGTGACAGTTTAAGCTTACGAATCAATTCACCTTGAAAGACAGATCTTATCACCACACAAACTGTCAGTTTCAATCTCAACCCAAACAAATGATTCTGTTATGTAAAGATACCATAGGATCACTCTCAAAATACATAAAATCTTATGCTACTGAAGAATCAAGATATATTATGGACCAAGCCAATTGATAGTTCTCCTAGTAAAATAATAATAATTAAATGAAATGTGTTCAAAATCTTAATTTCATCTTCGGTGCTATGCACCTTCAAATAAAATGCAATTCCCAGCAGTTCTGCTTTGGCAATAGGTGCATAAATGTTGAATGAACAACCAGATCATATCCAGGCAGACCAGTCATTGGCATACTAAATAACCATTAAGTTTTATGGGGCACAAATCCATTCCAATTTTCAAAATAAAGCCACACAAGATGTTACGATTTGGATTTACAATTCCTATAAGTTAGGCATAGAAGGTCTAAACCTTTCCATTTCTCTTTCAAAATTTTCAAGAAATCTCCTCAAAGCTAGAACCAGCATACTCAGTATTAACTGCTTCACCTCCATCACTACAAGAAAAACCTTGATTTGAAACTTTGCACTTCCATAAACCATAGTCACCAATCTGTTATGTTTTGGCTTCAAAATTAAACATCATCAGCATCAATTTTTCATCCACGATTCAGGAACATAAACACAACCAAAAACTAAACTATAGAACAACCCCATAATGTAAGTCCTCAAGCAGTTCATGCCTAGATCAAAGGGATAAATATCTATTCCAATCTCCAAAATATAGAGAGAATTTTACTTGCTTAATCTAAGCCCTTTGAAGATATACCCTAAACTAGACAAAAAGTCTCCGGATACCGCACCGAAAATTTTCACAGGGAGAGAATTTGAAGGGAATCACAAGGAAAAATACAAGACATGGAAAAGATAGAGTAAAGGCAACTTCAACTAGTTTCTGAACACCAAGCCATTTGCCTATCATCAATGTTTAGCGTCCTGCTTTTCCAAGCCCACCTAGACACAATTGAAGTCAAAACCTTTAACTTCAAGAATCACATCCAATATAGACTATTTAAGATTGCAAGGCAATTGGAATTACCAGATTTGACTGTGCCTAATAGCGGTAACCACCGCCATATGAATGGTCGCTCCCATAATAAGGTGGATATGAAGCATACTGCAACACAAACAGAAAACAAAATAGGATGAAGCTATTAATAGTAAAAAAAGAACTGGGATAAGCTAGAGGTTAATTGCTCACATCAGAACCACGATATTCATGAAAGTAGGGTTCACTGCCTGCTCCATATGCATCTGAAACATAAAGACACAAGGATGATAAATATTGAAAACAATAAACCAAATAAAATAACCATGCCACACAAAGTGAAAAGAGCTGGGACAAAATAACTCATACCACGATAATGTGTCCCACGAAATGAAGCTGCTGGATCAGCATAATCTAATCGAGGATCAGAGTAATCTAACCGGGGTCGAAGCCTACTAGGTTCCATGTAATCAGGATCTTGGTCCTAAAAGCAAGAGAATACTATCAAACTCTAAAGAATATAAAGGATGCACAAGCAACGACAGAAGCTTAAATTTTAAAACACTATTGACCAAATGACAGAGTTTGGCCATAAAAAGAAATTCTCACAGTCATGTAAAATGGCCGCTTCATCCCATGTGGTCCATCATCATAAAAATAGGGGTCATCAAAGTGCCTTCCAACAAAACGTCGGTCAAAGGTTTCTTCAGGAGAAAATGGTTGCCTCCTTGAAGAAACATGGTCCCTGTGTCCTCGCTCAGGGATATCATGCCAAGCTCTATTCATATTAGATCTTGATGGCCCAGCAGTCATACCTCTACCAGCTGTGTGATAACCTCCTCTGAAAGTACCCCTTCTCCCTCCTACTCAATACAATAGTTGGAGTTAGATTTTTAGCGGTAGCCAACTGAAAGATCTGCTTCTATTGGAAAGGAAGTGTGTGTGTGGGTGTGTCCGCACGCTCACAGGGAGAGAGACCATTGAATACCTTGCCTCCCATGAAGCATGTCATATCGATCATTATAGTCATACTCATGAGGAACCATTCTACTAGTTTGACCACGTCCTCGTTGATAGAAACCCCTGCCACGTTGGAAATTTGCCCAGTTGGAGTGACGTCCACCACGCCCAAAACCCCTTCCTGTAACACGGTTGCCTAAATCAAATGGAGACAAGACCAGATGTTAAGAAAGATTCAAGTCCTCAAGATCAAAGGTTACCAAATCTTGAAAAGTTTCCACTTCCAGAATGACCAATTCGAAAGCCACCACACATTCCACCCTTCACAGCCTGAGTTTTCGGCAATGGATTTGACAGCCTTGCTTTAACTCTCATCTGCCAGCACATGACAACATCGTGACCTCAGTTCATAGACCATCACTTACCAGTTTAAAAACAAAATAGGTGGAAAGTTTATTATGTACCATGCAACTAAATGCATGCATTTCACATGCATCGATACTGGAATGATCAAAGCCTACCAGGCAAGGAAATAAATTAAAACTAAAACTAATGAAAGTAGCAAACTGAAAAGAAGATGTGAGGTAATTTCAAAACACATCTTCGACACCTCAATCCCTCATTTTGTTTCAAGTTAAAGGAAAATGCCAAAATAATTTAATAAAACCTAGAAGTGGCTTTTTAGGTAAAGTGATTTTGCTACAAACACAACAAAAAGAAATGAGAAAAGAACAGCTGCAAAGCAACATGATTTGAAGTAGATGAAGTATCGACAGAACATATATTACCTTTGTGTTACCATTACCAAATTCTCTATTATTTATTCCCTCAATACAAGCAACAGCATCATCATGCGTAGAGAAATCAACAAATCCAAAATCCTTTCTCTTGGCAGTTGACATATTTCGTGCTAGGACAACTCTCACAATCTCTCCATAACCTTTCAAGCACTCCCTAACACGGTCTTCATCCCAGTGTGGGGGAAGGCCATCAAGAAATATAGTCTTAACCTGAGCCATAATTTCAGGGTCAGGCTCACGTATAGGTTCAGCAAATGCCACTTTAGCAGTTCTCTCTGGATGGCCAAATACAACATCAGGCTTCTGAAGCCTCTTGTATGCAAGCATTGCATCAGCATGACAAGCGAACTCAAGAAATGCAAAACCACGACTTCTCCCTTCATGTTGAGCATCTGAGACAACAGTGATGTTCTCAACACCTTCAACACCATAATCCTTCAACTTTTGCCTTATCTGCCATTCCACATTATATAATAAATCACTGAAGAAATATATATATATATATATATATATATAAACAAGAGCTGGATTTTATTGGATACTCACAGCTTCCTTTGTCCATGTGTTGCATATATTTCCCAAGAACAATGTATCATTGTCCTCACTTGGTGCTGTCCCACATCGCTTTCCACGAATCTGTGAACAGTTGAGGAGTTAATATTACATTTATAAAATGTGAACCAAAACCATGAAGTGATACATACCACAGGGTTTTTCATTTCTGACAAAGCGCGCTTCACATGCTCCTTGCTTGCAAATTTCACAAACGCGTATCCTTTATTCCTATTCGTTGAAAGATTCTTGTGTAATCGAACTTCAACCACTTCACCAATCTTCTCAAAAACCTTTCTCAAATCCTCCTCAGTAGCATCCCTATCCAACCCACCAACAAATATCTCATACTCTTTCTTAATCTTACGCTCCTTAGCAACAGCTGTTAGTTCCCTGCGTTCGTCTTCCATTGCATCAGCTTCCTCAGCAGGCTCATCTGGATCTTCAAAGTCATCCTCACCAGGATCTTCAAAATCAACTCGATCTCCATACTCCTCATATCCATCATCCCCACCATACTCATCTTGCTCGGGCTGCGCCTCTTCTCTCCGAAACTCATCCTTCAAAGTCTCTTCCATCTTAACAGCCTCGTTTATGGGCTTTACTTCATCATCCATGTCTTTCCTCTCATCCTCCTTAACATCCACCCCCTTTCCCCCATTGTCAGGTTCTCCGTTCCTAGATACTTTCACAAGCTCTTCCACAGCAGTTTGTTTCTTTGTCACAGAGTCCCAAACCAAATCACTAATAGCTCCATCATCCTTGCTAGAATCGAGTACAGGCTCTTCCACACCTTCCTCCTCCTGTACAGAGACAGCAACACTTTCAACCTTAGTATTTTCCACTTTCATCGTAACTTCTTCCTTCTTTAAGGATTCTCCAACATTCTCAGCAGCAAGTTCCTCCTCCTTTGAGCTTTCTTCAACCTTAGACTTTGTGGCAATCACAGTTTTTGGTGCTTGTTCTGAAAGAACTTTTGCATTGGCAGGAGTTTTCTTCACCACCTTCACCACTCTCCTCACAACCTTCTTCTTAATCGGAAGTGGCTTCG
Source organism: Populus x sibirica (assembly GCA_019202695.1). Taxonomy (NCBI): domain Eukaryota; kingdom Viridiplantae; phylum Streptophyta; class Magnoliopsida; order Malpighiales; family Salicaceae; genus Populus; species Populus x sibirica. The sequence goes on along the minus strand of JAGMVL010000125.1, from coordinate 1,201,463 downwards.
TAGTTTCCAGCGTCGCCATGCTCACGTCCATATGTACATTTGTTCCTTCAACTAATATTAAAAATTATCAATTAGCAGACCTAGCCTAGCAACCTCAAAAAAAAAAAAAAAAAAAAAAAAACCCTTAAAAATCACATTAATTGCTTCACTTCAAAAAAAGAAACCCTAATTGAGAATAATATCAAGCTACTAAATAAATAAATAAAAACTTTTTTATAGAACGATGGAATAGCCATTATCACCTGGTGATTGTTCAAGTTTTGAATCAGAACCGGTAATTGGCAACGGTATCATGTCGTTATTTTGTGTCTGCTTGGCGTTGCCTGGGTTTTTTGGAACCGGTGTCTCCTCTGTGGCAGAATCAGGAGCGGCTTTGGCAGCGGCAGGTTTCCTTCCCGCTGGTGTTTTTTTAGTTGCGGCTGCTTTTGTAGCTTTCATGTTGGCATACACAGAGGGAGTGAGATTGATTACTGGCTTGAATTTATGAATCTTAAGATTGACTGGAGCAGAATATATCAGTGGAAAGGGGAAGAAAGTTTAATTAGTTTATTTGATTGATTTTGCAATTTTTTAAGAATTAAAAAAAAATGAGGGCTTTATATATAAACGAGATGAAGATAGGGGAAGGGGAAGAGTGAAGACCGAAGTGATTCTGGTTGCTTTTTTAGTCCTTGTAATGTGCTAATGTTTATACATTAAACATTATAGTTTAAATCTTATTAAAACCGGTCTAACTTGATAAATTAACATATTAATTTATTAATTTAGTATCAGCTCGAGTTAAGTTTTATAAAACTTGTATTAGTTATATCAAATATGATGGACGTCAAACCCAAATAATGTTTTGTTTTATTTTGTTTTGTTTTGTTTTTTATTTAAAAATATTTTGTTTTAATTTTTTTAAATAAAAACTTCGGAGAATTTGTTTTAAAAATAATATAAATTGATGGGGTTTAGCTCTTATTTTCATATAATTAATTTTTGTGGTTTTTATTTAATTTTTTATCCTACGGAGTGGAATTCAAGAAGATTACCATACACAAGGAATTCGGTTGTAATGCATACACATTGTCCTAAACTACAAGCTCTAGATTATTCATTTTTGCAAGTACAGGTAGTAATATGCAACAAGTATTAGAACTTAGGAACCAAAATGCTACTAAACCAAAAGCCGTCCTTTCGCTCCACAACCACAAAACTAGTAGTCGTCCCAGACTTACGGGGATCGAAACGGCATCATTTTGTTTTAAAGCACTTCAGCTGATAGCCTCAATTAAATCGACTGCAAGCTGCTACCCCTTCTACGATTCCTTGGCGGAGTCCAAACGGGTTCCGATCAGTACTCGGTGGCGATTAAAACACGCTATCGAACTTTCCGTTGAAGACAAGAGCTTAGAAGTAAACTGTAAACCACCATGGGTGCCTCCGAGTCTAGTCTTTCAAGTTCGCAGGTAGTTAGTTCTTTTAAAATTCTCTAATCATTTACAATAAATTTGTCACTGTTGAGTAACTTGCTTGTTTTTGGTGTAAAGAAACTGACAGATGAGATCACTACCGTCACTGAGAGATCAGAAGCTGTGGATCCCATTTTGGAGAGGCTCGAATCCCTCAAAATTGTAAGATTTTTATTATCCTTTACACAATCCCAATTTGGAGACTAATGCGCTATCTTATTATTCAATTTTTTTGTACTGTAGACAAGGCCAATATTAACTTCACCTCGAAAGGAAGAAGGTAGTTTGACTGACATTTTGGTGAGGAAGGCATCGGCTTCTTCAGCTCCTGGTGGGTCTTGGAATTGCTTTCTTTCTTGTTTTCCTTCCTGCTATAGACTTTCTCCATTGAAGCATTATAAAGAAGTTAGAATGTTAGATAAGTATAAATTAATTCGCTCTCTGGAGTTGAAAATGATTCGAACAAAGATATCTACCGATGAATAGAAAAGCAACTTACTTTCTAACGCGTGTGAATGTTGTCAAGTTAAAACATTTGAAGGTTCGCTTCAGTATCCTTGGGTATAAAATGGTCAAGAAAGAGAAACGAAAACAATCACTAGTTTTGTACTTTTTCTCGTGAATGTTTTATATAGAAAGAAATTAATGTTATGTCAAGTTGAATAGTATCTGTTCGACGTGGTTTTTCATGTAGTGTGTATTGGTCATAGATGTAATTTTGTACTCTTATTTCTTGTATCTTGCTCATCCCATTTAAATTAGAGAATAATTGTTTGAGAAAGGCTAATATTTTGATTTGGTATTTGCATGTGTGTTGTTTTTAATGTTAAATGTAGCAGCTGTAAATCCAAATGTGTTGTTGGAGCTCTTCTCGATATATCGTGATTGGCTAGAGGCGAAGGTCCAGCAGATTAGCAAGAAACAGGTTTGTCTGTCATGAAGAACTACTATGAGTAGAAGACCAGTTTATAAAAATCTTGTTAAATATTGTAAAGGCATGGGATGGATCCTATGATCTGGGGGTGGGGGTCCTCAATGGATTATATTTTGTATTTTTAGTTCTTTCTCTGATGCAGTTTTTGATTTAGGTTGAAATCCAGGTTGAAGTTTAGCACTAAGATGCACACATGCCACATGGACGTGGATAACGATAAATTTCATCATGATCTGTACTAAACTTGTTTATAGGTTAGGGTCACATGTAAATTGATTTTCAAGTAGTGCTTGCAACTCTTCAATGCTCATGTTTAGGTTTTGGTGATGCATCAATGGAAAGTAGCCAACTATATATGATGGTGATGAGCAGCATAAAAATGTAAAATGTCCAATCTGCTGTTAAGAGAAAGCACATGATCTGGTTTTACTTTACACTCAATTCTGGTCAACCTGATTCTTTAATAGATCAAGTGAAGGTCCAAAGACTTTAGTAGTGTTTGGTATTCCGGTCCAACTACACTTTTGAAAATTTTTGAATTTTGGATTTTTAGCTTTAAATAAATTAATTTATTTTTTTGTGTTTTTGGATTTGATGTCAAAAATGTTTTTTTTTTTTTAAAATGTTATTTTGATGTGTTTTCAAGTGAAAGGCACTTTGAAAAGCAACTTCTATTACACTACTTCAAACATGTTTTTATGTCAAAAAGGACGTGTAATTGATGAACCATTTGAAATTTTCTCTTTCTTTACCCATGAATACGTGGAATCACTGATTCTTAACCAAATAGTCTGACTAGAGTGCAATAACAGCAATAGTTTCCACTGGAAAGTACTACTTTAGCGGTTATTGTGTTATATGCTGATGTTTGAAATCCTTCTCGCAGTATGCTTTGTCCTGGAAAACCTGCTGTACCTCTTTTGTCGACTTTGTTTTGGTTTTGCTATTTTACACTTGGCAGGATTCAGAAATTTAATGTTGCTCCACTATATTTTGGTGAAAACTATTGCAGGAGGAGATAGGAAATAAGATAGAAGTGGCAGATGTTTTGGCAATTAAACTTCTTCGAAGGTTTAATTACTCGGTGTCAGCAATGAAGACTGCGTCGCAGAATCTATCAGAAGGTACTTGACAACTTATCAAACTATAACTGATTACTAACGGATTATGGAATCACATAGAGAAATCATAAGAGAATTGATCATTCTCTCAGTAGTGTTTGCCTTTTGGCTCAGTTACTTGTAGTGAGTCTCAGTTTCTTATTCTTGACTGCATCTTTGATCAAGCCTTTGATCAACTTTAATTGGGACAACACTTGCAGTTCATTCTCTGCAGGTGGAGATTGGGGAGTTAAAAGGGAGGCTGACTGAGGTGATTAGTAATTGTGATGCATTGTGTAATAGAATTACTACAGAGGGGCCAGAATCTCTTCGTTCATCAGTTAAGCCATTTTCGACTGCCACTGCTGACTCAGAGATCAGCTCTAGCTCATCATCTGTGCAAAGAGTATGAAAATCTTATCCACCTTCAAACGAAGCCAGGTCAGACTAACTGTTTTACGTTCTGTTTTCACCTTCTTTTTTCCTTCTGTATAGTCATTGTTTAACCCATAATCTCCATTGGGATCGAGATTTGCATATTGGAAACGTTGACAAAGAAACTTAGTGGATGAAATGTGAGGACAAATTGTTATTATTGTTCTGCCAACCTATCATTATCTTAATTAATCCATGATCGTTTCCTTCAAGATATTGAAAACAGTATGTACTGTTGCTGTAAAATGTAAAGATTATGCTGAACCGACATGAGCTAGGATCTGATGCATCATGTGTTTGTTTTAAACCAGATCTGATGCATCTGATGCTTCCTTTTTAAACGCTATTACGAGAAATAGATATTGACAAAGAAAGGAGCGGACAGCCAACGGGACACCCCACCACCCCACCCCACCTATTGCTTGTGCAATTAACAATGCACGAACTGCTGCCTGCGGACGTAAACCGATACGGAATAAACTCTAACACTAGAATAATGGAGGGTTTTTTTTTTCAAATTAGCTGGTTTTCAAATTATATTTTACAGCCATATTATTAAAAAAAGAAGAAGAAAACCCTCCAAGTCCAGAGCATTTCTAAAGAAAAGGACAGCAGACCCCACTACCCCATCACAACTTCTCTATTATTTCTATTTTATAAAATGGACAGATTAGCAAACAGTGTGCTGACGACAGCAAGTATAATGTGCGTGAAAAGGCCAAGCTTTCCCATTCCAGGAGCAATGATAATCGAATTGTACGTCGAACCACGGAAGTGTAATCTTGGCCAGAACCTCGTACGCGTCAACTGCCAAACAGTTCAGATCAGAGAGCTATTGTCTGCTTAAACAAACCAGTATAGAACACAGTAAACTTCATTATTGACTGAAACAACGGAGCCTGTAAGTAATTGCAAGCCATACGACTTCCCGCATTTTGTAGGTAATAATTGCAAAAATCCCAGGCTTGGAAATCCAATTTCAATTCATGAATTACGAAAAGAATAAAAAAAAAATTCAAAGAGTCACAAGGATTGAAACTATTCTTGCTGAAACTGAATGAATTTGATTCCACGTAACAAAGGGACAAATAAACACTTTAGAAAAAGAAAAAAAACACTTGAATTAAACACCCCAGTAAATATCCTCCTATCAATTTAAACTCATTGAAAGAAAATTATGACTGTTTATTCAATTATGACTGATTATTCGATTATGACTTGATTATTCAAATTTCTAACATACATTAATACAATAACTTAATGACCGGACTAGAAGAGACCAGCAGACGTATGAATCAAGGCTGTTGCTGAGCATTGATGTAACCAGCATCAACAAGAACCTTCTCCCTCTTAGCTAAATCAACATCTTCATCGACCATCATCTTCACCAATTGCTCAAACCCAACTTTAGGCTTCCAGCCAAGCACTTTCCTCGCCTTGCTCGAATCCCCTTTCAAATTATCCACTTCAGCAGGCCTAAAATACTTCTTATCAATTACAACATGGTCCTTCCAATTCATCCCAACATACCCAAATGCCACTTCCAAAAACTCCTCCACCGTATGCGATTCCTCTGTCGCAACCACATAATCATCAGGCTTTTCCTGCTGCAACATCATCCACATTGCCTCCACGTAATCCCCTGCGAAACCCCAATCCCTCGAGGCCTGCAAATTCCCTAAAAACAACTTACTCTGCAGCCCCACCTTAATTCTCCCAAGAGCCCTCGTAATCTTTCGGGTTACAAAATTCTCCCCGCGACGAGGAGATTCGTGATTGAATAAAATCCCATTGCAAGCAAACAGCCCATAAGCCTCCCTGTAATTAACAGTGTACCAATGCGCCGCGCATTTTGACGCGGCATATGGTGATCTTGGATGAAATGGGGTGGTTTCTGATTGCGGTGGCGGCGTAGACCCAAACATTTCCGAAGATCCCGCTTGATAGTACTTGACATGGCTTCGCCCTGTCGCGGCAATATGAGACCTCACCGCCTCAAGAAGGCGGACAGTTCCGGTGGCGACGACATCCGCCGTGTAATCAGGGACTTCGAAAGAGACTGCCACATGGGATTGGGCTGCAAGGTTGTAGACTTCGTCGGGGTAGATAGTGTCGAGCCAACGACGGAGAGACGACGCGTCAGAGAGATCTGCATAATGGAGCTTCATTCGGGCTTTATGGACATTGTGTGGATCTATATAAATATGGTTAATCCGCTGCGTGTTGAAATTGGAGGACCTACGAATCAGCCCATGAACTTCATAGCCTTTGTTGAGGAGGAATTCAGTGAGATATGAACCATCCTGACCGGTTATACCGGTGACTAGGGCGATTTTGGGTTTGATTTCGCCGTTAACGGGAGTGGTGGAGGCGGATCGGGGTTGGTCTGATTCGGATGCCATTGATGGATAGTCCAAATTTGATTTGATGGGATTATGAGAAAAAGCTAGTCTGTTGCGATTTCGGTCTGTTGAGGTTGGGGTTTAATATAGCGGGAGGGAGGGGTGGTGGAGAGGGTAGAATGGTAAATGGAAGTCGGGTGTGTAAGAAAGGTCAATGGAGTGGATGTTGAAGTGTTTGATTTTTGGGTTGAATTGACGGTTTTGGGCTTGTAGGTGGGTTTGACTCTCAACCTAAGCTAGCTAAAGAGTATTTATTTCCCACTTTTCAAGGGGCATCTAGCGTGGTGGTGGATTTTTGAATCCACAGGAAATCAAAAGCAAGCCTTGAGACTTTGACTCCCAATATAAGTACATATATATTCGTTTTTTACATTATTTTCTCAGGTTTAATCCTGTGAACTAATTGTTATATAACGATATATAGGCACAATTTATTTTTGCAGTTTACTAGCATTTTAAAAAGAATATAATATTTTTTTTCAAATTAATTTTTTTAATGTGTTTTTAAATCGTTTTGATATATTAGTATCAAAAATAAATTTTAAAAAATAAAAAATATTATTTTTATATATTTTCAAATAAAAAATATTTTAAAAATAATCTCTATCACAGTAAATAAAAGTGTGCATAAAAGACTATTTTCAGATTTTATGTTTCATAAGAACACAAAAAGATGACTTTTTTTCCGTATTATCTTGAATACAAATCATTTACCATGTACTAACTTCTTTTTTTCTTTTTTTACATATATAAATATTACATTGTATCTCAACTATATATTTGACATTTAAAAATAAACAAAGTGTGTGTGTGTGTGTATATCTATATATATAGATGATGAAATCTGGTGCTAGAAAACTATTAAGAGACTCCAAGCAATGTTTCCTAAGTTATCCAGTCGTCACTTAGTCGGATAAGAGATACATCGACAAATATATTTCAAAAATACACTAGTAGTAAAGATTTAATTGTTCTTATTTGTTTGTCTCAATAAATAAATGCATATTTATTATTACAAGGTACAAATCAAATTGCCGATTTACAAGAGTGTCCCGAGAAGAACTTTTCAATTTTCTGTAGTTTTATTACCCATCATTTGTGTTATAATAAAACTTTTTGTAAGTAATCCTCTAGTATAGAGGCGTTTCAATAATAAAAGTTTGGAAGATTTGTTTTTTCTGTGGTTTTAAATTCGAGTTTTATGGTTGCTAATATGATGATAATTAGAAATTTAGATGGTTATTAACTTTAGGACATATGAAATTAGTCGAGATACATCAAAGTTAGCTAGATAATCCATGTTAATAAAAAAAAAAAAAAACTTTCGTAATTCCAAAGTGTTGTGTTTCCAACGTATCATTTAGATTGGGGGTGGTGAAGGCTGGGGCGAGGATTAGCCTGCCATATTGGGTTGACTGGTTTGTTAAATTCTTGCGAAGGTGTATTTTAAAGGAGCCCGAAGTGGTCTTTAAACTTGAGCGCATTCTTTGGGCACAATTCATTGGTTTTGTCCGAATTTAAAAATAGTTTTGCGTTTTCCTCTTCGATTTTATCAATAACAAGTCAAGTTATGAGGAGTAATTAAGAAGCAAATTTAAGTAGACTCCACTGTATGCTTTATAATTTATTTATTATAATTATAAGTAAATTTAAAGTAAGTGTGTGTTCACAGTGCTTTTTTTCCGTCCCTTAACTTTTTTTTTTATTTAACCCTTATTTGATCAAATTGTAAGCTAATTTAGGTTAATTTATTAGCACAGTTTGGGAATGCGGTGCAAATCACGTTCCACAAAATTTTAAATTTTTTTTTGCTTAAATATATTTATTTTTTTATGTTCTTGGATCGTTTTGATGTGCTGATATCAAAAATAATTTTTAAAAAATAAAAAAATATATTATTTTGATGCATTTCTAGATAAAAAAAACACTTTGAAAAACAGTCGCTACCATACTCACAAACACCCTTTAAAAACCGACAAGATGGAATGACAAGAGACCCAAGTAAAAAAAAATAGATGAAATGGGTGGTTTATTGGATCTCTCAGGTGAAAAACCTATTTTGCCATTGAAAGCAAAACCAAGAAAGGATGTTATTAGAGTAATTTAGTAATTTCAAATTGATCTATTTGTCATTCTAGAATTTAAAGGGGGCAATATTGTCCTTTTGTTTTATGATGCACAGTAAAATGACTCTTATACCCTTATACTCAGTATTAATTTAAAGCTTATAGTCATGGGTGTTTTTGTCTTTGTGATTTTTTATGAACAATAAAATTACTCACATGCCCTTGGTTTGGATTTTCTATAATTTACATTGAAGGGCATTTTTTGTATTTGTCATTAGGCTTTATTTTCGTAATTGTCAAGTTGAATTAGGAGCAATTGTATAATTTAATATTTAAAAATATTATTTTAAAAAAGTTTTTGACGTGTGCATTGTATACATCAATAGTAAATACGTGACAGTCCTAACGCCCTATGGGAGGCACGTGTGGGGCCGCTCGGTAGTCAAACATCATCTTTCATGGTGGCGTTTAATTGTGTCGCCTCCTCGAAGAGGCGACACGTGTGAACAAAGGCTACCAGATTTGGTGTTTACAATATTTTTTTTTCTCTTTCCTCTCTCCTCCCTAGAAACTCACGCTTATTATTTAAAATTTCAAGGTCGTCCTCTTAATTGGGGATATTTGAGTATTAGTCCTTATTCTTTTGATTTGTAACTTTCATTCTTGGTTTTTTTGTAAGTTTTTTTATTTCTTTTCAATTTCATCATTTAATCTAAAATTTTTATTTGTTGTTTTTTTTTTAATTTGGTCCTGATTTTTTTTATTTTATTTTTTTCTTACCTCTTTTGTAAACTTTCAATTATATTCAATTTCATCCTTTAATCAAAAATTTTATTTTTTAAAATTTGGTACTCAATCTTTTGGTGATTTCTTCTTCTAGTTCTTTTGTAGAATTGTTTTTTCTTTTTAACTTAGCTCTTCAATCCAAAATTATCATCCTCTCTCTAATATTTTTTAAAATTTGATTCTTGTTTTTTTAGTTGCTATTTTTTCTTTTGAATTTTTTTTTTTGTGATTGAATCTTTTTCTAGTTTCAACCATTGACATTTTATTTATTAAAATTTGAGCTTCATGATTTTTTCACTTTTGGTACTTCCGATCAAATGACCCGGGTAACAGGTTTTGTAAGCTAATACAAATGGCCTGGGACAAGAGTTGGCATCATTTTTTTTAACTTATTTTTTTTCCATCTCATGATTCAACATTGGTTTTTTTTTATAAATTTTTTTTATGATTTTTTTCTATTGAACTATTCTGATCTCATAATCTAGTGTGTGAGTTTGATGGTCCCCAATAGGCGTAGCGTGATGGCAAAGGGCTTGAGATCTGCACAGCAGGTCTCGAGTTCGAGTCAGGGCATGCACCTCTTGTAAGAGCATGGAACAGCCGGGGTTTTACTCGCTCACTTGGGCCCACAAAGTGCGCTTTCCGGGGGGTGGGGTTTTCTCGAATCCAAAAAAAAAACTGTCCCTTAGGGGCATAGCGTGATGGCAAAGGATTTGAGATCTGCACGCGGAGTCTCGAGTTTGAGTCAAGGCATGCACCTCTTGTAAGAGCCTGGGATAGCCGGAGTTTTACTCGCTTATCTGAGCCCATAAAGTGCGCTTTCTGGAAAATGAAATTTCCTCAAATCAAAAAAAAAAAAAGAGTTTGAAGACTTGATCTGGGAAGGTTCATGCTTTTTTTTAATTTATAATTGCTATTTATTTTTTATTAATTTGCATATTTATTTTTTACAACTTTATCATTTAATATTTTATTAGTCAAAGAGTGAGATTGACCAAAATGCTTGCTAATTAAGCTAAAACACTATTGTATCGATTAGTTTATAACAACTTGTCGGTCTACTCTTTTTTCAAGGGAAATGAAAGAGAGAGAAGGATTTTGTCGAGTAAAGACACGCCTTCAGTTGAAGAATAGCCTTCTGAATTTAATAAGATCAATGGTAACGTTTCTTGCAGAATTTACTTTCCTTGAAATCTCAACTTTTACACTAAATTTACGTATTATATATTTAGTAAGACTTAGTTGTTCGATATATATATAAGATTCTAGTTCCCTTTGGTACGATTAATATTACCCATAAAATAATTTGTATTTTTATAACATTATGCTAAGCTATTAGTAGCACCTCATTAAATTTAATAAATGAGCAAATCATTTAAATTTCCTATTTTGATTGATATATTACTTGATGAATCTTATTTATCACTTGGAACTATCAACCAGTCAATTGTAAAATGGCATATTATTTTATACATTTATATTAAATTTATCTATTAAATTTGAAGGAGTGACTAATTGAGCCAATAAATAAAATAAAACTTATTTCTACTATTGGTTGGTTGATTGATCCATAATCTAAGTTGTCGCCCCATGTTCTCTCAATAATTTATCTGTATAGGTTCAATTTTAAATTTGTTAATTTTTTAACATAATTTTAAATTTGTGTTGGAAAATGATAAGATGAAATTATGTGTTATTTAATATGTCTTTGCTAATTCCAAAGAATAGGAAATCATATTTTTAAACATATCAAAGAATTATGATCAATTTTAAGGCTATACATAATTTGTCGAATATTAGTATGCACCAAGAGATAATAAACTATAAACCATAGTTTTGAAACCCGGCCAACAGTCGACCGGGACTGGCCGATCCAGATCGAACCGGGCCAAGTTTTAAAAAATAGGAAAAGTTAAAACTCGGGTGACCTGGCGGGTTGACTTGGCAAGATCTGGTCAAAAATTCGGTTGCAACCTGTTGCCTTTTGTTTTTTTTTTTACTAAAACGATATCGTTTTGATTTAAAAAAAAATCGAATTGACCCGGCGACCGGTCAAAACCCGGAACCCAGGCCTTGGACGAGGACGGGTTTAAAAACTCTACTATAAACCATTAAATCTCTAGTTATCTCAACATTTTTTTCCTTCTAAAAGCTTATTAATAGTAAAGAAACGAATTAGTAATTATTGTCTTAGGTTTTTTTTTTTAAATATGCATCTTAAATTAATTAATTAATAGTTATTAAACCTCTACTGATGTAGAAATTTTTAGTAATCACTCATTATTTTTTTGTAAAGCTATATAGAAAAGCATTACTTCTGATAATAAAGACTACCTCTTATAATACTTCTTGTAAAAAAAAAAAACATAAAAAAGGGAAACTTGTGGAAATGATCGCTGTTATTTTACGAGGCTGTATGAAAATATAAAAAATAATCATTAATTCGGGTAAGGCCCGCGCGTATGGGCCTTGAGGCAACCAGGCCTGATTGTTGGGCTGGACGCGCAGCCCATTAAATTAAAGAAAATAGATGACCCATCGTCGTCAATGCAACGAGAAACGATGGTGATACAATTCCATTGCCGAACCATCATAATAATAAATAAATAAATAAATAACCCACAAAAAACAAACTTTTTATCATGAAGACAAACATATGGACACCAAAATTATTGGATTACGTGATTTAAAATTTTAAATGCAGCTCATCAGATATTTCTCTCTCCTTCCCTTTCCCTCCTTGGCCCCTAGTTCTCTCTCATTTGTCTATATCTAGGAAGAAAATGCAAATTTACCTAATTTAGCTTAACCAATCAGCTCTTCAAATAATAAAATAAGATGATATGTAAAAAATATTAAAGCTCAAGATTAAATAATTTAATATAAAATAATAAAATTAAAAAGAAAAAAAATTGCCTTTAGTTTTTTTAATTTTATTTTGTCAGATTATCTCAAACTTATGATTTAGATTATGCATTTTGCGAGTTAACTCAGATTTATTCACTTCTTATTACCTGAATTATATGTTTATTGCATTACCTCAGGTTAACTTGAAATGTTTTTTTGTCCATCTTTTATCAAATTTCATGCTTTCATATATATTCAGGTATCATGATTTTTTTAAAATTTTTTTTATGTAGTTGTGTCATCTAAAATCCAAACCCATGGTCTGATGAGAAGAATAAATGAACAGCCCGTTTATTTTTGCGTTTTAAAAGTATTTTTGATTTTTTAAAAAAAAATTCATGTTTTTTTTTAATTAAAAATAATTTTATTTGGTGTTTTTCGATTGTTTTGACTTGCTGATGTTAAAAATAATTTTTAAATAATAATAATAATAATAATAACAATAATATTTTGATGTATTTTCAAGAAAAAATATTTTAAAAAACAATCGCTACCATACTTTTAAACACCCCTAAAAAACAGATGGGGAAGGGCAGCTATCAATATAAATTATTAAAGGAAAACTTCAAAAATGCCCTTCAACTATATAGATAGTATCAATGTTGGGCTCAATCAAATATATGTATCAATTTTATCCATTAGGTTTCGGCATCATATTTGGTCATGGATTCCATTCAAAATTGCATTTTTTTTAATAAAGAACATTTTTTTTCTGTGGTGGAAATTACATTTTTATCAACGAATTCTATCAAAGGCCCCAATTAAGAAATTGAAATTTGCTTAGGAACAAAATCGATGTAAGAAATTGTTTGGGGACAAAATTGATACTGATCCAATAACTAAGGGGTGTTTTTCAGGTTTGTCCAATTATTATTCATTATATTTGCTTTGCCAAAATCTTCTCAAATCAGGAAGGGAGATCAGCTGCACGTCTTGAAACTTTTTAGGCTAGTGGCCCGAGAAACTCATGATCAAGACGAGTGAAATGGAGAGCAATTCCGTAGAAGATGAAGAAGGCAATGATCATGTCATAAGAATTTGGGAGGTGAACGAGGATCGCTTGAACTTGATGCACCAAAAAATCTCCGACCCACCAAAATTATTGACCAAAGCAGCTGCTAACAGTTCATGTTGCATCTTTAAAGTCCCCCAAAGGTTCATCGATATCAACGGTAAGTCCTACCAACCTCATGTAGTTTCAATAGGACCTTATCACCATGGTGAGGAACACCTTAAAATGATTGAAGAACACAAGTGGAGATATTTAGGTTCTATCCTCTCGAGGACACAGAACAAAGGTTTGGACTTGGAGGTCTTGTTGAAGGCAATACAGCCACTAGAAAAGAAAGCAAGAGAGTGTTACTCACAAATTATCCACTTTGACACTGATGAATTTATTGAGATGATGGTTGTTGATGGTTGTTTTATTATAGAGTTGTTTCGTAAAGTTGGAAATGTAGTTGAATTCGAGGTTGATGACCCTATTGTCACCATGGCATGGATCATCCCTTTTTTTTACAGGGATTTACTTAGACTCGAGAACCAGATTCCTTTCTTTGTTCTTGAGTGTTTATTTGATATAACAAGAATGCCAGGAGAAGAATCTGGCCCTTCTTTGTGCAAACTTGCGTTGGATTTCTTCAATTATGCTCTTCAAAGACCAGATAATGTTATTGCAAGGCATAATTATCTTAATGCCAAACATCTACTCGATTTAGTTCGTTCAAGTTTCATAGATTTTGAGCAAGGCCAATCACTCCATGTGGACACATCGACTCCCATGATTCAGTCTGTATCCAAACTTCGCCGTGCCGGAATTGAGCTCAGTCAAGGAAATCCTGAGGATAGTTTCTTGGTGGTGAAATTCAAGAACGGGGTGATAGAGATGCCTACCATAACCATTGATGAAACAGTAACTTCTTTTTTGCTAAATTGTGTAGCATTCGAGCAGTGTCATAATGGTTCTTCCAAGCATTTCACAACGTATGCAACTCTTCTGGATTGCCTGGTTAACACCTTCAAAGATGTAGAACATCTATCTGACTGCAATATTATCGAGAATTACTTTGGTACTGATTCAGAAGTTGCAAGTTTCATCAATGATCTTGGTAAAGAAGTAGCATTTGATATCGAAAGGTGTTATTTGTCCAGGTTGTTCCATGATGTTGACCAATACTACAAGAATAGTTGGCACGTACAGTGGGCAAGCTTCAAGTATACTTATTTTAGCACTCCTTGGTCTTTTGTATCAGCATTGGCTGCCTTGATTATTCTTCTTCTTACGGTATCTCAAACCGTCTACACCATTTATGGCACTTACAAAAAGTAAACCCTACATGTATATCTGGTATGCTTTGAGAAGATAATACTATATATGATTCATGCATTGTATCGTTCTCTGGTAAATTTATTTGCTTTTCCACTCATTTCAATGAAAGTTGGATGATCAGGAGGTCGCCACCAAACATTCCAGGGGATGTCTGGGCATAAAATCAGACCAAACGTTCAGCCCACATGCATGCATTCAGAATAAGCTAATGGTCATCAACATCACAAATATATTTTTAAAGTGTTAAAATCAATCGTGGCCGTCTCCCTTTCTTATCATCACAGGCAACTTGTTTATGTTAATGATTCCCTCTGCTGTGCACGTGTCAGCAACCAAGTGGGGAACAGTTATCAATCAATTAATAGGTGGGGAGGTCATGAATTAAGTGAATAGACACTTCAAGGTTATGAGCTTTCATCTAAACGATTTCTTTTGCAAGCTGAATGCTGGATGATTCCACTTTAATGGAGGAGAAAAGTCTTGCATGTATTTGGGAAGCAGTCAAGACCATCTAAAGAAACTTCTCGGATGAGCTAAAGAAAAATTATTACCACAAAATTATACAATAAAATAAACTAAAGAAAAACGTTGCTTTTCTGTTCGTTTTTCTATGGATGATGATACATTTCGCGCTGTGGACATGAAGAATGCGAATGAGTGGTCTTTTGTTTTGTTTTCTGGTTTTTTTTTTTTTTGTCAATTATTCGTTTTGATACTTTTAATTTTTTTAAAATTTTATTTCATCATTTCATATTATTTTTGATGAATTAAAGCCTGGCAATTGCTTTTGTTTCATATTATTCATCATATTTGCAGTATCATAAAATATCCCTGCTTTCAAATTGATGATCAATTATTATGAAATAGGATTTAATTTCTCAGTTAAACAAAGAGCCAGGCCTTTTTCCTTTAGTTTTTATTGTTCATGAGGTGCGGAAAATTAAGTACACTTTGGTCCCTAAAGTTTTAAACCTTCTAGCTATTAATCCTCGTGTTTTGAGAGTTTAACTTTTCAATCCTAAACTTTATTTATTTTACGTTTTACTTCCTAGGATTTGGGAGGAGAGAGTATTAGTGGAAAATAAGGAAGGAGAGAAAAAAGTGGTCGGTTAACTATATTCTGACGATGAGAAAAAATGATTTTGGTGTCAATGTGTTTCTCTCAATGAGATGAGTGTCATAAAGGAGTTTTTGAGCTTCTATCTTGTCAAAAAAGGTATATCAGGATTAAGTAAGAATGTTTTTGTTTAATTTTATTTTGTGTTATTTAACTAGTTTAAGAATGTTTTGTAGCCAGAAATTAGTTTATTATGATTTTTAGGGTATTTATTAGATATTTTTTGGGTGAAAATAGGTTGAAAATGAATCTTTGGATCCAACAAACCCTTTCTCAACTTTCCAACCACCTCTTTGATTGGTGAAAATTGTGTTGACCTTTGGGTCACATATTAATATTTTATGTATTTTGATGATAATAATTAAATAGAAATGATCTAATGACATGCTTGGAAGAGAATAAATTTAAACAAGTTTATATGAAGATAACATCAACAAGCATGAGGTATTGAATGAAGAAATCAATTAACATGTTCAAAATACAAAGCAAGTAAAGACTTAGTTTTTAAGTGTTCATTTTAGTGCTTAAATGTAAATATTTATATCATACTTAATAGCACAAATTAAAATTAATGCACATACTTCACTTTACATGCATTTAAAAAGAATTGATAAAACGATTCTAAAAAATCACCAGGATTAAAACTGATAAATCTAGTATTCTAGATGAACCGGTCAACTGTTTGCATGGTGATACCAAATGAACCAGTTGTCCACTTGTTCATACATGATGCTAGGAATTTGTAGGAATTGATCGACTGTTTAGCTTTACCAATATAAACCGGTCGATCATATTAGCTGTCAGAGTAACAATAACGGCTTTAAATGACTAGCTTTTGCTAGAAACATATATATAGTTTGTCTAATTGCAGAATAAAATATGGAAGTCGAATATATATATACACAAGCTATTTCAAGAGCAAACACAAATTCATCAATACTAAATTATACTTATATTTATTTATTAAAACCTTCATATTCTTGCACATGAGTATACATCTTATTTTCACAACACTTAAACACTTTTAAATCCCTTAAGTGCTATTGAGTGAGGTATAGAAATCATAGATTCTCAAATTATAAAATCCACTCTATTGAGAGAGTATCTTGTGATTATAAAATCACACTTGTATATATTTGAGAGTTTGGATAAAGTCTTAACATTAGTGAGGTATTGTCACCAAATAAAAAATATTAAGGAGGAGACATCTTCAAGTGGTGTATAAGCTTGATGTGGATTCATCCAAATCATTATATCTTTAACTTGAATTAGTTAAAAAACATAACACTCAAGTACGGTTGGTACTTGAGGTGTGCATATAGACTAGCCGAATCATGTTAAAAATCAAGTTTGCAATCTCTCTTTCTTTACTTATTTATTTTAAGCACCTTGATTATATTGTTGATTATTGTGTTTATTGTGCTAGTATGCTTAATTTAAAAAAAAAAAACAAATTTCATTATTTGTTATGTTTAATGGAACATTTCATTCACCCTCTTAATACTAGAACAACAATTGGTATTAGAGTCTAGTACTCATTTATATAAGTTTGTTTAGACTTGAGTAGAACAACAACCACTAGTTTTAATGTTTAAAATGAAGGATCATCAACATGTAGGTCACCTTTATTTGATGGTAATGATTATGCATATTGGAAAGCTAGGACAATAATATAACTATCTATAGAAAATTGATCTTATAACCCTACCAAAACCAAAAATCATTTCAGAATTCCTAAGGTTAAGAGTGAGTATACTGATGGTGATAAAAAATTGATTTCTATGGATGTTAAAGTTATGAACACTTTGTATTGTGCATTGAGTAAAAATGAGTTTAATATAATATCATCTTGTAAAAATATTAGGGATATATGACATGTTTTAGAAATGACTCATAAGGGTACTAATAAAGTTAAAGAATCTAAAATTGATATGCTTATAAATCAATATGAGTTATTCAAAATGCTTCCAAATAAATCAATAACTAGTATGTTTACTAGAATGACAACTATCACTAATAGTTTGGATACTCTTGGTAGGATTTATACCAATGTCGATATTGTGAGCAAAATTCTTAGGTCCTTACCAAAGACTTGGGAAACAAAAGTGACGGCATCCTAGAAGCTAAGGATCTCATCAAGCTTTCATTGAAAGAGCTCATCGATTCACTAATGACTCATGAAATCACCATGGAAAAACAAGAACTAGAAGAGAAGCCAAAGAAGAATTTGGCATTCAAAATCATACACCATGTTGATGATGATGATGATGATGAAATGGAGGAGGACATTGCACTAATCACAAGACAGTTTTGGAACTTCCTAAGAAAGAAAGAAATAAAAAATTCTCAAACTTTAAGAAGGATGGAAAAGGAAGAATCTAGCAAAGAGAAATTTAAATGCTACAAGTGCAACAAGACAGGGACACATAAAAACTGATTGCCTTCTTCTTCAAAACAAGAAGATGAACTGTTATCATAAATGAGCAATGAAAACAACATGGAGGGATGACTCGGATTCTAGTTCAAGTGGTAAAGAAAAGCATGTTGCAAAATGTGTTTCATGGCAATTGAAATCGATAATGACGTACTTTTTTCAGATGATAAATCCGACCTCTCTTATAATGAATTGCATGATGTATTTGGGACATTGTATGATGAATACAAGAAGTTAGGTTCTAAGTATAGTTTATTGGGAAAAAAAAAAAACCATGCATGTTTACTTGTTGAGAAAAATACATTAGAAAAAAAAAGAGCATGCTTTGTAGTGAAGATTACGATAAAATAAACCAATTTGAAGAGAAAAATAAAGTTTTAAAGGAAAAAGATTGATAAGTTGAACACTATATTAACTAAATTTATTAAAGGTTCTAAGATCTTAAAACTCGCCAACTAGTCAATGGATAAATTGAGTATTCCATGTAATTTCAAAAATTACATATTTAGTTCTAAATTTAAAATTTATTTTATTTTTCAACTTCCCATTCCTTTTCAATTTATTTCTTTTTTTTACTTTATAAAAAAAAATACAAAAGAGAAATATTAAAAAAAAACAAATTAGAAAATAATGTATTTTTAAAAGAAAAACAATAAATTAGGATGATCAAAATTAGTTAAAAGAGTATTTAATTATTTTTAATAAACTATAAAAACTAAATTATTATTAAAGCATATCGTAAGTGGTTGTAGAGCATAACCTCAAATTTTGGGTTACTTCATCTTTTATTAAAAGAAAGGAAGGAAAGAAAGAAAGAAAAAGGAAAGTTCTTCACGCGATGGAAACCACGGGAAGCTTCTAAGAGAGTCTGCCTGCATTAACAAGAATAAAATTCTTCTTTCTCTACGACGTGAGGATCAAGCCAAGAATAAAGATAGAAGGATGTACTTTATACAATAAAACTATAGCATCCTCTCCTTTTTAATTAATGTATAAAAATAGATATCTTAATTTTTTATTTTTATTTTTTTCCTAGTGCATATTTTTGTATCCTTCTTCTTTACTCAATGTAAGATTCTTAAAATAAATGCAATTCAAGTGATGCTTTAGTTATGATATATGAATGGTTTTTGTGTTAATATATGTAAATTTTAACCAATAAAATTTTGACATTTACGAAAAACATTAAACCACACGGTCCACATTACCTTATATATATATATATATATATATATATATATATATATATATATATATATATATATATATATATATATACCTACCGAGAAAATTGATAAATACAAACGGAAATACCGAGGGAATATTTCCGTCGGTAAATTTCCGAGGGATTTTACCGACGGAAATATTCCCTCGCATATACCGAGGGGATTACCGTGGGAAAAAAATTAAAACAAAGCAAAAAAAAAATGATGGCGTGTCATTTTTACCAACAAAATTACCGACGGCATCACCGACGGAATAAATTCTGTCGGTGATTCCGTCGGTAAATTTGTTGGTAAATTGTGAACACTTGTTCATCATGTTAATTACAAAGGGAATCACCGACGGAAAATTCCGTCGGTATTTTCCAGAGAGTAAATCACCGACGGATTGAAAAGTCGTCGGTGTTATTTGACGGTTTTCTGAAAAAATTCAATTAATTTAAAATTTTCATTTAAATATTACAGACGGAATCACCGACGGATTGAAAAATCGTCGGTAATTTTTTGGCGGTTTCTGAAAAAAATTTACGAAATTAAAAATTTAAATTAAATATTACCGATGGAATTACCGACGGAATAATTAAAAAATATTAATATTTAATTATCCGTCGGTAAAGCGTCCCAATAAAAAGCTTGAATGCCCTTATTTCACAAGAGACAGACCCGTTTCTTATTATTATTATTCTTCTTCTTGTTCTTCTACTTCTTCTTCTTCACTACATGTAAAAAACATCATTAAGGTATGTGTTCTTATTCTTCTTCACTTTATGTAAAAAACATCATTTCTTATCTATTTCTTTCTCTTCTTTTCTCTCCTCATCTCCTTCTCTTTTTCTCCATGCTTGGGTATGTCTTCTTCTTCTTTCTTCTTTTATCCTCTTAGTTTTTTTTTTAATTAATATGCTTAATGAAAATTTTTTTCTCTCCTTAGCTTCACTTGCAACTACATTAAGGTAAGATTTTTCTTTTTTCTTCTTTTTTCATGATTTTTTTCACTATATTTGTTTTTTATTTTATTTTTAATTGTTTTTGTTCTTAATAATTGTATAAATGTTGTTGTGAGATTTTTTTTTCATATGAGATCAATTTTTAGTAGATTTATTTATAGAATTTTTAAATTTTTAGCAATTGCAACTTCATTTTTTTCATATGAATTAATTTTTTAGTTGAATTTATTTTTTTATTTTATTTATTTGTTGCAAATTTGTTTGAATTGATTTTCTTATTCTTTTTTCCAAGCATTTTGAGTATATATTATACGGTGTTAATTTATGTTAATTTAATTATTTTATAATTTTATAAAATGAATTTTTTTTTAAATGTTTTTCAATAATTACCGACGGAATTTTTGTCGGTAAATCCGTCGGTAATTCCGTCGGTAAATCCCTCGGTAATTCCGTTGGTAATAAAAAAATTATTACCGACGCGTCTGTTCCGTCAGTAAATCCGTCGATAATTATATTACCAACGGATTTACCGACGGACAAAACATTACCGACGAACGATTCACCTACGGATCATTTCCATCTTTGATTCCGTCGGTAATATAATTACCGATGGAATATGTGTCTTACACCGACGGAAAAATTCCATCGGTAAAACTGTTAAATCTTGTAGTGATATATATATATACATATATATATATACAAAAATCAAAATATCAATACCAAGTTAAAACAAAACGAGAAAAGTTTATATTTTGAATAAAAAATTTCCTAAAATAGATTTATTATATTTTTTTTCCTATTTGAATAAAAATCCCTCATCATAAGTTTTAGTTTAAAATGCATATTGAATATTTGTAACAAGTAAAACTAAAAAAAAACCAAGAAACTTATCTCTTATACTAGATCAATTCATAGCAAGGTATTTCAAGTTGTTAAAAAAGTTTTTGCATTATTAATTAAGTATTTTTAATAAAATTACGAAATCAAAAGATACAATACTATATTAATTTTTTAAATCATAAAGTAAAACCAGATTAAAAATTTAAATATTGTTTTAATTATGCTCTTTATAATTTTAATCATTTTATTATTCATATAATTAATTGTGTTATTTGCTTATAAACAATTTATCACTAAACAATTTATTATATACTTAGATTTGTTAATATTCGTATTAAAAAATATTTAATTATAACAACTATGATAATACATAAATAAAACTATGATAATGTGGACAAATTAATAAATAATTGATTATATAAGAATAATCAAACAATTAAAATTTTAATACCATAATACTAATTATGAAATATTATTAATCTTCATCAAATATTATTGCCCTGTTTGTTTTTGCGTTTCAAAGGTATTTTTGAAAAAAATTAATTTTTTTTTCTTTACTTCAAATTAATATTTTTTTTATGTTTTTAGATCATTTTAATATACTAATGTTAAAAATAAATTTTTTTAAATTATAAATAAAAAGTAGTTTGTAAAATAATCACGGTCACACTCTCAAACATACGAATATAAATATCATTAGGCACGAATATAAATATCATTAGGCACGTATTAGAATTCTAATATGTTTTATTCTTTTATTTTTTATTTAAAACTTAGAGGCACCTTAACTTTTTTTTTTTCAAAAAACTACGTTCGAATGCTACGCGGAGACATGTCTATAAAATTATTAATGTATTGTAAAATTATTTTTTAAACAAATAAACTGAATTATAATTAACTTAGAAATTGATGAGAGTATTTCTTGGAAAAACAATCACCACCGCCGATTTCAATCGGAGTCAAAATTGGACAAAAGAAAGGATAAGGGAAGAGAAGAGCCGACATTGTAGACCAATTATAAGCCACCAACTCATCACTGCTCTCACCAATTTCCGACTTTATATAGATATATGCGCTGTCCATCCCTTAAAATAACGTAAAAAATAATAGTCATAAATAACAATTAGAAAAAAAGATGGTCTTTAGGGTTTCCTCCTTCTCCTCCGCTTCCTTACACGGATGCGCCTCTCTATATATATCTTCTTCAATTGCATGCACAGGAATTTGTTAAAAAAATTAAGTTCTTTTCTTTCCTTTCTCAACAAGTGATTAATGAATGCAGTGTTTGTTTTGAAACCTTTAAAAAAAAAGGAAAGATCTGATTAAACTGTTTCAGTTTTTATCACTGAAATCGAAAAATAGTTGATAAAACTTGATTTGAAGCGAAAAAAGGATTTTAGATCTGAGATTGTTTTATTGATATGAAGCGATCGAGCAAATCGAACAGGGTTTCGTGGGCACCTGGTCTTAATCTTTGTCAGGTATACCTATAATTAATTAATTAACTTTTTTTTTCTTTTTATTTCGCAAATAGTCCAGATTTAAATCTGATATAATATTCATTGCTGTCAAAATATTATTATGATGATGATGATTTATACTGATTGAAATAGCACCAAAGCTTCCACCGTTCAATTTAGAGATGTTGAAGTGGATTGAACGGCGAGAAAGGTGCGCCACAGAATGGCTAGCCTAGCCTAGCCCCTGCCTCTGTGTGTTTTTCCCATCAATCATCAATGTTCAGTTGTGTCGTTTTTAGTTTTTTGACACATTTGGGCGCTGATGATGCTCTCCGGCGGATATTTGAATTCCAGATTCTTTCTGTTACTTTTTGTTTTTTTATTTTTTGTTTTTTTATATCAACAGTGATTCAAGAATAATAATAAAAGGTCTGATAGGATATTTACGCCATGAATATTTGATTGATAAGATAACAACCCAGGAAGGAATGAAGGATATTGGTTCTGATAAGATGAATCCGTTTAATTGTTTTTACTAAGAGTGATGAGGTATCATCCTTTTGCAGCATTGCATTTAGAGGAAGGGAGTTGCTTGAAGGTCTAACTGAGTTCCTTTTATGCTTTTCTTTACTAATAATAAAGATTGCTATGAGTTTGGTACCTAATAAAGATTGTTTGTCCCAAAGCCTTCGATTTAATGTTTTTAAAGTTGCAACTTACAAGGATTCAATTGAATAAATGAAACGGATCAAACATGATGAAAGCTTGCGTAACAAGAAAAAAAATAAAAGAGTGAAGATGATAACCACCCTGATCCCAAAAACACACCAACTTGTTACAAGGAATTAAAGGAAGGATTATTCTTTGAATCATAACAACGAAACTTTTATCAACCTTTTAATCTCAAGATGTTGCTAGTATTTCATTTTTACAGTCTAAGCAATCTGCAAATTTAGCCTTAAATATGTATATGTGTGGGTACAAATAGATTGAAATTATCTGATTTGTGAATATACTAACTCTGCTTTGGTTTGATCATGTGTTTAAGTTCCCTTACTAAATGGCACATCACTTGTTTTGGTTTTTCTTAGATTTTAGTTTCATTTTTGGTCAACCATCACATTTGGAGGGCTTGTATATAACTCACATTTGGAGGACTTGTATATAACTTGGGATGTGGTATAGCCTATAAGAATCAGGTTTCTTAGGCTTCTCCTTGTAGACATCAGTGTTGCACCAAAATTTCTGATGCTGTCCTGATAGTTTGGAGTGCATGGGATGAGTGTACCTTAAAATCTATAATGTTAGCAGGAGTACAAGTATGAAAGCTACTTTCAACATATTAAAGCGGAGATATTGTTTCTCCCATCCTTTGTCAATGTAGTTTGGCATCCTGTCTGGAATCCGAAGCCAGAGAGTCCTGTGAAACTGAATTATATTCTCTTCTAGATCATTAACAAAGTTAATTTGAAATTCCCGGCACTTGTGAGGTGCTAAGTAGAG
Source organism: Populus x sibirica (assembly GCA_019202695.1). NCBI lineage: Eukaryota > Viridiplantae > Streptophyta > Magnoliopsida > Malpighiales > Salicaceae > Populus > Populus x sibirica. Next base: position 1,177,526 of record JAGMVL010000125.1, on the reverse strand, counting down.
ATGCTGGAAGTATTGGAAGGTGTGGAACATTTTGAAGACGCTTTGGATTTTCAAGTGGAACAGTCTATTTAATATCTGACTGATGATCTTCCAGTTATAGCATGAGAGCATTATAATATAACAGGGGATTGATTGTCTAATGCTTGAAGTCGTCCATATTTGTGTTTTCATAATTAAGCTCTCATTTCTAAAAGTAGCAGGAGTTGATTGGGGTGAATAGTTGAAAAAGATACCAGGCAATTGTTCTGCATTCACAATCCTGTGCTCCAAGTCTTGTGTGTTTGTTACCTGGCTGGTTAATTCACTTTCAAATTGTATGAGCATTGCTTATTCACTCTGCCATAATGCCCTTGTTGACTAGTTGTTTTGTACTTGTTGAGCATTATTTTCTAGGTCACATCAAAAATCGTTTTAAAATTAAATGGGATCCAAGTTCTTACCTGTGCTGATTGAGTTGATAAAATTTTGCAGTCTTCCAACTAATTTTTCCTTTCTGTTTTTTGAGAATGCCCCTAGATGATTCCCCTGTTTTTGTCACTGCAATGAAATAAGTTTGTGAACCTTACTGGATATTAACTTCTTGTTATGGATTTGCTTCTGGTGTGAAATAGGAGAGGCTCTTTGTATCTGAGGATTGCCCTTCAAAAGTTGGCGGACAAGTCCAAGATCATCTTCAGAAAAAGACATCATTGCTTTTGCTCCATTCGAGTGGTAAAGAACCAAATGATTTCCCCCCGGGATTTGAAGGCAGTCACTTCTTGAATCCATGTAAAAAGGAATTGTCCTGCTTTCCTAGGATTCAATGGAAGTGCCCTCCCAAAGTGAGCATATTTTCCTTTGTTAGGTTCATCTTTATACTTGCATGAATATGAAATTGTTTATGCATTATGTGTTTACATCATGATGCAAAAACTTGTGTTTTTAGACTTATGTGAGGTAGTGGTTACAGCTGATTAAATTTTGAATCCTAACTGCTTGCTCTTTTTGGTTTTTTTTTTCCTGAAAACAGTTTGTTGTCAGTTCCAACTGGCATGTGACAGCTGGAGAAGAAAGCCAGGAATCACAGGCCCAAAAACTGAGGGAAATGAGAGCTCTTGAAGCATTTTATCCACGCCCTTCTGCTGTTCCTCCCAGGTAAAATTTATTTTTCCTGTAAACCGAGATCTCAACAATCATCATATTTTTACCTAGTCTCACACATTCTTCTCTGTATAGCCCTGTTGTTTCTTTGGACGTAGAAGATACAGATTATGATGATAGCCTCACTCCAATCATCCCTCTCATTCCTGTTGAAGAGGAGGAAGCCACAGAACTGCCATCTGATTTGACAGAACCACTGAAAACTTCCCAGTCACCAGCATTGCCTCTGTTTTTATTGTCATTTGGAACCCTGAACTCTTCAAAATGCATCACCCCTGCTTCAAATCCACTCTTAAGTGAAAAACCAGCATTTGGAAAACTACCTAATCCAGGTAGTGATTTAATCTCAGCAGCTTCTGCTGCTGTTACTGCTATCATGAAAAACAAGGGGCATGGAAGCTTAATCGATACTGGTTTGCTTGTTAAGATCTTAAGTGACCCAAAAATGATCGAGGAACTTGCTGGTGGCAATCAAGCACTTCCTGTGACATCTAGACCAGTTACTAGTTCAATGTCCCCATCATGTGAGAAACCTGATGTAGTTCCAGTACAATTTACAGCTAATGGAAACTTGCAACCCCTACCTAGTGAGGAGCAGCCATGGTCGAAGCCAACATGTCAGATTCCCATATCCTGTCCGAAACCTGCCATGCCTTTGCCATCAATGCCATCCAACGGAAGCTTGTATCTTCAACCTAGTCAGATGCACCCGACAGTAAGTAGAGCGTCCATGCATCAGGATACTGCTCCTGCAAGTGGGTTTGGAGTATTTTCTTCCATTCCTGTACCCATTCCAGTGCCTAATTCAATGCCAACAACGGTAAGCACAGTGCCTAGAGAATCAATGGCAACCCAAATATCTTTCAAAGACACCGGTCCCAACCAAATGTCTAATTTGGTGCAATCCACTCTGGTTATGAAGCCTGTCCAACCGAACAGTGTTCCTCAAGCAGGTATGAAAACTAACCCTGTGAAGGATGTGGAGTACATTAAGAACCTTATAAGGGAACATGGAACAGCGAAGAAAGAAATCCAGGACCGAAGTATGCCCCATAATGGAAGGCATTACAATCAAACTCAGAACCAAGAATTGATACAAAACATAAAAAAGAGGGAATCGAAACACAAGTCTCAGAAGCCTTGCATGTACTTTAAAACTCCCAAGGGATGCCGAAATGGCTTCAATTGCCCTTTCCAGCATGATCCATCTTTCCAGTTTCAAACTGGTAGTGCTTTGGATGCCCCAGTTGCAAAGAGAATGAAATTTAGTGGGGAAATCGTTGGGAGGACCTGACGTTTTGTTGTTACTTACACGACCAGAACTGTGAATACGAGGTACTTAAACCTGTAAATTAATTTTGACTAGTCTTTCTGTAGTGTTTGTACAGGGTTAAGGCATCGATATGTCGGAAACAGTTTTGTCAAAAAATAAGAAAAATGAGATGACGGCCTTACGATTCATTAAATGAAATAAGCCTTTTCAATTTGGAGGCGGTTTAGTCTGTGGTTGTGGTAATTATCATGTCCAGTCCGGCATTTACGGGCAGTTAGTGGACTTGTTAGACGTCCATATTCAACGATATTTGGTGCTTTTGTTAAGATGAAAAAAATATGACCACCCGGCTCGTTTAAAAAGAGGTTAAAATCCTTGGGAAAAATTAGGATTTGTGTCAATGGATTTTTGAGATAAAACTATATAAAAAAATATTTTAAAAAAATCATATACAAATTTTCCAGATAAATCCTGTAAATCAAAGTTTTTATTCAAAAAACCATATCATTGATTAAAAAAATCATGGCTTTGTCAGATAAAAGAAAAAAAAATGCATAAATAAAAAGAAAAGAGAAAATTCTGACTAAGAAATGTATTTTTTATTCTAGAATTTAACTCGTTGACATTCTTTAGGTATTTTCTTAAAATCATCAGAAAATTAAATAAAAATTAGTTTTGAGAATAGTGACTTAGTATCGGGTGATAAACAAAAAATACAAATTATATATATATATATATATATATATAAAAAGGGGCTTTCGCTTTAATATTTTGATCTTTGTTCTTTTAAAAATTTATTTATTAATGTTAAATTTTATTTTCATCATTTCTCGATTCTTGAATGATAAGGAGAGAGAAATTTTGTGAATTTTTTTTTTTTATTCGGAACAATATTATGTTGGGGAGAGAGAATGTTTATTGCACTAGTTATAAATAGAGACACGAGGCTTTCCATCAAAGTATAAGACTTTGTTTTTAACTTTGTTCTCATCACACAATAGTGTTGCATATGTCGCCTATACATCTAGCTGGTTTCAACAATTTTAACATATGGCCAGATAACAAGACACTGATCGCCGACACAAACCTAAACAAAACCTCTGATGAAACTGGGTGGAGTTTCAATGATCACAAAAGACAATTTCAATGAAAAAATATATTTTTTTATAATTTTATTTGTTTTTTCTATATATATCTAATTTGATTATTGTATAATTAAATAAAAAATATTCTAAAAACTAATGTTATTAAACTCGGCTAGATTCATGATCTAGTTCACGAGTTGGATAGATTAACTTAGTTTCATCAGGATCAATTCAAAACATCATCGTTTCAATTTTTTAAAAATAAATAAAAAAATTAAATTGACATCACTCTTTGAATTTTTATATATAATTTAATATAACTAAGTTGATATATAAAAGTTGAATCGAATTTTAATTAAGTTGAAAAAGATAAAAGTATATCTATCAAGTCAACGTAGTTACAACTTAGTTACATGAGGTAAATTTATACTATATTTACCTTGAAACATACTCATATAAAGATCAAATTAAGGTATTAGAATTGCCTAAAACTTCCCCGCGGTTACGAGGGGACAACTAATTCATATGCAGGTCTCGAGTTCGAGTCAGGGCGTGTATCTTTTGTAAGAGCCTGAAACAACCGGGTTTTACTCGCTTATCTGTACTCACAAAGTACGCTTTTTAGATAGTGGGGTTTCCTTGAATCTAAAAAAAAAAAAAAAAAAAAAACTAATATGACAAACAATGTATTGACGTACCGACCACAACATTAACAAAAGCTAATCCTACTAGTGTGTCTCTTTGCATTGACATTGTTGCTCACGAGCTTGGCTTGTGATTGGGCTAGTTTACCAATAATATATAATAGTAAAATGGATGCAAACACAGGCAATTTTACTTAAATTCACAAGTAGAATGATGACTTATCTTTAATTACTACATTATTTCATGACAAATGATTCCGTGTAGATTTTAAGATTTATTGGTTTAACAAGGGATCGAGCTCCTCAGTCAATTATAAAAATATCTATGTGTGTGTGAAATGCTATTTTCGTTTTACGGTCCCAATCTGAAAATTAAGCGAATAAACAGTTATTTTTATGATTCTTTAAATTGGTAAAACAAGACATGGAATTCAAAATTACAGGCTAGCTATTGCTTTATATTCAAGTCTATAAAGATTAATTATAAATTATTATTATTTTTTTAAAAAAAATAGTTGCTTCATAAGAAAACCATCTCTAATCTTTATTTTTCTAATTAAATTGTGTCACTTGTGCTTTTATTTTTGAATTTCAACAAGTTAAATCTAATGAGAGTTTTGAGTTTAGTTTTTAAAATATTTTTTTACTTGAAAATTCATTAAAATAATATTTATTTTATTTTTTAAAAATTATTTTTAATATTAGTTAATAAAGACAATTTAAAAACAAAAAAATTTAATTTGAAATAAAAAAATTTAATTTTTTTCAAAAATATTTTTGAAACGCAACAGTAAATGGACTCTAAAACCATACTTTGTGTTGTAATTGCACTGTTTTTCATGAGATTTTAAAAGAAATTATATTTTTTTATCATTTAATAATATGTTAATGTTAAAAATAAATAAAAATAAATATATTTTTAATATATTTTTTAGTTACGTGAAACTTTCGAGATATATATATATATATATTATCTGGAAAATGGAACTAGCAAGGAAATAGTAATTAAGGTTGGTTAGCTAACTTCTACCATCCATGTCGTTTTTATTTTGGATTTTTGTTCTCAGTTCCAAGTTTGACAATAACATTAGTACCTGTTATTGTCAGAGAAGATCATATTAAAAGTTTAGCTTCTTGACTTCCTTTGTTTCTGCCCCCGCTCAAGATTCATGAAAATGAATCTCTTTACTTTAAAAATTTTCCACCTACACACAGTATCAAGTCTAATACAGGTCGCTGCATGCAACTTTTGGTTCTGGGTCTCCGTTGACTTCACTTATTGTCAACTTTTTATATAATAGACTTTGTCAAGTTCTAATAATATCTAGTCAATATTCCCAAAGCTTCCTTAGCATTGAAGATTTAGATTTTGTAAAATTTAAGTAATAATCTTGTTTGTTGACATTAACGTTCTGTTCTTTAGCTGTTAGTGTTAGGTGTTTGCTTAGTTTATTGCCCGATGAGAAATGAATATCTAATGCATGCTTAGTTTCTTCAATCTTCTTTCATACCAGCACAAGTCATTTTCACTGGAGTTTGTTTTGCAGCTTCTGGGTGCTCAACATTTTTATGTCATGTTCTGTTAGGTGAGTATACTTTTAGGTTCTAACCCTACTTGAATGCATCTTGACAAGTTTTTAGTCAATTTTCCAGCATGTTATGATTAATTGCTTTGAAGGTTCTTGAACATTACGTGTTTTCAATTTTTCAGCATACTCTTATTTTCAATTATGCGATAAATTCAGACAAACTTCTGAAATTTTTTAATTGAGGGTAGATGTTTTAGAGGAAGCAGCTAGAGCTGCTGTTTTCATTCCATTGAACATGTACATGTAGAATTAGGATCTTTCCTCGTGATCTCAATGCATTTGACAAAATGCTCGACAGAGGAAATTAATACACTGTTCACTTGTCTGGGAGGTTATAGCTTGCTTATTGCCTTGCTCCTTATTTGGTTGGGCTTATGCACTTTAAATTTTGAACTCACTCGTTAGTATTATTAGAGAGTATAATAATGTAAAACAATATTTCCTAGAACATCTTCCGTAAATTAAGCTTTTAGGTTGAATGACTCTTTGGTAACTTTTGGTAATACACTGTGTCCATACCTGTGAAGTTCAACCTTGTAATACGAGCCTGGCCCAAAAGCTGCATTGAATACATGCATCATTGTGAATCCCATAGGGGCACCCTGATTGACAAAGTAGAAAACTTGAGTATCGTTAAATATTTTCTTTGAACTGGTATTGTTCTTTGTCCTTATCAAAGAGACTAGATAAGTCGAAAGGAAATACCACAGAAACTTAGTTAATTGTCTGTGCATTGTACAAGTCAAGATGATGACACCAATGGAAAATGGGAAATGGGAACAAGGAGGAAATTAGGTGGATAGGTGGAACATAGACGGGTCATATGATGATAATATACAATTATGGATTACATCCATTCATTATTCCAACAGCTGCTCATCAGCAAATGGAGCGCTGGATTTTGACATGTGGTGTGAACAGACTGATTTCACATATATTCGCTTCCAAGGACTTACTGTTGCAGAAATTTTTAGATTGACCACCTTGTTGACATGAATTATCATGACATTTTTTTTAGTGTCGATTGGCAGCAGTATGAATCTATATATTTGTCAATGTGGATGGTTGGCATTCATGCTACTGCTTGTTTCACATTTAAGTGAAAACTTAGGAAGAGTTAGTACTGAGGATAAAATCCAAATCCAAAATGTACAGCTCTTCTGCTGGCAATTCTATGTTACGTAGAAATTTCTTGCGGCCTAGGATTATCCAGGCCAGTTATAAAACCCAGAAAGAGGGAATTGCTTGCAATACAAAGGTACCCCGCAATGTCAACATGGAGAAGTTACAGGGTGCCTATTTGTTTCCTGAGATTTCAATGCGTGAGGTTCAACACATTGAGAAGTACCCAGATGCAAAATTGATAAGCCTTGGAATTGGTGACACCACAGAGCCCATACCGGATATCATAGCTTCAAGCATGGCAAACTATGCACGTTCCCTTTCAACAGCAGAAGGTTATAGTGGGTATGGAGCTGAGCAAGGCAACAAAGCCTTGAGGAAAGCTATTGCTGAAACATTTTACAGAGATGTTCGGGTAAAGGAAACAGAAGTTTTTGTGTCGGATGGTTCACAGTGTGATATTACTCGCCTTCAGCTGCTGCTTGGTTCCAATGTGTCAATAGCTGTGCAGGATCCATCCTTTCCAGCCTATGTAGATTCAAGTGTCATAATTGGTCAAGCTGGTGATTTTGAAGATAAAACTGGGATGTATGGGAAAATTCAGTACATGAAATGTCTGCCTAAAACTAACTTTTTTCCCGACTTAGCAACAGCTTCAAGGTCAGATATAATTTTCTTTTGCTCTCCGAATAATCCCACTGGTCATGCAGCAACACGACAGCAGTTGGAGCAACTTGTGAAGTTTGCAAAGGAGAATGGATCAATCATAATTTTTGACTCTGCGTATGCAGCTTATATCAGTGATGATTCCCCTCGATCTATCTTTGAAATTCCTGGGGCGAGAGAGGTTGCGATTGAAGTTTCCTCTTTCTCTAAATTTGCTGGGTTCACAGGCATTCGTCTTGGCTGGACAGTTGTTCCTGAAGAGCTGTCCTTTTCAAATGGTTTTCCTGTAATAAATGACTTCAATCGTATTGTTTGCACTTGCTTCAATGGAGCATCAAATATAGCCCAGGCTGGTGGACTGGCGTGTCTTTCCCCAGAGGGTTTTGCGTCTGTGCATTCCATAATCAAATGCTACAAGGAGAACGCAAAAATACTGCGTGACACCTTTTCTTCTCTTGGTCTAAAAGTATATGGTGGTGAAAATGCTCCTTACCTTTGGGTTCATTTTCCTGGTTCAAAATCTTGGGATATATTTACTGAGATTCTGGAGAAGACTCATATAATAACTGTTCCAGGTTCTGGATTTGGTCCAGAAGGCGAAGAGTTCATGAGAATTAGTGCTTTTGGACACAAAGAGAGTATCATAGAAGCCGCAAGGAGGCTGGGAAACCTTTATCCATAGACTGGAAAATTCGACGGTTTCTTCCTTTTCTATCTCTAAATATATCATTGGCTAGGAATTTCTCCATTTTCATGGGATATAGACAGCCTGATCTTTAATATTTTGCAACCGAAGCAGCTGATTACTGTTTATGTTTTTCACCTTGTTTGTACAAGTGGGAATAAGGCAGCTCATATCATGGATGAGCAAGTGGATATAGATACAAATGTAGTCGAGTTCTTAATAATCCTCTTCCAAGTGTTCTTACTGTTGTTCTGAGGGTTTGCAGTGATTTGTATTTGATGTACTGTCTTGTTCTTAAGTGTAATGAAAATTCTGTTATCGATTTCCTCCTGTTAGGAGTCCTCCTTCTCCCTCTTAGATCTTACTAGGAGCATTTTCTTTGGCCTCTTTAACTACTACTGTCTTGTTCTTTTTTCTTTTTCATTTTAGTGGATTGTGAAAAGTCTTGGTTTTTGTCATTTCATATTACTTCTTAGTTTTGATTCCATTTTTCTCGTGCAAGCAATTATGTATCTGTTTTCCTACTTCATTCGGTCTATGTTGAAGATGAACAATATTTATTTTTATTGCTTTTAATATAAAGATCAAAGGATAATTTTTTTAGATCTACTGCTGTAAACGAGGAGTATGAATCTTGTCTGGAATTTAAAAAAATATACATTACATTAAGAGATGAGAATAATCGTATTGTAGATGGTTATTACCTCAAATAAGAGTATTTATTTCAGGATAATAAGCTTTGTATTTCAAAAACATCAGCGCGTAAATTTTTTATATAGCAGATTCATGCTAGAGGTCTTTCTAGACACTTTAGAAGAAATAAAATCATTAAAAAGGTGAAATATCAGTTCTTTTGGTCTAGCATTAAAAAAATATAGCTAAGTTGGTAGGTCAATGTTGAATATGTTAACTAGTTAAGTATAGAAAACATAACGTTGGTCTTTAGTCCTTGTTGTCTGTTCTCACTTGCCCTCAACAAGATGCAAGTATGGATTTTGTATTTGGCCTTCCACGTACTGGAAAGAAACATGATTCTATCTTCATGATTGTTGACCGCTTCTCTAAGATGATTTATTTTATCCTTTAAAACCATATATGTTTTTAGAGCTACAAAACTCTATTTTGACGAGATTGTCAAGTTGTATGGTCTTCTCCAAACCATAGTCTTTGATAGGGGTGTTAGATTTATGAGTTATTTTAGGAAAACCCTTTAGCATATGGTGGGAACTAAGTTGAAGTTTTCTAGTGTCTACCACCCCCCCAAACTGATGGTTAAACCGAGGTGGTTAATAGAAATTTAGGCAATTTTTTGAAATGTCTAGTGAGTGATTATAATAGGAATTTGGATTTGGTTCTTCTTATAGCCTAGTTTGCTTATAATAGTTTTGTCAATAGGTCAATAAGCATGAGTCCCTTTAAAATGGTACATGGTTACAAGCCTAGTAAGCCTTTAGATTTTCTTCTCGTGTCTTCTCATACTAGAGTATCTAAGTCAACCGAGTCATTTGCACGTAGAGTTCAAGATTTGCATGTTGAGATTACTAAGTAGATTCAAGCAAGTAATGTGCAATATAAACTTTGAGCTGATTTATATTAATGACATAATGAATTTAATGTTGAAAACTATGTTATGATACGGATTAGACCCGAATAGTATCCTTCGAGAGCTAATCGAAAATTGCATGCATGTAATGCTGGGCCATTCAAAGTGCTATAACGGGTTAGTCTAAATGCTTATGTTATTGATTTACCACTTGATTTTGGCATTAGCTCTATATTTAATATTGAGAATCTAGTTGAATACCAAAAACAACATCTTATTCCAAATCATCCCTTTGAGATGCCATATAATCCCCCTCATAATAATCCTATTGAAACCTCTACCATTTTCACCTTGACATCAACATAAAAAGTAATGTTGATGTTATTCTGGATGAACAATTTGTTTTTACCAGGGATGGTGAAGTTTAACAGTTTCTATTTCGTTGGGTGGGCCGACCTGATTCAGATTGCACTTGGATCACTAAGATACATTGCAGCAGATTGATCCAGATATTTAGATGTACTATTAGAGTTTTTCAGATTTACACTCGACGAGATCGAATTTCTCCTATCCCGGACCCACACCGCAAATCACACGAGTATATGGATGAAGATGGTGAAGGATGGCCCAGCATGTCACTTTTTAGTTAGGAGATTGAGTCCATCTATTCCTATTTCATTGTTTGTTTTATTTATTTGGATTATTTATGTTAGACAGATTTAATTGATGGGTTAAGCACAATAGTTAAATATTTTAGGGTTATGCTATTTATATGTTTATTTTTCATCTTCTGAGACAATTTTTGATGATTTAATAAAAATACAGATTATTCCTCCTCTAAATTCTCTCTTCTTTCTAGTTCTTTTTCTTTCCCTGTTTTCAATTCTTGGCTTCTTTCTTTACTTCTGTTTCTTTTTAGTTTATTGTCCCATATCAAATTTTGTACATTTGGAAAATTTGGGAAGCTCACATGCGAATGCTCTTAAGTTGTTAATGTTTAGTTTCTTTTTAAAGTGTTTACACCCAAAACAAACATGCATCCTATTAATTATGAGTAATTGAGTCAAATTGGAAGATTTTTGTTTGTTAAGGATCAAATTTGAAATCTCAAGAAACAAGAAGGACTGAAGAAGATAAAGACAATCCAAATTAAATTTTAATTGTGAAAATTATAGGTGATGCGGCAACAGTTGATTTGGGAAATAATTTCGGTTGTTTAGTTTAATTTTCTTCCATTGTACTGTATTATTTAGAAAAAGAAAAACTATTCTACTAAAATTTATATTCTTTCTTGGTATTTTTGGATGATAAGTGGCCACAAGCTGCTCTCTCTCTCATGATCAAACCATAATAGGGTAAGAAAAAAAATCTCCATTTAATTAGAGGTACGATACTATCCTTTTATGCTCTCCTTATGTTCATGTCCTAGTTTCCTACACGTTCACGATTTTGTTCCTTTTCATCTATTTCAGTTGTAATTTTCCTGAATAATGTAGAGCATGAAAGATGGTATGATTGGTTGTAGCTGCTAGAGTTTCTTTTCTGTGCTGGTCCTGCAATTTTTTTTGTTGTTTTTTATTCTGGGAAAAATTTTTCGTTTACTGTTTAATTATATAGATTTATGCTTCATGTGAATAGGTAGGTGGTGGGCTCTTGATCCTGTGAAGTCTCCCATGTTTTTCTTTGAAAAGAATAAGCCTCTGATACCTCCAGTACTTTCTGGTGGTGGCCTGAACAAGCTAGGTTTTGATTGTGTAGACTCTTTGGCTCGAAGTGCTTTGCTTTTTGCCTTTCATCCTCAACTGCTCCAGCTTTGTTCAACGAATTAGCAGGTATCCCTTTTCCTCTATATTTCCTACCTTTTATTCTTCATTTTCCATATTCTTAGCTACTTCTCCATAATTTTTCCCCACTCGAACACTTGTTTTTTCAGTTTTTGTGCAGATAATTAACACAAACGCTGGCTGCTCACTCTTTTATGGTTGTCCCCAACACCTGCATCTTCCCTGCTTAATATATCAATACTGTTACATCATGATCTTATATATATTACAATCCCTGATTCAAAAATCCTATCATTAAGGATGCAATGAATGATAAGATATACATTTAATTCCTAGAATATCTGTTGCAGATATGATTACCATTATCTTCAGTATCAGTAATCTCTTGTGCAGATATGATTAGAGATCATGATTATCTTCAATATCAGTGATCCCTGATCATGATTTTTTCAGTATCAGGGATCCCTGATTATAAAAGTAATCCCTAATCATGATTATCTTCAGTATCAGTATTATCTTCAGTATCAATAATCACCGATCATGATTGTCTTCAGTATCAGTAATAATCTCTTGTGCAAATATGATCAAAGATCACGATTATCTTCAGTATCAGTTAGGGGTGTTCACGGTTCGGTTCGGTTCGGTTTAGACTCAAAAAACCAACCGAACCGAATTACATTAATTTTGTGAAATATTAACCAAACCGGACCGAAAACCGGTTCAAACCGAACCGGTCCGGTTCCGGTTAAATCCGGTTTTTTTGGCAAAAAACCGGGAAACCTAATCCCATCATCCAAATTTTTCATATGGCAAGGAGAAAACATGGGCACAGAAAGAAGATGGATTTTATAGCACCTTTTGCATGAAATGCACATAAATTCAAAACAGAAACTTTCTTGATAGAGCTAGATGAAGGATAATTATCTTTAATATCCAAAACAACTCCTCCATGATTTCCATTGCCATTAGTCCCATCGATCTCAACCATTACCACCAATACTTACCACAAGAAAGACAGTTAAGAATGAAAAGGGAGGAAAGATAAAACCAAGAAAAAGATACAAAAAGTAACAAAGATGCGCAAAGATATTGTCTTTGTGGTAGCTTTGTTCTTCTCCTATGGAGTATACATAGCAAGTACAAGCTACTATAAATTTTCAAGTTACAGAGGCTTATAAATATACAAAAGCAAGGGAGAGAAACAATTGTTAACTTCTATTTTCTTTACTATGTTTTCGTTAAAGATCACTGGACATCAATTTTCATATGTGAAGTTGAAAAATGTGACCTTTGCATTGAAAGCTCATTCAACAAACCCACTGGAAAGGAAGATTGGGAAACCGGAAAGGAAGATTAGAAATTAATTGAGAGGAAGATTGGGAAACTAGGTAAGAAAGATTAGAAATTAATTGAGGGGGGGTTTTATGAGAGACAGGAAGGTTATATTAACTGTTAGGGTTAGGTTACAATTTAACTATTTATACCTCAGAGATTTGTGTAACTTTTGATTTTTAATGGGTCCGGTTCGATTTGTTCCGGTTTTTGGTTCAAAACCGAAACCAAACCGGACCTGTTAAAATTTATGGTTTTGACAATCGGTTTAATCGGTTTTTCATTTCGGTTTGGTTTTTTCGGTTAATTTTTCTTTGATTTTCTCGGTTATTTTGAACACCTCTAATATCAGTGATCCCTAATCATAATAGTAATCTCTGATGATATTTATCTTCAGTCAATTTGATAATATCTTCAACACTCACCGTTACAGTTTTACAAATCTCAGCCTTTGCTAAACATTTGTGATAGGACGTTAAATTTATATTATATATCATAAAAATTAAATTAATGCGTGAGAATTTTCAGTAAAATTAATGTAGTTTGTCTTGGATGCATCATAATGTGCAGGTCAGTTAACATAAAACACGTCGCTTGCATGAATTTTAGCCGTTTGAAAAGTGCAAAAACATGCCTTTCATAATTCAAGTTTTAAATTTTGTATGATTTATTTTCTATAATATCAATAAATAGAATAAAAAAATAATTTCATTAACTATGTGAATTAAACATAATCCTAGTTTTTCAAGTTTTATAAATCCAATATCTGAATATTACTTAGATAGATCAAAACATCTCTAATTATGTTTTTTCATAAATTAATTAATGATGATATTAAATTTTTTTTTTATATTTATATCTTGAAAATATAATTAAAAGTACAAATTCTTTCTTTATGTAATTAGGATATTCAAAATTTATCCCTTTTTTTTATCATTACCTATTACCAAGTTTGATTTCTTGGAAAAACAATTGGTCATACCAAGTTTTTATTTACTTCTTGTTTTTTCTTTGAATTGATTTTGAATTTTAATAATTATAAAAAAATATTTCAATAAAATTTTGATTATGTAAGAAAAATAAACCTCCATGATTTTACTAAAAACAAAGAATAATGCAGTCTCTTAATATAATTTATAATAAATAAGGAGTGAGAATAAAATAGTTTTTAATACCATAATTTTGTGTTCAGAATAACATTATCAAAGGTAGCATAATATTTACATCGTATCATTATTAGCTTAGTTGGTATCAAAGGTGGTAATAAAAATATTTTTTAAAAAATTATATATTTTATTTTTAAAAATTTATTTTTAACAGATCCAAAAATATAATTTTTTAAAAAAATATAAAACACTGGGCCGCGTAAGCGTTTTAATTTCATCACATCACAGTCTATAGTCAAAGAATATTATCATGGCCCAACCCACTCAAATGGACTTTATTATACAAGACAGGTCTCACGTCCAAAAACCTAAAATTTAGCCTGCCTACACCTTAGAAACCCTAATACACCCATCGCCGTATATATTACTCTCATAAACCTCACCCTCATCTCTCGACCCTATCACACTTCGCCGTCCCTCTCCAGAGAGCCAAGCACTTCACACACCATAACCACAAATGGGTCGTGTAATCCGTGCTCAACGTAAGGGAGCAGGATCTGTCTTCAAATCCCATACCCACCATCGCAAGGGTCCGGCAAGGTTCAGATCTCTTGATTTCGGTGAAAGGAATGGTTACTTGAAAGGTGTTGTCACCGAAATCATTCACGACCCAGGTCGTGGAGCGCCATTAGCCCGGGTTTCTTTCAGACACCCCTTTAGGTACAAGAAGCAGAAGGAGCTTTTTGTTGCTGCTGAGGGCATGTATACCGGGCAGTTTGTGTACTGTGGCAAGAAGGCGAATTTGATGGTTGGAAATGTTTTGCCTTTGAGATCTGTTCCTGAAGGAGCTGTTGTTTGTAACGTCGAACATCATGTTGGAGATCGTGGTGTTTTTGCTAGAGCTTCTGGGGATTATGCTATTGTTATCAGTCACAACCCTGATAATGACACCACTAGGTATAACCTAACCTTTTATTTTAGTTTTTTTAGAATAATTTTATGGTTTTGTTTTTTTTGTTGGTTTGATGTTTGATAGTGTTTGATGATGAATATGTTGTGAATCTGAAGTGGGTTTTTGTTATTTTGTTGTAATGAATAGATGAACTTTATTAGGTTATAGCTTGGGTTGAGATGTATTGTTATGGTGGAAATGTTTGTCTGTCGATTAATTCTTTCAGTTATTTTGTGGATGGTCAAAATGTGTTTTTTTTTGTATGATTATGATTGATCAAGTGAATATGTGTTTGTTTGCTGTTGCCGTGGATTATTGATTTTACATGCAGGTTTAAAAAGATATTCACTAAACTTGTTTTGGAGGTCAAAAATCGATTTGTTTTGAAATGAAATGTATTTTTACTGTCGGATTTGAATCGTTTTATCATTGGATGAGGGTAGCAACTGGTTCTATCAAGTTCTGGTGGTTTTCTGTCTTGGAAGGTTATGTGTCAGTTATCCGCAGTGGTTTGAGTTAAATGATTTGGCTATGGCGATTATATGCAATGGTTTTGACAAGTTTTTGTGCTAGTAGATGTTTCATGCTTGTAAGATGGTTTTGTTAATCATATGATGGAATTAACCCTTGTAGGATCAAGCTCCCATCTGGTTCCAAGAAGATCGTTCCAAGTGGCTGCCGTGGAATGATTGGACAGGTTGCAGGTGGAGGAAGGACTGAGAAGCCCATGCTGAAGGCTGGTAATGCTTACCACAAGTTCAGAGTGAAGAGGAACTGCTGGCCTAAGGTTCGTGGTGTGGCTATGAATCCAGTTGAGCATCCTCATGGTGGTGGTAACCATCAACATATTGGTCATGCTAGCACAGTCAGGCGTGATGCTCCTCCTGGCCAAAAGGTTGGTCTCATTGCTGCTAGGAGAACTGGTCGTCTTAGAGGACAAGCAGCTGCCACCGCTTCCAAGGCTGACAAGGCTTAAGGAGTTTCACTGGCTTCATTGTTTTTTGTTTATTGTCAGCCTATTAGATTATTTCAGTACTTTGAGATGTTTCCAATGAAAGTTTTGTTTGGATTCTTAAGTTTCCGACGGTTTCTGTGCATGACTATGTTTTAAGATATAGATATTTTTGAATTTTTGCTTACGTTGGATGTTCAATTATTTGGATTATGGCTTGCGTTGTTGAATTCTAGATCTATTTTTAGATGGATTAGGTAGCTTTTACGTTTAGTTGCCACCGCAGGTATCAGTTGTTTGGTAAATGATAAATCATTGTTTACTGTTAATGGAACCTATCAAAATTTGTGAACGCGCCTGCGTTCCGTTAAAAGCAACTCCAAGTTGCCTTCAAGCTGCTCTACCTGCGTCTTCGTGGTAACCAGTGAAGTTTTTGCCAGGGAGTGAAAGAGAAGTGAGAGCTCTTTCATAACAAACCAATCTGATATGAGGTTCATTATGGATGATAATATTTTCAATATCAATGCCAGGGTTTGAGCCAGCCAATAAAAGGGTCCAAAGTGCAGTAAATAGTATTCTTAACAAAATAAGTATTCTTAACAATGATCATATTAAAAACAACTAGAGATTGTGATTTTTCAAAAAAAATAACAACAGATAAAATAATTTATAGTTTTATTAAATGTTCAGATTTCTATATAGTTTAATGAATTAATAAAAAATATTTTATATTTTATATTATTTATTTTATAATGTAATAATAATAATTAAATCTACAATAGAAAATTCAACTTTGAAAAACATTTATGCAGTAGTAGATCAGCATAAACTCATAAAAATAGAATTCTTAAATGTTAAAAAAAAAATGTAATATAAAGTAATAGAAGTTGCACTGCATACAGATAAAGATTCACATCCATGCCCATATTAAGCTCTTCCATCTAGACTGACAAACACTATTCTGCAAAAGCTTTGAATAACCATTCCATGACTTCCTTCAGTGTCTGGGGTTCCACTGCACATACATACAATAGTTAGAACAGCCAGCTTCTTGTTAGTGCATGGAGGAAAGAAAAACAACGCTAAACTGCAAAATGCAGGATGATATATATATATCGATTAAATTAAAATTGGTTACTACATGTACACAAGAAATGATTATGCAATTTTTTAAAAAGTGAAAGTATAATAACAAAATTAAATTATTGATTTCATGGTTATAATTTTTAAAATTTTAACTAATCATCATTAAATTCATATGTATAAGATGAATGCCTCTATTTTAATGTGAGTTTTATCAATTGGTTATTGATTTTATATTTTGATACATAATATTCCACGGAACCAAATTTAGATTATTATAGAATGTTTAAAATTTAGGTTAAGATAGAAAAAACAAACAAATCATTTATTTTATAAAATGTTTTAAATTGAATGTTTTAATTATTGCTTTCATTAATTTGAAAACTTTAATTGGCCAAGTTAGGGTCGAAAGCTTTAAGTTTGCCTTTTTCTTTTTTAAATCTAAAGAGTGTTTTTAGCTTTTAAGTGGTTGGTTAGTAATCTCAGTAGTAATAATCTTATTGGTTGTTATTAAATGAAATGAAGTAAGTTAAAATTGGGCGCTCCATGAAATGATTATGTAATTTTTTTTTAAAAAAAAGTAAAAGTCTAATTTAAATTATTGATTTCTTGGTTATAATTTTTAAATATACATTTTGTTAACATAATGAAAGATTAATTAAAACCCCAACTTACCTGTACATATCTGCCCTCTATATAGATTCTTAGGATATGAGAAATCTTTGGCCATTCAGAGCCATTTTCTTTTCTACAATTTTCTGATAGATGTCGACATTCCCAAATATTCAATTGCTTTAATTTGGAGAGGCGTTGAATGGCTGTTGAACTTGGCATATACTTGAGATTGTAGCAAAAATAAATATGAAGAGATTGAAGAGAAGAAAGGTTGGCCAACCAATCTGGCAATGCTTCCTCAAATCCCTCGCCGTTGAAACTACGTATAAACAATTCCTCGAGGGCAGTGAGGTGTTGAAGTTGGTGGGGTACACTCTTCAGTTTATCCCATCCATATATGCTTAGGGATTTGAGGGACCCCCTCAAGTTGAGGTGTTGGATTGAGTTTAAAACTCCTACAGGAAAAGCCTCCATCTCCTCTGAGAAACCACCGATGCTCAATTCCTCCAGTTGGGTGAGGCCGCCTAAGCAATCATCCTCTGGGAAATCACTCAAACTCCGACACCCAATGATTGCTAAATGACCAAGAGAAGGCAATTGTCGTAAACCATGCCAATCAATACTGATGAGCTTATCACATGATTGAATGGTTAATCTTCGAAGAGAAGACAATTCTTGCAAATCACTGATATGAATAAGCTCACTCCAATCCCAAATCCACAATTCCTCTAGAGATGCGCACCATTGTAGTCCGCTTGGAAGAGCTCCCAATTTACATCCCTCAATAAACAATTCCTTCAAAGAATATTTCAATTCTTGAAAATCACCAGGAATTGACATCAACTCAGGGCAGTCATATATACCCAATTTCACCAGAGCCGTGCAGTGCTGTACGCTTGGAATGGATGCCAGCTTTGAACAACCCCGTATCTCTAAATTTTGAAGAGACGTGAAGCCATGAAATTCACCAGACAAATATCTCAGTTCATCACATAATCCAATGTCGAACTGTACAAGAGATGAAAGACCACATATCTGAATGCTTTCCAACTTTCCACATCTCCAAATTCTCAACTCTTCAAGACAAGGAAATACTTGATAACCTTCTCCACCTGGTACAATCCATTCTTCAAGACCATCCATATGGGATAGAGTGAGTTCTTTTAGTGCTGGGAACAATACTGCTGCACCGCCACCGCTACTAGGGAACTCATTGCCTATACATTTCACATTAGGCATTCCACGTATCTCTAGAATCTTAAGACGAGGAAGACATCCAAGTGTTGGGAGTTGTCTGCACTTGCTGCAACCATTCAAACTAAGGATCGTCAGATTATTGAGTGGCAAATTAGACATCCATGATGGGAAATCTTCACCTCCATAACCCTCAATTGTCATGTTTCTTATGTCTGGGTGAGGCTGCAGGCCTTCCAGCACACCCTCGTTGTTAACACTGCTGTTACCTTCATCACTCCATTCAAACACCAATTTGTTCATTCTTTTTCCACGCAGTTTTGCCTTCTCAGCTTCTTCTCTGTCTCTAACTTGCTCAAGCTTGCATATCTTCAATGCTCCTCTTAGTTCATTCAAACATCCCAGCTCTTCAACCATATGATTTGGACCCACAACAAATAAAGGCAGAGTTTGAAGGCGTGTTAAGAGTCTCACCTCAGCTGGCACTAGCTTTGGATCATCAAAATAAAGATGTCTCAAGCTGACTAAATTTCTCATTTTCTTGGGAAGCTTTTCTAGTGACTTGCAATCAGTGAATCTTAATGTTTCCAAATGGTAGAGCTTGGTGATGGATTCCGGCAATGCTCTGATACTAGTACGTGAGACATCAAGATATCTCAAATGTCTCAGCTTCCAAATTGAATCGGGTAACTCTGTGATATTAGACCGTTGCAATTTGAGAGTTCTCAAGCTTTTGAATTTCCAAGACCGATTGAATACATCAACCATTGAGAAAACAGTACGCAATTTTCTAGCATCAACCGCTGTTAATGCTGCCTCATCATCCCCACGAGATATGAGATTTAGATGACGAATATGAGATGCACCATCAACAGCCGAATCCTCCTCCAGATTTAACGCTTCTGATTTTGAGACCTGTAATGCAAGATCATGCATCTTGCAACTTGTTACGATCTCACACTCATTCCTGTCAACATCTTGGAAAAAGGAATTTGCAAGCAAGTCATTGAAATACTTGTTGCCTTCGTCTTCCATCCTCCCATTTGATGGCCTGAGAAAACCTTCAGCCATCCAAAGTTGAACCAGCTCTTCCCTTTCAATTTCAAAATCTTTAGGGAAAATGGAACAGTATGCAAAACATTTTTTCAGTGTTGGCGATGACAGGTAATCAAAACTTAATCTCAATACGCGCAAAGCTTTATCTCCATCCGGAGAATCCCAAATTCTACTGTTTAGAATTGACTTCCATTCCTGCGTCTCCTTTTGGCGCAGTGTTCCTCCCAAAACTTTAGCAAGTAATGGAATCCCTCCAGATTTCTTTGCAATCTCTTTTCCAATAGACTCCAAGTCTGAAGGTATTGTTTCTTGTCCACCCCTGCTCACCTTTTGCTTGATAATGGACCAACATTGATCAGCTGATAGTCTCCTTGGCTCGTGCTGAATCCCAGGAGAAGTCTCCATCATGCCTGCTACTTTCTTACTGCGGGTTGTAACAACAACAGCATTCCCATTCTTGCTGTTAATTTTTAACAGTTGCTCCTTCAAATCATCCCACTTACCATGGTCTTCATTCCACACGTCATCAAGAACAAGAAAAAATGTCTTATTTTCCAGCTCTTTCTTAAGGTTTTGAAGAATTGCATCAAGACTGTTCAACCCACCCGTAGTTTTGTCAATCATTTGCAACATTGCTCCTAAAATCTTTACTTGATTAAAATCATTAGAAACACAAACCCAAATTGTTAAATCAAAGTGTTTTCTCTCCCTCACTACTGCACAAACTTTTTTTGCTATAGTAGTCTTTCCAAGGCCAGCCATCCCCACTATAGGGACAACCGAAAGGACATGTTGGTGTTTGGTCAAGCTAGTCAGCATATCCATAACTATAGAAACATCATCCTCCCTTCCTACAATTTCTGAGCTGTCAAGGAAGGAATCTGTCTGTCGATCTTGATCCCAGCTAACTTCTTGAGCTCTATCTACATGTAGAGATGTCAATTGAAATACAGCTGCATCTTTTCGAATTTCATCCAGTGATCCATTGATCTCCTTAACTGTTTGACCCATATTCAGACGGAATGCGACAGGGTTGTGGAGTGAAAAGTAGTCACGTACCTTTCCCTTCTTTTGGTCTTTTCGGAGAATCTCATAAGCAAACTCGTCTAGAACATCTTCAGCATCGTAAGCTACATCTTGTAGTTTCTCCAGCCAACCCTTCACAGAATCGTCTGTGACTGACCTTCTTGCTGCATCTTGGAGCACATCTCTGATTATGATCAAGGACTGCTTGAGCTTTCGCAGCTGTCCCTCCAATCCCCAAGCAAGTCTGATCCCTTCAGCAGCTATGGAACTGACCCTTGTCAAAGTCTCCTCCATGGTAAACGTAAGAAGAAGCTCTACTGCCATATTCTCTTGTTTTATCTGGGAAATCAAAGAAGAAAGATCGAGCAAAAGAGATAAAAATGGTCTGAAAGTTTTGAAATAGAGACGAAATGAAGTGCGTTTTGGGATGGGGAGATGCATTCAACTTGAAAGCAGAGGGTCCCTCCCTCACTGTATTAATTGATTGATGGCAGCTGGCAGCATCTTCCACGATCCACTACGGTCAAACTTGGCACGCTGAAGCCAAGACAAGGACATTTTTCAATATCAATGCCAGGGTTTGAGCCAATGAAAGAGTCCAAAATGCAGTAAATAGTATTCTTAACAAATAATTATTCTTAACCATAATCATATTGAAAAGAAAACAACTAGAAATTGTGATTTTTTGAAAAAATAAAACAATCTATAATTTTTGTTCAGATTTCTATATAGTTTAATGAATAAAAAAAATATTTTATATTAAATATTATTTATTTTATAATATAATAACAGTAATTAAATCTATAATATTTAAATTAAAAATTATTAATTATTAATTTTTTTAAATTATTTTATAATTTTAATTTAAATAATATTTTTATAACTTAACTTATTAAACTATTTTTTTTAGTTGAACACGCATATATATTTTTTTTCAAACTAACCTTAGTTTCATTCCGCAACATAACCTGGTTGTTTAGAAGTTAACTCGAGGTTTGTGCATGTTCAATCTTGATGAGTGAAAATGTTTGGCGGTGGAAATGGACTTGTGACATCGTTCCTCTGCGATGGAACAACACCGTAATGGTGATTGGGTGCGCTGCTAAAATGGTAGCTGCAATTGTACGGATGCAATTGCCATCACTTGGTTTGTAATAATGACGAAAATGTCATGTATATTAATAACTCAAGTTTTAAAAACACAATTCTTTTGTTCTCTCTTTATCCAAAATTCTTTTCCCTTTTGTATAGAAATTTCCCAATTTCTAAAAATTTATAGAGCTTTCATTCTTAAAAGTTATCAGAGAATCAATTCAAAAGGGTGGAAAGAAAGAATGGTTATATCTCTTACAAGTAAGAGATCAAGTTTGGATTTAACAGTGCAGATTAGAAGCTGGATCTGTTAATAGCAAACCCATCCCTCTTTTAAACCCATCTGTAGAATCAAAAGGAAAACTTGATAAATCCCTATCTAAGAAAGCTGATGCTTTGAGGTCTTCGGAGAAATCAAGAGGTAAGAATTCTGGTATCTTTGCTCACTGCCAGAAATACACATTTACACCTCACAGTGCAAGAATTCTAGTGGTCACAGAAGCTATGTAAGGTTGAGCATGAGAAGTTATGGAGGGTTAGCATGGACCCACAAAGTGCTCAACGAAATCGAGTTTTATTTTGAAACTAGCACAATCAGCAAAAATATTTTACAAACTAGCAAGTGTAAAATCTTTTTAGAAAATAGCACAACGTCGCAGGCCTGACATTAGCAGGATGCAAGACTCCGAGAAACCACATATTTGCCAACCTCAGAGACTGGATACTTGAATTATAAATTATTTTTCAACTTCCCATCAAGAAAAATCCCAACTTCAGAGAATTCTTAGATCAAAACCGTTTGGTATTGTGCAGATATCAGAGCACCAGAGCATTATGAAGGCTTAAGAAATTACCATTTTAAGGAAGCGGCCTAGCATGAAACAGCTTTCTACTCAGACATCCTTTTCCAGGACATGCTTCCGTCAAGCAACTTTCTAACCGTTTGCTTTCACAAGACATGAGAACAGAACAGAAAATTATGCAAGTAATTTCTCTTCTCTGGTCATCAAGATACTATATAGCCATGCACTTTTCGTAAAATTCTCCCAGAATACTTTGGTTTTTACACAACTTAGTTAATAGAATTTTAAAACTAAAACTAAAAGAGAGTCCCTAGACGTGGGCTAGTACACATTTTTTACATCCAATTACCACTAGCGATTTGACTTTCACCATCCAAGTTCACGATAATGTACATTCAGAAATCATACCGTAAACTAGTCTTGATGGTTGACGTGGTCCATCTAGCACCTTCAATTGTCTTCTTGCTTAAGAATATGAGCTTGCATCTGTCATATTTATTATGCCATCAGAAAAGATATCCTGACAAGTTCTATACACTGAAGCAGTCTAACCATGAAATAACATGAACAAGCACACAAGATACGTACAGATCCAATATTTACTTTTTCTTAAGCCTAGCTTTTTTCAATACCCTTTAAAAGTCCAACCAAGAAGGAGCATGTAACAGAAAGCAGCAGAGAGACAGATGGTCAAAGCTAACTCCTCCTCACCCTAAATGGGCATACAGAGCTAAAGTAAATTACCATTAGCAAGATAATCTCCTCCCTCACCATATTAACTATTCGACTACTCAAAAGTCCACGTGCTTATCACAGACATCGTCGTGGAAAAGTATGGAGATACCAATTTCAAAATCGCCCCAACCACATTCGGATAACTCGAACGGTGGAGATTCGCCCCACTTGCCAGGTTGTTGTTGTTGTCGTCGTCCTCGTCATCGGTATAATGAGTGGCTTTGATATGCATGCGTAGTGGTTTAGCAGCAGACTCAACATCTTCTACTTGGATGGATGGTTGTTTTCTGGGGTAATGGAGTGGTGGTGGTGTGAGGCCTTTTTTACCACTTAATTTTTAAATGCAAATATGCAGGACTAACTGACTTGGGTGTACAAGAATTACGGATAAATTGGGTAATTAGTATACAAAATAATAATAAAAAAAAAAAAAAAAAGCAAAATTAACATACTAGCCAAAAGTTTTGTCGAAATAGTGAAGTTTTAGATATCGCAATTCTAAACTGGCCGATTGGATATTAAAAAAAATCATAAAATTATTAAAATATTAAAGATTCCATTACAAGATTTTTAAAATATAAAAATCTAACAGTAAAGAATCGTTAATTTCAGGAAAATAGCCTGTAAAAATTTGAGTATAATTTAATAATTTAATTAAAATTATAGTCATTTTAAGTTATTAATTTAATCTAGCGCAATTAAATTTTTTCTTGGCCTTTTGGTTTATAAATATATATGTTAGGTTATCCATATAATCTGTTTGTATTAGATCCTTATCTAGTTAGTTGTAATAAATTTATACCTGATTATTCAAAAACACTAGTTATTGTAAGCCCGACTGCATCATTGATATTGAAAAACAAAAATAACAATTATCGTGTGAACAAAAACTTTTTAATTGGAATCTATTATTTAGTCTAAAAGTTGAACAAAGATATATTTTGACTCAAAATATATTTGAAAAAAAAATTCAAAAAATTATAATTTTGCATAAAACAATTCAC
Source organism: Populus x sibirica (assembly GCA_019202695.1). Classification (NCBI taxonomy): domain Eukaryota; kingdom Viridiplantae; phylum Streptophyta; class Magnoliopsida; order Malpighiales; family Salicaceae; genus Populus; species Populus x sibirica. Next base: position 1,153,045 of record JAGMVL010000125.1, on the reverse strand, counting down.
CGAATTATACAATTAAATCAATTAACTAACCAATTAATCCATGAGATTAATAATGAGGCTATATATTAAGTTGCCATGTTTCATAAGCACAATATATTTAAATATTATTATTTTAAAAAATAATAATTATTTCATCTTTAAAAGTAGTAATATTTAGTAAATACACGAGCACGACACGATAAAAAAAAATGTTCTTTCATCCAAAAAAAAATTGTGTTATTCTAATAAAAAATTTAAGATAATTTTAAAAAAAAAAGGTTAAAGAATTACTAGCTAGTTTTTAGTTATTACCATCAAAAGTGATCCTTTTTTCTTTCTTGGATCTACTTTTGGGTTTTGTTAGCTTGAAAGGCAATATGAACTGAACTGATGGTGTATGTTTCCCCTATTACCAGAATTTATTTGGTTACACAATAGTAGAGCTCTTCTAGAGTCTGTCTTTTAATTTGTGGTGTATCCTCCAGTTAGAATTAGATTTGAAAAATCAACAAGGGAAAAACAAAACATTGCTTAATTAGATGTTACTCTTGCATTTCTATTAGATTTATTTATATATAATCAGGGATGATACCGAAAAGAATTTCACCAGAAACAACTTCATGGGCTTATTTTGCAGCATCAAACAAATCGAATTAAAATGCAGCAAGCAACCATGGCCTCAAATAGCAACATTTGATTAATAAGAAAAAGATAAGACAAGAGACAAAAGTCTGAATTTACGAAATCTTTCCATTTTAGATTCAAATTTCTTGTTACAGCTCACAAAAGATATAGATTTCTTGGCAAAAAAAACCCATACAAACAGAACAGAAGACACAAAAAACCCTAACCCCCAAACCCATACAAAGTACGACCTTGCCTCTTTAGAGCATAGACAACATCCATGGCAGTCACAGTCTTTCTCCTAGCATGCTCTGTATAAGTGACAGCATCACGAATCACGTTCTCAAGAAAGATCTTCAAGACTCCTCTTGTTTCTTCATAAATGAGCCCGCTAATTCTCTTCACACCACCTCTTCTTGCTAGCCTTCTAATTGCTGGCTTCGTAATTCCTTGAATGTTATCCCTCAACACCTTCCTGTGCCTCTTTGCACCTCCCTTTCCTAGCCCTTTTCCTCCTTTTCCTCTCCCAGACATCTTCCACGCAAGCTTTCTTGAAAATTTAAAGTTTTTCTCGGAAACCAAAGGGAGAGACTTCCAGTTTTGGTGAACGCAGTGAGATTTGTTGGGTATATATAGTGGGCAGAGCGGGGTTTTTTCAACTTTTCAGATTGGCGGTTGTTTTGGCGGTCACGAGATTTGTGTTTTTTGTGGTTTAATATGCACCGATGGTTTGAGAACATCTGGCGGCTGTTATAAGATACTGAAATGATAACTCGGATTGCCAGCGTGGCTTCCTTCTGTTTGTAAGATCCGGTGGATTTATGCTTTATCCATGGTTTAAAATGTTAATCCGCGTCAAGAGGGTTGCTGCCTGTATTCACCGTTTGTTGGGTCGATCCAACGGTTACAGAGATGAACAGGATATACGGATTGCCAGCGTGGAGTTTTTTCAATTGGATAATCGGCCACGATTTGTTGCGCGTCCGATCAAGATATTTTTAAATATAAAAAAAATGCTAATATATTTTTTAGTTGCAAGAAAAAATGTCATTCTATATATTTAATAAAATAAATTATTAATTAAATGTGTTAATAAGTTTTAAAAAGAGATTTTAATGCTGACTAAAAGTTAAGTCATAAGTTAAGAAATATATAAAAATTAATACATTTAATTTTCTGATACAAGAATAACTTTAGATTTTTTTTATTTAATTATATGGCATAAAATTATTCTAAGAGAAGCAATAATTAAAACTCTATCAAAATAAACTAATTTAATAGTAAAAACCTTTTTTTATTAATATTTTTAATTTTAACAAAAAAAAATCTAACTTCTTTTTATTAAAAATCAAAAGTAATTATACCATATAACAAAAGGAAACTTGGATGATTTACAATAGGGATAAAAAAGATACCCCTCCAATTAAAACTTCTATATCTGATCTCAATTATTTTTGAGACTTTTTTATCAAAATATTGAATTTTTTAACAATATTTTATTATTATTCTAAAAACAAGTTTGAATTATTAAAAAAAGGTAATTTTTATAATTTAGATGAATGTATTAAAAACATTAAAATAAAACAATACTTACCCATTACAGCAAAAAAACACTCTTTGGAAATGCATAACAATATAGAGATCCGTAACCGACTTCTTACGGCTTAGATTTTAAATCAAATTATTTATGATTAACTTGATATAACTCAGTTGATTTATCATGTTTAAAGATAAGCTAGATAATTGATCGAATCTCAATTTGACTAAAAAAATTTTAAAACACTATCTTTTTTATTTAATATTAAGAGACGACATCTCAATTTAACACAAATAAACTTAATTTACTAAATTCACGATTCAGGTCATAGGCTCATTTAGGTACAATAACTTTGTTTTTTATAATTATTTTTTTATTTAATTATATAATAAATAATTATAGTAAAGCAATTGAAAAAAATTAGAAAAATCGATTATGATGGTTATATATAAAAAAAAGTTTGCTAATATTAACAAAAAAAATATATATATATATATATATATATATAAAATCTTCTTTGAAAATAAAAGTTGAATAGCACTGAATAAAATAATACTGGAATACAAGAATTAGTTTAAGAATTTTATAAAATAATATACCAAATAAATTTTTAATAAATTACATATAAATTGTCGCAGGTTAGGCAATCATGGGCATTGGCCTCCCAACCCAAGTAGGTGTGCCTCCCTAGACTCCAGCTTTTTTACCTAAAAATCGTAGTGTTTATTTTTTCTAAAAATTAAATTTTCAATCCATTTTAATCTGAAAAATACTAATAAATACCATTAAAACCTTAAAAAACTAATTTATCAACCCAAAAAACCTAAATAATACAAAATCATTCAGGGAAAAAAATTATCTCTCAACCTAGATTTATATTTTCTTGGAAGATCCTAATTTAAAAATACTTCAAAAAAATATTTTTTATTTAATAGAATCTATTAACCAAGATCGATTTTTTTTTATATATATATATATATATATATATATATATATATATAATATAAGCAACTAACAATATCCTCTCTTCTTCACCATTTTCAAATGACTTTCTCTAACATCTCTCAAGTACAATAACTAAAATGTGGAGAAAAATAACTGAACTAAATATAATTTCTAAGAACACAAAAGGTAATCTTGGTCACATCATTGACTTAAAATGATCTATTATTAAAAACTCAATATGGCAATGCCACCCACGAGAGCTGTGGGAAAATAAGTGGATAGAAAGTAACATCATTTAATCCTCATGCTATCCAAAAATGAAAGGAAACAGAATAGGCAAGAAGCCTGAAACCATTATCACTTGATTACTTTGTGGAGGTAGCAGCTCTATTGAGAGTATAACAACGACCTGAAGAACAAAGAGTTTAGTAACTTCGAGAGAATCAAATAGAAAGTACTGTAGGAATAGATTCACTGGCATAAAGTAAAGGTGAAATCCCGGATAGTTATCTAAATGATGCGAAACACATCAACAATTTGATTAGTTGGACAAATTTCGTTCTCACAACAAAACTATTTTGATCAATATTTTTGTCGCTTCAATTTTACAAAGCACAAGAATGGTACTAGTAAATAAGTTCACTAAGCTCTTTCGAATGTTACATTTTGGAAAAGGGATCCGAGATGCTCCGTTATTCAGAATTCCTCAATCTCCGAATCTTCTGGCGGATTGATCATTGATCTTGAAAGAAGCAACCATTCACCACAAGCCACCTGCTTGTGTGTAACAAGATAACAACACCAAATCATATATTTGAAGCATTCAGGGCCATTACCTTGCATTGTTCATTCATGGCCAGAAGTTGAGCCTCTTTCTTGTCAAGGAGGGCACTCAACCTCACATTCTCTTCCATAAGTTTTTGAACTTCAGTCTCTTTCTGCATTTTCTCGCCCTCCAATTGTGTTGTTTTTGCAACTAGCCTGCTTCGCAGCAAAATTAGATGCTAGACAAATAAGTAATCCAGCTGAAAAGCAGCTACAAAGGAGAAACCGAAAAAGGGATAATGCCATGCTGTGGGAGAGGGAGAGAACTAGCCTGCCAACTATTCCTATGAACTGAGTGCAGACAAAGTCAAGAGTGTCAGAGCATACAATTCAAGTAGAGGACTTGGACCATGAAGAAGAGTGAAAACACAGACATTACCACCAAACATACATGTCAGTGGCTATTCAAAATTTGATTAAAAATCCATATCTATTTAGGTTGACTACTGATCATAAGCCAGAATGCACATGCGTCTCCCAAAAAAACCATACAAATCAATGATGCATGAGCTGACATGGACATCATTATAATTCTAAACAACCAGAATCATCACCCATAGCCAACAATTATGCTATCAAAGAAAAAACTTACAAAACCATAGTAACCACAGTTTTCAAATTTGGTAAAAGTGACTACTGAAAGTGCACGATCAAGAAACAATTCTAGTAAACATCAGTATCAGTTGGCCATGTCACCATGAAGGACCGTGTGTGCTACACCTAACCCTGTTAGTACAATGCAGGTTCAAATCCCATGCTATAGTTATCATAAAATCTTAGAACTACACTTATAAAAGAAAAACATGTAGTGATGAAGCTTATTATCTTATTTCAGAAAAATCAAAGTACACTGACCGTTCAAAAAGCCTCTCAATAGTTTGAAATTGCCTCTCTGATGAAAGAAGTGTCTCTCTGACACTAATAAGACTGCTAACATAGGATTTGAGAGACTCAAAGTCCCTTTTCACTCGGCAAAGCTCTTGCTCATTTTCTGCTGCGCGCTGCCTCTGCCTAGATGTCTCTTCAACCAAATCTTCAACCCTCTGCCGCATCTCATTCAGAATAACATTTGTACCCAGAGCAAACCGCTCCATCTCCTCTAATTTTGAAGACATGTTCTCAATTTGGATTGCTTTCCTTCTATTTTCTTCCTGGCTTAAAGTTACCTTATCTTTCTCAACAGCAGTTTCTGATTCTGCTATTATAACTCTTTTAACAAGGCCTTCCATCACATTCGATACCATCTGCACACACTTGAGTAATTCACCAATATAAGCTTCATCTTGTTCATCGTAGCTTGCTTGTTGCTGTCCAAGTCTCATACATGCTTCTTCATCTGGACCAAATGAAGGAAGATCAACATTCCTGGACCAGCTGGACAGTGGGGTTCCACTCCTATCAACAAGTCCCACTCCTTCTAGTTCCTTTATTCCACATGAAGTGTGTGCTAAATCAGGAACAGCCATGACTCTCGCTTTTGATTTCAAGTAGGTCAACAATGTCGCAGTTGTTTTCACTCTTCGCCAAAGAACCTCCAATTCCTTCTTTGCATCTCCCTCTGACCCTTGCATACAAGCCTTCACCTCCATAAGCTTAACTTGTAACACATCCACTTGGGACTGTCGCCTTTCCATCTCCTGCTTCCACGTTTCATGAGGTTCACTGACTTGCAACGTCAAACTCGGCAAGTCACCATCTTCTCCTGCCATACCCTTCCAAAAGTTGCAAATGGAAAAGAAAAAAGGAAAGGATAGAAATTCAAATTCTAGATTGCATAAACCCAATCCATATCAACATACAAGACCCTTCGGCTTTATCACATAATACCGCATCACAAGACAAGAACGCTAGTGCAAACTAATAAACACATTGAGGATAATTAACAAGCACCAAACTTTGTCAAGAACAAAGCAAAGCCAAGCTCATAAAGAGAATATTAAGCAGCAGGATCAAGCCTTTCTATATATATATATATATATATAAATTAAAAAAAAAACTACAACAGTACAATTATGGCAAAAGCACACTTAATTCTCTAAAAACAAACCAAAGGGTACCTTGATCAAGAACTTAAACAGTCTTATTAACAAAACCCCCAATTAAATATGGGTTACCACTCAATAACCCAGATACAAAAATTCACAAATAAATCACCAAACCATGAAAGGGGATTCTTACTTGCATTGAATGATACAAAATTAGAGACAATTAAAAGACAAAGCAGGGATTTTTAAAGGGTACATCACAGGATGTGTACAAATCAAAAGATAGTGAGCGAAGAATAAGGGAAATGGATCAAAAATTAAGAGAAAAAAAAGAGACCTTTTTGCTTTTTTCCTGGGGAGCCGAATCGAGGAGAGATTGACTACGTACAGCTTGATAGATGAAGGAGTGAATTTTGGGTATTGTTTAAGAAAAGAAAAGAGAATGATTGTCACTCTCTTTCTTTATTTGCTTTGCCTTTCCTATAATTCCCAACACCTAATTAATAAATTAATCTATAACAATTAGTGGTCTGCTTTTCTTTCCTTTTCTTTTCTTTTTTTCTTGTTGCTCTGTCATCTCTTTTTCAATCTTTTACATTAGATTAATTATGAAGGACAAAAATACATATAATGATAACAGATTTTACAATAAATGTTAGCCTTAAGATTAATCTGAGCATCCATTCTCATAAATGTCAAAAGGACAAAGGATCTGATTGCTCACAATGTTGAATATATTCTTTTGATGTGAATAATTATTGCAAACTTGTCTATTTTTAGTTAGGAGAATCCAAGGCCATTGATGCTCTAAAATGTTATGATTTCCCATCACTAAACTCAATGCATTTGAGTGCTTATTACCTAGGTAGAAGAAAGGTGTATTCAAGAATGTGGTGTATAGTTTTTTTAAAAAATAATTTTTTTAAAAAAATATATATATAATTTTTTATTTATTTTTATTATTAGCATATTAAAATTTTTTAAAAATATTAATTTAATATTTTCTTAAATAAAAAAAATTTAAAAAAATAACTTGTTCCAAACACGAACAAAATTGTCTGTTGTTGTTACACACATTACACTTAAACCTAACTTAGCAAAGGAAATTCTCTTGGAGATGAATATTAATCATTTAGGGTTCTAATTTTAACACGTAGTGCATGAAAATTGTTTGAAGAATATTAATTATTTAGGGCTCTACTTTAACATAGCCCGCTTGAATTTTTATTTTATTTTTATCAATAAGATGATCCACTTAAAATTAAAACTATTTAATTTTAATATATATATATATATATATATATATAAATTGATTCAAAAATATTTTAATTATATGTTCTTCCTTTACGAAGGAGCAATGATGGGCCCAAGATTTACCCTCATCATATAGCCCATGTCTCCATGCAAGAAATAATATCCACAAGAGATACGATCCCAAAATCAAAACGCACTATAAACCTCATCAGAGAATTCAAGGTCCATGTAAAGTTTGTATTCATTCAAATTCTGGTGTATCACATGGTCTAGCGCTCCTCTGAAACAGAGGTTATTAATTGAGCTCTTAAAATTTTGTTGGCTAATACATTTGGAATCCAACTGCTACACCTAAATGCACCACTTCTTGTAAAATTTAATCTACTTATCTTAAACATGTTAGTAATATATTTTTTAGTAAATTGATTTTTTTATTTAATTAATAAATCTAGAATAAAGATAAAGTATGTAAAATAAAAATATTTTTCGTGAAAAACTATAAAGTTATGAAATTCTTATTGTATCAAGTCATTGTTCCTAAATATTTCAAGTCAATGTTCTATTAAGATTGAACATTAATTAGAGATGTTGAGACTGGTACATATTATGTTACTTCTTTTATGAAATAAAGTAGCTGCTCTCATAAATTAAGGTATGAAGGACATCTGAAATTACTATACAGGTACTTGTTAGATGACATGTACACTAAACTTACCTGCAAAAGAATTTCATATGAAGAGATCACTTATGTATATGGAAAGACTCATATGATAGTTGTGTAAGTGATCCTTAAACTTGAGATAAAAAAAGTTATTTTATATAGAGAGTGTTATGTTTTGATCTTGACCACATGTTGTCCTAAATCCTAATAAAGGGTAACAAACGGACAGATATTACGCATAACATAAATTATATAAAGATATTTGAGTAATCAAGAGAGGATTCATCAACTTAGGTGAATTAGATAAAATATTTCATATGTTCTCAAATAGTATAGATTGTGAAATACTTGACCAAGATGGAATTAGATTTAACAAGAAAAATCTTATTCAAAGAATCAATTACTATAGTGTTGAAAACTAAAATGACTTAACAAAGCAGACATATTTTATACTATAATGTTTAAATTGAAACATTCTTGATGAAGGGATAATAATTACACCAAAAAACTTATTACTAAAATATTAAATCAAGTCACTTATGACTTTCTTAATATTTGAAGAATCATGACAGGTTGTTAGATATTGTATTTAACCTTCAAATATAAATCAATTAATTGTTGAATTGATAATAAATTAAATTGTTTAATCTTATTTTATTTAGGATTACGATTTATATTTAAGCCAACTTATTAGGGAACCTAATGGGTCACACATAATAAAAATCATTGATAAAAAACTAAAATAGAATGATTAATCAAGTGTAACTTAATTGTAAATAAATTCTAGAAATTAAGAATTAGAATATAATTAATACAAGGAATTACAATTTTAAACCTAGAAAAAAATTCAAGTATGGACTTGATTGAATAAATTTCTAAAATTATTTTAAAATAATATACGTGATATTATTTAAGGAACAAATAGATTTATAGGGTTTTTAGGTTTTCTTATAAATAAAATATTATGTCTCTTATTTTCTACATATGATAATACAACAGTACAATACAAAAATATCTAAATACAAAAGAAAAGAGTTAGCGCTCAAAGATATAACAATTATTCTCTTCTAAAAGGGTTTAAGAGATTTCTCACTGGTAGTTTGTGTGAATTACTATTAGAGACCGAGTACTTGAATGATTTGTAATTTACGACAACCCAGTTTTAAAACAATTATTCAAAGATAAAAGGAATACCTAATCTTTATATAATTTTTATATAAACCATAAACAACTTCATATTATCTAACAAGATTCCTGAAACTCTAAAAAAAATTAAATTTATAATTTTTATTACATGTATATGTTTCCAGAAATATAACATAACCAGCATACATGGGAGCAAGGTTGTTAAAATCGCGATTTTAACATGGCAAGGAAAATACAAAACAAACTCGGATCGTAAAATCGTAAGGAAATTTTTTGACAATACTTGCACTGAACTTTTTTTGAATTCTTATCAATATCCATATCATGTTGTCATCCTACATCAAGCCTATTATCAAAGGAATTGTTTCTAGATGCCATGTGTTCAATAATTCAAGAATCAATTTAAATCAACCTTATAATCAATTCAAACATGATTATTAGAATCAAATTGTGATCAATACAAACACAACTTAGATATTCTATAAACATATTTTATTTTGGAAACATCATCAATAAATAGTCAATAAAATTATGACTATATCAAATTGCATATCAAGATCGTAGAATATTATATCATTTCAAATTTTTTTATAAATATTTTTAAAATGCAAAAATAAACAGGGTTGAAAAAAATATTAAATGTTATAGATGTTGGTTTAGAATTCAATATATATGCAGGAGTTTATATGTGAGTTTCAATTTTTTTTTAATTTGATTTTTTTTTTAAGTTAAATTTTTTTAATATTTTTAAATTATTTTAATATCTTAATATTGAATTTTAAAAATAAAAAATATTTTTTAATATTTTTTTTAAATTATTTTAAAAAATTATTATTATTACAATTCCACGCAATTTAAAAGAGAAAGCTGGGCTACTTATTTTGGTATTGTCATGTCAAAGTGTTCATTTTTATGTCAAAAACTAATCTTGAATGTGACTTTCTAGCAGTAAAAAATGGATCCTCTGTAAGATTCTTACTTTTCCTTCGACAAAACTAGCCACTGACATAGATCCAGTGGTCTGTGCTTGGAGTTGCTTCGTGTGGCCAACAATGTTTTGCCTGAACAGTCGTTTGGAAGGATAAATTAGACGGTTAGCATCAAATAAATGGTGAAATGACATTTAAACAAGAAATTTCGGGAATACTGCAGTATATAATGGTTTTTTTTGGTTAAAATCATAAAAACGATTGTAAACTTGATATTTCATCTGATTTTACTCGATTTTATTAATTTTACCTGATTTTACTTCTTTTCAAGTTTTTAAAGTGATTTGGCACGTTAAATATGTATTAACTCGTAAAATCATACAATTTTACAAGTCAACTCGTAATTTTAACAACCTTGCATGGAAACATATCCCTTGGTTACATGTTTTGTAGTCACAACCAGCAAAACCTAAAACAAAAACAATTTTTCAGGAGATTAGTTATCACTTTAGACATTTGTCCTCAGATAATTCAAAACACAAGTGATAAACAGATTGACTATCAACCTTAAACCACAAGGTAAGCACTCTTTTTGGGCAATTTTTTCATCATAAAAAAAGAAAAAAGTCTTGGGAGCAACCTCATCAAGTGTCAAGGAATTACATTTATGCATATGATGGTCACTGAAAGTTTACATGATCGTTAACTTCAGGATCCATGAAATTAATCGAGGTGCATACAAACTGGTTCAAACACCCACATTAATCCAAAAAAAAAAAAAAACTACATTTATGGAATCTTCTTTTCAAGTAACGTATCAACGAAAAAGCATCATCATAAATCTTAACGAAATGCAGTTCCCATTAAACCACAACTGCTGTAGTTGCTGACAGACATGACAAATTCATAGCAGTCACCTTCTAGTTCTAGATGATCCTATCCTTGTTATTTTTAGTGCGCTAAAATTACAAAGCGCTAGCAGAAATGTCTCTGTCAGTTCCAAACAAACGACAAGCCGCCCTGCCGTTCTCAACCTAGTTCCTACCATGTCGACCTCGTCTTTTTTCAATAACAAGTATCTTTCTCGGCTACTTCCTGACCCTCCACGTCTGCATGCCCCCGTATCCAACGGTTCGCAAACTCTCAGATTCTCACTCCCAATTGTTCAAATTCAAGCATGTAATCACTGCATCTCTGTGTCTTTTGAGATATAAATAATTTTTTGCTGGACATAACAGTGTGTGTACTACCTTAGATGGAAGCTAAAGACGTAGAGGATACAAAATCTAATTTTCGTTGGTGTTGGTTTTTGCTAGTTTCAGTGATTGCAATTCTTGTCATAGTAGCAGGTGTACTCGCAATCTTAGAGGACTTAAAAGACTCCAAGAAAGATTCAGCTTCACATCATCCTGGACCTATTGTGAAAAAATATGCTGATGCTCTTGAGATTGCTTTGCAATTCTTCGATGGGCAAAAATGTAAGTCTCTTCCTATCAGAATTACTTCCTCTGCTATTGATTTTGTTACGGGGGAGATAATTTCAGGCAAAAAAAAAAGGAAACTGAACTAAATGGTTGTTGTTGGTGAAAATGTTGATGTTATCGATTTATTGTTGCAGCTGGAAAGTTGGTGAATAACAGGATCGTGTGGAGAGGGGATTCAGGGCTACTAGATGGTATTGAGATGAACTTGGATTTATCGAAAGGAATGTATGATGCTGGGGATCTAATGAAGTTTGGATTTCCTATGGCTTTCACTGCAACAATGTTGTCTTGGGCAATTCTTGAATATGAAGAAAATATGAAGACAGTAAAGCAATTAGGACATGCCCGGGATTCACTGAAGTGGATCACTGATTTTCTCATCAATGCTCATCCTTCTGAGAATGTGCTTTATATCCAGGTTCCCTACTTACTCTTTACTTTGAAGATGGTGTCAAAGAAGTTATCCCATCAGCTAACAATTTTCCGTCATTGGTGTCTTTAGTTGAGGAAAAATATAAATTTCTGAATTGTTCCAACGTAAAATGTTTTCTTAGGTGGGTGATCCTGAACTGGACCACCAATGCTGGGAAAGACCTGAAGCCATCAGAGGAATAAGGCCATTGACCCAAGTTAACACATCCTTCCCTGGGACAGAGGTTGCAGCAGAAACGGCAGCTGCTATGGCATCAGCATCTCTTGTTTTCAAGAAAATCGACTCCTCTTATTCCAATCTGCTCCTTGAGCATGCCCAACAACTCTTTTCTTTTGCTGATGCTTATAGAGGTTCTTACAGTGTCAGCATTCCCCAAGTGCAAAACTACTATAACTCCACAGGATATGAAGATGAACTCTTGTGGGCAGCAGCCTGGCTTTATCATGCATCCAAAGACCTGTCGTACCTCAAATATGTAACTGAATTAAATGGTCAACAATTTGCTAATTGGGGAAATCCAACTTGGTTTAGTTGGGACGACAAGCATGCTGGAACTCATGTATGTATTCATAAAATGCCACTCTTTAAGTTAACAATGTTGTGTAATTTAACGTGGTGATGTTGATTAGGAAAACCAATTCTAATATAGCTTTGACTTTGAGGCAGGTCCTGTTGTCCAGGTTAAATATTTTTGGTGCAAAAGGGATGTCAAGTGAGGAGAACCTTGACCTTCAGATGTACAGGAAAACATCCGAGGCCATCATGTGTGAGCTCCTTCCAGATTCACCAACAGCCACATCTAGCAGAACAAAAGGTGATTTTCTTATTGATATCACTGCACATGGATAAACTATGTCATTATGGATGTGAAGTCATCAAAATCATCTAGTTATTGTTGTTCTATGGATATTAATTCTATTAACATTTCGGTGGAATCCTTAATCCATTGAACACTGTCCTTTTATCAATGCAGGTGGTCTGGTATGGGTCTCAAAATGGAACTGCTTGCAACATGCTATGGCTTCTGCATTTCTAGCTGTTCTATTCAGTGATTACATGGTCACAACCCAGATTTCAACTCTATATTGCCATGAAAAATCCTACAGTCCATCTGATCTGCGCGACTTTGCCATTTCACAGGTTTGTTACTTCAATAACATTGAATCACCTCAAATTAGATGTCTACAATTTCTGGATTTTATGCTTGTTTATTACTCATCGCCTCGGATGCAAACATTTTCAGGCAGATTATATTTTGGGAAATAATCCAATGAAAATGAGCTACCTTGTTGGGTATGGGAGCAACTACCCTCAAAATGTACATCATAGGGGAGCTTCAATTCCTGTCGACGCCAACACTACCTGCAAGGATGGATTCACGTGGCTTGACTCGATCAATCCCAATCCAAATGTTGCTGTTGGAGCAGTGGTTGGTGGCCCCTTCCTAAACGAGACCTATATCGACTCACGAAACAACTGGATGCAAGCTGAACCTACCACTTACAACAGTGCTCTCGTTGTCAGTCTCCTCTCCAGCTTAGTCAGGAGTTCTTCGGTGGTCGACTCTTTTACATAGAACCGACGCATGTAAAATCAGCCCCCTGTAGTTTGAGATAAGTTTTATGGGCGTTCCACTTGGGACGAAAGCATGGGCCTGTCAAAAACACATTAGCCGTGCGAATCTTCATACAATACCTTAAATTAAAAGGTCCAGGAACAAGGCTGGTGTGGGCATTCTAGGAATGCATTCATTTTACAAAATTTAGAGTGGCGAGTTGATCCAAGTGCAGTAAGCATACCTACAGGGAATTAGAAAAATAAGTAGAAAGCATGATTTGCCTCAACCAAATTCCTTCACAGACCAAACGTCAAACAGATGGACTACGTACTCTTTTTTATGCTTCATCAATCCTCTTAACCCAGTTTCTTAAATTTCACCTGAAACAACTTCATGAGCTTATTTTGTAGCATCAAACAAATTAAATTAAAATGCAGCAAACAATCAGGGCCTCAAATAGCAACATTTGATCAATAAAAAAAAAGACAAGACAATAGAAAAGACAGAATTGACGAAAATTTTCCATTATAGATTCAAATTTTCAGTTACAGCTCACAAAAGATTAAAACTTCTTAGCAAAAAAAACCCATACAAACAGAACAGAAGACACAAAAAACCCTAACCCCCAAACCCATACAAAGTACGACCTTGCCTCTTTAGAGCATAGACAACATCCATGGCAGTCACAGTCTTTCTCCTAGCATGCTCTGTATAAGTGACAGCATCACGAATCACGTTCTCAAGAAAGATCTTCAAGACTCCTCTTGTTTCTTCATAAATGAGCCCGCTAATTCTCTTCACACCACCTCTTCTTGCTAGCCTTCTAATTGCTGGCTTCGTAATTCCTTGAATGTTATCTCTTAACACCTTCCTGTGCCTCTTTGCACCTCCCTTTCCTAGCCCTTTTCCTCCTTTTCCTCTCCCAGACATCTTCCACGCAAGCTTTCCTGGAAAATTTAAAGTTTTTCTCGGAAACCAAAGGGAGAGACTTCCAGTTTTGGTGAACGCAGTAAGATTTGTTGGGTATATATAGTGGGCAGAGCGGGGTTTTTTGACTTTTTTAAACTTTTCAGATTGGCGGTTGTTTTGGCGGTCATGAGATTTGTGTTTTTTGTGGTTTAATATGCACCGATGGTTTGAGAACATCTGGTGGCTGTTATAAGATACTGAAATGATAACTCGGATTGCCAGCGTGGCCTCCTTCTGTTTGTAAGATCCGATGGATTATGCTTTATCCACGGTTAAAAATGTTAATCCGCGTCAAGAGGGTTGCTGCCTGTATTGACCGTTTATTTGATCGATCCAACAGTTAAAGAGATAAACTGGATATACGGATTGCCAGCGTGGAGGCTTTCCCAACTGGATAATTGGCCACGAGTGGTTGCCCGTCCGATCAGGACATTTTAAATATAATATTTTTTAGTAAATATTATGAAAATGAATTATTTTCTGATGTTTGGTAGTGTAATGAAAAATAAGTTGGAAAATATTTTTCAGTGTTTGGTTATGTCATGAAAAATAAGCTGGAAAATAACTTATTAATGTTTTATTTTTCTCAAATTCATTAAAATAATGAGAAACAAATCTTACAAATTAAAAAGTTAAATGAGAATGAAATTGAAAAAAAATATAATTTCATAAATTATCTCAAATAAAATCAATAATAATCAAAATAATAGAGATCAAATCTAAAAATAAAAAAAATAAAAAATGAAGAAATTAAAATAATAATAATAATTAACATTTCATAAATTATTTCAAATAAAATAAGTAACAATCAAAATAATGAGAGCCAAATTTGATACATAAAATTTTTTAATAAAAAAATGATAAGGTAAACACAAATAACAATTTTAAAAATGAGGACCAAAGTTAATATAAAAATTAAATTTTAATAGATGAAATTGAAAAATAAATATTCAAAACAAAATATATATAGCAATCAAAAGTTTGAGAACCAAATTTGATATAATCAGCAAATAATATGACATTTCTAAATTTTTCACAACTTCTGAAAAGTGTTTTCCGTCCAAATTTTTCAGGAAAACACTTTCCTCGAAACCAAGCCAAATTTTCCTTTGACTAGAGAGTGTTTTCTATTGACCAACATTTCTAATGACAAACAAACACAGGAAAGTTTGGAAAGTAGTTTTCTGGAAAACAAATATAGCCTTAATGTATTTTCTAATTGCAAAAAAAAAATCATTAACTAAATGTATATATTTAATAAAATAAATTGTGAATTAAATGTGTTAATAAATTTTAAAAAGAGATTTTAACATGGATTAAAAGTTAAGTTATCAAGCTAAGAAATATGAGAAATATATAAAAACTAAGATGTTTCATCTTAAGATATGGAAATAACTTTAAATATTTTTACCTCACAAGTATTCTAAGAAGAGTAATAATTAAAACTCCATCGAAACAAACTAATTTAATACTAAAAGTCTTCCTTTTTATTAACACTTTTAATTTTAACTAAAAACGAATCTAACTTTTTTATAAAAAAAATCAAAAGTAATTATAGCATATAACAAAAACAAACTTGGATGATTTACACTAGGGATAAAAAAAAGATTCCCTCTAATTAGAACTTCAATATCTAATCAACACATTAAATTATTTTCGAGATTTTTTTACCAAAATATTTAATTTTTGCCAATATCTTATCATTATCCTAAAAAAAAAGTCTGAATTATGAAAAAAAAAAGTATTTTTTTATAATCTAGAAGTGAGTATATTAAAAATATAAAAATAAAACAACACTTGCGTATAATTACGGAGAACTCTTTGGAAATGCAGAACAATATGAAGATCATTCAACCCAACTCCCTGCATGGCTCAAAATTCAAATCAAATCATGTGGTAGGTGACTCGATAGAACCCGATTGACTTGGTATGTTCAAAGATAAGCCAAACAATTGGCAAAAACTCGATTTGATTAAAAACGTTTCATGAAACCATCTTTTTTATTTAATATTAAAAGATGACAACATGGGTCAACTTAACTTACCAGGCTCACAACTCAGGTCATTGACTCATTTAGGTACAATAACTTCGTATTTTAAAACTATTTTTTTATTTAATTATATGATAAAAAAATAGGCAATCATAGAAAATAAACTGAATAAAATTAGAAAAATCGATTATGATGGTTGTATAAAAAGAACGCTTGCTAATATTAAAAAAAATTATAATCTTATTCACAAACACGATAAAAGTTGAATAACACTGAATAAAAAATACATAAATACTAGATTTATTTTAAGAATTTTATAAAATAATATATCATTTTTATATGACTTTCTCTCTTATCTCTCAAACACAACGACTAAAATGTGGAGAAAAATAATATTTAGACCAAAATTAAATTACAAAACTAAAGAGATTGTAGAAGAAGAAAAAGGATAGCAGGTGGACTAAATAAATCTTTTCATATAAATTTGAGACTATCCATGTGGTTTCTTCTTGTTTTACATTTTAATTCTCTTTTACTGAATCTTGTCATTCTCTTATAAATTTTAACAAATTGATCATTAATTTGGTCATAAAAGGTTGTAATTGAGAACAAAAATGAAAAAACAAATTACTATGAATTGTTATAATGCAAAATGCTATGCAGTTTTGTATATTTCTTAATTCTTCTAAAAAAATATATTGAAAAAAAAAAGTTCATTTACTAGTTGTTAAATTCAATCCAGATCCAATCATCTAGTTGTAAGTCAATTTATTGGGTTAATGGATTAACTTTAATAGGTCAATTATGGTAGAAATAAGGATGATATGGGTACCTAATGATCGAATTTATATCTTATTCATTACACATAGGAGATTTATATATCTATACTATATTCATCGAGTTTTGAGTATCTATTTATATATTCATCATATGAGTACTATTTATTATTTAGCATAAAATAAAAGAGTGATGTATATATTTGAGATATGTATACATATATTAAATGATGAAATTATAAATGTTACACACACACACACACACACACATATCGGGGTATGTATATATTATATTGGGTTTAAAAAAAATATAAGTGATATACATATATTGGTGTGATATAAATGTATATATCTTGAGTCGGGTTTGAATCAAGTTTCGAGTAAAGTGTAATAAGTATCCATACTTTATTTATTAATTATTGGGTAAGGTGACTATCCAAAAAATTCACTCATTCTTGATGCATGCATGTTTTGTGGCATCAATATCAACCAATTATTGCTCAAGACTGTTGATTAGGTTGATTTCGAAAACAATAACAAACAAATTTATTTTTGAAACTTTATTTATAAGGTGATCAATTTCGGTGATATTGATTTGTGGAACTTTGCCACTTTTTTCCTTAATGTTTACTTTAGAGGCTATACTAAAAGAGTTGGCTCTTCTTTCAAACAACTTATTATTCCTTTTTATCCTTAACCCTGAAATGTGGTCTTCAACTCTTATTTCCTTGAGCTTATGCTTAAGGCAGTTCTTGAAATCTTTTTAAAATAGTGATAATTTTTCAATAATTTCCACCACTTGAAAGAATTCATTTAAAATCATTCATTCAACATGAATTTCATTTAAGATGAGCTAAAACTCTTAAATTTAACTTATTAAAATCCTTTAATTGACCATTTTAAAATCTAGAAATTTGTTGACTATAAACTTTTTCATATTATCATCTTTAGCCTTGTACTTTTTGTCCAAAACTTCTTATAACGTCTTTACACTCTTGATTGAGCTATACACATCATATGATGTATTGTTTAATCCATTTAAGATATAGTTCTTGTATATGAAATTGTTATGATTTCATGCTTTAACAACTGCCATAATGGTAGGTCAAGTTTATTTGTTAGCCTTAACACTGCTTCAAACAAGAGCTAAACCAAGTTTAAAGTGGTTAGATAGAAATATATTTTTTGTTCTCACCTTTTAAAGTTCAATCCATGAAGCTTTAAGGTTTCTCACTATACACCACATAAGATGACAATGGAATCCTTCTTACTAAAGTAGTACTTGCGGAAGCAATATTGGCCAGGATAACTAATTCTTGAGTGAATGTCATGTTTATTCTATATAAACAATGAATAACAAATTTATATAAAAATGTTGATTTCTAAAAGCAAGTATAAAATAAATTTTAAAATAACTACAAAACTTTAAAAAAAATCAGAAAGAAAAGATTTGTAATATGCAAGCTAGTATTAACCACGATTTGATGTTTTATGTTCAAAATGTATCTTTTTAACATGCATCATATCAATATATTTGTCTAAACAAATAGCATGAACATGCCATACAAGATTGCAAAATGAAATTTATAAACTAAACAAAGATTAGATGATAAATTTAAGTATAGTTTTAATTGTTTTGTTCAAAAGGATAAATGGTGTGCATCAACTCAATATTATTCAAATAAATTGCTTAAATATAAAAAACTAGATAAAAGATAAACTTGAACTTAAAATTAAAGCAGTAAATAATCTCTTTAACAATTAAACTAGTTTGCATAAGGAATAATAAACCAAACAAATACTAATTAAAAATAAATCCTTAAGATTGTTGTCTAAAAACTGGACTACGAGCATAAATATTTAGTATATAAGCATGTACTAGTATATCCCAAGGCAAACTTGCAATCCAAACAAAAATATTAACATGTATTCTAAGCAAGTATAGAAAATTACATAAAAGATCAAAACACAATCCTAGCATTAAACATGTATTTAGTTTATACTTAACAAAATCAGTGTAGGATACTTATTTATTGATGCACTTAAAATATTATCAAGCTGAAAATTTATTATTGTCAATGATCAATCATTTATCATTAAGGCTTTTTTACTCCTCATTTGGTATAAATAAGATGTATGCAATCAATCTAATAGGATTCCAACAACACCAACTTATTTACATACACTTCTGAACAAGATCCATGAAATCAAGAAAATTCTACTCAATTATCTCTCTACAAAGAAACAAATCTTATAATAGAGGAAATTAAGTTGAAAACCAAGGTAAATAAAAGTGTCCATTTTTTTTTTGTAAAAACTTGTCCAAAAAATTATCCTAAAACAATATGTCTTCAGCCTCTTTTTATAGAGGATTTTGAAAGCAAATCTAATTTAGAATTACCATAATCAATTCCTGTCATTATTAACTAGAATTAAACCTAACAGTTTTGGCTTTAAATATGATGTTGTGTGTGAATTAAATGTCCAAGTTGAAGAAGCTATTGAGGTTGAAGAAAATGTTTAGAATCTTTATTTATGGGCTAAACAAACTAATTGGCTGACTAAAAATAATTCTTCATGGGCCAAACTAATATGCTGACAAAAGTTTTTTTTACGGGCCAAGAATTATAAACTCATACCCAAGCCTAAAAATAGGTTGACAAAAAATTATTTTTTATTGGTCAAAAAATTATTTTACTTAAGTCTAAAGCTCATTTTGCTTAGGTCATTTCGCACTTAATTTTATCTCTTCATCTTCCACAATATAAATAATAAGAAAATCTTTTTTTTTTCAAAATGGGATAGAGGTTTTGTGTTTCATAAAAACATGTCAACCTAGAGTGTTTTTAGATCAAGTTTTCATTCACTCAAGTTTAGGTTTAATCATGTTAATGTTCCATTTTAAAAAGTTTTTATTGAAAAATAAATTACAATAAAGTTTTAAACCTAAAAATGAGTGGACTTCACTTTTGATTTGACTTCAAATATGTCCATTAACCATTATCTTAAACATTTGTTTTTAACAAACTTAGGTTGATAATGGACCTTACTTATTGTTGGGAGATAATTTAAGTTCTCAAAGAAAAATGTGCTTTTATTTAAAAGAAGGTACGAGTTTTTTGGCAGGGAAAGACAAAATTAAAAAGAAAAGAAAAGGTTCATTTTTTGAAGTATTTGTTAGTTTTTTGCTCATGTAAGCCACTGATTTTGTCTAAGAAAGAATCTGAATGGAAAAGGAGAGAAGTTGCACTACAAATTAAGTTAAAAAAATCAAAGAAGTATGATTAATAGTGTTAATTACATTCTCTATTTGATTTTTATAGATTGTCTTGTTTGATTAACATTATAATTCAGGCTACCCAAGTTTTATGCTTTATACAAATGCCACAAGGTTGAAACAATTATTGTCATGCTAAATTGACGCTCAAGAAATATTGTGAATCACTTCTAATAATTTGTACTTTGTTTGTTTTTCCATGATTTTTCTTTCACATCTAAAATTTTCAAGATTATTTTAACCATGTATCCAAATTTGTGATATTTCTTGGAAATGACACTATAACACAGCCTTAATATGACGCAGACAAAAGCTAGATAAACAACAAACAATCATATATAGATAAAATCTTGATGAGCAAAAAGAGTTGCAGATATACACTTTAAATTCACAATTTTATTCTTTAAAAATAAGTCTAATAATGTCTGAATCTCAAAGAGATTTACAAAGTCTTTTAAATAGGCCAGAAATTCTACCTATACTAGGAAACAAAATCAAAATCCCAAAGCTTAAAAGGAAATTAAAAAAAATACTTGAAACAAAATAATAAATCCTTAAAATCAAGGAAACATAATAAAATTGACTCATACATGATCTTCTAAGCCTTATTTCAAGAGATCTAACAACAAATGATCAATGAAGTGAGTTTAGAACTGGACCTCAGGAACCTCTTGTAAAAATTTAAATTTGATCCAACAATTGGATTTTTTTTTTATTATAATCTCTTTTAGCAACTACTCTGGTGAGATGAAACCATGCATTTTTTTGGGCTTAAACCTGTCTCACCGGTCTATAATGTATATGTTAGATGAAATAAAAAAAATATTATACTAAAAAAAGGAGAAAAAAAAATACTAATTGGATTAACCTGCCAAACTAACAACTCTAGTAATGAGACTAGAAAAACCACATAGAAAGCAAAAAAATAAAATAAAAATTAAAGCTCAATTTTTTTAAAATAAATATTAAATGAAAGGGGTCCAAGAGAATGAACAAAGTCAATTTGGGTCAATCTACCAAAATCATAACCAAAGTCATGAGATCAGGATAACTCTATAGTAAGCAAATTGAAAGCAAAAATTACAATGCTTAATTTCCAACCGATTCAATGTTGAAGGATGAAATAAAAAAATTAATTTAACAAAGCAACAAAAAAATGATTTGAGTCAACCTTGGTTAAGTTGTTAAACTCGTAATCTGAGTCATGAAATCAAGTAAGGTAAAAATATAAAAATATAAAACTTTTTATGTGGAATGAGAAGAGGAAATATATATCGCACATGAATGCACGGCGGGACATCGAGGTCGAGAAGTTGTCACCTAGTTGTTTGGTTCAGGGTCACTAGGAGACCTAAATGGACTGGTCTTACAACAAATTCTAAGGTAAATGACTGATTGTGGCTAGAAAAGATATTAAAACCCCTAACGTACCTTACCTGAGATAAACTATATTGTATGGTCTAGATATGACTTAGAGGTATTGGTGGGTTCCTAACCAATAGTCTGTCTATGACTTAAAACAAATATTAACACTCATGAATAAATCTAGTATTTTGAATTTATTATGGGCTCGTATACCCAAATAAATTCTTGTGAAAAAAAAATCCAAGTAGGTTCCCTGATAGGGTTCACCAATCTTGAAAAGCCAAAAAAGTTTTCCACAACTCATATATCATGGTGAAATAAACTCCTAATTAAAATTGATGAATATTCGAAATAATTTCAAGAATTTTCTAGTCAACTTTTGGTATTTAAATACCAGCTTACTTGTAGGTCCAGAATTCATATGAGAATGTTGACCATTAATTCTTAAATGTTTTTTAGGATTTTTGAAATATTGACCAAATTATCATGGATTCAATAAATTGGTTAATAAATCCAAAAGTATTCAAAGATATTTTTTAATTTTCATGTATATAAAAAAATGTTAGATCATACAATGTATTTTTTACAGCCAAACTATGATTTTTATTTTTTGAGAGACTTGACCATATGCACACCAAATAAAACATATTTCTTGCATTTTTTTGAAATGAGAAAAGTTTTTTAGAGATTTTGGAAACTTTTTGAGATTTCAATAAAAAGAGGATATTTTAATACTAGGTCGACATCTTACAATATAAGTTTATAGTCTTGATATTAAATAAAATTGCTGAAAAAACAAGCAAAGGACCCACAAATAACTTTAAATTGGTCTTTGAATTTTTTTAGAATTTGTTTGGAATTTATTTGGGCCTTGTTTGGCAAAAAAACTATTTTTTATTCAAAGCAAAACTGTCAAAATAGGTCTAAGGGTGTGTTTGCCAAACAACCCCTTTGACAAAAAAATTCTAGAAAAAAAGTAACCAACCAAACAAAGCCTTAGTACTTGACCCAAAACAAAACCAATTGGGTTGACTCGAAAACACTAGTTCAATCCTGAATTGAACCAAAAACCACGATTTGACCCGAAACTAAAGTAAAACAAACAATTAAACAAAAAAACAAATCAAAACTTAAAAAAAGACATAAGAAAATAAAAATTTATAACAAAAATAGATCAAACACCAAGAACATGATGAACATTCAAACTAAAACTCAACAAACACAAATCACAATCCAGACAAGTTTTCATGCAATCAAGGGCAAAGTTTTGTTTGTAATCATGTGTAGATTAAGAATCAAGCATCCATTTTCTTTGATTAAAACTAAAAAACAACAATTTGATCAAAATGTGTTTGGTCAGTCGAAGGAACCCTAGAATCTAAATGCATGAATACATGTTATTAATACGTTTAACTTTGGATTATTTGCTAAAAATAATAAACTAACATATCTGTGCCAAGAATTAACCCAAAACAACTAAAAAATAAGAGGTTAAGATAAAGTTCATGCGAAGAACATGAACCCAGAATTTGAAAAATTTTCAAAAATTTAAGAACTAATGCCAAAACCCAAATTTGGCCTTATAGGCCTATGAACACACTGCTTTTGGTCTTTACAAATCACATTACCAATACTATGTATAGTTGAATCTAAAGAACTAACAAATAACATCAAATCATTAATAAACATGCATGAAATCTCAAAGTTCAAAACTACCAAAGCTAAACAGTAAATATATTCATGTTATTTGGATTCAAAACTTGATATTTTTAACATTTATATGTCAAAACATACTTGTATGAAATATAAAATTGCACTAAAAACATCAAATTGATCAACATGCTTTCAAAATCTTTAACCTATAAACAAAAACAACTTATTGTTTTATTACAAAACAAATTCAATCACAAGTCACAATACCTTAAATAAAACACAGATTCAAACAAACATCAAAATCAAGAATCATGCCTTTAGTGTAAGCCTCACTTACACATTATTGTCCAAAACTAGAATAAACTATCATAACGAAAGATTGAGCAATCTAAAACATCCTTAAAACTAGAACAAGAACAAAAACAAAAACAAAATAAACTCTATTGAAAAACATCAAATTATTCCAAAGAACAAAATCAATTAAAAAAATGCAAGATGAGCTCAAACAACATCAAAAGAGGTTTAAACATTAAGAAAGCATGAATAGGCAGACCATATAGACTCCACCCTTGAACTTTAACATGGTTATACCTTCTCTAAGCTTGCTGGATATAGACTGTTGTTTTCTTTCCTTCTTTCTTTTTCACTATCTTTTCCTTTCAAAGCTTTTTAGACCCTCTATATTAGGCTCTTGAACCCTCACACCAGGGTCGTTTTACAGTGTGTTTCTCCATTTTTTTTCTCTTTTTCTTGATATTTCAAGGGGTATTTATAGGGTTTTGCTAGGGTTTTCGATGGATTCAAATATATATTGATTAAAGCTTAGCCCTTTAATCAAATAAGAGGGTTCTGGAGTACATTTCACATTTGTGAGCTCTGTACCTATGCTGGTTTTTCAATGGTGATTTTGCAACAAACTTGATTTTTGGAAGTTTTGGTGGTTTTCCAAACTTGAGAGACCAATAAGTTTGTTTCTGACCTTTTGATCTTGAGAAAAATATGACCAACCTTTTATAAAAACCCACCGATAAAGCTTGAAGTGTGAACACATGAAAAAGATTAGTGATTTTGTGAAATGAGTATCACGACTATTGATGATTGAGTTGACCACTTTCGAGGCTTCATCAGAGTAACTTCGATGTCATCATCATTGAAGACCACTTGATCTTGGTAGAGGGTGTACACATATTTTGTTTGGATTCAACCTTACTTAGTTTGAAGGTTTGAGACTCTATATTCATTAGTTTGAAAGTGTCAACCCAAACAGCCTAGAATCTGAAAATACAGTGATGACTGATCGGGGATAAGATGTTGTTGAGTTCGTTAAAGAAAATAAGACATAAATATTTGATGAGAGTGACTGATCGTTGTAGAGGGGATGTTTCTCAGTTGAATGGTGGTGATTACAACCTCAGAGATGGTTGGAAACGTCACATTCATTCGTCTGAAAGTGCCTACTCAATCAACCAAAACTATCGAAAAAGAAGCTAAATAGTGGTTGAACGACGCGTCGTCTAGGTTAAACCCTAGAAATTAGGATTTCAATTTAGGATTTGATATATCTCATTTTAGTCTCTATTCTTTCAATTGCTTTTAATTGCACTCATAATTGTCTCCTAAACTTTTAATTTCATGCAATTTCACCATTGTCAAACTCAATCATCAGCCATAAAGCTTAATGTCATTTGACTCATTTTTATTTTGGTCATTGGTTTTTGATTCATGTGCTTGGACCCTTAATTGACCATCAAACTTTCAATTTTTTTCAATTTGACTCCCTGATTTGGTCAATTTCAGCTCCTACAATCACATGTCTTTTTCAGTTTTATCATTGGTTTTAGATTTCTTCAATCAAGTCACTAACTGCCCATTAAACTTTATTATTTATGCAATTAAGCCCCTCATTTGACCAAATTAACTCTTTAAAATTGCAAATCGACCTTTAGACTTTAATTTCTTTCAATTAAAGTATAAATTGACTTTAAATAATATTTTTTCTTGCAATTAAATCCTCAATAAAAATAATTAAATCTTCCAAAATTCTCATTGAGTCCTTATCCATTCAAATTTGTATTTTTTTTACCCCAAATAAAAATAGTTTCACCAAATGGACCCCTTATAAATCAGAATTGGGTTGTCAATTTTGCTGATCTTATACATGTTGGTCCTCCAACTTTTTTACCTATCATTTTGGTCTTTCACCACTAATTTAAGCAATCTTCTAGATTTTCTTTATGTATATTCTTTTGTATTTTGAATTTTTCTTTTTCTTTTTTCTTTTCTTGGTTTTTTGTGGGGTTAGTAACAACAATATAAAAATCCAACCTGAGGCCACCAAGGAGTTCGATCATGATATGATGATATGATGGATGATTCCCCGCTTCACGATTTTGTAGCTCAATCGAATAGTCGATGTCTTCAACCATAAGAATTGCATGATTGGACATATTGAAGTAACAAAAACTCCAGGGAAGAATCAGAACTGACAGCAGACAGTTTCAAGTTGTAGTTATCAAAATTAAGATGATTAGCCATGGCTGCTATCAAGCTTGATTTCCCAGTTCCGAGAGGGCCGTACAGAAAATAGCCCCGTTTCCATACTCTACCAATCTTCTTGTAACACTCCTTTCCCTTGATGAATTTATCAAGATCCTCTATAACTTTTTGTTTGAGGTTTCCATCCATTGCTAGCGTATCAAAAGTCACAGGGTGATCCAAATTGATCCCCTTACAGCTCCATCCATCACGTCCCCCGCGAGTAGTATAAAACTTTACTACCCTGTTTTGATCCTTAATTTTCTTAGCCATTTCAAGAATGCAAGGCAGATACTTATTCCTGACCATACTGGCATGTCGCTTATGAAAGCAAAGCTCATACCATTTCAGCTCATACTGGAGTGCTGCATTGAATTCACTGCAATAAGTCCACTTCATGTCAACACCATGGAAATTGTCGACAATCTTACAGTTCCTGTCAAGACTAAACGTCAGTGCCTTGATGTTCTCGTTCTTGCCCACCGTGACTCGTTGCGGCACAGATGCGGTAGAGAAAGCATTGCTGCCAAGATATATCATCAATGCATAAAAGAGATGGTTTTTTGATCCTTCATGTGAGCCGTTAATAACCATGGTGAGTTCTGAGGAGAAACGACTAGCTAATTCCTTCAAACAACTGCGTATTTCTTGCGGAACGAAATCATTGATGTAGCCACGTAGAATTGCAACAGAAGCTATCAGGGATAGACTTGATCTCATTGATCTTCTTTTTACTGCTTGCTAGCTCTATGCTGTTCTTTTTCTTTGTTTTTGTAATGGCGATGATGTTAATCTCTGATGGTGTGTTCCAAGTTCTATAGTAAACAAAGTGCTGGTATCGATGATGTAAATTCAAAGACTAATCCTAGAAGGAGAAACCAAATTTCTATCGACTTTCAGCTCAATCATGGAAAAACTGTGCTGTGGATATGGACAACAAAATTTCTCCTACCGCAAAGAAGTTTACCTGGAATTTCCTGACGAGGTGAAAGGTAAGTGAAGTGGCTTGTGACAATGCATGTCAGGATTGGAAAGATTGCTTACTAGTTATTTTAGATTGATTAATCAAGTGCCTTCCTTTCTGATTTTTAATTCAAAATTTGTAAAGAAGTAGAAAAAACAATCAATCAATTGAAGGTTTAAGTGCTCTTGCCTCTTGGTTTATTCAAAATTTATAAAAAGTTGGGATTTGTAATTCAAGATAGCCACGATAGGTTATAGTTGTTGAAGAGGCTGCTTCTTATTGTACTGGGCTATCACCGTCACTGACGAGGCAAAGTACTTAGAATTTGGGTGGAAGATGGGCGGAGCTAGGAGAATTACTTGTAGATTTTGGAAACGTGGTTTAAATTCTATTTTTAAAAAATTTATTTTTTTATTTAAATTTTTTTATATATATTTAGATTGTTTTGATATGCTATATAAAAAATAATTTTTTATAATAAAAAATATTATTTTAATATATTTTCAAATAAAAAATACTTTAAAAAATAACTACTATTATACTCTAAAACACTACTAATTTTTCAAAATAATTCTACTACTATAGAAAAGGACCCTTCATGTAAAAAAAAAGTTATTTATTGACGATACATAATTTTAAATTATATAATTTTACATGTAAATAAAATTTTTATCTCAACAACATTATTATTTATTAAAAATAGTTAAAACCTTTTGGAAAATACTCTAGCTCTAGACATCAAATTAAAACATTGTTTATGTAACAATATTTTTATCTCTTCACCTAAAAAACTTAACACCTGCTTCAAAGAATATTGAAATCTTTTCACATGACTCATTTATCATTATCAAATAGAGCGAGAAAAATAAACATTTTCGTAACTTGATTATATAGTGAAACAACCAAAATAAAATTAAACTTGGTGTCAAGGGGTATTTTTATATTTTCACAATAGTTTTTTCTCTATTATAATTTAAGTTAAGGGACTATTTGGTATTTTACAAATATAAAAAATAATAAACAATTAAAATGCATAGTAAAACAATGAAAATACCCTTAAAATAAAAAAAAATTAAACCTGGAGTCCAAGGGCTTCTTGATCTTTTCACAATGATTTTTTTGTAATTATAAAATCAATTCAGGGGCATTTTGATATTTGACTAAATAAAAAAAAGATGTGTGCTTGTGGCGCATCCAAAGGCGTCTACACCCTAAATAAAAAACAAAAAAGATGTGCACGTGTGAAGCACCTAGAGATGTGTGGAAGGCGTTCGCGCCTTTCAAGCAATGCATGCGGCACTTTCCAGTATAAAAAATGCATTTTCACTGTATTGTTGGAAATGCCACCATGTTCTCATCTTGTTGGTATGGCGTGTGTCTCCAGTGGTGGTTCGGTTTGTCACTGATGAACCTTTTCCCCCCCTTCTTCTCTCTTTTATCCCTTGAAAATTACAGCTTGACCCACTTGATTGTTAGCGTTTCAACTTCAATCCTTATTATTTTATTTTTTAATTTTTGGTCCTGATTATTTTGTATAAGTTTTACTTGTTTTCGATTTCATCCTTCAATTCCAATTTACCAAATATTATATTTTTTAATTTGGTATTCATTCTTTGAATTTATAATTTTTTGCCTTGTCCTTTTTTAAAAACTTTTATTGGTTTTTAATTTCATCATTTAATTCAAAATTGATGGTATTATGTTTTTTTTTTATTTGGTCATCATTGTTTTGATTTTGATTTTTTTCGGCTCTTTTATAAAAGTTATTATTCTTTTCAATTCTACCCTTCAATCAAAATGTTATTTTTATTTTTATCTTAATTTTGACTCTTATTATTTTGAATTTTTTGTCCTTTTACTAAATTGATTTTTCTTTTGAATTTAACCATTCAATCAAATTTAAAATTTATTTTGTATTTTAATTTTGATTCTTATTCTTTTAATTGCTATTTTTTAAACCTTTTTGTATAATTGAATTTTTATCCAATTTCATCTTTCAATATTTGATTGATTGAGAATTGGATTTTATAGTTTGTATAAATTGGGTGTTTTGGGTCTAATGATCTAGATTACGAGTTTGAAAAGTTTATATATATATATATATATATATATATATATATATATATATATATATATATCACCTTTATAATTTTTTTTATTGGGTTATTTCAATCTCATGGTCTAGACCGCGAGTTTAATGAAATATCTCGGATTGACTTGATTCTAATTACTGTAATTACAAGTTTGTCATGACTGATCATTTTTATGTTATTTTTTTACTTTATTTTGATATCTAAGCATTATTTTTTTAAAGAAAAATAATTTAGTTATACGATAAAGCACGAACAATGAGCCTATTATTCATTTACGTGGAAAGATTATCTAAAATCACTTTGATTTTTTTTTCTCATATTGTTATTTTCAAGGACAGATTGTGAGAAACGTAAGCTCACAAATTTAAATATGGATAGCTTGACTGACCGTGACTGAATTGGGAAATGATTATTTTTTATAAAAATAAACTTTAATTTTAGATATTACCAATTTCATTTCTACCAGCCAATTTTTTTTTAAAAAAAAGACGTGGTAAACCCACCTATTTATTGTTTTTTTAATTAATATGAATATCCGAATCAGCTTACTTGTATTTCAACTAATCTCACGGGTTTTAAAGTTAACGACCATTTAAGTTTTTAGTGATTTTGATATTTGTGAGACTCGAACTGATAACTTTTAAGGAGCAAACTTAGAACTTGACTAGTTGAGCAACACTCTCAATATTCCCATTTATTGTTTTATTAGGCCATGATGAGGTAAAATATAAATATTTTTTGTTTTTAACAATGTTGTTAGAATATTTATGTTTAAAATTATAATAATAATTATTTTTTAAAGTATTTTTTATTCAAAAATATATTAATATAATATTTTTTTAAATTTATTTTTAACTTCAATAAATAAAAATAATTAAAAAATATTAAAAAATTAACTTTAAACAAAAGTTTTAACAAAAAAAAATATTTTTTCCACACTCCCTAGTTCTCATGTCACTATTCCTTTTAGGCCTTAAAGCCCATTCATCCCTCCAGTCTGGGATATTATATAGAGAATGCATAGAAGAATGAGATAAATGCATTGTCTTTAAAATTTAATAGTTCACCAAAGGAAAAACACAAATTCACACGTGCAAAAGTTTTGCCCTCTTGACATCTGCGATTTCTTCCTTTCTTCGCTGGCCAAACCCCAAAAGACATCATCGAATCAATAACACAAATTCTCTTCTCTGTAACGACAACTTAACAAGCTAAGACCGGGTTATGTCCTAGCACAACAAGTCCTCTTTACAAAATCAAAGCCTTTCTTCTCTTCTTCCTTTTAGCATCACCAAGAAATAGAATATGGGAGAAGGAAGAGAAGGGGATTGGGAGTGCAGTGGATGTCAAAACAGGAACTATGCGTTTAGATCTTTTTGTAATAGATGCAAACAACCTCGACTTCTTGTTGATAACAAAACCCCACCTGACTCTAAATGGCTCCCTCGTATTGGTGATTGGATCTGCACTGGTTAGTTACCCTTTATCTACGTTTGCTTTATAAATATCAGCCTCTTTATGTTGGTTGCATGTCTTGAAGATCTGTACCTTTTAAAATTGGTGTTTATTGTCATTTTTCTTGTTATGGGGTGTTGGGATATTTATCAAGCCTTTTTTTTTTTATGGATATGGTGTTTTAAAGATTTGAACATCTGATTATCGGTGTTAGTTGGGACTTTATTTTTCTGTTATAAGGTATTTATTTTTTTGGGTTTTGAGGTTTTTTCTTCGTGGATAGTTTGGTTTTGGGGGCTTGAGTTGGTGTGTTGGGGTTTAGGTTTCAAGGGATTGCTAGGTAGTTG
This sequence comes from Populus x sibirica, assembly GCA_019202695.1. Classification (NCBI taxonomy): domain Eukaryota; kingdom Viridiplantae; phylum Streptophyta; class Magnoliopsida; order Malpighiales; family Salicaceae; genus Populus; species Populus x sibirica. Next base: position 1,122,261 of record JAGMVL010000125.1, on the reverse strand, counting down.
AATTGTTTTCTCGCGTTTCTTAATCAGGGGTAAGTAGCTAGACAATTTAAATTAGTCTATATGATTAACCTGTCGATGGAGAAATAGGGTTGATATTTTAGACTCGCTTTTTGAAGTTTTGGGACTCTTTTTTGTGTGATATTTGCTCGTTCTCTCATCTTCTTTTGTGATACCTTTGTCTTTTCTTTTCCCCTTTCTAGCGATTGTTGATAAAAAGTAATGATTAAGTGGTTGATATGTTTTGTGTGATTGAGATGAAGAATTTGCTATCAATTAGGTTGAGTGGTTTTTGTTTTGTGTGTGTTTTTCTTTTTTTTTGGTATATTGGGATGGACTGGTTGGTGTGCGTATACATGGCGTCATTTCCATCTTCATGGCTGCAATGTGGGTTGCGTGTGTGTTGGGCAATGGATCAATAGGTTGCACTAACAACAATTATGCATCACGAGAAAAGTGCAAGAAGTGTGGGCAACCAAAGGAGGTAGCGGCAATGCCAGCAATTGCAATGCCTGGAGTGTCTCTCCCAACTTATTCACATTATTTTGCCAGGAGCCCTGGAGGACCAGACCAAAGGTTGAATATTGGATTAGAGGGCAATGGTGCTCTCCAGCAACCAGTACCCCTGAATTCAAGCTGGTCTGGAGGAGGGGCTGATAATTATGGAGTTCAGCAGACCTCTACTTGGCCTTTGGGTGGAAAACAGATGTCTGGACATCCATATGCAAACCCTCTAAATCAACCTCCTCCTCCAATTCCTAAAGGATGGCGAAATGGTGACTGGCTATGCAATTGTGGCTTCCACAATTACTCTTCACGTGCACAGGTATTATCATGTTCCCTAATCATTCTCAGATATTCACTTCCATTTTGGATTATATCATCTTATATCTGATGCAATTTTGGGTGAATTTGCAGTGCAAAAAGTGCAATGCTTCTTTGCCACCAGGTATGCTTCATTTGTATTTTTCATTGCATAACAGCTAGCAATTATGCTGGAAACACTGCGCAGCATGTTGTTTATCTATTATGACTGGAAGGAAAAAGCAAGCAAATGATGAATGTATTGTTTTGTTGTGATTTATCTATACTCTCATTTTATTCCTCCTTTCTAACACAACACAGTGGGAACAAAGCGATTGGCGTCTCAAGAATTTTTCCAGGACTGGGAGAACAAAAGATTAAATTCTGGAAATGTATGGAATTATTTTCTGGCTGCACTTCTTTTTGTTATTCTATCGTTCCAAACCATGGTTTCACCATTTAATCCCTTATTCTTTCTGTTATTATGTTGTTGCTCCTCACAGACAGATGGGCAACCACAACCATATCCAAGCTTCAATCAAATGGCAGGGACCAATGGTGACCAAAGTTCAGGAGTTTATGCTTCCTATCCCACTTATAGTACAGAACTAGCTCCAAATTGGCAAGCACCAGTGCAAATTCCACTTCAATTAACAACACCTGCTCTCCTTGGAAAAGGGTAAATGTTTATGGAGTTGCTCCTACCTATATATCAAATTAGGTGACCACACAGAATAATGAGATGATATTTAAACTGGAAAAGGGCCATTCTTTGGTGCAATGATAGAACTCTTTTGAAGCCAAGTGCTGAAGTTTGAGTTCATTCCTGAGTGAGTGACTACACTTCACATGAAATACTGAATTTAGAACCTATCTAGATATCACTTCCACGATCTTGGTTCTGTAAGGCGCACACTGGATCTTTGTAAATAAAATAAATAAACTAATAAACTAATCAACAAAATTTAATTATGCTTATCACTTTGTTGAGTCAATTTGATAATAAAGGTAATAACTTGAAAGAAATGTGGACAGAATGATGAATCACTTGGAACATTAGAAGTTGAGCATAAAGACTAAATCTAGTACTCTATTTAGCCTAATGTAGAGTGTGGGTAATATAACATATATTGTGGATAAATATAAATTGCAAGTATTTATATTCGCACATACAGCACACACCATATTATACAATGATATTGAAAAAGGCTTTTCTCATTAACATTCTAATACTTATTCCTTCTTTGCATAGCAGAGCCAAGCAATGGCGTAATGGAGACTGGATGTGTGCAAATTGCAACAATCACAACTATGCTTCTCGTGCACAGTGCAACAGGTTAGCAATGGAAGTATATTATGTAGTTCTACAATGCGACCTAGCAAACTTTATGTTGAACTGATGCCCATTGACATCATCTAGTTGCTTTTGTAATGATATCATATTTTACCACCTACTAAAAAACTTGCATTCAATCTTGTGTGAAACCATCTTCTGATGTTAAAGATGATAGTGAAATCTGGTTGTAATGAATTGCATAGTTGCTCACTTGGTCAGGAACCCGGGATGATACCTTGGGCCTCATTGTTTTGGCTATTATGTAACATATTGTGGTGGCCTATCAGGCAGACATACTCAATTCATAGTTCTATGTGTAATTCATGTTTGTTGTCCTCTTCTTTCTTCTTTTTGGTTTTGTACTGTTTTCAAGGCTAGGCAACTCTTCTTGGTGATAACAAAGAACAGTTGTGAAGCATTTTCTTTCATAGTTTCATGAAATAATTCTGTTTTTGAACAAAACTTTCAAACTTTGATTTTATTTCACATGCCTCTTTAGGCAAATAAGGTATTGTTGTTGCTTCCAAGTTAAATTGCTTTCTCATTGCGTTTTTGCAAGTTTACATGTATTTTTATGGTCCTGGGGCTGTTGAATGTTCTCATGCTAATTCATTTTTCCAAGTTACATTGCAGTTTTGCATTTTCTACTTTGTGAGAGACAGGAATTTTGGTATTTTCATTATCCCAGTCCACCCTCATCCCATCTCCATTGACTGACCATCTGTTCTTTCCACGCAAACCATCTTATTTGCTCAGTGGCTTCATTGTAACTCGTGTTTACTTGTTGATTGTGGCAGTTTATTTCATGAAAATGCTTGCTTCCGTAATAATTCACTCAATTAGCCAGAAATTCTTTCTCCCTGTGCAAGGGGAAATATTGGGCTGAACTGTCAATTACATTTTCCAATATTTTGCCTATTGTTTTTGAAAGAACTAGTGTTTGAAATTTTCACCGAAGGCCCCTTTGGCAGTCTTAATGGTTTTCCCCCCTAGTATTTATATCATTATATTTCGGCTAAATTTCTCTTTTGTTTTGCAGGTGTAAGACGCAAAGAGATGTGGTCGCTCAGCCAGTTCCCCAGCCAGTCAATGTTGTGTAACTGCAAATTTGTCGAGGATTTAGACTGTTGTAGCTTGCAATGCCCTTTGTTTGTTCTGTTTCAGTTTTGTGCGACGTATGGTCATAGAAAAATGGAAGCCGTATAGGCATACGATTAGACACTGTAGAAATTAGCGGTTGTGATATTTAAAGGACAAATAACGCAAGCATGATTGTTCTTATTTTATAGCAGTATTGTGTGAGTGTGTGTCTTCCATTCCATATTCAAAGCTTGTTTTCACAACTGAAGTAATAAAGTATCATTTGTTGGTTTGCGTATTGGTTCTTATGAATGGTAACTTTCCTCGTCTAATGCTATTATTTTGAAGCACTTATTTTTCCTTCCTTCCATCTATCTGCTCATTTCTAGGTTTGAGACTTTTTTTGGAACTTTAAAACGAAGCATAAGCAAACTTGTTGAAACTGGAGGAGTAAATTTATGCTTTATTAATGTAATGTGATTACTGATTACATATTCGATTCATAACAAAGGAATCTCTAGAAACCAGAGCAAAAAGAGCACTCCCACTTTTCGTTCATGGAATGCTATCTTGATTATGAGCCCTTGAGTATGGAGGAAGGGGAAAGAGGAGCGGTGTCCAACTGGTAAAGATTGAGAGAAGGCCCTACAAACCGGAAAAGTATCCAACCTCCAATCACAATGAAAATGGAAGCATAAGCAAATTTGTTGAGCCAAAACAGCATACCCTTCTCTCCAACGTAAAGTTCAATAGCCTTTTCTGAAAGGCTCATATCTTCCCACTTCTTCGGAGCTGAAGCTTGCGCCTTTACAGGTTGTGAAGCGCCAACACCACCATCCCCTTTCTGCATTCTGGTTCGCCTCCTTGACCCTCTTTTAAACCTGATTTCCACTGTGTCTGGTGGAGTGATGGTTGGTGGTTGAGCTGCTGGTGGCGTCTCATCACTGCTGGTGCTGTTGGTTGCATTAAGTCTCAAAGATCGTTGCCGGCGACGGAAGCAAAACTGATTCTGTATTCTGGTTGTTGCTGGTGGTGGTGTTAGTATTGAAAGGTTTGAGTGGATGGGGATGGTTGATGGAGGTGATTTTGAAGGAAGGAATGGAAGGATGTTGGTCTCCATTGCTATGCTTCCTGGCAACGGCATGCTCTCCAAAGCTTATCCCTTTTATCTGTGGTTGCTGTGTGTTAGTGTAAGCATCCACATCTCTTCTTGTGGGATGACCTATCATGTGATACCATCTCATGAAAGTAGTGGCCCTTTTGACTTCCTAGACTCTCTCTCTCTCTCTCTGGATTCTCAAAATCGCTTTCAATACTCTAATCTTTTACTATCAATTATGCTCGGGTTAACTGCGATAAGTTAAATTCTGGGTTAGAAGGTTGAAACTAGTTATTTTAATATTTAATTTATTTTTGTTATCTTCAATTATTACCTTTAAATAATACAATTGACAATTTTAAAATTCAATTCTTTTAATTATAACCATTGATTTTTAACAATCATATCAATAAGTTAGTTTATTGGGTTTGATAAACTCATTAAACCCGGTTCAAATTCTAAAAAATATTCATGAAAAAAGCCTTAATAAAATAAGCCTCACAAAATGTGATAAGTAAAATTGTCACACCCCTGTTTTTGATCATTTAAGCATACCCTCGTCCTTGATCATTTAAACATTAACCCTGTAGGGTTATTTTACTTATGATAGGATATAATATTTAATGCTTTATTGCTTGAAAAATCAAAAGGATATGTTAATTCTCATTAACTCTTCAAATAATAGCTTATTTTGAGCTTATTATATCAAAGGAGTGTCTCATAAAATATATAAAATATTTTAAATTTATTTATTTTTTAAAACAGGTGTGGGACACTTTAACTTATTTTATTTAAAATACACTGAAAGGAGTCATTCATATCCAATCCTGTTTGGGAGTGTGGTTATGATTGTTTTTTAAAATATTTTTCATATCGAAATGCATCAAAATAATATTTTTTTTAATTTTTAAAAATTATTTTTGATATCAGCGTATCAAAATGATCCAAAAACACATAAAAAAATTAATTTTTAGCAAAAAAATAAACTTTTTAAATTTTTAAAAAACACGATTTGCACCGCCTTCTCAAACGTTCTAACATATTGATTCTTTCACAACAAAAATATAAACTATAAAATAAACCAAGAACACGAACACAACAAATACTTCTTTTTTTAAGATGCTTCTGAAAAAATTACACACAACATGATAAAAATGAAAATCAAGAGTATATACAAATTTCACATTGTTGCAAAAAAAATCCACAATAAGATTCACAAATTAAAAAAAATTAAGACATTAAAATTCACAATTAAGGATGTCACAACTCATTAAAATTCCATATTTAAAAACAACATCAAACACATTAAAATCTCACCATTAAACATAAAACACATTTAAAAAAACAACATCATCTAAAACATTAAGCACCTTTGAATCGCGGCATTTTAAAAAAAATAACATCAACACATTAAAATACATCTTGAAAATAACATTAGCACATTAAAATTTCATAAAAAATAACAATAAACACTTTAAATTTCACAATTAGTTTAAGGACAACACAACACATTAAAATTCACAATTTAAAAACGTCAAACCCATTAAAATTGACAGTTTAAAGTAACATCAATACATTAAAATTTTATAATTAAAAATTCAAAGATATTAAAATTTTCCAATTTAAAAAATTCAAACACTAGAATTTTACAATTAAGAACTCAAACACATTGAAATTAACATTTTTTTAAAAAAACATCAATACATTAACCTTTCACAATTAAAATCAACACATTAAAATTGAAAGTTTAAAAATTATCAACACAGTAAAATTGAATTGAAAGTTTAAAAACTATCAACACATTAAAATCTCACAACACAATACAACATGTTAAAAATTTACTATTGTGGTTGGTGCAGGGCCGGTCGGCGAGGAGCTACCATGTGAGGGAATATATATAATTATGATTGAGCTAGACAATGGAAAAAATTGTGGGGGGAGGGGAGCCAATTTTGATTTGTGCGCGCGCGCGTGTGTGAGTAGAAAATGTGGGAACACTTTTTTCTCTTTTGTACTTGCCTCCCCTCCTTTACATGTATTCATTCTCCTTTTATTTTATAGCCACTGCACTTAATGCATTTAGTGTTTTAGTTGAATTTAGTGTAGTGGTGCATTTAAGGCAATGTGTTTGGTGATTTTTTTCTTAATTTTTATTTTTAAAAAGATTTATAAACACAAAAACAAGAGGTAAAATGATTGAAAATTATGAAATTATTGGTAATTGGCCTTGGAAACTTATTTTTTTATATTTTTTAAAATACATTAAAAAATAAAAATTAAAACCAGATAATGATAATGAAAAATTTAAAATTTCACATATTATGTCAATCATCACAATCGATTTAATTATTACATATATATTTCATTTTAACACAAGATATATCATTTTTATCAATCAATTTTATTATTTTACTTTAACCGTTATTATATCACATCAACATATCAATAATATCTTTTGATATTTATATACTTTACACTTATATTTATTTATATATTTTTCAATCTTAATGATTTCTTGGCTCAATTTTGCTCGTTTATCTATTTTCATTCTCAAAATATATATATTCCATTCATTTTATTTATTTTAATATTATGTCTTCCTTGTACATATTTTCAAATAATTCCAAATAAGTATTAACCCAATCTCTTTTAAGATTTATAGTCTTCACTCATGTGACTGATTAAATACTTTTCAAATCCATAATTAATACTTATGTGACCGGCTCAAACATATATGATCAATAGCCCCTACTTATATGGCCGGCTCATAAAACATCTTATCAATTTTAAAGTTGATTTTTTGTTGTTACGATTGATTATGACATACATATAATGTCCTTCGTTATGTTTGATTTAAAATTCGCATGTAAATTACCAATGTTGTAGTTAATTACAAATCACACACACAAATTTTTCCTCCATCATGGTTGATTTACAAATTAAACATATATTATTGTCACTGTAGTCAATTATATATCATACATATACATACTGATATTCAAAAACTATACAATTAATGTTCACACACTAATTAAAATTTTAAATCTCCATATATACCAAAATTTCAAATTAATATTCACACTTAGTTCATATTCTTATATCTTAGCCACAATTTATCAAGCCAACCCCATACTTTAGCATAGTTTAAACCCCGCACTTGAAAAGTAAAATACTTTAATTTTAGAAGAAAGGAGAGAAAAAAACTGAAAAAAAAAGAGACTCGAGTGGCTTAAGTTGACCATTATTGATAACTTTTTTATATATATTTATATGAATTTATCTTGTCAAGCTCTTTTTATTAGTATTGAGGAGATTATTATCAAAGCTTTAGAGGGTATTTATTTTTCTATTTCAAGTTCCTTTTCATCTAAAAATATATCGAATTAACAGGTAATGCAGAAAATAGATAAAAATTCTGACAGCAAGAGTGATGAGGATTTTCGAGGGCAATTACTAAGTAGTAAGTAGACAGTAGGCATCTCGTAAATTAATTGGGTGAAAGATGTAGCAGGTAACACCCAATCGATCTGAAGCAGCTCGTTCAAAAAATCATAACACTATAAATCTCAGATCAACACAAGTAAGAAAATTTCCCAAACAATCAACAACAACATAGCATGCATTCTTTTATTATTATTATTAGACAAGCACAGAGAAGAGCATATTGCTCCATTATATTTGGACAAAACTAACTAACTTGCGTGTAACCCTACCTTTTGGCTCCCTTAAGTAATTTTTTTTTATTATTTTCTAGAGAAGATTGACAATAAGAAAGAATTAAAATACATTTTCAGAAGAGGTCAAAGGATTTAATTATGATAGCACAATACATACAACATTAATCAAATAATTTTAGAGCCTCTTCGTAATCTGGATCCATGAGAAAAGACTTCTCATTGCTTGCGACGTTACGATTGAAAGGTGGTGAACAAATGATTCGACAATCAGATATTGTCTCAGCTTCCTCATGTCCATTCTTCACTGGAACTAGGCTCTCCTTGTAAGCAAAAATTCCTTCGCACCGTATTGTTCTCCCCTCAAATCCAAGACCACTTATTTCCTGGGTTCTGGGATCACATAAGAGTAATTCATAAGAGTCGGATATCAAGATTATCGTATTATTCTGCCAATGCCCAACAGGATACTGAACTCCCAAAAGAGGCCCGACAACAAATTTCTTGGTCCAGCACCTCTCGTCCAATGTCCATACATGAAGAGCTCTCTCTTGAACGACGAGGAGAGCGACGGAGTCATTGTACACTGCAAGACTCTCAGAGTTTATCGACTTGTCATAATCTGGTAGCTGTATCTCTTGGCACACGTTCGTAGCCATATCAAAATTAATGACCACTTCGGGATCTCCGCATGCTCCATATGATCCCAGCCAGTAGAATACTCCTTTCACACAAATGTAGCATTTGTTATTACGTAAATGATAATAACGTGACAAATCCCCCCAGTATCTCCAAGAATCACTGCTTAACGTGTAGACGAATACACTTAAAGGATACCTGTCTTCCCATGCTCCCTCTTCTTCTCTCCAATACTCTCTCATGACAATCACCTCGTAATCCTTAGTTACTGGATGTAATCGAAAACCATAAGCATCACACATGAGAGGGCTATAAGAGAAACTGAATGGAGGATTGGGTATCGGAGGTAAAGTTTTCAATTCATGAATTGCGGGGTTCCACAGAGCACGAAAGTCATAAAAATGCCAGTACATGTAAAATATTCCATCGCAAGGACCATAGATATATGAACTCTGAAAGGGCATGCGATCCAGTAATCCATACGATAAAGCTCTTGTTGGTGTTTCATCTACCAACAACTCAAACGAAGCAATTTCACCCGCTTGGGTTACGCGGTACTGAGCTAGGAGACAGTCACTGTCATTTTTGTCATAGTAATTTCTCAGATGCTTGGATATCAATTTAGGGCTTGTGATAATAGCGTGCCATGATTTGCACACACACTTGAACTGCAGTAGATTTTTCACTGGCAAACGTGATAAAATCTCAATGATCACATCTTCAGGCAAAGGATATCCTGTCATGGTTTCCATTGCTATTGACATCTCTCGTTCCTTTTGGCTTCTGCAAAATCACAAAAAAGAAACCCATGAGCTCATCTAACCATAAACATTAAGAATTGCACAAGAAAAGATTTAGTTCAAATATGATAGATACAAGTAAAAGATAAAAAAATCTCACCTCTCTCTTAAAATGCAATTTAAATCATCTAAGTTGTGGTAGGATGGCCACGCATAACGACTTAAGGAAAGAGCCATCTCTGCCCCTAACACAATTAAGGTTTAGCGGGAGGGAAGAAGAAGCAGAAAATCAACAGAATTAGAGCTGGAACAAGAAAATTAAGATTCAAGGAACGAAAACTCCAGAGACTATGCTTGAAGGACCTTTGCGCTCCAAACAAGAAGATTACTAAGACATATATATTGGTTTAGCAACACGTCTTGAATTTATACTAATAAAAGTCAACTCTAATTCATGGAGAGAAAGCAATGGCAACTAATTCTAATAGATTAATATACTCGTAAACCCAAAATGCAAGGAGTGGACTTGGGACATTGTCTAAGTCCATTTATTACTTTATTTATTATTATATTGTGCTAAAAATAAATAAAAAGCAAATATATAAATAAAATCAATGATATTATTATATATAAATCATTTTTTTTTATATATACTAATATTTTTAAGTTGTTATATAAATTCTATACTATAAAAGTAGATTGATTTGGAAAATTAAATTATTTTGAAAAAAATGCTCTAACTAGTATACCTGTTAGGCGGGCACCCATGCATGAATAAAACATCCATGACAACTAATCTTAAGTGAATAATATTAAATGTCACATGAAAACTAATTAATAAATTCCTGAATTAAAAAGAAAATATCACATATGTTACCGTGAAAATTATATAACAACTTATTATTATTAATTAACATTAATTAAAAGTCAGATGACAACTAATGTTAATTAAAATATATATAGTAGAGTTCACATGATGAGCCCTACTTTTTAGAGAAAAAACAAATCATCTTTTGATACTATCTTAGTGGCATGATTGGGGTTCTTACCTCGAGATTCGCTTTTATTATTTGAAAATTGTCATATAGCTATGGAATATTTAGCGACATCGTTAGACATTTCCAACGAGAATAGCAACATAAATATTCCATCGGAAAAATCTGAAGTAATTATTGATAAAAACTATTTAAAATATCTTTTTATAAATACAAGATCTCGTAAATAAAAATTAACTAATAAAATAATATGTGATATTAAAAAAATAAATACAAGAGCCCTTATAAACCTATATAAATAGAAAGCCAAACCCTAGATAAAGAAAAAATAAAAAATTCTTGGAGATATAAAATTTTCTTCAAGATAAGTTCTTTAAATAAAGAAGCTCTTAAACTTTTTTTTATCTACATTTGAAGTCTACAAATAATAAAACTTTGTTGAATCAAGCCTAATGCCTTATAAGAGTTCTTTAATAGCATTTTAAAAACAAATTAAAGATACTCTTCAAAATATTAAATCTTGCTTTGTAATTTAAGTTTAAATTTGTGTTCTTGCAAAACTTAAATCTTAACTTGATTTCACAAATAAATCAAGTCACCACATATCAAATTCAAGGAAAGAATCAAAGGATTGACTTTTTTTTTTTTGTAAAAATATTTTAAATAGAGTGGTATCAAGCCATATATTTTAATAAAATCAAGTATTTATACATGTATGCTTGTTTAATTCCAGGTGCTCAAAATTATATCTATATGGATATAGCATTTTTTTGTAATCGTCAAAATATGAATCTACTTAATGATGGGGTACGTGTTGCAAAGTCCAAAGCCATATTTTCCTCAAGTAAAAAAACATAATTTTTTAATGACTTAAGAGTCTGTGTTTTTTAATGGATATGCTTCAAACATAACTAGATTGGTGAATTTTAAAAAATATAGAATGTATAGAATTAAGATTCTTAAATTCATGTGTTTATACAAACACTCATTTCATTTGTTTATAGAGATTTATTGCTAAAAGAGATATTAGATATATTTACAGAGATTAATCATTTTTTTAGAGAAGTTTACTTTAACAAGTTGTATTTCCAATACCCGAAGCAGCTTAAAATGAATATTATTGATATAATATGCAAACTTAAAATGATTTTTTTTTTTATTTTTCTTCAACTCAATAGAGCATTTGCCTATATATTTAGTATATGAAGAAAAAGTTAGAGGCCATGTTCAATACAAATAGATGTATCCATTCAAAAAGTTAAGTATTACATATATTCTAAGTGTCTAGTGTGTTTTTATAAAAATTCAATCATTCAATTTATATTTACTTTCATGCAAATACTTGTTCAATCTTAAAGAAAAATGTTAAAAATAAGGCATTTATTAAGGCTTTAATATGCGAGACTTATATTATTAAAAAAATTTCAATATTTATCTCATATTATTTTGAGCCTCGTATAAAAACAATAATTAATCGCATTATAAGATATGATGATGGTGGTGAAATGTCTTTTAATGAGGATTTATCAATATTTTCTCATTTTGAATTACCATTGTAAAAAAATACAGTTTCAAGAAGATAATTAAGAGACATCAAATTTAGACAAGCGCATAATTATGTGCTATTTAACCGCGATGAATTAATACATTTTGTTTAGTAAGTTAATTTTATAATTTTACAGTCTTAAATTATTTCCTCTTGTATTTTCACTTATTCTAAATTCTTTCTTATAGGCGACATCACCAATTTCTTTTATTTCAAATCCATATCTTATAGAAGCTTAATTTTTTCAATCATAAGATGAACAATTCATCACATGGTTTAAAACATAAGTAAGTATGTAATAATTTATAACTCTAATTATAATATATTTACTTAATTTTTTGTTGTTGATAGTTAATGGTTGTTATCTTTAACTAAATATACAACATGGAAGACAATGCTGAAAGTTTAACAGATATTTCATCAATAGATATGTCTTTCATTCTGAATAGTATGAAGATGATAGAAATACCTATAATAGTAGGGTTTATGTTAAGTGATCAACTTTCAATGAGTTTAAAGTTGATTATTATAGCAAGTTAGAAGATGTGATTGAATTGCAATATCATAGGGCGTAAAATACAATCTTTTGATTCAAATACTATTTTTATATTGTTGATAAAGGTAAAGGAATTAGATTAAATCATCGTCATGATTTGGTTAAAATTAATAAAAGAGGTAAACTTAGCAACATTAATAATGTTTTTCATATTTGCCAAATAATGCTAATAAGTGTATTGTATAAACACTTCTAATATTAAAAAGGATCGTAATAAAGTTGATTGATTATCCATTATGAAAATCAAACATAGGAGTCATGTATAAATTGTTAAAGATGGCAATGATGATGTGACAAGGGGAAAAGATGTGTTTTAACTTGATGAGTTAATTGATCTATATCAAGCTACTTCACCTACCGAGTTAGAAGAAAATTCAAATTTTCATGTCACTGAGAATACTTATATTTATATTGATGTTGATGAGTTAAAGTATATATTAGGTACTAGTGGACATGTAGAAGTGGATGAAGAGATAAAAAAAACTTTAGTTTAACAAAGAAGATAATGATGGACATGGAGATGTTAAAAATAAAGATGAAGACGATTCAGATTAAAAATGATATGAATTGATTTTAGATGCAAAATATCATTTTGTAATTAAGATATTTGTTATCGATTATTATCATGCATTATATATATATATTTTTTTATCAAGTGTTTATTGTCATGGTTGTGACTTTAAACATCATTGATGAATAAGTTATGAATAATGTTGTTTAATTAGGTTGGATAAGGGTCATCTTGGTTTGAGAATGTTAATTGAACAAAAAGAAATTACGATGAAAATGTGTTGATAATAAATGAATTCGATGTAAATGAAAGAAAATTGAAAAAAATTGTTTTTATTATTTGCCAAGTTGCTGACTTAAGATAAAAAATTTAGGAGAATTGGATTTGATTAATTTTTTTGTAATATGAAGTGTTAATTGAGGAAATGTGAGTTTAATTAATAGTTAAAAGTAACCATAAAATTGTAAATATTACTTTAAATTTATTGAATAGTTAGTTGTAAACTTTTAGAAAATCGTTATTGCATTGATATTGTGGTCCGAATATCTAATCAAGATTCCTTTTGATTCATTAAGATCATATCTACTAAAGGATTGGACAATAATTATTTCAATAACAACCATTGACATTATTTTCTTTTTGCATATTGAATGTAAGAGACATGACTTTCAACTTTTATCAAAATTACATTTTGCTCCTAATACCCTTAATTTTATATATCCAAAACAAACATTGTGTAATCATTAATAAGATGTCAATTTGAACACTACTTGGTAAATGATTATTCTTAACCAATGCCAAAGTTCTTTCCTTATTTTCTTTCAAAGTATTCTTTATATTTTATAAGGCTCTAATGTTGTTAAAGGGAGATTCAATATCACTAAAAAGAATAACATCCACTAAACATTTCCTCTAAAACTCATTATCTATGACCACATCCTTCTATGACCTCTTCAAGTTTTCGTTTTCATTTTGTATGCCTTGAAGAATGTTCAACATATGCATAATACTTTAAAAAAAGATATAAGAAGTTTGGAATCTTTAATAAAGCCACCATCTCTTACATTTAGGCTGCGTTTGTTTTACACCTGCTTTTGCGTTTGCGGTGCAACAAATGCAGCAAGGTGTTTGGTAACAAATCAAATTGTGTTTTATACTGCGAGACCCACTAAAAAATTCAGCTTGAAATGTATTTTTTGTGAATTTATTTTTACATGTTTTTTAAACTGAGTTTCGTAAAACCCTGTTTGTTTTTGCGTTTCAAAAGCACTTTTGAAAAAAATTAAGATTTTTTTTATTTTTTTCTTTGCTTCAAATTATTTTTTTTAGTGTTTTCATATTATTTTGATGCGCTGAAATCAAAAATAATTTTTTTTTAAATAAAAAACATTATTTTAATGCATTTCCAAGTAAAAAACACTTTGAAAAGCAACCGTAACCACACTTTCAAACATAACTAATTATACATGTTTTTTGCTACACATAAACTTCAACCATAATTTTACCAAACACATGTCTAAATCCAACTAACCACAACTAACTATATTTTTTTTAAACTTACTTTTTTCAAACTACAACTACGAAAGTTACCTAAGAAACAAATACACTCTTAATCTACAAATGGAAAAGGGTGTCAATTGTTGTTATTAAAACAATTAGTGTTCAGTCCCTTAGTAGCTATTGATTGGATATCTACAAGATCAAGGCAAAAACAATTTCAATTCGAGAAGATTGACACATAGATTTTTTAGAAAAATAAATATTTTTCTAGTTATTTATATTCTTGTCTTATTTTGTTTGGGAATAATAATGATAATTGAATTCTATATTAACTCTAAAAAGATTAGGGTTTAGGTATAGATGTAGTATAAATAGGATTGTTGGTTTATTTTTCAAGAGAGCTTTGGTATTTGATAAATAATACCAACGATCATCGTCTAGATTCTAGACATGCAAATTGTTTGTTTATATCTTCTATAATTTCGAGTTGAATAATCTTTAATTAATAAGCTAAAGCTTTATAGTTGGTTTTTCTCCCATGGAGTCTCTACCATTGTTAAACTTTTTAGATTTATTATATTACTGCAGGATGTCCATGGTTAGGCCTAACTTAGATTTTATATATATAAAAAAAAAAGAAAAATTAGAAAGTCAAATTGTAAGAGTATTGTCTAGCAATTTTACATATTAAGGAGAGATTTTGACACCATTAGAGACAGAAGAGTTAATTTTTAATAATAAAAACTAAGAGAAGGTTTTTTTTTCCAAGAGATAAAAAATATATATATATATATATATATATATATATATATAGGCAAAAGAATTTCAGGGGAGAGGGATCTATCATCACGTAAAAAACTAAGTAAAGCTATTCAAGATAATGTTTCGAGTTTGATAATAAGATGCACAAGACAATTACTTTTACTATATGGATATTTTACTAATAATATTTATGAGAAACAATATAATATATGTTTTTTATAACAATTAAAAAATATAATAAAATCTTATCACATCTTATTATAAACTCAAAACATTTATTTTTTCAAGGACATCTTCTGATCGTGATTTCAAATTCAAATTAATTTATTCCTGTCATATGAATTAGATCATCTTGTCATCCCTTCATCGCATTAATAATAATAATAATAATAATTATTTTTTTTTAAATTATTAGTTAAAATTTTATAAATTTTAGAATTATTAAAAAAATAAATTATTAATTTTAAAATCCATAAAATTAATCAAATGACATCTCTTTAATAAAAATAAAAAGTAACATCCACAATTCAAAAAAATGCCCCAAATAAACACCCAATTTCACATTGCTACCCACCATACACGCACACTCCTTTTATCACTACCCACACAAACCTCGTGCTTCGAGTCATCTCTCTCTCTCGTCTCTCTATTTTTTCCCCCTCCCAGAGTGACTATCTCAGGCAGCCATGACCGAACTCAATAAATCCGATAAAGATGACCCGTTCCTCGTTCAATATCAACCTTCCGATCTTAATATCGCATCGGAGTTTCTTTCCACGTGGCTCCCATACCTCTCTCGGGATCTCTGTCATAACTGCTCCAAAACTCTCTCCGATCGCATTCGCTCTCTCTCAGGTTTCCACAATTTTTTTCTTCCCGAATTAACCTTTCTTGTTCTTGTTTATTACCTTGATACCAATTTTTATTTTTTTAAAAAATAAATATACCATCACTTAGTTTGATTATTCCTGAAAAGCTAGGGTTTTTTTTTTGAGAACTAGCATTTGTTTGTGTTACTGTTATTTGTGCTAATTTTTGTTGAAGTTAAGGGTTATTGTTTGAATTGTTACTGTTAAATGATTTTGAGAGTTTGGGTTTTGGCATGTTTGGTAATTATTGTAGAACTCCAAGGAGAAGATAAGAGTGGGGATTTGTCGACTTTGAATATTAATGTGGAATCGTCAAACGGGAATTGTGGTTCTGATGGTAATTGTAATGATAATTCCGTGGGAAGTTTGAAAGAGGATGATGACACGAATTCGTTAGGTAGTTGGAAAGACGGGATAAATGGGTGGTCTGAGCCACCTGTTTCAGAGGCCTCCAGTAGCGGAGTTCATAGTGAATGGCGCTCGGGGATGTCTTGGGCTGATATGGCTCAGGAAGATGAACTTGTGGAAGAAGAGGAACAAGAACAGCAGGAGTTGAATGCACGGATGGTTAATGTGAATGATTCAACTGGTGGGTTGAGGATAACAAAGGTTGTTGGGAAGCCTACTACATTACCAAGGGAGCAAAGGGAATACATTCGGTTTATGAATGTGAAGAGGAAGAAGGACTTTATGTGTTTTGAGAAGATTAATGGAAAGCTTACTAATATTCTCCAGGGCCTGGAGCTTCATACGGGTATTTTCAGTGCTGCGGAGCAGAAGAGGATTGTTGATTATGTTTATGCATTTCAAGAGAAAGGGAAAAAGGGAGAGTTGAAAGGTTGGTTTCATAAATCGTTGTTTTCGCATGTTATTTGATTTGATCTGTTAATGAACTTTTTACTTATAAGAGGATACATTGGTCAATCAGAATTATTTTCTCTTTGCTAGGTTATATTTTGTGCTTAAATGCATTGCATACTGGTTTGGTGTGTTAGAGGAGCTGAGCTTCCTAGAATACATGTAGTCTCGTATTTATGCTATTCTTGATAATATGCATTCTTAAAAGCAAAGTTAAAACTAATATTGCTCATTTTTCCCGTCACCGTCAAAGATCAATATAGCATACAAGCACTAAATATAACATTCTACATGTTCCATGGTGACAATTGACTAATAGATACTGACTGCCTAAAAGCATCTAGTGTAATAAAAAATAAAAAATAAAAAATAATAAAAACCCTTGATATACAATATCTCACTCTTTCATTAACATAAGACAGAATTCTAAAAGCCACTCTTGGTTGTGGGTATATGTTCTCAAGTGGAAATGTTTAACATTCTCTGGTTTTTGCCGTTTATGGTTCCATGTTGGTCACAAGTCTTGCCTTTTGTGCTTCATAGCTTCATATGCCAATAAATTTAAGATTGTTTCATAAATACCTAAAACAATAGACTGTCCTGTTTCTGAAAGAATAAAACGTTGGCATTAATGAATGCAGATCTCAACTTATTCTGTATCACCTATATGAGAATGTATTATGGTCCACTGCTTGAGATAAGTTGGTCAAGCTTTGTCATTGACATTTTTTTTATACTGTCAACTTGATACCCATGATGATTTGCAGACTGCTTTCAAAACTCACCTTCAGTGTTGATTAGTAATTTTTTTGGAATTTTATATTCCACTTCCAATGGCATGGATGTGAGTGAGTCCATAATACACTCACTGATTGTAAATAGTGCTTTAGCTGTTTTTCACATCGAGTCTACTGATTTGTTAAATGTGCTTTCATCAGTAGAGGTATGAATTTAAATCTAAAAGCTTCCCCTTACATCAATTTGTGAGTTGATATCCGTAAAATATATGCTGGAAAATGTTAAATTATTTGACATATCATTGTTCTGCTTTTTTCTTGCAGAGCGCACATATTCAGCTCCACAAAAGTGGATGAGGGGCAAAGGGCGTGTGACCCTCCAGTTTGGTTGTTGTTACAATTACACAATTGTAAGTTCCGATCCCTTTGCTACATATCATCAACATTCTGATTTATAGCGATTCAAAATTTTTAATACTAAGCATTGCACAAATGTTAAAACTTGAAGTACATTATGGTGGCAGGATAAAAATGGTAATCCGCCAGGCATCCTCCAGGATGAAATGGTAGATCCTATACCTGACCTTTTTAAAGTGATCATTAGAAGGCTGGTCCAATGGCATGTTATCCCTCCGACTTGTGTGCCCGACAGTTGTATTGTTAACATTTATGAAGAATGGGACTGTATACCACCTCATATTGACAGCCATGATTTTGTTCGACCTTTCTGTACTGTGTCTTTTCTTAGCCAGTGCAATATACTATTTGGATCAAACTTAAAGGTTGTGGGTGCAGGTGACTTTGATGGTCCAATTGCTATCCCTCTTCCTGTGGGGTAAGTCTTAACATGCAATCCTTTATGTGAATTCCTTACATGCATATCAATTTTGCTCTTTCTTTTCTTTTTCCTCATAATATCTTGTGCATGATCTTGTAATTATCATCCTGGTATTTGCTTATACTCCACATTTGTTGTCTTGGAACCAAAATCTAGTCATTTTTTTTTCCAGATCTGTTCTTGTCTTAAATGGAAATGGAGCCGATGTGGCTAAGCATTGTGTGCCATCAGTTCCTACAAAGAGGTAGCCATTGAATCTTTTTGAGATCTTATTATTGCTTATTTGATGTAACAACTTTTAGATCCTCTTGAGTTGTTCATTTGTTTATTTTATGGATATATAATTTGCTTCCTTTCCCTCCCTGCATTTGTCATAGGATATCAATCACATTTAGAAAAATGGATGAAGCAAAGCGTCCTATAGGTTTTGTTCCAGAACCTGATTTGCAGGGAATTCAGCCATTATCATATGAACTGGATAAAACAAGGAAGTCAAATTCTCCTAAATCAGAGCCTTATGTGAAAAGGCGGCCATATGGTAAAGAGGGTCAGGGGAGATATCCTGAGGATGGTTCCCAATCAGAATCTCGTTACTCAAGTCGGAATCGATGGCCAGCTGCAAATCAGTGGAGGACTAAGGGGAATATGGGCAGAGCTGATGGATGAGGTCCAACCCTTCCGCTGGATGAATTGTATCTTCCAGATTTGGACATCTTTGATTTAATAGCTCGCATGTTTGAGTATTGTGTGAGAGTCAGATATGGAAGTTGAGGTTCATTCCAGTGTCTGAGAGTTCTGTGGAGTTCATTAACCAGTCATATTCCTGTTTAAAGCAAATATTTACATGGGTGTTTACAATGGAATAGAGATAACTATTGAGTCAATTATTTACTATCGAGTCCTAAGGTTGTAGGCATTGCTGCGACAATATTTTTGTTGCTGGAATCCTTTGAAGGTCTGGTTTTGGTTAAGAGCCTGATTGGATCTGCATAGCTTGATACATGGCTCGGTATTGATTGATTGGATCAACTAGCTTGATGCTGCTTGTTTGTGATGTGGATTGCTGCTTTATTGAGATGCCAATATGTTGATTGATCAGAGAAGCACCGCCACCACATTATAGTGTGAGATGATTAAGTTGTTTTCATGCTCATTTGCAGAAGATCTTGAGAATTGTACTGTGATTGTTTTTCCTTGTGCATGATATCAACTCATTAATGATTTGCAAGTTTCTTAATATTAAAACTTGCATCCATATTTGAAGTATAGGTTTCAATTAAGCCACTAGAAGGCACCAAAACAGTTGTAATAGAAACAATGATATGGATGGGTGTTCGCAGGTGTGGTGCAATTGATAATTTCAGGTGTGTAATAGCTAGCTTTTCAGAGCTGTTTTTTTTTTTTTTTGCAGTCTATTTAGCCAATCATTCTGTCCCGACAGTGGGGAAACAGTGACAAAGCAAGGTGGGAATCTTCTCAAGAGAACTTCGGGCTACATTGCCTCAGGCCCGCTGTTACTCTTCAACCTATCATAAAAAGAGTGGTTTATTAAACGCAAAATAGACTTGCATGCTGCAAAGAAGAGATAGCCACCCAGGTTTGTAAATTGTTTCAAACCAAAGAAGAAGAAGAAGAAGAAATGAACAGCCTGCGAGTACTGACTGGTTCAGTAGGAAGCATGCAATCTGCTTATGACACTCACAGAGCCGATGTGGTACGATGGTTGCAAGACCCTCCAACTTAAGAGCAGCTGTCTATGGGTTTCAATCTTCGATTATTAATCCAACGCTAGTTAGTAGCATTTGGTACCGTTGTAGGAAGCGTATGCTCTATGATAGAAGAATCAGTTTTCGTCTCGTCATCTCCCAGCATTAAATAACCTTTCCGTCAAGTCCTAGTCGTATCCGCCCCAGCTGTTTACCACCAGCACCATTTAGCCAAAATCAATGGTTGGAGCTCGCAGGATTTTGTTTTAATTTTGCTCCATTCGTTTCTTTTCGAACTTGAAGTGCTCTGTTCAGAAAAGAAAACATCAT
This sequence comes from Populus x sibirica, assembly GCA_019202695.1. Classification (NCBI taxonomy): domain Eukaryota; kingdom Viridiplantae; phylum Streptophyta; class Magnoliopsida; order Malpighiales; family Salicaceae; genus Populus; species Populus x sibirica. Next base: position 1,101,684 of record JAGMVL010000125.1, on the reverse strand, counting down.
GCTTTTTTTCCTTCTCTTTTTCCTAACAATACCGACGATATGTCACTGTGAATTAGTTTCTTCCACTACTGCTAGTTTATCTTCGATTGACGTCTTGTCAGTGGATTAATTTTTCTGTGTAAAGAAACATTCTATTATCGCCCTCGAAGAATCTGAAGAGTTGCAATATCAAAATTCCTGCTGTTAATTAAATTGATAAGTGAAATCTAGCTAGCTAAATCTCAATATTAGCCATCCCTTGCTTTCTCACTTTCTTCCTTCCAAAGCCCCGCACAGGCGTCACAATATCCCATAAAAAACAAACTCCATTAAAGTGGCTGCTAAGGTATAGACAGACAACCAATAAAAACTTTAAGAAGATGGGGTCTACAATATTAGAAAACCTTGAAACAAGAAGGTGGAAGTGGGAGATAGCTCAAACTATCGGTGGGTGTCATGTCGTTTATTTTCTGCCATTAGATCCAGGATCAACTGCAGTGGAACCTTTTGAGCTCATTTTATCCAGTTGTTGAAACTAGCTAGTTGGCCAAAGTAACTCCAAATTAGTAACATTATCCATCCACTAGCTTGGTCAAACTCCTAGCAGAAGGACCCATTTGTGGTCCTACAAGGATTCAACAATCACCTTGGACCAATTAAAACTTGAGCCATTTTCTAGCAATGGTTGACCATGGATGTCCTAATTAATGTGGTCCAATTTTATACCCGTAAGCCATCCCTATGCCACAGAACTACACAGCGTGAACACAAGCAGTTTTCACATCCAAGGTTTTTGTTTTTAGCATTTATCTTTTAATTAATGAGCATGCAAAAACGCAACTAAAAAGGTGGGGAAAAAAAAAGAGAGAAAGAAGGAATAAAAGTTGTGCCTAGGGTTTGCTCTAGGTAGTAGCCAGTCTCTTTCATAGAAATTAACAAGACAGAAAGGAGAAGAAAGAGAAATGAGATACTGCTAGCAGCTAGAAAGAGAGGTTAAGAGATATGAAATGATATTGTGATGTTATCTTTAGAGATATGGGAGGAGAAAATAAGAGCCAAAGAGATGATTACCCGAAAAAAAAGGAAGCGTACCACTGCGGCTGCACATTACTAAGGCACATCTTATGAGGTAAGCAGTTCAGGATTTTGTGTGTGTGTGTGTGTGTGTGTGTGTGTGTGTGTGAAATTAGCCTTCCCTAGCAAATCAAAGCCTAGGGCTAAAAGTTGATCAACAGAGAATGACACTGGCTATTATTTGGCACCAAGAAACAAACACCAATGCCCACATCCCATTTCAGAGATAGCAGAACCCAATGTAAATGCATGATAAGGAGAGCAAAATCCCATCATGAAGTGTCAAAATCAAACAAATAGCACAATCTGAAAAGTTGAACTATCGAAAAGAGAGTGGGAAAGAAGACTGCAACAGGCAGGATTGGAAGAAAAAGGGAATGAGACTGTTACCAGTTGAGTTCAAGGAGTATAACCAAAAAACTTGACATACAAGAGAATTGCTTAAAACATTTCATTGCCAATATGTAATAATGAGAATTTATGTATGTCTCAAAATCCAGAGCCAGAAGCAAGTATCGGAGAATATCCTTTGTATGTATCTCATTGCTATTAGCTTATTTGTTGCCTAGATCAGTGATGGTAGTTAAAGATAATTTGGAGAGACGTGTGTTTAGGGATTGATGATTAACTAGACATGAATTAAGCTAACATCATGGAAAGAGATAGCATGAATATTTTACCCTCTCTTCCATATATACTTGTATCATTCATAAGATGAGAATGAGACATAATATTGTTTAATCTCTAAATTCTTCATGGTATTAGAGCAGTGATCCTTTCCTCACCGCTTACGTTTGTTTTTCTTTTTTGTGTTAGAGAAGACAACAAGAAATATGTTACAGATGGAGGTTCAAAGGTGGTTCCTCCTCTGACAAATATATCTGATGGTGATGCCAACACTTCTTAAAGGTTAAGTTCAGTGTTGCTAAATGAATTCGATTACCTCCCTTTGTAAGGGCAATCATTATTGCTCTTGATGAGAGATCAAAGATGGGGTTTATCAATGACTCTATAAAATCTCCAGATATGGATTCACCTGAATATGAGGCTTGGCTGTTTAAGGATCAATCAGTTATGTCTTAGATTCTCAACTCGATGGACTATAATCTTGCCAAGGTTTTTAGTTATTCAGAGTCCTCTTTGGACCTTTAAATGTTGTTCATGACATGTATGGTAACCAAAACAATTTTGCCTGTATTTTTTAGATTCATCGGGACATCGCTAATCTCCATCAAGATGAAGCTGTTTGTGTAGTTATTGGGTGGTTTGAAAGGCCTGTGAAATGAACTGAAGATGTATTGTTCTCGTATTATCGATGCTATTATTTTACGAAAAAAAATAGAAGAGGACTGCATTTTTTAGCTTTTGGCTAGTCTTAGCCTAATTTTTGAAGATTTACGAAGTCATATCTTGATGAATTCATAATTGCCATCTTTGAAGAGTGTTTGTGCAACTATTCAATGTGAAGAAATCCACCAAAACGTTATGACTCATGATATTAGTCCTGGCACCTCGGATGTTCATGTTTATCTTGCTCGTCCATCCTCTAAAGCAAAACCTTATAAAGGCAAATGACCAAATTTGAAGCGCCAACATTGTCATAATATTGGCAATCTAATTGATCATTATTGGCTTCTTCACCGATAGATTAAGCTCAAGTTTGCATAGGATAAGAAGGAATATAAAAAACAAGTCACTGATTATAAAGCTCATCTGGGTACTTATTTTACTAAAAGCTTCACTCTAATCCTGTTGCATTACTGAATGACTTTGCAAACTATCTATAGGATAAGCACAACTAGGGAAAGATTCAAGATGGAGCCGTCAGTCAAGGACATGATCATCTTGCAAAGACTTCTCAGTCATTTTGTTGGGTTTTTAGTTGATGTAGATCTGGAAACTAGCCAAGGTATATGTTTGCCTTTATGAATGTATTAGAACTTGGTATTTTGCATGATCTTTGGGTTATTTATTTTGGAGCCATAGATCATATATAAAATAAATTAACCAATATTTATTCCCTTAAATAATTTTTCACTTTTTCTTTTATCTCTGTAGCTAATGGAAAATGTGTTGTTGTAAAGGATAAGGGAAAAATTAAACTTGTTTCGAATAAAGTAAGGTTAGATGTTATATATGTTCCTTCTTTTCCATTTCAGTTGCTTTATATCCATAAGTTGACATCTTCTTTAAATTGTGAAGTTATATTTACTTATTACAAGTTTATCTTTCAGGACCTTGTCACTAAGAAGATGACTGGTGAAGGATCTCATTTTCATGATCTCTATTATTTCTCCTCTAATTCTCGAGTTTCCAAGGTGTTTTAAACTACTTTCACTCTATTACATGAATAACTTTTATGGTATTTTCATCTAGCACATCCTTTAGAGTTTGTTCTTAGCAAAATAAATCAGGTTCTGATTAAGAAATCTCTCAATATTGAGTTTTTTGTTGTTTTTCCAAGTCATCGAGACTTTTTTTTTACTTGATTGTTATCTTGAACTACCTATACATTTGAACTTATACATTCAGATGTCTAGGGTCCTTTTTCTACTTCTTTTGATGGTTTTAATTATGTTGTAATCTTTATTGATGATTTCTCTAGGGTTACTTGGGTTTACTTATTGAAAACTAAGAGTGAAAACATATTTGGTTGTTTCAAAGATTTTCACATGTTGGTCACTACCCAATTTTCAGCCCTTATTAAAAGTCTTCGATCTAATAACGACATAGAAAATATGACTAATGACATGACATAATATTTAAGTTCTAATGGCATAATACATTAAAGTAGTTGTGTTGGCACACCTCAACAAAATAGGATTGCAGAACATAAAAATCATAGATTTACTAGAAAAAAACTCAAGCCATAATGCTTTAAATAAATGTTCTAAAATATTTTGCCTTGTGGAGTTTTTACTACTACTTATCTTGTCAATCGCTTATTTAGGAATTGAAATGACATTTTTTAGCAAAGGATTATTTCTTAATCAACATAAATATATTGTTGATTTACTAAAAGATGATGACATGTTATACACTAAACTTGTTGCTACTCCTCCTGACAACAAATTAAAGCTTGATTCTTCAAGTGAACATTTTGGTTCTTTCAGTCATTATCAAAAGCTTATTGGTAAGCTTATTTAGACTATCACATGACTTGATATTACTTTTGTGATTAGTATAGCCAATTAATCTAATTTTTCAACACCTTGGTACGATAAAACGCATCTTACGATATCTTAAAGGCATGATTGGCCATGAAATAATATGACTAGTAACATACACATTAATATTATGGGCTGCACTAATTTGGATTAGACAAGTAATGCACTTGATCGTTGATCTACTATTGAATATTTGCATGTTTGTTAGTGGTAATTTAGTTTCCTGGAAAAGTAAAAAAATAGCATGTGGTAGCTCATTTTAGTGATGAAGAGGAATATTGTGTTATGACTTCTACGATAACTTGGCTTAAAAGTCTTCTTGTAGATTTGGGTTTTACAATTATTACTTCAATGATATTGTTTGCGATAATCAAGAGGCCATGCATATTGTCTCTAACCTAGTGTCCGATGAACGAATAAAATACATTGAAGTTGATTGTCACTATGTTTGTTAAAAAGTTTAGTGTAAGAATATTCACACTCAGTATGTATGCACTTATGATTAGCTAGCTGATGTGTTTACTAAAGTTTTATCTTTTACATAATTTCACCGTGTATTGAGCAAGTTTGGATCCATCAAACCTTTTGATCCAACTTAAATGAGAGTATTGGAAAACATCCTATTTATATATCCTATGTATATATGTCATTACTATTAGCTTATTATTTTGCATAGAATAGTGATGGTAGTTAAGAATAATTTGTAAAGATGTGTGTTTAAAGATTGATGATTGATCATGCATGTATTTAGGCTAACATCATGGAAAGAGATAGCATGAATACTATTAGCTTATATAGTTCTAATAACTTACTAGTAAATCATGCATTGTAGACAAAAGATGCTTATGACTGAAATCCATGCCTTTAAATTGATCGATATGTCACAAAGAAATTGCACATGCAAAACTGATTAAAAAGATGTCCGTGTGTGTTTGGGATATAGGTGTGGTGAGGTGTGGTTGAGTATTTTTGGTGGGCCCACGAAAAAAGCAATAAAACACATGTATTTTTTTGCTTTTAGTGAGGTGTGGTTTATACATTAAAAGGGTTGTACCTAAAAAAAATCAACCACACCTTTATCCCAAACACACCCAATGAAGGAAATTAAATGACACTCCAATAATTGAAAACTATCATCATTACATATGCTAATTGAAATAATATTACAAACAAAACCATTTTATGAATTTCATGTGTATCATTTAAATTAGTTTATTACATAAAAAAATTATTTTAAGGAAAAAAATGTGTGATATTATGCTCCATGATTTATAAACAGTAACTAGATGAATGGTTGTACTATAATGTGGGTCTAATTAGTTTTTTTTTTTTTTTTACATAAGAAAATATCAAGATGTTAATTTGGTTTTTAATAGAAAAAATTTAAATTGTATAGGGATTGACATGATGTGACCTAATCAACTTTATATGTTCAAAAATAATCCGAACAACTAATAAAAATATAGTTTGACTAAAATAAATAAGATGACATCTTTTTCTAAATATTAAAACAACAATATATTAGATTGACTCAAATCAACTCGGTTTAACCTGTCATATCCATTACCCAAGTCATGAGATCCTAATAACCCTATAGTAAGCAAATAAAAAAATATATTATTAAACCAAATTCTCAATCAACCCAATGTTGAAGGATAAAATTAAAAATAAAATTCAACTAAAAAATAAGTCGAGTCAATCCAAGTTAACATGTTAAACACGAGTCATGAGATTGGAATAGCCCCATAGAAAACAAATTAAAACAAATTATAAAACCCAATTCTCAATCAACTTAATGTTGAATGATAAAATTAAAAAGAAAATAATTAAAAAAATAAAAAAACCACTCAAGTCAACCGACCAAACCCGTGACCTAGGTCATAAAACCGAGATAACCTCATAGAACACAAACTAAAATAAATTATTAAGCATAATTTCAAATCAACTCAATATTAAAAGGATAAAATTGAAATTTTTTTTAACTAAAAACAACAAATAACTCGAGCCAACTAGCCTATCCTGTAACTCGATCGGGTCATAGAACCATAATAACCCCATAAAAAATAAATAAAAAAATTTATAAATTTCAATTTTAAATCAACCCAATATTGAAGGATGAAATTTAAAATAAAATATTCAATTAAAAAAGACAAAAAAACCCAAGTCAACCTGGGTAACCCGCAAAACTCACGACCCGAGTCATGAGACCATAATAATTTTATAGAAAGCAAACAAAAAAAAATTATGAAACTCAATTCTCAATCAACTCAATGTTGAAAGATGAAGTTGAGAAAAAAAGTAATTAAAAAAAAGGATAAAAATAACTCTAGTCAATATGGTTAACCTGCGAAACTTAGGATCCGGGTTGTGAGAAGGGATAACTCTGTAGAAAGCAAATTAAAATAAATTATGAAGTTTAATAACTAGTAAATCTAATATTGGAAGATGAAATTAAAAAAAAAACTATATTTTAAATTAAAAAAAGTCCTCAAAAAATCTAAGATCAAAATATAAAAAACCTTATTTTAGAGACAAAATGTAAAAGACCTTGGCATTTCACTGTTCATTGCCACAGTAAAATGCCAAGGCTTTAATACATGTTAATAATAGCAATGTTCTTGTGATGTGGATCTAATTTTAAAATCTATTTGTATTTAATTGTATGGTAATTAATATAAGTATTAGCAAAAATTTTAATTATTTAAATTTAAATGAAAAAAATATTAAAGTGATAAAAGCTCTTCTACTACAAAACATTACATTAAAATTTTTTTATCGGTAAAAGCATCCACAACAAATTACATATCATCGTACTTTTTAGTTTTTTTTAAACTCCTTTTATTCCAACTGGGATTCCCTCGGTTTTAGTTATAGAAATATTTCATCGTTAAATACAAACAGAGTTAGCGATGAAATCAATTTGGTCGATAGATATCACCCCAAAATACAGATAGATTTTTTCTGTCGGTGATTTCGTTTGTATTCGTAGATTTTCTAGTGGTGTAACCACCTCAATTTGTTTTTCATTCACATCCTGTTTTTATGGGTTCTTTTTTTTCCCTCTCATTTGCATTGTTTTTTTATTGAGTCATTTTGTTCCCATTTAACAATTGCATTTTGGTTTTGTAAAATTGACATTTGATAAACCATGAAATGATGTTTGAAATCATGCACATGTGAGGCGATGCGAGATTAAAGAAATATTATAAAAATGATGGAAATGCAACATAGAAAAAATATACAATCCAACGGGGGTTGCAATAGTTGCCCACAATGTTTTTTTCTTTAATTCTTCTTTGTCACTTAAGACACAATCCAATATGGGTTGCAATAGTTATCTACAATATTTGTTTTTCTTTGTCACTTGAATTTTTTTTTATTTCTAATTTAATCCTTTCATATTAAATTAATTTGAGATTGTGTTTGACGTTTTGTTTTGGTTGGCTTTGTATGGCTCCCTCACGATGTTTAAAATAAGTTTCGATGTTGAGTTAACTCTTAATTTGATAAAATAAAATTCAATTTTATTAATTCAAATTCAACTAAAACTTTAGGGATCCAATTTAAAACTGAAACAATATATAACCTATTTTTCTCTAAGAAATAACATCTTTATCTCAACTTCCTAACGCAATCTATTTTATTAAATGTACACATAAACTTTTCAGTTTGTCGTTAAGACTTTTCTTGATGGTAACAACGCTTACATCTTCTTTTTTTTTCCATTGAAAAATAAATGCTCATTCCTGCAGCGTAGCATAGCGTAGGGAATCAAACTAGTAAATTCGATTCTTTATTGGTGATTATGGAATTCATTTTTTCCAAAATCAAGCAAGTTGTTTCTAAACTTTTATTCTTTTACTTTTTTGTTGTGATATTGTTTAGTTGGTCTAAAAGTCATATGAGATGATAATTATACTATTTATTTATGCTTTAAATAATCATTTAATTTTTTAAAAAATTCAACTGACTTGCTAAAGAGATGATTGCATATGAAATACTTGTATTTTATAATCTTTTCTAGTTAAGTACCCACACTGATATTTATTTAACACTTGTGCTCACAAAATTTGGTCAATCAAGTAACAATGTTAGTTTGGTTACGAAAATGCTGAAATTACATTTAACTCCCCGTCATTGTTCATATTTTTTTAGGGATAATAACATATGAAATACTTGTACCTTATTTATTTACACTCACTCAAGTGCTTAATTTCATAAGCTTATGTTACAAATTTGTTGGCAAGTTAGACGTTATCTCCAAAACAAGAGGAAGTGTTTGAAATAACCATAGTTTTTCTCATTTTCAATGTTTTTATTACCTATGTAGAAATTAAAAAATTAAAATAATAAAACTAGCTAATTAGGTGAGATTCAAAATATCATTAGATGCACACGAATAGAAAAAAGAAGAAGAAGAAGAAGGTAAATGACTCCATTTATCTCTATTTAATTGAATAAGTACTCCTCAGTATATTCCTATATTTCCCATATATAGTCTTCTTCGATCTTCAGTTTATTATATCATTGTATAGTATGTAATTCTTGAATATGTCATTCTGCCAAATGTTTCCATCTTAATCAATAAAATTATATTTTTCATTTCAAACATGATAAAAATTTTCTGAGTTTATCTAAGCTAACTTATAAAACACGTAACCTGAGTTATAAAATTGTGATAATATTATAAAAAATAAATTAAAATAAATTATAAAATATAATTTTTAATGAACTTAATGTTGAATGATAAAATAAAAAAAATATTAATTAGAAAAGATAAAAAAATCTTGAGTGAACCGAGATAACCTGGAAAACCCGATATCTTCGTAATGAAGCTATTTTATCAACAGAGTTAAATTAAAACCATTCTAATTTATCTATCCATCATCGTCATCATCATTTCTCGGTTAATTTCAAGGAAAGACGTACACATGATTATTCATTCGATGACACTTAATGATGCAGTAGTAATATTTGATTCCATGGAAGGAAGCCTGGATCAATTTGTTTTTGTTTCTTTTGTTTTATCATGGGTGCAGTATCAATATGATACTAATAAAAAAAAAGTAAAAAGTAAATAAAAATAAGTGCAGGTATTATAATGTCAGGCGACATGACTGCATGGTACTTACTGTAGTCAGAATGATAATCATTTCATACACCCTTTTGTAATATATATGCGTGGGATTGAACTTTCCCTGGTGAAAAAGCGTCTCATTCTCGCAAGAGAAAAGGAGATGACAGTATGACACACATTGCCTCATGCACTGCGAATATTTATGCTGAATTTCAGTTATTTTTGGGAAAGAAAACACAAGGAAGAATGATAGAGGTTTTGATGATGGTCTTTTTCCATGTAACCCCATACACACCTCTCTCACCTTCTTCAATGATCTTGCTACATTTATTATTGGAAGGCGTGCCGATCCGTAGTCTAAAGGACTGCAGCTATGGTGATGGTGAAATTTTTTTGAACCCAATTCCTGCCATTATTGTTTACTAGCTAGTATATATATGTACCTTCACTTGTTACTGTATTTGATGTTATTGCTTCACGTCCTTGTTCACATTCAATTTCTCGGTTATTCATGATTAGCCGGTTTGACATTGATATTCAGCATGTTTTTCTATTAAATTTTGATTTTTTTTTTATATTTTGAATTGTTTTTCTAATGGTTTTGCATTGTTTTAATGTTAAAATATGAAAAAAATAATAATATTATTTTAATATAATTTTAGACAAAAAAAACACTACAAAAAACAACCTCCAACCTAGGTACCTAATGGGATATACAACAAACCAGCTGCTCTAATTATAGCTTGAGACTTGACTGAGAAAATTGGTGTTCATGGTTCCATGCCAGAATCACATGCATCTACACAGAAAAAAAAGGCCATTCATAGAAATATGATTTGAATTAGACTGCACCTTGAATGTTGCCTGTAAAGATTATGAATTCTATTTGAAATGCTAGTGTGCTCTTATAGTACTGCAAAATTCATCAGATCTTCCTTAATTCAGAGTCTGTTGTTTCTTTGACCATTTATATTATACGGCATGCTTGCTATTCATTAGAAAGGATTTTATAGCTTCGAGAATACTTCATCAAGGAGGGGCTGAAGGAAAGATGCATGGAAGGAGAGATTTTATGATGTTCCCCCAACTAAAAGAGATTCAAACAGACTGCTCATGGTTATGTTCCAACTATTGCCCTAGCTAGAACATCCTTTTCAGCATTGAGAAGTCTCTGAAGGTTTAGTATTTGCAATGGCCGCCCAAACTGTTTCTTTTTATTGCACATATATATATATCTAGACACTGATCACTATCAAATGTTATTATGATCAGGTTGTACTAGCTAGCTAACTGAGAGTAATTGTTTTTACTTGAACATTAGTACGCAACTCAGGGCGGTCCCCTGGCTAGCTAGGCAGTCCGCAAGGCTATGGTAAGCCAGTTTAGATGCTTAAGTTCCTGGAATTCTTGCAGAGGATATGATCTTAAGATAAAGGTAATAAAAGCAAAGACATATAGAAGCACTAATGGAAAGATTGTGACATAAAGATAGATCCTAGTAGGCTAAGATATGAACACCTCTTTTTTCCTTGCATGTATGGCCATGCATTATTTCCCTTCGCTTGGCCCCATTGAACTTGAAGGGTTCAAAGACATTATTTACAATTTCGCCCATAACAGAACCCTTAAGTACGAAGAATATTTATCTTGTGGCCTGGTAAAAGAGGAGGATCATATATCATCATTAAAAGAATAACCTAACCTCCCCCATGCATGAGCTCAAAATCACATACACCACATCATTTTATGACTTTCATTCATTCATTCAGAAGCCTCACTCACTCCTTCCTTCCTTTCCAATATATCACTTCATGCCTCATTTTCTACATTTCATACACAATCTCTCTCTCTCTCTCTCTCTCTCAAGGAAGCTGGCTGGCTAGCTTTAATTATATCATACCTCGTCATGCCTTTTGATCCAAGTAATTCCACTGATACCCCCTCCCCCCCTTTTTTTTTCCTTTTTTCTAAGCTCTTATTTGTCCCTTCTCTTCATATGAACACTTCACTGTCAACTTCAGTCCTTCTCTATCAGATATTTCTCTGATATCCTCTCTTCCATCTCTTCATCCCCATGTGCATCTTAGCCCTCTCTTGGAAAGTCCCTTTTTATAGCCCCCAAGGCCATATAATCCCCCACCCCAGCCTCTTAACAATTTCATGCACAACTCTCTCTCCCACACACGCCTACCCCACCTCTAATTATATCTCTTACTCTTTCTCTCTTCTAGCTTTTTTGTTCTCTTCCCCTTGTTTTTTTCTGATTTCTCAATCCATCATGGAACCTCAACAACAACAACACCAAAACCAACAACAACCAAATGAGGATAATAATGGTGGTGCCAAAGGAAACTTTATTTGCAGGCAAACCAGTACAAGGTGGACTCCCACTACTGATCAGATAAGAATATTGAAGGAACTGTACTACATCAAAGGTGTTAGGTCCCCAAATGGAGCTGAGATTCAGCAGATCTCTGCTAGGCTTAGAAAGTACGGCAAGATTGAAGGCAAGAATGTCTTTTATTGGTTTCAGAACCATAAAGCTCGTGAGAGGCAGAAGAAAAGGTTCACCAATGATGTCCCCACGCAACAAAGAACTACCTTGAAACCTGAAGATTATTACTCTTACAAGTACTCCGGTAGCAATAATAATCCTGGTTGTTATTTCTCTCTCTAACTTGTATCTTTTTTCTTTTCGTTGCGGTGCTATTTTGGCTGGCTAGCTAGACTTGAGTTTTTGTTTATTTTATGCGTCTTGTGTTGACAATAATTTGCAGGGTTTTCTTCTGCTTCTTCATCTTCAAATACTGGTGCGGTTACTGTTGGGCAAGCAGATAACTATGGATATGGATCTGTAACCATGCAAGAGAAAAAAAATTGGGTAAGAAATGATGACCCAGAAAATGTTAGTGACTTTATGCCTCTGATAAGATCTTTCGATAATGCTGAAGTTGGTGTACTTGCATATGCTTTTGCTAGTAAGTATTAAAATGGCAAGAAATCAACATAAAAGTTACACCCATGTGGAATACTGTATGTTGTGTGAATTTTTAGGTACCTTTATACTAACATCCACTCAGATCTTGCCTTAATACTCCAATCACAAAGGCAGAGACGAAATAGAAAGATTTTTGCTTTAAAAAAGTTTCTTAATAACTTCTACAGAAAGGGCAGAAACTTTTCTGGCTTCCTTGCGAAATAATTGGAACAGCACAGTTCCTTTTTCTTTGAATTAAGCATGCCATTTTCCTCTCCAATAAACAGGACTTGGGACAAAAAACACAAGACTAGAAAAGGACTGCAAAAATACTCTCTTTTTCCCCCCCTCTCAAATGGCTTTAATTTCTCCTAATTTCTCCTTTTTTTTTTATTTGCTTCATCAGGACTGTTCAGTACCAGGTGGTGGTGAATCCATGAACAACATTAACTATGGATCACGGGGTGGCATTAACCCTTACAGTTCTTCCTATACTGTATTTGATCAAGACCAGGAAGCCGCTGAAAAGATTGAGACTCTTCCTCTATTTCCCATGCATGGCGAGGAAATCAGTACCTCTTTCAACATCAACAACGTTAACCCAGACTTTTATTACAGTAGCTGGTATGGCTCTGATGATTATGGCAATGCCACTACTTCTCGTACTTCCTTGGAGCTTAGCCTCTACTCCTACAATGGCCAGCAACAAGATTATTAGAGTCTCTGAACATCATCCCTCTTTAGTTTGCTGCCTCAAGTAATCCTAGTCTTCTTATGATATTCCACTTAGGTACCACCACTGATTAATTAGTACTATTTTACGTGCTTCCTACGGTGTCTTCTTGCTGGGCACTTGTTTATTGAAAGCTTTTAGTATTTGTGAACTTAACACTTGTCATGCAAAGTACTTAATTAGTAGGTGATTGTGTTGCTTTATTGATTTTTCCAATAATGTTTATGCTATGGTAATTTAGTACTACTAATACTATATAATAACGTCTAACCTTAGTTTAACATCACAATTGTCTCTCTTCAATAAAACCCAAAAGTTTCAACTACCAGCAGAGAACAACAAGATCATGATTCATGATCATATGGTGGTGTTCTAGGCAGCTGCAAGGAGAGAGTTTGGAATGTGATTTATGGACAGTGGGACCCTTGACTTGAAATGATTGGTTAAGCGAAGTTAGAGTTGGTGCACCCTACGCTACAGTAGTGCTTGAGCTAGGGTTTTTCTGGGTATCATATCATGCCGTGCTGTTGTGTACAGAAGGAAAAGATTTGGCAATGATATGATGTGGGTATAATGATTGAACTAATTAATAAGCGACAACGTAATCCATTTATATTAGTTTTAAAGTACGGTAGGGTTTGTTTGAAAGTTGTTTTCTTCTCTATTTCCTTTTCTTTTCCCTCTTGATAGTTTCCATCATTTAATCTCTTTCTTGAACGTCCTTTCCAAACCACAGTAATCCATCTGTAAAGAGTCTTTAATTAACACCATGACTAGCACTTGCCATTGAATTCTAGCTAGAAATTGAGTTCTACCATGAAATCGGGTGCGTTTATAGGCATAATCTTTTTTGTTATAATTTCTATGTTCCATATATATATATAAGCCCACCCATTTGAGCGTCTCACATCTAAATTTTCACAGAGGGGCAGGGACAAATCCACAAATTCGGGGTTCTATTCAAAATCTTGAAAACAATTTAATGTTAAAAAAAGAATAAGTTCTCAAGATATGTTCAGTAACAAAAACAAAAAACTGTTTTTCCATTTATAGTTTTTTTTTTTCAGTTTTTCATTTCTAATATAAATTTGTTAAAAATGAAAACAAATTTTTTCATTGAAAAAAAGGGAGAGAGATACATCAAAATTATAACTATTTTTCGCAAAACCATAATTTATAACAGTCATATTAATATTTTATATTCATGATAATCTAACAATAAAATATTAATTTTATTTCATTTAAATTAAAAATTAGCATGAAAAAACTACATTGTAAACTATTTTTTTATGTATTATATTTATAATACTAAATTAATAAAACTAACTAAATATGAAAGTATAAAAAATAATAATTTTAATCATGTATATTGCTAAAAGTGCTTGCATATAAAAGAAAAAAAATGTATTATTCATGTTCTTTCTTCAATTGGAAAACGATAGAAAACTTGTATTGGAAAATTGTGAAAAACCTCTTAAATGTGTTTGTCAAACTCGAAGCAAATTTGGGATGGAGAATATTGTATTTTAATAGAATTTTCCTTTCTTGACTTTAGTTTTTTTTTAATAAAAAAATAAAGCATTACTCTATTTCTAAACAACTCTTATCACTACTAGAAAATTAAAAAATAATAACAGAAATGCCAACGGGAAATATTTCATCACTATTCATCAAAAAAAAATTTGGCATGGTTGAAGTGTAAATTCCATTAGCAGTTTTAATATGATTTAAGACTTGATAGTTCCTCTAGCAGAAACAACCCTCCGTCCTCTAATTAAATCCAACTGCTAGGCGCCCTCACTCATAAAACAGCTCAAAGTTAGATAATTAAATAATATCTACAATGAGTTACTAATTTTTAAAATTTTAAAATTAATTAATGTATAAAATCAATTAATTTTTTTTTTTGGTGAGACTAGAGCAACGAGACGCTTGTCAAGAAAATGTGAGAAAACCACAATATAACTAGGTAAGTTTAAATCAACTAATGTTATATTATTGTAAACTTGAATTCTTTTATTTCTTTATCATATGTTTATGTTTGTTCAAATCAACTAATACTATATTATTGTAAACTCGTATTCTATTATAGGTTACATGATTTGTATTACAATGCCAACAAATAAGTAATTCGAAAAGCCAAATTTGATGACCTTGAGAAGTGAAAAAGATCTAAACTGAGACATGTCATAAAGAGTAATTGGGTATTGTTTCAATAATTTATAAAATCATACAGTTTTAGAAGACATTCCCAATCTAGTATATAAAATACAAATAAAAAATCCCATGGTTTGATGAGCGAGCTCACCAGAGAAGCGATTCTGTTTGTCAATCATGCAAAGCACCTAATAAGAGCTTGTTGTAATATTTTTTTTTCTTGAAGTTGGATTTAAGTGTTTATATGTGAGACTTTTAATAAACTACTTAATCTGCAGAAAAACAGCTTGTGAACTCGTATTAAAAGAGTGGGTATGGGTGAGAAGGAATATTCTGTTGGTATTTATTTTTTAATTTTCTAATTGTGTGTATATTTCCTCCTTATTTTTGACTCTATCTTGTTCTTCTTACAATAAGGAATATATATTTAGTTATATTATTCATATAGAAATAAGAGTTTTTGTATTAGAGGATTTGAATATACAAGCTTCAATTATGAAGTCTTGGTATTGAATCATCAACTACGTACATACCAATGTTTTTTTATTTACAAAAATAAAGTATTTGTCGATCCTTTTGGATCCTTACAATTAGTCATTTAGATATTAAATAAAATAATAATAAATATAAATGATATTATTTTGATGAAAATCTATATTTTTAAGAAAGAGACCATGTCTAATTGCTTGGTTATATTAATGTAGGTGGTAGCAGTCTAATTGCATTAATTTCCCATCATGGTGTTGTCTCTAGAATACAATAAATATATAATTAAGCTCCAAGAAAAGATCAGTTGGACTAATGGGCTTCAATGGAAGTAACATTCAACGCTAACGCTAGGACAAAGGTGCTAAAATTTGTTATCGTAGAGTTGCATTGTTCCTTCTTTATTGTCATTTTTGTTTCGATAGCTTTCATTAGACTTTGATTTGGTATAGAGAAAACTATTTTTTTTATTATCAGTTTTATTTTTTCAAAGAAAAATTTAAAAAATATGTTTATTTTTTGAAAAGAAAACATTTTTTCAATAAAAAATACATCAAGATTATAATTATTTTTCATAAAAAAATAAAAACTATAATTTATAATAGTCATCTTAATATTTGTACTCATGGTAATCTAATTTTAAAATATTAATTTTGTTTCATTCAAATTAAAAACCATCATGAAAAAACTATTTTGGTAAATAAACAAATATTATATTTATAATAAAATTTAAATTTATGCCACTATCTATATATGAAAATATAAAAAAATTAATTTAAATTTTTACATTGCTAAAAAGTTCTTTTATATAAAAGAAAAAAAATGTATTGTTTATATTATTATTATTTTTTTGGAAACACTAGAAAACATGTACTGAAAAATTATGAAAAGCCTTTAAAATGTATTTTTCAAACTCGGTACAAGTTTAAAAAATTAAAACCTAGTTTTTTTAATTTTCTAGACGGAGAAATATATATATATATATATATATATATATATATATATATATATATATATATATAGACACACACACTTAATCGCCATCTTGCAAACTTTTTATTATCAATAAATTATATATGATCTCATTAAAAAAAAACATAATACATAATCACACGTGGGAATCAAACATTAACAAAATTTGTTGAGTTTTTCATATATTAGAAACGTTTTCTAAAAAATTTTAAAAAATAATTTTTTATTAAAATTTAATATGATTTGTATATTTTGAATCGTTTTGATATGCTGATATCAAAAATAATTTAAAAAAAATAAAAAAAATTATTAATAAATATTTTAATATAAAATATTATTTAAAAAATAACAACTACTATTCTGACCGGTGCGAATTAGTTGAATGAGAATTGGGTGGTAAAAATTGCAAGAATTTGTAGTCTAGAGACCTGGTTCAATTCAATAATTGGGGGCCTGAATAAAAGTGCACGGTTTGCAAGTTCTCCTCCATATGGGACCCATCACCCTAGCATAAATCCTATCCTAGCTCTACCTCTACACACATGCAAGCATAGAGACAAAGACTAATGAATACCGTACTGTGAGTTCTGTTCCAGAACGGCTATAGTGTACAAAAGCTATCTGCCATTCATACGTAGAGGAGCCATAGACCAAGCTGTAAGAAAAAAGAAAAGGAAATACCCCATTGAAGAAGAGCTATTTTGAGGACTAGCTAAGTCTCGGGTTGTTGTGTATCTGTGATATATAGAACTGTATTGTAAACTTGAGTGACAGGTTTCTGAGGTTTTAAGGTCACTGTTTGGACTACAGAAATCGAACAAAATAGGGCTTGCAGACTTCACCTAGAGCCTTCAATACTGCTAGCTAGCTAGTTCCATTACAAGCTTTGAGCGAATAGTGGATAACATATGCAGTCGTTGTAGAAGAGAGAATATATTTTGAAGTTTGAACCCACGTCGTAAATACCACAACTTTGTTTTGGGTTAAATTAGAGATTAAACACGACCTGTTAATTATTTGCTATTACTTTAAAATACACCCGACGCGCGCAGTTCTTAGCCAAGGAAACTCTCTCAACTATTCTTATTGTTAACTCCGAATAAATGGATATTGTAGGCGAAGTGTATCTTTACACAGATCTTAAAGGATCCTCTAATATCTGTGTTAGAGGTGGTGAAACTTAGATTACTGAAAAAGGTCTCCGTCGACAAGATTTTGGACGGATGCTTTCCTTTATTTGGTTTGACATATTTTTACACTTTATGGCTTGGGATGACCCCTATGTCATTCAGGGCCTTCAACTTTTGAAAGATGAGGAGAACAGAAGTCTCAATGAGGAAACTATAGACAATGCTTCTATTCCTGGTGGATAGATATAAAAAGATTTAGTTGTAGATCCAAGATCTTTAGAGCTTTCTGAACCTTCTAATACGTAATGCCCCGAACCAGTAAGGTGAGGCATGGCATACATCACAACTTTCAGCCAATTTCATGACAAGTATACGTCCAAACGTTAGTTTCCAGTTGGTTTCCTTTCCTTTTTTAACACAAACTAGTAATTTGGCTCTAAGTTTTTCCACTGTACGTGCTCGCCATTCATGAATTGCCTTGCATATACGAGATCCATGAGTTGATGCTCTGCAACAGGAGCAATCATCTCACCTTTTCAACATGTTGCATATGTGTGAGACTTAGTTCTAAATCATGGGAGAGATGCAATGCGACTTTAGCAGATAAACATTAGTAGTATACCCACATCTCTTCATTTCAACTGGCTGTTTAACAAAGCTAAGGCTATAGGTGAAAATTTATATAGTTATTAATTTAGGTTTTAAAAAATTTATCAAAATATTCATAAATTTTATCCGAACATCCACGGTTCAAAAAACAAAAAACTAACTGTTTAACAATAGTGAATTTCATAGGAGAGAGGTGTGATGATATTTGTTCCTAATATCATCTCCTTTTTAATAATACTGAGACAGTAGTAATAGACACCTAGTGTCGTAAGAGTTAGTATAGATCACTGACAAAGCACTCTTTTCCCTTTCCATTTTCATATATTTGGAAGCTCTAATTTGCATTTCATCCCAACTTTTTGATCAGTCAACATGCTGCTTACATTGGGGAAAAACAAAACTACTCAGCAAATTTGCCTGCTTGGTCCATGTAAAACTGTGCCTCCATATGACATATGGCTGACAAGGTGAGCAATTGTTCCTATGGTAAAAACCACTGCAGAAATCCTAGATAAGAGAGTGGAGATTCAAAGACGTCCAGGTTAATTTGTCCATGGTATCCCTTCTGCTTTGTACCATCCCGATGACTGTAAAGTCAATCTTTTATATGTTTTTTTTTATATGTTTTTAGTGTTTTAAAATTATTTTAATACCTTGATATTAAAAAAAAAAATTAAAATAAAAAAAATTATTTTAATATATTTTTAAATAAAAAAATTTAAAAAATAACTAATACCATAATTTCAAACAGGATAACAGATAGTATATGAAGAAAAAGGTTGTTATAACATCCAAAGTGGCAACTGGCCACAGAGTTAGCGTACAACATAAATCTGCTGCCAATCTCGTGTGGCTAAACTCAAACCTTCTTGGGCCGACTTGTTTGGTGTATTTATAAAAGTACGAAGGGAAAAAAAAAAAAAAAAAGGGTAAACCAGTTCAAGCTTATTCATTTTAATATTATTTATATTAATAAAATAATATAAGAAAAAAATAATAAAAATTTGCATCCTGACAATAATTGCTTATGTCACGTCTCATGCACATGATAATAAGTAGACAGCCCATACACCCTTCGAGTGGCACATTTGGGGCTTTCCGCTATGGCATTTTGAATCATCAGTGTTCTCTCAGTTATGATACAACACGTATGTTAGATGCCCCTCTAGTTTTATGCTGGCGGTCATTTTTCTTTTTTTTCTTTTTTTTTTTTCATGTCAATTCCTTAAAAATTTCATAATAACTTTTTAATTTGTTAATTTTTATATTTAATTTTTATTCTTTTGATTATATATTTTTTATTTTAAATAATCTATAAAATTAGATTTTTTTTTCAATTTCAACCCACTTTAATTTTCTCATTTTTTAAATTTAAACAATATTATTTTGATTACTATTTGTTTTGTTTGAGATCATTTTTAAATTGATTTTTTTTAATTTCATCCTTCTTTTTTTTCTTATTGAATTTTATCCTCATTCTTTTTATTGCTTTTTTTTTTTAGTTTGGTTAAATTGATTTTTTTTCTGATTTCATCATTCAATATTAAATTGGTTAAGAATTAAGTTTCTTAGTTATGTCAAGGTCGAGGATTTCACATGTTGTAGATTTTAGAGGTTAACCCAGGTTTAGAAAGTTTATCCGGGTTTACTTGTTTTTTTTTCAACTCGCATGTTTGAACTATCATTTGTATATTTAAACTATCAGATAAGTGAACTCAAAGACTTTTAGTATGTCTAAATTTTTAGCATGTTTGAACTATCATTTGTGCAATATTATTGACAAATGCATATTCTCCAAAATAGATGAGATAATATCATAATATGTGTTTCATACCACATGTGCGTATTATAACCAATAAGGATAATAAAAACTAAGATCTTAATTTTATATTGTGTGAGACCTTAAAAATTATTTACATGCACCTTTATAACTCTCGTTTATTTCTCAAAACTTAGATATGATATTTGTTATCCAAGGAACTATGAATGATATGATCTACATAGGCATTACTAGAAAAATGAGTCAAGTAGAAATTGAGGGATTTGAGAGAAAAGAAAGATCATATTAGTATTATCATATCAACTTATAGTCATTGGTAGACCAATTATGTTTTTCTATATCACAAAATATAATTATGAATACAGGAAGTATAATAAATGATATTATGAGAGATAAAAAGATGTGAGAAATGATCCAGGGTATTGTATATTGTATCTACTAGATATTCTATTATTCGATAAGTTATATATTCTTAACAAATGTATAACAATTAATATCTAGAAGCATGCCTAGTCACAAAGCCTATTTGTTAAGTATGAATTTTATATAATTAATGAGAGAATTGATCCCATCATGTGTGAGTGGAAGATAAAGGAAAAAAAATATATTTGAGTCATCCATGATAGATCAGCTTAATTCATATTAATATTATTTATATTAATAAATTAATATAAGAGAAAAGGATTAAAAGTTATGTATTTTCACAATAATTATCAAGGGTTATAACTCATCACCCTTATAATGTTTGCTAACATTAACATACAAGTAAAGAAGAAAGAGAGAAGAAAAATATAAAAAAGAAAATAACATAGAAAAGATAAGAGGAGAAGGAACTCTCAAAGAAAACTTTATCCTAATTCTCGGAATAATTATTTCTGCAAATAGGGTACATTTAGACCATGAATAAAAAACATGATTTTATTATTATTTAATGTGATTATACTTAGACTAGTGATATAAGTTTCATGTGACATGATAATATTGTTTTCTTCCTACTACTATTTTTTCTAACAAAGTCAAATGAACAATTACACATTAACATTAACATTGATTATTAAAATCAACAAAGAAACTATTAACAATTATTATAAAGACTAAATATTTTATTTGCCCATCTTGTTCATCCTCTTAGAATTTTTTATTCATAAGTGACATACTTGTAGCTAATTTCCTTTTTAGTCTATCAAGTTTTTTTTACATTTAAGTTGTAGATTCTAATTTAGTCCTTAAAAGTTCTTTTATTTTTGTTTTTGTTTTTGTTTTTGTCCTAGGTTTTTTCACTCTTTAGATTTCTTGTTACACTCAATGTGATGGAGATTATTTTGGGATTCAATGACATGACAATTGTGCATGAAGAAATTTTAAATTATTGTAAAAGATAAAATTAAAACGAAATGGACTAAATTTGATATTGTTAAAAATTGATAATTTTTTTCTTGTGTTTATTGTTCAAAAGTCATGTAAATCTACACCTTAGTTCCTTAATTTTAACTTTAGTTTTAGTTTGGACCCTTCTATTTTTTATTTTTCTTTTCAATCTCAAACTTTATTTGTTTAATGTTTCATTCCTCCTGTCATAAAAGATGAGAGATAAAGTTACTAAAAACTTTTTAGGAGAGAGGAAGTTTTTGAGCGGTCAGATTCTAATCATCAATAACTTTAATTTTGATGTTGATGGATTCATCTTTAAGAGATAAACTTAATAAATGTGGTTTTCACCTTCAATGATGTTGAGAAAAGTAAATCAGGGTCTAGGGATTTATGTTATTTCATTTTGAGTTTTTAGATCGATTGAAATGTGTTTTATTGTTAGAAATAGGTTATAAAGGTTTATAAGATTTGTTTTTCATTTTTAAGTAAAACAAAAGGGTTGAAATCTGGGTTTTTAAGGTCTAAAAACTTGAATCCTGATTTTTCAGCCACCAAAAACACCTTCAATGGACAAAAAAGATGACAAGTGGTCGACGTGTCATCTGCTCAAGTTGGCAACTCATCGTCTACCAATTTTTTAAAAAAAAATAGGTCGAATGACATGTAGGCTACCCATTTAAAAATAAATAGAAACCGAGCAAGTTGACATGAGTTTCATTTAGGCCAGTCGTGCATGTCCAAACCATGCAGTTGTAGATCTCTATTTTTCCCATTTCTTTTTCCTTTTTTGTATTTTTTATTGAATTATTTTAAAATAAATTTATTTAAATGATAATTAAAGAATTATCCAATTATGCCATTATTTTTAAATGATATTAATATTTTTTATAGTAATACTAAATTTTTTTTCTAAATAGTTATATATGAACCTAATATGCATAATTCTTTAAATATGGATGAAATATTTATTTTTTAAGTATTTATTGTAAATTTTTGTATAATTATTCTCAACAGTATTATTGTTATATTTTTAATACGTTCATGTCAAAATTATCAATTCATTATTTTATGTTATTAAAAATTGATTTTAAGATTATGATAAGCTCTTGTTTTAAAAAAGCTCATGATAAAAACCTATTTTGCCAAACAAAAGAAGAGGAGGAATGCATTAATAAGGGAAAGAGATTTTAATTAAAGAGAAAAAAAAAATTTAGATGTTTTTCAAATTGTTAGAATTTTTTTTATCTTTATTTTGATTATTTATTGTTTCTATACCATAAACAACTAAAGAAAGATATACTTTTTTTGTTAAGAAAATTATATTAATAAAGAAGAAAATTTATACTAACAATTATATTTTTCTACAAATTTTAAATCATTATATTTATGATAAAAAAAACTATTTTTATTGTCATATAATTAAATAAATAAAAAACTTAATTGAACTCTTTATATCACCAAATCGAATATCTTTATATGCATCTCTCTTTAAGCTTTTTACTTATGTTTTTTTTTATTAAAGTTAACAACTTTTTTTACTATTATTAGTTCATATAATTTTGCTTTATTTCATTAAATGAACACATCAATTTTCTAATTCTCAATTTTCTCTTTCATTAAAAATAATTTGGCTAGTAAAACCCAGCAAGAAGGCAGTGTTTGAGACATATAGGGTGTGGTGTAGCTATAAGATAATATGCAAATAAGCTACTAGAAAGTATTGCAGATATGATCAGAGAAAATAGAAACAAGTGCCTTTACATGTACAAACAAACCTGAGGAAATGAAGTTAAAGCACTGGTAGATTGTATAAAGCATAAATTCACTTCTATTGACAAGTAAAAGAACTATGAAATTTAGTGCGTTCATTGGCCTAACTCATATCATGTAACGTCTATACAATCAAAAGGTTACAAGGTAATTTAGAATGTTACATTTTGATACCTGAACTTCAATATGCTTTCTATGGAACACTTAGATGATACGAGGTTGATACTGTAACAGCCCCCAAGCAACTTCTCATCTACAACCGCAAAAAAAGCTCGAAAGTTGAGCGATGATTTATACAGTGCATAGTTGATTGCCACTGCCCTAAACCAAAAAACAATCCCTACAATAACTGAAACCCCAGAGGCAAGGAGAGGAACTATATTTTCTGAAAAAAAGATACGAGGAGAATCCAGCACTAGATTCAAGTTTTGTTGGTAATTTTATCCAAAAAAATGATGCAATAAACCTCATGGCTGCATAAAGGTTGAAATTGTAAGGGCAGTACTGAAGAAATTCTACTTCCTTCCAACATAAGCTGCTAATTTAGACAAGTCCGGAATCCAAAATGATAGCTCAGAAGACCCAGTAGCAAACATAAGACTTCCAGGTGCCCATTTTATGACATGAGGCTCAGTTTCATATGTCACCCAACTCGCAACCTACACAGACAAAGAAAAGAGATCACTATGTCTGATGTAAATCAAGGAACAAATTGAAAATATGTAAGAGAATAATGGTTATTGTACTTCTTTCCCACTCCTTACACTCCAAGCATGCACTCGGCCATCACCTGAACCTGTCAAAATATCAGAACCATACAAGTAAAGTTAGCAAGGAGTCACAACAGGGAAGACTTGCCTATTAAAACAGGTGAATTCTAGGTTTGATGTCAGATAAATTTTCTAGCAAATCTTCTGGCGGTGTTTAAAAAAACCAGCTCATCTATAATATTTACATTATTTAAACCAACCCAACCCAACTCATTAAAATCGGATAATATGAATATTACAGATGATAGTGGATCAAAAAACCTAAGAAATAGATATCACTGGTCAGGTGGCGGATTAGGATTTTTAGAACCAAATCAACCTGACCCAACCTGTATGCTGTATATAGCTCACTTACAGTGTAACACTATATTCTAGAAAGTCTTTGGTATAAATATTTTTTCTCTCTCATTTTTTTTTGGTTGTTGTTCAGAACTTAATTTGTTGTTATATGTTCTGTATTTTTTTTTACAATTGATTCTTCCATTTTAGTCAATTGATTAGTAAGCCTAAATTATTTGTTACAGTTTATAACAGGTTTTGAGCTAATTTATTCAGCCCAAATCTTAGTTCTGATTAAGCCCAACCCTTAGATATTTGTAGTATCCATAAAAAATCTAGCCCAACCAGATATATCCAACACGCCGGGTCCAAAAAAAAATTGAATGGATCGGGTTTACAATTTGTAAAATATCAAAAGTTAGGTTCGATAAAATTATGAGCTCAAACCCGACCCAACTATATCCATGAACACTTCTAAAATTTTCTATTTCTGATGGTTCAGCCCATGTGCAGGATTGATCCCATTGAATAATAATTTTACACACAGAACCACTGTGAAGCTCTTCATTCCAAGCATGCAAATCTGAGGTACCAACTAACTGAAAAAAGATTTAAATTAGTGTCACCTCAACTCCAAAAGAACTGGTGGCAGATGCAATACCTGATACAACGAACTTTCCTTCAGGACTGAAAGATGCCTCTAATGTGGAATCGATTGAAACTGGTTTCACATTGTATGTAGATAACTAATACAACAGCGAATATGGAAGGTCAGCAAATATGTAGATAACTGATTCATTGAACTGTTCATGAATCATCATCCAAAATCTTCATCATTTAATAAGAAAAGGAAAATGTATTAAAAAAACTCAAATTCAG
The DNA here is from genome assembly GCA_019202695.1 of Populus x sibirica. Lineage (NCBI taxonomy): Eukaryota > Viridiplantae > Streptophyta > Magnoliopsida > Malpighiales > Salicaceae > Populus > Populus x sibirica. The sequence continues at coordinate 1,076,474 of JAGMVL010000125.1, read as the reverse complement.
ACTCACAAGTGTTCCACGGAATGAATCAAGTACATGAATATGCCCATCCATGGTAGTCAAGAGCATTAGTCTTCCATCATTGCTGAACTTTACCGCATTTGCATCAGATACATCTCCTCCAACAGAAAAGATGTCAAAAGGACCCTGAAACAAATAAATCCTTGCTAAATAGTTGTGAAGTTACTTATGCAACAGCTAATCCTCTTTACACGTTTTCATGCATAAACACTAACCTTTTCATACTTGCGAGAATCAAACATTCTAATGTATCCTCCAAATGCAATTGCAAAGACTATCCCTTGATCATCATATGCTGCAGCAGGCCTTCCTTGTACACGTAAAAGACCCTACAGCATAGACAAGGAATCAGAATACAAGATGAATAGAGAGAGCACCTTTCTCTAAGCAAGCATCTATATTCCAACTTGTCAACCTGGCACTTTTCAGCTCGTTGATCCCAAAGCAAAACAGTTCGATCGAGAGAACCGGAGATAAAGCATTCTTTGCGAGAGCACAAACTTAGCGAGACAACCCTTAGAAAAACAACATGAAATGTGACTTCATGATACAGATATGTCCAGTAGAAGCAATCACTAGGGAGTGAAATAAATGCCATCGATATTGGAAACCTTACCTGTCATGGTGACCTTTAAAATACCGCAAATACTTGTTATCGTTCAACGAGAGAAGTCGCAGAGATTCTGCATCCATAATACATGCATGGTATTAAATACAGCATGATAAAGCAAGCGTAAATCCATGATCTAGCCTTGAAAAATAAATAAATGATCAAAAAGATATTATAAAAATGCAGTTGTGGCTAACGTACCATCCCATCCATTTTTTGAGGAGTATAAAACAGTTGTAGGATCAGATGTGAAGCAAACCAGATCAACCCCATACTTTTTGCTATTAATTGCCTTCAAGCATCTGAAGTTAAACATGTTGTCTCCATAATTCATGCCAATAAGAAAACATGGTCCAACAACCACCATAAAATAAGAACAAGAAAATATCAATCTGTTATGAACAAGATATGCCGCTTCCCTTAAATAATTACATCCATACTTCTATGATGACATAAAAATTCAACAAATCTATTGCTCAAGTAGCTCCAATAACATAAAAGAGTTGCAAAACTGCCATCTATAGCATTAAAACCAAGCAACTAGTAAAAAATCCCCTTTAAATTCTTATCAAACTTTCTTCTTGAATCTCTCATTCACAAAGAGTCAAATAGACAGAAGATTAGCATTTTCAACCCAGTTTTGCAATCATTATAATTCCCAGCAACCAAAATGATTTACTATATAAAAATGATATACAGTAACTCAACCTGAAAACATAACAAAAAAAACAAATCCGAGCAAATGCTTTTGCTTACCGAAGTTAAATCACACACTTCGCTAACACAACTACCTACAGCATAGAATTTCCGAAATATAACAATAATTTCTTCAAATACGTAAAATTTTCAAAAACATCCCCCTTTGCCCACCATCTGCTCTGAAGACAGGCATAACAAAATCACCCTAACATGACTAATATCCACCAAGATGTTATCAAATATTAAAAGCTTAAGCTATAAGCTTGCAGGAAAAGAAAGCTTACGCGGCGCCGGCAACATCGTAAAGTCGAATAGATTCATCGTCACTAGCAGTTACTAGATAACTTGATGTCTTATGAAAATCCATGGAACTAATTCTTCCGTTCTGTGACCAATAATGAAACAAAAGGTGAGTAATGCTGAAAAACTGAAAGAATTATCAAATGGGGTGTTTTAAAAATGAAAGAAACATACATAATCTCTAAAAACCATGCCAGTTTCCATGCTTTGAAGAATTTCTTCTGTTAGTTCTAATGATACTTTCTCTTCTCTCTCTTGTTGCGTCCCTAAGTTTTTTTAACAAAAAAAACAAAAACAAAATCAGTGATTTAAGAAAATAGCATAAAGAAACGAGTGACGATGAGATTAGGAAGAAGATAAAATTGAATACGTACCAACCATTGTTAATGAATTTTAACTGGTAAATTTGAGATTTTGAACAAGAAGATGTGTAAAGCTTCGATGAACAGGCAGAGCTTCTGAATTCTTACCTGCTGGGTTTTAATTTTGGCGTTTTGTAGGTACTCTTTATGGGGAAGTATGGGGCCCGGGCTTGTATTGCCCGGAGCGGCCCAACTTGTTCGATGGAAATTATGGCGTCCCGATTAGTAATTGAGGACTTTGTTTTTGTGAAAATACTGTGACTAAGCATAAGAAATGAGTTTCTTTTCCAGTTTTTTCCTTTCCATTTGGGCTTAGAACATTGGCTTTGTATCAAGACCAGTCCATGTAGATTGGAATAGCAAAATTTCATGTCTCAATTGTATATCTAAAAAAACCACATGGTTTGGGTGGTTTGGGGAACTTTTTGGACCAAGAGCAGGAAAAGTGTTCCTCCTTTCTATTAATCATGATTCCAAGTTCTATAAATATATGTGTGGATGTGAAGATTACAAAATTGATATGATGGCCACCAGATTTAAACATATATTTCTTTATACAGAGAGACATAGTTATTTGGGAGTTACCTTGATGATGTAAAATACATAAAATATATGTCGTGGATGGAGTGAGTTCATCTATAAATTGATGAGTCAATTTAAATTATGATTTAAAAATACACAACACTAAAACAATATTGTTTCAGGGGTTTAAAAAAACTAAAAATAAAATCATTTAAAAGAAACAAAAACAAAACTAATTATAAGTAAAATTAGATCTAGTTAGATTTCAAGTTAATGAATTGAGGTTAATTTGTCAAGTCAAATGGCATTCTATCCATGATTAAAAGTAATGTAAATAAGTGCATAAAGTTATAAAAAAACAAAACAAAACATTCTAACAAGTCAATAAATATCTCGAAAGGTAGTCGAGACAAAACAATCAATTATTGCTATATTCATAACAAAGGGGATATTTTTGTTTTGATGGATTCTTCGATCAAAATTTTTTTATTATAAGTACACTAATTACAAAAGCAAACCAAGAGATGTGAGAAAAACATTATGTAACAACTCTTTATGGATTACAACCATGTTTTTTATTTTTTATGTACAAGACTTTTTTTTCTTTTCTTTTAGGTTTGTGTAACACTTTGTATTTTCTCGTTAAAATTTTCATCCATGCTAATTATTTATAATTTTTTAAAAAAAAATACAAATATTCTTTTTGTATAAAATAGAGTAGCTTAATGACTCTAAGAAATAGATGTTCTTGAAGGAATTTGCATGTGACATATACAAAATAAATCATATTAAACATTTGCATCATCCTAATTACTAACATTTAATAATTAGATGATCAAAATCAATTTCATTATATTTTTCTTTAAGAACGTTGATCTTATATCAATTTTCAATATTTTTTATTTTTCATTATTTCCCGATAAATTTTCTTCCCATAATTTTATTCATCACCTAATCATCCTTCCATCATGATAATTGTTTCATTCATAATCTAGTTTAACTCGTTACTATACGATTTATTTTTTACAACTTTAAAATTGATCGGTCTCATTCAAACACTTTCTTTCGTCCAATGTTTGAGGTTATTTCATAACTCTTTTCCACTTTATGAATATATTCAATTTATATTAATATTATTATTTCATAACTTATGGATTTTACCTCTAATTTATTTCCTCAACACATATAAATCATATAATCTTTTTCTCTCAACCACCTTTAATACATATTATAACTCATTGCATAAATATGTTTGATTCATATTGTTATTTAATTCACAACATATTTAATTCATGTTGCTTTTTTACTTTCCTAATATTTATTTCATCTATGATATATCGTACTTTAATCCATATAACACTCTTGTTATATTGAGAAATTTTCTGGTTTCATTATTTATTCCACTTATTTCATATCCATTTCTATTATTTATAATTTATCACAGAACCTTTCATTACTTTAATACTTGCAAGACGTGCTCAAATCATCCTTCTTTTTTGTTAAACTTTGTCGGTAGAGCTAATTAAATACACAGTCATTAACCTGTCAACACAACCAAACTCATATATACCTTATTACATTACATGTTACTGTAAATACCAATTACATGATTTACTACTTAGCATGATGTTGCGAAGTACCTGAAAATTTATTTAATACCAAATACAATTAGCTTTATACATAATGAATATTTTCTATTATCTCTTCTATATATTTATCACATCAATTACTAAATAGTTAATTTCTTATTTTACCCATAACCTTACAAATCAATACAGTTAACACAATTTAAGGACATACCAATGTCCTCTCTAACCCAAACTAGGCATTTGTTCCATTACTAAATTAACTGATTTTTCTAATTGTCCATTTATTAGGGCACTAGTCCTATTAATCAGGGTAACTAGTTTTTCCAATTACCTATTAACCAGGACAATAATCTCATTAACTAGATAACTAGTTTTTTCGATAGTTCATTAATCAGGACACTAGTCTCATTAACCATCTATCTCTCAACTTTTTCTTCATTTCTTCCTCTATCTCTTTTTCTTCCTCTCAAGTACGATTTTCTCTCCAAAATATGGTCTCTTTTCTTTTTTTACCTTATATATATGAAAAAAACTACAATGCCCCGAATTATTAACACTCATAATAATGCATACAAGAGCACTGCCTTCTTTTTAAATTATTTTTTCTTGACTTCATATATATTTTTATCACAATATATGAAAAGACCACATTGCCTTTCATAAATATCTATATGTTCCTTTCTATCAAATTCTGGTCTGTTGGTATTTTCACAAGACTTTTCTAGATTCCGATTGACCTGAAAATTCAACCAAAGTTAGAATAATGTCAAAAGACTACTCGTAAAATCTTAGCTTGTTCAAACAATCAAATTGAGAGATATAATTGATATTATAAAACTGGTCATTAGATAATTTTACGTCAAAAATCCGAATTTTGCGTACCATTTCATTTACTTACATTGTAGTGATTTTTAATCTAATTCATTGATGACTCCCATCCATAACCTTCATAAAAATTTGTTATGAATTTTAACAACTTTCAGTCAAAATAGCATGATTGTACGTAAAGCTTATACCGATAATCAACATTTTCACGTGTAAAATCATACATTATTTTTTTCTTAGAATCCCACTATATTACTATTATTATTACTGTATCATGGTATGGTGGGATACAACATGATGATTTTAAGGCAACCGAAGCTTCTAATCAAATAAGGACTAAACAAAAGTAATTTTGAAAATAGAGGATTGGAATTAGTATAAATAAAAATAGAGGAGGAAACATAGTGTAAGATCAAGAGTAGAGGGACTCAAAGAAGATTTTAACGTCTGAAATTGGTCGATGTTTTATGTGGGCTTTCTTCTTGGAAAGCAGAAACAAATGAATTATATGCTTCGTGGAGCCCAGTTTTTGACAAGTTTCCCGTGAAAATGAGGGACCATTTGCCAACGGTGAGCAGTCAAACATCAATCAACCACCGACCAGGGCCCATCTACCATTTTAAGGTTGGATAGCGAACTTCTCTTTTATTTTTATTTTTTCAGAGTTTTAAAGATTTATATGTATTCTGGTTTAAATCTCTTTTTTTTTTTTTGTTTGATAGGATGTAATTTAACAATTATACACGACATTATTTTTCACATCAATCTATTAAAATAATTTAAAAACATAAAAAAAAATTAAATTTTAAAAAAATTAAATTTTAACTGTATTCTCAAGCACACTGTATTCTTAGAGTGTGTTTGGCAGTGTGTTTGCGGGTGCTTTTCAAATAACTTTTCGTGTCAAAATGCATGCCAATGATGTTTTTTTATTTTTTAAAAATTATTTTTGACATTAGCACATCAAAACGATCCAAAACGTATAAATCATATTAAATTTTAGCAAACAATAAAAAAATTTTAAATTTTTTAGGAACGCAGCCACAACCGCGTTCCCAAACGCTGTCTTAGAGCAGGAAAAAAAAACCCCAAGAGAAAAGGATCATAGAAATAATATAATCTACAATTTCCTGTCATTTCCGTACACAATGAGGTTATTGCGAGCTGTGTATTACCACCCCACACCTTAAGATCACAATTCACAACATTAATCATCCTCCAAACAAGAAGCTAATAAATTCAATTACAATTATACACCAATCAATCTATAAGGAAAAAAGAAGAAGAAAAAGGATGGACACAAATTAAATGAAACCTGTCTCACGTGACCGGGACGGGCATGGCCATCTCACCGGTGTCATCGAAGGAGCTACTAGCAGTAGAGTCACGGTTGATCTCCTCCTGATCGGTCAATGATGATTTCTTGATAAACTCTATACAGTCTGCAACAGCTTCACTATGATGAGGATCAGCAGGATAATAAGATGATCTCTTCTTCATTACATGATGATCCGGCGATGATCCAGCAGCGTTATGTGTGGCCTTAGACAGAGCAGATAACATCATCAGACGAAACACAGCTTGTCGAAAACGTTCAAGGAGAGTCATTGGGGATAAACGGTGGTTCTTGATTGTGCAGGTTGTGTTGACTCTAAGCCTGGGGATGCAGAGATGGCTCTTCATTCTTTTTGGGCTGTTAATTCCTTTCTCCATCTTCTCTCGAGTTTTTGTGCAGGTGGGTGCTCTGGAGTTTTTGGCGTGGGTCATCTCATCATACGAGGATTTTATATGCGAATCTATTACATGAGACAAGTTTTAGTTGTATTTTTTTTGTGTGGACACGGTGTATATATGGTGAGACTTGGCTGGCTCACATCATGTAGCTAGGCTAGTAGCCGCTGTATATAAGCTTACTCAAAGTGGGGATTAAAAAAGTAATGTACACTTTATTTCTTAACTACAATTATTTAATTTGGGATGTTTTTTTTCCTTTTATAATTGTGCACAAATAATTAAATTAAACACTGATGTCCTCTTTTCTAAGCCTAGCTGCTTGAGCAGAATGATCAAGGGGGTGCGTAGTCAAGTGAAATTTCCACTATATCATTACGTAACACGAAATTTGGAATGGATTCTTAGTAAAGAAACTTCCCTTTAATTGTTGTAGTATGCTGCTATATGTATAAAAAAATCTTTATGGTCAAATGCTGCCACTCTAGAGGGGATCGACTATCAGTGCTCCGCATAGGGGCAAAAAATGGTGAATATTTCATGTGGGATAATCCAGAATTCTGCATAGTTAATCATAGCGTGTAAGAAAATTAGCTGGAAATGCTGCGATTATCAGTTAAGTCAACCCTAATTTAACAATGCACTAACATGGAACAAGGTAGGTTATGGACTGTTTTTTTTTTCTTTCGTCAATGTCTAGTGACATAAATATTCAATTTAGGCCATACATAAGCTCCTTCACTGGACACTTGGTGTTGCTATAAAAGGTAATTAAGGTATAATGATAAAGTCAGGAGAAAACTTCAAAGGATTTTGGGCTTTCTACGATTGTTTGATAGGTTTTGGAGATTGAGCAGTTAAAGATGGTTGTTGAACTTGGATCTCACGAGCACCTGTAGAATGGAAGAAATCTTTGTGGTGATGTGAGTTCGTAGGGAAGATATAATAAGAGGTTGAATGAGAGAGTGTGAGTTCCTTTTAGCTCTCTTTGCGTTTTTCAAGCAATTTGGACTCGATTTTTTAACTTTTTTTTCTCCATGTTAGGCTAGGTTTTGTAACCCTTTTTTCTTTATCTTAGATTCGATTTTTCAGGTTTTTTTTTTAACAAGATGGAGGTACCCCGAATAAAGACATGGATTTGATATGGAGATATTTTTCATAAATAGATACTTAAGGATATTTTTCATGGAGACCGGTGGAGAATTTTTTATTATTATTATTAACATGAGTGTCCCGGTTAGCTTGCGCGTACCTCGACTAATCTCACGAGTCCTAAAGTTAACGACCATGTAAGCCTCCAGTGACCATCATATTAGCAACCACGGGGCTCGAACCTGAGACTATAGGAAGAGCAAACCCCTTGGTCCCAAACTCTTATCACTGGATCACCTACTAGATGGTTCCGGTGGAGAATTTTCGTAAGAGGCATTGCATGTAGATTTTTCACATAAATCATTTTTGTGGAGAATGTCTTAGGTTTTAGGTCATCCCGTACCTAGATAGAGACCATAGTGTACCAGGTAAATAACATATGCCTAAATGTCTAAATAAAATATTTTTAAATTTTATTCAAATAATCAATGACTATAAATTTTAAAAACAAGTATGATTTAATAGAACAGACACACTTCATATTATAATATCAAAATCAGAACATGTTGCAAAGTTGAGAATAATAGAATGTGTTGGGTTGTGCTTTAGCCAACCTTCCTATTTATATATATGTGGCAGAACACAGCAGTAACTGTAGGGATTACAACATTGGAATAATCCTATATTAATTTCCTATTCTGATATATACAAGCTATACATTCTATAATATGCCCCCTCAAGCTGAGGGTGGGGGATCAACCCGAAGCTTGAACCGAAAAGCGAAAGGATGCAACAGAAGCGGTTTAGTGAAGACATCGACAAGTTGATCCCGAGAGGGAACAAAATGAATCTGAATCTCTTTCTTGGCAACGCACTCAAGGACAAAGTGATAATCCACTTCAACATGCTTAGTACGAGCATGGAAGATAGGATTGGCTGAGAGATAGGTAGCACCAAGATTATCACACCAAATGGTAGGAGCGAAACCGAAGGAACCTCGGCAGATCTGTTAATAAGTATTGAAGCCAAATGACTTCAGGCGGTACCATCAACAAGAGCTTTATACTCAGCCTCAGTAGAGGAGCGAGCAACTGTGCGTTGCTTGCCGGATTTCCAAGAAATCGGCGTCTGATAAAAAAGACAAGATAGCCACCCGTAGACTTGCGGTCATCAATACAACCAGCCCAATCTGCATCTGTAAAGCCATGTAGAGCAAAAAAAAAGCCTCGAGTGATATGAAAACTATAAGATGTCGTACCTTTAAGATAACGTAGAATACGCTTAATAGCGGCCCAATGAGAATCTGTAAGAGCATGCATAAACTGACAGACTCTATTAACAACAAAGCATATATCTGGACGAGTGAAGGTTAGATATTGAAGAGCACCCACGATTTGACGAAATCGTGTAGGATCAGAGAATGAGTGATCCGGTAATAAAGTGACTTTAGAAGGGGAGACTGGAGTATCAACGAGTTTGCAGGAAGTCATACCAGTGCAGGTGAGGATGTCAAGAATATATTTATGTTGACGCAACATTAAACCCATACCGGTAGACTGAACTTCAATACCCAGAAAGTAGTGAACAACACCTAAGTCACGAAGCTTGAACTCAGAGCTAAGTAACTGTATTAGATGATGAAGCATAGCAGAGTTGCTACCCGTTAGCAGAATATCATCAACATACACCAAGAGATAAAAGATATTAGTCCCATCAGATAAAATAAACAGGGAGGTGTCAACCTTGGAAGTGCGGAAGCCGATGAAGAGCAAAAAATCACTTAGACGAGTGTACCATACTCTCGGTGCCTGTTTCAAACCATACAATGATTTGTGCAATCGCACACATGAGATGGAAGAGAAGAGTCAACAAAACCTGGAGGCTGTTTCATGTAGAACTCTTCAGTAAGAACACCATTGAGGAAGGCATTATGAATATCAAGCTGATGAATCTTCTAATTTCGTGAAACCGCGATAGAGAAAACCAATCTGGACAAAGGCCCCGATTAATAACTGGACTGAAGGTTTCAGAATAATCAATACCTTCCTGTTGGGTGAAACCTCTAGTAACAAGGCGCGATTTATAGCGCTCAATACTACCATCAACACGACGTTTGATCCGATATACCCATCTACTGCCAACAACGTTCATCGAAGAATGAAATGGAACCAAAGACCAAGTGCGATTTGAGCACAAAGCAGCGATCTCATCACACATAACATTATGCCAAACTGCATACCGGTCAAGATCGAGAATGCAAAAGGCTCAGAAGAGGGAGAATACAAGCCGTGTGGAGGCAGCGGAAGCAGCCAGATTTGCTGTCTTTGGCTGCCGCGGTCTGAGAGTCATAGGATGTCTGTTGCGTGCTGGTGGAGACGCAGGGGAAGATGGTGGCAGTGAGGAGACCTATGGCAGCTGATAAGAGGATAAATCAACCATAAGTTGCAGACCAGCTGGAGAGGATGATGGAGAGGCAGCCGCAAGCACAGGACTATCAGCAGAGGAGGGGCTGTAAGCAGAGACCGAATCTGTAAGGATGCTGGCCAGGGAGGGCAAAGTAGAGGATGGACTAGATAGTGCCCCAAGACCATGAGGAGATGAGACCAATTGACGAACTGAACCTGCATTATAAGGGTTAGATAAACAAGCATGGGATGATGGCTAAGGGATGGGTGGAGGTTGTGGTCGGGTGGCGGTTTAGAGTGGCAGAGCTGAGTGCTGGTGGTTGTTTGGGTGGTTGGTAGAAATGGGTTGCGGTGGATAGTGGAGCAGATTTGGGAGGGTGACAGTAGTGGGTAGGGTGGGGGTTATGGTCGAGACCTTTGTAATCTGTTCAGAATTATCAAATGGAAACACATGTTCATGGAAACAGACATGACGAGAAATATAAATACGGTGAGATGCAATGTCAAAACATCGATAACCAAGATGGGAGGAACTATATCCAAAGAACACACATGGAGAGGAACGAAAATCCAATTTATGATTATTATATGGACGCAGAAAAGGAAAACAGAGACACCTAAAAGTACGCAGAAAATGATAATCAGGAGACCGGTGAAATAAACAATCAAACGGAGAGCGATGGGCAAGAACATGAGTAGGCATGCGATTTATAAGATAAACAGAGGTTTCAAAAGCATAATTTCAAAATCGAAAAGGTGTTTTACATTGCCCTAAAAGAGTAAGACCTGTTTCCACAATATGCCTATGACGATGCTCTACTGTGCCATTTTGTTCATGAGTGTGAGGACAAATCAGACGATGATGAATACCAATAATCTGAAAAAATGTGGATAATTTTCGGTATGCACCACCCCAATCAATTTGAATAAATTTTATTTTTAATGAAAATTGATGTTCAACGAGAGGATAATACCATACATATTTAGTATAAGCATCAACAAAGATAACAAAATAACGATAGCCATCTGAAGAAAAAAAAGGAGCAGGGCCCCATACATCACTAAAAATTAACTCAAGCAGAGGAAGTGTTGTGACCCGTAGGTCCTAAAGACAAACGCGATGATTTTCCTAAAGGACAACTTTGACATTGAAAATTAAGATGTTTGTTGTTACAAATGATCTTATTTTTTTAGATTAACAATTGAAAAATACGTGAAGTGGGATGACCTAGTCGACGATGCCATAAATCGACAGAGGCAGAAGTGTAGGGAGACTAATAGGCTTGAGGAACTAACGTGACAGAAGAGTTGGTCAGGGTATAGAGACCATCTTTACTCTGACCTGAGAGAAGGACTTCATGAGTGTTGAGATTCTTGACATAAAACACACGAGGGTGAAATTCAAAATAAACATTATTATCAAGATAAAATTTCTGAACAAAGAGCAGAGGTTTCGTGATTGTAGGAACATGAAGAACATTAGATAAGGTGAAAGAACGATGTGGTGTATATATTTTTGTATGACCAAGATGAGATATAGGGAGGCCCTTACCATCACCAACATGCAAATTATCATTACCAAGATACGGTTCTGAAGCAGTCAAGGTGGCAAGATCAGGTGTGACGTGTTGATTGGCACCGGTATCTAGAAACCAATCAACAGAACCGGTTGAGAAGAGATTGTGCTGCACCAGATTAGCAGTAGGCTGTTGGCCATAACCTTGCTGCTGGAATTGAGGATAGTGGGGAGCTGTATGGTTGAAATTTTAACACAGTTGGCAGCGGGGATTCTGCCCCCTATTGCGCTGCCAAGAGCCCTGCCAACTGTCATCGAAGGATGAGTTCTGGAAGCTGCGGTGATCGGTCCGGGGGCCGCAAACCAGCTTGCCTCTCGCGCGCTGGACTGGTTGGGACGCCAGCCACCGTTGAAGCGGCCCCTGCTGCGGCCAGAATTGCCAAAGGTCTGGCGCTGCGCAACAAGGGCAGATGATGAAGTGCTGGGTGTGGGCAGCAAAGGAGCATGTATGACAGCTGAGGATTTATGAAGAAATTCATGCGTGAGGAGATGACTGTGAAGATCTGCATATGATAAAGGTTCGACCTTAGTAATAAGACTTGTAACTAAGTCTTTAAACTCTCCCCAAAGACCACAAAACACATATAAATTGAAATCTTCAAGCGAAACTGGCCGACCAAAGCGGCCAATTCATCAAATAAGGCCTTAGCTTTTTGCATAAATTGAGTTACCGATTCATCACCCCGTCGAAGATCCCGAAGAGAGCCGTGAAGTTGCATAATATGAGAGTTGGAGGTGGAAGCGAGAGCTCGCTCAAGAGTGTGCCAAGCTGAAAAAGAGCTTTGACAGACCAACAACAAGATGCAAAACTTCCATAGATAGGGAGGAAAGAAGAGCACTCGAATAAGTTGGTCCCGTTGTTTCCAACCGAAGAAAGAGCGAATTTACCTGAAAAGAGATACCATCTCCTGGCAAGAACATGTGAAGATGGACATGTGTTGGAGCCATCAACAAAACCAAAAACTCCTTGGCCTAGGAGATACGGCAAAGATCTGCATACGCCAATATAAATAATTGGTGTTTGTTAATTTGAGGGAGATGACTTGATGAGTGTGAGAGAGGGAGATAATGCTTACGGCAGTAGAGACAGCAGCTACATCAGACATAGGTTGCAAGAGGAGGCGTTCACCAGTCATGGCAGAGGAGAAACCAGGCGGTAAGGCAGCAGAGAAGAGCAGAGGAGGCGCCGGCAGGGAAGAAGGCCGCACTGCTGGAGAAGAAGGCTGCACTGCTGGTGTTGCAGAGGAAGAAGATGTATGTGGTGGCTGTTCCATTGAAGAAGGGAGGCTGCAGGGGAATGTTGGCTGTGAGAAAAGTAGGTTAATTATTTTTAGGGTTTTGCGGCTCTAATACCAAGTTGAGAATAATAGAATGTGTTGGGTTGTGTCTTAGCCAACCTTCCTATTTATATATGCGGCGGAACACGGCGAAAGAATCGTAGGGATTACAACATTGGAATAATCCTATATTAATTTTCTATTCTGATATATACAAGCTATACATTCTATAATAGTCGGTATATTTCAAAGAGTTGGAAAAGAATTACTGGAAATACCATTGGCACTATTTAATCTCTAGTGGGTTAATTTTGTCATTAATATAAAAATAAATCACCAATGTAATTACAAACAGTTTTTTTGGCTAGTGATATTCCATCTTCATCAATGGAAATATCGACGGAATGATGCCGGGAAAAAAAAATTGGCGTGCTTTTTTATCTGTAAATTCATCAGTGACTGTATTACCGACAGAATGACTGATAAAACAGAAATCATCGACAATAATTTTTTCGACAAACAATAATCATCCGTGATCCATCGGTAAAAATCATGTTGATGAAATTAATGCTTAAATACCAACGAAATATTTCCACAATAAAATGTAAAATTCAGGTAGTGATCGAGACAACAATGAAATCATAGAAATGATATGTAAGCATGCATGTGAAGCATCTTTGCAGTTTGATGGTAAAAACCTTGAATTTGTTTTTCTAATAACAGTGTATCCTTATTATTATTATTATTATTATTTTGAAATACTAATATTGAATTTAATTTTTACTCTCTAGTTAATTCATAAAGAAAGTCACATTCTTAATCAGGGATTTATAAAAATAAAAATAAAATCCATCAACCTCTCTTCTGAGATTCAAACCCAAAATGATAATCAGGAAAAACATCTTAATAATATTGAAACTAAGATTAGCCATAAATCTAAACCCGTTCTCTAACATTAAGAGGCATTATTAACACCGTTTGCAAGCTATTTAATTAAAATGGAAATTAGAAATTGTAACATGCTAGTAGCTAAGAGAGAGGCCATAAAGTCAAAGCATGGAAGCCATTGGCTGATCACACTCATGGCTAAAGAAAACGAGAGAGAATTGCCTTGACTGATAAGGTTCACATGGTAACATGTGCAAGGTTACATATTTATAATCCTCCCCGTTATACGTGCGTCACCCGCACCTCTATTCAATTCAGACGACAGCCGACCCATCAGGAAAGCTTGCATATTGTATGCCTCTGAAACGAGACGTCCTCCACAATTTTGTTGCTCAAAACAAAGGGAAAGATACTGGGGAGATTTGGGTGGACTAAAGTGTGATATAAAATAATATTTTCTTAGCAAACAATTATGAGAAAGGTGGAGGTTTTTAACTATCATACGTGGGAGTGGATTTTCCACCATGCTTCTGATTTGGATTCCCTGTCGGCTTGTTCGTCTGCTAAATCTGTAACCGTGATCGATGGAGTCATCCTTCAACCATTTGATCAGATGTGACGAGTGTGGACTGTGGATGTGTAATCCGCCTCATATTGTGGGACTTAGAGTTTTCTTAATGCATTAAAATGTTGACAGAGTGAGTTCAGAAAATGAAAAGGTTATTGGGGCAGAAATGGAGACAGGGAATTAATGGGTTCGACTAATTGCTCGTGATGATCCTTGGACCACCGCAGGATCCTTTTCTCTGGGTGGATTCTATAGAGGTATCGTCCCTGGGCTATTTAATGCTCAAGACAGGTATTCAAGTATTTTAGAATATGAAAGTGATTGTTTTTAAAAATATATTAAAATAATATTTTTTTAATTTTTTAAAATTATTTTTGATATTTATATATAAAAATGATCTAAAAATATTAAAACACATTTATTTTTTTATAAAATCATTTTTGAATCGCAAAACTAAAAACACTGTAGTTTTATCTTGTTGTTGGGCATTTGTCCCCTTCCATTCCATAAAAAAAATAGAACGAAGTTGAGAAAAAGGTTCATAGACATATTCTATGCGCAATTATGAAATATAGGAATTTGGCCATAACAATAATTCTTTTTAGGAACAAAATGGATGCAGAGATTAATATAAAGACAACAGTTCATGCTATGGTGGCTTCTTTTTCGAACAACAAGCACACAATTAACAGACATGACATACAAATATCCAAACGTGGATCCCGTTATGTTCATATATATTTTGTATACTTCTCACGTCGCATGCAAATATAAGAATGTGATCATAAATAAATTTTAAAAATAATCATATAAATTATGTTAATCATTTTATAGTTTGAACGAAAAAATATTTTGCATTTTATATACTTAGTTAATAAATTAAGTTACCAATTCTACTGGTAGAATAAAAAAAATATATAAACTCTCCTTACTAGTGTTATGGGTGTTTGGGAGTGTGGTTGCGGTTGCTTTTCAAAGTGCTTTTCACTCAGAAAAGTGTGCCAATAATATTTTTTTTATTTTTTAAAAATCATTTTTGAGATCAGCACATCAAAATGATTTAAAAACATCAAAAACATATTACTTTAAAGCAAAAAAAAAAAATTCAATTTTTTTCAGAAACGCTTTTGAAAAGCACTCCCAAACAGCTAGAACTGAGCTTGAATCAGGTCTGCTAAGAATTTATTTGTTTTATTATTTTAAAAATGTTTTTGAAAAAAATTAAATTTAAAAATATTTCCTTACTATCCTCTCTCTCTCTCTCTCTCATTCCCCTCCTCCTCCCTTTAATCCTTAAATAACCACCTCTAGCTTCCACCAATAAAACCATTTGAAAAGCATCACTGCCTCTCACTTGGCAATCTCCATCATAGACCAGCTGAACGACATTATATCAGCACCGATAGCCATGAAAAAAAAAACTTCATCATTAACTACAACCACCTCATCACTGCCAACCAGATGTCTACCGCTCTTTAATGTTTTTCATCTAATTATATGTCAAAAGTTTTTTTTATTTTTTACAAGAAAAGAACTAATTTAAATTCCATTAAAATTAAATTATTTTATAGTATAATTCAACCTTTTCTTATCACAATTTTTTTAAAATATAGTTTTTTAAAACATGTTGTTTATTCATTAAAAATTGAAAGCAATTAGAATAAATATAAAAAATTCTAAATATTGATAGAGAAATGCATGTCCTTAATTAAAACCTTTTTATCTTATTAATTTGAATTTTTTTTTGTAATATTTTTATACCTGGTAATTATTTTTTAAATAACAACTTATCATAACCATAAAAGCAAACTTTAGTAAAGAAATAAACTTATATCTTGATATTTTTATGCAAAAGTATTAGAAAAAAAATAATATACAACGCGCATATATATTGTCATAGACGGAATTGCTGATGGTAAAAATATAAAAAAAAATTATAAAACTTTTATCGAAAATCTCGTTGGCAATATGACACATCAATATTTTAGACATAATTTTCAATCAGAATTTTTCATCTCCATTTTCTGTTGTCAAATTTAGAAGAGTTATAACTAATATTTATATCTCCCTCCTATTTCTTATTCTTCTTCTTCTTCTTCCTGCCAAAAACACAGTAGCCTAACCGGAAAAATTCAGCCCCATCCTCACAAATCTAGCCATCAAATTAACATGCTAGTTTCGTCCTACATCTATCAGTAGTTTAGCATATCCCTCTCTTGGTTCAATTTTTTATGAAATCTTCACTATACCAAATAAGCAAATCTATCTTTTCTTTTTATATAACCCATTAATAGTCTAGGTTGATTTATTGAAATTTTTTAATAGTATTTATATTTTACTTGTATATGTAAGTGTTTTACAGCTTTTTCCTAAAGAATTTTGTTGTAATAATATATAGTTTGAATGTTAGGGTTTGTATGAGCTTTGAAGGAAATTGAATTTGTTCGTCATGTGATGGAATTGAGTTTGATTATAATTTTGTAATTTAGGTGTGTTATAATTGAAAAAGTGATGAGGTTTTTTAATGGGTATCAATCACATTTATTCAATTGTATTGTTAAGTTAGAAATTTGAAGAAAATTAATATAAATTAATTATTTTATGGAATTGATAATAATTAAAAGGTATTAATTTAGGTTGAATAAGTTTGAATTGAACAAATAATGGATAATTTATTGTGTACCAATTATTTGTTGATCAATTTATTGTTTGTAGTTGTTGTGATTTTAGGTTTAAAAAAATACAATTGGGATTATAACAAATAAACATGTGGAAAAAAAAACAATTAATGAAATATTGACAGAATCACTGATGTAAATGTTTATTCCATCGATGATTTCATCGACTATATCCAAGTTAATTTCTTCGAAAAATTACATAATGTTTTAGTGTTTTGGACTTGCTGATGGAATCAACGATGAAAAACTCTGTAGGTAATTCTGTCAGTGAAGTCATCAATAATATTAACAACCTGATTGATGGATAAGTGACTGAAATGTCTGTCAATAATTATTATATCGATGGATATTTCAAAGAACACTAATTAATCGGTAAATTTTTCTTTTTTGGTGTGAATATTTTGTTTGTAATTTCATTGGCATCTTAATTCCTCAATGGAATTATTGATGGACATAAAATTCCTAATTATAAACTAACGGACAACATAAATATATCGGCAAAAACATGAAAATATCGGCAAAACCATCATGAATTATGATGACAACATATGTCAAGTATAAATGCTAACATAATATTTTGTTGAAGTTGAGCAATTTTTTGGTAGTGTGCTTTTGTTATTCATGTATTTTTTATAATTAAAATTAAAATTAAAAAACATAACGGCTTATAAAAAATTGGCCAGGCATGCATGGCAATACTGTGATTGCATTTTCAAGTATCATAATTGTTTTAAATTGAGAAATGTAAAGATGTTTTTTCTTTTTAATAAAATAACTTAAAAAAATATATGAACCAATAAACTGAGAAATAGTAGTTAATTCAAATTAAAAACAAAAATGAAAAGATAATATTTCTTAAAAAAAAGATAGATAATTATGCAAATGTCTAACCTTGACTTTTTTTTAAAAAAAATTATATGTTTTTACTTATTTTATCTTAGAGATTGTATTTCCTTACCAAAAACAAATGATTTTTATTTATGTAAATACATCATGCAAATACAATTTATTTCTATCAAATATGCAAGGAGAAAAATTAAAAATAAATTACAATAATCTCTTTGAAATATTATAAAAATACAAAACAATTACAAAAAATAACAAATATTAAAAAAAAAGGTGAATCAAACAATCTAAAAAATAAGATTGAGAGTATTAATTAAAATTAAATGGAAAGTAAAAAAAACACATAAAAAAAGAGGGTATTAACTAAAAATTTTATATATATAAAATCAGACGCTGCTAAACCTCGCAGTTTAGGTCCTCGCGCTTATCCAAGCTATTTAGGAGCCCAAATACATCTGAGTTGATTTTTTTTTTAAGGAGTGGATGATGCGTCATCTATTCCATATGTTTTCTTTATTATTTTTATATCAGACAATTTGTCATCCAATGTGTTAAATGACCTAATGTCATAGCAATATTTTCTAGTCAAGTGACTGAAAAATTAAGGTTCGAGTTTTGAATCTCTCAAAACTCATTTTTCAACTTATTTTCAATTAAACATCTATAAACACCCTACAAGCCTTTAATAATTCATTTTCAATCACAAAACAACCTATAATATCTAAATAATAATAATAACTCACCTTCATTGAATTCCCTCAAGAATTTCAACTCATTGACACCAAAATTATCTTTTTTGATGGCTTGAATGTTCAACATTTACCAACAACTTTCTCTTTTTTTCTTTGAACCCAAGAATTGAAAAATTAACAAAATAAAATTTTGAACCAAAACGTAAAAGTCTCAAACTAAAAGGATCAAAACTAAAATTTGATAGGCTTTTTTTTTTTGCAAAAAAGCTCTGGATGAATAATAATTAAAAATAAAAAAAATCCCTCAAAAATGCCTTTTTTAGGTATTTTTCTTCTTGCTAGCTATTTGTTTTTTGGTTGGATGCTGAATCCTTTGGTTCTTTATCTCTTTTAGTTCTTGCTAGTATTCTTTTTGGTATTCTAGAAAGTAAAAATAGCAATACGTAAGTTATATAATTCATAAAGAAAAATATTTTTATTGTTCTTTTTGGTATTCTAGAAAGTAAAAATAGCAATACGTAAGTTATATAATTCATAAAGAAAAATATTTTTATTGTACGAATTATTTGTGCAGTACTTCTAAGAATAGACAGAAGTATACAGGCTGAAAAGTCAATGGAAGAACGGCTTCATTTTGGTTTGCAACCTGATTCAAAAATATACAGAGTGATGATACGCATGTATTGTGAAAAATTGCCACATGCAGTTGAGTAATTGTAACAAAGGAAATTCAGCTGTAAAACTTACTTGTATATTCAAACGTGATCAGCAGCGGTTTTAATAATAATAATTTTTAAATATAAAAAAATATTAAAAATATCTTGAATCTGACGGTTATACCAGATCCAATAGCCTTGGACCTGACAGTTATGTCAAACCTAAAAGAATTGGGTCTGATGGTCATTCCAAACCCAAGAGCCTTAGGTCTGGCAGTCATGTCAGATCCATGAGATTTGAATCAGGAGGTCATGTCTTAACCCAACACACGTCAATAATTTTTAAAATAAAAAATAAAAAAAACAATACTCTTATAGTTATCCGAACATCTACATTGTGATTCATAATAAAAGCAATTTATATACACAATATTAATATAGTAATTTTTTTTAACGTGTTTCAATTTTTATGGAAACCGACGTATGTTAACCAAATTAAACTATTTTTTTATATCCTTTTTTACGTGACAAAATCGTTGTCATCCCTCATAAAAATGCTTTATTAGTGAAAAAAAGTCGTCATCTATATCATAAAACATTCATCATTAAACAATTTTAACATAAATATATTCTAAAATCAGTTATTTTGCATTCATTAATGATGTTTCTAATACTCATTTGAAACTTAATAATTTATCACAAATGTTCATTATGATGAAATAATAGTTTCATCCCAACAAGAATTAAATAAGGGACGATAATAGTTTATTACTGATGTTTCTTAATCAATAATATATTGTCCTTTTTTTTCTTTTTCTTTTTCTTTTTCTAACATAATCCAATATCAATCATCATGGAAATAACATAAAGCAATGAATAAAAAGTATGATTAATAAACAAACAATTTACATTGAATACTCATTTTTAATACATTAGACATTTCATAAAACAATATTGTTTAGACATTTTTAATACTCTTTTGTTTTTCCTTTTTCTTTCTCTTCATTTTCTTTTTCATCTCCTCCCTCATCTTTTCCTTCCTTATAAGGCTATCATACTGTTTATCTTTGTTTGCTTAGATTTGAAACAAATTTTCATATTTGGTGAGAGTACTTTGCAACTGCAATTCATCAAAAGCCATCAATCTCCACTGCTGAAAGAGCCGAGCCCATAATTCATCCTCATGGCTAACCTGAACCCTTTCGACTAGATATCATCCCATAAAATCCATTTCTAAAACATCCTCATAGCTGTAAGGATGATCAAAAAGCTTCAAATCTTTATGTGACTGCCTCTTAACATCACCCTCTCGAGGCGGATACAAGGGAGGAGCTTCTAATTAATCTCAAGGAACATGGATCATCATATGAGAATCAAAGAGAGTGTGATAATCGATATCAATTGATGAGTTTGGTCCAAGATTCAACACTGCTTTAGCCCTTTATTTATCTATAGTATTTAGTTCTCAACTTATTTAGTGATACTGATGTCGACGCACAAGTTGATTCCAGCAAGGTGTGGGATGGAGCATGATGGTGGGTGAAATTGTTGTTGACATTACTTTGCAATTGAAGGTAAAAGAGGAGGGAGGAGAAGGAAAAAGAGAAATAGATAGAGATCACCAACACCAAAACCTTGTTTTTGAACCATTTTTGTAGGCTCAAAACAGTGCAATATCAACCCTCAAGCCTCATAAAACCCATCCGGAGTTTCAAAATCTAGTTTGATTCACTTTTTAATACAATCCAAACTCAAACATCATATTCAAATTTTGAGCCAAATCTATGATCATGAGGAAGGCTCTCAATTATGCCAATGAACTTGCCCATTGATAGCCTTTTGTGGCCGGAATATGCACTAGAACAACGAATTTTAACAGTTTCTCTCTTCTCATTCCTCTTTCTTCGATTTGCTACTCTCTTTACATTAAGTATTGGAATATTACATCAAATGAAACTTAGGGATAAAATAAAAAACTATATAGTTGGCAACAGTTTGAAAATACCTCTCTTGTGAATAGTAAAAATTTGTTCACTTTTGATTTTCTGAATATTATAGATAGGAGAATTCTCGATGCTAATTTTAAAGGGTTGCTTGAAAGAGGTATATTTTTTCTTTAATTTTCTATATTCAAAACTTTGAAACCAGTGTTGGGAGATATTCTTCTAGCTATACTAGGCCGATATTTTTTCTTAATTTTTTAAATTCAAAACTTTAAAAACAATTTGGAAAATATTATTTTAGATATACTAGATCGATATAAGGGTTACATCTTTTGAATCATCTATAAAAAAAATTAATTTTATTAATATTAACATAAACTAAACCTTATAGGGTTTTTACTATATATAAAATCACTATTCGATCTCTCATAAACCACTATGAATTGGAGCAGTGATTTTTTTTTAAAAAAATTAATTTAATTCTTGAGCTTTTTTGCATAATTGAGCTATTTTGAGCTAAATTTAGCACTCAATTGAATTTTTTTAGGGAGAATTGAATTAAAATACAAAGGACTTAAGTGAAAAATATAAGTAATATAAGTGATGCTTTCAAATTTGTTTGGGAAGTACATTTTAGTCCCCAATTTGTTTGCTATAAAGTGATCGGTCCTTTTAATTTTTAAAAAACACATTTTGGAAAAAAAAATTATTTTCCTTATTTTTCAGTTTTTCTTTTCATGAGGAAGAGAGAGGAGTCGCTAGATTCCAGCAAAAAAAGAGAAAGTTTTTCGTTAGTGACGATTCCGACCACTAAACATGTTAAAATTGATGACAACGGGTTCCACTAGGTAAGAGAAGTCTTATGGTGACTGTTTTAAGCCTCAATGTAGCCCAAAAAAATCAGATCTATGCCAAGAATGCAATATTATTTCCTATTTGATTTAGTGGTTTACACTTTTTTGGGGTTTAATGGGTTGATAGGTTGGTTTCTTGGTGTTCTAATATTGTTTGTAAGGTGTTTTGTGGTTAAAATATGTTAAAAAATAGGTTTTTTTGGATAAAAAAAACATGTATGCTTGATTTTCCAGCCACCACAGTGGTGACCGAAATCTAGGCTGGCAAACAACGCGCAGTGCAGTGGGCAACGTGTTTTCTGCCTATTCTTTTTTTTCAAAAAAATAAAGGTGGATGATAGGTCTGCCCCTTTAATTTTTTTTTTAAATAATATTTATGGAGAATTTTAATTGGATTAATTAAAAAATGATTAAATTAAACGGATTAGTATAAATAAGGATACTTGGGCTTTTTCTTTTTTGATACTTTTTTTCCTGTTAATACCTTTTTATGTCTTTTTTTAAATATTTTTAAGTTTTTTTAATTAATACCCCTCTTATGTCTTTTTTTTTGGGGGGGCTTATTTAGCTTTTTAAAAATAGAAATTATTTTTTAATTATATTGGGTATTTTTAATTTTTCATGGGGTCAATATGATTTTTCTGTAATTTTTTTCATATATTTCATATAAATTAAATTTATTTTTATAAATTAAATTTATTTTTATAAATTAAAAATGTTTATTTTTTATAATATTTTTAATATGTGCAACCTTATATAGTATTTTATTTTTATTTTATTTTATTCAATAAAATTTATTTATCTATCAATTTCTATTACAAATTAATTTTAATAAATAAATTCATTAAACACAACCATGTAAATGACATGTGTTGCGCTATTAAATATCTTGATTTATAATTATTTTTTATTTTTTGCAATTTTATTTTTATTTATAGTTAATTTCTTTTTCTATCAAAATATCTTGATTTCATAATTTAGGACGCACAATAAACACATAATCTTAACATATCTCATATCTGCTCAGCTCAAAATAATTTTTTTTATTTTTTTTGTTATTATTATCTTATTTTTTATTATGTTATTAAATTATTCAAAATTTAATTTGATTATTAAGTTTCTTATACTTTTTAAAAAAACATAATTATTGTTTTTTTATTAAAACCATTTAATCTAATTCGCGGTGTCACCCAGGCTACAAATCCAGTATAAGCTAATTGATGATATCTTTCCCATTTAATAAAAAAAAAAATCTGAAATCAACATATAATATTGAAATTTTGGATTTTCTTATTACAAACTTTTAAAACTTCTGGAACTAGGCCCAAACCCATCTCACAACCTTACATTAAGGAAAGAATTCCAACCTTACAAAATTGTGTTGAGTTTATTAGAAACAATTTTTTTTAACACGTGAAAAAAAAAAAAAAAAAAAAACCGAAGGAGACTTCTCATTCTTGCAGACCGCACGAGAACTGAAACTTCCATCTACGAGTAGCTTCTCAATATTATCTAGGAGACTCATCGTCCTGGGTTCCTTTCTTTTTTGAAAATAACCATCCTAGAAGGGGGATTAGAGACCTTTTCTTGGCCATCCTTTTAAAAGAGTGAGGTCTCTCTAGCACTTCCTCTTTCGAAACAATAACCTTTGCCAATGAAGGAGGACTAGCGAATTTCACACTTCTCTTCTTTTGAAAGTCTGTAGGTTCTTCAATACCAGTATGGTTCTTGATCATCTCCATTTTGGTTGCATTTTCAACGAACTTGATGTCTTCAATCTCTGGATCATCAAGTACTGGTTGTTTTTTATGAATTCTTTCTCTTGTCCTTAATCGTTGTAGCTCTTTCTTTGTTTCTTCAAGTTCTTCTCTTAGAGATTTTATACTGTAGGTCATCAAGTTACCTTCTTCTCTTGCTTTTTGGAGGCTTTGCTTTGTTTCCTCAAGCTCAGCTGTTAAGGCTCCAAATCTGGAGGGAGCAGCCTGTCCATTTTCTCTCCCTCCTGTTCGCATCTAGCAGGAAAAAAAATGTACCTTGATTAGCAAAATAAAATTATTTTCTAGTGGCAAGTTTTGAGATTCTAATGACATCTAAAAAAGAGGATAAAGTTTATTACTTGAATTTTCTATAATTCAGTACTGTTGGCGAATAGTTTTAAGAAGAAAAAAAATTCATTATCTAAAAAGTAATTCGTTAAAAAAGGACACACAATGGCAACTACTAGCTAGACATGACATTAAAGAACACAGTATTATTAAATTAATTACCATTGAAGTTTTATATACAATATATAAGACACAAGTTCTGTTTTAGTACATCATTAAATTCAAGATTGAAACTGTAGCTCTTGATTGTTTACGTGGAAAGAAATTGTGTTCGATGCCAGAACAGATATCCAAACATAAGAGATGTATAGAGAAGATCAAAGAGACGTAGTGAGAACCTCTTTGAGCTTGTTGGCATAGATTTCCCCAGCTAAAACTCTTTCCCCAAACAACACCACTGCTTCTCTGACAGACTTGAATGGTGCTCTTGTATCAATCTCCGCCCGTCCATTGACCACCAATAATCCACCCTCTTCTCTGTTCATGCTTAGCACTTGAAAATATGTATATATATCCACTCTATATATGTGATGGAAAAGAAGAGTAAGAATCAGGGGATGAATGGATTCACGGGGTGACGAAGAGAGGGCTGGCTAGCTCCTTTTAATACAAGGAGCTGGCTATCAATTATAAGAGGTTGTTGTTAATGTGCTTGCTTACTTCAAAGGAAGTTGTTAAATAAATCATGGGGCTTTTTATTTTTTATTTTTCATTTATTAACTTACTTTGTTTCTTCGCGTCCACTACACTGTAATCTTGTTAATTGAAGTTGACAAGGGTGGTTGGACCATCCATGTTGATCTTCTTGATTCGTTAGTTTCATAGCTTAGCACTCTTAACTTGATTGGGACCTGCCTCCACTTGAACTGAACTCAGCTAGTCCAAAGAGATGACTGGGTCCGTTAGGGGTCCACGTCGGTAAATTGGATCATAAATAATTTAGGCAAGCCTCGACAAAAATCCCAAGCCAATACGATCAATCTTAACTAGATAGGTTGCAAACTTCTTCTTCTTCTTCTTCTTCTTCTTCTTCTATTTTATCTTGATTAACTCTCAACTTAATTACCAATGGATGATTTCTCAATAAATTCCTTTCCTAGTTTTAGTTAAGAAAAAAACCATTGCGTATTCATGTGAAAGGAAGATAATTTCTCTTTTTCCGCTGAAGTTCTTCCAATATTTTGATAGAGCAAACTATATAAGAAATGTTAGAAAAAATAATCTGACTATTACATAAATTATCAATTACGCAAAGGCAAAATCGTGGAAGATTCCAATGGTTCTTTGTATATAAATAAAGAGAAATCACATGAGTTTTTATATGATTATTTAACCCTTTAATTTGTTAAACTTACGTTGTCAGGAAGAAATTAATTTGTTAAACTTACGTTGTCAGGAAGAGATTTAATGGTCCAAATATCCTTACTGATGAGATTGCTTCAATGGATCAGAACTTTTGTGAGGTTTTCACAATTATTTTTTATCAATACATATTAGGATATTTGGACCATAATTCACCTCAAAGAAAAAATTATTTTTGTTTCTAAATTGCATTATGATCCTAGAAGAAAGGATATGTGAATAGATTGCTATTCAAGCATGGAAAACAATGACCAAGCCACCTATAAGCCAAGGACCCCCTTGAATTTTGATAAATAATTAATGATGCTAAATATTTTAAAAAATATATAATAAGTAAAAAGTTCAAGAACACATATAAATTATTTGATATATGGAGGATCCCATTCTAAACTTTATAAATAATTCAATGATACATGTGTATTCTTAAACTTTATTATTGTTATATTTTGTTAATGTTTAGCATTTTTTATAATGAATCATTAACTATTCAAAAAAAAAATTGAAATAATATTATTTCCTCACCTGTTATTAACGTTATAAGATACTCAATTCATGAATGACTTATCTAATTCGAAAGAAAAATAAATAATTATCCATTATAATTTTTATATTCATTATGCATGCCATAAAAAATATTAGATTCTCCATAGGTGATAATATTATTCAATATGACA
The DNA here is from genome assembly GCA_019202695.1 of Populus x sibirica. NCBI lineage: Eukaryota > Viridiplantae > Streptophyta > Magnoliopsida > Malpighiales > Salicaceae > Populus > Populus x sibirica. Next base: position 1,050,202 of record JAGMVL010000125.1, on the reverse strand, counting down.
AATATCTTTTAAACAACCAAATCTAATCAAAGAGTTATCTCTTGAAAAATATATTTGTTTAGATATTTCGGATAGTTAAAACTAATTTAGGATCATATCTTGTATCTATAAGGTAATGATTTAAAAGATATATATTTTTAAACTTGTCTATGAATAAAAAAGCGAAGATGAATTTAGAGAAGAAAAAAAAAAACAAAACCCTAGCTGCTACCATTTGGACACACCACTTTTAATATCACTTATTTTATTTTTTCACTTTGTGTTTTGGAATTAGCAACCAACCAAGCTCGATGTTCCCGCTTGTTCCCGCTTCAGTACAATGCTACATTATTTTTTTTATATATAAAAAATAATGTTTAGGTGCCATAAGTGTATTTTTTTAAAAGAAAGAAAAACATGTGGCTTTGGTTATAGACCCGACTAGGTCGAACAAGTTGGTTTTATTTTAATTAGATGAAAGAAATAGAAAATGACAATAGATGGATCAAATTTAAAAAGAAAAGTGATCAGGATAACCTGAGATATTCTGTCAAACCCGTGACTTAGATTATAAGATTGGAAAAAAATGATAAAAAAAATAAAGAGAATTATATAGCTCATTTAAAAAAAACATTATCAACTCCTGTTAACTTTTTAAACCCCATATCTAAATCATTAGACGCAAAACATCATGTCTAAAAAAATTATGAAGCGCAATTCTTAAAAAATAATTTTAATTATATAAAAGGATTATAAAAATAACGATTAAAAAAATAATAATTAAAATTAAAATACAAAATAAATTTTATATTGGATTGAATGGTGAGATTGAAAAAAAATTAGTGTTAAGGTAATAGATCTTAGTAATAGAGATTAACTTTTCATCTTTGTTTTTAGAGGTAAAATGGGATGGGACATTTTGTTAATACTTAACCATGAATAGCTCTTCGGTGTCAAATTATGCCTATGAGCTTTTCTGCTTGTTTAGTGCTCGGCTATTTAAACACTTTTATCAAAGCATCAAGAGGAGTTCCACATGATTACACATGATTAATAATGGCTAACTTTGATAAAATGTTAGCTTTGCCATTTTCTTGTTAAGGGATATTAGCATTGGATATCAATTTTTCATCTTTATTTTTGAGAGAAAAATGGGTTAGTGCATTTTGTTGATACTTAACCATAGATAACTCTTTGTGTCAATTTATCCTTTATATTGGACAACCATAAGCTAGAAGTCACTTTGTACTTAAACATGGTAGGCATTTAAAGTCTTAGTTAGGCTAAGGCCGGCCAGGAAAGAATATAATTAGATGCATTGTTAGAGGATAAAACTCAACATAAAGTCCATGTTGAAAAACCTATTCACCAGGTGACGCAGACAGGAATGAAGGATAAAAAAAGTTTGGTACATATCAAAACCCTTAAAGATAAAAAAAAAAAAAAAAAAAAAAAAACATCACAAATATAGAAAGACTCTTAAAATACTTAATTTTATTCATTATTGTCTATCTTGCTAAAATGTTATTACAACTTATATATATAAAGCTAAAAAATCATAATAATATTTAATAGGAACAATAAGCTACAAAAAATATGTCCTTCAAATATGAGAAAAAAAATAGAAAAGCATCATAATAAAGAATAGAAATATAAAAATATTTATTTTTCTAAAAAAGCTCTTATATTAGCATTGTTAAAAGTTGTTTTGGGCCTATCTCTCTATTAAAAGCTAGCTTTCGAGGGTGAGATATGTCTCAAATAACGGTGGAGCCAGGATTTTTCAAATGAGGGGGCAAATTACTAACAAATACTTAATATTATGTATTATATAGACATGCGTGATATAGAGAAATCAATTTGAAACATATGTACTAACTCATATCAAGCAAAATTAATTTAAGAATACATTTAAATTGAGAAACTTAAATTATAATTGTTCTCTTCGAGTTTTCATATTTAAAACCGCTTCATAATAACTTCATTATCAATCTCATCGGAGATATTTTTCTCAATATATACAACTAAATTGTCATTCATTTATTTTTAGTTTAAGGTGGGTTCAATGCTTTTGTTTTCTAAGTTTTCCAAGGACTAGTGAAGTTCTTGGCAACAATTCTATGCTGATATTTGGTAGAGAAAAGCTAAAACCATAGCTTAAAAAGATTGTCATGACAAATTGATGTTGTTCTTGATAACTTATTGTTTTCTATAAGTGGATTAAACATAAATGTTAAATATATTTTTTTAATTTCTCTATTATGTCCCTAATTTTCTAGTTGTCTTATACTTTATTTTTAATCACTAGCAAGTTCATCATCATCATTTTCCATATGAAATTCATAGCAAAATACATATTAATTCATTAAAACCCATTTCAATTTATATCCATATGCGTATAATATTACCCATACACATATTAATTCAACAAACCCCTAAATTATCATAAACCCTAACATTTTCTATAACTAATTATAAAGGAATAATTAATTATTATGCTTTCTATTTTTGTATTGTTTTGTTTTCTTCTTTGTTTTTTTTTCTTGTATCTTGCTTTTAGCTACCTTTTGATTAGCCCTTTCAATATATCGACTTCTTCTAAAAAAATTATAAAGGAATAAAACTAAAATTAGATAATGAAACAAATAGAAAAGATGAAGGAAACTTACCTAAAGCATAAATTATAAGAGGTTACTTACTTAACTAATTAATAGCGTAGGACTTGAAGAGAAATTTTACAAAAAAAAGAGGCAGCGATAGGAGCTCGAAAGAAAGAAGAAAGGCTCTCGGTTAGTTGATGGAAGAAAAAGAAAGAAAAGGGAAAAGTTTAGTGAAATATGCTGGATATATATTAGACTATAAGTTAACAATAGCTAACTTTTGGATCAATTAGCAGCTAGCAAAAGAAAATTAAACTTATTAAGATATTATTAATATTCTAATATAAAAAGTATTTTGAAAAAAAGATTAAAGGGGCAATTGCCCCTACATGGCTCCGCCACTAGTCTTAAACGACTTAATAATTTGTATAAGAGCCTAGATTTGCCAACTTCTTCCAAAAAAATTTATAAAGAATAAAACTAAAATTAGACAGTGAAACAAATAGAAAAGATGAAGGAAACTTATCTATAGCATAAATTATAAGAGGTTACTTACTTAACTAATTAATAGCTTAGGACTTGAAGAGAAATTTTACAAAAAAAAAAAGGCAGGGATAGTAGCTCGAAAGAAAGAAGAAAGGCTCTCGGTTAGTTGATGGAAGAAAAAGAAAGAAAAGGGAAAAGTTTAGTGAAATGTGCTGGACATATATATATATATATATATATATTAGACTATAAGTTAACAATAGCTAACTTGGATCAATTAGTAGCTAGCAAAGAAAATTAAACTTATTAAGATATTATTAATATATATTCTAATATAAAAAGTATTTTGAAAAAAAGATTAAGGGGGCAATTGCCCCTTCTTGCCCCTACATGGCTCCGCCACTAGTCTCAAATGACTTAATAATTTGTATAAGAGCCTAGATTTGCCAACAAGTCTAGACCCTACAATCAGAGTAATTAATTGGTTGTCACTACTCTAACCCAAAGCCTCATGTGTGAGGGGAAGATTGTTAGGGTTATCCCACACTAGTTGTGGAAGAGGTCCGGTGGAGAGTTTATAAGTGTAAGGGAAAGCCTCACCTCATAAGTTAGCTTTTAAGGGGGAGATAGACCTAAAACCACTTAACTATTGGTATCGGAGCCTAGGTTTGCCAACAAGTTTGGACCTATAATTAGGATAAGGAATGGGTTATCACTGCTCTGACTCGAAGGCTAATATATGAGGGGGGATTGTTAAGGTTATCCAACATCGGTTGTGGAAATTGATGGAAATGAGTAAATAAGTGTAAGGGAAAACCTCGCCTCACAAGCTAGATTTTATAAGAGAGATAAGCCCAAAACCACTTGATAATTGGTATAAGAGCTCAAGTTACCAACAAATCTAATATCAATTGACGCATATAAAGCTTGCAAAGAAAGATGGACTTATTTTGCTAAGATTCAAATCATCAAATCAAAGAATAGACAAAATCGAGTCATCAAAGCTGAGATGTGTTGCGATGTCGCGGTCACACAAATTAATTACCCTAGCTTAAAACACAACAGATAGTATAGAGCAAGCAAGGGGTCGATCCCACGAGGAAGGTTTAGTTCAGATTTTTATGCTATACGTTATGGAATTGGGGGGGTTTGATTTGCAATGATCTAAACTATAGTAGAAATTACACTAACAAACAAAATCAATTGAAACTGAAATATATCAAGAAAACAAACCTTGGTCACAAGCACACATCCACCTACAAAAATCAGAACCTGAAGGTGTTTGCGTCACAAGTTGCTTCACAAGTTTATATACCACAACTCCGGTTTTGATATCAAACTTAGCAATAGATTGTTCACAATAATAACTTAGAGTCCGCTCTAGCAATTAAGATAAACAATCATAGAAAATATGCATAGGAAAACAAACATACTCATTCATAATACAAACGAAAATAAATGGAAGAATAAATCTCACAGCTCTTGAAATCGAAGGTGTTTGCGTCCTTGCAACCAAGAAAACGAGCTTAGCCTTGCATATCTATTGAACAACTACTCCTAAAGATGAAAGAATACATGATTTCTGATTTGTAGAGGGGAGAGTTTGTGTTTCTTCTCTTATGGCCGCCACCCTTCTTTCTTTGATTCTACTGCACTCTCTCTCCCTCTCTCTTGTCTCTCTTAATATCATGAACTTAGCTGCCTATTTATACACAAATTGTAAGTAAGAAAAATCAAAGTTCAAGTGTGAACATCAAGAGATGGTGGTAGTGTGAAGGCGGGCGCGGGCTGGCGGCTGGTGGCCGGTGGTCAAGTATGTGGTTGGTGGTTTGAGGTTGGTGGCTTGAGGTTGGTGGTCGGTGGTCGCGGTGGTTGGTGGTTTGAGGTTGGTGGCTTGAGGTTGGTGGCTGCCTTCCTTGACCTTCTGGATTGATTTACTTGAGGAGCTAAATTGCTGAAATTAAAACTTGGATGTCGGTTTTGATGCTTCGGGATGTAATTTGGATTCGTTTCTTCACGAAACCTGATTGCTGGCAGAATTCAGCTGTCATCTTTGAAAAATCATATCTCCCTCATATGACATCTTTTTTGGCTTAAATTTGGAGCGTTTATAGACCATTGAGTCAGGAATCCAAAACAATTGAGTTTGCATCAATTGGATATCTACAGCTCCAGATATTGAATTTTGAATGGACAAAGGTCAACACCGGCAGAATGCGAGTTTTGACTTTGAAGGATGTGATTTCCATGATCTTTGTCATTTTATTTTTCTTCACTTGGATTTCCAGAAAGGTATGGATGTTATCTTTCTAATGCCACTGGAATCACTTCGTTTTGACGTTTAGAACTCACGCTCTGCACAAAACATCGATCAACATCAAATCTGCCAATTATCTTCAATTTACTCCTTTTGCATCTTTCATCTAAAGGTGCCTTCAAAACATAAAATAAAGAATATCAAGGCATTTTATATATATAACATAGGCTAAACACTAGTTAAATGTGGGTGAAACTATCGAATAATATGGTTACATCAAATACCCCCACACTTAACTCTTGCTCGTCCTCGAGAAAAGATAGATAAAATTAAATTGAAAATAACTATGATCAATCTCTTAATCTCCCATCAATGTACAAGAATATATGCATTATAAACAAGAATACAATCTAGAAAGATAAAGAGTATAAATTTTCATGAATTCATTTACATGCAAACTTCAAAACTCAATTAATTGTTAGGATTTAAATGAAATCTATGCCATGTCAAAATGATGGGTCCTCTCATTGATATACACTCCAACACTCACGTGTTTAGGGCTTATGTGTTTAAATCTCTCAAATTCAATCAAAGAATATGTTCTATCATAAGCTTGCTCTTCAATCTCATCTCCATTACTAACATATTACAAGCAATGCATGAATCAAAAGGTCTTAGTTTCCGTTTGTAATGGGGCTAGGGTTAAGGTGAGGTAAAAGAAAGTAAAAGGAAAGGTTCAAACCAAAGAAAGTAGAGCATTTTGAAAAATGATACTTCAAACAAAATATTCTATCAAAACACATAAATTTTTCATCTTTAATCACTAATGCTTAACTTCTTTTGATTTCAAGCTCTTTCAACATAAAATCTTAAAAATATAAAGGAACACTTTTTTTTTCTTTTTTTGTTTTTTTTTTTTGTTTTTCACCTTTTGCAACTTTGCCCATCTTTTCATCAAGCATCACTTCTTCTTTCTTTTCACATAATTTCCAACTATAATTCCATGAGATATCACAAGTATATGCTCTACTAATCCTTGGCCAGGGGGAAAAGGAAAACATATAAAAAGTTTAAGGCTTATACATGGATAAAGCAAAGAAAAGATAAACAAGCTCAAAAGAGGCTCACTAAGGATAATATGCTTTAGGTTGGCTTTTTGGTTCAAGTGGTTAAAATTTCTAATGCCTTTATCATCTTCATGTACACATGTAATGTGAATGTAATCTCAACAAGATATGAAGCAAGTTCTAGAGATACATATCATTAAAAGAATGCACAATAAAAAAATATATATAATGTTGAAGGCTCAAAAGCTTGCATTGGTATAACACTATAAAGTCAACATGACATATTCTCAAAGTCAATCCCTAAAACAATTAAATCTTAAAATTGGCATGCACACTCATTCATTTGATTTATATCTTCATCTATCTCAACTAATTCTCATACATAATACTCGTATTCTCAAAAATCAATAGGAGTTCTAAAGATCAAACATAATTTTTTTTTTTTAAGGATAACAAAGAAAACGAAAATAAGAAAACCAAAAGAAAACGAAAATAAGAAAACCAAATTCTCCCAATACCCCCACACTTAAAACACAACATTGTCCTCAATGTTGAAATAAAAGAAAAGGAATATAGGAGAATGACAAAAATAAAGTAAACTGCGAAAAATAAAAGATAAGGGAAAAAAAGAAAGCAAATCTGATTTTTTTTTTGGTGATGGGTTGCCTCCCAAGAAGCGCTTTTGTTTTATGTCATTGGCTCGACATGTTGCATGTTCATTCTTCATAGAGTGGTTCGCCTAACTTCACGAAGCGGTGAGTTCTCGCGTCCAACTTTCATAGAAAGGTTTCAAGCGATGCCCATTGACCTTGAGTACTTTGTTGGTTTCTAAACTTGTAATTTCAACTGCACCATAAGGAAAAATATTAGAAACAACAAATGGTCCAATCCAACGAGAGCGTAACTTTCCAGGAAAAAGTTTCAAATGCGAATGATAAAGAAGGACTTTGTCTCCAACATTAAACTCTTTTCTTGTAATCATTCGATCATGAAGATATTTGGTCTTTTCTTTATAAATCCTTGCATTTGCATAAGCATCATTTCGAGTCTCTTCTAACGTGGTTCCAGTCTTTTTGGGTACCAAAAGGATAGACGCCACCCATTCATTTTCCGTGATAGGGGGAATGATTCCTACATCATGGAGGATAGTTTGCAAAGCTTGCAAAGCCAATACGATTGGTGCACATTTTGGGGAACACATATGTGCCTCTCCATCTCTTTTATCTTGGTAAAATCATAGCTATAGCTTAAAGCTACGCTTAATCCGTCTTCGCAATCAAAATCACAAACTTGCTTGCACACACTTATCAATTTGGTCATAGCATGTGATAAAATAAACATTGCTATAAGGATATTTCATTGCATCATGAAAATTGAATTCAATTTTTTCATCTCCTACCTCCATAGACAAAGTATCCTTACCACAATCAATCTTTGTATTGGCGCTTTTCAAGAATGGTCTCCCAAATAATATATGAGTGTTGTTTGATGAATGACAAGAATCATGTTCCATATCAAGAATATAAAAATCACATGGAATAACCAAACTATCAATCTTGACTAGGACATCTTCTATCACACCAAGTGGATAAACAAAACTACGATCCGCAAGTTGTAATACAATGCTAGTTTTATTCAAAGGTTCCAAACTAAGAGAATCATAAACATGTTTAGGCATAACACTAATGGATGCACCTAAATCGCACAAGGCCCTTTTGAAACTAGCATTACCAATAACACATGGGATAGTAAACGCACCTGGGTCCTTTTTCTTCAAAGGCATATTCTTTAGAACAACAAGCAGAGACAACTTCACCCATACTTACAGCTTCGTGACCTTTCGCTTTGAAAGCTCTCTTGGTAGTACACAGCTCTCCTTCAAGAATTTGGCATACTTGGGAATTTGCTTGATAGCATCAAGCAAAGGAATGTTGAGTTCCACTTTCTTGAAAACCTCTAAAATCTCTTTTTCTTTGTCTTCTTTCTTTGACCTAGAAGAATTCACAGGAAAGGGTGGAATTGTTTTAAAACTGGAATTCATTGATTGAGGAATTACCTTTGGAGTGTTGGTCGTTATTTCGGTTTGGGAAGGAGAAGGATGTTTTTTCTTTGTACTCAATTCGGTTTCTATCTCTTCTTCTTCCTCCATCTCAATTTGTTTTGACCTTTGTCTTTCAAGTTCTTTCCCACTTCGCAAAGCATTATTGCACTAACATTCTCTTTTGGATTCAAAGCTTGGGAGGGCAATTTTCCATTCATTTGTGCCTCCAATTTCCCTACACTTGAAGCTACTTGCCCCATTTGCTTTTCCAAGTTGTGAATACTTGACCTTGTTTCCGTTGAAAAGACATGACATTTTGTTGTAAGGTCACGGTGTTAAAAGCCAAAGTTTTCATCATCTCACGAAGATCATCATTGGATGACGACCCCATAACATTGGAGTTTGTGAATGGAGGAGGGGGTTGTCTTGCTTGATAATTCTGTTGGGAATGAAATCCATGGGGATGGAACTGTCGGCCTTGATTGCTTTGTTGAGGTGGGTTTCCATAGCGTAAGTTGGGATGATCTCTCCATCCGGGATTGTACGTGTTGGAAAAGGGATCATATTTACGCTGGGGTTGTCCATTGAATGCTCCATCAACTGCATTAGCATGTTCAATGTAATCTTCTTGCATTGTTGGGCACATATCTGAGGCATGTCCTTGTAAGGAACATATGCTACAAACTTTTACCCGCTGTACATTTCCACAAGCCAAAGAACGCACAAGAGAAGTAAGATCATTAACTTTATTTTCAAGGTTAGAAACACTTACCTCATTTACTCGTTTGTTTGGAGAAATCTCCACGAGTGCCAAACTGTTTCGAGTTGGCTGCCATGTTTGAGATCAATTGGCGTGCAGCCTCGGGTGTCTTATCTACCAATGCACCTCCACTTGCAGGCATCAATGATACTACGGTCGGTAGGCATCAATCCTTCATAGAAATATTGAATGAGCGGTGATGATCGGTATTTGATGATGAGGACATTGAATGCAGAGTTGCTCAAATCTTTCCCAATATTCGGAGAGTGTCTCTCCATGAGATTGCCAAATTCCACATATTTCTTTCCTTATATTGGCAACTCGAGATCTTTGGGAAATACTTCTCAAGGAAAATCTTCTTCATGGCATTCCAAGTTCCAATAGATCCTGGGAGAATAGAGAAAAGCCATGTCTTTGCTTGCCCCTTTTAAAGAGAAAGGGAAAGCTTTCAACTTAACCTTTGTTCTTCATCAACTCCATTTGGTTTCATGCCAATGCAAACCATATGGAACTCCTTGAGATGAGTATGAGGATCTTCTCCCGCAAGACCATTGAATGTTGGTAACAAATGTATAAAACCAGATTTGAGCTCAAAGTTTACATTATTGTCGATGTTTATGCACAATGGTTGGTTTTCCACGTTAGGAGCGAGCAAGCTCCTTGAGTGTTTGTTGTCGTGCAACAACCATGGTGTTGAGGCGAGCTTCCTTTCGTAACTCGCGTAAAGTGTTTTCTATTTCGAGGTCCAACCGCACTTGACTTTGATTAGTAGAACGGGTTACTTGGCATAAATCTTCAAGAAAACTCAAAATAAACCAATCACACAAGAGATTGAAAATAATGCAAATTGTATAAATATTCTACGCTAGAAAACTAAAACTGCCTAAAAACACTAGAAAATAGCGGAATTTGGCCTCGATAGGGTGGGGTTAGTGGTTCACCACTAGTCCCCGTTCGAAACGTCGTTCCCTTCGGAAACAAAAGGCCAGATCCTAATTCCACCAAAAAATATGTTTTGAACAGATCCGCTGCCGTAAGTGAACAATCTGCCGCAAGCAAAAAATCTGCTTCTCTTTTTTTTTCAGAAAAATAAATAACAATCACAACAAATAAAAATAACAAGTATAAGCACAAGAATCAACTAAAATTACATCCCCGCAACGGCGCCAAAATTTGTTGCGATGTCGCGGTCACACAAATTAATTACCCTAGCTTAAAACACAACAGATAGTATAGAGCAAGCAAGGGGTCGATCCCACGAGAAAGGTTTAGTTCAAATTTTTATGCTATACGTTATGGAATTGGGGGGGTTTGATTTGCAATGATCTAAACTATAGTAGAAATTACACTAACAAACAAAATCAATTGAAACTGAAATATATCAAGAAAACAAACCTTGGTCGCAAGCACACATCCACCTACAGAAATCAGAACCGATCCTTGAAACGAAACTTCAGCTTATATTCTGAATTTTTATCTTTTCTTAACATTGGTTAATTAACGGATCCGCCGTATAACTAACCCTAACCAACAAATAATCACAGTGTTCGCACTAATGATTTAATCCAATGGCAGCCTTAAGATCTAGATAAATTGATTAATCTTAACAACCAAGTTGTCAGCTTGTGTTGCTTTGATCGAATGTTCTCCCTAAGTTTAATAACGTAGTTCCGCTACAATTATCAAGCTTAGTTGCTTCACAAGTTTATATACCACAACTCCGGTTTTGATATCAAACTTAGCAATAGATTGTTCACAATAATAACTTAGAGTCCGCTCTAGCAATTAAGATAAACAATCATAGAAAATATGCATAGGAAAACAAACATACTCATTCATAATACAAACTGAAAATAAATGGAAGAATAAATCTCACAGCTCTTGAAATCTGAAGGTGTTTGCGTCCTTGCAACCAAGAAAACGAGCTTAGCCTTGCATATCTATTGAACAACTACTCCTAAAGATGAAAGAATACATGATTTCTGATTTGTAGAGGGGAGAGTTTGTGTTTCTTCTCTTATGGCTGCCACCCTTCTTTCTTTGATTCTACTTTCACTCTCTCTCCCTCTCTCTTGTCTCTCTTAATATCATGAACTTAGCCGCCTATTTATACACAAATTATAAGTAAGAAAAATCAAAGTTCAAGTGTGAACATCAAGAGATGGTGGTAGTGTGAAGGCGGCTGGCGGCCGGTGGCCGGTGGCCGGCAGCGTGGTTGGTGGTTTGAGGTTGGTGGCTTGAGGTTGGTGGCTTGAGGTTGGTGGGCTGGTGGTCGGGTCGGTTGGTGGTTTGAGGTTGGTGGCTTGAGGTTGGTGGCTGCCTTCCTTGACCTTCTGGATTGATTTACTTGAGGAGCTAAATTGCTGAAATTAAAACTTGGATGTCGGTTTTGATGCTTCGGGATGTAATTTGGATTCGTTTCTTCACGAAACCTGATTGCTGGCAGAATTCAGCTGTCATCTTTGAAAAATCATATCTCCCTCATATGACATTGTTTTTTGCTTAAATTTGGAGCGTTTATAGACCATTGAGTCAGGAATCCAAAACAATTGAGTTTGCATCAATTGGATATCTTCAGCTCCAGATATTGAATTTTGAATGGACAAAGGTCAACACTGGCAGAATGCAAGTTTTGACTTTGAAGGATGTGATTTCCATGCTTTTTGTCATTTTATTTTTCTTCACTTGGATTTCCAGAAAGGTATGGATGTTATCTTTCTAATGCCACTGGAATCACTTCGTTTTGACTTTTAGAACTCACGCTCTGCACAAAACATCGACTCGAACATTAAATCTGCCAATTATCTTCAATTTACTCCTTTTGCATCTTTCATCTAAAGGTGCCTTCAAAACATAAAATAAAGAATATCAAGGCATTTTATATATATAACATAGGCTAAACACTAGTTAAATGTGGGTGAAACTATCGAATAATATGGTTACATCAAGATGATATTTTAAAACAAAGAAGCACAAAAAAGTGTAATCCAATATGAAAAAAAAAGAGGAAAAAAGAATGAAGTTAGATAGGATACCTCAAATGAAAGAGGTGCAACAAACATACCCAAAATAATCATTACAATCAAATAAGAGTTGCATAAAAAACAAAAGCAAATAAAAAAGGCTACCATTAGAATGCATTATAAATGAAAAGGTGAAATAAGAAATAAGCCAACTCAAATAAGAAATATTATAAGAGCCAATAAGATATGCTAGTGTAATTCAACTAACAACCAAAACAAAAATCTAGTTTTAAGAAAGGATGAGCATACAGGAAAAATAGTTAGATGCACCAACAAATGAATAACAAGTTAAAAGAGAAAAACTTAAAATAGGCAAATACAAGTTGCGACCCCAATATAGGACAAACAATAACTCAATCCATAATAAAGGACTCGAACCCAATTGTATTATCAACCATATGAAATCTTAAACCACGAATAACAACTGAACTTGCATAACTAAGCAACAAATTGTTGTGATAATGTTACCCTGAGCAACATATAAAAATCCAACATTGTTGATCAACATCCTAAACCAAGACAATAAACAACAACTATTTTTTCCTTTGTAAAACATTAGATAAAAAACAAGAAATTATAGAGCAATTTATCAGATAGAGCAAAACATGTCTTCATCATAAATCAACAAAGAAAAATAACAAAGAAAAAAAATAAATACTATAACATAATTAGTCTAAACCACAAGCATCATAAAAAAAATTTGAAAATAGGTTAACATGATTTATCAAAAAGACAGAAGTTGCAAGTTGTGTATCAAACTCAGAACATGTCCCAGACTAACAATAACAATATAAAATAACTTTTACTATTTGGATAGAAAACAATCACTCAAACTACACCCAATCCAATCACTAAAACACCCTCATCATTTCCTAGCAAGCTATAACTCTATAAACATTGCTAATTACTTGTCACCTAATATTCTACTCTATTAAAATCAACCAACAAACCTAAAAGTATATATCATAAGTTTTTACTAAGCCAAGACAAACTTAAACATGAATTGTGCAACCAACATACATGTAAACCCCCGATCAAAAAGAAAAGAAAGGTATGAAAAGTACTGGTGTAAACACCAGCGAGAAATCGGTAATGTTGTCGTGGCATGGGAATAAACCATGACTAAAAAAAATGAAAAATAAATATAGTAAAGTGGCTCCGATGAGACAGTAAAATAATTGGGTGCTTTATGCAGCAATGGAATAAGGAGATTTTGATTTTTTGGAGAAAAATCATAAATCGACTAGTTTTACGTTAAAAATTCGTAACTCTCGATCGGGTTGTCAGAAAAATCTGAATATATTCGTGGAGACTTATAATATATTTTCTTAGCTTGGGTTAAAATTTCAGAATTTTTGAAGAAATTGGGATTTTTTAGAAAAATTGCAATTTGATCAGTTTTGTGTTATCGCGCATAACTTTTGATATGATTGACAAATTGAGTTGAAACTTTGTGTGGAGCATTCTAATATATTATTTTACCATGGGGTAAAGTTTCAGAATTTTTAGAATATTATGTCTGGTGACTTTTAGAATTTGCACGAAAAAGTACCAGTAACTGGGTAAAAAAACATATATATACCAGAAACACATGGTGATATAATTAAAAGAAAGATGGAATAAATTTGTTGAAATGTCAGCCTTTAAAGGGCTATTTCCAGCCGACCAAAAGGAAAAAGAAAAGAAGAAAAGAAAATGACTCATGGGGACTAAATAAATTTAAACATGAAAGGCAAGGGCTTAAATGCAAATAATGAAAATTTTACTATATAAACCCCAATTTGCTTGGGGTGTCCAGCGGGCTACAAGGAGAGAAAAGGGAGTTAAGGATTTTCTTACAATTCTCTACAATTCTCTCATCCATTCTTGAAAAATAATGCATGATTATGGAGAGTTAAGATAATTAAGAAGGTTTATGGTGAGCTACACTAAATATTTGAGTGATCTAAGGGCTTTAAAGCTAGTGGAGGAAGAATGAAGTGTGGGGAAAGGAAGAAGAAGGAGGGAGAAAAAAGGGTGGTTTCACCTTGAGGTTTTTTCTAATTAAATTCCTTGTTATCTTAGTAGTAAATATGATTGTATTGTGTTGATTGTAGAAATTTCATACATGTATGCTTGGGTGATGATGGGCTTGATTATGGAACTTTGTGATTAGCATATTGGTTGTAGTAATTTGTGATATTGTGATGAAGTTTTATTTGTTGGCATGAGAATAGAATGGGTTAGTGTTTAATTGAGTAAAAAGTTAAAGAAATTTCATGCTACCTTTTACTTGAAATTTTGGCATTGGTAGAAAAATATAGGGAATGTATGTGATTGATGAAAAGGAAAATTACCATGCTCAAATGAATAAAATTAATCTTAGATGAGGTTTTGAAAACTAGAATCAAAGAAGAATTGATCCCTCCTTGGATTTTTTTAAAAAAATAAATTCGGCAAGGTTAAATGATGGAAGAAGAGGAAAATTGTATTTGACTAAGTTAGAATTTGAGTGTGAATGGAAATATATTTAATAGGGTTAAGTAATGCATAAACAAGTAGGATGCAAAAAAATAAAAATAAAAAAAAAGAAGAAGAAAGAAAATAAATGTCATCCTTACTAAATTAAGAAATTTGGCAAAGTGAAGAAATAAATAAAAGGATGGAATGTGGATGTGGGTAATGATAAAATTAGTGTTGAAATATGTTAAGAAACATGGTGAGAAGGATTGAATGGCAAATTAAATAGGATGGAAGAAAAATCTTAATTTTCCATCTTATAAAGATTTGACCAAGTTCATGAAAATAAATGAATTGAGTTGTTAAAGTTGGTTGTTAAATTATGACAAAATCCTTGTTTAATCTTATTATTGTAATATATAAGGATTGGGGAAAATGGTGGAATTGAAGTCATGGAATGGATAAAACAACCAATTTATTACTTGGATAGACCATGGCGATAAATGTATTATAAATAAAATAATTGATTATAGGTAAAGTAATTTATTAGTGATTTATGAATGTGAAGTTTAAATTTAATTTCACGATGGCGAAATAAATATAAATTATTTCGGAAAGAAATAATATTATAAGTGATTTAGAAATTCTTGTTGGTACAGGAGAGTTGCCTATGGGAGGACAATATCAGGGTCGTGCATTTCGTGACCAGACTACAGGTAGGTGCTCGACACCTAATCTATTTAGGAAATTTTACGAATGTTAAGATGCAGTAATTTTTCTTATAATGCCATTTTAAATATGAACATTGATGTGATATTATTATTAAGAAAATTGAAAAGTTATGGCTGCCCAGTGAGGAATTGGTGGTGGTGGAACCGATTGAAGGATTGTAATGATTGATACGAACGGTATCGTATATTTTTGAAAAAAGATTGTAGTGCGTTATGCTTTTAATTGATAATAAAGTAATTTTGTGATATTATTATATATATTATGGTTGTGCTAATTGTGGACAAATTTATACGTTGAATCAGTGCCCGAGAAAATGGGCGGACGAAGTAGTGACCCGGTAAAGGGGTTCAGCGCCCGGGAAAAGGGGCAGATGAATTAGTGACCCCGTAAAGGGGTCAGTGCCTGGAGAAATTGGGCGGATGAATTAGTGACCCGGTAAAGGGGTCAGCGCCTGGGAGAAATTGGGCGGCTGAATTAGTGACCCGGTAAAGGGGGTCAGCGCCCGAAAAAATAGGCAGGTGAATTAGTGACCCGGTAAAGGGGTCAGTGCCTGGAGAAAAATAGGCGGATGAATTAGTGACCAAGTAAAGGGGGTCAGTGCCCGGAGAAATTAGGCGGATGAATTAGTGACTCGAAAAAGAGAGTCAGTGCCTGAATAATTAGACGAATGAATTGTGATATGGTAAAGGGGGTTAGTGCCTAGGAAATTAGGCATATGAATCAGTGGCCCGGTAAAGGGGTCAATGCCCGGTAAATTGAGTGAATAAATAAGAGACCTGGTGATGGGGTCGATGCCCGAGAATTGGGCAGATAAATAAGAGATCTAGTGATAAGGGTGGTGCTGGGAATTGGATGAATGGATTAATGACCCGGTAACGGGGTTAATGTCAAATGTTAGATGGTTGGATTTTTGGATAGTCAAAAGTAATGGTTTGAACCTGGGGTCAGTGCTGAGTTTGGGTAAATATGATAGATGCCTGGTAAATGGGCATAATAGGAGGAATTACTTGTCTGGATGTTTGAGACTAATGTCCTGGTTAAAGGGTTACTAATAGAAGCAATTATCGAGTGGATAATTGGTATACACGGTATAATGTTAATGTGGAATCTTAAATTGTTTTTGAAAAAAAAACATTTTATCGAAAAAAGAAAATGTGTATTGTGATTGAATACGTGAAAACAATTGGGATGTCATGATAATTCTTGTTTTCGAATTATTGCAAAGATTATACCCCGTTTTGGGCGATGAACATTACTAACTGGTGAAGGTCAAATGCTTGGTGAGGAGGAATGAGAGTGGTTGTCTGATTAAGAAATTATTGCATGGCTTGGATTGAGAAAAAAAAAATGTTCCTAAATGGCTGGGACGGGCCGAATATAATTGTTAGGGCGATCCTGGACAAAGAGTTATTACTTGGTATTGATCAGTTAGTGCTAGTACATGACACTATTTACTTGAGTGATATTGTTGATTAGTGTCCAGGAATTACTGAAGACGTTAATGGAAGGGCACTAGGGATCGAGGCTTTAAACATAAATTCTAATTAAAGGTTTAGATCGAAGGGTTTGTGCCTTAGTCTATAAAGTTGTTGTAAGGCATTAGTGGCTCAGACACGGAGAAAGGAACCGTAATTGATGGAACCGAATGGGAACCTAGTTCCTTTCATATGAACTAGTGTGTATTCAGTGTTAGAAATGAAATTGTTAGAATGGAAGATGTGATGTGATAATATAGGGTATAAGTAATGGGGAGTACTCACGTTAAAAATAACGGTTAATAAAACAAGTTTATGATATTTGTTAGCAGGATAATGTGATCGAATGGGTGAATGCGTAAATCTCAAGATGGATATTCAAGATGATGCCGAACAGAGTAATTGAGATGGTCATTGGCATAGCAATGACTGGATTAAAATGATTAGTCGATTTCACTATTAGAAAATATGAAATAAATGGGTGATTCTGCGTAAAGATAAGGGATAACTATTTTAGAAAGGATGAGTGGTATACCCAACTAGCATGAGCAAGAGTAAGTGCAGTTGCGGAAATACAGAGGTGCAATATACTTTAATGAACTGAGATCTTGTGGACAAAACATGTCGAGGTCTTGCGGACAAAGAGCATGTTGTGACTTATAACCTAACGATAGCATGAAAGTGTAGGGAATCAGTGGTTCTACTTTTATGTAATTATAGTTGTTCAGATTTACATAAATATTAGTTCTATGCAGGACTTCTATCATGAACGACAAGAAGAAAGTTTCCATTACGAGACAGTTGTTTTAGGAGTAGTTCGGATAGTATTAAATTTCTGGGAGTTGTAACCACAGAGAAAAAGAGAAAAAGTATTTATGTTTTTCTCATTTCTTAGTCATTATGTTTCTATTATATCAAATGCTAATTTATTTCCTTAACCATTTATTATTTTTTATAGTACATTATGTATGGAACTAAGACGTTATAGATATCGAAAAAAAAATCCTCATTTTCCTGAGTTCAAGGCTCATGGGAATTGTATTTATCATGAAAAAAAATCTTAGGGTGTTACAATACAAATCAAACAATTCACATAAAAAACACAAACACAAAAATAACAAAGCTATGTCAAGCTACCAGTATATGTACCATAGCAGAACATACAACTACAAAAACAATCATATTGACATTATAAAAGATCAAAAACAATATAACAAACAAGAAAAAACCCATCAATCAACCGTACATAACTTTAGTCAACCATGTCCAAATCAGATATGCAATGACATTGCCCTTCCTTAGAAAAACTAAACTTTTAAGAAAACAACAACCCTACATTATAATAAAACTTAAAAAAAATGATAGAATGCTTTTAATAGAAAACAATAATAAACCTTATCAATGAGCACAAACATCATTTGTTCTAAAAGCAAAGACACAACAAAAAGCATAAAAATATACATAATCCAACAATCAATAAAACAACAATTATAAACACATGAAATGTGAACAAATGAATACAAAGTAACAAAATAAAAGAGAAAAACTCGCACACAAAGTCCTAGTAATTCTCAAAGAAAAGGGACTCTAATTCTCTCTCTCACATAGTTTATAAGCATTATTATGAAAAATAATAGAAATAAGGTTAACATCTACCCCACCTATACAATAACATGGCAAGCAAAAATCAAATAAAAAGACATCAGTTATATAAAACATGATAATTCCAGAATGAAACTGAATTAAAATAAACAAACCTAAAAGAAAAATGATTAACTTATCTTGTTGCATATCAACATAATATAAATAGTACATTGAGAGATTGTACAATTGACAATTGGTTATGACTGTCCAGAACCATCCAACCATTAAATCCCACTTATACCCAACAACTCTTCTAAGGTAAAAAACACAACCTAAAAGTTACAAAATGGGAAATGCATTAAATGCATAATGATGTCTACTAGTCCAAATTGCTACATCAGCAAACTAACCCCAACTCCTATTAACAAATAAACAAGGCCACACCTATAAATTAAGGCTAACACCTATTAATTCCCAACCCGTTCCCAAAACATTACAACTGTCAATTACAACTCATCTTAAGTTATTATGAGCACAAAGAAAAGAAGACTCACCAAGGCAAAAAGGAAGAAAAGGATGACTTGGCATTGTACGAATCTATAATATTCCTGTCTCTAGATACACAATAGAATAAACATTGAATTCGTTATACATTTTACTTTTTTCATAATATATTTGTAATGTAATGTACCAATGGTAGCACCAACATTGGATTTAATTGCAATAACTAGATTTGTGGGCCCATGCCACGTCGTGGGGCAAAATATTTTTTTATTGATAAAAAAAAAGACATTCGAGTGATAAAAGGTTGTTTTAAATAAGTAAAAAAAGAAACAACTCAAGGCATAAACCCAACTAAGCCAAAAAAGTTGGTATAATTTAATTAGATAATAAAATAAGAGATGACAACAATACATCAACCAACTTTTTAAAAAAAATAAAGACTTGTAAACAAAACAATTACAAAAATAAAAAAAGACGATGAAGCTAGCGTTCCCGCTAATCAAATATGAAAGAACAAAATTGAAAAAAAAAATGACTTGAGCCTTCTAAAATGAGCATGCCAAATATGCAACCAAGGTCATGAGATCGAAATAAACCAATAAAAAGCAAATAAAAAAACTTCAAAGTCTAATTCTAAACAAATCCAATATAGAAGCATGGAATAAAAAAAAGGTAATTTAAAAAAATGACAAAAAAATAACAAGCAAGTCGGGAAAGCAAATTAAACTATACGACCTAAATCATATAAATAAAATAACCCAATAGAAGGCAAACCTTAAAATATTATGAAACTCAATTATAAAATAACCAATGTTGAAGGACATAATGGAAAAAATATTAAACTTAAAAAAATGATCATGAAAAAAAACCCGAGGCAACCTAGGCCAACTTGCCAAACATGTGATGCAAATAATGAGACCAAGATAAACAAATAAAAAGGAAATTAAAGAATATCATGAAGCCCATTATTATAACAAAAGTTAAATGGTGTGGGAAAATCACTGTAGATCAAGAGACCTTTTACGGTGGATTGTAATAGTAGTTTCATTTTCAATTTCTCATCTTTTCACGAGACGTTTCTTTGGTTTTTCTTTTCTTTTCCAGCGAATAGATGGCGTACACGCCATTAAGAAGACGTGTGTGACGCTTTCCGGTGGCTAAATCTGGCTATCAGCCTCCTCACTGGATGTGTAGTTGTGTCGTCTTCCACATTATATGACTCGTGTAGATAGATAATGATTAGATTGCTGTCGGTGATTGATTGTTTGTATTTTTTCTTTCTTTTCTCTCTTCTGACAACTAAAGTGCATAATTATTATCTTTGTTTGTTGTTTGTCAACTTAGACATGTTAGCCATATCCAAGTACTTTGGGTCTTGCATGGTTGCTAGACCCACACACTTTGGGTCTAGACCCAAGCTCCTGGGCCTGGCAACCATGCAAGCCCCACGCTTGGGTTAAAAAAATTATAATTTTCAAAGCATGATTGGATTGTAAAAACAAACGTTGCCTCATTTAAATAAGATTTTTCATTAGACTGTAAAAACAAACGCTGCCTCATTTAAACAAGATTTTTCATTCATATGTAGTAAAACTTAACTGCAAACTCTTTTTTATCTCAGGCAACTTATTTTATAAATTTGTTATATTCAAAGAGGAAAGAATGAAAAAAAATGTTGAGTTCTAAGTGATTTATTTCAAGTGTTCAAAAATAAACTTCCCTTTTTTTGTATATATTATGGATAAAAATATTAATTTTATGTTTCCATCCATGTGTTGGATAATTTTTTAAAGGATTCATGCTTTTTTAAATTTGAGATGTTGTTGCATGATCTAATTGTCAAAGTTTATTCTATATTATAACTATTAGTATATACGAAAATTTGAAATATATGATCATAAGAGAAAACTTTTGAATTTTTGAATTGATACAATATGTTGTAGGAAAAGAAAATATTGTATATGTAAAAGACTTATTGTCCTTTTGACTATCTTAATTTATGCATTTTTGTAGATGATTTTCACTAAAATTAGAGATTAATAAAAAAAATTGAGTGAATTTTAGGGATGTGTGTGACAATAATGCCAGACCTGCATTTAGGTCTGGCAACCATACCAACCCCAAACATGGGTACCAGACCCAAATAGCTTGGCCTTGGTATGGTTGCCAGATCTACGTACCTTAAGTCTAGTGTGGCTATCAGACCTAAGACGCATGGGTTTGGCATGCTTGCCAGACACAAGGTGCGTGGGTCTGGCAAAGAGTTGAGTGGAGGTTTAAAATTAACCCACATGGTTAGGTTTAATAACATTATTAAAATATTCTTCATACTTTTAATATTCTTTTTACATTTAAAAAAAATTGAGATTGACTCGCTGCGGAGAACGAGCCAATATGCTTAGTCCTATCTAAAGATAAATGGCCTATGCTACACTGCTAGTTGGTCAAAAAAAATTTCAATATTAAAAAAAAAAAGATGACAAGGCAATGCAAACTCCCCTAAAAAAGAAAAAAAATCACGAGACTCTGGTAATTGGCTCAACTGGGTTTAACAAACTTGGCTAACCTAAATAAAGTATTGAAAAAAACAAAATGAAAAAAAGAAACCAAAAGCTCAATTTCTAGCAAATAAAATATTGAAGGCTGAAATTAAAGAAAAAATATGAAAAAAAGGTAAAAAAAACTTGGACCAAACCCACCACAAACAAGATGTAAAATCTCTAACTCAGTTGTGTTATAAGGGTAACCCCATTGAAAGAAAACTCAATAAAATAATGAAGCTTAATTATTAAAGAACCAAATATTGAAGAATGAAAATAAAAAAATAAAATTAATTTTAAAAAAAGTTATAAGAAATTTTTTTGAGTTAACCTGGGTTAATCTGCTAACCCCATAATTATGGAAGAAAAGCATATTGACTAGGACTGAGATAATCTCATAGAAATGCAAGCAAAAAGAAAAAGGCAAAGATAAATTTCCAACAAATCAAACGTTGAATGATGAAAATAATTATTTTTTTTAAAAGTAAAAAAAAAACCCAAACTCAACACGTATAAACCTTAAAAACCATGAAGCCGAGACTAATCTCATAAAAGGCAAACCCTAAAAATCACAAACTAAAATTCTAAACCAACAAAATACCGAGTGATGAAATTGAAAACAATGATGAAAAAGGGATTAAAAACAAAAAATAGCAATAAAAAGAACGTCGAAAACAAAAAAAAATAATTTTAAAAAAGCAATGAAAAAAAAAAGATCCAAATGAACCTGGGCTAACTTGTGACCATTGGTATAAGATTGAGATAATCCTATAAAATAGAAAGGAAAAAAACAGGAAGACCAATCCTTAATAAATCAAATATTAAAAGATGAAATAAAAAAATTAATTTTAAAATGTGACAAAAAAAGACTAAATTGAACCCGTGTTAACCTCCGAAATCGGTGACTCTAGTCATGAAGCCTGGACTAACTCTATAGAAGGCAAACCCTAAAATACAATGAAGAAAAATTATAAATTAATAAAATGCCAATGGATAAAACTGGAAAAATAGCAAAAAAATAGGGACCAAATTCAACATAAAAAATAAAATCAAATGCTTAGAGAATTAAAAAACAAAATTCAATTATGAAAATAATAAATAAAGCAAATAAGAATCAAAAGAATAAGGACAAAATTTGATATAAAAATTAAATTAAACCAAATGATGAGGGATGAAGTTGAAGAAAAAAAATTAAAAAAGATAACCAACAAAACAAATAGAAATCAAAAGAATGAGGGCAAAAACGGATATAAAAAAAAAGTGGCAGACACCTTTGAGTTTTGCCTAGGAAAAGAGAGAGAAAGGAGAAGAGAAGAAAAAAAAATCCACAAGAGCCTAACCATTTCTATGTCGTGAACAAGCACCTGACCATTGGAAAGAGGATACGAGGATGCTTCCAATATTGTCGTGGAATACAACGTTTGATCATTGATTTAACCCACATGCGTGGCCCAAAAGGCATAGACGTCGCCCATGCGTATGTGCGTGTGGCAATGCACTAACCATCTTTTCCTATAAATAATATTTTTTTATTAAGAAAAAGACCAAAACGCTTCTAACTAAAATTAACAATAATAACCATGAGGTGTATAACTCAATTGGTTATGTCCTGAGTTTGTTCTCTAGAGGTCACTAGTTCAAGTCCCACAAACCTGAGGGCCACTGGAGGCTTACATGGTCATTAGCTCCAGGGCCCGTGAAATTAGTCAAGGTGCGTGCAAATTAGCCCGGACACCCACGTTAATAAAAAAAAATTTAACAATAATAAAAAAATCAAGATAAAAAACCTAAACAACCTGCACTGCACGCTAGTTTAAATAATTTTAATCAATATGTTATTTTATTATGCATCAAAAATAAAAAAAATACCTCATGTCGCTGTTAAAATTGACAGTGACAAATCAATCACAGTGAAAACACCATTTTGTTTCCAACCTCAAGTTTAAAGGTATTAGCTTGCGAGGGCAAGATCTTCTTTACACTATTCTAATAAACAATAATCAATGAGTAGATAAACAGTTATTTCATCAAGTTTTTGTTAATACTTTTTCAACTATTTCATTTTAAACAGTCCAATGAATATATCTATCGCAACCCTAATCAAATAAAAAATTGTAAAAGTGGATGAAAAACAGTAAAAAAAAAAAAAAACCTTTTACCGATGGACCCGGTTCTTGGATGTCGGTTCTCCTCTGAAGCACCTAATTATTCATTTTTAAGGTCTCAAAATCTCTCGAGTCCTTGGGTAGGGACCAGAGACAAAGAAAACAAAACAAAGCGAGAGAAAGTTATTTATAGCAGGGGTCAGTACTCTCACCTTTAGTAATAGACTAATAGCAGTGCTTCTTCACCCTTCCCTGTCAGAGCCGATAGATACAATCCCCCAAATTTTCACTCGCTAAAACCCTAAATTTCTCTCACAGAAATCAATTTCTCTCTCTTTACACAACCATAAAATTGTACCAGAACCGAAGCGAGAGAGTTTAGCAGCAGTTCACCACCATGAAACCCTAGAAAAACCCTAGAAATTCAAATTGAGAACAAAACTTAGGGTTTTTGACGCCATGAGTCCAATTCAGAATTTCGAGCAGCATTCTCGCCATCTCGTGGAGCCTGACCTCCGTAAGTCTTTCTTTCCCTCCCCTTCTTTTTTCATTTTCCTGTTAGTTCGTTGAGAAAATGAAGGAAATGAGTGTAATTTGTGTGTTTTTTGTTGTTTATCATGGAACTTGAAGTAATATAAGAGAGATGATAGTCTTATTAGGTTAGAGCTGATAATAGTTATAGAAATTTAAGTCCCTTTTCTTTTTCTTAATTATGTTCTGTTTATAATTTTTGAACAGCGATTCAAACGAGGCTACAGATGGCTATGGAGGTGCGGGATAGTCTTGAGATTGCGCACACGGCGGAGTATTTGAATTTTCTTAAATGTTACTTCCCGGCATCTTCTATTATTCTGTTACAAATTACAAAACCGCAATTTGTAGATAATTCTGAGCATAAGTTACGAAATATTGTGGTGGAGATTCTGAATCGCTTACCGCATAGTGAGGTTCTTCGGCCCTTTGTTCAGGATCTTTTAAAAGTTGCAATGCAAGTGCTTACTACCGATAATGAAGAAAATGGGTTGATATGCATTCGTATTATTTTTGATCTTCTGAGGAATTTTAGGCCAACATTAGAAAATGAGGTTCAGCCATTTTTAGACTTTGTATGTAAGATTTACCAGAATTTTAGATTGACTGTTAGCCATTTCTTTGATAACGCAAGTGCGGCTGTTGAGGATGTTAAACCAATGGAAATTTCTACTTCTTCAGATCAAGGGCTTTTGAGTACTGGACACATTGGGAATGGCCAGCTTAATCCTAGTACTCGTTCATTTAAGATAGTTACTGAGAGTCCACTTGTGGTTATGTTTCTGTTCCAATTGTATAGCCGTCTTGTACAAACTAATATTCCTCACTTATTGCCATTGATGGTTGCTGCAATATCTGTCCCGGGCCCTGACAAGGTTCCTCCCCATCTGAAAACTAACTTCATTGAACTGAAGGGTGCACAGGTTAAGGTAAGTTTCGTTTGCTCATGATGTCCCTTCATTGTCTTTTCCTGCATGAGATAAAGCTCGTTTCATGTAGATGTTGCTGATGACTTAAGGCAGTACTTAGCTGTTAGTATATTTATACTGATTTTGGAGGGGAGAAAACCAGTTTTTTCTTAGAGTAGATTTTTTAGTCATTAAAATGACTTAAATATGTGCTCTTCACGTTTATAAGAGAGATTGTTTTTGAAGGGAAACCATAGTTCTCACTTGCCTTGGAATCATGGTGTTATCGGAAGATATTCATGTTTTTGGATTCTGTAATCTAGCATGACTGCAGAAACAGTGATGTTATTGAAGCTCCTTCAATAAGTTAAAATCTTTTGTCGTGGGCTTGTGAAACCACTTGAAGTAGTTTCTTGTCTTGCTTTTAGATTTTAATTTGAGGATATGAAGGCGCAATGGGATTCCAGGCTGTAAGGATCCAACGAATGATCACTTAAGTGCTAGAGCATATAAAATGTCAAGCAACTCTTTACTTGAATAATGTAAAAACTTTCAAACATATTCACAAAAGCTCTTATGTGCCTCTGCTCCCAAATGGATGAAAGTTTACTGTTTTGATCTAAACTTGACATCCTTTCTTGTGCTCAGTGCTACTCTTCAATTTTGCCACCTTTTGTCCTCAAAAAGCTGGGGGAGAGGTACATAAAATAGATGTGATATCTGTGGAAATAACAAATAGAGCTTCGGCAGAAATCATATTGTTGTAATCAAACTTCCAGAACTGTGTGCACCTCAATTTGTTTCTATCACATCATTACACTAATTACACTATTTTGCCTTTTGCAGACAGTTTCTTTCTTAACCTACCTGTTGAAGAGTTTTGCTGACTATATTAGGCCACATGAAGAAAGTATATGTAAAAGCATTGTGAATTTGCTTGTTACATGCTCAGACTCTGTAGCCATTAGAAAGGTTAATGATTGCTTTTTAATTGATTTTCTCTTTATGAATGTTGGTCTCTTGTAGTTTCAAAAACTGATGTCTGAGCACATTTGGTGCAGGAACTGCTAGTTGCCTTAAAACATGTTCTAGGGACAGATTTCAAGAGGGGTTTATTTCCTTTAATTGACACACTTTTAGAAGAGCGGTAAAATCTTCTATCTTATTATGGGTCATACGTGTCAATGAGCTTTCATGATCACAAATTCTCAGGAGATGCTAAAAATGTCTAATTATTAAATTTTTGGGGCACATGGAAGACAATTGAAATAGCACTCTAATCTGTTTGTTGTGTGGGCTTAATGGTACTATGTGAAGTAATGACTGAGTGTTAAAGAATTCAAAGCAAAAATTACAACAGAGGAAGAGAAAATTGAGCATGAACGTCACAGTTGGCAATCTATACCTACTCCTGGAAAATAATAAATTGATAGAGGTTCTGTATAAATTGCTGACAAAAGATTGAATCATTTGATTCTGAGCTTATTCAAGGAAGCATCATGTTGTTGGTGGCTTTACTGGAAGAGGTCCATCACATTTCTTCAGAATGTATTTTGTGCAATTATTTGTATAAAATGGAGCCAATTTTCCTGGTCCATATTTTATTTTGCTTATTTTTAGTTTGTATATTAAAAATTTCTTATAATTTTCCTTTTGATGGTATGTACATCTACTCCGATGATTTTCAGATAGTTGTGAATATTTGGCCCTTAGATTTTAAGAATTTCATTATTGGTGGTTCTGGCACTGAACATTTCCTGTTTAACACTTAGTTTTCCTATCCATTCTAGAGTTCTAGTTGGAACTGGTCGGGCATGCTATGAAACTCTGAGGCCATTGGCTTATAGCCTACTTGCAGAGATTGTTCATCATGTTCGGAGTGACCTTTCCTTATCACAGGTGCTGTTTCTTATGGGATATCTGATGTCAATTTTACTTTCTGATATCAAATTTCTCAATTACTATTTCATCTCTTGCTTTCTCACCTGTGTTGTGCACTGTACTAGACAATTATTGGTCAGTTCTGTTGCCAGTTTATTAACATAAAAAGTGAAAAAGTTCCTGCTGGTTCAATATATTTTATCCATGAGATTCTTTTGGTTCTTCTTATTGAAAATCAGTCTTCTAACTTCCTTTTTCTTACTCTACTGCAGCTGTCACGGATTATTTACCTGTTCTCAAGTAACATGCATGATGCTTCATTATCTCTCAGCATCCACACCACCTGTGCCCGGTTAATGTTAAATCTGGTGTGTATACTTTATTCTGTCCTTAAAGGCTTAGCTTCCTAATTAGGGGCATAATTATGATTAGTTCCACAGACCTTTTTTTTTATTCTTTTAAATTGTTTTTGTCGGGTTTAGGTAGAGCCAATTTTTGAGAAAGGTGTGGACCATTCAACCATGGATGAAGCTCGGATTTTACTGGTATGAACGTCAGTTTAAGTATTGTAAATATCTTTTGGTTGGATTTTCTCATTATATCTGGGAATAACTTATGCGGTCCTACAGGGGCGTATTTTGGATGCTTTTGTTGGCAAATTCAGCACTTTTAAGCGCACCATTCCACAGGTAATCCTTGCTTGGTGATCACTTTTCCATGTGGTATTTTTGCTGGGACAAAATTTTGGTTAGTTACTGGATTGAAGTTTAGGGCACGCGTGCTTCTTTTTTGTTTTTTTTTCTTTCCTCGTGCAGCAATTGGTGTTAGGATATGGTTAAGTTGATGCTTCGAGTGTATTTAGATGCCATTTGCTTTTATTTTCTCACTTTCTCTATGGTTAACATGCAATCTTCATTTTGTATTTTTCGTTCTGAGAGTTTGTGGATATCATTAGCTTTTCATGTTTCAGTCGCAGGAGCTGGTGTTAAATTAGTTTTCAGTGCCTAAACTGTCTTGGCATGTGAAGTATTTCATGACCTTGGAACATGTATTAGAGATTGGAATTTACAGGTTCATGTTGTTGTATGATCTGGATTATACCTTGGAACTATTGTATTAGAGATAGGAATCTACAGGTTCATGTCGTTGTTTGATCTGGGTTATAGGATGGTTCCTTTATAAGTATCATCTTTTGGCATAGTTCTGATTAGCATTTTGGAGCAGATGGAATATTTGTGTTATTTTATCTGGTTTCTTCATTGCTATGGATTTGAAGGCAGATGCAATCAGATATGGTCTAAAAATGCAGTGACGCTAACATAAGCCCCCTTTTTTATTGTTTACTATTCTCTGCTGGATACTAGCTCATCGAAATATGTTTAGGTTTTTGATGTTACTTTTGGAGGTACCTATCTAAAGTACTTTGCTGCAGAGTTTTAGCTCTCAAATGTTCCTGCTCCAGTTTTTGCTATAGCCCTTCTTATTGTCGGTCTTCAAACAATTCTGTTGATATTTTAGTTAAAAAAACAGAAAATAAATTGAAATATAATAAGATTTTTCCTGACCTTTTGCACTGTGTTAATTAAATGGCATACTTGCATCCACATGCTTGTTCAAGGTTCAAAGTATGTTGAGCCAACTTTCTGATAGCCTTATCATTGCCATTTTTCTTTCTAGATAGCAATATTTGATTATTTTTCTTTCCATTTTTCAGAAGCCTGTCTTCTTTGCTCTCTATTTTCTTGTTCTCGTCTTCAAATCATATTTTTTGCCTGTGATCATTAATGCACTTCCTTTTTGGTTGATAGCTGTTGGAGGAAGGGGAGGATGGAAAGGAGCGTGCTACTTTGAGGTCAAAGCTTGAACTCCCTGTGCAGGTTGCTCTGTGACTTTCCACGTGCTTTTAAATCACTGTCTAATGTTGCATGACGCACCAGTTTGAACTTTAGCTCTTGTTCTTCACGCTTCTTGTTTCTGCTGTTACAAGAATATACTTTGTTAACCCATTCTCTGATTTTAAATTTTACTCTGTAGATATGATTGTTACAAATGATAAGCCTTGCTAGATTGCTACACTTACTATGTTCCACAATTGATAAACTACTGCACTATGTTACTATTGGATTTAAGTATTTAGTATTTGCTAGCTGTATGCTGTTAGGACTTGTTTATTTGTTGCTTGTGTATTGGAACCCTTTTGAAGGTTCCTGTGATAAAGCATTTGGAATATCACCTGTAGTTTGCTTTCCTTGAACCAAAGCTGGAGTCTAGAAATATATTCAACAAAAAATACTGGCAATGGCCTGAGGTTACGCAGTCTTCAGAAGTGCTATTTATTTGCGCATGGTTTAAGACATGGAACTTTAACTGTGGTGAAGTTGGCTGTTTGTGGGTCAAGCAAACTGCTAAAGCCTAACTGTGATCAAGTTAGTTGTTTCTGGTAAAAGCAAACTGCTAAAGTCCTGAATTATCTCACATGAAAGTTGTTGTATCAATAAATAGAATGTGTTTAGTTGATCCTTGAAATAAAAGGCCTTTTAGTTTATCTGTGAATCTCTTTATTTTATATATCAATGAACTTTGCATAGGTTGAAAACATTAAATGTTTTCTCCAGTATTGCGGGAGTTATTTTGAGTATCTGTGCATAAATATCCTTGTGTACTGGAAAATATTTAGGAACATTTTGCATGTTTCAGTGAAGCACTGTCATTGATGTGTTACAGGAGTGTCCTCTTTCGTTTGATGGATGAATACAAATGGTTGATATTTTCTTTTCCAAATCCATCATATACACAATCTTGGGTTTGTCTTCCTTCAATCTTGACTTGTAATTGGTTGCAGGCAGTTTTGAATTTGCAAGTTCCGGTGGAACATTCTAAGGAAGTCAGTGATTGTAAGAATTTGATCAAGACCTTAGTTATGGGTAATAATAGATCCTCTCACAATACCATCCTTGTTCTCTTTCAATGTTTTATGATGATGATTATGATAACCTATAGAGTTTCAAGCACCATTTGATACTACTCAATGGAGATGAATGCTTCTGAATTATGTTTCTAATTGTTAATTTACCTATTCTCAGAGAACTTAAGAATCTTTGGGTGGTTATGTTTTCAGGAATGAAGACTATTATATGGAGCATCACTCATGCACATTTGCCACGATCACAGGTTTCTGTTTCAAAATTTAACCACGTTCAAAAATTGCTTTTCATTTAACATTTCTTTACGTGTTAGCTTCTTGTTCTTTTTCATAGCTTAATTCCATTGGTTTAGGTTTCTCCTTCCACGCATGGAACACATTCTCAAGTGCTTGTTTCACCATCTTCTAGCTTACCGGCTCCCCAAGCATTCAAAGGGATGAGAGAAGATGAGGTATTATGTGATGCATCTTCTTGCTTGTCTCTCGATTGGCTTGGTCTGACTTTGATTTTTGACAGGTGTGGAAAGCCTCAGGTGTCCTGAAGAGTGGGGTGCATTGTTTAGCTCTCTTTAAGGAGAAGGATGAGGAGAGGGACATGCTTAATCTATTTTCCCAAATACTGTCCATAATGGAACCTCGAGATCTTATGGACATGTTCTCATTGTGCATGCCTGAACTTTTTGAATGCATGATTAGCAATACTCAACTGGTTCACATTTTTTCTTCGCTTTTGCAATCTTCGAAAGTATATCGCCCATTTGCAGATGTCTTGGTTAACTTTCTTGTATGCAGCAAACTTGATGTTTTGAAGAACCCAGATTCACCTGCAGCAAAACTGGTTCTGAATCTCTTTCGGTTTATATTTGGTGCTGTCTCTAAAGCACCTGCAGAGTTTGAACGTATTTTGCAGCCTCATGTCCTTGTTATAATGGAAGTTTGCATGAAGAATGCTACTGAAGTTGAAAAACCTCTTGGTTATATGCAGCTTCTTCGAACAATGTTTAGGGCTCTTGCTGGATGTAAATTTGAGCTTCTCCTCCGGGATCTGATTCCAATGTTACAGCCCTGCCTGAATATGTTATTGACAATGCTTGAGGGTCCAACTGGTGAAGATATGAGGGACCTTTTACTTGAACTATGCTTAACAATGCCTGCACGCTTAAGCTCATTGCTGCCGCACCTTCCACGTCTTATGAGACCTCTTGTTTTGTGTCTGAAGGGAAGTGATGACCTAGTGAGTTTAGGTTTAAGAACACTTGAATTTTGGGTAGATAGTTTAAATCCTGATTTCCTGGAACCCAGTATGGCTAATGTCATGTCAGAGGTAATTTTATCCTTATGGTCTCACCTGAGGCCTGCACCTTATCCCTGGGGTGGAAAAGCTCTGCAACTCCTTGGCAAGTTAGGTGGCCGCAACAGACGTTTTCTTAAAGAGCCCCTTGCACTTGAATGCAAAGATAACCCGGAGCATGGGCTTCGTCTTATACTTACATTTGAGCCTTCAACTCCGTTTTTGGTGCCTTTGGATCGATGCATAAATCTTGCAGTAGCAGCTGTCATAAACAAAAACAGTGGCATGGATGCTTTCTACCGAAAACAGTCTTTGAAGTTCCTCCGTGTTTGCTTATCATCTCAGCTTAATTTGCCTGGGAATGTTTCTGACGAGGGATATACAGCCAGACAGCTGTCAACCACCTTAGTTTCTGCAGTTGATTCATCCTGGCGTAGGTCCGAGACATCAGATATAAAGGTAGTTGAAAAATATTGATTGAAATGCTGCTGAATCTCAATTGTTAGTGCTTTCTA
Organism: Populus x sibirica; assembly: GCA_019202695.1. Taxonomy (NCBI): domain Eukaryota; kingdom Viridiplantae; phylum Streptophyta; class Magnoliopsida; order Malpighiales; family Salicaceae; genus Populus; species Populus x sibirica. The sequence continues at coordinate 1,018,561 of JAGMVL010000125.1, read as the reverse complement.
ATCTACATTAGCAATTTCAGGTTTTCCCACAGTACCAATGTCATGTCCATTTGAATTGAATTTACTTTTGGATGTGGATGCAATCATAGTACCACTAATGTGCCTGAAGTTGACTGCTCTTGGGCCTGAATAGTGCTAGGATTTGTGATCTCATAGGAAGTCCTCGTGTTCCACCCATCCTTTTAAAGGAAAACAAAAATTTACTTTGGATCATATAATCTTTGGAATACTGACTTTGGTACTGTTGTGGCATGGGATTGAGTTTCTTGCTTTTTTGCAGTGCTATGCTGCAGGCACTTCCTGAGGCACTTCCCTAGCTGATATTCACAGGGATCCAAGTGTCCTCATATTTTGATTTTGACTTTTTTTTTTCTATCTCCTTTTCTTTTTCCTGCTTCCGTTTGTTTTATGGATGACATGGTCTCCAAAACCATCTTGTACATTCTTTTCCAGCACGTGCTTTATAGTGCCTGATCTAGTACTTCAGTAGATTAACCTGAGTGTCTTGTGCATTATGATGGAATGTCTCTGTAATTCAAGTTTGTATATTCTGCATGTTGGGAATTCTTGTTTTGCGTGAAATATCCAGCCACCAAGCCTTGTTTCTGTTCACCATCTTCATTATTTTCTCATTCCTTTTCCCTTTAGTAAGTTCAGTTAAAATTTTCTAGGACACTTCGTAATGCATTTCAAAAATTCTGAAAATCCCTTCCTCCAAAAATCACCACAAAAGTTAAGAACAAATTTTCCTTTCTTCCTCAATTTTAGATAAGATTGTTCGTTTAATATTTCAATCTCACAAATGTTCATCTTTAACCAATTTAGCATTTTATTCCTATGAAATTTTAGCTCATTCTGATTTATCACTCAAAGCTTGCAAGTGTTGTTTAATTATGTAATTTTTTTTATCAGATTATTAATATATAATTAATACATTTATTGTACTCAAAATATATTAAAGTAAAATGATATATTCTCTAATAAAAATATAATATATAATGAAAGAGAGAGAGACACCTTGGGGCCCACACTCTCTCATACTCTATAGCATAAATATATGTTTATAATGATATTTATAAGCTCCTTTTACTGATCCCCTTTGTTCTATTAATTTGTCATATTTGAATTTTCTTTTCTTCATATTTGAACAGAAAGTACTAATTCTTTCTTATGACGTCGTTTGTGTAGAATGGTACAGCATTGCATAATGACATATATGGTGTATTATTTCAGGCTGATTTAGGCGTGAAGACAAAAACCCAGCTTATGGCTGAGAAATCAGTTTTCAAGATTCTGTTAATGACCATAATTGCTTCCAGTGCTGAACCAGATCTGCATGACCCCAAAGATGATTTTGTTGTCAATGTTTGCCGCCATTTTGCTATGATATTTCATATAGATTATAACTCAAATAACCCTTCAATTCCAAGTGCTCTTGGTGGGCCTATGCTTTCATCAAGTAGTAGTGTCAGTTCCAGGTCAAAGACTAGCACTAATCTGAAAGAGCTGGACCCTTTGATATTCTTGGATGCTTTGGTTGATGTGCTATCTGATGACAATAGGGTCCATGCCAAAGCTGCTCTAGGTGCTTTAAATATCTTTGCTGAAACACTTCTCTTCCTTGCTCGCTCAAAACATGGTGATGTGCTGATGTCAAGAGCAGGCCCTGGTACACCTATGATTGTGTCTAGTCCATCAATGAATCCTGTATATTCACCACCCCCAAGTGTTTGCATCCCAGTTTTTGAGCAACTTCTTCCACGTCTTTTGCATTGTTGCTATGGAACGACATGGCAAGCACAGATGGGAGGTGTTATGGGACTTGGTGCTTTGGTGGGAAAGGTAACTGTTGAGACTCTGTGCCACTTCCAAGTAAGAATTGTGCGGGGTCTAGTCTATGTACTCAAAAGACTTCCTCCCTATGCTAGCAAAGAGCAGGATGAGACTAGTCAAGTGCTTACACAGGTTCTTCGTGTGGTGAATAATGTTGATGAAGCTAACAGTGAACCACGCAGGAAAAGTTTTCAAGGGGTAGTTGATTTTCTTGCTTCAGAATTGTTCAATTTCAATGCTTCTATTATTGTAAGAAAGAATGTGCAATCATGTTTGGCACTATTGGCTAGTAGGACTGGTAGTGAGGTATCAGAGTTACTTGAGCCTCTGTATCAGCCTTTGCTTCAGCCCCTTATCACACGGCCACTCAGGTCAAAGACTGTTGATCAACAGGTATGCTGTGTTGCTGCCTACAACTAATGCAATTTATCAATTTTCTTTGCTAACCTGATTTGGTACTTATAGGTTGGGATAGTTACAGCTCTGAATTTTTGCCTGGCCTTGAGGCCGCCACTTCTCAAGTTGACTCAAGAGCTAGTTAACTTTCTGCAAGAAGCGTTGCAAATAGCAGAGGCTGATGAAAATGTATGGGCTGTGAAGTTTATGAACCCCAAGTACACCTTGTCACTAAATAAGCTTCGAACAGCTTGCATTGAGCTACTCTGTACTGCTATGGCATGGGCTGATTTCAAGACTCAAAATCATTCTGAATTGCGTGCAAAGATCATTTCCATGTTCTTCAAGTCCTTGACATGTCGGACACCAGAAATTGTTGCTGTTGCCAAGGAGGGGTTACGCCAGGTATTGTTTAGCTTTTCTCAGAGGCTTAGCTTGCATGTAGATATTCATCTCCATTTCCTTATAGCTTGGCCATGATTTCAGTTTTTGTATATAATTTACGTTTAACAGCTGTGTTGCAAGGAGCAGAGATCTTCATAGATGATTCTGTGGGTATCCCATCTCAACTGATGTGTATATTCGAGTCTGTCCATAATATTGTTTGACCAAGAATTAACATAATGCATTAGGAATATAAGTGTACTTTTCTTTTTTGAAAAATGGAAACATTGAACCAGGGGGAGAGAAGCATATATCACATCACAAATGGCTAATAAATAAATAAATAAAATAAGCCCCTTTTTCCCATACATCCATCATGAGCTATCTGTTTTATTCAGTTTCCATTTGTCTTCCTATAAAAACACTTCTTCAAGTTTCTCTAATGAACTCAACATGTCATATTATTTGCTTTCTCATTCTGGCTAGGGAATGCTTTTGCTTCTGATCTTGCTTTTATTTAACAGAAATTACTTTCCTTATTTGTCTTGACTTTTTTTAGGTTATTAACCAGCAAAGAATGCCGAAAGAACTTCTGCAGAGCAGCCTCAGGCCTATTCTAGTTAACTTGGCTCACACCAAGAATCTTAGCATGCCTCTTCTGCAAGGTCTGGCTCGCTTGCTTGAACTTTTGTCTAGCTGGTTTAATGTCACCCTGGGTGGTAAGCTGTTGGAGCACCTTAAGAAATGGATGGAACCTGACAAGCTTTCCCAGAGTATAAAGTCATGGAAGGCTGGTGAAGAGCCGAAAATTGCAGCAGGTAAGCATCTAGACCATCCACTTTAGTGGACACAGTTTGTTTGCCTAGCTAGCAGCTTATGTAATGTATGCCTGCATAGACGCTTGGTGAGATATGAACATGTGTGGTCTGATTTTGTGCTGTCTTGGTTAAATTTATGTATGTGTATTCCTAATTGTGATTCCTTTTACTGGTTCTGTGCAGCTATCATTGAGCTATTCCACTTACTTCCCCATGCTGCATCGAAGTTTCTTGATGAACTTGTGACCTTGACTATTGATTTGGAAGGGGCTCTTCCTCCTGGACAAGTATACAGTGAAATTAACAGTCCATATCGTCTACCTCTTACAAAATTCTTAAATCGATATGCAACACTAGCTGTTGATTATTTTCTAGCCCGATTAAGTGATCCAAAATACTTCAGGCGGTAAGCTTAAACACTAGAGTTAATTTCTAAATTATGTTTCTGGAAATGACATTTTTGGTGTTCTTAACTTTTCTGCTCTTTTGTGAAATGCAGGTTCATGTACATTTTGAGATCAGATGCTGGCCAACCATTGAGAGACGAGCTGGCTAAATCCCCCCAGAAAATACTTGCAAGTGCCTTTCCTGAGTTCCTGCCAAAATCAGACGTGGAGATGACTTCTAGCTCTTCAACTCCACCTTCTGCTTTGTTGGGTGAAGAAAGTCTTGTTGCCCCTCCAGCTGATGGTGCAAATTTACCATCTATCCCCACTGGTGCAACTTCGGATGCTTATTTTCAAGGTCTTGCACTTATTAAAATGCTGGTCAAATTGATACCGGGCTGGTTGCATAGTAATCAACTTGTGTTTGATACCTTGGTACTAGTATGGAAGTCACCCGCTAGAGTATCCCGTTTGCACAATGAACAGGAGTTAAACTTAGTGCAAGTAAGTTTAGTAATCATTTATGGTAATATCTGCTGTACCAAGTTTCTTCTTGGCTATAATATTATTGAGATAACCTTGTTGACTGGGGAACAATAAAGTTTTATTCTCATAACACAATTGATTATAAAACAATGTTGAACACTGAATTTGATTAGTGATAGCTGGTTAAATTTCTCCTCTCTATCTTTTATCTCTTTAATTGCCTTAAACACTGCCTTTTGTGTTATCATTGCCCTATTCTAGTTATGCTTAACTTGCACAGAAGTGTGTTCATGATTTTTCCTTCTGCTGAAAGCATGGTCTTTCTGCCCCAGCTCCCAAAAACTAAAGGAAAAAAATTTGAATTGGTCTTATGTGCATATGCCTTGCACACAGTTGGGTTTTGCTTTTGCAACAATGTTCTGCAGTTGGTTCAATCAGTTTTTATCAATCCTATAATGTTGACCATATTAATTGTGAATCAAACAAACAGTGCCTGTATTTTGAAGAAATGAAAGGTCCACTTAATTGGTTGAGTTAGATTGACTTATTATTCTAAAACCTTTGGTTTTTATTCATTTTTCAAATGCAGGTTAAAGAAAGCAAATGGCTTGTCAAATGCTTCCTGAATTACTTGCGTCATGACAAAAAAGAAGTTAATGTTCTCTTTGATATCCTCTCCATCTTCTTATTCCACAGTCGCATTGACTACACTTTTTTGAAGGAGTTTTATATTATTGAGGTACTTAAGCTGATTTTTCCCCATAGTGAAGATTACCTTTTCTTTTATAAGTTCATTTGGCTTTTATGGCTTTTGCACAAATTATCATTCTATTTCAGGTTGCAGAAGGATATCCGCCGAACATGAAGAGAGCGCTCCTCTTGCATTTCTTGAACCTTTTCCAATCAAAACAACTTGGTCATGATCATTTGGTGGTTGTTATGCAAATGCTCATTCTTCCGATGCTTGCTCATGCTTTCCAGAATGCCCAAAGCTGGGAGGTTGTTGACCCTGGTATTATAAAAACCATTGTTGACAAACTTCTTGATCCACCGGAAGAGGTTCTCCCTTGGAAGTTTCATTTTTCTTTTATTTATTTAATGTATTTTGTTTGTCATTGTGCCTTCTGTAGGTGCATTAATTTATTCCTTAATGAAAGTACCATAGTATCAAAATATTCTGTAGGTGCATTAATTTATTCCCTAATTTGGTGATTAGGTTTCTGCTGAATATGATGAGCCTTTGAGGATAGAACTCTTGCAGCTCGCCACTTTACTGCTAAAATATCTCCAAAACGACCTTGTTCATCATCGGAAAGAGCTCATTAAATTTGGCTGGAATCATCTCAAACGTGAGGACAGTGCTAGTAAGCAGTGGGCATTTGTCAATGTGTGCCATTTCTTGGAAGCCTATCAGGCCCCAGAAAAAATTATACTTCAGGTACCTTAAGAAATAATTAATGACAAATCTTCTGCAGAGATGTCTCTTTTCTCTTATTTGTCAAGTTGTGTTCATATCATATCTTTTGACATAACCTTCAAACCTCAACCTAACTTCTGTCAAATGAAATGGGTGTAAACAACCCATTTCCTACATGAATTGCTTTTCTTAAATGGATTGTACATTATGAGAGTATAATTTATAGAGTACACCAATGGTTGTGATCACTGAAGAACAACCTATGTGTGGATTATATAACCCTGCAATTCTGCCTACAAATCTTGATATGCTATCATCAGTCTGAAATAATGATCAAGCATGCAGGAAAAGAAAACATGTAAACCTACTGCATCTATTTTTACCCTTGTGCCTCACATATCATGAAAATGGACCTTACACAAATTAAAAAATGCAGGTTTTTGTTGCACTTCTCAGAACTTGCCAGCCGGAAAATAAACTTCTGGTCAAGCAGGCTCTTGATATACTGATGCCAGCTTTACCACGGAGGTTGCCTCTCGGCGATTCTCGGATGCCAATTTGGATACGATACACAAAAAAAATTTTGGTTGAGGAAGGTCATTCGATTCCCAATCTGATTCACATTTTCCAGCTTATTGTGCGTCATTCAGATCTCTTCTACAGCTGCAGAGCACAGTTTGTTCCCCAAATGGTCAATTCTCTCAGTCGGCTTGGACTGCCATGCAACACAACAACAGAAAACAGGCGCCTTGCCATAGAACTTGCTGGGTTGGTCGTTGGCTGGGAAAGGCAAAGGCAACATGAAATGAAAGTCATGACTGATGGTGATGTCCCCAGTCAGTCTAATGATGGATTTAACCCTGGGTCTGCTGGTACTGATTCTAAGCGTGCTGTGGATGGATCTACCTTCCCTGAAGATGCAAGTAAGAGAGTTAAAGTGGAACCTGGTCTTCAATCCATCTGTGTCATGTCACCTGGTGTTGCCTCATCAATACCAAATATAGAAACCCCTGGACCTGGTGGCCAACCTGATGAAGAATTCAAGCCTAATGCTGCTATGGAAGAAATGATTATCAATTTTCTTATAAGAGTGAGTCTTTTGTTTCATCTTTGGTTTTAATACGAGAGCAAGATTGGATGAGATCGTGCTTTCCATTTGATAAATGTTTGCATTTTCTGTTTACAGATCCTTGGTAGGCTTTGATTTTACAGCGTAGTGCATAACCTGCATGAATTAGATGACCACGGGACAATCAAAATATTGCAACCAAAATACTCTTATATACTATTTATTCTTTACGAAATCGTGTAAGACCTATTGAATTTAACTAAAATATGACCTGTTTAGTCAAATGATCTCTCTACTTCTACCCAATCTTTTCCAATTCAAGGTGACAAAACCTGCATAAATGAGGGCATAATTTACAAAAAATGAAGTTACACTGACACCATGATAGAAAGCTGATCTGTGTCCAAGATGGATAAAATGTTTCAGTCTGCATCTCTCTGCAAATTGAAGAACATCGAGATCATTTATGATTTACATTACCATCATTGTGCCTGGTCAAAATTTGCACCTATTTTATCACACTGTTGTGGAGCAGCTGCATTTCATATAATAGTTATCTTTTTCTTTATTTAGTATGGAGAGAAAAGTTGACAATGTAGTCAGCTGTGTGGAACAGGTTGCCTTGGTCATAGAGCCCAAGGACAAGGAAGCTACTACTATGTACAAACAAGCCTTGGAGCTACTTTCACAAGCTTTGGAGGTGTGGCCCAACGCTAATGTTAAGTTCAATTACTTAGAAAAATTGTTCAACAGCATGCAACCATCACAGTCAAAGGATCCTTCTACAGCTCTTGCTCAGGGCTTGGATGTAATGAATAAGGTCTTGGAGAAGCAACCTCATTTGTTCATTAGAAATAACATAAACCAGATCTCTCAGGTAGTCACATATAATAAGCACTTGCTTGTTTTTTTATTCCTTGGGTTTATAATCATTATTTTTTGGCATTCATGTTTCTCTTATGTTTGTATCAGATTCTAGAACCCTGTTTCAAGCAGAAAATGTTAGATGCTGGAAAGTCATTGTGCTCTCTGTTGAAGATGGTTTTTGTTGCTTTTCCACCAGATGTGGCCAGTACACCACCTGATGTGAAGCTATTGTATCAGAAGGTCGATGACTTGATACAGAAACACATTGACTCTGTTACCTCTCCTCAGACATTGGGTGAGGATACATCTGTTAGTTCGATTTCCTTTGTACTGCTTGTCATCAAAACCCTGACAGAGGTGGGGAAGTACATTGAACCACCCATATTGGTTCGTATCCTTCAACGACTAGCACGTGATATGGGATCATCAGCAGGTTCTCATTTGAGACAAGTATGTCATTGCTTCTTTTCCTTTCTTCTTTTTCCATTTAAACTTACATAGTACTTGTGGTGAAGTATAATTACAAAGCACCTAATGTGCTTTCTGGTTTCTTTTTGTTAGGGGTAAAACATTTCCTTTCCTTCTTTTCATGCCAATGCTTTTGCAGAAAACATTTAAACTTGTTAATAGCTATACTCACATGAAAAAGCTTTAATTACGAATGGAATTTGCATGAAGCAGAATGGCATTGCACCAACATTCTATCTGTTGGTTTTCATACATGGGAAAACCTATTGCTTCTTTGGTATCGTGTCAGAAATTTGAATCACAACTCTTTGTTTGACATACATCCATGCCATATTCATCTAATATGCTTAATCTGTGTTGTGATAAACACCAAGTTGCGTGGCTTTTCTCTGCTGGTGGGCAACTATTTCCTTTGAGGAGGGAAAGTGAGTCATTGCGACCAAAAGAATATTGTATCTTCCGGGACTAAACCAAAAGATAAACAAAACTTAAAACTTTTGGTAATACCAATCCCTCTTGAATATTTAGTTAATGAAACTCTTTGGAAGGCCCTTTGAGTAAGAACACCACCAACAACAATCCAGCCTCAATTCCAAACCTGTCATGGTTGACTTTATGGATCCTTTTGCACCATTCCACGTGCTCATATGCCAAATCTGCCTCTATTGAGAACTTTTAAATCCTGTGATATCACTTCCATCCATGTTAAGCAGAACACCATAAAGGCCAGTAAAAACACTATTCTATGACAAAGCAGTTATCTAGATGTAGTTTGATTTTGATGAATTTTGTAGCTGTGCTCTGACCAAATCTCCAATTAATGTCAAACTTTGCATGTTTCCACAAAACTCTGCAGGCCTTAATCCTCCAAAACCTGAAATTAACAGAGGACATATCCTGCTCTCTTTCACTAACAGAAATAAAAAATAAAAGTAAACCAATTTCTATCTAGGATCACCCAGGACCCTCCACTAGTAGTAATGTATAATGTACTGCCCTTTTTCACTAACATTGATTTTATATCGTGTTATTCTCTACATCTCTACATCAGGGTCAGCGAACTGATCCAGATTCGGCAGTGTCTTCTTCTCGTCAAGGTGCTGATCTCGGAGCAGTCATCTGTAATCTAAAATCTGTGCTGAAGCTTATTTGTGAAAAAGTGATGGTTGTTCCTGATTGCAAACGATCTGTAACTCAAGTCTTGAATGCCTTGCTTTCAGAGAAGGGCACCGATTCTAGCGTGCTTCTTTGCATTTTAGATGTTATAAAAGGGTGGATTGAAGATGATTTCTGCAAACCAGGAAGAGTCACATCAAGCGGTTTTATCAGTCATAAGGAAATAGTCTCTTTTCTTCAAAAGCTGTCACAAGTTGATAAGCAAAACTTCGGTCCTGATGCTCATGAAGATTGGGACAGGAAATATCTTCAGCTTCTTTATGGAATTTGTGCTGATTCAAAGTAAGCAATATTTTGAGATAATTGGTGTTTCTTATTTTATTAGGGTTTTAACTATATTACTTCATTGATGTCCAGATATTTGTTGGCCCTACGCCAGGAGGTGTTTCAGAAGGTGGAAAGACAATTCATGCTTGGTTTACGAGCAAGAGATCCTGACATTAGGAAGAAATTCTTTTTGCTTTATCATGAATCTCTTGGGAAATCATTGTTTTCAAGACTGCAATATATTATCCAACTCCAGGACTGGGAAGCTTTAAGTGATGTTTTCTGGCTCAAACAGGGTCTTGATCTTCTTCTGGCAATCTTAGTTGAGGACAAACCAATCACTCTTGCCCCTAATTCTGCCAGGGTTCAGCCAGTTGTGGTCTCAAGTTCCCTTCCGGATAGTTCTGGGATGCAGCAACTGGTTGCTGATGTTCCAGAGGGTTCTGAGGAAGCTCCTCTCACTTTTGATAGTCTTGTTCTTAAGCATGCTCAGTTTCTGAATGAGATGAATAAACTTCAGGTTATTGCATTTATATTTAAATCTCTGCTACTCAGTGCCATGTCATGCTTTAACAACTAAGTATCTGTATTACCATGAACTTTAAGTGTTGGTAGACTCTAGTGTGCTCAATTGATATTTGTGCATTGTTGCGTACCCCATTTTGCTGAAATCGTTGTTTTTAAGTAGCAACGATTATTTTATAAATAATACAAGCAATACATATTCTGCCTCTGGACCTTACTTCATGTCAATATCACTTGAAAGCAACTAATGATTCAGCTGCTTCATTATTAACTTTATTGATGTCATATGTCCTTGTGCAGTGCTTTTCTTGCTGTCCAGCCCAGCATGTGAGTTGAGAGGTTTGCTTTACTAAATGTCATTTCAGGTTTAACTCCTTTTATATTCTTCCAGGTGGCTGATCTGGTTATTCCATTAAGAGAACTGGCCCATACAGATGCAAATGTCGCATACCATTTGTGGGTGCTGGTATTTCCCATTGTCTGGGTGACCCTGCACAAAGAAGAACAAGTTACATTAGCTAAACCAATGATTACTCTCTTATCAAAAGATTATCACAAGAAGCAGCAAGCCAGTAGACCAAATGTGGTGCAAGCTCTCCTAGAAGGCCTTCAGTTGAGCCACCCACAACCTCGGATGCCAAGTGAGCTTATTAAGTACATTGGAAAAACATATAATGCATGGCACATAGCCTTGGCCTTGTTAGAAAGTCATGTCATGCTATTCATGAATGAAACAAAGTGCTCTGAGTCTCTGGCTGAGCTTTATCGTTTGCTCAATGAAGAAGATATGAGATGTGGGCTGTGGAAAAAGAGGTCAATCACTGCAGAAACTAGAGCTGGACTTTCACTAGTTCAGCATGGTTACTGGCAGCGTGCTCAAAGCCTCTTTTATCAAGCCATGGTTAAGGCAACACAAGGCACATATAATAACACAGTACCTAAGGCTGAGATGTGTCTCTGGGAAGAGCAGTGGCTTTACTGTGCAAGTCAATTGAGTCAGTGGGATGCATTGGTTGACTTTGGTAAAAGTATGGAGAATTATGAAATTCTTCTTGATAGCCTCTGGAAATTGCCTGATTGGGCGTATATGAAGGATCATGTGATCCCTAAGGCTCAAGTAGAAGAAACTCCAAAACTCCGTTTAATTCAAGCCTTTTTTGCGCTTCATGATAGAAATACAAATGGTGTGGGTGATGCAGAAAACACAGTGGGAAAAGGAGTTGATCTTGCTTTAGAACAGTGGTGGCAGTTGCCTGACATGTCTGTACATTCCAGGATTCCTCTTTTGCAGCAATTCCAGCAGCTCATTGAAGTTCAAGAATCTGCTCGAATTCTTGTAGACATTGCAAATGGAAACAAACTTTCTAGCACTTCTGTTGGTGTGCATGGTAATCTCTATGCAGATCTCAAGGACATCCTTGAAACTTGGAGACTGAGAACCCCAAATGAATGGGATAACATGTCTGTTTGGTATGATCTGCTCCAGTGGCGTAATGAAATGTATAATTCTGTAATTGATGCATTCAAGGATTTTGTAACCACAAATCCACAACTTTATCACCTCGGATTTCGTGACAAAGCATGGAATGTGAATAAGCTTGCTCATATTGCTCGTAAGCAAGGCCTTAATGATGTTTGTGTAACAATTCTTGAAAAGATGTATGGCCATTCAACCATGGAAGTGCAGGTATGAAATCTTTAGAAGGCTTTGCTTCTGGCCCAGAATTTTTTTCCACTGCCAAAAGATAGACATCTATTATGGGTGTTTTTATTTGTTGCTTTGTTGAATTGGCGGGTACTTAAAAGGAGATGTAGGATTGTCCTGACTATTTTCTAATATATATTCTTGGGACCATCTCTTAATTAATATGTTGCAGCCTGGAATTGGAATTTGTTATTTAAATATTCAATTTTTATGAATACTCTAGTTTTTTAATATCCTCAATAGTCATGGACTGTTAATGCTCTAGTAAATCTCATTGTCAACTAAGCAGTGTGTTGGTCGTTTTGTAGTTTGCACATCAATTTTTTGTTCTTTCTTTTCTCTTTGGTGATTGTGCTGTTCTGATTCTCCTTTTTGGGATGGAGAATATAGGAAGTATGTCATCGGTTCTCTTGTTTCATGTTTGCAGGAAGCTTTTGTTAAGATAAGAGAGCAGGCAAAGGCTTATCTAGAGATGAAGGGAGAGCTTACCAGTGGTCTCAATTTGATTAACAGCACAAATCTGGAATATTTTCCTGTGAAACACAAAGCTGAGATTTTTCGTCTTAGAGGGGATTTTTTGTTGAAGCTTAATGACTCTGAAGATGCCAATATTGCATATTCAAATGCTATCAGCCTTTTCAAAAACTTGCCTAAAGGATGGATAAGCTGGGGGAATTATTGTGACACGGTATATGTTATTATTTACTTGCATTACAATGTGTGTTGCCAGGTTCTGTTACCCAGTACTGATCTGCTATCTGGTGTTTCAGGCTTATCGAGATACTCAAGATGAAATTTGGCTGGAATATGCTGTTAGCTGCTTTCTTCAAGGCATCAAATTTGGTGTTTCCAATTCCAGAAGCCATCTAGCTCGGGTGCTGTATCTTCTCAGCTTTGATACTCCCAGTGAATCTGTGGGGAGAGCATTTGATAAATACTTGGACCAAATACCCCACTGGGTTTGGCTTTCGTGGATTCCACAGCTATTACTTTCTTTGCAGAGGACAGAGGCACCTCATTGCAAACTTGTTCTACTGAAAATTGCCACTGTGTTTCCACAGGTAGATGTCGTTCCTTGTTCAAAAGATTGTTACCAAATATGTTATGCCATATTTTACGTTAATCTTGATTTTCTCCCGTCTAAAATTTTACAGGCTTTGTATTACTGGCTCCGCACATATTTGCTTGAGCGTCGTGATGTTGCAAATAAATCTGAACTAGGTAGATTGGCAATGGCTCAGCAAAGAATGCAGCAAAATGCATCTGGTGCTGGGGCTGCTTCTCTTGGATTGACTGATGGAAATGCGAGAGTGCAGAGTCATGGAGGCGGTGGTGCTTTAGCCACAGACAATACTGTTCATCAAGGCACTCAGTCTAGTGGTGGGATTGGGTCTCATGATGGTGGAAACACTCATGGACATGAACCTGAAAGATCCACAGCAGTTGAAAGCAGTGTGCATGTGGGGAATGATCAAACTTTACAACAAAGTTCTTCGATGATCAGTGAAAGTGGTCAGAATGCTGTGAGGCGTAATGTTGCTTTGGGCTTTGTTGCTTCTGCTGCCAGTGCTTTTGAAGCTGCAAAGGAGATAATGGAGGCTCTTAGAAGCAAACACAGTAATTTGGCTAGTGAACTTGAGGTGATGATTGTCATGCTAGATTTCTTGCTTAAATTATGTTTTTATTATATACCTCACAAAACTCTTATACATGTTATGACAGAATATCTACCACCTCATGGAAAAGGAGAAATAATAAGAAACCAAGTTCTCTATTTCTAAATGCTCGCCCATGATAATATGAATACTGTTTTTTTTTTTTTTCCCACTAATGTTCAATTATATTAGTTAATAGAAAATGGTTTTCAACCTTTTGGTTCATAATAAAATTCTGGTTTTGCAGAGTCTACTTACAGAAATTGGTTCCCGGTTTGTGACTCTGCCAGAGGAGAGACTCCTTGCTGTGGTTAATGCACTGCTCCACCGCTGCTACAAGTACCCAACTGCCACTACAGGAGAGGTTCCCCAATCTCTCAAGAAAGAACTCTCTGGTGTTTGCAGGGCTTGCTTCTCTGTTGATGCTGTGAACAAGCATGTTGATTTTGTGAGAGATTACAAACAGGATTTTGAGCGTGATCTTGATCCGGAAAGCATAGCTACTTTCCCTGCCACTCTTTCCGAACTGACTGCTCGATTGAAACATTGGAAAAATGTTCTACAGAGCAATGTAGAGGACCGGTTTCCAACTGTCTTGAAACTTGAAGAGGAAAGCAGGGTTCTGCGTGACTTTCATGTTGTTGATGTAGAGGTTCCAGGACAGTATTTTTGTGATCAGGTAATTGAGCCACACTTGACACATTAATTTCTGTGATGAATTTCTGCTTTACATAGTGAAGTTTTCTTGTCTGGTATGGGTGAATAGATCTTGGAAACTGATATTATTATTGGAACTTGTACCACATCATTAGCCTTTCTTGTATTCAATAGCGTATTTATGGTTTTTATTTTTCTTGTTTTTATGATACTATTTAACTATTTCCAGGAAATTGCACCAGACCACACAGTTAAGTTAGACAGGGTTGGAGCTGACATTCCAATTGTTCAAGGCATGGAAGCAGCTTCAGGCGTCTGACTCTTATCGGTTCTGATGGTTCTCAACGTCATTTCATTGTCCAGACATCCTTGACCCCTAATGCAAGAAGTGATGAACGAATACTGCAGCTTTTCCGTGTAATGAACCAGATGTTTGATAAGCACAAAGAATCAAGACGTCGTCATATATGCATTCACACTCCAATCATCATTCCTGTTTGGTCCCAGGTGATTATCACTGCTGAATTTATTTGAATCTTTAAATGGATAAGCATGATGAAAATCATACAAAGACAGGAAATAGCATCTTATAGTGGGACATTGAATCCGTGGTTTTCTGTTTTTTGTTTCCTCTCTTTCTTACTAGTACAGTTTTTGCTGATAGATTGCACCTGATAGTGCTAACAAGGGCCTATCTGAATTGTAATTCTGATAATTATTTTCTGCATGGGCAGGTCCGCATGGTCGAAGATGATTTAATGTATAGCACTTTTCTTGAAGTGTATGAGAACCATTGTGCAAGGAATGACCGAGAAGCAGATCTCCCAATCACCTACTTCAAGGAGCAACTAAACCAAGCTATATCTGGCCAAATCTCTCCTGAAGCTGTTGTAGATCTTCGCCTCCAAGCTTACAATGAGATAACTAAGATTTATGTGTCTGATGGCATCTTTTCCCAGTATATGTACAAGACTCTTCTGAGTGGCAATCATATGTGGGCTTTTAAAAAGCAATTTGCAATCCAGTTAGCGCTTTCAAGTTTCATGTCTTTCATGCTGCAGATCGGAGGAAGGTCCCCAAATAAGATACTATTTGCTAAGAACACTGGCAAGATTTTCCAGACAGATTTTCACCCTGCATATGATGCAAATGGCATGATTGAGTTCAATGAACCCGTTCCTTTTCGGCTAACAAGGAACATGCAGGCATTCTTCTCCCATTTTGGAGTAGAAGGTCTTATTGTGTCTGCCATGTGTGCTGCAGCACAGGCTGTGGTTTCACCAAAAGTAAGTTTCGGTGACCATCCATTTAGTTGGTGAGTTACTTTGATGGATATCATCCAGATGTAATGTTTTCAAATTTCTATTTTGCAGCAAAGCAAACATTTATGGCATCAATTAGCCATGTTTTTCCGTGATGAACTTCTGTCTTGGTCTTGGAGACGACCACTTGGGTTGAATCTGGGACCTGCTGCCAGTGGGAGTAGTATGAACCCTGCTGATTTCAAGCATAAGGTCACTACCAACGTAGACAATGTCATCAACCGTATCACTGGAATTGCTCCACAGTATCTCTCTGAAGAGGTAACCTCTATCTCCAATATCCCATCAAATGTGATGTCTCAATTACATATTTTGGTAGTTATGAATAGCAGAGATACAGGCCCTGACATATTTTGGTAAATCTGTGGCAAAACCATCATGTATATTGTAGTGGTGAGGCTTGAAGATAAGCTGCCTGATTTGCATTGGATATCTTGAATCATCATCTTACACATTCTTTATGGTGAGCTGAGATTTAAAATATTGTAGAGTTCAGGATTGAACTTAAAGCACCATGGCTCTATGGTTTGGATCGGATATAAGGAAATTCATTAGCATTGCAACCCTAATTGGTTGGAGTTAAAACTAAGACAAAAGTAGCTGATTTCTTCATATTGACTGTACCAATCGTATTCGAACAGAAATTATTCATCTTTCTGTGAAGCAGTCAATAAGCATATATGATAAGAAAGGTGACTGTTGTCCCAAATCTGTCATGATGCGGCAATGTGCATGATGCCCAAAAATGTGATCAACGGAAGATCTAAAACTAATTCGTTTCCTTTGCTGATGGACGTGTTTTGTTTTCTTTCCCATTTTGTGCTGCATCAGGAGGAAAATGCTGTGGACCCACCACAGTCGGTGCAGAGGGGTGTCACTGAGTTGGTAGAAGCTGCTTTGACACCAAGGAACTTGTGCATGATGGATCCAACATGGCATCCCTGGTTTTAAGCCATGAATGGAGAGTAGCGATTAAATGTCAATAGTGGTTTTCTATTGTAAATAAAGATTATTATGTACAGCTGAATCTGGAAATTGCTGCTAGTTGTCATTCATTTTGAAGTCTAAATAGTTAACGGTAGGCTTTATATATGAATGTCTATTAATTGAAGTAAGCAGTTGGATCATGAAAATTCTACAATCAGATGGAAGATTTTACAGTCTTAGGAGTCCAAGAAAACGGAACGTGTCTTTACTGAGTCTATACACATTTTAAATAATGAACTTGTTAGTTTGCCCTTTCCAGGGGTATTTTTGGTTTTCTTGAAAGGCTCATTGGCCATTACACAAGTGAAATGGTTAACTTTCTTTTAAAAGTAAAATATTTGAAACTGGTATCTATAGGTTTTTATTTATTTCATTTGTTCAAGCATATTAAAATTTAAAACTTGTCAGAGGTTTTTTTTTTGGGTTATTATCAGGTTTAACGAGGGGTTGATCTTTTAATTAATATAAAATATTGTTTAAATAAAAAAGAGGTTTGTGAGTGCAGCACATGTGTCGGTGTGTGTGTTCAGCGTCTTTGGGCAGCTAAAAATTCCCTTTTGTAATGTCATTAGAATTGTTGTGACATTTTTATCCTGGTAGGGCAGCGCGTGATAACAATGGCGAGACAATTTATCAATGGCGGGATTTTATTCCCTATCTTTTCTCTCATCCTCACTTGAAAGTCCATTCAAAATTTGAGATTTGTCCTCTTTTGTTATTGTTGTTTTAATTTTGATTTTAAATTTTTTAATTTTTAATTTTTATTCTTTATTCGTTTGTAAAAAATTTATTTATTTTTAATTTTATCATTCAATTCTTAATTTATGATATATTATTTTTTTAATTTAATTTTTTTTTCAATTTCATCCTTCAACAAAAACTTTATAGCTGTCCTCTAATTTATTTTTTATTTTAATTTTAATCCTCATTATTTTAATTACTATTTTTAGTTATGGATCATTTTGTATAATTGATTTTTTCTTAATTTCATCTTTCAATCTCAATTTGTGATATATTATTTTTTCAATTTGATTATTTTTTTTGGATCCTTTTGTTAAATTGATTTTTCTTTTCAATCTTACCCTTCAATAAAATTTTGTAGTTATCCTCTAATTTATTTCTTATTTTAATTTTTTTTATCATCATTCTTTTAATTGATATTTTTGTTTAAGATCTTTTAGTATAATTAAATTATTATTTTTTCAATTTCATCATTCATTATTTGATTGGTAGAGGACTGAATTTCATTGTTTTTCGTGCTTCTGGTCTAATTACCCGGGTCACAGGTTTAAAAAGTTAATACATGGTTGACATCATTTTTTATTTGTTGACTTTTTTTTTGAATTCATCATTCGAAACTATTTTTATTTTCTTCATTTTTTTTTCTATTGGCTTATCATGATCTCATGACCAGAGTTTTCCTAAGTTAACTCGGGTTGATTTGGCTCTTATCACTCAAGTTACATGTTTGTCATGTTAACTCAAGTTGGCTAAGGCCATGTTTTATTTGTTATTTTTTTAATCCAATTTTATACTTTCATATTAATTGGCTAAGAATTCACCTA
This sequence comes from Populus x sibirica, assembly GCA_019202695.1. Classification (NCBI taxonomy): domain Eukaryota; kingdom Viridiplantae; phylum Streptophyta; class Magnoliopsida; order Malpighiales; family Salicaceae; genus Populus; species Populus x sibirica. The sequence continues at coordinate 1,000,578 of JAGMVL010000125.1, read as the reverse complement.
CATTGTTTTTTCTATGTTATAATGATTTTTTTTTAATTTGATCAATTTATTATCATTATCTATTTATATATTATCTAACTAAAATAAAACTAATTTATTTAACCAAGTTGTATCTATAACCCGAACCACTGATTTTTTATATTTTTTTAGAACACTCTTACATCACTTGACTATTATTTTTTTAAAAAATCCAGCGTAATGCTGGCGCACGTCTAGTTTACTCTAAATTTATTTGGTAAATTATCTTGCAAAATGTTTATCTTTTGGTGGTTTTTGGCCGTTTACACCCTTTATTATTTCACAAATTGGCCATGTTACGAATTTAGCTGAATAAAAATTTACCGTGTGAACAATTTTGAAAAACTTTCAACGGTAGAAGAGAATTGAGTGGCAGACAAAGCGATTACTGATTGTCATTAAGTTGGTGTGACTATCAGGTAAATGGGACCCATGAGGATCCGGTTTGAATTTCTTGCCCTGGATTCCTATCACAGACCTTAATAGTCCCTACATGCTTTTTTAACTTAGTTCTTTTTTAAAAAAAAAAATTAGCACAGCAATTTAGATTTTTTAATAAAATAATAAAGTTCAAAAAAAGAAGAAGAAGATGAAATAGCAAATTTGAACTTGTCATGATTTTAAAATGCAACATTTCATATGTATCGCTTCATGTTATGTCATTATAGTAGTATTGTTGCTCCTACTTTGAATAGTGGTCACTTATAATGGTAGAAGTAGTGTGTTGTTGTAAACCCTTGAAAGAAAATTAGGATCGAAGGTAGTAAGATCTCGATGAGTAATAGAAGCTTGAAATTTAAAAGAATTGAATAAATGGTGGAAACAATAATTAATGTGAAGTGAAATAGAGAGGGTGACCTCTATGAATAAATATAAAGGTATTGTTGAAGTTAAAATAAAAATTATGAATTTTAGTTTAAATTTTGTAATGTTGACAAAAATGATAACATTTTTATGGATAAGAGAATAAGGAAAATGAGAGAAATAATTCCAAGAAATTGATATAGTGATAAATATTAAACGATAAGAAAGGATACTAAAACGAAATGGCAAGAGTAAAGGTGCAAGCATTGATTATAGATGAAAAGCATTATTGTAAAACAATAATAAACTTGATAAGGAAATAGAAGGAGAAAAATGTAAAATAAATATAATTAGATGTAAGAAAATTATTATGAGGAATTATTAGAATAATTTATATGATTTATGTGAGGATTGAACAGGGAAATTTAGATTTTTGATGAAAAATCATGAAATTAACCAGTTTTACACTGAAAAACAGAGCTCTCAATCCGAAAGTAGAGTAGGCTGAAATTGTTTAGAGAGTCTCTTGACATATTGTTTTCCTTTGGTTTAAAATTTTAGGTTAATAAAAGGCTCGGAAGGCTTTGCAGTTTAAGTTTGAAAAATGAGTAAAGTGCGGGAACAATACAATAGATAATTATATAGTGACATTGATGTAAATAACCAAAAATAAGGTTATACAAGAGATAATTTATTCTCTTAGTTATTGATATTCCTTCTTTGTTAAGTGTCCGACCATTTTTAATATAAAAAAAGGGGTTAGAGTTTTGAAATTTCTCCATTAAATTCTTTAGAAAAACACTAAAAAGAGTTAGATTTGAGTGCAAAAGAGAAGGTTTGCAAGGATTAAAAGGGAGTTCTTAAAGTATGGAAAAAGGAAATTTGAAGCTAGAGGGAGAATTCACATGAAATCTATGCTTAATTCACATGAAATCTAAATTGCTATTTCATCAAAATAGGTAAGAATTTGTTGGTTACAATTCACATGAAATCTATGCTTAATTGTGTCATATAATGAAACTAATGAATGGGTAATATTGAATTGAAGAAAAATCTAAAGAGAATTGAATTTGCTAATTCAAATTTGTGAGGAATTTGTGTTCCATAGTGTTATATAACATGTTTAATGATTTGAAAAGAAGGAGTACCCGTGTTTTTCTTGGTGTGGAATGCAGCCTAAACTAGCAAATAAGGATGGATTTAGTTGACTTAGTTATTATGGTAATTGGGTTGGTTAATGTTAGGTGAGATGCAAAATTGATTGAGTGATAGGAAATTTAAAGGAAGTTTAGAATGAAAATTTATGGCCCCTTTAATACGGTCACTTGGGAGAATAAATGGTTTTTGATGGCTTAATTTAAATTGATGAAAAAATTTATTTTTGATTATGTATATGAGGTGTTTTTAAGATAGTGTATGAGGAAATTGCATGAAACTTTGAAAAGGCACCATGGATTGTTCCATTCAAGTTTCAGTCATATTTGAAAAATAAGCTTGTGTAAATTGTTGTTTTGAAAATTATTGTTAAAATCCAATGTTGAATATGATCAAATAAGTCTAAAGTGAAGACAATGAAAATAAATGCCATAGGATGTAAATGTTGATTTTTTATTGAGATTGCCTAGTAAAATAAAAAGAGATGGTTATGAGCCATTATACTAAATGAGATTAAGTTGATGATAATTATTAAATGGTTATTTAGCACATGTAAAAAGAATTTGGTTAAATGGGCTAATGAACTATAAGTTATGGCTAATTTTAGTTACGGAAACTAGCTAGAAATTTAATATATCTTGATGGATTGATGTGCATATGAGTAAATGAGAACCAAAATGAAGTTCCCGGTTTAATTTGAAACGAAATGATTATTTGAAAATTTTTTGGTATAAGGGAGGCTGTAGAGTCTGGTCAACAGTAGAAAATTTCACATGAGTCTAAGCACCAGGTAGATGCCCTGTACCTTTTTCGGTTAAAAGTGGTTTTTAAGTTTCAATAGTTGCAATTTCTTTAAATGTGTTATGCAACCTTTTTAATTGTAATATATGTCATGAAAGAAAAATATAAGGATGAAATTAGTTACCTGGTAATGGAACTAGTGTCCAGTAATGGGCTAGTAATAGGGTTGGTGCCCAGTAATAGTCTAGTATCATCAGTTTGTTTGATGACCAAAATATGTAATTTGATTTAAGTTAATATAATAACATGTTTGTAATATGATATAAATTAACCTGACAGTCAATGTGATATGAAAATAATTTGTGGTTGTATTAGTGGTAAAATGACATTCCATCGGCAATGATGGTGATCACGTGTTGGAATGTGATTGCCAATCGTGTGTTCAACAAAAAAAAAAGTGAGAGAAATTATGGTTAAAATCATAAAGTAATGTGAGGAAAATCCATTTTAAGCATGAGTATACAAAGGAAAAGAAATGTAATAATATTCCAATCGTGTAATGTAATAGACCACTAAGCTGAAAGGTGAAGTAAACTATGAATATGTTTTTATTTGGTGGGGTGCAAATATTTTAACGACGAGGTAATGGTGTTGATATAATATGATAAGATAAAAATGGTGATAATACAACTAAAGTCAATTGTTATAAAACAAATCAATTGCTAAATGACCTAGAGTACGAAGAACACTAATTTTAAATTGTAGAGTATAAAAGTCGAATCACTAAAAAGTATATGATATCATTTCTGTTTGTAAAGGAGTGAGTCTTAATGATGTTTCTTTTTATATAGATAATGTTGCCTATTAACATGTGGGTAGAAAAAATTGTTTATTAGATGACATGATGGGTATAGAAATATATCTATATAAATCCAGCATGAAGGGTTCGAATAATAAATTGGATGTAAATAGCGAAATTGAGAGTGATTAAATTGATATGTGCTAACATATGTATATGTTAATAAGAAAATGATGCATAAACTAAGTTTTTTATTATCAAATTATAATTGATTTTGAATATTATATGTTGACTCCCTATGAACTAGGAAGTAAAAATTATTATGAACAGTGTGTTTGTAGGTCGTTTGATTCCTTATATTCTAGCTTAACAAAGAAAGATCAAAGTGTAAGGAATAAACCATAATACCCTTGTATTTTGTTGAAAAAAATAACCTTGATTTTTTTTAATTCAAGGCTCGAAGAAGCTATTTTACATGTAGAAATTATAGGGTGTTACAACTGTTAAATACTAATTTAGGCATGTCATTTGCTAAAACGAAACAAGCTATATATCATGAACTTAGGTGGAATTATTATTATATGTAAGTTGATGCAACTTGAAGGTGTCAAGTTGAAGAACATTAGTATTATTCTTTACCGATTACATGCGATAATATTTTAAAGACAATTATTAATTTTTTTTAATCCAAAGTTGACCAATTCATTTGTTTGTCCCAACTTCTTGTTGAATTGGTAAAAGAACCTCACAATTTGTTGTTCTTTATAGGTGAGATATGAGCGGGCTAAACATTTAATTGATGAATAATTATTATGTGTAAATAGGTGATAAAAGTATGTTTGACAACTCATTCACTGGTAAACATGGATATGACTCATCTGAGCCTAGTGACAATGAAGATTATGATATGTTGGGCTCAAATGTGATAGTATATGTTAATGGTGATGTTGAAAATGAGGTAATACCTTTTGTTCTTAAACATAAAGATGCTTTAGCATTTACATATGCTTTTTTCCATGATTAGCCGCTTAGTCATAGACATTCAATCAAAGGTTCTTATTTGGCGATTAGACAAACATTCAATAGTAAAAGTGATTTAGTGAATGCAATTAAATGATAACATATTGCAACTTTGCTAGAATATCAAGTTCAACGATCGACCTCAAACTTTATTCAATTTTAATATATGCAACCATCGAAAATATCAATGGTTTTTACATGGAGGGTACCATAAAAGGTCAGACTTCTTTGAGATAACAAAGTTAAAAGGGTCTCACACATATACCACCACTTTTATCCAAAAAGAACACCATTAGCTCGAAGTAAATTTTGTTGGTAATGTTATTTCAACCCTTGTGATGAATAACCTTTCTATAGGTTGTAAGCATTCATGATGAAATAAAATTGAATTACAGGTATAAATCTCTTATGATAAGATATAAGTTGTAAAATAGAAGGTGTTTAAACATCTTTTTGGTTCACATGAGAAGTCGTTTGAAATGTTGTCAAGATTATTGTTAGCAATAAAAGCATCAAATTCTGGAGCAATTGTTGACTGGAATCACAAAGAAAATCTTGATGATAACACAATGATTTTTTAGAGAGTTTTTTTTTTTGTCATTTAGACATTACATTGATGGTTTCAAGTATTGTAGGCCACTAATCAATATTGATGACATATATTTGTATGAGCGATATGATAAGAAGTTATTAATTGCAGTTGTTTTTAATGTAAATAATAAGATATTCCCTTGGTTTTTTCCATTTGTTTAAGATGAAAATAATTAAAATTGAAGATGGTTTTTACTTTACTTACAACGATACATTATCGATGAATGAATAGGTATTTGTATAATATTAGATAAACATGCAAGTATTAAAAATAAAGTAGCAAAAATTTAGCATGAACCTTCAGGATACCATCAGTATTGTGTCTGATATTTTATTAACAGCTTCAATCACAAATTTAAAGACTCATCTACAAAATAAGATTTGATAAAGATGTGTTTGAACCTTCAATGTATAAACTTGATTTATGGTTCTCAAGAATGTGCAAGTTAGACCCAATATCAAGAACGGCTTGAGCTGGAATAAAAAAAGTTGGCACTTTTTTATGATAGTAGTCACCAATATGGCAATATGACAACCAATCTATTTGAATTATTTAATCAAATCCCGAAAGGTGCTCGTGCAATTCTTATTTTTGCTTTAGTGCAATTGACATTCTACAAGTGTAATAGTTATTGGATCGAACAGAGAGGTCAAGCAAATAATTCCATTCAATGTGGAATAATATGGCAGCTAACAATTCAGGTTAAATTGATAATTAACAGGGATAGATCAAGAGATCACACTACAATGTTGTTCGATGTTGAATAATAGATTTTCCTAGGCAACATCTTTATAAAACTAGGTGTTGTTAAAGAAGTAAGATGAATAGTGAGATTGAATGATAGATAGTTTGTCGACCATGTTTACATGTTTTTGCATGTTGCGCTAAGAATCGCTTGGACTTTAAATAGTATATTGATAATCATTACACTGCTCGATTTACATATTAACATATGACTTAACATTTTGTCCATTAACAAATGAGTTAGAATAGAATGGTGACACAAGATCTCAAGTAGAAGCAGACCCATCTAGATGGAAACTTGGGCATGGTCGACGAATGTCAACTCATTTGTATAACAAGAAGGATACAAAGAAGGAGCATGCACCTTATTGATGGGGTATATGCAATGAAACAGGTCATAATAGAAAAACATATCCAACTCGACAACGTATATTTGTTAATACATTTATATTGTACTTTGTTATTGCTTTAAATCCATTATTATGTTTTTGTTTACAATAATATTATACTTATTGAATATTACATTTCACAAGTATTATTACATAGGATACCACACATGTGAGGTGGTAAATCTTCTTCTTATGGAGGGCATACACATTGTGAGGCTAACATGCTTGACATGCCTAATTATTTTGCTGAAAAGTTTGTCACAATACATACCTAATGAGCATGCTAATACTTCTGTCCTATAGTTATTAGATAAACACAAATCAGATAATGTATTTGTCGGCATCTTAAGTATATTTAACTTCAATTAACATTCTCATTACTTAACATTCAATATACTTATATTTTAAACTGTGTTGCAGGATGAAGTTAAGATATATTATCGAACACATAAGTTAATGATACTACGTGATAGGGTTAAACCATTTATGTTTCAGACGGGTTTTGTATATATTAGTTGTTTGAAGCACATTAAGCTTGATCACAACTTGATCAATGCATTGATTTAGTGATGGAAACGTAAGACACACATGTTCCACCTCAGGCACAGGGAGATGAAACCCATATTACAGGATGTAGCGGTTCAACTTGGAATTTGCATTAATGGATATGCAGTCACATCTGGTGGGGTGTGTAATCGGGTTGCGATATACGAGTGTGCATTTATATTAACACCATTTTCTAATGAATTGAAAGGGGTATCATACGTCTTAAATGGATTGAGAAGATATTTTTCATACTACCAGATGATGCTGATGATGAGATCTTGTGTAAGAATGCATTAAATTATTATTTGAATTTGTGAAGTATATATGAATTAGTCTGATCATTGAAAGCTTATGCAAGTATGCCAAAGTGTATATTGCATATATTTAACAGCTTTATATTCACATATTTCACAGGGAGATGTGTGCCTCTTATTTATCTAACGTTTCTTGAGGATTTTTAACATGATCCCCACGTATAGTCAAGATTTTGCTGTTTTGGCATGCCTCTTCAGACATCTATATGTTGCATGTATGAAGGGAGTAAAACATGTTGAGGGATGTTTACTACTTTTATAGGTATAAATGAAACAATTTAGAATTTTCATTTGCGTTTCAAGTGTTTGTTGGCAATATGAAGAAAAATAACTATTATGTTTTTTTAATAACTAATATAGTCTTGGGAGCATTTTCATATGAGTCAACCTCAAATTTTAAGGAAGCCAGTTATGATTGTGTAGACTATAAAGATTACACTTTAGCTCCTATTAGGATGCAAATAATCCAATGTTCAAATGTTGCTTAAAAAAGCTAATAATATTATGATTTGTAATGTTAGGTGGTGTGTGATTAGTACTTAAAAGTGTATTTTTATCAAGGTTTTATATCATCATTTTGCACTTGAAGTATCAATAACTCCTTAACTAAAGCATGTTTTATAATAACATATCTAATAATATAAGATACCTTTAATTTATGGTAAATGTTCATCTTAAATGCAGGCCTATCACATAAATGAAAGAATTGATTGATGAGTTGAAGTACCGAAATTGAAAGGACAAAGAGATGGCCAAACTTAGAAAAGAGATGCTTGGTGCAGTCCAAATTGGAACACTGTTTGGTAATCGGGTCATATCTGGAGCTGTAGATCTCGGATTTAGGTCTACCTTATATGGATGGAAAGCTAAGACATAGGCCTACAACTTTCATGAGGAGTCCAAGATTTAAGAAGGCCGTTTTCAAGTCCAAATTGTAGCAACAACGAAGAAGTCCGAATCTGTCCTGCAGCCGAGACACTGTTCGTCAGTGTTCAGCCCATATCTCGAGTTCTAGAAGTCCAAATGATCTCAAATGTTTACCCTGGAAAGATGAGACAATTGCCTAGAACTTTCATGATTGAAGTTTGTTCAAATTATGACGTCATCAATGACGTTTTTAGCAGACAAGAAGATAAGAATTGTCATCAAGTCAAGATGTGGCCACCCATTCATCAATTAGTCAACAAATCAATAGTTCCGAATTTTGGCCTATAAAAGGAGGCATTTGCCATGTATTTAGGCATCTTGGTTTTCAGATCAAGATCATGCTCTTGCTCTCTCTTTATATTTTGTAATGCTTAAGTTTTGCTTATATTAATCTTTTGCTTATGTTTTTCATTTCCTTTCCTTGTTTATTTATGTTTCTTTCTTTCATTATGTTTAACTAAGTTAATTATGTCAAGGTGAAAAGGGTACACTAATGGTGTAAGAATAAGTATAATATAAACTTAACATGGACCTTAATGTTGGATACTAACATGCTTTATATTTGTTATCTTGTTCACTTTTAATACTTTGCTTGTTAAATGGTTAATCTAGATTTATGTTGTATAACACTTGGTACAACAAATACTTGTCACTTTCATAGCCCATACTTGTATGGTATAACCGACACTGAGCTATGAAAGGAACTTGATTTGTTGTTAACATAAGTTATAATCATGAATGCCCGACAACATTTACAAGTATTAGCATTATTCGAATAAGATAACTAATGTAATCATGTTAACAATTTATAATCTGATTGGAACCTCCTTGTGTGTGGTTTCCAATTGAATAATAAGAGTTTATACTATACTTGTTTGAAATACCATTAGTGGATCCTCTAACCTTGACATTTGTTGTTATCATTGTTTAATCTTTACGTTAATCTTTCATCTCAAAGTTCTCATCAACTTCTTCCTCTTCTTCTTCACTATTGTTATTATCACTATTATCACTATTATTATTATTATTATTATTGTTACTATTATTGTAGTATTATTGTTGCTTAAAATTTATACAAGTAACCTCCCTTGTGGTTCGACCCCTGTCTTACCGGGTTATTTATTACTTCGACACTCCCGCACTTGGGAGAAGACATCAATCTTTTGGTTGTGTCAAGTTTTTGGCGCCGTTCTTGGGGAGGAAAATTCTTGTACAAATTATAGTATTTATTTTGTTTTCTCTTTTTACTTTTATTGTATTTAACTTTGTTTCTTTTGTGTTGTTTCTTTTTCTTTTGTTTTCTTCTTCTTTTTATTCTCTTCTTACACGTGCATGAGAGTGTGGTCACGTACATTAAGTGGTAGACTTTGTAGGGTATCCTCATCATTTTCAGAAAATATGGTCAAGAAGATAACCAATCACTTCATAATGAGAATAATGAGAATATTCGGGTTAGAACTCTTAGAGACCATATGAATCCCACAAGAACAAGTGCACCCTCATGCATAGTTTTTCCTCCCGATGCATCTCATTTTAATTTTAAGACAGGCATTATTCAACTTTTACCATCTTTTCATGGCTTAGATTTAGAAAATCCATACTTGCATTTAAGGGAATTTGAGGAGGTTTGCAACACCTATAATGACTCAAATTGTAGCATGAACACCATTAGGTTAAAGCTTTTTCCTTTTTCATTAAAAGATAAAGCTAAAACATGGCTACAAAATTTGAGACCTGGATCCATTTGTGCTTGGGATGATATGCAACAACAATTTTTAAAGAAGTTTTTTCCATCCCACAAACGAACTCTTTCAAAAGACAAATCATTACTTTCTCTCAAAAACCAGGAGAAACATTTTATCAATGTTGGGATAGGTATCGAGAATTGCTTAATACTTGCCCCCATCATGGTTTTGAAACATGGAGATTAGTTTCACATTTTTATGAAGGGTTAACTCCTAGAGATAGGCAAATGGTTGAATTGATATGCAATGGAACTTTTGAGGATAAAGACCCTAATGAAGCTATGGAATACCTAGACTTGCTAGCTGAAAATGCACAAAATTGGGACACCACAGGTACTTATGAGGCACCAAGTAAAACCCAACCTCATACATCTAGTGGAGGTATGTACAACCTTAGGGAAGATCATGACCTCCAAGCCAAGTTTGCATCTTTAGCTAGAAAAGTTGAGGCACTAGAATTGAAAAAGAGTGGTCAATTAAAATCTGTTCAAGACATTGCGTGTCAAATCATGGAAACCAACAAACATTCAACCAATGACTGTCCAACCTTGCCTTCTTTTAAAGAATGTCTCCATGAACAAGCCAATGCATTAAACGGTTTTCAAAGGCCCAACCATAACCCATATTCACAAACATATAACCCTGGTTGGAGAAATCATCCAAATTTCGGTTGGAAGAGTGAGAGCCACCGTTTCAAGCACACCATAATTTCCAAAATTCTCATGGATATGCACCTCCTTATGCTCCACCTCCTAGAAGAAATATTGAGGAAACATTGCATGCATTTATGGAAAAGCAAGAGGCAATTAACACTCAACTTGCTCAAAGCATGACAGATTTTAAAGATACTCTTGCAAAATTGACATCTCGCTCTCAGTTTCCAAGAGAAAGGTAAGTTTCCATCTCAACCACAACAAAATCCCAAGGGGCAATACAATGCGAATGCAAGTAGTTCGGGAAGCCAACACATGGATCAAGTGAAATCAGTCATCACTCTTCGCGGTGGTAAGGTTATTGAAAAACCCATTCTTGAACCTTGTGAGAATGATGATGAGTCAATCTCCGAAGGTAAGGAAGGGGTTGAATCTGATCATTACAAAGAAAAGACCGATTCCCCCCAAGACTTCCATTTCCTCATGCCATGGCCAAACAAAGGAAAGTCAATAACAACTCGAAATCTTTGAAACTTTCAAACGGGTAAGGATCAATATACCTTTGTTGGATGCTATTAAACAGGTTCCTTCTTATGCTAAATTTTTGAAAGATCTGTGCCTTTGTGAAGAGAAAACTGAATGTGAAAAAGAAAGCCTTCTTAGCCGAACAAGTAAGTGCTATTCTTCAAAACAATAATGCTTTGAAATATAAAGACCCTGGTTGTCCTACAATTTCATGCTTTATTGGAGAACATAAAATTGAAAGAGCTTTACTTGATCTTGGAGCTAGTGTGAATTTACTTCCATATTCGGTTTTTCAAAGTCTCAATCTAGGTGAGTTAAAACCAACTTCGTAACTCTTTTACTTGCCGATAGATCTGTAAAAGTGCCTAGAGGAATAGTTGAAGATGTGTTAGTACAAGTCGATAAGTTCATTTATCCTGTGGATTTTATTGTCTTGGACACACAACCCGTTGAAGCATGTAATTCATTTCCTATTATTTTAGGACGTCCATTTCTTGCAACTTCTAATGCATTAATTAATTGTAGGAATGGACTGATGAAGCTATCTTTTGGAAACATGACATTGGAGATGAATATTTTCAACATTTGCAAGCAACCTGGAGATGATAATGATTTACAAGAAGTAGATTTTATTGAAGAATTGGTTTATGATTAATTTGAATCTACTTTGAGTAACACTGAATTGGATGAATCTGAAGATTTGCAAATGATTTATTCTCAGGAAGAAATCACGGATGAAAAAGACACCGAAAATGTTGATGCGGATCTTTTGTCAAAAGTGACAACAGATTCGACATCCGATATCACACCAATCGATGATTACTTTCCTGATGAATCCTTACTTTCTCTTAGTTAAAGCCTTGGTTTGCTAAAAATATCAATTTCCTTGCCTCGGGAGATTTGCCAACTCATTGGAGTACCGAAGACAAAGGTGAGTTTACGAACGAAGTGAAGAAATTTTATTGGGATGACCCTTATTTATTCGAATATTGTCCCGATCAAATATTTCGAAGATGCATTCCCGACAATGAGGTAAGTAATGTCATTAAATTTTATCATTCGAAGCATGTGGGAGTCATTTCTCGTCAAAAAAGACCATTGCGAAAATCTTTCAAAATGGATTTTATTGGGCCACCATGTTCAAGGACACGCATGCATTCTCGCAAAGCTTGTGAAAATTGTCAAAAGTCGGGATTTATTTCAAAACATAAGGAATCTTTAGATAATCTTCTATTGACTTTGGAGACATATCCTGGTGGAGATGTGCATTGTGCATTTCAAGACTTATGACCCCATTTCCATAAAGAACGTGATCGACTTAGTCTTGGGAATCGGCGTAAAAGACCCCGTTTGCCAATTTTTAAGAAAAGCTGGATGGGAAGCCTATCCCCGACCCATAGAGGGCGTTTAAGCCGTTCTTGGACGTAAAACCAAGGGAAGATGTGAGCCACAATCACAACTACGATTTGAGTCCGTAAAAATTTATGTCTTTCAGTTTATTAATAGCATAATATTTTTTCTTGTTTTGTTATCTCTTATATTTGTTCAAGTGTGTTTCGGGATTGTCGGTGTTCGTTGTTTCGGTGATGTCTTCTATACTCTATCTTTTTATCTTATGACATTGAGGACAATGTCTCGTTTTGGTTGGGGGGAGAGGGTAGTAGTTGACATTAAAAAAAAAAAAACCTAACTTACTAACTGTTTTTGCTATTATTAAAGCCATTTGACAAAACTGTTATTACTAGGATGGCGAGTAAGGAGGAATTTTAGTGACTCTTGAGACGCATCTTAGTAAACATTTTCCAATGGTTATTTGCAATATTCATAACAAGGCCTATTAGAATACTTCTTGAAATATTCAGGTTTACAAACTCTCGCATTGTTATCACTTGATTCTCGCTCATATACTTATTTAACAAGTATTCTTAAACCTTCATTTTCACACACACACTTTAACATATGATTGTGGGTTGCACATTGGATTATTACATTATTTGTGTTCTTTTGTTAAAGGTAACAACTAAGGGATAGGGATAGTCTATAATTTGCAAAAAAAAAAAAAAAAAAAAAAAATAATGATAATAAAAACGTAGATAAGTTTGATTTCGTAGCCTCCCTAACCTAAGCAATTAAGCCCGAAGGGGTGTTTTAACACCTAATACCCTAAAGTCAACTGACTTGGGAGCTATTGGCCCAAAGCTTGTTACATGGGTTAAGAAGAAAAGCTTAAGGGAATCAAACATTGCACTATCTACGTATCGGTATCTCTGAACCCGAGTTACTAAGCTCGTAGGGGTGTCTCAACACCTAATGCCCTAAGATCAACTGATGCAGGAGTCATTAGCCGAAAGCTCGTTACATGGGTTAAAGATGCATTGTGTTTTAAGTTATATGTATATATATTAAAAAAAAAAAAGAAAAAAAAAAGAAAAAAAAAGAGATAATAATCCCAACCCAAGGAAGTTAACCTTAAACATTAGAACCAAATATTTTTTTCTTCCAATAAAAGCCCCATCATCTATGTTTTTGTACATTGAGCACATAACAAGGAAGGTTTATTAATATCTTGTTTAAGAGGTATTGAGCGAGATATATAAATTTAATGAGAGTTTGTTTATCTGGATAGATTAATGGAAGTTGAATGATGAATGCCTTGCTTTGTGAAAGTTGCAAATTGTTTTTCTATTTTAACGCTTTGATTACTAGGGACTAGTAATAAGCTGGTTGGGGGGTGTGATTAGTACTTAAAAGTGTATTTTTATCAAGGTTTTATATCATCATTTTGCACTTGAAGTATCAATAACTCCTTAACTAAAGCATGTTTTATAATAACATATCTAATAATATAAGATACCTTTAATTTATGGTAAATGTTCATCTTAAATGCAGGCCTATCACATAAATGAAAGAATTGATTGATGAGTTGAAGTACCGAAATTGAAAGGACAAAGAGATGGCCAAACTTAGAAAAGAGATCTTGGTGCAGTCCAAATTGGAACACTGTTTGGTAATCGGGTCATATCTGGAGCTGTAGATCTCGGATTTAGGTCTACCTTATATGGATGGAAAGCTAAGACATAGGCCTACAACTTTCATGAGGAGTCCAAGATTTAAGAAGGCCGTTTTCAAGTCCAAATTGTAGCAACAACGAAGAAGTCCGAATCTGTCCTGCAGCCCAGACACTGTTCAGTGTTCAGCCCATATCTCGAGTTCTAGAAGTCCAAATGATCTCAAATTTTTACCCTGGAAAGATGAGACAATTGCCTAGAACTTTCATGATTGAAGTTTGTTCAAATTATGACGTCATCAATGACGTTTTTAGCAGACAAGAAGATAAGAATTGTCATCAAGTCAAGATGTGGCCACCCATTCATCAATTAGTCAACAAATCAATAGTTCCGAATTTTGGCCTATAAAAGGAGGCATTTGCCATGTATTTAGGCATCTTGGTTTTCAGATCAAGATCATGCTCTTGCTCTCTCTTTATATTTTGTAATGCTTAAGTTTTGCTTATATTAATCTTTTGCTTATGTTTTTCATTTCCTTTCCTTGTTTATTTATGTTTCTTTCTTTCATTATGTTTAACTAAGTTAATTATGTCAAGGTGAAAAGGGTACACTAATGGTGTAAGAATAAGTATAATATAAACTTAACATGGACCTTAATGTTGGATACTAACATGCTTTATATTTGTTATCTTGTTCACTTTTAATACTTTGCTTGTTAAATGGTTAATCTAGATTTATGTTGTATAACACTTGGTACAACAAATACTTGTCACTTTCATAGCCCATACTGTATGGTATAACCGACACCTGAGCTATGAAAGGAACTTGATTTGTTGTTAACATAAGTTATAATCATGAATGCCTGACAACATTTACAAGTATTAGCATTATTCGAATAAGATAACTAATGTAATCATGTTAACAATTTATAATCTGATTGGAACCTCCTTGTGTGTGGTTTCCAATTGAATAATAAGAGTTTATACTATACTTGTTTGAAATACCATTAGTGGATCCTCTAACCTTGACATTTGTTGTTATCATTGTTTAATCTTTACGTTAATCTTTCATCTCAAAGTTCTCATCAACTTCTTCCTCTTCTTCTTCACTATTGTTATTATCACTATTATCACTATTATTATTATTATTATTGTTGTTACTATTGTTGTAGTATTATTGTTGCTTAAAATTTATACAAGTAACCTCCTTGTGGTTTGACCCCGGTCTTACCGGGTTATTTATTACTTCGACACTCCTGCACTTGGGAGAAGACATCAATCTTTTGGTCGTGTCACCTACACATGTATTGTTATTTTATCAGAGCAAGCTAAATAGACAACAACCTATCCATGTATTTTTTGAACAATTTATTTCATAATTCAACTTAACTTTTACCTATTATTTCCATTTAATATTCTTGACACTTGTATTTAGGTCATGTGTAATCCATATGAGGATGTTAAAATGGCAGTTGCTCTTGTTGTTTGCACTAGCAAGATAAACATATAGACATTAGTGGTTTCACTGGTATTTTTTTAAGATGGTTGAGCTACACTACCTAGATCGAGTAATGCGATAGTTCGATTATAGACAACACATTCTAGTCGACATTGATACAAATGATGGGTTACACGCCATAAATCGTTGGGATAAAAACAACGATTACAATTGGTTAAGCCACCATAGAACTTATATATCATAGTGGGATGTAGAAGGAACAAGATATTTATTGAAATACATCATATGATTACAGAGGAGAAGTATATGATTTGATATATGGATATCACGCACTAGGTCATTACACCGGATCCCGAGCAAGTTCTTCCACCGATACACTTGCAATACGAGTCATCGATAAACTTGCAATACAAGCATCAGATTTAAAATACCTTAAGTAATGATAAATTTTTAGAATTAATATATATTGAACGATGTGTTTTATTTATGGAACCTTTAATGCATGTATTTGATTATTATTAGGTTGACTTGTTTTTATGGGAGGATCGAAAGGCCGCCTCTGTGCTTCATAATCTTGATGAAGAAAATGAAAGGCATATCTATGTGTCTTGTTGGTTCATTGTTTGTCACAATACTCTTACAAACTTTGGAGAGACATTAATTCTTGATGATATCATGGTCGGAGATGAGGCCACTCAGGCAGGAAGTAGTTGTGCTATTGATGAACCTGAGTCATCCAATAGATGATGTAAGCATAGATAGATGGACTTGTTTATATGCTTTCAATGCATTTTATTGTGTTGTTTTGTTAATTATGAGTTTGATGTTGTGTTATTTTGTTAATTATGAGTTTGTAGTTAATTTTAGTATATTTATAATATTGTTTATTGTAACTTTTTTGGTTTGGGGCTTGGGTTAGTGGAGTTGAGATTGAGATTTTTTTTTATACAACTTGGAATACTAGAATATTTGAAGTACTAAAATTGAAAATCAAAATCTTACTAGTTACCATGTGAACGAAGATAGCATGATTGTTTATTGAGTTTAGTTTTAATTTGAATATTTTTTAGCTTTTGGATTTACATGTGTCATGAACCAAATAATTATAAGATTAATAAATCAAATAACCATTGGAAGTAGAGTTATTATGCAATTCATCCTAAATCCATATGGATATTTTATTATACAAATTATTTACAAGACATGAAAACATGAAAAGAATTTATAGTTATTATGTACTTCACCATAAATCTTACAACACATCTCCTAAATCCATATGAATTTGTTATTATAAAAAAATAATTACAGAACATGAAATTCATAAAAATAATAATTACAGGACATGAAAATGAGATAAACTTTTTAGTTATTAAGTAATTCATCATAAATCTTACAAGACCCCTTTCAAAAAAAATATTTTTATGGTTTATTATATACAAAGATGGAGATTTAGCTAGAAGAATTTTTAACTATTTCATTATCTGTCGTGTTTTGAAAATACGATATGTAAAGAAATCGCAGCTTGTAAACATGATATTTATTTGATATAACATTCCATAAATCTTACAAGACCCCTTCTAAATCCATATGAATTTGTTATTATAAAAAAATAATTACAAAACATGAAATTCATAAAAAAAAAATAATTAGAGATAAAAATTTTAGTTATTATGTAATTCATCATAAATCTTACTAGACCCCCTTCAAAAATTATAATTTTATGGTTTATTATATACAAAGGTGGAGATTTAGCTAGAAGAATTTTTAACCATTTCATTGTCTACCTTGTTTTAAAAATGCGAGATGTAAAGAAATTGCGGTTTATAAACATGATATTTATTTGATATCACGTTCCATAAATCTTACAAGACCCCTCCTAAATTCATATGAATTTGTTATTATAAAAAAATAATTACAAAACATGAAATTCATAAAAAAATAATTAGGGATAAAATTTTTAGTTATTATGTAATTCATCATAAATCTTACAAGACCCCATTCAAAAAATATATTTTTATGGTTTATTATATATAAAGGTGGAGATTTAGCTAGAAGAATTTTTAACCATTTCATTGTCTGTCACGTTTTGAAAATGCAATATATAAAGAAATCGCGGTTTGTAAACATGACATTTATTTGATATCACTTTTCATAAATCTTACAAAACCCCTCCTAAATCCATATGAATTTGTTATTAAAAAAAATTACAAAAACATGATGAATTATCCCTAATTATTTTTTTATAAATTTCATGTTTTGTAATTATTTTTTTAGTTATTAGGGATAAAATTTTTAGTTATTATGTAATTCATCATAAATCTTACAAGATCCCATTCAAAAAATATATTTTTATGGTTTATTATATAAAAATGAAGATTTAGCTAGAAGAATTTTTAATCATTTTATTATTTATCGTGTTTTAAAAATACAACATGTAAAGAAGTGTAAAGAAATCGTGGTTTGTAAATATAATTTGAATTATTATTTTTAAACATGACTTCTTTATATCACATTTTGATGCCGTTGCAAAAATAAAATTGTATTATTTTTTTTTATAGCTGTGTATATTTCATCAACATCTTAATTTTCCGTGCAAAATAAGCACAAAATCCCCTCTAAATCCCAGTATCCGTGAGATCCTCTCATTCAGTAACTATAGAGCAGTCTCAATCATAACCACTTTCTACTACACCCAATACTACTGTTGAGCTCTCAGCTGCTCTCGTTGACGACATTTTCTTGAATTAAACTTCCTATCAACACATCATTGGCAGATGTGTTAATTTAGAACGAGATTTGCCACAAAACCGAAGACATAATTATTATGAACTAAAAGGATTGCGCTATTATTTTCATTAATCTTTGTTCCACAGTTTCACTTTCATGTGTAAATCAAAACCCACAAAATGCTGAAAAAACGAACAACGAAGCGAAGGAATTTATCTTCCAAATTGGTGTCGAGAAAGACAACCATCTAATAACAAAACCACCTGATCGGATAAAAAAAAAATCACTCATTCCTCTTCTGTATGGAAGCGTATGTGCTTCCCTTTCGGAGTTGGCAAACCTTTCAAGCGTAAATCATCATCTCCACAGTCTACTACTTCTTCAACAATCTCATCATCACTGTTGTAAACAAATCGCGTGTGCTTTCCTTCAAACTTGGCCATTGCTTTCTCTTTCACACTTATTTGGCTAATGCCTTCACAAAGCTCATCAAGCAACCCTCCAACATCAGCCTCCTCCTCCTCTTCTGCCTCTTCATATTCATCACGATAATAATAATACTCTTCTTCTTCCTCTTCTTCTTCAATTACTTCTTCCTCATCTTCATCATGGGTGCTTGCATTGACCTGAATTGACCAAATAGAGGCATTGTCATCATCTGCCATTGATGACTTGTCTTTGCTTTCACTTGTTATCACTTCACAGCTATCTCCTTGGTAAGTCAGTGCAGAAGAGCATTCTGATGAATCAGAACTTTCAGATTTCTCAGAGAAATCCAGCATTAATGACCTCGTCAAACTCTTTTGAGATTCAAGACTCTCTTGTTTCTTCACATCAAAGATCTCACTCACCTCCTGCCATTAAGATAGGAACCCAGATCCAATAAGATCCCAAAAAAAATCAAAGTAATAGTTGATAAAACTCTAGATTATCAAACACAAGACAACCTGTATACTGGTTGCAATTACATAACGAAAATAACCTACTATCTTACATTTTCAGTTTCTTTCATAAATAAATACTCAACTCAAGATTTCCAATTAAAACAGTCTGTCAGGAACAGGTGTTGTTACCTGACAAATCTTTAATTTCTCTTCAATAACTGGCAAGGGAGTGACAGAGGCCAAGACAATGTCATCTCCAGAAAGATTAGGGACCTGAGGAGTATTTGCTGGAGTTGGTGCAAGAAGTCCCATTGGAGAATTAACAAATCCTTGAAGATGCAGAAAAGGACGGTTCTCCAAAGACAGTTTTGAGAGCTCTGCTTCTTCTTCAACTTTCTGCAAGAGGGTTTTCACTTGACCCCTAAGCAATGCCTCTCCCGACCCAGGTGTGTTGGGGATGTTGTTCTTGGCTCTACTGTTCTTTTGCTTGGCTAATGCTGATGATGGAGTCTCTAAAATTCCCATTGCAATCCCAACAATTGGTGAATCATTTGTTATATCAATAAGTGCAGACCTATCTTGTAGTTGTTGTTTTGCATTCCTTCTTCTTGATTTCGTTACACCCTTATCAGAAGAATCTTCAATCTTCCCTGAAATAGCATCAACAACCAAGAAATCTCAACAAACAAATCTAGAAACTGTATAAAGATATTCTTTATCAATCCAAGATTGAACAAAACCAAGGTTTAATGCAAAACCATTATTTCTCAATCTTTGATTTCTCAATCTTTGAATCTCAAACACTTACTTGAGAGGGGAATATTGTTGTTGGTGTTAAGAGCAGCAACAGTTTGTGATCTTGTAACTCTTTTTGTTGAAGATGGGGTCTCCATTGAAATTAATTCAAGAAGGGAATAAGAAAAGGAATCTGAGAGAAGAGAATGAGAGAAAAATACAAAGCAAGAAAGCAGAATTGAAAGCAAAAAAATACAAAGTAATGGATGTTTTTGACATAGTAGATAGGGTTTATAAAGTGAGAGAATCTGACCGTTGGAGCCTAAACACAAGCACACGGATTCACACATTTGCAAGGAAACTAGCCGTTATGGTGGATTAATTTTGAATAGTGTGCCTCCGGTTTTCTTTCGTAGAGTTCCTTTGTTTGGGTTGGAGATTTGGACTTGCTATTATTGGGCTGATCCTTTTAACCGGAAAGAAATAATGGAACTTTCTAAAGATGCCCACTTCCTTTGATACATTTGAATTTTTTATATATATACACACAGACACTGTGTGTGTGATCTTCCAACAAAAAATAAACTTTTTTTTTTTTAATTTGTGAGAATAATTGGGTTAAATGAACGGGGAAATTGAAAATAAAAGAAAGTATTAAGTGATTTACTTCCAAATATAAGCATCTATATGAGTTTTCAAAAAAAAAAAAAAAATCCTCAGCAGGATAAAAGCAGGTTTTGACCTGATTTTTTTAATAAGTTTTAGCCCCAGAGACATGATTTATTTATTCAATTATTTCTTGTTTTTTAGATTTTTTTTTTTGTGAAGCAACTTTTAATGCACGGTATATATGTACGTTTAATCTGTTCAAACTATTATGTACAAGGTTGTAAAAAATATTTTTTAACACGATACAAAAAATACAATATAAATTTGAATAATAAAACAAATCATAAAATTATAAGTATTTTTTTATACAAACCAATAAACAATTCCATCAATAAAGATTATTTGAAGGTTACTCTTAATGAAATTTAAGTAACAGCACAAAGATCATTCGATTAAAATTAGGTTAGACTGCGCCATGTTTTAATAAAACTACGAGATAGGTAAACTCGAATCGGTAAAGATATGGATGTTTCAAAGTTACCTTAAGGAAACTCCAAGTAGAGATATGGAGTTTGTTGGAGAGGAGTATTTTCAAGTCCTAGCATCGCCTTCTTTCTTTCAAGACTTGAGATGAACAAGTTTGAAGATATGAGATTCAAGATGCATGATTTTGCCCAATTTTTAACAAAAAATGAATGCATAATTAACCATGGATGTCAATAAACCCTAGGAGTTGATTCGCAAATCAAAAGGTCTTTGCAGCCTCTTGATTTACACTATAAACCCTAGGAGTTGCACTACCTGATGTATTCAAGCAGTACTTGAAATTGAATTTATTAGGGTTTTCAATCAAAGAAATACCAAATGAGGTAGGGAAATTGATACATTTGAGACACCCCAATTTGACACATTGTTTATTTTTGTTTTCCCTACCAAAAACCATGTGTAATTTATGCAATACGCAAGCCCTAGATGTTTTTTTTTCATAAACCCGTAAATTCAGGTGCAAAATTCAAGTTTTATTTTACTGATTTTTGAGTTTATAATTCAAATTTGCATGTTAAATATATATTAACTTGTAAAATTATATGATTTTATAAATTAACTTATGTTTTTCACAACAATTATTATTTACTAATAAAGGTGAAATTGACATAACCAGTGGTAAAAAGTTAACATTATTGGTTCGTGATATTTGTTTTTTTGTAGTTAAATCCTTTCATTTATTTTGTGTGGACCTAGCAATTAAGCCTAATTAACCAAGACAAGATTTATCCGATGATAGAGTACATTATTGATTTATTATCATTATATCAAAAATAAATAAAAAAATCCTATGAAAATGTGTGAATATTAATTGGCCCCTATATCATGTAATTATTATCAATAAATGGTTATTAAACAGTTAGTTTTACCCACAAAATAATTAAAGCTGGATAATAATTACTAGGATAAATTATGTTAATTACCTTATAATTTGATCACGGAAATATTTTAGTATCAACGAGTTTATCTTCTAGAGTTAAGTTTTATAGAGGTGGTATGGAATTTTTTTCTTGTCAGAAATATTAGAAAAAAGTTGAAGGATTTTTTTTATTCGATTTGATCTTGGATTTTTAGATTAATTAGAGGGTATTTTAAATTTAGAAATGAGTTTATTAAAGTTCGATGTTTTCATATTAAAGAAGTTGAAAATAATTTTTAGAATCCAGAAAAACACCAACCCTGACTTTATAAGCACCAGAGATGGCCAGAAATCAAACCAGTTGACATCATATTGTTAAGCCAATGTGTTATCCATCTTATTGGTAAAAGAAGGTAGAAAGTCAAGGGAGCGGGCTCATATCCTTCTTGTATGGACTCTTTTTAAATGGTTCTTCAATTTTATTTTATTTTAATTTAGAATGAAATTAAATAAATAAATAAAATTGTTAATTAAAATGATATTTAAGAAATTATCCAATCTTTTCATGACTTTAAAATAAGATTATATTTTTGTTATGTAATATTAACAATTACTTTGAGAATCATTATATATGAATCTAATATGATTTGTTTTTTAAAAAATAAATACACTCATTAATATTCAATGATAATAAAACATGTTCATGAAATAAAGATATGTTTTTGTAAAAATAAAAAATACATAAATAGAAAATTTACCTGATAATTTCTTTAAAAGTTTAAATAATTGTTTTTTTATATATATAGATATCTATTTTAACTGATATAAAAATCTTCACGCGAGAAAAAATGGAGTTAAGGACAGAAAAATAGGCGTCGGTTGAAGGGTAGAGAGGGACGGGGGGTAGGTAGGACGGCGCTGGGTAGGCAGGTAACTTTTGGACTGTTAGTCAGGAGTGAAAATACACGTGACGACTCCTAACCTTCTACTAAA
Organism: Populus x sibirica; assembly: GCA_019202695.1. Taxonomy (NCBI): domain Eukaryota; kingdom Viridiplantae; phylum Streptophyta; class Magnoliopsida; order Malpighiales; family Salicaceae; genus Populus; species Populus x sibirica. Next base: position 977,787 of record JAGMVL010000125.1, on the reverse strand, counting down.
ACTATGCAAAGACTTCCCTTTTTATTTTATTATATAGGAATTCTTATGATTTTGACACTATTCTTTATTATTTATTTATTTATTTTTGGAAATCTCCCTGCATCACACATAACGACTTTAATTATGAATGAAGCTATTAATCCATGTCTGTTTTTTCCTCTTTTTATTCAAAGTTCGGTCGGGGTAAGTACGGCAGGTTTAGGTTTTGATGAGAATACAATCCATGCCTGTTTTTTCTAAAATATTTTTGAAATTAAGGACATCATCATGTGTTTTATTATTAAATCTAAGTATATAATTATTTATTTGATTGCTCATAACAAATCGCAATTTGTGGAAAAGAATTGAACAAAAGAGTATAATGGAGGCTAGAGAATGGGGGCAGAAGATTAATTATGTAATGGCTCATCGGCATTTGACAAAAGTAATTAAAAGGGAAATCAAACAAATTTTCTTTAGGAATAATCACTATCAGATTTTTGCATGTTACCCAAGGATTATTCTATCAGTATTTAGACACTGCTTTTGTAAAAATACTTCAACCGACATAATCACAAACCATTACTTTTTGTCTAAAAACTTATCGTTGGTAATTTCTATAATGTTGGTTATTCCGTCGATAATATAATCATTAATGAATTTACAGATGCTAAAAAAAATTACCACATAATTTTATCGGTAATTCAATCTGTAAGAATGACATATCATTGACAGAAAATACCGTTTATAATTTCATCGGTAATTTATTTTTATTTTACCAATAGAATTAGCTTGTCGGTGATTAAATAGTGTTAGTGACATTTCCTATAGTTTTTTCAACTCCCTGGAACTCTACGATGAATTTAGTCCGTTGGTGATTCTGTTTACAATAATGAGTGAAATTTCAAGTAATTTTTAGTATGTCGATAAGTCCATCAATAAGTTGATTAATTTTTTTTCTTAATATTAATTCTAATAAACAAAGTATAAAAAATTGAAAGAAATTAAATTAAAATAAAAAAACCAAATATTTATTACAGATTAAAAATTCAGCAATTCAAATATAAATCATCTAGAAAAGAGGGGCTGAAGAAGGAGGAAGAGGAGGCGAGTCTTTGCCAAGACTAGAGGTAATATGGTGGACCACATGTATCACCCATGTTTGATTTCAGCTCTATGTACAATTGCTCAAGTTCGATCGTCTTAGTACCAAATTATTATGTCTCAGTAGCAAGCATAGTTGTTTGAGCTTCAACTTGTTGTTGTACAATCGTCTAGAACTCTAGAGATTCAGTACTGAAAATTGATTGCAAGTATCCAACGGTCAAAACACTACGGGCTCTCCACAAATTCTTGGTCATAGTGTTTGAGATACCATAAACTCGATTTTTATCGGGTTCATTTGACGATTCGGTCTCCAATCACAAATTCAGACCAAGTTCCAGATTGGTCAAATATCATCCTCGTATCTCTCATACAATTGAGTGGTATATGTTTCTTGAAAAAAAAAACAGTTAGCTAGTTAAAAAAAATAACAATTTAAGAAAAAAATTAATATAGTGATAGCGGTTCAAAATATTTTCATTTAGAAACACATTAAAATAAAATTATTTTATTTTTTAAAAATTATTTTTAACATCAGCACATTAAAACAATAAAAAATATAAAAAAATTCATTTTAAATAAAAAAATTTAAAATTTTCCTATAACTTAGTAGCGAGAACAAATGTAGCACGAAACCTAGTATACAAATTAAAAGCTAAATAGGCGACAATAAGTCTAAATTAAGCAAAAAATCATCCACCCCATTATTATAATTTCAATATTGAGAGGTTGTGAAAATTAAGAATATACAAATATCCAAGGTTGTCAATTCCGTTCCGTTTCGCCCGGAATGGCCGAAACGTTCCATACCAATTCAAAAAACGGAACAAAACGGAACAAATTTCATCTCATTTTAAATCTCGGTCCGTTCGGATTTTTCGGCTAAATTCCACCCGGAACGTTCTGTTTCATTCCACATGTTCCGTTCTGCTCTTGAAAAGCCATTGAATCAAATTGAACCTTGTTCAATTTAATTAATTAAACCACCCAATTATAAAAAGTTCCTTTTCATTACAATTTTCAATAACAATGATATTAATAATAATATTGAAAATTATTATTACTATTTTCATTAACAATGATATTAATTTTTTAAAATTAGATTTATCAGTAATATATATGGTTTATATTCATGTTGTTTTTTTCATGTTTATACTTTGTAGGAATTTGAACAAAACAAAGGATGCTTTAGATTCCATTAGCCTTGATAACATTAACCTAACTTTATATTTAAAATATTTGTGTTAAAACATTTTACTTTCATAATATTTTGATATTTTGTTTAAGTTGAATTACTTTAAGTTAAAGATCTATTTAATCTTGACTATTTAAAAATATTTTAAATTTAAAAATTATATTTGTTTGGCATTGTGTTTGTATTGCATAATTTATAATTAATTTATCTTGAATTTGAATTATGTTTGTTGAATATATATATATGAACAGTATAACCCTGAAACGGTATACTAAAATACTCCAAAACTAAAACATTTCATTTCAATTTAAAAAACAAAACACCTATCAAAACAAAATTGACAACCTTGCGAATATCCTCTTCAATCTCTATCTAGAAGCAAGAGCGCTAAAGAAAACGAAACATTGAAAGCTTGGTAAGTAGGAACGACCTCACTCCCTCGCCAGCTAAGTAGCTAAGGAGAGGTAGGTGGCACATGCCGCCATCCCCTATTTTATTATACGTGGTTACATACACACGCAACAGAGGCACTCTCTAACCAGGGTAGTCAAATACCGGCATTTGCATCCCTTTTTTTTGCTTTTATAAGAGCTAGGAGAAAAACACAAGTACTCAAGTCTTCGACCTAAAATCAAGCCGAAAACGATGGCCCCTTCTACCCTCACAGCTCTGGCAGAAGAGAAAACCCTCCAAGCAAGCTTTGTTCGGGACGAAGATGAACGTCCGAAAGTGGCATATAACCAATTCAGCAATGAAATCCCTGTCATTTCAATAGCTGGGATTGATGATGGTGGTGAAAAGAGAGCTGAAATATGCAACAAGATCGTGGAGGCATGTGAGGAATGGGGAGTTTTTCAAATTGTTGATCATGGGGTTGATACTAAGCTGGTGTCTGAAATGACAACTCTTGCTAAAGAGTTTTTTGCTTTGCCACCGGAAGAGAAGCTTCGGTTTGATATGTCCGGTGGTAAAAAGGGTGGCTTCATTGTCTCTAGCCATTTACAGGTATATCTTCTTTTACGTTTTGTTTTCTAAATTTAACAATTACAGACCTTTATTGTTAAATTCCCTATCGGACTGATCTTTTTCCAAATGAAAAAATATACCATGCCAAGGCAACAAGTAGCAACTTGTGTGAAATAATTAAACAATTTTTTTGAGTTCTTTTTATTATATAATCTTGATTAGAAACTTAGAAAGAAAAATTAATTCAGTTTGGTTTCGAATTCGTAGAAACTGAAAAAACTAAACCACGAATTAAGTGAAGAGCAATACCTAATATATCCAGTTTTGCTAGTAAATCATTTCTTGATTACGCAAGATCAAGAAAGCCACTATTTTGGTTCAGGAATTCCTCTTCCCCGCAATATGAATAATGAATGTGTCTTCTGTCCTTACATAGAGACGAAATTATACCTTAAGACTACAAGGTCAACAAGGGAATGGTTGTAATTTAACTGACTGTCAGCGCCCATGGTGGATCTAAGACTTTTATTCTTGCGTGGTCTAAACTAATCTTGACTTCTTGATATACACGCACATCACTATATATATATATATTGGGTTTTCTTTTTAACGAGATAGAGTGAGTGAATTAAAAGTACAATGCCTAACTTTAGGAATCAATATCATCAAGTACTTGATGCTTTGAAGATAGTAGACAGTACTAATATTAAATCAATATCCTGATTTATGATCTTATAAAACAGGGAGAGGCAGTTCAAGACTGGCGTGAAATAGTGACCTTCTTCTCGTACCCAATTCGCACCAGAGACTATTCAAGGTGGCCTGACAAGCCAGAGGCATGGAAAGCAGTGACCGAGGAATACAGTAAGAAGCTAATGGAACTTGCTTGCAAGCTTCTTGGGGTCTTATCAGAGGCTATGGGATTAGAAACAGAGGCCTTAACTAAGGCTTGTGTTGACATGGACCAAAAGGTGGTGGTCAATTTCTATCCAAAATGTCCACAACCAGACCTTACACTTGGACTCAAACGCCATACTGATCCCGGCACCATCACCCTCTTGCTCCAGGACACCGTTGGTGGTCTTCAGGCCACTAGAGATAACGGAAAGACTTGGATCACCGTCCAACCTGTTGAAGGTGCTTTTGTGGTCAATCTCGGAGACCATGGTCATGTGAGTATGAAACTAAAATATTTCTTGTTAATGAAATTGACGTGAATGTTGAGCTGGGTTAAATACCAGCACTACTACCCGTAATTAATTGTACTAAAACTAAATGGTATGTTTGTGAGGCAGTATCTTAGCAATGGAAGATTCAGGAACGCAGACCACCAAGCTGTGGTGAACTCAAACTCTAGCAGGTTGTCCATAGCCACATTCCAGAACCCAGCACCAGATGCTACAGTGTACCCTCTCAAGATTAGAGAGGGAGAGAAGTCGGTGCTAGAGGAGCCAATAACATTTGCTGAGATGTATAGGAGGAAGATGAGCAAGGACATTGAGATAGCCAAGAAAAAGAAGTTGGCTAAGGAGCAGCTGCTGAGAGATTTGGAGACAGCCAAATTAGAAACTAAGCCCATTGAGGAAATCCTTGCTTGAATATGTCATTGTTGTCAAGTCTTTATGTGCTGGCCGTCTTTTACTCTATCTGTCATTGGTGTCTGTTTAGTTTGATGGTGAAAATGTGTTGAGTCTGTGGGTTATCTAAGAGTAAACCTTGCTTCTTATAGTTCAAAAATAATGGCTCCACCACCTTTGAAGGTCTTTAATTTGTTGCCCAGGGCCAGGGTTCTTTTGTTCTAAAATATCTTTCAGAGCTTTTAGCTGTATCATGGAATTATGAAAATAGTCCTTTTACATTCTGCATTCAATAAAATCTCAGACGGACCATGTTCGATAGAGATCAAATCTATAGTTTCCAAATTTCAAATTCACAAGTCTATTCCCATTGAGGATGAACCAAAAGAGAATATTAGTATTTCCCAACTTTAACAGTGAATCTATCGGAAAGATGCAGGCTTCAGTCCTATGCTAACCAGCTGCCCATAGCACAATTCATGCTGCAAAAATAAGAGCCAAAGAAACGATATCTCTAAGTTACTGCTCTTGCAATTTGAAGCAGCTTTAAATCTTAACGCACCATTCTATTTTTTTATTCTTTTATTGTATTTCATGAAATCTATGGCTTATTTGAATGAGAAGTAGCCACATAACCCAAAACACAAGAGGATGAAATTCTTTTTGTTTTTTTTTTTATTAACGTGGGTGTTCGAGCTAGCTTGTGTGTACCTCGACAAATTCTATGAAACCTGAAGTTAATAACCATGTAATCTTTCAGTGGCTCTAAAGTTTGTGAGACTCAAACTAATGATTTTTAAAGAATAAATTCAGATGTCACACAAGTTAAAGAGATAAATAAATAAAATTCAATTTTACTTGGAGAAGAAGAAGGCGAGAAGGTCCAACATAGAGAAAATTAGGTCCAACAATATACACTGAGAAGGCTCGAGGCCTAGGACAATAAGCAGTCTCCCAAAACATCTTCACATAAAGTACACAAAACTAGTAAAATGAGATTTCAGCCGCCTCCTAGACAGCATTAGATCGGTAACACTACTAAAAAATGTAGTAATTAGCAACGGACTGATTCATTGCAAATAACATTAAAATCCGTTGCTAAAACAATTTAGCAACAGAATCAGCAACGGCACAAATCGGATGCAGATTTGTCGTTGCTGATTTTTGAGCAATGGATAAATCCGTTGCTGATTTCGCAGCAACGGAAATTCCGTTGCTTACAATCAGCAACGGATAATCCGTTGCTAACTGTAAGCAACGGATTGTCCGTTGCAAAACTAGCAACGGATTGTCCGTTGCTGATTCGTGAATCACTTGCAATCACCAACGGAGAATCCGTTGGTGATTATATTATTTTTTATTAAATTATTTTTATTTATTTATTAAAATGACTTTTAATTTATTTATTTAATTATTTATGGATATTTTAAAAGTTGTAGAATATATATAACCAACATAAATTAATATTAAAAATAATTATATCATTAATAAAAAATAGAATAAAAATAATATTCATATTATAAAAATTTAGTTAAACTTGCATTAATACATTTAAGTTCAAATACACTAAAAAAAAACAACAAAAGATACAATCATGGTGCTGGTTGCGAAGACGAACCATGATATTGTGGATCGACACAAGATTGATCAAGATATAAAGGCCGAGGTGTAGGTCGAAAAATTGGTTGAGATGTGGGACCCATAGGTGTCATTATCTGAGGAACCATAGGTGGCGGTATTGATGGAGTCAAAGGTGGTGGCATACCTTGATCAATATTTGATGTCCCACCATGGTATCCAAGATTGTTCACAAGATATTCTTTCATGGAATCCATCTGCCGTTTCATTTCAAGAATAAAATCATCTTTTTTCTTTATCTCCTCTTCTTTATCCTTTATCTCCTTTTGCAATGCTCGATACGATGAACTGGGATATGATGACTCCACCGAGTAGGAACGTGATGAAGAGCTTGTACTAACTTTTGATTTTGGCATACGAGGTGCACCATATACCCTACCCTTTGTAACTCCTCCTGAAGCCACACACCAAGCTGCTCCATCAAATGAAGGATGATTTTCCCGATCAGGTTCCATACCTTGAAATCATCTCCATTTTATAATTTTCCTACAAATAAAATACATGCAACAATAAATTAATTTGAATGTTAAATAATACTTAAGTTATATTAAGAAATAATCAAATAAAAATACATACAACCACTTTTTTAGACTTGTTGTCGACGAAGCTACCAGACTGCTTAGTACTTTAATGCAAAGCTGAAAAGACATCATCCCATGGAGGTTCTTTTCCACCAGCTTCCTCTTGCTTTCAAGATTAATAAATATTATAAAAGACAAATATACAAATTTTAATTTATTATCTTAAGCATAAAAAAAAATCTTTACCATGTTAGCTCAATATGATGCAAATGACACTGTTCCTCCAGAATGAGTGCTTATTTTGCCATCTATTTTGGTTAATCGATTCCTCCTAGCAGATTCAGACCTCCTTTGAAATTCAGGGGTGGACCAAACATCTTTGATCATTTGATTCCAGTCATCATTGTTTATCCAGGCAGGACCTTTATCAAGGTAATCTATAATATTTGTAGTGTTTTCTTTTGACATGGCTTTCTTGCGAGCTCGTGTCAATTGTTGATTCAAAGCTATCCTAGCCTTATCTTCTCAAATATTACGAACAATTGACTCATCTTCCTCAAGAAAGGAATATTTTTTCTACCAAATAATATATATACCAAGTAAAAAGAGTGCACAAAATTTCAAATTATATAAATAATTAATCATATTGTGTTATCTTGTTCAGAATTTGCAAGATGATATAATAACTAAAAAAATTAAATGATATTAAATAGTAAACAAGAAATAAGAACAAATTATAACACAAATCAGTCATAGCTATTCAGTTGATAATTTTCATAATGCTACATTAAAGTGATCAAAATTGAAAAGAATATTATGGCAATTAGTGTTGGTTCTTACCTTAAACTCTTTAAAGAGTTCATCCCTGCACATTGAATCTACTTTTTCCCAAGAGTGCCATGCTCCCTTAAAATTGGACCTCAAAATATCTCCGATTGCACGTCCACACGATGCGTTATTGAACCTGAAAAATATATAATAACAAACTTATATTAAACAAATAATTACACAATAGTAAGTAATTTTTTTCATACCTGAAAATATAACTTTAATAAGTTAGTTGTTAAAAGTTTGAACTTACTCTGTTGTTCCATACAAACAAAGCTCTTTTTTTCTTGTTATTGGATCTATTTGCGTGTCAAAACCCTTCCTTTTAACACTTTGATCATAATTGTATGGAGAAGATGTTGAACCGTGATATGATGGAACACCATCTTGATCCTCATCACATACACCTCTCTCATTACTACCGTCTCCCTCATCTTCATCTCTAATGTTCACATCATCATCATCACCATCAACTCTCCCATGACTCCCATATAAATTATGTCCTCCATAAACAAGTTGGTTATCTCGAGAGAAACCTCCTTGAGTTTGAAGCAAATCTTGAAAACGAAAACCCTCACAATATTGATATGCATCAACCCTTCCATAATCATGTTGAGGAGGATGTGTACTCCCCAAAGTAGGTATATAATACTCATTTGCGTTCGATACACGAGTTGATGAAATGTGGATCCTTTGTTATTATGCCTTGATGTAGTTTGTAATGATTTGGATGAAGTGGACCTGTCACTCCTTGATGTGGACCTATCACTCCTAGAATCTAATATGGATCCTCGTCGAGGCATGCTAAAAACCAGAAAAAATATATACATTATCATATGAATATATACAACATAACAATAATAGCCATCACTCTGAAAAATATTATACTTCAAATAAAATAATTACTGTAACAAAACCAAATATGTAAATAACATCAAGACAATTTCATTAAGCATTCCTTGCAATGACAAAAATCAGCCATGAAGTTTAAATTGTCAAAAGCCAATTAACACAAACAATAATAAAAATAAACATCTAAATAATTAATTAAGCGAAATCAAAATTTATGAGTATGCTTACCTTAATGTTTGGTCCTATAAATCAAAACATTGAGTAGGAAGAACCCTTTCTTTCACGCTTCAACATCTATAAGCAAGAAAACAAATCACAAAATAAAATATAACATCAGAATCACAATTTAAAGATTGATACTTGAAAGGTTAGAAATGGTTTCAAAGGTCAATGAAAATAATTTATGTAATGTGATGCATAACACACACTTGAATAAAATAATAATAAAAAAACATTGAAAGCCTAAATATTGTCAAATAATATGAAATCATCCATACATATAATAAAGATAATTCATTACATATACTACGAAATATAATTAACTTGTGCTACTCATTATTATCATCACTCCTAACCATCACCACCATAACAATCATCCTCATCATCTTCATCTTCTTCTTCTTCATCATCACCATCACCATCACCATCACCATCACCATCTTCTTCATCATCTTTGTTTCCCCAATTTATGTCAAGTTGAATCAATTCATGTTGCTCGATTTCTTCATAATAAGATGATTCAACAAGTATATTTGGATCATCAAGTGTTTGAGTAGGAAGGACACGAGATGGTTGAGAAATCTCATCTGATTGATCAACATCAAATGATCTCACATTGTTGGCATCTTCAATAAATTCACCCATGTCAACATTATAACGACTTCTAGCAGTTGTCTTAATCACCGTCCACCATTCAGATGATTTATTACCATGTGGATATGTATAGTAGACTTGTTGACATTGTTGAGCTAACACAAAATCTTCATTTCCTTGTAGTCGAGATGTATGCTTGATTTCAACCAAACCATTCGAAGGATGCACTCTAATCCCTCGTTTTGTATCATACCAATTACATTTAAACATAAATAACTTGCACTTACTCCCCAAGTATTTTAGCCGAACAACTTCTTTAAGCATTCCATAATAATCACGTTCATTATCATCATAGCAACTTCCTTTCACACAAACTCCACTATTCATTGTCTTTTTAAAACGGCCATAACGTTAAGTATGAAATTTAAAACCATTCACATAATACCCATTATAACATTTCACTGAAGTTGAAGGGCCCATAGCAAGTCCAAAGAGCTGATTTTCAATTCCGTTATATTGGTATTCCACCTAACATAATAGTTAACTCCATAAGAAATAATGATTTAAAAGAGATTAATAATATTTTTAAAGTAGCTAATTGACATAAAATATAAATTAATTTTATTAAAATACTTACATTATTTTTTAACCAATTTGGAAAGATCGCTTCGCATAATTTTTCAATTTCACCATCACTCGCATATGGTTGTTGTGACTTTAGCTCTTGTCGACATTGCCTAAAATTTTAAAATGTTAAAGTTAATAATAAATTATTATAAATTTAGTACAAAATAATATTTCAAACTTACTCTAAATAAGGCTTCAGTTCTTGACAATTGAATATCACATAGTTATGCGCAATTTGCATTTCAGTATTCAGGACGAAGGCGACCATCCATAAGACGACGATACATCCACGATCGATCATCCATGTTAATCTAATTAACATGACAACACCAATAAGCATTTTTTGAAATAAGCATACTTCTTTAACTACTAGTACTTAAACAATCTTTTAAAATATAATATGTTCAGTTAGTATTTTATATTTTCATTTATATTTTCTAACTAGTGACAAAAGTAGACTTTTAGATTATGTTCGGTTAGTATTTTATACAGAATAAATCGATAAAGAAAAAAAAATATTTAGTTGAACAATTATTAAATAAATTTATCTTTATAATAGTATTGGAGTTCAATTTTTTTATTGGTCCTTCTAACCTTTGTTACCACCTCAAGTAGTTTTTTTTTTTATTTGGATCCTTTTATTTTTATTGGATCCATCAAACTTTTTATTTTTATTCGGATATTTTTTTGCTCAACTAAGAAATGGTAAATGAAATCAGAAACATGCGAGGCAATACAAGATTAAAGAATTTTTTTTATTTTTTTAAAAAGATGAAAATGCAATATAAAAAAAACATATTTATGGTTAACTGTATGATTTTCTTTCTTTTTTTTCTTTTTTTTTCTTTTTGTGGATGTCAAGTTTGTGAGCATGTTAGGGTTTGTACACTTCCTTTAATATGCCATATCTTGTCCTTCGCAGATTTCAGAGCATAATATCTCTAGGATTCCATTTCTGGCACATGAAAAAATAAGCATGAACAGAATGTATGAGCTTTTCCTTTCCAGAATGTTAATCAGTAGTGACTGTACAAAGTTTGATAAGATTGACTTATATTTTTTGTTTTATAGATCACAGAAAGGTGTATTGGACAGATGGGAAGAACATTGCAGGATGTTATCTCAAATTGGATTAGGAAGTTGAACAACAGAGAAATTGGTAGGTTGGTTAATTCTTTATCCTCAACTTAATGGTTAAACATGGACGAGCAATAATTATTGTTAATATTTATGGTTAAGGTAATGGAGGTGTGAATATATTTATGTTAAACCTCTTTCTATGAAATGCTTATTATTTATATTTTGTTGTGTAATCAAAGTTTATAGTTAAACATGTAAATTAACTATTAGTCTCTTGGATAAGGATTTGTTTTTGTATTATGACATATTTTTTAAAAAAATATCAAATTAATATTTTTAAATAATTTTAATATAACAATGTTAAAAAAATTATAAAAATTTATTTTAATATAATTTCAATTAAAAATCACACGATATTATTTAATTTGTGTGGGTATACATGTTTTCCACGCGTAATTATAATTGCAATCATCAAATTTAAAGAATACTTACTTTTCCGTAAAACTCCTAAAAGTTGTTTTGCATTTTCCAAAGTGTTGAATAACAATTTAAACATTTCTTTCAAACATCAATATCTCTCACCCATTTATCCCATCTCTCCCTCAAAATCCGATCAACAAAATTCAATATCAAATTCAACAGATTTCAAGCCGTTTTTTCTTCTTTGGGGTTTCTTTTTTCTTATTTTATCAATTACGTTGTGCATATAGTAAAAGGAATCAACTTTTCCATCATTGTAATGTAAGTATTGTTATTTACTACACACCTAAATGTGTAATCGTGATTATAAGTAACAGAATTGTACTCAATATCAGATTTAATGAAAGAAAATCATTCCATTAGTTTTCTTATACAAACTGTCAATATTGTCCCAATGAAAGGCAAAGTTCCAAGTACTTGAAAAGAGTACAATAGGCATTCCCAACAGAAAAATTACGCACGATATAATTAAGCAACCATGTAAAAATAGAGCAAAATAGACTTACCTAAGCCCCAAGAATCAATGGCACAAGGTGGAGGTTTTCTTATTGCAACCCAATCAGATTTAGCCAACTCTATTGGATTATATTGTGATCCAATAAGCCATTCATATTGCTGAAAAAATAAAAAAAACATAAACAGTATGTTACACCCATCAAGTTATAACAATTGCTAGTCTTTAAAACAAATTAGTGCTTTGCTCTCTAATCCTTTATCCTTTGTGTGATTGGAAATGGATCTATACTAATTAGCGCTTTGCTAGAACTGACTTCACAGTGTAAACATCAAGCTCCCATCTTTTATATTCATTCCAAACAATATCATGACCTTGTGAACCGAAAACAGCAACTGACTAAAAAATGAACAATTGCACAATGCTGGTGCATTTTACATGTATCATTACAGACAAACCTGCTAAAAAACATGCGATTGTTTCTGCAATTACACAAGTTGGCTCCAAACAATTTGCTACTTAGTTCATGCAACATAGTAACTATAAAAAAAGCCAAAAGAGCTGTAGAACTCTTTAATACAGAAACAAATCCTCATCCAAGAGACTAATAGTTAACTTACATGTTTAAATATAAATCCAAGTTAAACTATGAAAAGCGAGAAGCATATCCAAGTTAAAGTATGAAATTTTAATATTTTTTTGGCACTTGTCTTCTCATAACAAATATTTTTTCATTTAAGATCTAACCTGAAAAATTTCATTTAATTTAATAAAAAGGAACTAACAGCTAGTGTCCTTTGATGGCTCAACAAATAAAGCAAAAGAGACTGGTGCTATTAATTGTTGCATGTGTATCAATAAATCAAGAATCTTGTTTAGTCTTATTTCTTCCATCACAAGCATTCAAACTCCTACTTTTTCTTTCAGAAGCAAGAATAATATGTAAGGCAAACTGCTTCACCTCACTTCTATAATCTGTTAGCTATATATTCTGTAACTTTTCACTTTTAATTAGTTTTAATCATTGTAATTAACCACTCTTGTAATACTCTTTTATTTTTTTTTTAATTATTGCTCTGATATTTACTCTTGTAATGTCCCCCCCCACAGCTTATTGTAAATATCCTTAGTATAAACTACTGACTTCCAAGACAAATATTTTTAATTTCGAGAAGGAAAATCCTGACAGATAGCTTCCTTTCTAGAATGTCCACACCGAGACTTGCCATTATTAGCCTAGGATTTCAATATCTAAATGCAATTATATCATGTAATTAATGTGCTAAGCTGCTTGGTAGATTCATAACACTATTCTAGTACATGTATTCGATAAGCTTATTAAATAGATAGAGGATAATCCAAAACAACAATTACTGCATAATCCAAAACAGCAAATTTGTGTGGGAATATAAAAAGGATATGGTGTAAATTATAAATAAGAAGGAATCACAGAAAATAAATTCTTCAATTAATAAATTTATTACTAGCCATTTCATCAATTCTTGAACTGTTAAAACATAAAACCAACGCATAACAATCATCGGTTCATCTTGATAAGGTAAATGCGCTTCTTGTTTGATCATAGGCATCTATTCCTTCACTGTCTAACAGTAAGAGATTGTACTGAGTTCCATCAAGGGCATTTCTCTAATGTGGCAGTTCCTTTTGTACATGGCCGATGAGTGGATGCTACTTGAAATCCACTGCTCCTGCCAAGAAGCTACAATACACAAGTCCACCTCTTAGTTAATAACCGACACATGAGGTCGATTGCAGAAATAGAATGTCATAACAAATAACTCTAAAATAAGCTTCAACAAACAAAATTCCAGTAGACATTCATTGATAAATCTACTAGTGTACATCTTAGGTAAAGGAATTGTGCATAACATCTTAAACCCATCCAGTTATAACACTTACTAGTCTTTTAAAACAAATCCAAGTTAAACTACGAAAAATAGAAAGGATATCCAAGTTAAACTATTAATTTTTAATATTTTTTTGGCACTTGTCTTCTCATAACAATTTTTTTCTTCTAAGATCTAACCTGAAAAATTTCAATCTTAAACATGATTCATTTTGAAATTTTAAAATAACTAGCATTTAATTTATAACAAGGAACTAACTTATGGTTTTCAAAAACATAATGACTAACTTATAAAATCATAAAAAATGCATAGACTAAATTATAATTAACTTTAATTAACAATGGTAGCAGATGCAGAAAATGGTAATAGTTTGTATAAAAACAAGTAAATGACATGTAGAAAAATTGCATGAACAAAGGAAGCTGGATGCATTAAATGATATTCCATGTAAATGACATGTAGTATAAGAGCACAAGACCTTAAAAAGACAGCATTAAGGAGACCATATTAAATAATAGTAAGAACGCAACACACCGCTTTCGTGCCAAGAAGAACCCAAAGGCTGATTAATTATTGAGGAAGATAACTTGATGCCACGCTTAAAAACCTAAGCCATCATATTGAACAAAGTCATGTCAGGACCTAGAAATTAAAAAAAAAAAAAAAAAGCCAAATAACAAAGCAAGCATTAGGTACGTAACAAAATGAGTAAATATTACTGATTTTTATCCAAAATTCAATAGTTGAAGCATACATATAGATGAGTCATATAGCCAGTTCCAAACTCCCTATTATATCTAGAATGCCTTTGATTTGAAAAAAATAAAATAAAAAAATAGTTAAATTAAGGAATTTTTTAAAAACAGAGAAAGAATATTAAAAAAAATAAATGAAATTAAATAGTGAAATTACTATATTTCATGTACTAAAAAATCATGTCCCATTTCTTACATTGTTTCTCTAACTTTTTTAAATTCTCAATGTAACTATCATATTAAAAGCGTGCCACCTAAACCATTTGGTGATCAATAACGTTTCCAAATCATGCATGCGACCTCAAGACAGGACAATCAAATGAAAACAGACAACATATATAGCTAATGTGGGAAATTAACTGATCACCATGCAAGGAGGAGGCAACCATGAATTCTAACCTCTTTCACTACACAATTCCGCTACTTATATATATAACAAGTAAAACAGCAAGAAAAAAAACACCTAGGTGTCTGCGCACAGGAGGACAAAAAGACTGGCAGACATCAAAGAACACCCAACATCAATAATACTAATTGTTAAAAATTAAATTGGGGGTTTTGATAAATTTTCAATTAAACATGTATAATTTCCATCAATCACTCTCTTCCGACACAAGAATTGCCGACATTGGTCGGGTTGAATAAAAGCATTCAATTTATGAACCGTAACCCTAAAAATTAATTTGGGGGTTTTCATAAATTTTCACTTAAACGTGCATAATTAGGATATAAATCATGGTAAAAACATGTCATAAACCTTATATTATCGAATTAATAGCCTAAAACCATTATTCAAAGTATCGGGAAAAAAATTTCTTACCTGTGTTCTTCAGTTACAGGTGAGGGAGATAGATCAACACGACAGAATAACACTTGAGATTGGGAAAGTTAGGTTAGAACTGTTTAGTGTAACTTAAATTGCAACAAAGAAAACAAAAACCATAAATTAATTACCTGAGCTATCGAAGAAAACAGTGCAAAACCTAACCCGTTTACAGAGAAGGGGTAAAACAGGATGTTCGATGGTGATGATGATGGGTGCAGTGCGATGTTGCCATGGGTCTCTGTTTTTGTTGGTTTGCGAGAGGAATATTGAAACTGTGAAGATGAAGGAGAAGAAGATGAAGAAAAAAAATAGGGTTGCTGAAGATGAATGTGAAGATGATGAACAGTTTCGGATAAAGGAAGATGAAATCGATGAAGAGAGGGTGATTTTTGAACAGTTAGGAATCGATGTTCTTAGGGACGAAGAACGATTCTTTTTTTTTTTTGGTAAGTAGGACGAAGAACGATTCTGGAAAAGTGGAAGTAAATTAATTTTCAGCGTAATTGGTTTTGGTTGGATCTGTATCTCGGTGTAGGGGGAGAGAATGAAAATAAACGGTTCAAATTTTATGTAATCAACGGTCTACATAATTTTAGTTTTATATTAACATTTTAATTTTTTTTTCAATTAGCAACGAAAAATCCGTTGCTAAATTCAACGTAAATTTTGCTACGGATTATCCGTTGCTAAAGTCCGTTGCTAATATTAAAAAAATAATATATGTGTAATCCGTTGCAAATCCGTTACTGAATTTAGCAACGGAATTATCCGTTGCTAAATTCAGATGCTAATGCCCCCTTTTTTAGTAGTGTAACTCACGTTGCAATGCAGGCTGATTTTAATAAAAAAAAGTTAACGTGAATGAGAGATGCTCAAGCAACAATAGTGTTTTTAAATAAGGAAAACATATTGAAGGAAAGCGGCCAAGATGAAATTCTACTACAACACATATTGCAGAGTTTTATAGAGTTTGATTCCAACACGGATTACAGAGTTTGATTCCAATTCTCTGGATTCATATCATGATTGCTCTGTAAATAATTGATAGGATAATTATTAATATTGATAGATTCTGATATGTCGAGATTATAAAAGAATTAATATACACAAGTAACCTTCCCCGCTCTTGATCTCATTTTTAGCCATGGGTTCGTTGTCTTGGATATATTGAAAATGAGAGTTTGGATGGCATCCTTCGATTTTCTTTTCTTTTTAGTTTTAGTTGTTTATCTATATTTTTTTCTACTATGAGACAAGGGATGACAGGAGTTCTTGCGGCGAGTCCTTGTGAACCTTCCAGTCCCACAATAATTTGGTGGCAACTGATAGGACTGAATTTTAGCTCAAAGACGCATTGATAGGACTGGGTTATGACCCAAGGATCCAACCTCTAGGATTGAGGCCCAATAGTCTATAATTTGAGGAGTACATTCTACTGGATCAAGGAAATCAAGCTTAAAAAGGAGGTGCCACATGCAATTATCTGGTGTCAAGTTGAATGGGATGTAATTTGGTGGCAACTGATAGGATTAAATTTTAGCTCAAAGACGCATTGATAGGACTGGGTTATGACCCAAGGATCCAACCTCTAGGCTTGAGGCCCAATAGTCTTTAATTTGAGGAGTACATTCTACTGGATCAAGGAAATCAAGCTTAAAAAGGAGGTGCCACATGCAATTATCTGGTGTCAAGTTGAATGAGATGTAATTTGGTGGCAACTGATAAGACTGAATTTTAGCTCAAAGACGCATTGATAGGACTGGGTTATGACCCAAGGATCCAGCCTCTAGGCTTGAGGCCCAATAATTTGAGGAGTACATTCTACTAGATTAAGGAAATCAAGCTTAAAAAGGAGGTGCCACATGCAATTATCTGGTATCAAGTTGAATGGGATGATGTTAGTCAAAATTACATCTAATTTCCTCTAATTAAAGGACCAAAATGCAAGTGTATTAAATAAAACACATCATTTTAGACACTTGTCATCTTAGAAACTAGTTCAATTATCGTCATTAATAATACACAGCTCACGTAACCCAAGAATTAGAAAGATGATTATTGCAATCTTGAGGGATAGCTCAATTGGTCAGGTCTTAGGTTTGCTCCCCAATGATCACGAGTTCGATTCCCCCCAAGGTTACTAGAAACTTACATGGTCGTTAACTTCAGGGCTCGTGAGATTAGTCGAGATGCACGCAAGCTGATCCGAACACCCACGTTAATTAAAAAAAAGGATGATTTTTGCAATGCCTATTGTCAATTTACACCATTCTTTCTAAGTAATGCAAATATATAAGTGACAAGTATATTAATCACTTATCCTTGTATAAACAAATCTATGTACATGGATTCATGGTTATATAAGTAATTTTCAACTCTAAAATAAAGGATTTCATTTTCTTCCTCTAGTTTATCTCTGCAACAAGAAAATACACACACAATCTTATAAGAATTCTATCTCCAAATTAAACAAATTTAGGTATCAAAGAATTTCCAAATCCCATAAAAAAACTTGTTTTGTAGTATTCCACTTGTTCAAACCTAGAATTACCAGTCCTTCAGCCTCTTCATAGTGTGCAATCAACAAATTTAATATTGGGTTTGATGGTGGGTATGAGAGTATATGTTTAATTTCTCTTTTACAAGTGATCCAATATTGATAGAGTTTTTATGGAAATATATTTGTCTTTATTAAAGAAATAGGGTTATTGAGGCGGAAAAAAAAAAGGAATATTAAAGAAATAGGGTTATTGAGGCCAAAAAAAAAAAAGAGGAAAGATGATATACTTTATTTTCTCAATAATTTCCATTTTTCTTCTATATCTCTTTTTTTAAAAAAAATTGATCATCTCTCGAAAATAATATTTATAATGCATTTTCAAATTCTTAAAACTAACATATGCATTCATTCATTTTCCTATCCGTGTAATAAATTAATTTTCTCATCCACATTCTTACCTCCAAAATAAAAGCAATTGCAAACAAGATAGCAAGAACAACTTCGTAGCCTCCATTCCATTCACATCCATTTTCAACTAAATGGATTCCATAAAAGACATTTGCTACTACAAATGTAATCAAAATCCTCCCCACACTGTTGTGATACCAATTCCAATACTTTCTTACTTTTAACGACTTGTCTAGTCGACTCAAAAATGCCATCACCTATTATTTTATATACTATATTAAAACGCGTCACAAAAATACTGTATATTTACTGTGGACACAAACTCATTGCACTTTGGACGACATTGTAGCCATAAAGTGTTTACACTGTGGATGACACTATAGCACCTGTGGGGGGCGTTGTCTTTGTTGTGTTTAGTAAAAAATTATTGTTAGGTTGCGTTGTCTTTTCTGTTTTTTGTGTCAAAAGCTGTTGGGTCTAGCTTAAAAGCCACACCCAAATTGCTTCCAAAAGGTTCTAATAGTGATGGGTCCTACCCCTAGCAGTACCCAATAGCTTTAGGTTCGGCGCTTAACAAGACCTTATAGTTTTGGGTCCTGCCCACAGCAGGACCCAAAATAGCTTTGGGTCCGGGTTGCCTAACAGGACCCATCAGTGTTGGGTCCTGCTATTGGGTATGGCTCCGCAACCAAACCCATGGACCTATCAAAGTTGGTCCTGCCCCTAACGGAACCTATTAGAGTTGGGTTTTGCCTCCAAGAAGACCCAATAGCTTTGGGTCTAGCTGTCAAGCAAGACCCCATAGCTTTGGTTCCGGCTGCTTAGCAAGATCCAATGGTGTTGGGTCATGCCCTCAGCACGACGCAAAATAGCTTTGGGTCCAGCTGCCTAGCAAGACCCAATAGCTTTGGGCACGGCCTTAGCCGAACCCATTACGGCTCCACCCAGACCCACCCAAGTTTACCGGGTCTACCTCTTCCGCCGAGATCCAATGATATTAGGTCCGGCTCCACCCACACCCAAAGATATTGGGTCTGGCTACGCAGCCGAACCTGATAGCAAGACCCAATAGCCTTGGGTCTTGTCCTAAACAACACCCAATAGTTTTGGGTCCAGCTACCCAAAGATGACCCGATAGCTTTGGGTCCGGCCTCAACAACACCCAATAACGATGAGTCCTACTGGCACTTAGACCCATCAACGTTGGGTTCAGCCCCCAGCAGGAACCATCAACATTGGGTCTCGCTTGGCCGTCAGACCTGAGACACTTAAAAAATTCTCTATACTCTTTATTTATTTTACATTTTTCAAAAAAATTGTTATTGACCCATTGTGGAGCATGGGCCGACATGCTAGAATACTAAAATACAGGTCACAATCAGAGAGAGAGAGAGAGAGAGAGATTTTTCCTTTGCTAACAAATATAAGGTATAAATTTGGAATTTAACAACTCATATCAATTGAATTATATGATCGATCCAGTAATTATGTGCTGAGATTTTCCTGACCTGAAGGCATCCAAGAACAAGGAAGACCCCAAGACCCTTGTGGGTAGACACATCACACCAAGACGATTTTCAAGGACAAGTCCGCGAGATGAAACCAGCTATACCTAGTAAAAATCGAATACAAGTATGGACATAAAACGACATATGATCCCATTCCCTGAAATAGCGAGCAACTATTGCTCCGTTTATAATCAAAATACCCCAGCCAACCATGTTCAATGCTTCATTGCTCTTCCTTAATCTTGACTGTGGGAGTGAGGTTTTCTATTTTTGCCAAAAATACATAAAAAAAAAATTATACCTTCAATATTGTATTATTATTTTGTTTAAGATTCATAACTAGGTTTGTAATTCAGGCGTGTCATTGGTGGCTTTCAGTACCTCTCTCTTACACGTCCTGACATATCATTTGTGGTTAACAAACTGTCACAATTCATGCATAAACCCACTGCTACACACTAGACAGAGGCAAAGAGACTTCTACGCTATTTGAAGCATACCATTTATCATGGTATCCACATTTGAAAAAATTCATGCTCGAACCTCATGACTTACACAGATGTTGATTGGGCCGGCAACTATGATGATCGCAGCTCAACATCTGCCTATATTTGCTTCCTTGGCTGCAACCCAATATCCTGGAGCTAAAAAAAATAGCGGGTTGTTGCAAGATCATCCACCGAAGCGGAATATAGAGCCCTTGCAAATGCAGCCTCGAAACCATCTGGCTATTGTCCCTATTTCAGGAACTCGGTCTATCTCTCACTTTGCCTCCAATATTGCTTTGTGACAACCCGGGTGATACCCAACTCAGTCTCAATCCCATTCAACACTCTCGGATGAAGCATATTCAATCGACCTACACTTTGTCTGGGATATGGCTCTGAAAGGCATGCTAAAGGTTCATCATGTACACAGCCACAATCAGCTTGCCGACCTCCTCACCAAGCCCCTGTCCACCCAACGAACTGAACGACTCAGAACCAAGATTGGCCTTGCTGATGGCAGCCCTATCTTGCGGAGGCGTATTAAAGATCATTCCACATATCCTGCCTAAGATCATTCCACAAATTCTACCTCAAATCAAATCACATAAGACTAGCCCAGAATCAAGGCCCACAACGGTTACAATCTTCACAGCCACAATTATAGCTAGCTTTCCTAAAACAGTTTTTCTAATTCTATGTATATATACAACTCTCAATTATTTGTAATCTGTGTGGGAAAATAATATACTCATTCCATCAATACACTGTCTACATTTAATCTTCATCAGAAGGAAGCACAGTGGACATGGAAAGATAGATGAGACGAGGGCCAATTTGGATTTTGGAGAAACAAATAAACTTTTAGCAATGTTTTCTCAACAGTGGCCACAGCAAAAGCAAGCTAGAGTTGCTTTTGCTACGCCTGCGGTTGCAACGCAGGTTTTTATGGGTCCCATAAAACAAAATATGTGGTTTGCATCTAACCAAATACATTAAAATTGTGGTGGCACCTAAATGTGGAAGCTACCACGTAACCAAACACAGTCAAAACCAGCTATACCTAATAAAAATCTCAATGATCGAATACAAGTATGGAAACAGCAAGCAACTATTGCTCTGATTATAATCAAGATACCCCAGCCAACCATGTTCAATGCTCCATGGCTCTTCCTTAATCTTGACTGTCGGAGTGAGGTTTTCTATTTTACGAAAAAGTTTATTATGTAAGTCTATATAGTTTAAAAAGAAACGGAATAAAATCCAAATACATAAATAAAAATTAAACCTTCATTATTGTATTATTATTTTGTGTTTTAAAAACTAATTTTTTTAAATATATATATATATATAATTTTAATCTATTTCTAAAAAAAATATTTTAAAAAACAATCATTACCACACTCTCAGACATTCATTCAAGCAAATCCAATTGCTATATCTTTTACTCTCTTTCTTCTTTTTTTTTTGTCATGTATGCAAACCCAAATTTTCATTACTCTAAGTTAATTATATATGAAAAAGTTTTCCTATCCGTGTGTAGGCAGTAATAAGTACTTAATCTTGAAAACGAAAAATTAACGACCACACTCTAAAGAAAACGAAAAATTAAAAGTTTGGTAACTATGAACAACCTCGCTCCCTCACAAGCTAAGGACCTAGGAGAGGTAGTTGCACATACCAGCATCCCCTATTATATGTAGTTATATACACACGCAACATAGGCACTCTCTAACCAGGGTAGTCAAATACCGGCATTTGCATCCTCATTTTTTGCTTTTATAAGAGCTCGGAGAAAAACACAACCACTTCAAGCACTCAAGTCTTCGAACCAAAATCAAGCCGAAAACGATGGGCCCTTCTACCCTCACAGCTCTGGCAGAAGAGAAAACCATCCAAGCAAGCTTTGTTCGGGACGAAGATGAACGTCCGAAAGTGGCATATAACCAATTCAGCAATGAAATCCCTGTCATTTCAATAGCTGGGATTGATGGTGGTGGTGAAAAGAGAGCTGAAATATGCAACAAGATCGTGGAGGCATGTGAGGAATGGGGAGTTTTTCAAATTGTTGATCATGGGGTTGATACTAAGCTGGTGTCTGAAATGACAACTCTTGCTAAAGAGTTTTTTGCTTTGCCACCGGAAGAGAAGCTTCGGTTTGATATGTCCGGTGGCAAAAAGGGTGGCTTCATTGTCTCCAGCCATTTACAGGTATATCTTGTTTTACGTTTTGTTTTCTAAATTTAACAATTACAGACCTTTATTCTTAAATTCCCTATCGGACTGATCTTTTTCCAAATGAAAAATACATGTTTCCAACTCAAAAAATATACCATGCCTAGGCAACAAGTAGCAAGCAAAACAATCAAATTATTTAAAATATTCATAAAAACTTGTGTGAAATAATTAAACAATTTTTTTGAGTTTTTTTTATTATATAATCTTGATTAGAAACGTCTTAAAAGAAAAATTAATTCAGTTTGGTTTCGAATTCTTAGAAACTGAAAAAACTAAACCATGAATTGAGTGAAGAGAGCAATACCTAATATATCCAGTTTTGCTTGTAAATCATTTCTTGATTACGCAAGATCAAGAAAGCCACTATTTTGGTTCAGGAATTCCTCTTCCCCGCAATATGAATGGTTCTTACATGGAGACGAATTATACCTTAAGACTACAAGGTCAACAAGGGAATAGTTGTAATTTAACTGACTGTCAGCACCCATGGTGGAGATAAGACTTTTATTTTTGAGTGGTCACATCACTATTTATATTGGGGTTTTTTTTTTAATGAGATAGAGCGAGTAAATTAAAAGTACAATGCCTCGGAATTAGGATGATTACAATATAAATAATAATATTTTTTATATTAATATTTTGAATTATAATATAAATAATAATATTTTTGATATAAATACTTTGAATTATAAGAGAAAAAATAATATTTATAACACACATTATTATAGTAACACACATGTGGTTGGGCGAGGACGCGTCCAAACCCAACTTGAGGGTGGGCGTGGATGCATCCCAACTTGGGGTTGGGCATGGACGCGTCCAGCCCCAACTTGGGGTTTGGGCGTGGAAGCGTCCACGCCCAACTTGGGGATGGGAGTGGACGCGTCCAGCCTAACTTGGGGTTGGGCGTTGACGTGTCAAGCCCTAATTTGGGGTTGGGCATGGCTGTGTCCAGACCCAACTTCGGATTGAGCGTGGACGCATCCGGACTTTTAATTATAATAAAAATAATTATAACACAAATAATATTATTTTTAATATTAATACTTTTAATCATAATAAAAATAAAAATAACAAAAATAATACTATTTTTTATATTAATACTTTTAATCATAATAAAAATAAAAATAATTATAACACAAATGATACTATTTTTTTTATAAG
This sequence comes from Populus x sibirica, assembly GCA_019202695.1. Classification (NCBI taxonomy): domain Eukaryota; kingdom Viridiplantae; phylum Streptophyta; class Magnoliopsida; order Malpighiales; family Salicaceae; genus Populus; species Populus x sibirica. The sequence continues at coordinate 953,921 of JAGMVL010000125.1, read as the reverse complement.
TAATAATATTATAATAACAATGGGAAGCGGACAGCTGGCGCTTGGTCTGCCCTAGCACCACGTGGCACTAGTCGACCCTTCCCTAGCAATCTGACACAAGCGCCTTATGGCGCTGCGGTGAGCTGGACCGCGTCGCCCCCACGTACGGACCCGAGCGCCACGTGGTGATGGGGGTGGCTTGGGGAGAGCCAGCGTGATTGGGTCACGGCAGAATACCGATTATCTTGGGTCTGAGAAAGGACCCGATTGTCATGTGTCCGGCGTCATATCCCTATCTTAATGGGTCTTGCGTGACCCAATTCTATTGAGTCTTGAAGAAGGATTTTAAATATTTTAATTTTTATTATAATTAAAAGTATTACTCTTAAAAATAGTATAGTTGGTATTACAAATATTATTATTTTATTATAATGAATAGTATTTGCGTTAAAAATATTATTATTTTTATTAAAATTTAAAATATTTCATATAAAAAATATTATTATTTGTGCTATAAATATTATTATTTTATTTATAATTAATAGTATGAATACTAAAAATATTATCATTTGTGGTATAAATATTAGTATTTTTATTATAAGTAATCATAATATAATAACAATAGCAAGCGCACGCCTGGCGTTTGGGTGGCCCTGCTCAAGCGCCTCCCTAGCACGCAAACCCGAGCGTCGGGTGGCGCTTAGGGGTGCTTGGGGTGACCTAAGCAACGCACGCCCACATACATACCTGAGCGCCTCATGGCGATGGCGGTCGCTTAGGGTGAGCTAGCCCGCGCCCGCTCAATGTGGGGCACCTGCTGCTTGGGTCTGAAGTAGGACTCATTGTCTTGGGTCCGGCATTAGCACCCAAGCTCAATGGGTTTTGCGTGACCCAATTCTAATGGGTCTTGATGAAGAATTTTAAATATTTTAATTTTTATTATAATTAAAAGTATTAATATCAAAAATAGTATAATTTGTGTTATAACTATTTTTATTATAATTAAAAGTATTAATAGTAAAAATAGTATAATTTGTGTTATAAATATTTTCATTTTGCTTATAATTAAAAGTATTACTATTAAAAATAGTATAATTGGTGTTACAAATATTATTATTTTATTATAATGAATAGTATTTGCGTTAAAAGTATTATTACTTTTATTAAAATTTAAAATATTCATATAAAAAATAGTATTATTTGTGCTATAAATATTATTATTTTATTTATAATTAATAATATGAATACTAAAAATATTATCAGTTGTGGTATAAATATTAGTATTTTTATTATAAGTAATAATATTATAATAACAATGAGAAACGAAAACCTGACGAATGGGTTGTCTTAGCACCACGTGGCGTTGGGGCTGCCATAGTCAATCGACCCTTTTACCAAGACCCAAGCACCATGTGGCGCTCAGGTCTGCCCCACGTAAGGGTCGGGCAGCCCTAGCACCAATTGTCCTTGCGTGGGTAGTGTCAGCGCCAGGTGCCTGCTCCCATGGCCTGCAGCCTCACCAAAACTTGTGCTGACCATTTTCTCCTCAACTATCCCTTCAATGTCAAATGCACTCCAACGAAAAGATAACCTCACCCCTTCTCCATTGCCCTTGCATCTTTTTGTGTCAAGGGTTGAACTGTCAATATACTGTTTTAAAATACAATGTTTTGTATCTATATAAACAGTAGCAGGCATACTGAATCCTTTTAGTATATTATGTCTTCTAAGTGCTTTGAAGATAGTAGACAGGACTAATATCAAATCAATATCCTGATTTATGATCTTATAAAACAGGGAGAGGCAGTTCAAGACTGGCGTGAAATAGTGACCTTCTTCTCGTACCCAATTCGCACCAGAGACTATTCAAGGTGGCCTGACAAGCCAGAGGCATGGAAAGCAGTGACCGAGGAATACAGTAAGAAGCTAATGGAACTTGCTTGCAAGCTTATTGGGGTCTTATCAGAGGCTATGGGATTAGAAACAGAGGCCTTAACTAAGGCTTGTGTTGACATGGACCAAAAGGTGGTGGTCAATTTCTATCCAAAATGTCCACAACCAGACCTTGCACTTGGACTCAGACGCCATACTGATCCCGGCACCATCACCCTCTTGCTCCAGGACACCGTTGGTGGTCTTCAGGCCACTAGAGATAACGGAAAGACTTGGATCACCGTTCAACCTGTTGAAGGTGCTTTTGTGGTCAATCTCGGAGACCATGGTCATGTGAGTATGAAACTAAAATATTTCTTGTTAATGAAATTGACGTGAATGTTGAGCTGGGTTAAATACCAGCACTACTACCCGTAATTAATTGTACTAAAACTAAATGGTATGTTTGTGAGGCAGTATCTTAGCAATGGAAGATTCAGGAACGCAGACCACCAAGCTGTGGTGAACTCAAACTCTAGCAGGTTGTCCATAGCCACATTCCAGAACCCAGCACCAGATGCTACAGTGTACCCTCTCAAGATTAGAGAGGGAGAGAAGTCGGTGCTAGACGAGCCAATAACATTTGCTGAGATGTATAGGAGGAAGATGAGCAAGGTCATTGAGATAGCCAAGAAAAAGAAGTTGGCTGAGGAGCAGCAGCTGACAGATTTGGAGAAAGCCAAATTAGAAACTAAGTCCATTGCGGACATCCTTGCTTGAAAATGTCATTGTTGTCAAGTCTTTATGTGCTGGCCGTCGTTTACTCTGTCTGATCATGTTTTTCTTGGTGTCTGTTTAGTTTGATGGTGAAAATGTGTTGAGTCTGTGGGTTATCTAAGAGTAAACCTTGCTTCTTATAGTTAAAAAATAATTGCTCCACCACCTTGGAAGTCTTTAATTTGTTGCCCAGGGCCAGGGTTCTTTTGTTCTAAAATATCTTTCAGAGCTTTTAGCTGTATCATGGAATTATGAAAATAGTCCTTTTACATTCTTCATTCAATAAAATCTCAGACGGACCATGTTCGATAGAGATCAAATCTATAGTTTCCAAATTTCAAATTCACAAGTCTATTCCCATTGAGGATGAACCATAAGAGAATAATAGTATTTCCAAACTATAACAGTGAATATATCGGAAAGATGCAGGCTTCAGTCCTATGCTAACCAGCTGCCCATAGCACAATTCATGCTGCAAAAATAAGAGCCAGAGAAACGATATCTCTAAGTTACTGCTCTTGCAATTTGAAGCAGCTTTAAATCTTAACGCACCATTCTATTTTTTTTCTTCTTTTATTGTATTTCATGAAATCTATGGCTATTTGAATGAGAAGTAGCCACAGAACCCAAAACACAAGAGGATGAAATTCTTTTTGTTTTTTTTATTAATGTGAGTGTTCGGGCTAGCTTGTGTGTACCTCGACAAATTCTATGAAACCTGAAGTTAATAACCATATAATCTTTCAGTAGCTTTAAGATTTGTGAGACTCAAATCGATGATTTCTAAAAAATAAATTCAGATGTCACACAAGTTAAATAGATAAATAAATAAAATTCAATTTTACTTGGAGAAGAAGAAAGCGAGAAGGTCCAACATAGAGAAAATTAGGTCCAACAATATACACTGAGAAGGCCCGAGGCCTAGGACAATATGCAGTCTCCCAAAACATCCTCACACAAAGTGCACAAAACTAGTAAAATGAGATTTCAGCCGCCTCCTAGACAGCATTAGATCGGTAACTCACGCTGCAATGCAGGCTGATTTTAATAAAAAAAAAAGTTAACGTGAATGAGAGATGCTCAAGCAACAATAGTGTTTTTAAATAAGGAAAAAATATTGAAGGAAAGCGGCCAAGATGATTTCCTACTGCAACACATATTGCAGAGTTTTATAGAGTTTGATTCCAACACAGATTATAGAGTTTGATTCCAATTCTCTGGATTCATGTCATGATTGCTCTGTAAATAATTGATAGGATAATTATTAATATAGATAGATTCTGATATGTCGAGATTATAGAAGAATTAATATACACAGTAACCTTCCTGCTCTTGATCTCATTTTTAGCCATGGGTTCGTTGTGCTGGATATATTGAAAATGAGAGTTTGGATGGCATCCTTCTGATTTTCTTTTCTTTTTAGTTTTAGTTGTTTATCTATATTTTTTTCTACTATGAGACAAGGGATGACAGGAGTTCTTGCAGTAGTCCTTGTGAACCTTCTAGTCCCACAATAATTTGGTGGCAACTGATAGGACTGAATTTTAATTGAATTTTAGCTCAAAGACGCATTGATAGGACTGGGTTATGACCCAAGGATCTAGCCTCTGGGCTTGAGGCCCAATAGTCTATAATTTAAGGAGTGCATCCCACTGGATCAAGGAAATCAAGCTTAAAAAGGAGGCGCCTCATGCAATTATCTGGTGTCAAGTTGAATGGGATGATGTTAGTCAAAATTACATCTAATTTCCTCTCATTAAAGGACCAAAATGTAAGTGTATTAAATAAAACGCATCACTTTAGACACTTGTCATCTTAGAAACTAGTTCAATTATCGTCATTAATAATACAAAGCTCACGTGACCCAAGAATTAGAAAGATGATTTTTGCAATCTTGAGGGGTAGCTCAATTGGTTAGGTCTTAGGTTTGCTTCTCAATGATCACGAGTTCGAGTCCCCCAGGATCACTGGAAACTTACATGGTCGTTAACTTTAGGGTTCGTGAAATTAGTCGAGGTGAACGCAAGCTGATTCGAACACCCACATTAATTAAAAAAAAGGATGATTTTTGCAATGCCTATTGTCAATTTAGACCATTCTTTCTAAGTAATGCAAATATATAAGTGACAAGTATATTAATCACTTATCCTTGTATAAACAAATCTATATACATGGATTCACGGTTATATAAGTAACTTTCAACTCTAAAATAAAGGATTTCATCTTCTTCCTCTAGTTTATCTCTGTAACAAGAAAATACACACACAATCTTATAAGAATTCTATCTCCAAATTAAACAAATTTAGGTATCAAAGAATTTCCAAATCCCATTAAAAAAAACCTTGTTTTGTAGTATTCCACTTGTTCAAACCTAGAATTACCAGTCCTTCGACCTCTCCTTACTGTGCAATCAACAAATTTAATATTGGGTTTAGAGTATATGTTTAATTTCTCTTTTACAAGTGATCCAATATTGATAGAGTTTTTATGGAAATATATTTGTTTTTATTAAAGAAATAGGGTTATTGAGGCCAAAAAAAAAAAAGGAAAGATGATATACTTTATTTTCTCAGTAATTTCCATTTTTCTTCTATATCTCTTTTTTTAAAAAAAAATTGATCATCTCTCTAAAATAATATTTATAATGCATTTTCAAATTCTTAAAACTAACATATGCATTCATTCATTTTCCTATCCGTGTTAAGAAATTAATTTTCTCATCCACATTCTTACCTCCAAAATAAGAGCAATTACAAACAAGATAGCAATAACAACTCCTTAGCTTCCATTCCATTCACGTCCCTTTTCAACTAAATGGATTCCATAAAAGACATTTCCTACTGCAAATATAATCAAAATCCTCCCCACACTGTAGTGATACCAATTCCAATACTTTCTTACTTTTAACGACTTGTCTGGTCGACCCAAAAATGCCATCACCTATTATATTATATACTATATTAAAACGCGTCGAGAAAAAGACCGTATATTTACTGTGGACACAAACTCATTGCACTGTGGACGACATTGTAGCCATAAAGTGTTTGCACTGTGGACGACACTGTAGCACCTGTGGGGGCGTTGTCTTCGTTGTGTTTAGTCAAAAATTATTGTTAGGAGGCGTTGTCTTTTCTATTTTTTGTGTCAAAAGTTGTTGGGTCTGGCTTAAAAGCCACACCCAAATTGCTTCCAAAAGGTTCTAATAACGGTGGGTCCTACCCCTAGCAGTACCCAATAGCTTTAGGTTCGGCTACCCAGCAGGACCTTATAGCTTTGTGTCCGGGTTGCCTAACAGGACCCATCTGTGCTTGGTCCTGCTATTGGGTGTGGCTTCGCAGCCAAACCCCATGGACCTCTCAAAGTTGGTCCTGCCCCTAACAGAACCCATTAGAGTTGGGTTCTGCCTCTAGCTAGACCCCATAGCTTTGGGTCTAGCTGCCCAAAGAAGATCCAATAGTGTTGGGTCATGACCTCAAAGACGATGCAAAATAGCTTTGGGTCTAGCTGCCTAGCAAGACCCAATAGCTTTGGGCCTGGCCTTAGCCGAACTCATTCTGGCTCCACAGCCAGACCCAAGTTTATTGGGTCTACCTCTTCCGCCAGATCCAATGATATTAGGTCTAACTCCACAGCCACACCCAAGGATATTGGGTCTGGCTACGCAGCCGAACCCGATAGTAGGACCCAATAGTGTTGGGTCATGTCCTAAGCAACACCCAATAGCTTTGGGTCCAGCTACCCAAAGATGACTCGATAGCTTTGGGTCCGGCCTCAGCAACACCCAATAACGATGAGTCCTGCTGGCACCTAGACACATCAGCGTTGGGTTCTGCCCCTAGCAGGAACCATCAATATTGGGTCTCGCTTGACCGTCAGACTCGAGACACTTAAAAGATTCTCTATACTCTTTATTTATTTTACATTTTAAAAAAAAATTGTTATTGACCCGTTGTGGAGCGTGGGCCAACATGCTAGAATACTAAAATACAGGTCACAATCAGAGAGAGAGAGAGAGAGAGAGAGAGATTTTTCCTTTGCTAACAAATAAAAGGTATAAATTTGGAATTTAACAACTCATATCAATTGAATTATATGATCGATCCAGTAATTATGTCTTGAGATTTTCCCGACTGAAGGCATCCAAGAACAAGACCTCAAGACCCTTGTGGGTAGACACATCAGCACCAAGATGATTTTCAATGACAAGTTCGCATATGAAACCAGCTATACCTAGTAAAAATCGAATACAAGGATGGACATAGAACCACATATGATCCCATTCCCTAAAATAGCGAGCAACTATTGCTCCGTTTATAATCAAAATACCCCAGCCAACCATGTCCAATGCTCCATGGCTCTTCCTTAATCTTGACTGTGGGAGTAAGGTTTTCTATTTTACCGAAAATACATAAATAAAAATTATTCCTTCAATATTGTATTATTATTTTGTTTAAGATTCGTAACTAGGTTTGTAATTCAGGCGTGGCATTGGTGGCTTTTAGTACCTCTCTCTTACACGTCCTGACATATCATTTGTGGTCAACAAACTGTCACAATTCATGCATAAACCCACTGCTACACACTGCACAGAGGCAAAGAGACTTCTACGCTATTTAAAGCATACCATTTATCATGGTATCCACATTCGAAAAAAATTTACCGACTGATTGGGTCGGCAACTATGATGATCGCAACTTCAACATCCGCCTTTGTATTTGCTTTCTTGGCTCGAACCCAATATCCTAGAGTTAAAAAAAACAGCGGGTTGTTGCAAGATCATTCACCGAAGCGGAATATAGAGCCCTTGCAAATGCAGCCCACGAAACCATCTCGGTTATTGTCCCTATTTCAGGAACTCGGCCTATCTCTCACTTCACCACCAACATTACTTTGTGACCATCTGGGTGCTACCCAACTCAGTCTCAATCCCATTCAACACTCTCGGATGAAGCACATTCAAATCGACCTACATTTTTTCCGGGATATGGCTTAGAAATGCATGTTAAAGGTTCATCATGTACACAGCCACGATCAGCTTGCCGACCCCCTCACCAAGCCCCTGTCCACCCAACGAACTGAACGACTCAGAACCAAGATTGGCCTTACTGATGGCAGCCCTATCTTGCGGAGGTGAATTAAGGATCATTCCATATATCCTGCCTCATATCATTCCATATATTCTAGCTCAAATCAAATCATAGAAGACTAGCCCATAATCAAGGCTCACAACGGTTACAATCTTCACAGCCACAATTATAGCTAGCTTTCCTAAAACAGTTTTTCTAATTCTATGTATATCTACAACTCTCAATTATTTGTAATCTGTGTGGGAAAATAATATACTCATTCCATCAATACACTATCTACATTTAATCTTCATCAAAGGGAAGCACAATGGACATGGAAAGATAGATGAGACGAGGGCTAATTTGGATTTTGGAGAAACAAATAAACTTTTACCAATGTTTTCTCAACAAAAGCAAGCCAGAGTTGCTTTTGCTACACCTGCGATTGCAACGCAGGTTTTTATGGGTCCCATGAAACAAAATGTGTGGTTTGCATCTAACCAAATACATTAAAATTGTGGTGGCACCTAAACGTGGAAGCTACCACGTAACTAAACACAGTCAAAACCAGCTATACCTAGTAAAAATCCCAATGATCGAATACAAGTATGGAAATAGCAAGCAACTATTGCTCCGATTATAATCAAAATACCCCAGCCAACCATGTTCAATGCTCCATGGCTCTTCCTTAATCTTGACTCGTGAGTGAGGTTTTCTATTTTACGGAAAAAGTTTATTATGTAAGTCTATATAGTTTAAAAAGAAACTGAATAAAATCCAAATACGTAAATAAAAATTATACCTTCATTATTGTATTATTATTTTGTGTTTAAAAACCTAATTTTTAAAAATATATATATAATTTTGATGTATTTCTGAAAAAAAATTATTTTAAAAAACAATCATTACCACACTCTCAGACATTCATTGAAGCAAATCCAATTGTTATATCTTTTTCTCTTTCTTTTTTTGTCATGGCTATGCAAACCCATTAGCGTTGGGTTCTGCCCCCAGCAGGAACCATCAACATTGGGTCTCGCTTGGCCGTCAGACCCGAGACACTTAAAAGATTTTCTATACTCTTTATTTATTTTACATTTTAAAAAAATTGTTATTGACCCGCTGTGGAGCGTAGGCCTACATGCTAGAATACTAAAATACAGGTCACAATCAGAGAGAGAGAGAGAGAGAGATTTTTCCTTTGCTAATAAATAAAAGGTATAAATTTGGAATTTAACAACTCATATCAATTGAATTATATGATCGATCCAGTAATTATGTGATGAGATTTTCCTGACCTGAAGGCATCTAAGAACAAGACCCCAAGACCCTTGTGGGTAGACACATCAGCACCAAGACGATTTTCAAGGACAAGTCCGCAGATGAAACCAGCTATACCTAGTAAAAATCGAATACAAGTATGGACATAGAACCACATATGATCCCATTCCCTGAAATAGCGAGCAACTATTGCTCCGTTTATAATCAAAATACCCCAGTCAACCATGTTCAATGCTCCATGGCTCTTCCTTAATCTTGACTGTGGGAGTGAGGTTTTCTATTTTACCAAAAATACATAAATAAAAATTATACCTTCAATATGGTATTATTATTTTGTTTAAGATTCGTAACTAGGTTTGTAATTCAGGCATGTCATTGGTGGCTTTCAGTACCTCTCTCTTACACGTCCTGACATATCATTTGTGGTTAATAAATTGTCACAATTCATGCATAAACCCACTGCTACATACTGGACAGAGGCAAATAGACTTCTACGCTATTTGAAGCATACCATTTATCATGGTATCCACATTCAAAAAAATTCACGCTCGAACCTCATGACTTACACAGATGCTGATTGGGCCAGCAACTATGATGATCGCAGCTCAACATCTGCCTATATTTGCTTCCTTCGCTCCAACCCAATATCCTGGAGCTCAAAAAAAATAGCGGGTTGTTGCAAGATCATCCACCGAAGCGGAATATAGAGCCCTTGCAAATGCAGCCTCTGAAACCATCTGGCTATTGTCCCTCAGGAACTCGGTCTATCTCTCACTTCGCCACCAACATTGCTTTGTGACAACCTGGGTGCTACCCAACTCAGTCTCAATCCCATTCAACACTCTCGAATGAAGCACATTCAAATCGACCTACATTTTATATGGGATATGGCTTAGAAAGGCATGCTAAAGGTTCATCATGTACACAACCACGATCAGCTTGCCGACCTCCTCACCAAGCCCCTGTCCACCCAACAAACTGAACGACTCAGAACCAAGATTGGCCTTGCTGATGGTAGCCCTATCTTGCGAAGGCGTATTAAGGATCATTCCACATATCCTGCCTCGAATCATTCCACAGATTCTACCTCAAATCAAATCACAGAAGACTAGCCCAGAATCAAGGCTCTCAACGGTTACAATCTTCACAACCACAATTATAGCTAGCTTTCCTAAAACAGTTTTTCTAATTCTATGTATATATACAGCTCTTAATTATTTGTAATCTGTGTGGGAAAATAATATATTCATTCCATCAAAACATTGTCTACATTTAATCTTCATCAGAGGGAAGCATAGTGGACATGGAAAGATAGATGAGACGAGGGCTAATTTGGATTTTGGAGAAACAAATAAACTTTTAGCAATGTTTTCTCAATAGCGGCCACAGCAAAAGCAAGCCAAAGTTGCTTTTGCTACGCCTGCGGTTGCAACGCAGGTTTTTATGGGTCCCATGAAACAAAATGGGTGGTTTGCATCTAACCAAATACATTAAAATTATGGTGGCACCTAAACGTGGAAGCTAACATGTAACCAAACACGGTCGAAACCAGCTATACCTAGTAAAAATCCCAATGATCGAATACAAGTATGGAAATAGCAAGCAACTATTGCTCCGATTATAATCAAAATACCCCAGCCAACCATGTTCAATGCTCCATGGCTGTTCCTTAATCTTGATTGTCGGAGTGAGGTTTTCTATTTTACAGAAAAAGTTTATTATGTAAGTCTATATAGTTTAAAAAGAAACGAAATAAAATCCAAATACATAAATAAAAATTATACCTTCATTATTGTATTATTATTTTGTGTTTAAAAAACTAATTTTTTAAAAATATATATATATATAATTTTGATGTATTTCTGAAAAAAAAATATTTTAAAAAACAATCATTATTACACTCTCAAACATTCATTCAAGCAAATCCAATTGCTATATCTTTTTCTCTTTCTTTTTTTTGTCATGGCTATGCAAACCCAAATTTTCTTTACTCTAAGTTAATTATATATGAAAAAGTTTTCCTATCCGTGTGTAGGCAGTAATTAGTACTTAATCTTGAAAACGAAAAATTAACTACCACACTCTAAAGAAAACGACAAATTAAAAGTTTGGTAACTATGAACAACCTCGCTCCCTCACAAGCTAAGGACCTAGGAGAGGTAGTTGCACATACCAGCATCCCCTATTATATGTAGTTATATACACACGCAACATAGGCACTCTCTAACCAGGGTAGTCAAATACCGGCATTTGCATCCCCATTTTTTGCTTTTATAAGAGCTCGGAGAAAAACACAACCACTTCAAGCACTCAAGTCTTCGAACCAAAATCAAGCCGAAAACGATGGGCCCTTCTACCCTCACAACTCTGGCAGAAGAGAAAACCCTCCAAGCAAGCTTTGTTCGGGACGAAGATGAACGTCCGAAAGTGGCATATAACCAATTCAGCAATGAAATCCCTGTCATTTCAATAGCTGGGATTGATGATGGTGGTGAAAAGAGAGCTGAAATATGCAACAAGATCGTGGAGGCATGCGAGGAATGGGGAGTTTTTCAAATTGTTGATCATGGGGTTGATGCTAAGCTGGTGTCTGAAATGACAACTCTTGCTAAAGAGTTTTTTGCTTTGCCACCGGAAGAGAAGCTTCGGTTTGATATGTCCGGTGGCAAAAAGGGTGGCTTCATTGTCTCCAGCCATTTACAGGTATATCTTGTTTTACGTTTTGTTTTCTAAATTTAACAATTACAGACCTTTATTGTTAAATTCCCTATCGAACTGATCTTTTTCCAAATGAAAAATACATGTTTCCAACTCAAAAAATATACCATGCCTAGGCAACAAGTAATTGCTGCCCGGCTGGCTAGCAAGCAAATCAATCAAATTATTTAAAATATTCATAAAAACTTGTGTGAAATAATTAAACAATTTTTTTGAGTTTTTTTTTAATTATGTAATCTTGATTAGAAACTTAAAAAGAAAAATTAATTCAGTTTGGTCTCGGATTCTTAGAAACTGAAAAAACTAAACCATGAATTATTAGGCATGGCACGACAGAATTGACTGAAGAGCAATCCCTAATATATCCAGTTTTGCTAGTAAATCATTTATTGATTACGCAAGATCAAGAAAGCCACTATTTTGGTTCAGGAATTCCTCTTCCCCGCAATATGAATGTGTATTCTGTTCTTACATGGTGACGAAATTATACCTTAAGACTACAAGGTCAACAAGGGAATAGTTGTAATTTAACTGACTGTCAGCACCCATGGTGGAGCTAAGACTTTTATTTTTGAGTGGTCACATCACTATATATATATATATATATAATAATTGTTTTTTCAAATTTATTAATTATTTTATTAATAATATTAATTATAATAAAAATAATAATATTTATAACACAAATAATACTATTTTTTATATGAATATTTAGAATTATAAAAAAAAAATTATAACATAAATAATTATATTAAGAATTTCAAGGATGCTTACAACACAAATAATAATATTTTTTGTATCAATACTTTGAGTTATAGCAAAAATAATAATATTTATAATACAAATAATAATATTTTTGATATGAACACTTTGGATTATAAGAGAAAAAATAATATTTATAACACACATTATTATATTAACACACATGTGGTTGGGCACGGACGCGTCCAGACCCAACTTGGTGGTGGGCATGAACGCGTCCACACCCAACTTGGGGGTGGGCGTTGACTCATCTCAACTTGTGGTTGGGTCTGGACGCGTCCACGCCCAACTTGAGGGTGGGTGTGGACGCGTCCCAACTTGGGGGTTTAGGCGTGGAAGCGTTCACGCCCAACTTGGGGATGGGAGTGGACGCGTCCAGCCAAACTTGGGGTTCGGCGTTGACGCGGCAAGCCCCAATTTGGGGTTGGGCATGACTGTGTCTAGACCCAACTTCATGTTGGGCGTGGACGCGTCCAGACTTTTAATTATAATAAAAATAATTATAACACAAATAATATTATTTTTAATATTAATACTTTTAATCATAATAAAAATAAAAATAAAAATAATTATAACACAAATAATACTATTTTATTATAAGTAATAATATTATAATAACAATGGCAAGTGGACAGCTGGCGCTTGGTCTGTCCTAGCACCACGTGGCGCTAGTCGACCATTCCCTAGCAATCTGACCCGAGCGCCTTATGGCGCTTGGGTGAGCCAGGCCGCGCTCGCCCCGCGTACAGACCCGAGCGCCACATGGCGATGGGGGTGGCTTGGGGAGAGCCAGGGCGATTGGGTCACGACAGAGTGCCTGATTATCTTGGGTCTGACAAAGCACCCGATTGTCTTGGGTTCGGTATCATAACCCTAACTTAATGGGTCTTCCGTGACCCAATTCTATTGGATCTTAATGAAGGATTTTAAATATTTTAATTTTTATTATAATGAAAAGTATTACTCTTAAAAATAGTATAGTTGGTGTTACAAATATTATTAATTTATTATAATAAATAGTATTTGCGTTAAAAATATTATTTTTTTATTAAAATTTAAAATATTCATATAAAAAATAGTATTATTTGTGCTATAAATATTATTACTTTATTTATAATTAATAGTATGAATACTAAAAATATTATCATTTATCGTATAAATATTAGTATTTTTATTATAAGTAATCATAATATAATAACAATGGCAAGCGCACACCTGGCGTTTGGGTGGCCCTACTCAAGCGCCTCCCTAGCACACAGACCCAAGCGTCGGGTGGTGCTTAGGGGTGCTTGGGGTGAGCCAAGCAGCACACAACCACATACATTCCCGTGCGTCTCGTGGCGATGGCGGGGCCGCTTGGGTGAGCCAGCCTGCGCCCGCTCAATGTGGGGCCCCTGCAGCTTAGGTCTGAAGGAGGACTCAATGTCTTGGGTCTGGCGTCAGCACCCAAGCTCAATGGGTCTTGCGTGACCCAATTCTAATAGGTCTTGATGAAGGATTTTAAATATTTTAATTTTTATTATAATTAAAAGTATTAATATCAAAAATAGTATTATTTGTGTTATAACTATTTTTTATTATAATTTAAAGTATTAATAGTAAAAATAGTATAATTTGTGTTATAAATATTTTAATTTTTCTTATAATTAAAAGTATTACTCTTAAAAATAGTATAATTTGTGTTACAAATATTATTATCTTATTATAATGAATAGTATTTGCGTTAAAAATATTATTACTTCTATTAAAATTTAAAATATTCATATAAAAAATAGTATTATTTGTGCTATAAATATTATTATTTTATTTATAATTAATAGTATGAATACTAAAAATATTATCAGTTGTGGTATAAATATTAGTATTTTTATTATAAGTAATAATATTATAATAACAATGAGAAGCAGAAACCTGGCACTTGGGCTGCCCTAGCGTCACATGGCGTTGGGGATGCTATAGTCAATCTGGCCTTTTGCCAAGACCCATGTGCCATGTGGCGTTCGGGTCTGCCCCGCGCAAGGGTCGGGCAGCCCAAGCACCAATTGTCCTTGCGTGGGCAGCACCAGCACCAGTGCCCGCTCCCATGGCCTCCAGCCCCACCAAAACTTGTGCCGACCATTTTCTCCCCAACTATCCCTTTAATGTCAAATGCATCTCTGCAAAAAGACAACCTCACCCCTCCCTACTGCCCTTACATCTCTTTGTGTCAAGGACTGGACTGTCAATACACTGTTTCAATACACAATATTTTATGTCTATATAAACAGTAATAGGAGCACTGAGCACTTTTAATATATTGCGTAACATCATCAACTACTTGATGCTTTGAAGATAGTAGACAGTACTAATATCAAATCAATATCCTGATTTATGATCTTATAAAACAGGGAGAGGCAGTTCAAGACTGGCGTGAAATAGTGACCTTCTTCTCGTACCCAATTCGCACCAGAGACTATTCAAGGTGGCCTGACAAGCCAGAGGCATGGAAAGCAGTGACCGAGGAATACAGTAAGAAGCTAATGGAACTTGCTTGCAAGCTTATTGGGGTCTTATCAGAGGCAATGGGATTAGAAACAGAGGCCTTAACTAAGGCTTGTGTTGACATGGACCAAAAGGTGGTGGTCAATTTCTATCCAAAATGTCCACAACCAGACCTTACACTTGGACTCAAACGCCATACTGATCCCGGCACCATCACCCTCTTGCTCCAGGACACCGTTGGTGGTCTTCAGGCCACTAGAGATAACGGAAAGACTTGGATCACCGTCCAACCTGTTGAAGGTGCTTTTGTGGTCAATCTCGGAGACCATGGTCATGTGAGTATGAAACTAAAATATTTCTTGTTAATGAAATTGACGTGAATGTTGAGCTGGGTTAAATACCAGCACTACTAACCGTAATTAATTGTACTAAAACTAAATGGTATGTTTGTGAGGCAGTATCTTAGCAATGGAAGATTCAGGAACGCAGACCACCAAGCTGTGGTGAACTCAAACTCTAGCAGGTTGTCCATAGCCACATTCCAGAACCCAGCACCAGATGCTACAGTGTACCCTCTCAAGATTAGAGAGGGAGAGAAGTCGGTGCTAGACGAGCCAATAACATTTGCTGAGATGTATAGGAGGAAGATGAGCAAGGTCATTGAGATAGCCAAGAAAAAGAAGTTGGCTAAGGAGCAGCAGCTGACAGATTTGGAGAAAGCCGAATTAGAAACTAAGCCCATTGAGGAGATCCTTGCTTGAAAATGTCATTGTTGTCAAGTCTTTATGTGCTGGCCGTCTTTTACTCTGTCTGATCATGTTTTTCTTTGTGTCTGTTTAGTTTGATGGTGAAAATGTGTTGAGTCTGTGGGTTATCTAAGAGTAAACCTTGCTTCTTATAGTTCAAAAATAATGGCTCCACCACCTTGGAAGTCTTTAATTTGTTGCCCAGGGCCAGGGTTCTTTTGTTCTAAAATATCTTTCAGAGCTTTTAGCTGTATCATGGAATTATGAAAATAGTCCTTTTACCTTCTTCATTCAATAAAATCTCAGACGGACCATGTTCGACAGAGATCAAATCTATAGTTTCCAAATTTCAAATTCAGAAGTCTATTCCCATTGAGGATGAACCAAAAGAGAATATTATGGGGTGTTTGTTTGATAGAAATGGTTTTCTGAAAATTACTTTTCAAACTTTTCTTGTGTTTGTTTGTTGTTAGGAAAATTGGTTAACGAAAAAAACTTTCCAGTCAAAGAAAAATTTGGCTTGGTTTCCGGAAAAGTCTTTTCCTTTTATTTTGAACTGAAAACACTTTTCAAAAATTATAAATAATTTATAAATGTCATATTATTTGCTGATTATATCAAATTTAGTTCTCAAACTTTTGATTGCTATATATATTTTGTTTTGAATATTTTTTTTCAATTTCATCCCAAATTTAATTTTTATATTAACTTTGGTCCTCATTTTTATAATTATTATTTGCTTTTTTCTTATTATTTTTTAATTGAAATTTTTATCTATCAAATTTGATCCTCATTCTTTTGATTGTTACTTATTTTATTTGAAATAATTTATGAAATGGTAATTGCTATTATTTTAATTTCTTCATCTTTTAATTTTTTTATTTGTTAGATTTGATCTCTATTATTTTGATTATTATTTATTTTATTTGAGATAATTTATGAAATTATATTTTTTTCAATTTCATTCTCATTCAATTTTTAATTTGTAAGATTTGTTCCTTATTATTTTAATAAACTTGAAAAAATAAAACATCAATAAGTAATTTTCCAGCTCATTTTCCATGATATAACCAAACACTAAAAAAAATTATTTTCTAGCAAACAAACAGGGCTTTAGTATTTCCCATCTTTAACACTGAATCTATCAGAAAGATGCAGGCTTCAGTCCTATGCTAACCAGCTGCGCATAGCACAATTTGAAGTAGCTTTAAATCTTAACGCACCATTCTAATTTTATTTTTTATTGTAGTTCATGAAATCTATGGCTATTTGAAAGAGAAGTAGACACAGAACCCAAAACACAGAGGATGAAATTCATATATTTTTTTTTAGATTAACGAGGGTTTTTTTAAGATTAACGTGGGTATCCAGATCAACTTGTGTGCATCTCGATAAATTCCACAAAATCTGAAGTTAACAACCATATAATTTTTTAATGGCCATAAGATTTATGGTATTCAGATTGATAACATCTAAGAAATAATCTCATGACATAACCAATTAAATTACCCTCTCAACGGATTAAATCCAATTTTACTTGGATAAGAAGAAGGCCAGAAAATTAGGTCCAATAATATACACTAAGAAGGCCCGAGGCCTAGTACAATAAGCAGTCTCCCAAAACGTCCTCACAAAGAGTGCACAGAACTAGTAAAATGAAATTTCAGCCGCCTCCTAGACTGCACTAGATCGGTAACTCACGCTGCAATGCTGGCTGATTTTTTTTTTTTTTTTTAAAAAAGGAGTTAACGTGAATGAGAGATGCTCCAGCAACAATAGTGTTTTTAAATAAGAAACAAAACCTGATATTGGAGATGCTTTTTTACCAAAAAAAAAACATTTTTGAGATTTTATTTTGTAATTACATTAAGATAACATGAGTTCTCTGTCCTTGCTGTGCAATCAGCGAATTTAATTTTGGGTTTGATGGTGGTCATGGGAATATTTTTTTAATTTCTCTTTTACAATATTGAAAGAGTTTTTATGGAAATATATTTGTCTTCGTTAAGGAAATAGGGTTAGTGGGGCCAGAAAAAAGAAAAGAAGTATATATTATGATTAATTTCCACTTTTTTTTCCATATATCTTTTTGTTTTTTTGATCATCTCTCTTAAATTAATATTTATAATGCATTTTCTAATTCTTACAGCGTACAAATGCATTCATTCGTTTTTTACCTTTATTTTTTTGACAAGTTTATTAAGAATAATCATAATATATTTATTTTTTATGAAAAAAGTAAAACCCATTCATAAAATTATATAAAAATCAAACGTTAAAAAATCAAAATCAAAATGTTTAAATAATTTTTTTAATGAAGAAATTAAATTAGAATTGATAATTATAAAGGAACATTTTTAAATTCAAATGTATTTGTTTTTACAATAATAAACTCTATATAGTATCCAATGTATTAATTTTTTTATCTACATTCGATGTGTCTCATTGGATGTTAAGGTGATCATGATAAGAAGAATTTTTCAAATGGTTAAATTATTAAAACATTAAACTCGAGTTGAGCTTGACTGCTAAATTGAAAAGGATTTTTCAAATTTCATTTAAGTATTTTTTAAAATTCTTTAATTGGAACTGAAAACCCAAACAACAGCAATCAAATTGGAGTCTAAGGAATGGAGTTGAAGAGCAAATCAAAGTTTAGTGTTAGGGCTCTTATTTATTGCGAAATCGAATTTAGTTTTATTCTGAATTTATCTAATAGCATAACTACTAAACTGAAATCAGCTTTCATGGTAAGATTTCTTATGCTTGATTGTTTTATATATATAACTAATTAAAACAAGGAAAAAAAAAACAAATTTTATTGTTAAATTTCATCTCTTACTGTCTTTTTCTCAACTGGTTATGTCTTATTCACGAGTTTCTAATTTACAAATGAAACCGTTATTGTATAATTTTGATGTTGTTACGGCATCTTTTTTTTTTTATGTTAATGTCTTAATCCTGTGTTATATTATGTAACTAAACATGTTGAACTTAATCTTGAAGGGTGTAGCTCAACTGGTCAAACCCTAAATTTGCTCTCTAGAGGTCATCAGTTCGAGTCCCACAAACCTCAAGGTCACTGGAAATTTACATGGTCGTTAACTTCAGGGCTTATGGGATTAGTAGAAATACGCGCAAATTAACCTGAATATCCACGTTAATCAAAAAAAAAAAACATGTTGAACTTAATTTTTATTTTGTAAGAGAAAGGGTTGCAGCTAAAACACTTAAAAGTTACATTTGTTTCAAGCAAAGATCAAGCGGCAGACATCCTGACAAAGCCACTATCTCCAGTTCGATTCAACCTGCTTCGCTCGGCTCTTACGTACTATCTCCCCTGTGTAGCTTGACTCGAGGGGGACTATACTTCAGTGTTTTAAAATACATTAACAAAACAATCAGATATTGATTTTTTCAATCACCTGGAATATACTTCAGGGTACACATGTACATTAATCTACTGGTAGTGTTTAATGTTTTTTTTTTTTACCACAGCTGTTTTGGGTAAATTAAAATACCTACGAGTCCGTCTTTTATATTTTGAGCTATTGTCTGACCAGGTCGTCAAAGAAGTCACTGATGCTGAATTTTCAGAGAATGCTAGCGAAGTATTATTGGATGAAGTCGCTTTCGTTTGGGAAAAGAAAAGGTCTTAGTTTATGCAACTGGCTAGTCTTAAGTCTTTTATGGACTCGGTCTGTGTTTGATTTTCTTCCATAATTTCGTTTTCCTTTCATGTGATGTCAATTGGGAGTGCAACCCCTCCACAAAAGTTAGTTTTGCCCTATTAATATATTGACACTAAGGGGAAACTTCATGCAAGTCTTCAATATAATACATTGGATAGAAACCTTTTTCATATATAAAATTAACTTATATCCATTTGTTTACTGAAAAGTAGTTTTTTTAAAAAAATAATTTTCAAGAACATTAATTATTTTTTGATATTTGATCTTAATATATATATATATATATATATATATATATATATATTTTGGATCTACATGAACGAATATTTGAAAGTATGATAGTGATTGTTTTTTAAAGTATTTTTAATATCAAAATATTAAAATGAACTAAAAATATAATTTTAAAAAATAAAATATTATTAAAATTCCAGTACAAACACGAAAAATGAACTTTTTTTTCAACTGTACGCTTTGCCACGGATGATTCCTGCAAACAAACTTTAGAGGAAAAAAACGAACCAAGTCGTTGCTAATTACAAACCTAGTTACAAATCTTAAACAAAATAATAATACAATAATGAATGTATAATTTTTATTTATGTATTTAGATTTTATTCCGTTTCTTTTTAAGACTATATAGAATTATATAATAAACTTTTCAGTAAAATAGATCAAATCAATCATGATTAAAATGACCAGCTGTTTCAAGAACTCCAGATGCAATTTTTTTCATATATTAAGCTCTTTTTTTTTTTAATATGGAACAATACAAGATACATCACTGTTTCTATTATTTATTAAGCTTATTTTTCATCAATAATCTCTTAAATTAATTTGTATGTTATCACAACAACTATATTGTGTATGGTGTTTTAAGATTTTCATGTGTAATTATAAGTGTAACAAGTCAGAAAATTTTATAATGTATAAAAAATAATTTGAGATATCTTATTGCTTACTAAATTTAATTTTAAAAAAAAAACAAGAAAAAGAAAAACACCATACAAATTGCTCCTACCAAGTTTCATTATCAACATGCTTCCATCTAGCATAAAAAACTAGTTTTAGGAACCAAATTTAGAATTGGTGTATAGGCTGGAGTCCTATATAAGATTATCTTTTTTATATTATTTGATCTCCTATTCATAATTCAAAACGTGCTTAAATCAACTTCTAAGATGGATTAGTATTTCTTTTCTATATTAGAGTATAATATGGTAATCAACTATGATGACAGGTTATAATGATTGCAAGTTTGGTGAGGTAACTTGGTTGTTCTGGTTTGTGGATTTAGCGGGGTATTTTTTTTAATAGAATTTAATTATGTGATTGTCTATTTTTCTTTTTATCATATAGTTAAAAAAATATTTTTATAAAAAACATATTATTAAATTTTAGAAAGTCCATAACGAGTACGGCGAGTTTGATTTTTTTTTTTTATATATAATTTTTTTATTTTATCATTTGATATTGGATTGATTAAGAATCGAGTTTAATAATTTGTTTCATTTTACTTTCTATGAGGTTATCATCGTCTTAAAAAAAGATTTCAGTATTGGTTTGACTCTTAGATTTGCAATAGTTTATTTTTGTTATCATATAGTTAAATAACTAATAGTTTAGGAAAAAAATAAGTTATCAATCCCAATGGAGTCCATTACCCGGTTTGACGTGTTGACCCGGGTTACCCAATTCATGGGTGTAGTTGGGTTTACCCATCAAACCTGATATGCTTTTTTTAGTTTATGGTCCTTTAATTTTTCTAATTATTTTTTTATTCCACTCATTTAGTATTGGATTGATTGAGAAATTAAATTCAAGGTTTATTTTTTCTACTTTCTACAAGGTTATCACGATCTCAAATAAATATTTTTTTTAGGGTTGACGTTCGATTTTGAAAACATCTAATGTTATCATAAAATTAAACAAAAATAATTTAAAAAAATAATAGAGTTATTAAACCTATTGAAGTCCATAATCCAAGTCGCAGAATGATTAATATCGATCCAATCTAGCATCGTCTTAATATATAAAAAAAATATTGTTTTAATTTTTTTAAAAGTTATGACATGTTTTTACCGGTCATCTAAGTTATTTTTAGACCCATTAAATTGAATAATTTACTTTGGATAAGCTCTAACGTGGTTTAATTTGAAACTCGAGTTAAATAAGGAGTTAAGTTGATAAATTTTACTATCAAAATATTTAATTAAATTTAATAATATTATCTAAAAAATTATATTTTTAATATTTTTAAAAAAAAATTAAAAATAATTCAACACACAACGAAACGCTTGAGACAATGCTAGTACATGCTATAGGATGTTGGATTAGAGAGATAGCAACTTCCAACGCCGAATTAGGTGCGGACTGCGGAATTGCTAGCTGATAAAACGATATGCTCCACAATTTTTTACTTTCTGGAAAAATAAATCCCACATGTTCCCAACGGGACTGTTTTTTAAGGAAAAAAGTTTATATTCCTTTTTAAGCTGCAATGGTTCCTGTAGTCACACCTGTAATAATTTGATTTGACAGGCTAACAGACAAGGATTGTCATTGGTCCACCTGTAACTTGCTTACACGTTTATATGATAGCCGTGGCACGCGGTTGGCTAAGAATGTGCGTTCATACTTGTGAGCTTTCAAAAACAGAATTGAAAAATGTGTAGCCTTCTTAAAAGTTCATTTCAATTTCGGTGCTGTGGATTGTGTCGGTTGTTTTTTATATTTCAAAAATATTTTTTAAAATTTATTTCTTGAAATCAATATATAAAAACAATATAAAAATATATTTAGAAAAATATGACTGAATTTAACAGCTAGCCGACGAGTTTGAATTTGGGACACCAAGCCGAGTCTTAAAAAATAGTGTTTTTTTTTTCCATGTACTATGATGAATATATTATGCCAACTTCCCTTCCCTTGTTTACACAAGTGTTCATACTCGTGGGCTTGTTGCCCTACTATTATATATTTAAGGTCACATAAAGGTTGTTGGTGAAGTATATAGTTCCATCTCTTTCCACAACTTTGCACTTTTTTTTTCCTCATGTGCTGGAAGATATCCGTCCTCGTGGCTGCAGATACAGGAATAGTACTGATTACACAATTTTTTATTTTATTTTATTGATGTAGGTATTCATATGAGTTTACGTCTATCTCAACTAATTTTACAAGTTTTAAAGTTAATAACCATATAAACCTTCAATAGTCCTGAAATTTATGGAACTCAAATTGGTGATCTATAGAGAACAAACTCAAAACCTGACCAATTAAGTTACACCACTCAAAATTATAATTACTTTTTTTTTTAATATGCTTGTGATAAAGTTCATATAGCTACTTCATAAGTGTTAACGACACAATTAAAAATATAATAATTTATTGCTTAAATCTTTTTAAATTGGGTGTTTAATATCATAATTTTAAATTTTGATTTAACTAGTATGGCCAAGTGATGCTTATTTTTTAAAAAAGTTATTTTTTTAAAAAAAAATCCAATATTATAGTAGTAATTATTTTTTAAAATATCAAAATAATCTAAAAATACTATAAAAAAAATTAATTTTAAAAAAAATCATTTTTTTTTACAAAACAAAATACTCTTATCACCGCAAAAACAAGACGATAATAGTTCTGCCGAGGTTACTTCTTTCCAGTTTCCGGGAGTACATATTCTGTTATACCACCTAGTTGCCTCTGTGCAATGCAAACATTTCTTTATTCGTAGGTAGATAGATAGTTTTTATAAACGGTTTTTATTCGTTTCTACATGGTTAATTTATAATTGCTAGGCCAGACTAGACTAGCTCAAAGCACACAGTAATTTTCAGACTAGACTAGCTCAAAGCACACAGTAATTTTTCTTCATTATAAGTGGAGGGAGGATGTTGAAGACTTGAGTCAATATTCCAACAATAATATAACACGAAAGTGGATTTGACCATGTTTTATACTTCACCACCAAGCAATCCAATAATAAACGAGAGATTGTTGAAAAATCTTTAATTTCAACTTTAGCTTTTTTGTCAATGACTAGTTATATAAAAACAATAATAATTAACAATCTAATGAATAGTTGCTGGTTGAATTTCATGGCTAGTAATTACCTTTTTCCTCAATAATGAGTGTTTCTATATATAAAAAATCAAATTAATTTTTTTTTATCTATTTTAAACTATTTTGATATACTGATGATATCAAGAAATAATATTAAAAAAATAAAAGATTATTATTTTAATATATTTTCAAAAATATATTGTAAAAAAATAACTGCTATAATAATAATAATAAACGGCGTTTTTCCTATAAAATGCAAAGGCTCGAAACGAGGCATGTAGTCAATTACCTCTTGTTACTACTCATTCGTAGAAAAAAACAAAAGTGGTTGGATCAAATAAAAAAGATCAAATGCCAAGGCTGGAAACGAGGCAGGCAATATCCGGAGATTTACCGTGTTTTTTTAAAAAATATTTTTTATTTAAAATAATTCCTTTATATTTTAAAATTATTTTTAATATTTTGATATTAAAAATAATTTTTAAAAAAAATAAAAAAAAATTATTTTAATATATTTCTAAATAAAAAATATATTAAGCCACAATGCTACGGGTCCAGGACAACCCGGATAAAAAAAAAGTGAATTGGTTTTCCAGGAGACAGTTCGTGTCTAGCTGTCCTTGTCATCAGCATGGGGTCAAGGTCTGGAAAAGCAATGAACTGGACGAAGACTAATAATTGTACTTGTAGATGACACGTGCGATGACTGACCCCGTTTCGATTTGACTTTTGAAGATGTCTTAATTATGACCATTTCATCAAATTTACAAGTTTTATTTATTGATCGTTTATTTCTAATCCCTGCTTGCTCGTTGCAATTGCCTGTGGCTGTGAAGCAGCGTCAGCAATAATAAGTTGCAAGAAAAAAAATTCACCTCAATGAAATCATTCATAAATTATTAATTAAACCAGATTATTAAAACAACTAAACTTCAAGATCTGTTTTTAAAATGTTTAGGTTTAAATTTAAATAAAAATTAATTTATTTTTTCAAAGATAAATAAAACTGAATCTATTTAAATTAAAACATATTAATTATAATTAATAAATCTAAGGAATAGATCAAACAACAAATTGCAAACCGGACAAAATAAAATAGACATGCATTCAAAGCAACATAACAAAAATAAATAAACCAGCATGTCAATAAAAATTTCATTAAAGTTAATAAGTAATTTACAACATATTAAATACATGCTACTTTGTTCTCTTTTAATTACCGACTGACTATCGCAAAAAACATATATTTCTAGCACTATATTTAATTAATATGAAATATTCTTTAAAAAATTTTAAATTCATTTAACTTCATTTCTAACTTTATTAAGAGCAATAAACTATAATTTTCATTATGCATCTTGCAATGTAAACTTATTGGATTTTCAAAACACAATTCCTTTGTCGAGCTTTAAAACATATTTATTAGTGGATTTTGAATCATTAATGTCAAATTTCCAATTCACATCATTATAACCCTCAAGTAATACTAGGTAGTTAATATAGTGTAGCTCATATTCTAAAGTGTATTTTAAATATTTGAGTATCATATTTACCACTTTCTAATAATCCAAATCATGGATTATGGGTAAATCTACTTAGCATGTTAACTCAGTATATCATATCCGGTCTTGTACAATTAATAATATACATCAAGCTTTTGATAATTTGATGATATTTAATCACAGGATCTTTTCACCTTTATTTTTAGGCAAATATACACTTATATTTATTCATGTTTTGACAATGTTATTATCACTTTTAAAAAATTTATCAAGAATTTTCTTGATATAATGAGATTGAAAGAATGTCAAACTATTAGATGTTATTGACAATAGAATTTGTCAATGCTATTTTGAAGGAGCTCCCAAACTTATTAACATGACATTTATTTTTTTAAAAAATTATTTTTTATATCCAACAATGCTATTTTGTTGAAGTGAATAAGTAGTAGTAGTTTTATGGATGTTGCTGTTTTAGAAATAAAATTCACCATATTATTATATTCTTTATCTTTATTGTTTCTTATTATCTATATCTTTTTGTAAAATTGATTCTCAACTTCACTTTTATAGTTTTAAACATTTCAAGAGTCTTGTGAAAACAATCTTTCAGTTCGACTTCTTGTCTAACTCGGGTATAAAATTAAATAATAAAAAGAAATTTATAATGGTTTTTTAAAATTATTATTTTATATTAAAAAAACTCCAGCAGTTGACAAGTAAAATTCTGACGTTGGCGACTAGCAGTAATTAAGTTGAAAAGTCTGGCTTCCTTTCAGAAGATCATAGAAGCAAATATTACTAAAAAAGTAAAAATAAAGAAATGGGAGAATAATTATGGCTTTATAGTTGTTGTTTGTTCTAAATTATAGTTGTACAGAAAAGTTAATTATAACTCCTATTAATTAAGGCTTTATTTGGCCCTGATATGTCTATTTGGACTTAAAATAAAAGGGGTGTTTCATCGGCAAACACAACATAACCAAACAAACCCTAAATACGGATTGATTGAAAGCAATTCCTCCCGCTTAAAAGCTGAACATTATTTATTTTTTGATTTTTTTAGATGGCAAATCACTTGATCAAAAGTTTTTAAAGTTAAAAAGGGAGTTGAATATAAATTAACAGTAAGAATATCAAATATTATTTCTGAAAATCGGTGAGTCCTTTTCCTCTTCATACACAATATCAATTTTTAGTGGCAATGATATCATGAAAAAAAGTTTCATTGAACTACCTACTCTTATTCCAGAAACCCTAAAACTTCAGATTTTGGCCTTTCCTATTTCGTTAGACTCGAGAATAGATGATTGAATGAAATGCATGCGCAGGGAACACTTCTGTGCTATACAGTCCAAAATCAGCTTATTTGTGGTTGCTTTCCACGTTCGGGAATTACCAGGAAATTTATTTTAGGTTTTAAAAATGTTTTTTTAAATAATTTTTTATTTTTATTTTAAATTATTTTTTTAATATTTTAAAATATATTGATATCAAAAATAATTTTTTTAAAATAAAAAATATTATTTTAATATATTTTTAAATAAAAAATACTTTAAAAAATAGCTATTACCATATTAACTAAAAACTCTACGTGTTGATACACGATGGACTTGGTCGTGGAATCCGAGAGCCAAGATCAAAATGCTAATTTGGCTGATCTTTCATAACTATCTTCCTACGAATTTACCTAGGTTACAACGAAGGGTGGTGTTGAACTCTTCTTGCTGTTGATGCAATTATGCATTGGAAGATATGTTGCATTGTTTAAGGGACTGTGTCCTTGCTAGAACAATCTGAGACACTCTTGATTTTGACGTTGTCCATTGGATTAACAAATTCGCTTCAACTGACAGGCCATATTTATCTTTAGCCGGACTTTGGTGGCTATGGAGGAACAGATATATTAGGGTATAGAGTTGTGTGTGTGTATATATATATATTGAAAATATGTATTTTTAAATTTTATAGAAACATTGATACGAAGGAGTTTTCAAATAAAATTTCTTAATAAATTTATAGAAGTTGTTGTTTATGAGTTTAAGACTTTGCTATATAAATTTGGGAAATTATTGTTTATAAATTTAAAACTTTAATGTTTTCTGAAGATATATTATTTTAAAATTATAACAAATATAATAAGAATAATTAATAACTTAAAGATAATTATTTTCACGGTTCAAAATTTATTGCTACATCCACTACCCATAATAGTAATAATAGCTTGGCAGTAGCCCAGTGGTAAGAGCTTGGGACTAAGGGGTTTGCTCCCTCTTAGGTCTCAGGTTCGAACCCCGTGGTTGCTCATATGATGGCCACTGGAGGCTTACATGGTCGTTAACTTCGGGGCCCGTGGGATTACTCGAGGTGCGCACAAGCTGGCCCGGACACCCACGATAATCTAAAAAAAAAAAAATAATAGCTTGGCAAACCTGAGGGGTATAACTCAACTGGTCAGGTTTCAGGTTTGTTTTGTAGAGGTCACCAGTTTGAGTCTCACAAATCTCAGGACCACTGGAGGCTTACATGACTGTTAACTTCAGGACCCGTGAGATTAGTTAAGATACACACAAGTTAGCTCAGACACTCACGTTAATAATAATAATAAAAAAAAATAACATTAGCCTGGCGATGTCCAGATGATGGCTGTGTGAAACTAGACAATGAAGGCAGCTGTCTAGGTAAACCAGGGGAGGGTGGGATTTGGTGTTCTAATCATAAATATGGACGGATCTTGGTTGGTGGGATTCACGGGTTTTGCCGGTATCAATTCAAAACTTTTCCCGGAACTGCTAGCTATTAAACACGGTCAAACTGTTGCCTGAGTCATGGATATAGAAAGATTATATGTAACTCTGCCTCCAAGGATGCCCTTCGCCTCATTCAGGGAGAAGTTTCATTGTTGTTACTTGTTACACTAGTTTAGTGCTATTATTATAGATATTAAGGATCTTTTGTCGAGAGCCTGTGAAGTAGGTCTACTCGATCCACACCCTCAGGAAAGCTAATTCATGTGCAGATTTCATGGCAAAGTACGCGGCTAGCTAGAGGGATGGAAGGTCTTCATATCTGGGATCACCCCCCGCTGGGTCTGAACCATCTTCTGCTCGCAGATCCAATAAACATCCTGGGCCTCGTAGTTTCTTGTTTTTTCTCCTTTCCTTTGTACCAAAAAAAAAAACATTTATGATGAAATAATTAAAATCAGAATTTAAAAAATAATTAAAATAATTTTCCAATATATACTTTATTTTTGGAGTACATTAAAAAAAACAGAATTTAAAAAAATAATTAAAATCAAACTGGTGGGCGATATATATATTGCCATCCCTCCTTCAACTAAAATAACAGAATTTTCAAAAATACAGTCCGTCCATAAAGATGAAATGACGAAAAGAGAAAGGAAAACAAACAAAACAAACAGTTTGCCTCCTCTCTTTTATTATTTCAAAAAACAATAAAAATAAAAATAAAAATAAAAATAAAATAAAAATAAAGAGTCTCTTTTGACCACCTCCACGGCTCCACCCTCCCCTCTCTTTCTTCTCTTCTTCCTCCTACCTTCTCCTTCCCTTCTCCTGGAAAATCATGCATTTTCATCTATCATCTGTCAAGCCCACTATTTATTTTCGCCCTTCGCATCATCTCTCCATAAAGTCTTGAACTTTGCAGATGAATTAAAGTAAAATTCAATACAAAATCATGGGTGCTTGTTTTTCTACCATCAAAGTTAGTGGTTCTAACAGCAACAACAACGTTAATCACAGCAGAAAAGAACCCACCAAGCCACAAACAAAGACAACAAAAGCAACAACAGCAACAAGGAAAAAGCAAGAAGTTGTGCATCATCATCAGAATAATAAGAACGTAAACAATGAGGCAGAAAAGAAGCTAAAGGTCAAAGAGAAGCAAAGTAGCAAGGCGATCCCTTGTGGGAAAAGAACAGATTTTGGTTATGATAAAGATTTTGACATGAGATATACAATTGGCAAATTGCTGGGTCATGGTCAATTTGGTTATACATATGTTGCTATTGATAAGGCTAATGGAGATCGAGTTGCTGTCAAGAGAATTGAGAAAAACAAGGTATTTTTTTTTTGGTTTTCCTCATCATTTCGTGAGCTGGGGTTATTTTTTTTGGAGGATAAAAATTAAGATTCTTTCGCGGTTGCTGTTAATGTTAATGGTGGTTTTATTGATCAGTTGAAGATTCTGAGAAGATCTTATAAAGGGGTTTTTGCTTCTTATAGATAAGTTCTCTAATCTGCGTTTAAAATCATGGTAGACCCAACCTTTTCCCTTCTGTTTCAAAAACCCCCCCCCCCCTTTTTTTCCTTCATCTTTTAAGTGCTTCAGAAACTGTTGCATCGGGGAATTCGCTTCGCATAATGTTCGTTGACTTGTTGGATCCTAGTTTTGCAACCTAGGGATGTTATTATGTTAGGTGCTAGGACAAACAGTATGCAATTATTGGAAGTTTGGTTTTGGTGAATACATACTTACATAGCATTGTTTTGCTAAGGATGATTCGCCTATCAAATAGTGAAATTCTGGTCTTCTCCAGTATTGGTTGAAGAGTGCAGGTTTGAGAATATTGCATTAGATTGTGAATCACTTGTTTTTTATCATTCAGAATCTGCTTTCTCTTTTTTCCTATCGAAGAAAGCAGAAAAGTACGTTGGTGGATAAGAATGTTCTTACTGTTTCATATCCTTCACATAAGTTATTTTATCTATGCTTTTCAAATGGAAAGCTTCAATTGTGTTCTTTGGTAGCTTTGTTCCATTCAATCATCTTAATTTTCCTCTTCCAAATTACTAGGTGATCAGTAATGTTTCGTTTCCTTCTCCAGTTAGATAAAATGGAATTTTTAGCCATTAGCAATTCAGGTTAGACTAAATAAACGTTGACTACTGAAAGCTTGAAAGTTTTAAGATGGATAAAGTATTATCATTCTCCATCTCTCAGAAAAAAAAATCGTTTATGTTTTTATTTTTATTTTTATTTTACAGTAGATGTTGAGAACTTCTTACCTACGTAAAATTAATACTTGGCTTTGCTGGTAGATGGTTCTTCCTATTGCGGTAGAGGATGTTAAACGGGAGGTCAAGATATTGCGAGAACTCACAGGCCACGAGAACGTAGTTCAGTTTTATAATGCATTAGAGGATGATTCTTATGTATATATTGTTATGGAGTAAGTTTTATATTCACTGGATCTTTTCGGACTATACCATTCACATTTTACCTTGTTGCTTATGTAATTGTATCTACACGCATTTCTACTTATTGTCCATCATGTTTTTCCCCCCCTGAAGAGTGCTTTTTACTTTTAATCTTCACTTGCTATGCTCACAGTTTTCTTTCACTAATCTTGTCAATGTTTTATGTTGTCTTTTACCAGGTTATGTGAAGGTGGAGAATTGCTAGATCGGATATTGTCAAAGTAAGAAATCTTTGTTCATGTTCTGTAATATTGGTTAAATTTATTTGAAAATAGTGGCACTCAGTATACTACCTAAAAAAATACCATTTTCAGTAGAATTATTTTTTGCAACGTTCAGCTTACAGCTGCTTGATTTTCTTCAACCAGGAAGGACAGTCGTTACACTGAGAAAGATGCAGCAGTAGTTGTGCGACAGATGCTCAAAGTTGCAGCTGAATGTCATTTACATGGCTTGGTGCACCGCGACATGAAGCCTGAGGTATCGCCAAGTTTATCAGCATGGATATTAACTTATTTGTAGAATCATGCTTCTTGAGAATGATTACCTTTTATTCCTTGCCTGTAGAATTTTCTTTTCAAGTCAACCAAGGGGGACTCACCTCTGAAAGCGACAGATTTTGGTTTGTCTGACTTCATAAAACCAGGTGAGTCATATTTTCATCATGCGAAGATCTTACTTGTGCTTATATGCATGATGTCTACAAAAAGAGAGAAGGAAGGAAGAAAAATACTTATACTTGCTAAGAACTTACATAATGTGAGTTGTGTGGGCTGACCAGATCAGGCTGATTCCAAAAGCTCTACTTTTTAGTTTTACTTGACCAATGAGAGTGCAGTACTCTTGCCAACCAGTGGTTAGCATTTGATTTCTAGCATTTCTTTTGGACCCATAGATCATTTATATTATATGATCGGATGGAATGCAGGCAGGAAGTTTCAAGATATTGTTGGCAGTGCCTACTACGTTGCACCTGAAGTATTAAAACGCAAGTCTGGACCTGAATCAGATGTCTGGAGTATTGGTGTGATCACATACATTTTGCTATGTGGGAGGCGTCCATTTTGGGATAAGACTGAGGATGGTATATTTAAGGAGGTGCAGTACCATTTTAACTTTTTGACAAGGCTTTTTTCATTCCTGATTCCTACCTGTCTCTTGT
Organism: Populus x sibirica; assembly: GCA_019202695.1. Taxonomy (NCBI): domain Eukaryota; kingdom Viridiplantae; phylum Streptophyta; class Magnoliopsida; order Malpighiales; family Salicaceae; genus Populus; species Populus x sibirica. Next base: position 922,599 of record JAGMVL010000125.1, on the reverse strand, counting down.
TCTAGCCATTGTAATTAGACAGACAATGGATATGCTAGAGCATTTAGTTTCTGTTATATTCATTATTTGAAAATGTTTCTTACACTCAATACTTGATATTGGGACATATTTGATATATGATTGTGTGGGAATGGCACAAAAGGATCCATTTAGCCAAACCCCAACTAGTTTGGGACTGAGGCTTGGTTGTTGTTTTTGTTGCTTACATGTCAATAACCATCCACAACACTGTACTTTTATTTACATTAAGTTCTGTAATTACTTTAAACCCTAGTCAGTTCATTTTCCAAACACAAAGTAGCCAAAATATCCCATCGTCAATTGTGTCGTCATCACAGTTTTCCAAATAATCATATCCTTCTACTAATGGGTTCTAGCAAGACCTTTTTTGCATAGTGGCTCCCTTTGAATTCCCACTTAATTCAATCACCACATGTTGGATACTTTTTTCTTTTGCATAATTAATGTTAGTTTGTTCTTCAAAATTCTAATAACTGATGGATGCAGGTTTTAAAGAACAAGCCTGATTTTCGCCGTAAACCATGGCCTACCATTAGCACTAGTGCAAAAGATTTTGTGAATAAGTTACTGGTGAAGGATCCTCGGGCAAGACTTACTGCTGCTCAAGCTCTATGTATGTGTCAGCTTATGGAAGAAATAAATGCTTGATTGTTATGATCTATTATAATTAGATGCATGTGTTGTTTGGTTCTAAAAGAAATCTGTCCTCTTTTTTCTTGCTTAAAGAGTTGATTTCTTGGTTTTCAACTTTTCCAGCACACCCATGGGTCAGAGAAGGAGGAGTTGCATCTGAGATTCCTATTGACATATCTGTCCTGAGTAACATGCGACAATTTGTGAAGTACAGTCGTTTGAAGCAGTTTGCTCTAAGGGTAAAACAAGCTTTGTTTTTGTAGGATTGTTTGAAGGAAAAAGATGGTTCCTTTCATTTTTTTTTATATTTTATGGATTGATATTTTGCAGGCATTGGCAAGCACAATTGATGAAGAGGAACTAGCTGATCTTAAGGATCAATTTGATGCCATTGATGTGGATAAAAATGGTGCTATTAGTCTTGAAGAAATGAGACAGGTAGTTTTCTTTTTACCAAACCTGTTACATGTTTCCTTGCTATTGAAACCTAAAATTTCATTCTATGCATTCTGTGCTCAATGAGATACATTTCCATGTGTATGGTTTCTGCATTTTGTTGTAACCATGATGGTTTCAATGCAGGCCCTTGCTAAAGATCTTCCTTGGAAATTGAAAGAATCGCGTGTCTTGGAAATTGTTCAAGCGGTAAGTGTGAATTTCATTTCTTCTGAATAGTTTCCGACCCCAAAGTAAAAAAGATGGAATTGAGACTTGAATTTGTTGGTGGAAGCCTTCTTATTTTCCCTGTGCTGGTCATTTCTATTTTTCTGCTGTATGAAGTGAGTAATGTAAGATGCATTTTGTCTTTTTAGTGAGGAACATTTTTTCTGTCCATGGAATATAACATTTTTGGCTTTTAAAAGAGGTGTAGGAAGCTCCTAAAACTTGGCAACCACTGGTTCCCTGCTTGTCTAAGTCTCTCATGCAACCAGGCTTAGTTATCATAATGTCTACAAGTACTTCTGATGAACATTTTCTTCTAGTGGTCATTTGTTCTAATGTTTCTCCATTCCCAATTTTTGTTTTTCATGGTAACCAATATGACATTACCCCACCCTTCTTTCATCTTGCTTCTGAATTCTGTTTTAGATGGAGGATCCACCAAGGTTTTCAGATATTCCAATAATTATACTATAAAGATAATGCATTAGATATTAGCTATTTGTTTGATTTAAATCATTTCCTTAGAGACTCTTAAGATTCCTTTGGTGCTTATATATGAAGCACCTATTCATGTGTTTTGGAGTGGTCTTTGGTGTCATATCAAAAAGCTGTGTACTTCCTCTCTCTATTGCATGTCCCTTTTCTTATTTTTCTTCTCCTCTCATCTAATCTCTGCTCTTTCATCCTGTCTTGCCCGCCCAAAATCTTTTCTTGCTCTTCATCAGTTTTGCTTGTTTTGGAACCTGATGGGGTTATTTGTATGTTTGATGCAGATTGACAGTAACACAGATGGACTAGTAGATTTCACCGAGTTTGTTGCAGCTGCTCTGCATGTCCATCAGTTGCAGGAACACAACTCTGAGAAGTGGCAGCTGCGGTCACAGGCTGCTTTTGAGAAATTTGATATTGACAGAGACGGATATATAACTCCAGAAGAACTTAGAATGGTCAGTGTTATTACTCTGCTTTAAATATCCTAATTCTTCATATCCCGTCCTCACTTAAAACTGAAAACAGAAACGAATAAGAAAAATGTACAGAATAGCTGAGTGAAGGTTCTTATACTTCATGTTTAATTTAAGTGACTATCTTGTTTAAAATGCCAACACGTCAAGTGTTCCATCAATGTAGTTCCATTGGCAAAATTAAGCTAAATATTTATTTGATTGCCTAAAAGAACTTTTTAGCTGTTGAAGAAATAGTTTCATTGAGTTTTGGAACAGAATTTATTTGGTGGGAACTATTAAATAATGCCTGATGTTAGTCCATGCATTCATCCTTTTATTTTTGATGCATCACACTTTTTGACATGCGCTTACTATGCCATGCCAAAGTCTCCTTCATCATGTGTACTACTAGCATTTCACCTCTTAAGAAATTCTAGATGGTATCGGAGCTCGTAGTTCACTTTGTGCTTTCTTAAGGACAAGGGTTGGATTGTTGTGACTAGCATTACTTTTCGTGTTTCAGCTTTAATTGCTCAAGTGATTTTGCTTTATTGCCTTGCAGCATACGGGCTTGAGAGGTTCTATTGACCCACTTCTTGAGGAGGCTGACATTGACAAGGATGGTAAAATAAGCCTTTCAGAATTCCGTAGACTTCTAAGAACTGCTAGCATGAGCTCGCGAAATGTGCCAAGCCCATCTGGCCATCGTAAATATCATAAAATATAGATAAGAATTGGAGTTTTAAAGACTGAGACTAGCGAGCAAGCTAGAAAAGTGGATCTCCTTTTCGCGGAAGCTGCCCTTCTAGATTATATCACGCCAATTTCTCAATAACCATCCCACCTGGCTCATCTCTTTCTGAAACTCAAGTCTTCAATGGTAGAATTCCTCGTATAACTTGTGTATATTAAAAGATGTAGTGCGTTGAACAGAGAGAGAGGTTTTGGTTATAGAGTTGGAACTTTTCCCGGAGGATGGCTCCATGGACGTTATACTAGTCTACATTCTTTTGTGAGTGCGGGGGTCCTCCTTGCGGGTGCCCTCTTCAAATTGTAACGTGCAATGCAAGTATCAATGAAAGGTTGGTGTTTGGGAGTTCAGTGCGTGCCCATCTTTACCCTTAGTCAGTATCCCAATTTTTGGTATTCATGAATACTGAAACGGCAGTTATACTTCTCTATATCTCGCAATTTATACTTAGAATGTAGTAATGACGAGTTAGTAACGTCAGGTTAATGAAGATTCCCTCTGATAGAGGCATGTAAAGGAGGTATTAGAGTGTGGATATCAAAATATGATTCTATCAAGAGTCACATAGGCTGCAGAGTGCTAAACAGAATGCACAAATCCACGCATTACGTATATTATGCTTAAGCTGATGAAAGTAGTTCCGACATGCTTCCTCCAGAGAAGTATTGTTTTCAGAATTTGAGCTCTTGGCTATAATGATATAAAGAGAGATTGCTAGGCTAAATAAAAAGAAAAAAACTGTACTTTCTTTCTCCATTGCATGTCTCTTTTCTCGTTTTATGATTTGCCGAAACCTGCTTATGATTTCTTTTGTAATCGTTTCACACGCCTGGCTCCCCTTCAGCAACCACTGGCTTTGGCTTTTGAATGGTAAAAACCCAGATGCATCTAGATCAGTCATGAAAGAAAATTCACCAAGTGCAGGTTGCTTCACCCCCGACATTATGTTATTCGTTCTATTGCTGGCGGTGAATGCTTAACTGGGAATTTCACTCCTTTCATAGATTGTCGAACGTGAGACTCCAGTCTTTTCACTTTTCTTTCTATCGAGACGCTTGAAACCTTCCTTTTGAAATGATTGCAATAACCTACTAACCTAGATACATGCTGCCTGCATGATAAACTGCAATGGAAATGGTTATAACCATGTCGCCCAACTCAAATAATTCTTCGATCCATTAGAGTTGTGCTTCCCTGAGGCATTTTTCATTGCCATTGTAAAAGCAACAAAATAACAGATTAATTTCAACCGTGGAAGGCTGTGATGCTACATAAAAAGGAACTTACAACAGAAAGGGATGTTTACAACTAAACTGGCTAACCAATGAAAGTATCAAGCATTTTGCAGTGATAATTTACAGTTTTCTCCACCTGTATAAATTGCTCTTATATTGATCAGCAGGCACCTAAAAAAATATCGGACAAACCTTAAGCTTTATGTCAGTTAGTCAAGAACCAGATCAGAATTCTAGAGAAGTAGACTAAATAAAATGGAGTACGGTGCACCCTCTTCCAGGTCCTTCTGTTGCCGCAGATAACCAGGTTGTTACCCCAAAACTCCACTATAACCATAAAGCATGCTGCTTCCATGTTGAAGCTGTTAGAAATGATCTCATGCTTGTCAGGCTAAAGCTCAAATCGAGGAAATTATTAACCAAGTGTCACAAGAAACACATAATATCTTAACAGTCAGCACTTAGAAAGCACCGAATGCGCGAACAACTGGCAACCTCAGTTATTAGGTTTTGGGACATCTCCCATGCTGTTAGAGGAGCATCCCTGAAGATGACGAGCACGAGGAGCTAACATTTGTGATAATTCTTTCCTTTCTTTGACATTGCTTGCCTTTCTTTTCTCCAGATGATATATCCTGCACAAATGCTTGAAATCAGTTTTGTGTCTTCATGTGCCAAGAATTAATGCCTAATAACTTCAGAGTAGACCTGTTGTGCTGATGATCCAGGCATTTTAAGTTCAAGGTCAGTTGCAACATCAGAAGAATCGTTGCATCTTTCTTTATTTCTGCCCCCCTCGTGATCTGTTGACTTGGTTCTGGAATCCTGTTCGCTTGAAAATTGGGAACCAGAAGCATACTGAGCAGGTGGCTGATCATTTGGGTGATTTGCAGTTGGGTATGGAATAAATGTTGAACAAGGACTAGCGATGGCACCGGGATTCTGGTTTCCAAAGAAGACAAATGGCTGCAATGACGGGTGCATGGAAATTGGGCCTGGAGGGACAGGTACAGGAACCGGATAAGAATAAGGAGGAATTACAACAGAAGGATCAACAGCAGCCCATGGGAACATAGCCCTTGTACTTTGATGATACTGGCCATTTAAATTTTCAGTATCAGCTTTCAAAGATGCCTTCTCTTCCCTGAGCTCATTTTTTTCCTGCATTAGCTGCATAAAATATATTTTCATCAAGCCTGCATTAGCTAATTCTTCTTAGCATTCAATTACATGAGGAATCATACAGGCATAAAGCATAACAACCATTAGGGACAAACACAAAAAAAACCACCTCATGGGTTTCTTCTGAGAGTGTCGCACACTCAGCCTTTAGCCTGTTCACTTCAGCTGTTAGATCCTTCAGCACTTGAATTGTGTCTGTCAAAATGGTTGCCTTGTCATTCTTCGGCCTATCTGGGTCTGCATGCAAATGTAAATAAGAAGTAAATAGTTAAAATCAAGCACTTTCACATTCTCCAAAAAAAAAAAAAAAAAAAAAACGAAGTGCATATTTATAGCTTGTGACTTGTGAGTGGTGAAATTATACTATTTATTCACATTTGTTTGCAAAGCCAATAATTTCTCAAAAAGGAAACCAGCTTATGGAGGTGGATGCATCAGCAAGTTAACAGCCTAACACACACACACACACACACACCCCTCTAAAGTAAATCAGTTGAATATTATCAGAACTAGAAGTCCAGTAACTCAATGGTGAGTGGTACGCAGTTTGAGTTCATGCAAGAGATGAACCATTAAATCATAAAGACAATATCAATCACATACATCCATTAACAAAATGTATCATATTATACAGAAATAACTAGGCTTCCCTTTTCCAATTTTTTAACTCAATTGGGACAGTGAGAGGCAACATGTTCAATTGGCAGAACAAAAGGAGTGCATTCGAGCATGAAGGTACTAATAACCAAGAATAGCAGCAAATTATTACCTAGTGTGGTACCCAATTCAAGAAACTGCTCATTAAGATTATCCCTCCTCAATTTTTCACGGTCTGCCTTCTGAACTTTTTTTGCAACAACAATTGGATTTTTCACTTCCACTTCTTGCCTCTGCCTGCCAAAAAAAAGGTGATACCCCATAAAACAAAACAAAACCTTAAATAGAGATAAGAACTTAAATCAAATCTGCACTTTAATAAGAAAAACTTGCAAACCACATTCAAACTCAATAACTTCCAATCACCACAAACAAAAGTCATGCTAAATTACTGTACAAGAATGAACCTTCACCAAAATATATAGTTCAAAAACACCTAAAAAAAGAAACAAACTTCAACCAAAACCCAGAAACCAAAACTCAAAACTGAATCACAATATCAACAATAGAATCAGTATCAGTCGTGTTAATTCTAGATTTGATTACAAAAAAAAGAAAAACAAGAACCTGGGTTCAAGAGCTGAGTTCTGAAGACGAGTAGAAGAGCGAGGTGGGAATGAATGAAGTGAATTTGAAGGAACCATATTGGTTGTTGCAGCAACGAAAGATTGAGCGTAGTCATTTCTTGTGTTCCATTGATCCATTTTTTCACTTGAACTACCTGGCCTTCTTTGTCTATAGCTAAATTTTTGGTTAAAAGATTGATCTAAGATTAAGAAGAGATATAATTGAAAAAGTTTGCCACCACCATTACCAACAACAAATCAAAAAATAAACAAAGAACCCGTGCTTTCCACGAGACAATAACGTCATGTGGCTACCCATACACTTACACATTCCAACCCAATGTTCTCTCTGTGTTTTGTCAATTATCGGAAAGTAACTTTTGTTTCAGATGGATAGAGACAAGACATATAATAATTGCCAATGGCTTGTGCGGTCCACGCTCGCCAAGTTAAACGACATGTCGTAAGCTCAAACTCCAATAAGAGGATGACCTAATTCTTCAGATATTTTCTCAGGCTGAAAATGATTTACTTATTAAGGAAAATTATCCTTTCGTTCGTTTGCAGCCGTAATAGGAAAAGCTATGTAAAAAAATAGATCAATATATATATATATATATATAAAGAATTATACTTTAGCCACGTGAGACTTGGATGCAATTGTAAAATTTAAACTAATTTACAAAAACTATTCAAAACTTTTTTTTAAAAAAAGGCACAGGATAGCAGTCAGTCACTTTTATCAAATGAGTTTTTTTTTTGGGTTTTTAGATTATTAAAAATAAAATTTGATGGAATAACATAACTCAAAAACTATTTTAAAAAATAATACAATTTAAAGAGTCACATATATCATATATGACTCAAGAGTCGCAGATACTATCTGTGAATTTAAATAAAATTTAAAACCAGAGCCTCCTTTCTTCCTCCCTTCCCTTCTCGAGATCATCGCCTCTCTCTTTTTCCATTGTGAGTCCAACTTTTTCTAGCTAAAACCATCACCACCACCACCTATATTCTACACTTAAAGGTATATTCAACATTTTTTCTCTATCAATTTGATGTAATTTATGCTAATGTGTGTTAATTTTGATTCAAAAAATGTTTGGGTTTAGAATCAAGGATTTTTTAAAAAAACAAAATAGGGTTTTTTATAATTAGGTTCATTAGATATAATTTGAGTTGATAATTATGTTATTTTATAAAATAATAAATGATTTTGGGTTGTTGTTGATTGTGAATTAAGGTTAGAGTTAGGGTTTATTTAGGTTAAATTATGAATTATAACGAATTAGGTATAAAATAAGATAATTAGCTATGAAATACATGAATTGGGTTGATAATTTTGTTATAATTGTAAAATTTAAAGAATTTATGTTTTTGTCAATTAATTTGATGAATTCGAAGTTGATTTTTAGATTTGCTTTGTCGATATGTAATTAGCAGTTGCACTAAGTTGTGTATTATATCAGTTAAACATGAGGTGACTAAGAGTTCCATGACTCAGTTTTTTCAAAAGCCTATTAAATATCATCAATATTGTTCGCGATATTTTATGAGTAACTTCAACACTAAGTTTAAAAATGTTGTATAGAAAAATATGTTGCATAGGATATCGATATGTACAAATCCTTCAAAACAGGAGTTTGACATTTTATAGGAGGATTTGATGGAAAATGATGATGCAATCAAAGCATGGCTAAAAGTTGAACCTAAAAAAAAGGGCACTGTCTATGATTTTGGTGGTTGTCGTTATGACAATACGACGACGAATTTGTCAAAGATATTTAATAATGTTTTGAGAACTATACGTGACTCGCATGTATTAGCTATAGTGCAAATAACTTTTTTAAGTGTAATAAATAATTTGTAGAGCACGTAGAAAAAGTTGGATAATTTTTAAGTCATGATGTATTGTGGCCTCCAAAGATCTCAGCTAAATTACTTGCTGATGCGGAAGCTTCTAGATCACACATGACAACTCTATTTGATCTTGGAATGAGGTTATTTTAGTCTGAGACACCCCCAATAACTAGTGTTATAAGGGAAGTCCAAGAAACGATTAACATCAATGAAACAACTTATACATGTGGTTAATGAAAACTATATCAACAATCGTGTTCACACTTACAAAATATAGACTATGTGCAATTTGTTGATGATTTCTACTCCAGCTTGTTATACAAAAATGCATATAGTCCTCTTTTTCAACCCTTGCCTGATATGCCATTATGATCTGCATATATTGATCTAGATATATATGGATGTCCAACTAGATGATAAACGAATAAGGTTCGAAGAAAATCCACTCATCTACATAATGAGATGAATGCTAGAGAGGGGTACTCACTGAATAGATATGGCATATGTTGTCAAATGGGTCGTAATAGAAAAACTTGTAAAACTAGACAACGTATGTTAATAGCTGCATTTGTTTCAAATTATGTAAACTTAAAATATTGTTATTAATTCAACTATATGGATATTAAATTGTGTTGCAATGCTAATAGTTTTTTTTATACAAAACCTTGATGGAGGCATGGTTTGGACTAGAAGAGTTTCGTTTGCTTTTAGAAGTGCTGACAGACAGGACCACCCAGTTATTGAGGCAGGTCCAAATGATAAGTCAGTTCTAAATATGTAAGATCAACATCATTTAGATGATATTTGAAGTGAAGAGGTCATATCTCTAGATTAATACTATTTTTAAATAACTATTTTAATTGTTTTAATTGTTTAAATAACTAAATTAATTGATTTTCAAAGAGGTGATCTTGTAACACCTCAACAATATACATTGATGGAGTTACATGAGCATGCCCACCTATTTGTTATCAAGGCAAGTTTTTATGAGATCAATCAGCTGTGTGGCATACATCTTAACCACACATTAATTTTAGCTTTGGTTGAGTGATGAAGGTGCGAAAAAAACACTTTCCATCTACATCCATACTATAGAATGTCACCATATTGATTGGCCTTCCGATAGATAGAGCCCCTATGACAAGATACAGAGGGTTGATTGACAAGGATGCTTTATATATTATTTATTAAGATGGGTGCCTCTAATAAGTGCTTACAAGGACGATTGCATTAAATTGACATGGTTGGACATAAATTTTAAAACTCCCCAATAAATAGGACCACTTGGTTTATATGCTCAGACATATATATTGTATATGTTTGAAGGTCTTATTTTCACGAATATTGCAGGCAATGCAATACTCATGTTCTTTCTGATGCTACTTGAGGACTTCTAGGTCATTCCTAATTATAGTCAGGGGGTAATGCTTGCATGTCTCTACCAGCAACAATGCAAAGTATGTTTATAGAATAAAAGATAAATTGCAAAGTGTCTATTATTTATTCTAGTATACTAATTTAAATTCTTTGATTGTTAGAATTAACTATATTTTAAATACTAACTTAGAATTGTCAATGTTAATTAATATAGCTCTAGTCATGGGAGTATATTCATATCGGATATCTAGAGAGTTGGAGTAATAATATGTTGGCCACTATCACTAATAGGCCACTATCCATTTTCTCTAGGTAATAATAAAATAAAATTAATTTTAATCAATATGTTATTTATATAAATTGAATGAAAAAATGTACTTTATGGCTTGACATGTTAGGATGATGTGATGTTAGACATTTCACAGTAAATCCCTCTAATGTTCACGAGTTATACCAGGATGAGTTTGACACACATTAGGCACATCAGGTGCGGGTTACATATTTATTGTATTTTTTAAAGTTTAATTTTTTAATTTTTAACTTGTTATCTAATATAAATCTTTCATATATTTTAATAGGTTATATGATGCCATATTCCGTTAACTTGATACTTTTAACTTTGCCTATATGTCGTGACGAATCTGAGCTTTGGTTAGCACAGGTCCCATTACATTGCTTCAACATTGTTGACATGCATCACCCATATCGAGATAATGCAATAATTTGGTGTATCTCAGCACATACAAGATTATGTTGATACTGATGATAAACTGTATATTATTAGTTATGCTAAATGTGATGAGAATTGTTTAGTGATTCATGAATCTTACCTAGATATTTGGTATGCTAAAATGGATGGTGTTTTTTAGGAGCAACATCGAACGATTGATGCAGATATCTACATGAGACGATACCTAACCATTAAACATCATTTTATTACACCTACCTGATCGTGTTTTCCTAGACATCCACACAACTCAATGTATTCTACTCCTCGATATTTAAGACAAAATCGATTGGTATGCAATATTGTTTTACATACAATATTTATTAAATATTATTAATGTTATTATATATGATGAGTACTAATTTCTTTTTAATGTATGTATATAGATCCATTACTTAGTGTGAGAGGCTAAAAAAACAACAATAACTATCTGTGATGGTGTCGATGAGATGAGATGTATTATGGCCAACACTACACTCAATTAATGTCATGGTGTATTTTAAGAGATTAAGGATGTTGAGTGTCTTGAAGCAACATTAGCGAAAGATGAGATTGTTTATCATGGGAGCGTTAAGGATATTGGTTTGTCCTCGAGCATCCAAGGCCTGTTTACGAGCTGGGGTGATATTGGTGTTGAAACCTACATATATTTATTCTCGAGTTGTAATTGTTCTTTAAATTTTTTTATATTTATTCTAATATCAAAAATATTTTTAAAAAATAAAAAATATTATTTTAATACATATTCAAGTGAAAATATTTTAAAAAATAACTACTATTACACTCCTTATCACCCCACCCAACCACAATTCCACTAACTCTCCTTTTGCTCTTCTTTTTTTGTCTTCATAATCTTAATTAATAGTTACAAACTAGTATATTGGCCCGCGCTTCGCAGCGGGTCAATATCAATGTTTTTTAAAAATGTAAAAAAATTTAAGAGTCTAAAAAATGTTTTAACCATTTTTGGTATGGCAGCCATACAAAACCCAAACGACTTGGGTCTGGCAAGAATACCATCCCAAGAGCCTTGAGTTTGGTAGCCATGCCAAGTGGATTGGGTTTATTGTGGTTGCCAGATCTAAGACACTTGGATGTGGTAAAAACACTGGACGCAAGCTACTCTTTTGTTTTTTCTAAAGCTAAAAGCGTTATTATACTATACATGAAAATTAAAAAAACCTGAAATACCCTTTTCTGACAACCTATCTTTTTTTTATTTTGGGGGTAAAAAAATATTTTTACTATTACAAATATTATGAAAAGTCAAGAAAGTCATTGATCAACAATTCTAATTTTTATTGACTCTAGGGGTAAAAGAGTACTTTAACTATATTAAAAATTGGAAAAGTCGCATACACCCCAAACAATCTTTCAATGACCACTGAGCTAGATGAAAAGACCCAAATACCCCTAAAACAAATACTTAAATTTAAGTCACTAAAGAGTAAAAGGGTAAGGTCTGGCAATCATGCCGATTTAAGTGACTTGGGTGCGCATGACCAAGCAAACAACAAACAAAGAGAGGACAATTATACACTTTAGTTGTCAGGAGAGAGAAAATAGAGAAAAAACACAAACAATCGATCACCGACAATAATCCAATCATGATATGTCTACACACATTGCACCATGTAAAAGAAGGCATAGCTGTGCATTTAGTTAGACAGCGGATGACCAAATTTGATAGCTGGAAAACATTTCACGTCTCTTTAATGGCATGAGCGCTGCCCACTCGTTGGGGTGTGTGTAACACATGGTAGCAACTTTTCAATTAAAAAATAAAGAATACAATATAAAAATACTAAAATATCCCTTATAATCATTTTAATATATAATTTTACTATTCCAATCCGGTTAGAGCAACAATGAAATTCTCGCCCCATTTGACTTTCTTTATAATTTCACTCACAGGAAACGAAATTATGAAGCCAAGAAATAACATTAGATTTATTAATAGCTGATGGGTACGTGCCCTTTTTTTCTTGCACTCGAGGTAATGCTAAAGGCCTTACTGGGTACTCCGGTAAGGTGTTTGATCAATTGGTTCAATGAAATTCAAAATAAATTTTAAAAGTCTGCAATTCTACTGATGATTTTATGCTATCTTTACAGGGGTTGCAACATTTTGTCGTGCAAAGTCTGCTTTTTCGAGTTCGGAAGTGGCATTGCCGGTTGCGGCAGAGGAGGGTTTTACCAGGTTTGTTGATTGGTCTAAAAGAAGTAAAGGGCTTCAAGAGTTTGCCAAAGATGGGCTTGTTAAGGTTGATGGTGAAGGACGCTGTATTATTGCCGATCATGATCATTTTGCTGCGTTTTAATGTGTAGGAAGTTTGCATATGGGCCTCAAGCGGCGAGTGAAGATATGGAGAGAATTGAGTTTAAGATGAAGTTTTTTAAGATATTACAGGTAATTAACTTTGTTTCCCCCCCCCCCTTGTCATTGGTGATTATGCATGAGTTGACATGAAGAGGTTTATAGCACATATCACGTTTGCTTTTTAGTCTTTTGATGGTTAAGTTCGAGTACTTGATGTCGGTAGTGTATTGCATAGTTTATCACGGATGAGTGATGAAGAGTTCCGTATGCTTTGATTGATTTTGTCGATGTGATGCTGGCCCCGATTTTGAGAAGAATGATTAAGCTGTGAACTAATTTTTTAGCAGAGCTTGTCTACAATGCTATGACTATCTGGAGCATTCTTAGTGTGTTGTAGCTTTGTACAAGTTCATAAAACTTTAACAGTCAATGCAAGCATTGAATATATTTCTATTCTCCTCTTTGTAGATTTGGAAGATGGTTCAGGTCTATGCTAGTGCAGTCAGGTGGCCTCTCTTTTTTATTTTTTCAGGGAAAAACATCCTGAAAGGTTTAAAAATTCACTTGATTTGCATTTTGCGTGGTTTTAATTATTGATTTATAGGTTGAGTTATACTTGGAGAGCAAACGGAGATTTGCAGTTCTTATATAGATAGTGTTGTATTTTTCACTGTCCATGTTTACTAGCCTCTTCATAATAAGAGTTCATCAATTCTTATCTCCTTTTGTGATTGACCAATAATCCTTCATATCCTTGCACATTATAAATTTTCACGTTGCTAAAATTTTGTTTCCTCAGAGGGTATCTTTCTGATTCATTGAAGTTTCCATTGAGTAGTATATTTAAAAGTTCTTTTTTACTTGCATCATTATGAAGTCATTATGTGTTTGCTTCCTTTTCTTTGGGAAAACTTCATACCGAGTCCTAGTTTTTCCATCCTGAATTGTTCTGCAGAAGAGGAGCATGCACGTGCTGGTCGTCGAGTACAGGTGCTGAACAATTTAATTTTGGGAGTAGGGTTGACCATATTCTTTGTGCTGGACCATGCTTGCATCAAGAGCATGACCTGCAAGGCCATAATTCTTTGTCCTGCCATGTCAAGGAATGTGACATATTGACAGAGTATAAACGCTGGAAACTTGGAGATACATCTAGGTATCATTCGATCCAGCTATATCTTGAATGTGGCAATGCCATGGAACCTCTCAGTTTTCTTTGTTGTCTGAACCTCTCGATGTTGTGTGCATGTTTATATATATATATATATATATATATATATATATATACACATATGTTAGCTTGTTCATGTGTATACCAATGAGTCTGTCTGCATACTGCAAACACCATAGCTTTCTTTACTTGGCTACACAGGTGGAAAGGAGGGTGGGGCATCAGATTGGAAGGCTCAGATCATGCTCCTGTTTATACAAGTTTGGAGGAAATCCATGATATTCCCACACATAGCACTCTGCCTTTATGTGCTAGATATCTATCTGCCAATGATTCATGGTGTCCAGCAAACTCTTGGTATGACAATTGTGTTCTAGATTATTGTTTCTATTTATGTGCTAGATATCATCCTCCCCCTTTTTTTCTTGTTTTCCTTTGGGAATTCTATTACTACATCTTTTCTTCTTTCAATTTTGTCCATGTATTAATCTCAAGTCCTTAACCTTGTGCAGTGACCTTGTTAATGATAAGGCAGGCTGCTACATGACTTCAATCCTGCAGGATATCAAGTTCATCTTCAGATGGAGATGCTACTGTACGGGTATGCAGTTGAAGCATTAAAAGATCATTCAAGGGCTGCAGTATATTTTGCTAATCTACAAGTGCCTCATGTTCTTTGACCAAAGATTTGAATGGTGCCTTTTCAAAAACAGACGTGAATTCACTGATGAGAATCAGGACCGTCCTAACACGACAGTGATACTGCAAAGTCAGCATACTAAGTTGGTGCCTGCAGAGGGAACCCAGAAAAAAGCAAGAAAAAGTTGGTGTTTCCAGCTCTCTCTAAGATCTTTTTTCCAGAGAAGTCCCAACCTTAGCACTGTGGCTGAGAACTCTTCTACTAAAACATCACCTAGGCAGGCAGAACCAAACTCTAGAAATCACTCGAGTGATTCTCATGCAATGGATGATAAAAGCAGCAGTCCCAATTACTGCAAAGTGAATTCAAGGACAGTCTCTCAGGATCAAGATGAAGGAAATGATGGTTTGCTTGAGAGACAGAAAAATAGTGTGCTATGTTGGAGTGGCAGAAGATACAGCAACTCATGCAGAATAGTATTCCTGTTTGCAAGGGTCACAAGGAACCTTGTGTTGCTCGGATAGTAAAGAAACCAGGTCCTACTTTAGGCCGCAGGTTTTTTGCCTGCTATTCACCCTAATCCTTCTTCACATCCAATCATTCAATGATACGCATACATCCAACTATGTTTTAAACCAAATGCATTTGGAACATTATAAGTTAAAATCATTTAGCACGTCCACAATGAAGCAATTCTTGTAAATGACCTGTCATTTGACCAACTTCTCTGGCCTTCTGTACTGTGCAGAATGTGGCAGATAGTGTTTGACCTCTCTGGTGATGCTCCTTTTCATTTCAAGTTCTTTTGGTCTTGTGGGGACCTGCATCCAATCCTGAAGCAAATTGAGGCTACTTCAAATGGGCTTCTTCCAAATCCAGGCACAAATGACTGCTTGTGACTTATTTTGTAAATAACTATTGCTGCAGTTTTTGTAAAACTTCCCTTCCCCATTCAACAATTTTTCCCAGTCCTCTGTTCAATCGAAGGGCTTTAGGCTGTTCGGCAATTGCACCAGCTGAAGATGTTCTGCATCAGCTGGTTGTGTTATGTGAAATTGTTGCACTTTATTCTGTTACTTATAATTAATATGATGATACAATCAGCACGCTGTGATATACAATTGTCTTTAGGCAATTGAGCATTAATCCAGCCGATATGCTTTTATATTCTCTTTATGAACCCATAAAAAGAGGCAGGCAGCAGCTAGTAGGCAAGTGAAAACTTGGAGCTTCTAGAACCTTAGATTGTGGAAACTGGAAACAAATCCAAAAATTCCCATTGTTATCCCATTCTATTTATTAAGAGAGAAGCATGGTAACCCTTGAGTTAGGCAGCGAGTAGGTCTGGTGACAACGACTAGGTAGGGCCGTGCTATGACCCGTGCGCAAAATACAAGTGCTTGTAAAAAAGCACAAATAACTTCAGAATCGGGTTTTTAACTCGATTGAGTATTAATCCAAATAATACAAATAAAAAATGTAACTATAATAAATAATTTGACAAAAATACTAACAATCTTGAAATATATATATATATATATATATATATATATATATATATATATGAACTTATCTAGGTTAATATGTAAAATCTTCAACTTGATTGTGATATTGGGATAATCTTGTTAAAAATAAACTAAATAAAATCATGAAATTTAATTGTTAAACAAATTAATGTTCAAGATGAAATAGAAAAAACAATATTTAAAAAAAAAAGCAGCAAAAAAATATATTTGTGTCAACCCGGGTCAATTTGTTAACCTCGCGACCAAGAGTATAGGATTGGGATAACCCGAAAAAAATAAAAAAAAAAGATCAATTTTCAATAAATCAAATGTTTAAAAATGAAAGCGATTAAAAAAATTAATTTAAAAAAAAACCTAAAAAATCGACTAAATTCAACACGTGTTAATTTTCAAAACCGGTAACCTTGGTCAAGAGCCCGAAATCAACTCCATAAAAGGTAAGCCCTAAAAAAACAAAATTATAAATCAACAGAATAGTGAGGGATGAATTTGAAAAAAAAAATGCAATAAAAAAAGAAATAACAATAAAAAAATGAAGATTAAGATATAAAAATATTTTAAAATAAAATGATATGGGATTAAATTGAAAACACATTCAATTAGAAAAAATAAATAAAAAAACAACAATCAAAAGAATGAGAATCAAATTTAATATAAAAATTAAATAAAATCAAATAATTAAGATGAAATTGCAAGTTTATCATGCTAACTCGAATTGATCTTAGTTAATTATTTTAGGTATTTTTTTCAATTTATTTATTTTGTATTTAATGGGCTAAGTACTGAGTTACATCATTTGTCTTTTTTTAAAAAAAAAATTATTAAAATATCATGATTACTTTTATTTTTATTTGATTCATTCACCATAATTGTTTATTTTTTTATTATTAAATTAAAATAAAATTAACTTATTGGGATATACAGCCTGAATCATGAAGTTTTTTTTTTATATATAAAAAAACATGTTTACAGCACCTTAAACATTATTTTTTTTAACATAAAAAGTAATCTGCCCCGTAACATAGCATGTGACCACACCTAGTTTGTCCTATAAGCAAATATGTCATACTTTCCTTACAAATGCTCGGCAAGTATAGTAATTATGCAAACGGATTCAAATCAAATTGGAAAAAAACAGCCTAGCCCAGAATATTTGACAACATAATTTATTTGTTAAATGCTTATTAGAATAAATTTGACTCTGGTCAGTTATGAACTCTGAAGGAAGCTGCATGGAAACTTCACCAAGGGACTTTCTCATTTCTTGGCTGCCACTCAATTCTCTTCCATAAATAATAACAATTAACAAGATTCTAGTTTCACCAACACCCCCATTAGCTTGTCACCATTGTGATGGATCAGATTCATCATTTTAGTAGACAGATGTTGAATGGTAATTTGCCAAGACAAGAGGAACAAGCAGACCAAGGAGGATCAATTGCAGGTATTGGCATTGCATCTGTTATGATATTAATTCTTGTCGTTATCATTTCTGTTTCCATCTGCAAGTGTTCTATCAGCTTAATCAACTTTCCTTCTAATAATCAACAAAATCCAACAACATCCAACTCATGTTCCCGTGAATCTGATACACAAACCCACCATGAACTTGTAGCCCTCCCAGTTTTTGTCTTTGGAGAGCAAACACCACCCTCAGCCCCAACGTTGCCACAATCATCATCATCATCATCTTCTTCTTCTCCTTTCGCGTTTTCTGATAAAAGCTGTGCAATTTGCTTGGATGATTATGCTCATGGAGAGTTCATAAGGGTCTTGCCTAGGTGTAAGCACATGTTCCATAAGGACTGCATCGATAACTGGCTATCATCAAGAACTTCAAGTTGTCCCATTTGTAGAGACCAAATCATAGACAAGAATGTGGAGTCTACAAGGATAGATTCTCATAATATGGCGGAAAACGTTACCGGATCATTTACGTTGTTTCCTGTCAGCAATAGCACGATACCCAACTGAACGGAGGAAATATGCTTCTTCTTTTTTCCTGGTTTAATTGTGAATTATGATAGTCTGATAGGTGTAATTCATGAGCCAGAAAGTTTTTGGATCTTAAGATCTATTATCAAAAAAAATTGTCATTAATGAGGTTTGATTGAATAAAAATCTCAACTTCTAGCGAGTTCTGTTCTAATAAACCTCGCACACCAACTGCCCTGTGAACAACTGAGCAGAGTTTTGGTTGGATGACAGCGTTCCTTGTTAAATTTGCTCTCTGTGTGTTTGTGTGTGTATTCTGAAAGAAAAACCCCATATCTAACAGCATCTAAGAACCACAAAAAAAATCTTATTCATATAATTAAATAAAAAATAAACTTCAGAAAATACCTACAGTATCGTTAGTAATTTCAAGATGTGTTTCTTGTTTATTATACTCTGTTGGATGGTTTCTTTGCTCAATATGAACTTGATAAATTTTCAGAATCATCGATTCCATGCCTTTGAGTTATAAAATAAGGAGCAATCCATTTCTAAATGACTTTTCTTTCTATTGCGAGTAGAATTTGAACACCAGTTTGCTGATAGATGGTACCATGCTAAGTGATGATTCCTTTTGTATCCCAAAAGAAGATTTCTAGCGAAGCAAGCCCATATGCTAACGAGCCATCGTGCTGGGCGGTCCTTGGAGTCGGCATCTTGTATTGAAATACTCTACAACTTCTTAACAAGATAAAGCCCGTGATTTGTCCGAATTAAGGTTAACATAAGTCAAGGCTTAGGCAAACGTTATTGACGTCGAGAATTAGAAGCTTGGTCACGCTAAGGTGTAATTTCCACTCTCTCTCCATCTTATCTAACACGCCTTTCAAAGTTTGCGGCGCCTAATGTGTTAATATTTTTTTAAAAAAATTAAAAATATTATTTAAATATTAAATTACATTATCACTCTTAATCAAATATACAATTAACAAAAAAAACCTAGGCTAAAAAACCGTAACACCACTTGCCCCAATTACTTGCATTTATTGGATTCAGCCTCAATTACTTATATTTATTGGATTCAAGGGCGCATGTATAATTTGACTATTTATAAAAAAAATTAAAATATTAAAATACCCCTATCTCTACTGTGTTGATTCTTTTATCCTTGGATATATTTTTGTTATTTTATTGTTATTAAAAACATTAAATAGATAAAAATACCCCCAACCAAATCTATAATAACTAATAAGCCGTATGAAAATACAAAAACATTACATGCTCCAAGACAAGTCTTTTTTTTTTTGGAAGGACATAGACGTCGTTTGACTATTGTAGTGAATAATGGATTGTTTATGTGGCTACAAGGAACCCCCCTTCATTTTCAGTTTTTTTTTTTAACAGTTTCATTATCATTATTATCATCGTTGTTGTTGTTATTACCACCACCACTACTATTATCGTGTCTTCTCCTTGGCAAAGAGAAATTTTACCATTTGACTATATCCGTATTTTTTTTTATCTTGGTATGACACGCACTACCTAGATCCTATTTGTGAATAGCTATGTCAAATATTCTACATCTAATTACCTATTATATTTAATAAATAGACTACATCTAATACATTTAATTTATATAATACATTTAATTTATATAATATTTTTATATATTTGATTTTTTATTCCATTTTATTTGAATAGAATTGAAATTTAAATTCGTTTAGAATTTAGAATGATCTACCAATATTATTATTATTATTCAAATAACAAAAGATATAAACTTGATTTGAAGAAAAAATTAAAGACCATAAAAATTAAAAACTTTGACTAAAGGACAAAAGAAAAGGATAAAAAACAAAAAAGATAAAAGACCTAATCAAAATTAGTATTATTCTTGTTAAAAAATAAATAAAAAGCATGATATGAAGGATAAAATTGAAAACCATAAAAACTCTGAAAAAATAGTAAAGGAAAAAAAAAAGAAATCAAGAGTAAAAGGACCAAAATGAAAATATTACTTATACAAATTAGAATTGAAGGATTAAATTAAAAAAAAAAAAACTTTAACATAAGGAAAAAGGACAAAGATAAAAAATCAAAACTCAAAAAACTGAATCTAAAACACCAACAAAAATAAGAACCAGAGTTGATTTTCTAGGGTAGGACAAAGAAATGAAGGGGAAAAAAAAAAGACTTACTAATGAAAAACCGACCACCTTTAGTAGACACACGCTAACAATAAAGGAAAAGGACACAAAGAAGAACCAAATAAGATGATGGAAACTCATTTTCCACCACCGGGAGACGCCACACGCACTGCCCAAAGTGTGTTGCATCTCCCGCACGCCAACAACTTTTTGCATTTAAAAATTATAAATTAAGTCATAAATTACGTTACTACCCTCAACCAAACAAACAATTATAATATAAATTACGTTACTACCCTCAACCAAACAACACAATTATTTTTTATACCAGAGATATTTTGATTCTTTTACTATTCATAAATATATTGAACAGATAAAAATATCTCCAAACAAATCTATAATACTTAATCAACTGTAGGTAAGCAATTTTTCTTTTGAAGGAAAAAAAAGTCACCATATTGTACTGGTGAATAAGAAAATGTGAGGGAGGCTAGAATGAATCCTCCTTTTGTTTTAGTTGTTTTCTTATTTTCATATATCTAATGATTTTTATATCATTGTTTAGTGAAATATTTTTTTGTTAAAGACTAACTCTAGTTTAGTACTCGGAATAGTAATTTCACCTATTTGGTAAACTAGATGAAAGCCAATAAAAATGGTTGTTTTTCGTATCTTTCTTTGCAACATGACATCATCTTTTTTATCTTTTTAGATAGCTTTTTATAGGATGTTGTATCCCTACTTGTTTTATAATCTTTTAAAATTTGATTGTTCCTTGTTAGCCATTCTTGACATTTCAAATTAACACATGTAAAAGAACTTATTTGAGTTACACTTTTCACCATCTCGCTTTCCATATAGCTTAAAATTATTGGTCCAGAATTAAATGAAAATAAAAGGAAAGGGTCAAATTGACCATTCGATCCTTATCTTAAAAAGGTCTTGAAGCCAAAGCCAATACGACTAGTTTTTATCCCTCTTGATAAGAGAGATCCCTAAGATATGTTATTTTCCTTTTCTATTACCACAATATCTTCTTGTATAGTTGTAAGATATTACTTTGCTTATTTGTATTTACTCTTTCCTATTATCTAGGATTACATAGTTGTAACTATTGTATATAATGGAAAGGCATCTCCTTAACATGGCAAAGAGGTTTTCAACCATATAGTGTTGTTTGTCAAACACTTTTATGGTATCATAGCTTGGTTCAGATCTTCACCATGGTTGATTCAACTTTTTATTGTCTAAGTCTTTTGCTCAACATAACGGTGCATATGCTCGTTATTAAACTTACCTCCTCTAATTACTTGTTATGGAAAAATCAATTTTTTTTCTTTGATTAAGTCTTTAATTAAACTAATTAAAAGTTTAATTAAGTTTTTAAACTTAATTAATTCTTCTAGTTTTGATCAAGTTGGATTTCAACCTCTAATCTTTTTTTTTCTTCTGTTAAGTCTTTCTCCAGCCCTTCGTGTTAAAATATCTAAATCTGATTATTTTAGTATCTTGCAGCTTGATAGTTTATCTCTTCATGTCCTGAGAATATTTTTAGATTTTAATTTTTTAAAAATAGTTTTTATATTTTAGATATGAACTTTAGAATCTTTAGTTTATAAAAATTTCATTTTATGATTTTTGAACGTCCTTAAGTTTATTTCATTCTTTATATTTAAAATCCTCTTGTATTTTAGTCTAGAAATACCTTCCCTTAAATGAAATTTCTATCTTTCTAAATAATAATAATAAAAATAAAAATAACTAGCTCGGGAAATAAAAAAAAAAAAAGCGAGCCCAGTAAGCTCATCAAGAAGTGAGCCCAATTAATATATTGAGTTCACCATCTATCATTTGACCCATAGTATTA
Source organism: Populus x sibirica (assembly GCA_019202695.1). Lineage (NCBI taxonomy): Eukaryota > Viridiplantae > Streptophyta > Magnoliopsida > Malpighiales > Salicaceae > Populus > Populus x sibirica. The sequence goes on along the minus strand of JAGMVL010000125.1, from coordinate 900,371 downwards.
TTAATTTGATTAATTTGTCAATATATTATTGATTTATGTATTTATTTGATTTTTATGAATTTCTTTAGATATTTTACATCACCCTAAATCTCCCCCTTGTTTTTTTTACTTAATTCCCATTTACACAAGTGCGTGGATGGTAATATATAAAACGCAGCCAAGGTGAATCGCATCTAGCCAAGGTCCCATTAATGTGAATGGCTGCCTAAGGATTAACATGAACAAAAAGAATATGTCTACACTGTTACTGATAGGGACTAACATTTACATGAAAAGTCTGTGCTTGAATTATAATTTTCCAATACAAAATGATGATCGCGGCTATACGTTGTCGAGGGAGGAGAAGAGATATAGGGATAGAACTCAAGATCAATCGAGGAAAAAACAGGGACACTTTGATGGACAAAACTAATTCATTGCCGACAAAGAAACGTGTAGGAGACAAGAAGATAATTTTAGGGTTAATGTCGCTTTCATGGAGCTATTACCATCGTGGATTCTTGGATATATACATGTTTGAATGACTTGGAAGATTGCCACTCAAAACAAATATTAATACCATTAATGGAATTCATAGTAGTGCTTTATATATATATATATAGCGGGTGCAAATAATTTTTTTTTAATTATACCCCTTGATGTTTCATTATTTCTTTTTATATTTACATAGTATTTGATAATCGATAATGATTTTTCCATAAAAATTTAAATTTTTTTAAAATTTTTGAATCGTTTTGTTGTACTGATGTCAAAAATAAATTTTTAAAAAATAAAAAATTATTATTGTGATATATTTTTAAATAAAAAATAATTTGAAAAGCAACAGTTACCACATTCTTAAACATCCCCGAATAAATACAAATCGTTTTTTTCCCTCTCTTTAGAAAGAAATGGAAATTTTTACGCATGTTGTATATAATTAATCTTGAATAAAATGTTCATGAACCTAATAGAACAGCACCAGGGACATGAACAAACGTTGAGTTGCTAGTCAAACAATCTTTTAATTATATTAGTATTTCGCGTAGGAAGGAAAACATATATGTATTACTAAAATTGAATGATTTTCCCCTTTTTTTTTCTTTAATTAACTGGCTTTTTGGCAAGGCAACATGATTGTGGTTTAAGGTTAGTACTTTGTTTTATTATATAGAAGAGATTTGAACATAAGAATCTATTGAAAACAGAAAACACAATAACAAGGATGGGACCGCAACCAAATTGCAGCGCCAACTGGTTCTTGTCCTGAGAATAATTCCGGGCCGGAGTGCCCCTTGAAAGAAAGTGACAGAGCATCCATGGAATCTGTTCATGGAGTTAGGTTTTTGGTGACTTGTTTGTCAAGTGACTCTTGTTTACTCCTTAAGGCTGTTGAAATTCATTCCACTATTCAATTATTTGACAGAATACAACATCAAATGACATGGAGATCCCATCCTCAACTTGATATATATATATATATATATATATATAAAGATTTGAATTATTGTTTTGGAGAATATTTATCATTAGTCTTCCAATAATAATTAGGCCAACCTATGTGCTATCTTCTTTCTTTTTCTTTTTTCAGTGAAAACTAATATTATTATTAATCATTAGTAGTTAGAGAAGAAATTAATCGAACTTAATTAATATATATCAGCCACAACAAAAGATTAATTTAACCATCACAATAATAAAGATGAGGCTAAATTTGACCAACTCTTACAAGGAGAATAAACAACTAAAACGAGTGTCCGTCTTTTTTTGGAATAATCTACCGAATATACAACTCTTTTTGCTACAATTTATAAGAAAACAATTTTTTTATTAGCTAAAGTCTATTTTAACGATGATCCAAACATTGAAAGGCTTGAAAATAAATTTGCCACTTGAACTGGGTAAATATCGGCAAAGTTAAGGGCAAAATTAGGATGAAATACAATTGATAAGTTAACTATTGTCCCCCTTGACATGTCATAGAAGTGAAGGTTGGCCATGGATGCAAGTACCTCGTCTGTAATGGACACATTCAAGGCCAATAATGTTGGGTTTTCTAAAACAAAGAGAAGGGAAAGGGAATAAGAATGCAGGCCTAGCCGGGCCCCACATGGCCCAACCAAGGTTAATAATGTTGATTTTTCTAAAACACATAAATACAATGGAAACAATAATTAAAAAAAAAACATATATATAATATAGGATTGTTTAGAATTTGTACGAAGATTATCTAAAAAATTAATTGTTCTTCTAAGATTTGATCAACTCTTCAAGATTAGGTTATCAAAAATCATAAGCCATCAAATTATTTGACTTCTAGCAATAATCCACTTAAACCACTAAATTAGAAATCTCCTAAAACTTTTTTAGATGAGAGGGATTGCTATATTTTAAGTACTAAATCTTTTTTGTTTTATTTTACTTATCTATATAGATGTATTTGATATTAAGAGCATGTGCAATACTTTAAAAAAAATATATGAGGCATAGAATTTTATTTTTAGAGAAAACTCGATAACACTATTAATGGTAAAACATCACTTTTCCCTCATGAAAAATATCACTTACATTATCTCAAGACAATTTTAGAAATCTATACAATCAAGTCCTTACTTGATATTTCTAAGTCTAGAATTGTAATTCTCTATATTAATTACATTTTATTCCTTAGTTTTTAAAAATTATTTACAATCAAGTCATACTTGATTAATCATCCGAGTTTAATTTCTTATCAGTGATTCTTAATTTATATGACCCATTAAGTTCCTAATATTTTGATCAAAATATAAATTACAATCCTAAATAAAAATAAAATTACATAAATTCAACAATGTAATTCATTATCAATTCCATAAATCAATTGATTTATATTTGAAAATCAAATGCATTGTCTAGTAAAGTGTTATGGTCTCCTAAATAAAAGAAAAGTCATATATAGTTTTATTTAACTTTTCAATAACCAATTTCATAATATAATTAATATTCATTCATTAAGTATTTTCTAATTTGGACATTTGAGCATGAAATATATTAGATATGTCAAATCATGTTTTGTTTTCTTAACATTATAGTCATTGATCATTGAAAAAGATTTGAAAACCTTTTCAAATCTTATTCCATCTTATACAAGGACTCACAATCAATATTATTTCAAAGTATATAGAATATTTTTTTCTAAATCATCTAGGAAAATGAATACTTTCTTGATTACTCAAATATCTTCATACGGTTTATGTTATATTTAATATCTATATATTTATTATCATTGATTAAGACAACATATAATTAGGATCAAAACATATCATTTTTTATATAAGATAACTTAATGATCTCAAGTCTAAGGATCATTTATATAATTATTACGAGAACCTTTATATACACATAAGTGATCTTTCTATGTAAAATTCTCATACGGGTCAGTGTAATATATATATCATTTAATAAATACTTATATATTAATTTCAGGTATCCCTCGTATCTTAATTTATATAAACAAATACTTCATTTAATAAAAGAAAGAAATAAACACCTCTTTTGAACGAGAAATAAAAGGTAGTTAAGAAGTAATAATAAACACTTCGTTGATGATTTAGTATGTAGTAAAATCTCTTAATTTTAATATAAATGATTTTAAAAAAAATATTAGACCATAAAAATACTGGACTTAGATTCATTGTATAAAAGTTTGTCCCAATGAAATGACATGACTATAAAATGAAGAAAAATATATATTAACAATTTGTAAAAATATATATATATATATATATATATATATATATATATGTAAGATGACCTCAAAAGATTTCAAAATGAAAAGGCGTAGAAATTCCAAAGGGAGAAAATAAAATAAAATAAAAAAACAACGCCCATGAAACCAGGTTAAGAAAGTATGCTTTGACCCGGAATTCTACATTCAAACATCAAAGATTGGAAAAAAAGAACATGGATTCTTCGGTCATAACATTATAGATGGTTTAATCAACAGAATTATGTCTGCTTTGAAAGCTTCCATGATATCTGGAATGCTATGTCTCCAAGAACTGTTTCTGCTTCCAATTTCAAAATCCCTATTTACAATTAAATAAAAACTGTAGGCGGCGAAAAACAAATGTTCTTATATATATGGCCTGTGTACTGGATTCATTTATTACGTCGAAACAAAACCTGTGCTGCATGAGAAATTAAATAAATTAATTACTGCTACCTTTTTTTACTCTTTAAGTTCTGCCATTGAATGTGCAACCTAATGATAAAGATCTAAATGGATTTCCAATGGGCTCATCTTGTAGAGACAAATTAAATTAATTCTATCCTTTGCAGTTTGCACTTGAATCAATTTGATTGGAGCAATAGCTAAATTCAATAAATTCACTTGTTGCTTCAAATATCCTTGTTGTCATCTGGCAAGCAAAGGGCATAAATTGGATAGAAGAAGAAGAAGAAGAAGACGAAGAAGACGACACATACCCATCATTGCCATTCCACATTCAAGATTTTGCCCTCTCCCTCTCCCCCACAAACTTAAAAAAATCAAAATATCAAATTGGACAAGTCATTGTTTGCTGAGTCATTCCCAGACCTCAAAACTCACCCAAACACATAATAACAGATAAGCATATATATATATATATCCACTTAACCATAGTTAGTTAATCTCAAACACACCTCTATAAAAATCCCAGTAACCCATCTTCCCTTTCAAAACCCAGAAACCACAACACTTTGTACCATACCATGCTCTCTCCCCGTCTCTCCACTTCTGCTCCTCCACGTGTAACATTCAAGCGACCGTTAGTAACAAACAGCACCACCACCACTCTCCCGCCGCCAAATCTGTCTCTCAAGAAACCTCAAGGCATGGCCTCATCTTTGTACGAGATTCTAAGGATTCCGGTGGGGGCAACAAACCAGGAGATCAAGACTGCTTACCGGAGACTGGCCAGGACTTACCACCCTGACGTGGTTGCCGAGGACCGGAAAGACACGTCTGCTGACGAGTTTATGAAGTTACACGCTGCCTATTCAACTCTATCAGACCCGGAAAAGCGGGCTGTTTATGATAATAAGCTATTTATAAGGAAGCAGCGGCCATTGACCACCGTGGGGTTTTCGGGCTATAGTGGCCGGACTTGGGAAACTGATCAGTGTTGGTAGCCCAATGTGACGAATCAAAAGATTTTAGTAGCAATCGATCAGAAATGCAAAACCCGATCAGTCATGAATATACAACACTAGCCGTGTACAAACATGGCTTTCAACAAGATGAGGGAGATGCTGAGCAAAATGGCGCCAACTGTTTCTGCATCCTTAATCGCGACTGATGCTATCAACTGTCGTATTAAATAGTTTGTAGATATTATATAATATTGTAAGTATACATGAGCAAAAAGTAATACAAACAAAGCCTGTAAGATTGAGTACAGTACTTGGAGGCATATCTTGTGTAACTGGAGATTATTAAAGTAATTTTCTACAAGAGCTGAAATTGTGCAGGGTGTGTTCAGTAACAGAGTTTTGCTCTGTTTTTTCAAGAAAAATAAAAGGAAAAAAAAACATGGAAAATAGCCCAATGTCATGAATATATATGTATATATTCATCTCTCTGTGTTTTTCTGCCCCAGGTTCTCTTCTCCTCTGCGCAGCAGTTCTCTTATTGACAAAAGAGAAGAGATTGAAGGCATCTGGGCAATCGTTATTTCCAAAGTAAGAGGAATTGGAGGTAGCTCCAGCAGAAAAGCAAAAGGGAAAGTGACCCAGGTAGCACGTGTGATTGATTTTGTAGCTCCAGTAGAAAATCACCCCTTTCTCTTAAAATCAACTTATATCTCTGTTTATTTTAATTTTGTAGCCCAGTAGAGGGCAAGTTTTTCTTTAGAAAACGACATAGCAAACTTGAATGTTCGTGAGCTTGATCCCACACTGCACCTTGAGTAAAGATTGATTTTGCATCTCATTAATGAGCTGAACTAGATTGCCAAGTTGCTTCACCCTATCTAGTCAAATTATAGGCCTCCTATTCCTCGGCAAGCAACGTTAATTTAAGGTCAAATGATGTCCTGTAACAGGTGGGTCTTGCTTTAGCTCTAAGATGTGCATCGGCGCTGGTGTGTTTACATGTGAAATGACAGCGGTCCAATTCTGTTCTATTATTAAGTTCCAGAAATAATATATTATATGCCATGCAAGTATTTGATAATCTTGTTTCTTTGTTCTTGGATAATCTTGTATTTTTCTCTATGAAATTAGTTCGCTTGATTAAAATTAGTAATTTATGAATAGATTGACAATTGTAATAATACCCTGCTGTTATGTTGCAGGTCAATGATAAGATGAGTAAGGTAATCCAGTGGTAAAAATTTAGAATTAAAGAATTTATTTTTTCTGTGGTTTCAGGTTTGAGCTCCTTGATTGTTAATATAATAACTACTAGAGACTTATATGATTATTAATTTAAAACACGTGAAATTAATTGAAGTACATATAAACTAGTCCGGAGATCCATATTAATAAAAAAAAAAAAAAAAAGGCTTAGGCGTTGCAACTTAAACGAAATTGGTATGTTCAGGAAAATATATTTCTCACGGGAAATTTCATGACGAGTGCTTACTTGCTGACAACATGGCAATCAATTTGGCAAGTTACGTGGGAGATGTGCCCATTTGTATATCGGAGGAGCCACGTGGGGGTGCCTTCATCAGAAGCGCTACTGCAACTTGCAATATTTGACTTAACTCTGCTTCTGGATGAGTGTTCTAGCTTTCAGATTATGACAGAAGGCAGGCAAATGGCCAATCAGCTGAGGCAGGGTGTGCCAGTAGCTTGCCACAAGCATTATGGCGACTTTTCCATATGGCAGATGCCTTCTTGAAAAGACAAACCTCTGCCTCAGGAATTAAGATAAGTTTGAGCCACTTTGTCAAAAAAAAATAATGAACTGTAGAAAATGAAAAGCTACTAGATAGCTGGAGAAAGGGACGGGCGGACGGACGCAGGATCACTCAACTGGCACCCCCAATCTGCGTGTACCAGTGGCAGTAATAGGCTTCCATTTGCAGGTCAAGTTGAACCTACTGGAAGAAAATTTTTAATATATGGCAGTAATAGACTTCCATTTGCAGGTCAAGTTGAACCTATTGGAAGAAAATTTTTATTTCATATATTCTCAAGTTGACTACGCCGCAAGACATTAGTATATGGGAGAAGATTATACATATACAGGAGTAATTAATTTCTGTATTTTTGACGGGAATTTGATGCCAAGAGTCTCGTGGTCTTCAACTTATTATTTTCCTCTTCAATGTATGTATTAACAGAACACATGAAACGCCTTTTCAAAATACCATAGAGTTTATTGTGTACATAGACATAGAAAAAACTATTCATTATTATAGTAAAATTACACTTTCATTCTTTGAAGAAAATCTTGGTTGTCTTGATTCTGAGGGTGGTTTTGTCTTTTTCAAAAGCCAATTATTCATTAAATATCTGTTTTTTTTTTTTTTACAATACAATACTTATTTACCCACTCTAAAAAACAATTGAACAGTTAACCAAGGATATTTATTGATTTATATTTTTTACAAAATTATACATTGACTTTTATATCTTTAGAGTCGGAAAAAAAAGAGGCAACAGTTCAAGGGTGATTTTATCTTTACACTTAAGTATTGTTTTTTGTTAATACTAGAAACATAAAAGCTGTTTTGGACTTTTTACTCTTAATAATTAATTTTTTAATCAAAAAACTGTAGGGATGTGCACTTCACGTGTTAGCGCCCACGCCTTTAGGCGGCGTATGTGGCTCCTCCCGGTGACCAAATGTGTTGTTTTGTCGTTTCATTAGAAGCGTCACCTCTCCATCTTCCTCCTAGTGCAGCATGTGATGATGGTTGATGAGCAGTTTGTCGATGACAGCCTTTTTTTTCTCTTCCAGAAAAAGTTCACACATGTCCTCTTTTCTTTTCATTTTTCAAGTTTGGTCCTTTTGTTTCTGATTGCTTATACTTCTCGTTCATGAAATGGTATTCACAGGATATGGGTTCTTATTCAAATAATATTAGTGCCTTGGGACAAGTTTCTATTATGTCACACTCCTATCAAACTTGTTTTGGCTTTCTAAGATTCATTGTCAATCTTGTTATGGGTTACGTGATTACGGGGTTCACATCAAAAAATTTCAAGGCTTTGTTGTATCTTGAAGGTATATTGCTTTAACTTTGTAGTAAATATAGTGGGGGCAATTGATACCTTAAATATAGTGACCTCTACGCCTCAAAGCTTGTTTGTTATATCCACTGACTTAACAAATCTAAGGTATTAATTTGTAACAGATGTTTGTTGCATTTTTTGGATGTTTTGCAGGTCACCGCCGGCAGGAAAGGGAAGAGGAGAAGAAGTTGAGCCAGACCCACCCGGATTCCTAGATTTTTACGGCGGCGCGTGGGTTCACGTACCGCCAGTGGCGGTGGCGCGTGAGAAAGACGTGCCGCCACTGTTCCCACACCCAGAAACCTTCCTCAACACTGTTCCTACAGTTGCAAAAGGCCTTCCCTGCAACTCTTGGAGTTTTAGGGGTTGTTTTGTAAATTTTAAATTGTTTAATGTAATTTTTATTTAGTTTTGAATTTTTATAATTTGTAGTGTGGATGTAACGAATAAAAGAAAAAAGAAAAAAAGAAAAATATAGTGAAAGGGAATGTGTTGTTTGTATTTTGTTTATGAATGTTTGGCATGATTAAACAGAGGTAGTTATTTTTGGACAGAACAAGAACAGGCTCCATTCTGCAAATGTGGTGCAATTTCCTTTCGGTCAGCCTTCCCGTAAAAGCTTTTACAGAAATGTTGGATTGTGTTGAGGCTCTTGACCATGTTTGCCCCCAATTTCTTCGGGCTGAGTCATTATTGGGGTTTGAACAAAGATGATAGGTCGGTTGGAAGGAACTTCCCTCAGAGTTATTTTTAAGTATTTGCTCGAGTAAGCTAGAGGCGAGTCAAGCTTTTCTTCAGAGACTCCAACTCTTCTTGAAAATGGACGTTACGACGAGCACACTCTTCATCTTTCGTGTTTTTCGCTCAAAATCGGGTGTTGTAGACTTGTAAGGGACCTACTTTTCATCCCGGTGCATGCATGACAAATGTATGAACATGTAATCTATATGATGAACTCGCCCTTCGAGGGGTGACATATGATCTTAACTCTTGCATGATGAAACAAGAATCTTGATTCTTGCCCAAACTCTACAATGAAAATTTTCTGAGTGACGGTCATTGTGACACCCACAAGTCTTGAGTTCAAGATGCTTCAAGAAGGGTTTGCCCTGAAGCAACTAAAAGTAGCACATACAACCTAAGAATATGTTCTATTCATTATATGAACATGGGTAGGTTTTCTACCTGATCTCAAGAGGGTCTCGTATCTGCCCAGTGATGATCTTCGTAAAGACAGTATATGGGCATTGCAAGAAATAGTTAAGGCACGTATACCCACCATTACCAAGCAGGCACTCAGATATGAGTTGGGTGTTTCACGCATCTGAACCCTGACCAATAGTCATAGGGCAGATCACTAGTTCCCCACCTAACCTAGAAGCTTGTGTGTGCTTTAAAAAATAAAGACATGTGATGCATGAGACAATTCTACAAAATGCATGGAAAATACATTAACAAAAAAGAGATAAAAAAGCAAAAACTTGAACACATCAAATATATAAAGCTTAGTCCAATATTGTCAAAAATAGTACCTTCCCTAGCGGAGTCGTCATTCTATCGCACGTCACCCGCGCGGCGTCGTTTGGCGATTTTTCATTTGTTTTATTTGATTTTTTGGGAGTCGCCACCTAGTATTTAATTGAGGGCTACTAGAAAACCCGAGTGTACTGGTTTTTTCAGAGATTCACGGGTAAGGGACTGGTTGTGGTTAGGGAAGGTATGGACCTGTTTCAGTCTTGTTGGTAAGCTCATAATGCCACAAGATTTTCTTTGTCAAATGAGCATTTCTTATTAATAAGATCATGTGTTTTCTTGTGTTTATAACATGCCTTTATTTTTGTTGTTGTTTCATGCAAATAACACATTGAGCATAACCTTTAAGCATGAAACCATTACGCCAAGAATCTTTGGGCGCGTTTCCCTTTTCTTTCAAAGTTATGCATGATCATACATGTTAATAAAGATTTTTAGAAATTCAAAGTTTAGTACAAAAATAGAAATCATGTTGGTGTTTGTCCAAAACAAACAAGTTCTGAAAATTCAAGTGATTCCTTAGAAAGGTAACCATGCACCTAGAAAACCTGGAAAAAAAACCATGAAGTGACTCCAAAGCTGAGTTTTATTTAAATGAATAATGAGAAATTACTTTGCATACTTGCATGAAAGCAAGGCTTACCGATCCTAGGTGCATGAGTTTGGAATGAAGAAAGACCATCTTTGATAATTCTTTAACGAGGCTAAAATATATCCTTTACAGTCCCTTTTTAAGCCTAATAACATTTTTTGGAAATAACCTTGGCTAGGATCACACCCCAGATTGGGGGCAAGTGCAAGAGACATAGAAAAAAACCTCAATGATTGAAAGTGCCCAAGCAACATTGGAGGGCATAAAAGAAAATTCTCAATCATCAAAAGTGTCCAAACAAAGCCTGAGGGTATGAAGAAAAATCCAAAGGATCCAAAACTTTTGAGCAAAAAAAAAAAACAAATGAGATGCTCAACCAAATGAAGAAAACAAAAACAAAGAGAAAGAGCCCAAGCCCAACACTGGGGGGCACGATATATAGACCATGTTGGAAAGACAATTCAAAAGACAAAAGGTCAGGTAACAAGCACAAGTGATCCTTTGTCTTAAAATCCCTTAAACACCTTTTGAGCCTACAAATATCATTTTCTTCATAACCAAGAGCTCAAGCCTACATTACGTGCCTAATCAAGCCCTTTCTAATCAAGGGCAAGCAATCTGGATCGGTAGGCAGTGCTTTCTCATGCAAACCAAATCATTATTCATGCAAATAAAATGAATGCTTTAAAGACTGGTTCTTTGAAACCCTCAAATTAAATCTTAAACCTTTTTGACCAACCAAGTGTCACTTCATATTTTTCACCAAAAGCAAAACAAAAAGTTTTCATCACTTCTAAAAACCTGTTCATAGGAATTACTTGAATTTCTTCAGAACAAGTTTTCTTTGAATCGACATCAAAATGATTTCTATGTCTGGAATAGCTTTAAAATTCCAAAAAAAAAAAAATCTGCATGAAAACAACTCCTTGTCAAACCTTCCTTCACATAGCCTCATCCCCAAACCCGAATTGAAAAAAGGAGTTACAGTCGGGGGAGAAGGAGGGTGGAGTATGGCTGGGGCTGTATTGTGGCTGGCTGTTGTGGTGAAGGAAAATCAAAAGCCCGGTGGCGGCGACGACTTCTTTTTGGTAGAGATAAGGAGTGGGCGGCAACTTTAGTGAGGAAGAAGAAAGGGTTTCGATTTTTAAGGTTTCTTGTGTTCTTTCAATTGTGCAAAATTGCCACCCTCTTATTGAATGTGTTGGAAACTCCTATTTATAGGCAAAAATGTTGCTAGGTTTTCAAACTTGGTCCCTCAACTTCTTTCCTTTTTTGTAAAATTTGATTTTTCTTATTTTTTTTTGTATTTTTTAGAAACGAGCAATATCAACGTCGACTCAATGAGAAAAATCAATGATTTTAAAAATAACATGTAAGAAGTCGTACGCGTTCGAATTGCACCACATTTGCAAAATAGAGCATGTTCTTGTTCTGTCCAAAAATAACTACCTCTGTTTAATCATGCCTTTAAAACTTCTTGATTTTTTGTTTAAACCTGTTTCAGTCATGTCGACGTTGATATTGCTTGTTTCCAAAAAATACAAAAAAATTCAAACGCATTCGACTGTTTGTTATGTTTTTTTGGATGTTTTGCAGGTCACCGCCAGCAGGGAAGGGAAGAGGAGAAGAAGCTGAGCCAGACCCACCCGGATTCTTGGATTTTACAGCGGCGTGTGGGTTGGCGGTGGCGCGTGGGAAAGATGCGCCGCCACTGTTCCGCGCCCGAAACCTTCCTCAACACTGTTCCTGCTGTTACAGAAGGCCTTCCCTTCAATTCCTGGAGTTTTAGAGGCTGTTTTGTAAATTTTAAATTGTTTAATGTAATTTTTGTTTAGTTTTGAATTTTTATAATTTGTAGTGTGGATGTAACGAAAAAAAAAAGAAAAAAGAAAAATATAGTGAAAGGGAATGTGTTGTTTGTATTTTGTTTATGAATGTTTTTTTTTAATGATAAAATTGCAAAGAATAAAGAAGAATTTAATATTTTAATTTGCTCACGGTTAAGGATTATGAACTTACACGTAAGTTGTATTTCTAATATCCGATGAAAGAACAAAATTTTTAAAACTTTTTTATCACATCAAAGCCATGAAGCAGCTTACCTCATGTAGGGTGCGTTAGGAATGCTAATATCTTCCCTAATCACAACCAGTCCTTTATCCTTGAATCTCTGACAAGATCAGTATACTCGGGTTTCCTAGTAGCCCTCAATTAAATACTAGGTGGCGACTTCCAACAAATTAAACGAAACCAACAAAAAATCATCAAACGACGTCGCGCGGGTGACGTGCGACAACAGAGTCCAAGATTATGGTGAATTAAGAGTTTGTGAAGTTAGATTGTTTTGATAGAATAAATTTTGTTGACAAGATCTCCTACATCCTTTACTCAAATATACCTGAAATTCCTGCATCTACACCTCAAGACAATAATTAGTTGAAGACAATTCATAAAAAATGAGATAAAGATGAATTGTTATGCAGATGTTATATCCTCAACAATTTTTCAGATCATCTATATGATCTTTTTACATCTATAAAGTTTTCAAATAAAATCTAGAAGTGACTAGAGTACTAAAACAAAACAAAAAAACAAGGTGTGGACAAATTTCTTATCATGAGATATTTTGGATTTTTAATTATTGATAATGTTTTTGTTATGGATCAAGTTAATGAGTTACAAGTTCTATTTTCTAAACTTAAAAACTTGAAAGTGGAAGTTCATGAAGCATTACAAGTTGGAGGAATAATTGCAAAACTTCTTTCTAGTTGGAATGATTACGGGAAAAAATTATTGCATACCATAGAAGAATTTTCTTTTAAGCATATTAAAAAACATTTGTGGATTGAAGAGGAAACCATAATTCATGTAAAGAAATTTACCACTAAATCAGCAACAAAAGGTGAATTATATTGAAGGAAATCAACATGGTCAAAAAAAGAACGCTAGAAACAAAAGGAGATTTTCTAAGGCAACAAAGAACTTTAAAACTCATGCAACCCAAGCAATTCAAAAAAAAAAAAGACATGTTACAATTATGGCAATAAATGGCACTACAAACATAAGTGTAGGTAAAAAAAAAAAAAAACAGAAGTAAGAAGATTCTAGCAATGTCCAGAATTTCAATAATGCAAATATGGTTGAACATGAAACTGGGTTAGTTGCAATGATTTCAAAGTTGCATATTGAAATGATTACTAAACTTCATATGGCTGCAAGTACCATGTCTAATGACTGGTGGTATGTTTCTAGTGCAACCATTCATATGCAACAATAAAAATTATTTCAAAGATTATGAAGTTATAGAAGTTCTAATGAAAAATTATAATGTTGCAAAGGTGATGGGAAAAAAAAGTGTTAAACAAAATTTTAGTTTAGGAAAGAAGTTGTTGGTTAATATCTTACAAGTACTAGATAAAAGAAAAAATCCCGTATCTATAAATTTGCTTTATAAGAAGGGTTTTAAAATTGTTTTAGAGTATGATAAAATTGTTTTGTCCAAAAATAGACTATTTATGAGAAAGGGTTACTCATGTGATGGAATGTTCAAAGTATTAATAATAAAGTTAATGTTTTTGTTTATAAGACTGATTTGTCTTTATCTTTATCTTTATGGCATGATTATTTGTCACTTGTTAGTTTTAGATAATTAAAATATATGATTAAATGTAATTTAATTTCTTATAAAAGTGAAGATAAAAGAACATATAAAATCTGCAAGCAAAGATGACTAGAAAGACTTTTTCTAAAGTTGAAAGAAATACAAATTTATCAGAACTTGTGCATTCTAACATATGTGAATTGAATGATATCTTAAATAGGAGAGGAAATGAATATTATATCACTTTTAGTGATGACTCTTCAAAGTATACTTATGTTTTTTTAATAAAACATAAAGATCAAGTTTTTCAAATGTTCAAGAATTATAAATTAGATGTTGAAAACCATAAAGGAAAAAAAATTAAATTTCTGAGTGATAGAGGTAGGGAGTATTTTTCCATGGAATTTTCTTCATTTTATGAAGAAAATGGAAATATAAATCAAACTAGTGCTTTGTACACACCTCAACATAATGGTTTGGCAAAAAAAAAAAGAATAGAACACTTGTTGATATGCTTAACTCTATGCTAGTAAATGCCAAGTTGCTTACTAATTTGTGAGGGGAAGATTTACTTACTGCTTATTATATACATAATAGAATTCTTTCCAGAAAATTAAAAGTTTCTCCATACAAATTATGGAAGAGAATAAAACCAAACTTAAATTATCTTAGAGTTTAGGGTTGCCTTGTCTTTTATAGAGTTCTGGATCCTAAAATGATGAAATTAGGACCTAGAGCTTTAAAGGGCAATCTTGTTGGCTATGTTAAAAATCCAAAAAATATGAAATATTGGATTTGAGTTCTAATGTAATTGTGGAATCTGGAGGTGTTAGTTTATTGAAAATAAATTTCAAATTGGTTCCAACGAAAATAATGAACAAATCAATAATTCTAAAATTAAAATAGAGTCAACAAATAATGCAGGATTTGATCCAAATTCTAGAAATAAAAGAATTGAAATTGATCATCATATTAAACTTAGGAGAAGCCAACATGCTAGAAAAAAAAAAGAATTTACATCAGGATTATATATCTTCACAATCTATTGTTTTTTTTAGTGGAATGCAATATAATTGATGTGGTTAATAAGATACCAATCTTATTAATAGTAGAAGATGATCCTAAAATATACAAAGAGGCAATGATATCTCGAGATGTTGCTTTTTTTTTATTTTCACTTGACGGGTTGACTTTTGAATTATATAAATATATTGGTTCGAAGATGTATAATGTTAAATTCTGTAAACATATTATTTTGAAAGATTGTTATTTTCCTTATAAATATTAGATGTAATATTTTATGTAACAGAATATAAAATATTTTATTTATCTTTTTATTTTGAAAAACCTATAAATTAATAACTCGAAGAAGCAGATGAGACCAACCACTTATGAATTAAAATTCAACTACACAACCAGGATGGTAGAGGAAGAATCAAGGAGATATATAGAAAGGCCACGATTCTTGTGTAATAATAATAATAAAAAAAAGGTCCAACTCATTACACTTGTTCATCCTCTAATAAATACATATACACCCACTAAAAAAAACATTTTTAGCTTATTTAATATCTATGTGTATATATATTCTGTCTTTATTATAAACGTAAACTTCATCTTAACATAGAATTAAGTCGACTTCGGCACACAGAATTACTCATGTTCGTCTTCATTTTCTCTTGTTTTTATGGCATATTAAGCTTCTTGTAGCGTATTAGGATTGATTACGCAGATAATTATGGAATAATTATAGGAGGGAATCACGACTTTCCAGGTTTTTCTAACTCCATGGCATGTGGAGGTCACCATCCATCGGTGACAGCTCTATAATAATGGTTTTGTACCGGAATTTGTGACTGTTCTGGCCAATTACTCTATCAATTATCTGTGGAAATTGATCCTCCAATGATAGTGACAAGCTCTGACGAGTTCCACAGAATATTATCCCCTTGTCTCGTAGTGGCTTCTGACTGCTAGTGTTAGTTTTCAAAAGTGTATGAAATTGTCAAGATCACATGCGATGTTTTTCCAAGGATTGGAAGCATCTTTCTACTTCTGACTGTCATTTTTGCAGGCCCCACGAAGCTCTATCAAGAAGGCCACTTTGCAGGGGCCATCTTTCCTTCATAATCCATCAGGACTTGTCCAAAGGCTTCGAATTTATGATACACCGTACTATTATTCATCAACTGCAAACTTAGGTACGACTCAATATTGATATTATAGTGGGAGTAAATTTTTTAAATATTTTTTTATTTAAAAATATGTTTAAATAATATTTTGTTTTTATTTTTTAAAATTTATTTTTAACGTTAGTATATTAAAATGATTTAAAAACATAAAAAAATATTAATTTAAAATCAAAAAAATTTAAAAATACTATTTAAAAAAAATATTAATTAAAGCAAGTTTATTTCTCTTGCGTATGTGATTTATTGTGAAATATTTGAACGATAAATTAATAGATAATTTTAGAAGTTAAAAATCAAATTCAAAAATAATTGGCCAAAATTAACATAAAAGTAAAAACATAGTCTTTTTGTATAAAGGTGTGCAAAACTTTTATTTGATCCCTCAAGGTTTATTTTTTTATTAATTGATCTATATTCTTTTAGATTATTATAATTTGATTTTAAATTTTATTTTTATCATGTCTAGGTAAAAAAGAGGAGAAAGAAAGATATATATATATATATATATATATATATATATATATATATATATATATATATATATATAAAGAGAGAGAAAGATTAATGAATTTTGCCTACCAATAACTTTCATTTTGTTATTTATGAATTCATCTTAGAAGAATTTGAAAAATTATATATATAAAAGGTGATTTCAAGTTTTAATTATGCTAGAAAAGGTGGATTGGTTCTCGAAATTTTTTTATTTGATTTGATTTTAATTTTACTTTTTTATATTATATTTTCTAATTAATTTTTTTATGCACTTATAAAAATAATCGAAACTTCATTTGTTTTCTTTATAATTTTTCTTACAAATGATGATAATTTTTATTAAAAAAGTCATGCTTTTGATTAAAGAAAAAGAAGCACGTCTTATTTTAATAAAGAAATGCATTTTTTTTTCTTACTTGATTTAAATAATTTGAGTTTTGGCATGTCTTATTTTAATTTCTCTAAATATTTGTTCAAATAATAATATTGTTAATAAAAAAATCATTGTTACTTCAAAATTAAAAAAAATCAATAAAAAAAAGAGTTGTTACAAGAGAAATACATTTTTTTTTCTAAAAATTTAAATAATTAGATTTCTTACAAATATTTTTATTAATTACCATAAAAAATTAAAGAATTTGTTCCTCTTAGATTTCAAATAAATAAGTTATATTTACACAATACATTTCTAAGAATGAAAATCAATGCACTCAGTGACAAGAGTTAACTTCCAAGATAAATAAGAGAAAGAAAATAAAATGATAAAAACAATTGAGGTAAAACATTGATATATATGTTCATCTATCTTTTGTTTTTTCAAATAAAAATCTTGTTTTAGTAATCAATTCAAGAGTTGTTACAAGAGAAATACATTTTTTTTTCAAAACTGAAATCATTAGATTTCTTACAAATATTTTTTAAATTACCATAAAAAATTAAAGAATTTGTTCCTCTTAGATTTCAAATAAATAATCTATATTTACATAATACATTTCTAAGAATAAAAATCAATGCACTTATTGCGAGAATTAACTTCCAAGATAAATACGAGGATACAAATAAAATGATAAAGACATTTAAGGTAAAACATTTACATATGCATCTATATTTTGTTTTTTTTTTGAAATAAAAATCTTGCTTTAGTATTTAATTCATGTACTTTTCATAAATTTGTTTCATAAATTGTTGATAGTAAATAAAAAAACATGATTATAATTAATTAATTAACAATAAAAAGAATAAAGGGATGTTTTATCAAATCACTTCGATTTTATATATGTTTATTATTTAATTCCTTTCTTGTTAAATAATAAAAAGCACAAAGACATTTTAAAGAGAGTTTCTTAAAATTAGAATGCTAATATCTTGCCCCGAATTATAACCAAAATAATATAGTCCGGGCCTTCCGTTTTACGAGGCCTCCTTACTGGCCTATATGTGGCTAGAAAGAAATCTAGCCCAATTTAAAATAGTTTGCTGTCACCCTTCAAGAGAAAGGCTTCGAAGCCCAATTTAAAATAGTTTGCTGTCACCCTTCGAGAGAAAGGCTTCGAAGCCCAATTTAAAATAGTTTGCTGTCACCCTTCAAGAGAAAGGCTTCGAAGCCCAATTTAAAATAGTTTGCTGTCACCCTTCAAGAGAAAGGCTTCGAAGCCCAAGTGAGGATATTTCAAAACACAAGGACTTTACTTCCCGAAACCTATGGCTGGAGCTGGATCACAGTTCATTGTTGAGTTACCTTTACAGTGAACTTTTACAGGACTCCTCAAATCATGGGTAAATTAAAACTATAGATTTCTTCACTGGACTGCTCGAATTATTAAGCTTCCTGAATATTACCTTGCAGTTTGTTTAATATTAATTTAGACAATTTCCCATATATTATCGTAAATATGCAATGTTTATACATACAAAATAAAATAATTAAAATGGTCTGTGAATTTTTTATAGGTTATTTAAATGGGAGTGTTTGTCTACGATGATAGATGTTGTTTTTTAAAGTTTAAAAAATTATTTAAATAATATATTTTTTATTTTTTAAATTTTATTTTTGATATTAGTACATCAAAATAATTTAAAAATACAAATTTTTTTTTTAAAAAATTCAAATAATAACAAAACAATGTTGTATTGAAACTATACAAGTTCAAAACCAATCTATTTCAAGTTGATTTGATTAACTTGAACTAAATCCATAAATAACCTTTCTCTGAACAATGTTGTATTGAATTGGCCCAATCATATATTATGAAAATTTCAAACCCAATCAACTCAAAATACTTGGAAAATGGGTCGGTTGGGTGTTGTACGGATTCGTTTGGGGGGTTTATCCAATTTTAGGGGGGAAAAAACAATCTTTTTAGCAAATTGGCTTGCTAATATATTTTTGAAGTCAGCTGGCACCTTGATTTAGTGCCCCTTCCCAGAAAATTCAATTATTTTTTTTATTAAAATTTAATTTTTTTTATATATTTTGGATCGTTTTGATGTGCTGAGCTCAAAAATAATTTTTAAAAAATAAAAAAACATCATTTTGATGCATTTCAGCACGAAAAGCACTTTGAAAAACAACCGCAACCGCACTCCCAAACACGCCAGCATGCATATTTGGTAATGTAATTTAAAATATTTTTTCAAAATATTTTTCATTTAAAACATATTAAATGCTATTAAAAGAATTAAGAGGGTGTTTGTTTTTGCGGTTCAAAAATATTATTTTTTCTTGAAATTAATTTTTATTTTATTTTTTGGATTGTTTTGATATATTAATATTAAAAAATATTATTTTGATGTATTTTCTAACAAAACAATATTTTAAAAAACAACCGCTACCACAATTTCAAAAACCATCTAAATGTTTATTTGGTAGTGTAGTGAGGTGTAGTTTGTTTATCTCTAACCACTATTTTGAAGATGTTTGATTATTTAACACACATGAATCCCATTAAAAATTCTCTTTTAAAACCATAGTTATGAAAAAACTATAATTAAAACTTTTTTAAACTATAATTATAAAAATTACTACAATTAACAAATAGCTTTGAAAAGTTGCGGCTATCTCCGTAGTTTTTGAAAAGCAACAAATTATAGCCATAAAAAATAACACATTGTGTATTTAGAAGTGTGGTAGCAATTATTTTTCAATGTGCTTTTCATTCTAAAATATATTAAAATAATATATTTTTTATTTTTTTAAAATTATTTTTGACATTAACATATCAAAATGGTTTGAAAATATCAAAAAAAAATTAATTAAATTTTTTTTTTTAATTTTTTCAAAAACACTTCCAAAATACAATGCCAAACCCACCATTAAAACTTATTTTAGCTTTTAAAATATTAATAAACACTTAAAAGCCATAGCCACAATCAAAATGATGATCCCCGCACTAAATGCATGTGAAATTGCCTTTTCAAATTGATGATTTTCAAGTTTTTGTTGATGACTTTGTCATCTTTAAATCAAAACCATCACAAAAATATATACAAATCATCAATTTGATGTTTTTTTTATATATATATAAAATATTTTTAAAAAAAATCTAAAAAAATTCACTTTAGAAAAATAGAACATAGAAATGCAAGATTCAATAATGATATTGCTCTGTATTTTTAGTTTTAACTAATGATGCTAATGTTGATAAAATAGATGTTTCCATGCCATTTATAGTAACGAAGAATTAGCAAGTCTCGAGCGGGGATCAGCAGAATATTTCCTCCAGGATGTAATTGTCTCTACCTTCCTCTGTCATTTTCAAGATTTCACCACAAAATTCTAGACTACAGGCGATGCCACTGCAGTACAGCATAACAACCCAAATGTCCTGCAGGCAATAATCCACATAAAAACAGTGATCTGGGCCCAACAAGCAGTGATAATATATCCTCCATTAGCATCAACTTGATAAGCTATCCCTTGTATAAGATCAGTGAAGAGTGATGATGATCTCTGCTCCTCCTCGCAGTATCTAAACATTTGGTTTCATTTCCATGACAGACTGCTCTTGCTTTGGAATTTTACAGTAATATGGGTTTTTGGCCTTTCGAAGTGTGGAATCGGCAACTAGCCGGAAAATGTTAAACTAGTACTTGGCA
This sequence comes from Populus x sibirica, assembly GCA_019202695.1. Taxonomy (NCBI): domain Eukaryota; kingdom Viridiplantae; phylum Streptophyta; class Magnoliopsida; order Malpighiales; family Salicaceae; genus Populus; species Populus x sibirica. Next base: position 879,679 of record JAGMVL010000125.1, on the reverse strand, counting down.
TCCATAAAGTCACGCTTCCTTCTCAGTGAGAAGGCAGTTGCTTCTTTAATTTGCTCCTTTTCTTGGATCAGCCAGCAGATAGACCATATTATTAAAGCACCAATTTAGAAGGGAAACTTGGAGGAAAGGGAACAGAGCAAACTGCTAAAACATAATGCAGCTGCTGAGCAAAGAACAATACAAGGCCCAAATTAATAGAAAGTTCGAAACTTTCAAACAAACGACAAATCCCTAGAAAGAGATACTCGTGCATAAGGATCTGTCAACTTGATAGAGCTGAACTTAGCACCCTACTCTTGAGTCTTATTAGAGCACAGTACTAACGAGGAGGCTCAAGAAACTTCCTAGCCATGCAAGAAGATATATTCTTTCTATTTTGTATTTTTTTTGTTTGTACTAAGGTTAGTACATGTATACACTTATAATCTATCATAAACACATTGAATGTAATGAAACAAACTCACGGCAAAAAAGCTAAATATTTTCTATTAAATTCTCTTTTTTCTTCTATGTCTCTTCTTTTTCTTTCTGTTTTCTTAATCTTATATGGTATCAAAACCTTACTTAACAACATCAATAACTTCCCTAGATAATCTCTCTTGCAGTTTTAGCAATCAAGAACATCAACCCACCTATACTCCTCCTACCACCCTACAAATTACAACAACATCCTCATTGTTGTCACTTTATAATATTCGTCATTATATCTCTCTAAAACTAAAGAATGAAAACTAGTTGTAGAAAGCTCAAATCAAAGCATTTTCTTATTGACCAAGGCTTATATACTTCATTGATGAATCAAAACCATGCCCACTAGCCCTCCTTACTGTAAAGAATGCATCCACTACTATACCATACCCATATTACATGCATTAGATTAAATAAAATCAATTGATAATGAGCACTTTAATTGCATCTTTGTCTGCTGATGTATTATATCATGTGATTGATTGTTAGACCTCTCACTCTATTTGGATAATCCTAGAATTAGCCCTAGCTTCACCTTCGATAACTCAAATTATATCTCTTTACTCAAGTCTTCTTGAATTACGACAATTCCTTGAAGAATCAGTTTTGGCTTATCTACATAGTAGAAAAGCATACAATGATAAATTGACAGCAATTAATAAGCCACTTCCTCTCGTAAACTCTAACATGTATTTGTTCAAAGGTCAACAATTAGAATTTAAGGACATAGTGATCACCTTAATGGCTTAATCCAAACTTATTACCTTCTTAAGAGCTAATAATTAACTCTTAAACTATGAATTCTCATACAAAGATAACTTTTTTATGATCTCCATCGGATCCACATCTATTGCTGATGTAACTATCCCTTCGACCATTATTGCTAGATAGTCCATTTTTATTGGCAAATGTAACAACTTTAACTTTAGTTTTTTATATGGTCAGAATGGTCTTTTCAATAAAGGTAAGATATAAATTAGAAGGTCACTAAAACAAAAGAAACTTGAGCCAGTGGAATAATTCAGGTTGAAATCAACCATGATAAGACAACCGAAACTAGTGTTAAATCTATGATAACTATAATCATACTGCATATCAAGTTTTTTCCACTTTTTATGTTTTGGTTCTCTTATTAGAGGAAACTCTTTGGCCTTTTCAGCTTTAGGTCCTCTACCTTCACCCAACTTTCTTTTTCAATATTTTATACAACCATTTCTTTTTTAATCTTGACTAATCATAACATCCTGAAATCAAGGTAATATATCATATAATGCTAGACATTGCTGGACTCACTCAAATGAAACCCTACACTAACTTCAAACAAGTTAGAGTAGATGATGGTAAGAAATTTAATATTTTGTACCTTGGTTATACTTTAGTTCATACACCTTAATGTCCTATAAAACTATCTTCCATTTACATGTTCCTAATAACATAAAATTCCAACTTATGTTTATCAATTTGCTGATAATGATGCTTTCTTTAAATTTTATAGTCACTTTTGTCTTGTCAATGATCGAGTTTCTAGAGCTATCCTCATATCCATTACACCAGCTTAGGTACCAACCCTCTATATCCAGTCCTCAACTATTCTCTATCACAAGAACTACCCTTGAAGTATGACATCAACATCTTAGTCATCCACACTTTTGCATCTTGTATTGAATTCTCCTTAATTAGTCTCTTTTGGTTTCTTCCTCTTTAACAAGTATAGTCGATGTAATTTAGGTTCGTCAAAGCATGTTAGTTCAGCTCCTTTAAACTTAGTTTTTAATGATGTTTGAGGTCTCTTACTGACTTGTTTGGTGAATGGATACAAGTACTTTTTTTTTATAATTGTTTTTCTAAATATATTTTGGTTTTTCCACTACTCAATTAATATGAGATTTATGAAGTTTTTATTTAATTTTAAAAGTTAGTTGAAAATTAGTTTAGAACTTGTATATAACAATTTCAAAGTGACTACAAAGGGTATTTATAAAACTAAATTCCTATTTTAAACATGTATGCATTTCTCATCTTATTATTTGTCCTTATACACATTACTATAACAGGTTTGTAGAACACCATCATCGGTATATTGTTAAAACCAACTTCATTTTACTCAAATATGCTTCCCTCTCATAAATTTTTTGGCCTTATACCTTCAAAACTATTGTTTTTCTTATCAACTAAATGCCTACATCAATTCTTCAAAACCAATCTCTTTTTTTAAAAACATTTAAAATGACAACCTAACTATGTATTTTTAAAGGTTTTTGGTTGCTCATGCTTCCAATTTTTGCATCGATATAACAAACATAAACTTGATTTTTGTTTTACCTCGTTTATCTTTTTTGGTTATAGACTAGATCATATAAGATACTGTTGCATGGATCCCTACCCATCGTGTTTATGTCATCTATCATTTTACATTTTATGAGTATTCCTTTCCTTATATAAAGTTCATTTTATTATTTTCCACTCCATTATCTCAATGTTTGCTTAATTATCCTTATACCATTTATTTTTTATTGATTAGCATTCTTGTCTTTACCCTATTACCTTGTCTTTCTATGTTGTCCTCTACCTCATCTCTTAGTTATAGGGCTCTTTGTAGTGTTCCATATCGAGTCTCTTTTTCAGCCTTTCCATTCCTATTCCATCTTCAACATAATCTTGTATCATCTCTCATCATTCATCCATCTAAAAAATGTTTATCATTACTTTTTATTTTAACATTGTCATAGAAAACAACTCTCTCAGTTCATCCTTTTTTTTTGAATTTGTCATCTTACATTCTTATCCATACTTACCTTATAACCCTTCAACCATGTTAGCTCAAACACTATCATATCCCATGTTTTTCCTTGGCTAAGGTTGTTTTACCCTCTTTATTTGAACCTACTTGTTAAATTTAGTCATTTGTTTTTTTTATCCTTCTATAAATATTACTGGCTACAAGTGGATGTATAAGATTAAATAGAAACTTGATATGTCTATTATATGCTATAAGCCTAGTTTAGTAGCCAAGAGGTATGATCAATAAAAATATATTAACTCTGACAAGACTTTCAGTCTAGCTATCAACTTGGCTACAGTTCAAATAATTTTGGCTATTGTTATTTTATAGGATATGTCTATTCATCAATTTAATGTTTATAATGCACATCTTAAAACTAATGTTTACATGCAATAACTTTTGGGTTTTATTGATTCTTACCTTTTTTTTTTATGTATACAAACTTTATAAGGCTCTCTATAGATTTAAATAGGTATCACATGTATCATTTGATTGACATCACTAATTTTTGTTACGTCTTGACTTTCGTAGGTTTAAATTGAAACCTCACCTTTTATATATAATACTAAAATATTATTATCTATATTATGGTTTATATTGATGATATCCTTCTCATAAGTAATTATCCATATTATATGACTTATTTGATTGCTCATCTTGGTGTATAATTCTTTATTCTAGACTTGAGCATCTAAGTTACTTTTTTTTATATTGAGATATAATATACTTCTATAAGCTATTCTTTTCTCAATCTCGTTATGACTCTAACATCATACACGGGGTTGGCATGTCTTAATGTAGTTTCCACAATAATATTTATTGGTTCTCATCTTTCCACCACCTCTGATAGTGGTTTCATTATTCTAACCCTACTTTATATTGTTAAGTGATTTTAGCTCCTTAGTATCTTACTTTTACATGGCTAGATATTTCTCTCATTGTTATTAAGGTATGTATGCTATATATAAGGACCATTAGTTTATGGTTAAACGTATCTTATGTTATGTTCATGATACAACTCGTTTTGTCTTATCTTTTAATACCTCTTATGATCTCCTACTACATGGTTTCAATGAGTTTTATTGGGTTGATAATGTTAATGATAACAAATCTATGGGTGCTTATGCTATCTATCATGGTCATGACTTTATCTTTTAGGAGTCTAGTAAGCAAAAACAATTACTCAATCTTCTTTGAAGTTTAATAAGGCTATTACTAATATTGCTATTGAGTTTTTATGGCTCTTCTCTTTATTGTTTGAAATTTTTTATACATCATCTTCTCCACTTATCTTATGATATAATAATTTAAAAGCAACTTATCATATGTTGTCACTCTTGTTAATATGCATATTTACAAATAAAAATGATTAAAAGAACATTAAAGTTGTTTTCCTAAATCATATGTTGTCACTTTAAGAATGACCTTGTTGATAGGATAACGATTTACTGTATGATAAAAAAAAAGAATCAAAAACATATTGATAAAGGCATCTTTCAACTCACTGATTCATGTTCATGTTTAACAAAAGAAAACCATAATTCATCAAAATAACATGCAATTTTTTTGTATATATATTTCTTTATGTCTTATGTTTTTTTTATTATATATGTTATATGAAAACACCCCTACTGTATAAAAAAAAAACACATTTGCAATGCATATTCATATGCAAAAGCGCATCATATCAAAAATTAAACACACAAGAAAATCAAACGTTTACAGACAAATCACATCTATATATAAGATTATCGGCGCACGTACACATAAAATCAAACATGTAAAATCATATAAAATACCAAATCCAATATTCAATAACATGTTAAAATTATTCAAAAATTAATATAGGGTTCAAAATGGGCTTTAGGAGAACAAGCCTCTAGAATATTGAGGTAGCACTAGTGCGTGGATCTATATGCCACTATTATTGCTGGTGTGCAGATCCATGCATCACCATTGATGGGTCATGCCACCTATCAGATTTGAAACACCACCCTTACCTTGTCATTTCTATAATGGTGGTGTCGATCATCGTTGCTTGATGAAAGAGATTCAACCAAAAGAAGTTTTAATTTCCTTTTCTTTTTCTCTTTTTTACTCGTTCTGTTTCTTCTTATTCTCTCTCTATCTCTCTCTCTTGTTTCTTCTTCTTTAACAGGTGGTTGGATGGTCTATTATGGAGGAGTTATTCCTATGTCACTAAAGTTATGAACTATCAAGTAATGGAGTTGTGCTGCTACTGTTGGCGTTAAGAAAAGTTGGACTTTCAGTGAGTTAATGCTAATTTTGTTGTTATTGCCAATGACGTGAGGCTATCTTGGTATGGTGATGGGTGGTCGATGTCATGAGTAGTGATATTTGGAAGTTGTAAGGGAGTGGCTAGGGTACTTCATGTGGAAGGGGGGAAGAAGATGAAGGGTTTTTCTTTTTCTCTCTCTTTCTTTCTTAGCATACTTTCTTCTCTCTTTCACTTTATTTTTTTTCTTTCAAATATTTTTGGCTCTCCTTCAATGATGGCTAGTTTATTTTTTTTTCCACATATCTCCCTTCTCTTCTCTTTATTTTTTATCCTATGATGATTAGGTTTTTTTACACATTCTTTTTTTCTCTAAAAATCTTACCTTTATTTATAGTATTTTTTTTTATTTTCTCCCAATTACTTGGGGAGAAAGGAACCAAATTTCACTTTGGTCCCTTTTTTTCTTGTTTTGCGTTTCACTTATCGACCTTTTTTTAATTTAATTTTTATCATTTTTTTATGTTTTGACTTTTTTCTCGAAAAGATGTCAACAAGAGGAAAATTGTCAAAAATTACAAAATAGGCATATGAATGGTTGAAATGAGTTGAAAATAATTTTTTTTATTTTTTTTTATTTGTAAAAAATATTTTGAAAATGAGGGATAAATTTTGGGTTATGACAAGATATGTTACGCTTTGATTCTGACTACATGTCCTAATCAAGGGTAACAAATGTATATATATTAGGTATAACATAAACTATATGAAGCTATTTAAATGATCAAGAGAAGATTCATCATCCTTGGTGAATCATTGAAAATGCTACTCATACTCATGTTCACAAATAATATTGACTGTGAAATTCTTCTGCAAGGTAAAATGAAATTTAAAAAACATTCAAATCTTATTCAAAGAATCAATTATTATGGTGTTGAGAACAAATATGATTCATATAGGGGATTACAATTCTACAACTAGAAAAATAAAGTATAGATTTGATTGAATAAAATTCTAGAATTGTCTTGAAATAATTTATGTGATATTTTTAGGAGGCAAAGTAATATTTTATTTTATTTATATGGTTTTCAAATTTTTTTTCTATAAATAGAATGTTATGCCTCATATTCTTTGATGTAGGACTTGATGTGATCAGATAAATAATTATAGAACATATGATGTAAAAAAAACTTGAAAATATAAAAAGAAAGAGCTAGCATTTAAAAACATAACAACCCTTCTCTTCTAAAAGGATTTTAAGAGATTTCTCACTAGTGGCTCGTGTAAATTACAATTAGAGGCTAAAAACTTAAACAACTTGTGGTTTGCAACAACCTAACCTTGAAGAAATTGATCAAACTTAAAAAAAAATCTAAGCTCTAAATAGCCCTAGATTGTGTAATGATATCCTTGGAACTTCTAAAAAAATAATTTAAAAGATCTTTTATTTTTAGTCAACCACCTCCTACTTCTCAACCTATGGTTAGTCATGCTAATAAAGGTATTACTAAGACCCACATTATTCATTCATTATATGTTTTGTATGCTTGACCATGGTTTCAAGTATATATTACTGTAAAAGAACCTTATGGATTTAAGTCGATTGTCAAACATTCCGAATGGCTTTCAGTTATGGATGATGAAATTATTAATCTCAAACACAATAACACATGGTGTTTAGTTCCCCACCCACATGATCATAATGATGTGGGTTGCTAGTGGATCTTTAGAAAAATTGCTAGTGGATCTTTAAGAAAAAAAACTTTGAGTAGATTGTTTTATAAAACACTATAAAGCTTGTCTTGCGGCTCAAGGTTTTTCTCATAAATATGACATTGTTTTCATTGAAACATTCAATCAAGTGGTTCATCGTACCGCTATTTCAATTATCTTGTCTCTCTAGTGGATCTTTAAGAAACAAACTTTGAGTAGATGGTTCTATAGAACACTATAAAGCTTGTCTTGCGGCCTAAGGTTTTTCTCATAAATATGACATTGTTTTCATTGAAACATTCAGTCAAGTGGTTCATCTTACCACTATTTGAATTATCTTCTCTATTGATGTTATGCATGGCTGATCACTTTGTCAACTTGATGTTAAAAATGCATTTATGTATGGTTTTTTTTTTATAGAAAAAGTTTATATGAAACAACCTGCGAGATACATTGATCTCTAATTCCCTTCTCATGTTTGCTTACAACGTGCTTTTATGGTCCAAAACAAGCCCTACGGGCATGGTTTCCAGCATTTCAGTCAGTTTTTTGCTTGGCCTTGGTAATTTTATCACAAGTTGTGCATATTCCTCGTTCTTTGTGTATCATGGTCTTCATGGTATTGTTTATCTTCTTTTATATGTTGATGATATGGTTATTAAAGTTAATAATCAGTTTATTCTCTATACACTTATTGTTCAACTGGCTTGAGAATCTTCTATGAAGGATTTTGGTAATTTACAGTATTTTTTAGGAATTGAGATCACTCGTAATGACAAGGGAATTTTTCGATACATTGATCTCTAATTCCCTTCTCATGTTCGCTTGCAACGTGCTTTTATGGTCCAAAACAAGCCCTATGGGCATGGTTTCCAGCATTTCAGTCAGTTTTTTGCTTGGCCTTGGTAATTTTATCACGAGTTGTGCATATTCCTCACTCTTTGTGTAACGTGGTCCTCATGGTATTGTTTATCTTCTTTTATATGTTGATGATATGGTTATTAAAGTTAATAATCAGTCTATTCTTTATACACTTATTGTTCGACTGGCTTGAGAATCTTCTATGAAGGATTTTGGTAATTTACATTATTTTTTAGGAATTGAGATCACTCGCAATGACAAGGGAATTTTTTTTTAGTCAAGCAAAATATGCTCTTGATCTATAGACTCAGACAAACATGGTGAATTGGAAGCCTATTTCCCCTTTTCTAGTGGGTTCTCATCTAACCGAATCTGGAATGCTCTTTCTGATGTTACTCAAATTCGGTCACTTGCTGGAGTTTTGCAATATTTGACACTTACCTCGCCTAATTTATCTTACAGTGTTAATTCTATATGTGAATAAATGCATGCTATTACTACTAATCACTTCCATGGGTTACAACTCTCACAAGATTCGACTTTGCTTGGTTATTCTGATGCAGATTGGGCGAATGCCCTTTTACCCGGTGTTCTATAATAGGCTATGTTGTTTATTTTGATCGAAGTCTCGTCTCTTCGTGTTCAAAAAAGCAAATCAATCTCGCTCAAGCAAAATACTGTGCTCTAGCCTCTGTTGCTCCTGAACTTTTACTGGATACTTCAGCTTCTTCGTGAGCTTCATATCACATTCCTCTTTCTTCCGCAATTGTTATGCGATAACAATACGCTCCAAACACATTGACATTCATCATCATTTTGTTCGGGAATTGGTAGCTCGATGGGTCATCAATCTCTAATTTGTCCCCTCTCATCTTCAATTAGCCAATGTTTTTACTAAAGGGTGGCGAAATTACAGTTTCTATTGGATGGTGGCAAGTTGTGTGTTTTCGCCATTTCAACCATGTTAACTTTGAGGAGAATCCGCTTCTCCTAATTATGATTAACAAGATAATTGATTCTCAGTAATTCTAGCTCCTATAACTGATACACCTTGATTCTAGGAGATAGCCTTTTACTGTGTATATTCATATTCTTTCTTTGTACAAACTTATTGTGTAAATGAAGATCACCTCATAGCATTCATGCTTGAAGCATTATCTTCGTAGTTATAATAGAAATATTCTTACAAAATAAAATAAAGAATAGAAGAATTCAATCAAAAAGAAAAGAAAAACCCTCCAATCAAACAAATTCGAAGAATACAGCAACCAACTAGTGGGTAAAACACAAATTATCAACATATAACACCATGAATGAGTCTTAATTATAATTAGTTTTGCTGAATTTTTTTCCAGGTATACTTGCAGTCGAACTGAACTTGCTTGGATCTATTGTTTAATTCCTCTTTAGTCTTGCAGAGTGAATACTACTGTAACATGTTCACACGTGAATAATTAGTTGTTTTAATTGTTCAAACATTATTTCTAGACAAGGAAAAAGAAACCACAACCCAGTTCACGTGAGACTGAAGTCTTTCATCCTCGGCAAACACGTGTATATACCTGCATGCATAGCAGAACAAGTTAGCAGCATTGAATCCAAAGCCTTGAACAAAGAAATTTCCTGTATCGAGTGATCTTTTGTGAGGGATGGATGACTTGTGGGCCTTAAATTGAGCATTATATATCAAGTAATAACTAAAAGTACTGATCATGATTAATGTACGTGGATCACATGCATTCCAAAAGTTTGGATTTATATATGAACGTGATCTTTCTATGTTGTAAGTTTCTTAAGCAATATAAATATATATATCCAGCAAGATTAATGTCTTACATGATGGAATCTAGCCATAAAGCTGTTAGACAGACGTACGTAGCTTCATGGAACCTGCTCAATAGATGAGTTAACCAATAACTTTTTGCCAGAAAACAAACAGTTGATTGAATGTTTATGCCCCCATTACAACAGAAGAGACACATCATTTTATTTACAAAAAAAGACTGGATGAAAGCTGAATATAATTTGTCGTAGCAATAGTGGCATTAACTATTCAACTAATTAATAAATTAAGTTCACTGTTGATTGGTTGATTCTTGATATCTTTCTGCCAGTGGCCATTGCTAAAGCCGGATATGCAGAATCATTCTAGGGCTGTGTTAGATTACTGGTTATTTTAGTATAAAAACCTTGCTGATACTTTAACTAATTGAGGCTCATGAGCATATAGCTTAATTGACATTAACGTCTCCCTTTTTCAGAGAAAAGGTTTCCTGTTCATATATATATAAACCAGTTTCATATCCATGAAAGATTGCTATCAATCGCTCCTTCATATTTTTCTCTCTTTTCTTCTAAATTAAGCAGATAGTGACATTCCACCATCGCTAGAATTCGAGCCATATCTAGGGTGCTTCGAGGAAACACATACGTACTGAGAATACATCCAAAATGATACGGATACATGGCACAACAAATTAAAAAGCATCTCCCTCATAAAACTGGGGTCTACGAGCTTAATATGTTGCCTTAATGTGTGTATATCTAATCAACTATACATATGAATCAAAAGGACAGATTTAGTATCCATGCAGACGGGCTACAAGGGCCCGATGATATTACTTAAACGTCAAATAATTAAGAAAAATCAACAATACAAAACACCGCCAGTACTTATACAGGTAACGTGGGGTCGTCCTGCTATTACCATTGATTCTCACTTATCACTGATATAGCTTGATGAGCATGAACTGTATTTTAAAGCTAAATCCAGTATTTGTCAGGCCAGGCTGTATATATTTGATGTATTCTATTTATCTAATACATTAAATAAACGTTGTGTTTAATTTGTAAAGATTAAGTTTTCTTGAGATCAGAGTTGAGAGATCTCCCAACTTTATTAATGTTAATTGCAGTGAATTATTTTTTCTTTTCTTTTCTTTTTTTCTCTTTTTTGCATGTGGATGTAGATATAGTCGATTCCTGTATATATAATTTAATAGTTCCAAATATAGATGGTGAATTTGCTCATCTCTTTTCTGCATGTTTGATATCTATATATGGATAACATGATGGAGCTAATCATTGTGTTCCTTTTTTTAAAAAAAAGCATACAGAAAGAAAAGTAAAGAAAGATTGCCATGGATGGAGCACAGTATCTAATGGCCTTATCGCTTTTTGTTCATCTATGTCTTTGCGCACATGAACACAGCAATTATTTGAGCAAAATGCGTGCTACAGTGGCTTCGATCCCAAGATCATGTTTATCAACTCTTTCTCTCATTTTCTCCCATCGTTGTCGCTAGCCCTTCTACGGTAAAGCAATTGATTTGAGCTTAACAAGGACAATTATTAACAAGATATGAATCACGTGGTATAGATTTATGGACTATCCCATCCTCAATACATAGAATGCTGCTCGTCATACGAGGTCAAGAGAGGGTGCAATATTGTCATTTCAAGTCCTAACAAACATATGTGTCTACTTAATCTCTTGTTTTGCCGTGTTAAAGAATCTTATAGAAGAGAAAGTAAATTTTTTTTTTTTTTAATGAAAGGAGAACGTAATATTGTTATTCAAATTTCAAATGGATGGTGAATGTTTTTTTTTTTTAAAGAAAAAAAATTCTGCAAGTACACGCTTTTTATGGAAGGTTCACACTATTTTTTTAGCTAATGGTTGCAGTGCAAACGTGCACTATAAACAAGCGTTTTCTTTTTCATCAATTGTTATTTTCTTTTAACATTTCTCAAACCATCATCATCCTCTCCACCAATAAAGAATTAGACACTATAAGTAATGATACACACCAATATTTTCATAAATTAATTATTATACAACTCATTATTTTCTAGGATGAGCTCACATGATTTATAAATATCTTGGGTTACTATGTAAGCATACATGTTTTTAAATTGATCATTTTTCATTACATGATAATTCACTATTACATATATTTTTTCTCTCATACATTTATTGACTTAAGCATGAGAGAATATCTTATTTTATGAGGGGCTTGTCTTTTCAGGTGAAACTTTTATTCACCAATCAAACCGAACAACCAGACCCAAATACAAAGCCTATATTACAAACACAAACCCAAGATTGCAGCTCGTGGAAAGTCCAGTTTCAATATGAATTTTTTTCATGACTTCATCACAATTCCTAACAAACATTTCTATGATCTCTTGTTTTGTCTTGTCAAAGAATCTTATAGCGTAAAAATACATGAGTTTATCAAGGATACTTCAAATCACATAAAATATCCCATATTGAATAAATACAAGAATATAAATAATAGAAAAGAAAATAAGAATGGATCACCCACCATAAGATTTAAGTTTTTGAATAAAACTCAAACTCAACCATTGAATTCTATATGGTATCAAACTCAAATAGATGTAATGATTCTAAAAATCTTAAAGCTAAAACCACTTGACAGACTCTAAAATATATACAACTGAGGGTGAGTGTTAAGGAACATATCTCGATAAATATAAAAGGTTGAGAATAAATCATCCACTATAAAATCTTAATCTTTAAAATGAAACAGAAACCCAAATATTAAATTCTATAGCATTTATCATTCATTCATAGTAATGAGATTTTATTTTGGTTTTCTAATGTTTGACATTAAGTTGTGCCCCTATAATTAACAAAATAACTATCTTAGTTGCATCAAGTTAGAATTCTTAGTCTTGTTTTGATCGAGTAGATCAATATTGAAAAGTTTATACAATTTTCGACCAAATTAGCTAACTCCTTGTTCCAACAACCATACAGTCATATTTAGCATTGTTAGGTGAACAATAAATCAGTTTGGAGCAGTTTATTGGTTGTCTACATTATGTTTGTTTTGTAAATATGGTAATGGTAACGGTAATGATAATGGTGATGGTGATACATGCATGCTTTAGCTAATATCTGAACTGAAAATTGATACCTCATGTACCTATTCATTAAATGTTAGGAGCACATTACTAGGTGGATAGTTACTATTTGGGCTTGGACAATGAGGTTGAATAGCATACTTATAAAAATTAATTTGGTTATCAATCAATGTTTAAAATTTCTAGAATTTGTTTAATAATTTAAATTTTTAATTGAAATAGTTCTTTGATATAATATCATAGTATTATTTTCTTAAAGATTATAAGTTTGAATCTCTTTATCCTTATTCGCTCTAATTAAATTAAAAATTAAGTACAAAATAATGGTGATCTTGTGTAAATTTCAAGTTTAACAAAATCTCACTAAAAGAGATGTGTTAGAGAGTACATATGAATTTAGAAGGGGATGGGAAGGATCACTCCATATTTTTATAAGTTTAAAGAAAAATCATGTGAAAATGGCCCTTGCAAAATGGAAAGATTGCAATTTAGGGTCCTTTTGTTTTGCATAAAATATTTTCTCATAAAACATTTTACATGTAAAATACTTTTCAATATTTGGCTTGAAAAATGTTTTCATGTAAAATGTTTTATATGTAAAATACTTTTCAATGATGGTGGTGTGGATGAGGTGGCAATGAAGTGGTCATGGTGGTGGTGGAGGAGGAGATGTGGTGGTGATAAGATAAAGGTGGTAGTTGAAATAGTTGGATAATATTGTAAGTGAATTACTATTCAAAAAATATTTTTACATGATAAATAATTTTCAATGGTGGTGGTGGTGGTATGGCATTAGTGATTGTAGAGGTGGTGGTTATGGTGGTGAGATGGAGGTGTTGGTTGAAATGGTTGGATGATATTGTAATTGAATTACAATTCATAAAATATTTTGCATATAAAATATTTTTCAATGGTGGTGGTAGAGGAGAAGGTGGTTAGGTGGTCGTTATGGTGGTTGAAGAAGAGGTGGTGGTGATGGTAGTTGAAATAATTTGTTGACATTATAAGTGCATTCATATTTGTAAAATATTTTACATGTAAAATATTATTTAATGGTGGCGGTGGTGAGATGATAATGTTGGTGAAAGAGGTGGTGGTGAAAGAGGAGGTGATGGTGGTGGTGGTGATAGTAAGATAACAATGTTGGTTGGAATAGTTGGGTAATATTATAAGTAAATTACTATTCATAAAATATTTTTAATGGTGGTGGTAAGGAGGTGGTGGTGAAAGAGGAGGTGATGGTGGTGGTGATGATAGTAAGATAACAATGTTGGTTGGAATAGTTGGGTAATATTATAAGTAAATTACTATTCATAAAATATTTTTAATGGTGGTGGTAAGGAGGTGGTGGTGAGGTAATCGTGATAATAGTAAAAAAGGAGGTAGTGGTAAAGGAGAAGATGGTGGTGGTGGTGGTTGAGATAATTGAATAATATTGTAAGTGAATTATTATTCGTAAAATATTTCTCAATGGTGTTGGTGGAGAAGAAGGTTATGGTGAGTTGGTGGTGATGGTTGAAATAATGATATTTGGTTGGATAAAGTCATATGTTTAGGGCATATGATATTTGCTGAAGATATATTTGTAGATCCAAGAAAGGTGAATGTTATATTATATAGGGAAAGGCCTATAACTATAACCAAAGTTCATAGTTTTCTTGTATTGACAGGGTATTACCAGTGATTCATTGAAGGGTTCTCATAATAGAAATTTTAATAATGCACTTAACTAGAAAAAAGGTGAAATTTGAATTGACAAGAGAATGAAAATAGTTTTCAAGAGTTGAAAAAAAGGTTAGCCTAAGCCCCAGTGCTAACCCTTTTAGAGGGACCAAAAAGGTTTTTTTGTATATAATGATACCTTCAAAAAGGGTCTTAGGTATGTAATAATGTAGCATGGAAAGGTGATTGTTTATGCTTTTAGACAAATAAAGAGGCGTGAAGTAAATTTTTCAGCACATGATTTGGAATTAACAACTATTGTCTTTGCTTTAAAAAATATAAAGGCATTATTTATATGGGACTCAAGAACAAATCTTTATTAATCATAAAATTTTGAAGTACTTAATGTCATAAGAAAAATTAAATATGCATCAGTGAAGATATGTTGAATTTATGATTATGTCATTAGCAATCATCTTGGAAAGGAAAATATATTAGTATATACCTTGAGCCACATAACAAAAGTCAGGGTTAGTTGTAACACCTTGTAGCTCGAAATATCGTAATGATGGTTTAAGCCTTGAACTCGATAAAAAAACAGAGTAATATTTTTCATTAATATTAAATGAACAAATCAACCATGCAATCATATTCATATATTATTCACCAGTATTTCTATTTTACTAAAATCTTGACAGAGTCTTCTTTATATGACGTCACTAAATAGTTCTTCTCTTCACCTAAAATACCTATATGAAAATTTATGGAAATCCAATTATCATAAGACAATAATTCATTTTTAATATCGGACCTTATATAAGCCACTCAATCAGGTAATCATTATTTCCATCCAGTAGATATATTTAATTTTCATTACACATATAGACAATCACACATAACCTTACATCAAAGACAATTATACAACTTAAAATTCAAACACATTTAATTTTTATTTTCATTCCTAAATTATACTAATTACAACATGTGTAATTAATTGTCATCTTTATTTACTACATTCCGTTTGGGACAATAATCCACTACAATACTAGTCATCTTACAAGCTTGGACACTATCTAGAGGAAATGTATATGATGCCCCTACAACCATAAATCTGTTATAAACTTCCAATTTGATAGCACAATAAAAGTCAAAACTCACGCATGCATTTGACAAACACAATTAGGTAGTGAACATTTTCTTATTTCATGCATTATATATAAAATCACATAAGTATCTCAATCTTACACTTCATTTTATTCCTTAATAAGCATTTTTTTTTCTTTAAACCTTTTCCTCTGGTTTTTACCCTTCCCTTACTCTTTACAAAACTCCTTACCAAAATTCTCATTTCTAAATCTGATGGCAATCTTTTATCCAGATCTTACCTCGAAAGCTTTCTCCTTTGAATCTCATCTTTAATTTTTATTTCTTGTGTCTTTCTATCTCATGATACTACCCCTCAATATATATTAACAAAGAAAGATCTTACCCAAAGCTTTCATTATAGATACTCTCGAGAACATAGACACCACGAAGGGCACCTTACTGCAAATTCCAAACTATAATGATCAATACTTCAACTACCTAACAATACATATTGATCATTTAGTTCAGACCTTAATTAGTCTTCCTTTATCATCACGTTATGTAGGCATGAAACTTCTTATCTCAACATACACATCGACCATTGTTTAATTGTAATAATGCACACTTGCATATTTTCACATTATAGAGTCCACATTCCATGCTAAGTAGGGTTGCTACATCAATCCATATTTTTCTAACATCCTACATTTCCTTAATTGCCATCACTTATCACTTTTAAATTTTCATTTCAACCATCATCCCATTACATTAGGACCATTTTAACAGTCTCTAAATGTATTGTACTTTTGCTATTAGAACAATCCCAAAGTGAATCGCGTTATACTATTTTATATAAACCCTTCTTATAACATAATATATTGTCACCACAACCCTTAAATACATCTTACCTAAACTAGCATAATAGCCTTTAAATACCCTTCATTTTTTCCAAAAATAGTCTTTAAGCTTGTACATTATGTTGCCGAAAACAGCCTGTAAAACACTTCCTAATGTCGTCCCAAATATAGCGTTTAAACTTATTTCAATACACTACCAAAATAACCTTTAAAACTCTCCCCAATGTTGTCCTAAAAATAGCCCTTAAACTTACTTCAATACGCTACCAAAATAACCTTTGAAACTCACCCTAATGTAGTCCCAGAAACAACCTTTAAACTTACTTCAATACATTGCCAAAGTAGGCTTCAAAACTCACCCTAATGCTGTCCTGAAAATAGCCTTTAAACTTACTTCAATACGTTGCCAAAACATCCTTCGAAACTCACCTTAAATGTTGTTCTAAAAACAGCCCTTAAACTTACTTCAATACATTGTCAAAACAGCCTTTGAAACTTATCCTAATGTTGTCCTAAAAACAACCCTTAAACTTACTTTAGTACACTGCCAAAATAGCCTTCAAAACTTGCCCAAATGTTATCCCAAAAACAACCCTTAAACTCATACACTACGTGCTGTCAAAATAATCGCCTTTCTCATTAAGATTTGACTATCAAAGTCACCATCACCCATACCACTTCTTGTAAACTCTCAGCTAAAACTTTTTTAAAATATAAAAAAATAGGATGAATGATGACTATAATATGCCTGGATGCATATGAATAAAAGATTAAAAGATTAAGGGCTCTTTGGTATAAATTTACAAAATAATTTCAGGACATAAATTATAGTGTGATAAAATGAAATAAGAAAATGAATATAATAAAATTGGAAAAGAATTAAGAAAATAAAAGAAGAAAGGTTTATGGTCAAATTTATGTATTGGTCCAGAACTAGAAACGGTCTAGCCGTTTTAAAAAATAGCTAGACTGATTTAAATAAAATGAACGGGCCATTTTTCAAAATGATCAGACTGTTTTGGCTACTATCTGTGTTAAAACCCGTTGGTACAACCAAGAGAAGGGGAGGTTATTTTCTCTTCTTCTTTCCTTTCACCATTAAAGGGTTAGAAAAGTGATAGATATGAGTGAAAAGAAAGGGTTTTGAGAGAGAAGAATAAATCTACACTAGAAATTAACTTGTCAACCTTGAGACTGCTCAACCTGACCCCTTACCTGGTTTGGGTTTCAAACTAAACCATATTGGAGTTAACCCAATATAACCCAGTCAACCTAATAGGTTTAAATGCGACTTAGTTAAAACCCAGCTTGATTTCAAGAAAAGTAAATTTTCAAGACAACATCATTTTAACCCTCTCTCTTATATACTTAGTTAATGGTGTTTTAGATTGACTCTGGTCAACTTGGGTTAATCTGTAACCCGGGTCATGGACCCGATTGATTTTAATAATTTTTCTTAGAATCTATTTTTTATTTAATTAGACAAAAGTAAAATTTATATGATCCGGAAAGCTATTGGATAAAAAAAATTATTGCGAAGGGCTATACAAAAAAAGTGTTTGCTAATGTTATAAAAGAATGTTATAACGTTATTAGAAAACAAACCAACAACTGAATGATATTTATTCAAATAATATCCAAAAAAATTATAATTAATTTATCCAAATGAATAAAAATAAAAATGAGGGCTTGCAGAGCCATGTTTTATTTTTCCTAAAATGACTAAATGATGTGTTTTCTAATACTCTAGCTACCTCATGTGGTTGAAATATTAGGTTTTGCCCTCTTGGCTCTAAAAAACAATTTCCCACATTTTTTCCATATAAAAACACCTTAGAAACACCATATAAACATCAACAAACTCATATCTAATCTCAAAGCAATTTCTAATTCATCAAAAATAAACTTGAATGGAAAACATTTTTTAGCCCTAATTTTTTTTCCCCGTGATATTAGGGGTGAAAAATAATTAAATAGTTTGTCTCATCAAATAGGACTCATTAACACTAAAATCACCTTTTCTAGGTGTCAAAATGTAGATAATCGATAATTTTCTCTCTCCTACATTGTTTTTTAATGACTTTCTCTCTCCTCTCTCTAACTCGGAGATGAAGATGTGAACAAAATAAGGTTTTGGATCAAAATACAAAAGTGTAAAACTGAAGGGATCAAAAATAAAATTTACAAAACTTTGAAGGTAAAAATTATTAAAAGGCATCCCACAAACGGTGTTAAAAAAAGGTATTCATTTTTGTCTCATTGTCAATTTTGATTCCTTTATTTTTTATTTTTTGGAGGGCTAATAAAATTGAATTCTTTCTTATACAATCGAGCATTAACCTAATGTTTGGATATTTTTCTAATTAATGCAATGATAACTTAATAAAATAAACAAATTCAACTAATTATTAAGCTTAATTTATAGTCAATATAGTAGAAAGATAAAATTGAAAACAAATATTGATAACAAAGTAGAGAAAATTAGAGGATAGATTAAAAAAAAAAAAACCTTTATTACAATCCACATTATTTCCCCCCGCATGCTACATCTACAGTGAAAATGCATGCACACCTTCCAGCCTTAACTATGAAACTTAAAAATATCGTTGTCCTTTTTAACAAGAAGAAGATTTGCTAAGCATGTATAAGAAAATAAGAAGATTAAAGCTTAAATATGACACCTAAAAATATCTCGCTTGTGATAAATTGTTCGATCTTTTTCATTCGATAGCCATTTGCAAAAAATTAACTTTTATGATCTGTTTGTGTATTAAGATAAGTATTTACTTAAATGGTAACCTTCAAGTACCATGCATGGTTTGTCAAAATTCCTGATTTTTCTTGAGGAAATTTCTCAGTGAGGTAGAAGTGTTGTTTTTTTGTGGAGGTAATGTCTGGCGAAGAATAATTATCAAATTTCGTATGCACCATTCGAGTAATAGAAGCATAGCTCTTAATTTCTCGACTGGGATGCTTCCTTCTTGTATAATACAGATAACTTGTAGAGCTCGATTTCTAAACATATATATGCACAAATACACAAATACGTCAAGATGATTAATGGATTTTTTCCCCTTCATTTATATATATAAAAGAAAAGAAAAAAACTGTCTCCTACGCACAGAATTGTGGGAAATCAGAATAGGTTCGTGAGAAGCACGACGCAGCAGCACACCATGAATATATAGGACTAAACAATGATCAGTGGAGACCCATTCCTACAGCAGAATTGTTCCTGAATCTCGAACATATTTATATTTATTCTTTTGGGATTGCCAAGCTTTTTTAGGTGGGAAAAAAACAAAAAAGAAAGGGGCATGAGCCAGCTCCTTTGACAAGCCCACGTATTTCATGCCTGCTGGCTGCTGTCATGTTCTTAAGAACTAAAGCTCCCCGTGGTCAATCGGGTGACTTGTTTCGTTTCTGTCCTGGGTTCAACCCTTTATATACACGCCTGTTATCCCCGCGGTGCCTTACTTGCTCACTGGGCTTGCAGGATGTTTAGTTAGTCGTGGGGAATAGTCGTGGTGTGCGCAAGCTGGCCCGGACACCCTACACTAATAAAAAAACAAAAAAAAAGAACTGAAATGAAAGACTTAATTTCTCCAAAATAATGTTTAAATAGCTCAAATTGATTCTTTCAATATTTGAACAGGACAGGAGAAGGAAGAAGAAGCCTAATTGGGTGTGCGGGCTGTTGCGCACCGACTGAGCCCGTGGTCTAATAATGCCTAACTCTATAAAGTTCGGGCTATTTAAATTGTTAGATAGGTTTAATAATAATATCAAACAAATATTTTTTGATTCAAGCTGCAGTGTTGGAGTCCTTGTAAACTAGTAAAAATCTAATATGATTGCAGGTATTTATTCTTGCAATGATGAACTTCTACAAAGAAATTAAAAAAGCTAACTGTTTGACCAGCAATTCGCCATTGGTCACATAAAAAAGAATTCAACCAAAAAATTCAATATGATAGTGTCTCATGCACCCTTTTTAACATAAAACAATTTAATCATCAATTTAAAAGCGTATATGTATCTAATTAAATAAATTAAAAATTATTTATGCAACCAAAACAAATTATAAAACTCGATTCTTAACTAATCAAAGTTAAAATTGTTTATTTTTGAGCCCCGAGCAAACCAAGCACATTAACGATATAAATCATTCACTATATCCAAATTAAACAGTTTAATTTTTTCCAAAATTGTTTTTCATTTAACTGTACCCCTAACCAGATGCATGGGGTTTTTTTCATGCAAAAGAAAAAATAGAAAAAATAAAAGTGGCTCACGAGACTAAAATAAAAAGCAGGCCTAATCTTTTTAAAGTTTGATGCAAAAAAAGGGATTCTTTTAGGTCCAAAGGGTTGAAAATACCAAATTAAAAAAACAACAAGGACAATTAAATACCAAATAAAGGATGCGATATTTTTTTTAAGTCTAAGGGGTTGAAAATATCACTGCTATAAAACTCAAGCCAACTCGACAGGCTGACTTATAACTTGGGGTCTAGATCAAGTCGGGTTTAAAAATAAGGGAGGAATTGACTGGATGTGAGCTGTTTAAAAACCGAGGTTGACTTATAACCTAGCCGTCTCACGTAAAACCTGGTCAAAATCCAATACAAAACATGTTGCCTTTTTATAAGAAAAATTAAAAATAATATTGTTTTGATTTCAAAAAAATTTCTCTTTCTATAGCCAAAATCTAGTCGATCTCTCTCTCTCTCTTCTCTAACTAGCAACCGAGAAATGTGAAAAATAAAGCTTGTATATTCATTTTTATTTTTAATCCTAAATATATTCATTTTATGAAGATTAGTAAGAATAATAATGACCATTTTATCTAGTTATATACTATATATTAGTGATATGAAATACATAAATAAGTTCATCTTTATAGGATTTTTAAATTGAAATAAATACAAGTATCAAATTACTATTAAATTAATATTACATTTCAAATTTAAAAATAAGATAAATGTTTTAATAAATTTAGCAACTAAAAATCTTATAATTAGTTTACATATTTTATAGTCATTTCAATTTCAAAATCACAACCAATTAATTTATTAACAACACAACATCATAATTTATTACCAAGCAATTTAATCACTTTCCATCATAATATAACATAAAATAATAAGCACAACAATTAAAATACAATGCAGTATAGTAGGAGTAACATGATAGCTTTTAAACCACCTCACTGGTATTAATATTTTAATAGCTATATCTTAAAAAAAAAAAAAACACGAGGAATTATTCATTATAGGTGGAGTTGTACTTCCCTCTTCACACAGGTATGAGATAAGGCGAGAAGTTAGGATTCAAAGTAAAGAGGGCGAATGAAATTTTCTAAAGTACTCGTGTTATCAATTTCATTCTGTTTCATCCGTAATAGTCAAAATATTATGTATCAATTTAAAAAATAAAATAATTTTTATTTCATTTTAAATTTTGGTCCATTCCAGATTTTCTGAATAAATTTTAGTCAGAATATTTCAGTTTCATTTCACATGTTTCATTTCGAGCTCTAAAAACCATTGAATTAAACCCAAACTTCAACTTATTTTAACCAAAACAAATCGAAAAAATATTATATAAATATTAATAACTCCATTTTCAACTACAAAACAATATTTAATCAATCTAAAAATAAAAAATCAAACAAAACAATAATAATAATAAATTTATGAACCCTAATCTATTTTTTTGGCATGGTCAAAGAGCAAATTCATCTTTATTGAACTCCTCCTCCTAACAAACCTTCATTTACACCAATATGTAGTACATTCTTTCCATTTTTTTGGTTGAATAAAACAAGAGTTGCACATCTTTTTTATAAAATATTAAGAGATCAAAAAATCATTCTTCATTAATATCACAACAAAAATATATTTTGCAATATGATTATAATAGAAAAAGTACTGGACTATTTTTTATTATCCTTAAGAAAAGCATGACCTTCTCGTGATATTGAATGAATAAACTGAAGGGAATTTAAAGGGGTGACAAACAAAACTTATTGTTTAATTGAGGGTTAAAAAAATACTAATTGGGTGGTGTGCATGTGTTAACCTAAATGTGACACTCAGATTCCAACTCCCTCTAACTTCATTCAAGAATTAATTGCCGTAGTGTTTTGATGTGAATGGCTTGTGTGGCTTCCCTTTATTTTTTAGAAGTGAAAAGTTCGGGTTTGATTTATGTTTCTTTTGTGTTAAAACATTTTACTTTCATAATATTTTGGTATTTTGTTTAAGTTGAATTATTTTAAGTTAAAGTTTTATTTAATCTTGACTATTTAGAAATATTTTAAATTTTAAAATTATATTTGTTTGACATTGTATTTGTATTGCATAATTTATAATTAATTTATCTTGAATTTAAATTATGTTTGTTGAATTATATATATATATATATATAAAAATACAATCCCGAAATGGCACACTAAAACACTCTGAAACTGAAACATTTCATTTCAATTGAAAAAACAAAACACTTACCGAAATGGAATTGACAACCTTGGTACGGAGGGCAAACATCTAACAAGAAGAGAGTAAAATTAAACTATTTTTCCTAACTTTGTCCCTAAAAACATAAAAACAATATTAACTTAACAATTAATGGGTGATTTAGTTCTTTAGTCTGTTTTACGTCCTTTTTTAATATATTTTTTCAATTTTATCCTTCAATATTTTTTTTAGAGTTGGTCTGTGCTTTTTTTCTCACTTTTCTTTCTATAGGATTATCCCAATCATATTCCCATAGTCATAAGGTTAGCGAGTTAACCTTGGTTGATTCAGATCTTTTTTTTTCTGTTGGTTTTTTTTTTAGAATTTTTTTTAAGAGTTTCATACCTCAACATTTTTTTATTGAGAATTTTTCTTCGTTGTTTGTTCGGGTTTTCCTTCTACACAATAAATCTTCGGCTCTTGATCACGGTCACAAGTTTCAAAAGTTAACACGACTTGACATTGGTTTTTTTATGTCATTTTTTCAAATTGTTTTTAATTTCATCCTTCAAATTTATTTTTTTTAGTATTGGTCTTCATTCTTTTTTTTTCCTTTCTTTTCTATGAGGTTATCCTAATCATGTTCCCATTATCGCAGGGTTAACGAGTTAACACGGGTTGACCCAGATTTTTTTTTAATTATTTATTTTTTAGTTTCATCGTTCAACTTTAAATTGTTTTATAGTTGAGCTTCATAGTTTGATTTAATTTGCTTTCATTTATGGTTTTTTTGTTTACCTTTTATTGACATAGATTTAATTATTTGATGAAATAAGAAATTAACAAAAAACTAAAAGAGGTGGTGCTTTTACTGTGCACCACCTTACAAAATATTATTCATTGTAATAGTGTTTTTTTTCTTTGTTTTTATTTTTATTTTTTATATTTGTGTTTTTATTTTCATCATTTAACATTTAATTTACTAAAGATTGGGCTTTTATGATTTATTGTATTTGCTTTCCTATATTATTATCTCAATCTCCCAAATTATGTTGCGAGTCTAGCGAATTAACCTAGTTGACTCGAGTTTTTTTTTAATTACCATTTTTTTCCAACATCATCATTCAACATTGAGTTTATTATGAATTAAACCTTATGATTTGTTTTGGTAATTGAGTTTCATGAGTTGTTTTAATTTATTTTTTGTGGAATTATCTCAATTTCATGACTCGAGTCACGGGTTTGGCATGTTAACCTAGATTGACTCGGATCATTTTTTTTTCTATAAGTTTATCTTAATCTCATGACCCGGGTCATAAGTTTAGCGGGTTAATCTAAGTTAACTCGAGTCTTTTTTCTTAATTGATTTCTTCTCAGTTTCATCATTCAACATTGGGTTAATCAGGAATTAGTCTTCAAAATTTATTTTGATTTATTTTATATGGGGTTATCTGGTATCATGACTTAGGTTATTGGTTGGACTGGTAGACTAGGGTCGTTTTTTTATCTATTTTCTAATTTATTTTTTTCGATTTTATCTTTCAATATTCAGTTATTGAGAATTGAGTTTCATAATTTGACTTAATTTGACTTATATGAGTTTAACATGGTCTCATGATCCTAATTGCGGATTTGATAGGTTAACTACGAGCGATCCAATATTTTTTTTAATATCATCTTGAAAAAAATATTTTCTTGAAGTTTTTTAGTTAAACTATATTTTATTACTCATTTAGATTGTCTTTGAATTACCAAGTCAGCCATTGAATTCATCTGTTTAAATTTTTTTTTATCAAAATACAATTAAATATTTTTTTATGATAAGATTTTTTTATCTAACTCGTAGCAATATAGCAAAGGTAAACAATCTAGTTAAACTACTAAAATTGTAGAGGCTATGATTTTTTTTTTGTTGGGGACTCTGCATATGCCCTTTTTCTTTCTTTTTTTCTTTTTTACAAAAGAGGAATATGAATCCAAGTATACATAGTAATTTCTCTCAAATAATTTTTTTATTTTAAAAATTTGAGCTATTTGGATGATTTTTGCATGTGACGATTGATTTTTTTTTTATTCAAAGATGAGCATTATAAATTAACTTACTAAGTATTTTTTCTAAAAAAAAAAACATCTCACGTTATTTTTCCAAGTATTGATATAAAGATATATAAACTCAAGAAGTCAAACCTCTTCGATCACCAAGTGAATTAGGATTGATTTCCTAGATTAATTATGACTTCAATTTTTTTTGAGAAAATCCAAAACTATTTAACTATCAAAATGTATACCCTCAGGCCTCATCATGTCAAGATAGATTTCCTTTTCAAGAAACGAAGTTTAAATCAACTATTGTGTTTCGTTAAAAAAGGAGGAGGAAAAAAAAAAAAAAAAACCTAAGCAAATAGTGTGGTGGCTATGTATGCATTGGGGGTCGTTTGTATAAGAAGAAAGAAGAGGGCGAGAAAGGAAAAACGCGTTTGACCTTGTAAAACCCGTCAACCATTACAAGTCTGGACTCTCTTCCTTAATTCTACAGCTAACAAACCTGTCTTTCCCTCTATCATCTCCTTCAATCAAGCCAATCATACTCCTCTCCTTTTCTCTCTCTTCCTTGATCTAGTTCAACAAATATTGTGTGTGGGGGGGTGTTTCTCTTGCTTTCCTTCCTTTTCTTTTCGTTTTTTCACTTCAAGATTGCTTTAGCTTTCTTGATTTGATCAAAGATTCTGTGGGGGTGTTGTGTTTCTCTTTATTTGTCTGTTGGGGAGATTAGATTTGTACTAGGGAGTCTTTCGTAGTTTTTCGCAGTTTTCTTGATAGGTTCAGATTTGTGTTTGTTTTATTAGTCCGCCGTGCCCATGGCGGACTTAGTGAAGCAAATCTTGGCAAAACCAATCCAGTTAGCTGACCAAGTGATCAAAGTCGCTGACGAGGCTAGTTCTTTTAAGCAAGAATGTGGAGAACTCAAATCCAAGACTGAAAAATTAGCAACCCTTCTTCGTCAAGCAGCAAGAGCTAGTTCAGATCTCTATGAGCGCCCCGCACGCAGAATCATAGAGGATACTGAACAAGTTCTTGACAAGGCCTTGATTCTCGTTATCAAATGCCGAGCGAATGGACTGATGAAACGTGTTTTTACTATCATTCCTGCGGCTGCTTTTCGGAAAATGGGCTCTCAGTTGGAGAATTCTATTGGAGATGTGTCTTGGCTGTTGCGTGTGTCTGCATCAGCTGATGATCGTGATGATGAGTACTTGGGGCTCCCTCCTATTGCTGCAAATGAGCCAATTTTGTGTTTGATATGGGAGCAGATTGCAATTCTTTATACTGGGTCTGTTGATGATAGATCTGATGCTGCTGCTTCCCTTGTTTCGCTTGCTAGAGACAACGATCGGTATGGGAAGCTGATTATTGAAGAGGGTGGAGTTCCTCCTCTGTTGAAGTTGGTGAAAGAAGGGAAATTGGCAGGTCAAGAGAATGCTGCAAGAGCAATTGGGTTGTTGGGTCGTGACCCGGAAAGCGTGGAGCATATGATTGGTGCTGGTGTTTGTTCGGTGTTTGCGAAAATACTCAAAGAAGGTCCTATGAAGGTCCAGGTTGTTGTCGCTTGGGCTGTGTCGGAGTTTGCTGCTAATTATCCTAAATGTCAAGATCTTTTTGCTCAGCATAATATAATCCGGTTGCTGGTGAGTCATATTGCGTTCGAGACGGTTCAAGAGCATAGTAAGTATGCTATTGTTAGTAAGGCTACTTCAATCCATGCTCTTGTTATTGCTAGCAATAATTCGAATGTTACTAATGATGTAAATAAGCAAGTAGTTGATGAGGATCAAAGTCAAATTCCTTATCCTACGCGGGATAAGAGCCCGAATCAATTGCATACTGTGGTCACCAATACTATGGCAATGAATGCTGCGACCAAGCGGCCTCTACAAAAGCCAGGGGCCAATACTAATGGTGCTACTCATGTAAACTTTGCCAAGAGTAATGGTAGCAACAATTTGAAGCAAAATTATCAGCCCCATCATCAGCATAATCATTCAATTTCGGGGGTTAGTGTTAAGGGGAGGGAGCTTGAAGATCCTGCTACGAAGGCCAATATGAAAGCAGTGGCAGCAAGAGCACTTTGGCATCTTGCCAAGGGAAACTCTCCAATTTGCCGTAGCATAACTGAATCTAGAGCGCTCTTGTGTTTTGCGGTGCTATTAGAGAAGGGACCTGAAGATGTTCAATACAATTGTGCCATGGCTTTGATGGAAATCACAGCGGTTGCCGAGAAAGATGCTGATTTGAGAAGATCAGCGTTCAAGCCTAATTCACCGGCTTGCAAAGCTGTTATTGATCAAATGTTGAAGATTATTGAAAAAGCTGACTCTGAACTCCTCATGCCTTGCATCAGAGCTATTGGGAATTTGGCAAGGACATTTCGAGCAACAGAGACAAGGATGATCTCCCCATTGGTTAGACTTCTTGACGAGAGAGAAGCAGAGGTCTCTAGGGAGGCTGCAATTGCCCTCGCAAAGTTTGCCGGCAAAGAAAACTACCTCCACCTCGACCACTCCAAGGCAATTATAAGTGCTGGAGGGGCGAAGCACTTAATCCAGCTTGTTTACTTTGGTGAACTAATTGTTCAGCTCTCAGCATTGCCTCTCCTATGCTATATTGCACTTCATGTCCCGGATAGCGAGGAGCTTGCCCAGGCAGAGGTGCTCACTGTCCTAGAATGGGCATCCAAGCAATCTTACATGGTTCAAGACGAAAAATTGGAAGCATTGTTGCCAGAGGCTAAAAGTAGATTGGAGCTCTATCAATCCAGAGGTTCAAGGGGATTCCATTGATTCATATTAATGTTTAACGTAGTTTGTTGCTGCATTGATTTTTCTCTTATTTATCTTCTGTCTTTGCAATGGAGTGTACATAAATGGTAGCTGCATTTCGTTCTTTTACAAAGCTGCTATTGCTTTATTATGTGTTATCTTCATTTGTTAACACCCATTATTCAATATTTATATTCATGTTCATGGTTGATCTCAAGGCCAGCAGATCCCAGATGAATTTATGTTATCTTGGTGCTTCATTGTCTATTCGCGTTTCCACCATGTATTCCACCATTGTTTTGGTTTTATTATTGAAACGCTTCAGATAATTCACTGCTGCCTAAGCATAGTTGTTGTATGCGCATACTCGCTGGCAGTCGATCCTGTTCTTGGGATTCGGCCTTGTTACGATTCTCTTCTCTATAAAGACCGACCACATTCCGTTCTGCTGTTTGCAGCAAATTTGTTCATTTTCTTAAAAAAAATTGATGATTGATGGAATTATTGGCATGTTGGTGATAAAGCAGCTTAGTTGGAATTGGCATAAAAGGAGACAAGGTGGGGAAAACATGTCTAAAATGGTTAGGATACGAGTAGAAGGCGGGGAAATGACTTTTAAGAAATTGATCAGAAAGTGAACTAGGTATGGTTTTATTGACCTGAGATTTTTCCTCTGGTTTTTGGCCTCCATGGAAGAATTATTCAACCTCGTGGCTTGGACAATTTCAAACAAGCTACTATATAAATTATACACAAATATCTGCTTCTGTCATGTGATGCTCAACAGATTTTTTTTTTTTTTTTTACAGGCTGTTTATTGTTCAACGTATGAGAAAAGTGATGTGACATTAGCATTTAATTCTTGAAACCCAATCGAGAAATGAACTAGTTCACTCTGCTACTCAATTCCACCAAATTAACATGATAATTACAGTTAATTTCATAAGCTGCTTTAATTTAATATGTTTTGTAACTAATTGATTGGTTATACATGGTATTATTATACTTATATAAATACATATTTATTATTAATAAAGATTTAATTTATTTCTAATATTTATATAATATTAGATTAATAAATTTAATATTTCATTTATGAATTTAGAGTAAAAATAAGTTCATAGGACAAAAATGTTTTACAAAGAAAATTATAAAAGTTGTTATAATTATGAGATTCTTATTGCATCAAAGTATTATTTCTAAGATATTTATGGTCGATACTCTCTTAAATACTAGACATTCAATAGAGTCTAGAGACTAATACATATTGTGTTCTTTTCTTTATGAAATATAGCAGCTGTTCTCATAAGCCGAGGTATAGGAGATACCTAAAACTAATATGTAGGTGCTTATCATAAAGTATGTACACTGAACTGACCCGCGTGAGAATTTCATACAGATGATCCTTAGACTTGATATCACTAAGTTATCTTATATAGAGAATGTTATGTTTTGATCTAATTACACGTTATGGTAAAGGTAACAAATGGGCAAACAACTATATAAAGGTATTTGAGTGATTAGGAGATGATTCATCACTATAGGTTAATTGAGAAAAATGTTCCACATGTTCTCAAATATTATTGATTGTTAAATCCTTACGCAAGGTGGAATGAGATTTGAAAAAAGTTTCAAATTATACTCAAATGATTAATGACTATAATGTTGCAAACAAATATGATTTGACATGACAAAAAATCTTCATACTAAAATGTCTAAATTGGAACATTATTGATAAAAGGATAATAATTACACAAAGAAACCGGTAACTAAAAGGTTAAGTCAAACCACTTATAACTTTTCTAATATTTGGAGAATCATGACATGTTGTTAGATGGTGCACTTAATCTTTAAATATAAATTAATCAATTATTGAATTAATAATAAATTAAATTGTTTGATTTATTTAATTCTATTTATTTAGAATTATGATTTATATTTGGGCCAACATATTAAGAACTTAATGGATCACACACATTAAGAACTATTAATCAAAAATCAAACTGAGATAATTAATTAAGTGTGACTTGATTGAAAATAATTTTAGAAATTAAACACTAGAATGTATTTATTTAGGGATTATAATTCTAATCCTAGAATAATCAAGTAGAGACTTGATTGATTAAATTTCTAAAATTATTCTTAAATAATATATAAATATTATTTAAGGGGAAAATAAATATTTTGTTATTTATAGAGTTTTTAGAATTCCCTATAAATATAAAGATACGCATCTTATTTTTTTAAAAAAAAAATTATGTTAGACAGAAAAAAAACTACGTAAATCACAAAATAAAGAGTTAGCAATCTAGACATAACAATTCCTCTCTTCTAAATAGAGATTTAGGAGATTTTTCACTGATGGTTCATGTGAATTACCGTTGGAAGTGAAACAATTTGATGGCTTGTGATTTGTGACAATCCAACCTTTAAAGAATTATTTAAAATTAGAAAAGATCAGATTTTCAGTTAATAAATCCATAAACAACTCTATATTTGTCTAACAAAATCCTAAAAACTTTCAAATATTATTTTAAATTTATTCTTTTCACTACATATATAATGGGAATCCAACATATTCATCTTTTGCCTTTTATCTCCCAACAAATTCATTCACTTGTCACTATGTTTTGGGCTAGAATTTCTTCCATAAATTACTCACCTCATTCCGAACTCCTTGTTTTATTATGTTTTTCATGTTATTTAAGAAAACCTTAAAATGTATCGAGACGGCTAGTGATAAAAATCCATTACATGGGCCACAATGTTTCTGGGTATCTAGTACTTCTGCCTCTGGTCTAGGTTTACCACAAATCGAGCATGATACGAAGTTTCTACAGAGGCATGTGTTATTTGGGTTCCACTCCCCGCCAAGTGCCTAAAATAAAACATTGCATTTGAAAATCTCTGATGCCTGGGACTGCCCATATAAACATAACTGAAAACAAATTCATGTGTTAACCTGTCTGTCATATGGGACACTCTTGTTCACAGACATAGGTATCATGTTGCAAAATCTCATCTCTAATAAGCATCTCCATGAAAATATAAAAGTAAATAATAGCGTGTTATTGATTGCGATAGAGATTATTTTTTAAAATAAATTTTATTTAAAAAAATCAAAACTTTTGAAAAATATAAAGAAAAGGACAGTTCAACCAATCCGTTGACAGCATACCATAAATATTCCCAATTTCCCGTATTCGTGAAACAAGTTTCTAAATGCTTGACGATAACCAGTTGACAGGTAGTTTTTGCATTGGAACTTGTCATGAACAAGACCGAATCTCACATTTTTTATTCAACTTGTGCATAACTAAGACATTAGAAAGAGACTGGTTGAACTAATCCACAGGACGCTGCAACTTGGAATAAAAGTGTTTTAGCATAAAGAAAAATATTAATTATAAATTTAAGATTCGATATGGACATTAAATGGATAATCATATACATTAATAAACATTAAAAAAATTCAACGTTAATCGAACATTATTTTTTGAAATAATTCGTTATTTAATTATATAATAGCACAAATAATTGTGTTTAAAAAAAGCAGTTTAATAAAATTAAAAAAATAATATAACCATGGCTAGTTGCGTGTAGAAAGAACATGTGCCTATGTTCTAAGAAGTCTATTATAATATCACCACAGAAAATTAAATGATATTTAATAAAATAATATCTAAATCATATCCTTAAAAAGAAATTCTAAGGCAATGTTTCTAGAAGAGGTGTTGAGAACATAGTAACTAGAAAAAAGGGTTATACATTTGTTTTATTGTTGAATTTGATCCTCAAATATTCAATTTTTTAGCCAATAAACTCCAACTCAATCTTGCTAAATCAAGCAGCTTGAACTATCAGAGCACCATTGCACTCCATAGTCCATAGACACAGCAAATTTCTCCCTTTCCAAACCACCACAGGCCTTCACATCTTGAACCCTTCTATGGGCTAACATCTGAAAGTTGAAGTAAGCCCATCAGCAACATAATCCATTTATTTTCACTTTGTTGGGAGGCCTCAAGGCTTATACGTACATCTTGGACCCTCCATGGGCACAGAAACATTTTCCGTAGGTGTTGTAAATCGAAAGGTCAAAACAGGACAAGTGGCAGGCAGGGAGACTACAAAGGATCGTTGGAGGGAATGAGAGTCATTCATTACACCGAACACTTATCCTCACTTCAACCACTGCATTTGCTTCCAAATCTCATCCATTCATCCCATAATCCATTACCAGCCTAGAAAACAAGAAGATCATACTGCTTACACTCTTCTGTCACTAATACAACTACGCTCTCTTTCCTCTTCTTCTTTTCACGTCTTTCTTTCTTTAGCCTCATCATCATCACAACCATGGCAGCTGCAGTAACTGCTGCAGTCTCCTTTCCTTCCTCTACCAAGTCTACCTCTCTTTCTTCAAGAACCACTCTCATTGCACCAGAAAGAATCACCTTGAAAAAGGTACTGGCTTATTTGATATAGCACTTCTATTTTTTTATATATGGAGCTTGTCTGAGGAGAAGTTTTTCTTTTTTCTTTTTTTTTTCTGGCTTCGGCTATATCTTCAGGCGCCAGTATACTACAGAGATGCGTCTGCTAGTGGAAGAGTGATTTCCATCAGAGCCCAAGTCACCACAGAGGCTCCAGTTAAGGTTGAGAAGGTATCAAAGAAGGATGATGAGGGAGTGGTTGTTAACAAGTTCAAGCCTAAGAACCCTTACACTGGAAGATGTCTTTTGAACACTAAGATCACTGGTGATGATGCTCCTGGTGAAACTTGGCACATGGTCTTCAGCACTGAAGGTATGCCTGGCCTCCAATTCTCATCTAGCTAAATCATCCACCTTATAAATGTATAGTTAGTTAAAATCAAACAGTTGGTTTATATATGGAAAATGCATCGATATTGGACTGACTCATTTATGATATGGTAATTGAATCTCGGAACTGACTGATAAATTGCTCGATTGTCAGTGTCTTACATGCAAATCAACAAAATAAACTTCGCACATTTTAGCTAAATCATTAGTACTATATGAATTGATCTTATTGGTTGATTGGTTACTTGGGGTGGTTTAGGAGAGGTACCCTATAGAGAAGGGCAATCAATTGGAGTAATTCCAGATGGTATTGATAAGAACGGGAAGCCTCATAAACTAAGATTATATTCAATTGCCAGCAGTGCTATTGGTGACTTTGGAGACTCCAAAACTGTGAGTTTTTCATCCGATTTTCCATTCATATTTTTCTTGCACGTACGAGTTTCTAGCGTATTCTAAGAAAATGGTCTTGAGTTCATGTAAAATTGATGCGAATTTGCTCTCGTGTTTAACAGATGCCAAATTAGCAAATTCAATTAATTGTCAGAATGTTCCGCTTGCTATCCTTTTTCTTAGCAATGCCAGGTTTTAAGTTTAACTCATTTTGGTGAGGATGATTCATCCTCGTTCAGGTTTCTTTGTGTGTGAAGAGGCTTGTCTACACCAATGAACAAGGAGAAACTGTAAAGGGAGTTTGCTCAAATTTCTTGTGTAAGGCTCCAGGACACTCTATAAGCATTTTTTTTGTCCAAATTTAAAAGCTACCTGTGTTAAAGATCATTGGCATATGGGATGAGAGAGAGAATTGTGACAAATCAGTAACAATGAATCAAGAGACCTCAGCTAACATCCAGAAATGGATGAATGACATACATTTCAGGTGACTTGAAACCTGGAGCTGAAGTAAAGATTACAGGGCCTGTTGGGAAAGAAATGCTTATGCCAAAAGATCCAAATGCCACTATCATTATGGTATTATCCACTTATATGTGTGTATATATATATATTAGTTAAGCAAATTCATTATCAGCCTTTTGAATGTAACTCCATTGTGGTCAATACTATTCCTTGAACTAAAATTCTTATGCATTGAATTTGCAGCTTGGAACTGGAACTGGTATTGCTCCTTTCCGATCATTCTTGTGGAAAATGTTCTTTGAGAAGCACGATGACTACAAGGTAAAACAAAAGCAACCATTTCCTGCTCTTTGCGAATGTGAGGATTTCGTCAATTAGCTGATAATCGTCATACGATTAACTTGGTTAAAAATCGCAATGGTTTGTAGTTCAATGGTCTGGCATGGCTCTTCCTGGGTGTCCCGACAAGTAGCTCATTGCTCTACAAGGAGGTGAGGCAAACAAATCATTTCACTACTCTAGCTGCTTTAATCCTAGGACTCCAGGAGCGAAATAAACATTGGAATAGTGTTAGTGAAATTGCCTTTATTCGGTGGACAGGAATTTGAGAAAATGAAGGAGAAAGCCCCCGACAACTTCAGGCTGGACTTCGCAGTCAGTAGAGAGCAAACAAACGACAAAGGAGAAAAGATGTACATCCAAACCCGGATGGCAGAATACGCAGAAGAGCTGTGGGAATTACTAAAGAAAGACAACACTTATGTCTATATGTGTGGGTTGAAGGGAATGGAGAAGGGAATTGACGAAATAATGGTGTCATTGGCTGCTAAAGATGGTAAGAAATAACAAAACATTTCGCTTAATTCTATAGCGATGATTTATTTGAATCATGCTTCCGATTCCACTGCTGTCTTTTGCTTTGTTTTGCAGGCATTGATTGGCTTGAGTACAAAAGAAGTTTGAAGAAAGCAGAGCAATGGAATGTGGAAGTCTATTGATGCTATGATTACTTGTACAGATATTTCCCCTCTTTTCTGGTTATTACAAGCAATCATCTTCCTGTAATGATTTCCACTGCATCGTTGTAGATAGGTAATATGCATGGTTGTAGTTTTTGGCTAGAAAATCCTTTTCGTTTTTTCTTTTTTAATGAATGAAGCGAATGTATTTTATGGCATTTGGAAACAAGAGTTATTATTTCTTGAGCAATCACAGTATGCAAAACATTTATATGCATGAGTCAACTTCTATGATCTCTGCTGTATGAATGTTCTGATTTCTTCAGAATCTGTCAATTTCAAGCACACTTTTTTGTTGAATTCCTCTAATTTGGGATGAGTTCAGGATGCCTAAGTTTTGGGCACAGACACAATCAGCCAAAACTCCTAGCCTAGGCCATGCACGTCATGAGATTTAATATTTCTTTATCCCTAAAATTATTTTTATTTAATTATTCAACAATAAAACAATAAAACTCATGGAAATTTATTTTGCTTGGAATATTTTTTAAAGAAAAAAAAATCAGGACAAGCGCATGATACTATGTATTACTAAGATAATAAAAGTACGTCTAATTTTTTTTAGCTAAATAAAAATATAGGTCTTTTTTTTTTTAAGTTAAGTAAAATAATAGTCATTAATAATAAATAGTAAAATTGTATTTATTTTTAATTTGGGAGATCAAAAATACATTAATTAGCAAAAAAAAAAAATGCTAAAGGGTAAAATATGAGAAATAAAGAAAACAAGGCAAGTTAGGCACTGTTGGCCCTTGAATTAGAGGTTTAGCCCACAAGCCTCTTACTGTGTGTTTTGATTTAAAGTTTTTTTATGCTAAAAACCTTGATTTTCAATTTATTTTTGACTAAAATTACCTAATAAACATCATATAAATTTTTATTAACCAATCTGTGACTTCAAACAACTCAAAAGATAATTAAAAAAACCCAAAGCACTCTGAATTAAAAAAATTCTTCGGCTTAGATGTATCATCTCAAGCAATATTAATAGCAAAAAACACCCTAATAAAAACCTCTTCATTGAATAGAACCATTTAACACCAAAATCTATTATTTTAATGATTGAACCAAAACTTTCTTTTTTTACCGAATTACCGATTGGAAAGCATACCCAATGATTTAAATGAGTATAGATATTACTTACACTACTAAAACATTTAGGTTTTGTTATGGAGCTTCACCGTCATATGACCAGTGAAGCTCCTTCTTTTAAAAAAAAATTTCACCCTTTATTATTCAATTTTCATTCTTTATTTATTAATTTTTTTTCTTATATAATTATTTTATGTCCTAATTAAATGAGATTAAGTTTGAAATTGTATTATAAAAAAAATCTAAATAAAGAGAACTTATTTTGTTTAATTTTTATCTTCAATGTTTTTTAATTTTTCTTGATTTAGTCCTTTTATGGCCTAACTAGATGATATTAAGTTTGAAATTGTGTTAAAAAGAAAATATTTAAAAAAAGAGGACATAAATGTAAAACACGAAGAAAATACATGGTCACTCCTAAATTCATGACAATTTCTATTTTGATCCATAAACTCATTTTACTTATTTTTTAGTCCATGAGTTAGAGAGAGAAAAGAAAGACTTTCTAGATAACGATAAGGAGAGAGAAAGTCATCAGTTGATCACAAATCGACCATAAAAAAATCTTTAAGTTAACGGGTTCCTCTTATCGAGAGAGGTTCATTAGAGGTGTTTTTCCCCTTAAAATGGCAGGAATGGCAAATCGAGTTTCATTTGGATTTTTTGAATTCATTTGGTTTTTTGTTTTTTTTAGTAATTTTGAGTTATTTTAAGGTTATTTGATGGTTTAAACAAATTTATTATTGTTTTTTGAAGTGTTTTTGGGTGAAAATAGGTTTGAAAATGGAATTTTATGGCCAATTCCCTTCCTGATTTTCTAGACACCACAATGGTAACTGAATTCTAAGTAGTAGCAGGCAATACATTATCTGTTTTTTATATAAAAAAATTAGCAAGATAGACTACATGTTGTTCATTCTTTTTTTAAAAAAATAATTAAGTCATTGTATACCGTGATGATAAGACAACTATCTCAATGACACATAATCTAACTCTTCACGATAAAACAAAGCAAATAAAAATTGATAAATACTTTATCAAAGAAAATATTGATGGTGGAATGATCTACCTGCCATATGCTATAACCACCGAGCAAAGTTACTTATGTACTTACAAAAGCATTTCACTAGAAACAATTTAATTACTTGATCAGTAAGCTGACAATAGCTGACAATAAAAGATATTTTCAAGCAAACTTGCGGGGGAGTGTTGTAAAATAGAAGATTCTAAATTAAGTTGTTGACTTTCATGCCTTTTAGTCTCTTTTAAATAGGAATCTTGTATAAATTATTTTGAATCAAGTAAATAAATTGATTTCCAAGTAATACTCTTTGTCTTCACAATCAATTGCGAGCACACTACCTCTCCTAGATCGAAGGAAGAGCAGGAAAGGACAATGAATTCGATGGCAACGAAGGGAGGGCATGGAAAAGCCT
The DNA here is from genome assembly GCA_019202695.1 of Populus x sibirica. Classification (NCBI taxonomy): domain Eukaryota; kingdom Viridiplantae; phylum Streptophyta; class Magnoliopsida; order Malpighiales; family Salicaceae; genus Populus; species Populus x sibirica. The sequence continues at coordinate 842,616 of JAGMVL010000125.1, read as the reverse complement.
TTCCGACAAGCTAAAATCCAGGGCCAAGTCATCAACAAACACGCAGCCTGCTCCCTAAAACGTGCAAGAAAGATTTGAGCAAATAATAAGGCCCAATAATCAAACACAAACTCATAAACAATGTAATGATCACCAATCGACTATAGTTTAATCTGTATGAACAGTAAAAACACTAAATCATTTAGTTTATTTGTAATTTGACACACATTTATTTATTTATTTTCATTTTCTTACCATTATATCACTATTCATTTGGTTTTTGTTGGTTTTTACAGTGGATAAATCTTCAATCCACCATGTTGAGAACAAGATTAGTTAAAAGATGTATCTTCCTGGAAGTCATCAGTTCGAATCTCACAAACCTCAGGATTACTGGAGGCTTACATGGTCGTTAACTTCATAACTCATGGGATTAGTTAAGGTGCACGCAAGCTGACTCGGATACTCATGTTAATAAAAAAAAGAAGAAGAAGAAAGATGTATCCCCCTTGACTTTCTTCAATTTTAACATTTTAGACAATATGCTATTTGAAAAGGAGATTAAATATATGTTGTTTGATGACACCAAACCACCCGTTTTTGCTTAGCTTTTCGAAAAATCTACTAGAGATTTAATGGTGAAATTTAGATTGTTCTTATGTGATGTCAAGGTTTGACTTAGTTTTTATTGCTATTGTTAACTATGGATCAAACATAGCCAAAAATATCACAACAAATAATATAAAAAAAAAACATGATTGTATTGAAAACTCTTTACCCGATTCATAGTTGTAGAAACTTGAACTTAAACAATGTAAGTGACTTTGTCGGCATATTAGCTAGATTATTCATAGTATTAATCTTTTCTATAATAATATCATCCAAAGTAATAATATCTTAAATAAAATGTTATTTAATATCAATGTGTTTTATCTTTTCATAAAACATATAGATACCTGACATTTTTACTATCACAATAGGAAAAAATCATCGCAATGGAGTTCACTCGGTATACCTCTTAGTCAAATAGTTTTTTTTTTTAAAAAAAAAAACAATATCCTTAACTTTTAAATATTTTACCTCTAATTGTGTGTTTGATAATGTGTTTTTGTAAAATTATTATTTTTTCTAAAAAAAATATATTAAAATAATATTGTTTTAGTTTTTTTTAATTTTTAATAATAACACATCAAAACTATAAAAAAATATCTAAAAGCCATCAATTTAATATTTTTTAAGAAGAAAATTTTTTTAAAAAATAAATTAAACTACAAAAACAAACACGCGCCCTGAATACACAAGGCTACTACTGCCAAGTATTTTCCTTATCAAACAATTAGGATTCCATATCCTTATATTAAAGGAACTCTCCTCACTTTGTATAAAAATAAAAAATCATTGTCATTAAACCCACCTTCTTGCAATAGATTGATACAAAACTTGATTAACTTGTTCCAAGATTAATGTAAAAAAAATTCAACTCAAAATTGACTTGAACAACTCAGTATGACCTGTTTGTTTAATAAAAAATAGCTTAATAGAAATTATTTTATAAATTTTTTCATATTTGTTTATTTTTAGAAAAGTTGATTAATGAAAAATAAAAAATACCCTGTTATATTAAATATAGTTTTCAATCTTTTGATTGATATATATTTTGTTTTTAATCTTTTATTTTCGTTCAATTTTATCCCTTAAAATTTAATTTAATTTGAATTTTATATTAATTTTAGTCCTTATTTTTTTAATTGTTATTTTTTTCTCTTCTTATTTTCTTAATTAAATTTTATTTTATCTATCATATTTTGTTTCTATTTTCTATTGCTATTTATTTTATTTAAAATAATTTATAAAACTGAAGTTTTTTTTCAATTTCATCATCTTTCAACTTTTTTATCTGTCAGATTTAATCCCAATTCTTTTTATTACTATTTATTTATTTGAAATAATTTATATTTTATAAACCACTTAAAAAAACTATTTTTGTGGCAAACAAATAAAGTCTAAATTAACTCTTTGCATAGTCAAAATTCAACTTCACCCTTTATAATATTGATTTGATATTTTATTTATTAACCCGAGTCACCTAAGGTGAATTTACCCGACTCGGACTCAAACCTCACGCTGAATAATAACTATGATTAAAAACACCCCTGGCGCCCTTACAAATCTTCTGGGTCTGAGAGAAAAAGAAAAAACAAAAAAACAAAAAAACAAAAAAGAAAGCCCTACTATCTCTCTCGAATTAATCAATCATAAATGGCGGAGGAGCAAGTGGCGGCGACCAAGGAGGAGAGATCGACCGGCAGGGTGGTTCGTTTCAGCGACAAGAAAGGATTTGGATTCATCAAACCTGATGCCGGCGACAAAGATCTCTTCGTTCACCACTCCGCCATCAAATCCGACGGTGGGTACCGTACTCTTTACGAAGACGACGTCGTCGAGTTCACCATTCTACTGAACGACGACAAGTACCAAGCGGTTGACGTCACTGCCCCCGGTGGCGGACCTATAAAACGCCGCACTACCTTCTCCGGTGGATTCAACCGCCGCAACAGCAATAACAACGGTGGTGGCTGCTTTAATTGTGGGAATCCTGGCCACATAGCTAGGGAGTGCAACAATAACAGTAGTAAGAGTTACAATAATAATAACAATCGCACCGGCGGCGGCGGCGGCGATTTTGGTTGCTACAAGTGTGGGAACAGTGGGCATATTGCGAGGGAGTGTACGAAGGGGAATAATAATAATGGGTGTTACAGTTGTGGAGGGTTTGGACATGTTGCGAGGGACTGCCCGGGTGGGAGTGGAGCTTGTTATAACTGCGGTGGGCATGGACATTTGGCTAGGGATTGCACCAGTGCGAGAGGAAGTGGTGGAGGAAGGTTTGGTAGTGGTAATACCGGCGGGTGTTTTAATTGTGGGAAGGATGGGCATTTTGCTAGGGATTGTCCTGAATGAAAGATGGATGATGGTAATTGTTGCTGTTACTTATGGGTTTATCTTTGCTGGTTGCTTCTTTTTTGGGTTCATGATATAGATAGGATTGTGTTGCGGTTCCACCCAGTTTTGACACAATATATGTGATAAATTCGGATTAAAAGTTAGGCTTTTTTTTTTCTAATTTCTATCATTGTTAAATGACATTGGAGTAGTTCTCTAATTGAGCGGTTCTATTTTTTGTCAAGTGTTAATTATGGGATTTTAATGTGATGGTTTGATGCTTTTTTGGTATTGCTGTTATGGGAAGTCGATGTTTCTTATTCTGTCATTGTTTGGTTCGATGATGAATGCTCCAACTGCAGCTTCTCCTTTTAGTGTTGGTTTTCTTATGGGACTTTTGCAATGTGTTCCATATTCAGGTTGATATGTTTTTGATGTAATAGACTCTTTGGTCGGAATCTTTAACGTAGTGCTTTTCTGATGTGAGTATATGACTGAGAGTTTGGAATAATGATTTAGAAGTACTGATGTCCCACTCTGATATGAATTCGTCTTTCTGTTCTCTGGTTGATTGGGTTAGGAGAGATATCATGGAATTCCTGATCTCTGTCTCTTGCAGATTAGCTTTAACGTGAAAGGGTTGTGTTTAGAGAAACTTGATTTCACAACCATGTCCCTTCTTAAAGCATGTCGAAGTTCAAGTCCATGGCAGTCTGCTTTGGATGGTTTGCCTTGTATTTCTCCCATGTTTCAAACGGAATGTTTGTTCCTGGGTGAAAACGTTGATTGCTTGAAGTGATGTTTTAGGGTTGATATGAATCAGAGTTTTATGACTTTTCTTACATCCATCGAGGTTTCCTTTACTGAATCCCAAACTGCCAAATGCTACAAGTAGAGAAGCTTTTAGGGCAGTTGAGTTTGGCTTTTGAGAGTTGAGCTTGGGCTGTGAAATTGTACAAGGATCGTAAGAGCATGAGAGCTGCCCACTCGTGGCTGTGTGTAGTTCAGCTGCGTGTGTGATAGGCTAGTAAAGTTGTGAAGATATAATGATTTCGGTTTTTTTTTTACTGTAAAATATTGGGAATGGGGTTGTTATTGATGAAGTTTTAGGTTGTCACTGATACTGGAACTGTTGTGGCGTAAAGGTAAGCTCTTGTATAAGCTCAGCTTTGTTTATGGATTGCCACTCCCAATGCGTATACTTCACTTCAACACTAAAAAATCTATTAGAGCTATTTTTGGTGTTTTATGATGTTCGAGATTAGAGCAAAGAAATTCAAGAAATCAATTAATGAATTTCTTTAAGATATATGGGTTAAGTTGAACTTTAAAAAGATATTAAAAAAAAAACTTTAATTAATTTGATTTGATCAAGAATGGCCTGTAGAGGAGCTTCTAGAAATTACAAAAAACACTGGAATAAAATAATTTAAATATGATAGTTTTGACCTTTCGTCATTGTATTGGTCATAACTAGAGCTACAAAATAAATTTTGATGTGATTCTAGTTGCATTAAAAACTAGACATACACATATTTTCCAATAACATATAGTAGACTGAGAACTTTTCATTTGAAGTTGTGTTTTAATTCTGCTAGCAAATTATGAAATTCGACTCTGAGCTTATTTTGATTAGTTGAGTTATTATTTATTTATCTTTTAGATTGTTATAGAGTCTGTGGCATTTAAGGGTTATTTGGGATATATTTTATTTTATTATTTTAGTTATTTTGGGCTTTTAATGTGTTAAGGTCATTTATCAAGTCTAATCCATTAAATCAAATTAGGGTTGACTTTCCATTATATAAACCAATTGTTAATATTATTTTGAGGTTGATGAATTTTATCTACAAGTTGTTGCATATTGTGTGCTTTTTTTTTATGTGGTTGGGTGATTCTCATACTAAATTCTTGATTGAACTTGCAAACTCTTCAAAATATTAATTAATTTCGTTGTGATTTATACTTCTTCTTCACGTCTTGTTATAGGCATAGGATGAGAGTGATCAATTGTATATAACTTTTGTTCTTCAAGGTAAGGTTCTTATTGGGTCAAGTTGCAAACTTTTCTTTAAACCTCAAATTAGCAATTTAAAGGATAATTCCGCATGAGTTTAATATCAGAGCATAACTAATTTTAGGTTATATCTCTTTAATTATTATTATTACAAGTAATTCTAGGGTTTTCTATAGATCTTGTCACATCTAGGATTTGGTTTCTTGTTTTTCTTAGTTTCTTTTTCTTTAGGGTTTTGACTACTACCAAAAAAAAAAAAGATTTGTTCTTGATTAATTTTTATGGTGTTCAAGTTTTTATATATATATATATAAAAAAGAAGATAATCAGTTTCATATTGGGAAAATGTCTTGAAGTTGCTAAAAGAAATTGCATACAAATTGTGTTCTTCTTTGTGACTTGAGAAATTTAGCACCTATTTTTTTTTAAAAAAAAAGAATAAAAAATCACAAATCTTGAAAGGATTCTTGGAGAAGCAATTCGGAAATTTTAGATCTTGCATGAATTAGGGTTTAGCCGAAACTTGTCTTGGAATTTCTTGGTGATTTTGATTGAACTTGCAAATTTTTCGAATGATTAATTAAATTTATTGCGATTTATATTTCTCGTTCATATCTTATTATAAGCATAGAGTTGGGGATGATCAATTGTATATAATTTTGGTTTTTCAAGGCAATCTTCTTGTTTAGTCAAATTACAAACTTTCTTCGAATCTTAAATTAGCAATCTAAGAGACAATTTTACACCAAGTAAATAACCTTTTCACTTGTCATGAATCCTTTATGGAATTGAAGATATATTTCTTTGGCTTTTGAATGTTGATGGTAAAGTGGGTTTCTTACATTTTGGATACAGGGGATTGTTTTTTAGTTAAATGTAACCTTCTTTACTTGAAATTTAGTTGTGTGGAAGTGGAAATTGTTGTTATCATTTTGCACCTGTAATTGCAGGGGCATGTTAGCAGTACAGGACTCCTTAGCGAAGCTACAAGAAAAGAACTTACTGTAGATTTGATGATCTCTGCCCTTATGCAATACGGGGATATTGCAGGTATGGAGAAGCCTTTCCCTATATTGGATAGCCTGCAAGTGATATTTCTGTTTTTTGTGATATAAAGTGATCAAGCGATATGGAGAACAGTTATGTCGACTTGATTGGAACGAGTCTTCCATATAAAAAAAGCTTCAACATGAAGCACTTTTGCCACTTATTTCTTTCATGAGAATGACCGTAACGACCTTTTCGTGTCTGGCAGTGGGTAGTGCAATTTGAATACGAATACAGTAATGGAAGAATTATCTTCCCAAAGTATTTTCCATTAAGAAGTTGTGTCTAAAACATGAGTTCAGCTCTATGTCCATGGAATCTTGGAGATTTCAGGTGAGGATTCGCGAGCTGAAGTTCTCAAATTTGCTCCTTCTGTTAGGTGGAACCCAAGCAGTCCCATGTTTGATTGGGTTCGAATTTCAGGCCTTTCTGCTGGGCTTATGAAGTATCAACCTTCAGGGCTTTTGATGATTTAAGCAGTCACCATGGTGGGTTGGGTTTAGATTCATGCATTGCTGTCTGCTTTAGGATTTTCGTTGATCAAAGCAAGAACCATTGAACAACAAGTTTCTCAAACCCAGAAAAGAGAAGAAAAAAAAGATATCCTATGAGTGTCAAGTTGCTAACTTGTGCAAGTGAAACAATAGCACCGTGATAGATTAATATAGACGTCTTATATTTATCGATTGAGACGAGCCCTTTCCATTCTCCCAAGAGACACCATAAACAAAATTCACAAAGGACTTCCTTTCCTTTTTACGATGATATGGGTTCCCACTTGCCAGAGGATAAGATTTCTAGATGAAATGGAATTTAAGAATATTTAAAAACCACAAGGGCTCCATTAGAGTATGAACAGTGGTAGTCACACATGTCCCATCTCACTGGGCATCATCCTTCCTCGCGTGTGAGCCATGCACGGCTCAAACGGGGTAATGGAAGCCCTGATCAGTTTGTACGAGGTCAATGGTAAAAGAAAACTTTAGACTGGTGTTGACCTTTGAAGACTAAAGAAACCGGTCTGAACTTCAAGGGCATTGTAATCCTAGTATATCTACAGTCAATCAATCATGTGCACAATCGCGCAGCACTTATTGAATTGTTTCCGATTTCATCATACCTTTGTAGGTATTGAAATTTGGAATCTCCTGCCTGCCGCCAATTCTGTAACTATACAAGATGGAGTTAAAATCCATAAGAGTGCAGAACCCCAACGCATCCTTTGCTAACATCCAAGAGCCTATAAATAATAATAATATTCATCGCCATTACTTTATTGTTATTATTCACACTCTGGCAGTACCCTGGCATTGGCTCAACCTCCCCTCAGAATACGATGTTTCCCTTTGCCCTAAGCAAGCTTGGCAATTTGTACACGATAACCGACCTCTTACTGTGACGGCCTCTGTGCATGTGCTCGTATATTGGGCCCTAGACGCGTATATATACTGCCCCACAGTCCTTGCTGCTAGCACATGATACTCACTTTCTTTATATATAGGACGACAGGTTTCTCCCCAGACAAACCAATCCTTACAAACTTCCAAGTTCCACCAATCAAAACAAACAGAAAACCTCTCTAAATTCTCAAATTCATTCATCAATGGCTAGGCCTCAACCTTACATTTCTCTATTCTTTTTCAGTTTCCTTCTCATTGTTTCAGGTAACAGCAATATGAACAATCTTTGATTCCTCTTTCTTTATTGTGTAGTCAAATGCTCTGAAACTTTTTTTTTTTTGTCACGTATTTATGTGGTAAACTTATGTGTCACGCAGGTGGATATTCATCAACGTTTACGATAATAAACAAGTGCAATTACCAAGTTTGGCCTGGCATGCTATCAAACGCGGGTACCCCACAACTTCCCACTACAGGTTTTGTTCTCCAACCTGGTGAATCAAATTCAATTTCCTTCCCAGAGTCTTGGTCCGGCCGCTTATGGGGCCGAACCCTATGCACCCAGGATTCTACCGCGGGCAAATTCTCTTGCCTCACAGGCGATTGTGGCTCTTCTACTGTAGAATGTTCCGGTGGAGGCGCTGCCCCTCCTGCCACTCTGGCTGAATTCACTCTGAATGGCGCGGACGGACTAGATTTTTACGATGTTAGCCTTGTGGATGGCTATAATCTCCCAATGTTAATAACCCCACAGAGTGGCACAGGAGGGAATTGCACGGCAACCGGCTGTGTAGTAGACTTGAACAATGCCTGTCCGAACGAACTTAAAGTTATTGATAGAGGTAATGGTGAGAATTTAGCGTGCAGAAGTGCATGTGAAGCGTTCGGAGATCCGGAATATTGCTGCAGTGGTGCATATGCAACTCCTGATACATGCAAGCCAAGCTCATACTCCCAATTTTTCAAAAATGCCTGCCCCCGAGCTTACAGTTATGCTTATGATGATGGAACAAGCACTTTCACTTGTGCCGGGGCCGATTATGTTATCACTTTCTGCTCAGCTCCTACAACCAGGTAACATTGCCATTTCAGTTCTCAATTGAACTTTTTTTTATCACATTAAGGCTCTTCTAGTCGGCTTGACAGTATATAAACAGCTGTTCCCCCCCCCCCCCCCCCCCCCACCCCAGTCATTAGGAAATTGGAGTTGATCATGTCGGTCTTTCAGACATCTTGTAGCATTTATTAATGTCTTTGTTTTCAGTTAGAAAAATGAAGACTTTGTTTATGAATGCTTCGGATATTTTAGGCTAGTTGACCTTTAAAAGGTCGGCTAGATATTCCAAGGGGGACCGATTTATAGTTTTTTATTCAAGAATATGCTCTGCTTCACACTTTTTCTTAAAAAATAAAAAAACAATCACGAGTGCTACTCTGCGTTGTCGACATATGAAGCTTTGAATTTATTTATTTTTATTTTAAATTAATTTTTTATATATATTTTTAAATCATTTAATATATGCTAATATTAAAAATATTTTTTTAAAAAGAAATATTATTTTAAAGTATTTACAAATAAAATACACTTTAAAAAACAATAACTCACACATTACCAAACACCCCGTAAGATCTAATTAATGGGACACCACTCATCCTAAAATCCTTTCCCTTATTTCTTAATTTGAATTTCTTCATGTTGAAATTGGTGATATGCATGTTGTTTCTCCTTGTGTCAATTCTTTTCATCGATGGTATATTAAAGTGAGTATTTATTGATGACGGGTGGTTCATGGCTGTTTGCAGTCAAAAGTCGGCAAATGGGCAGCAGAATCCGCTGGCAGGGCACGTCTCAGCCGGCTCGCACAACACGTCACCCTATTTCATTGGCGGTTTCATCACAATTGCAGTAGCAATTTGGCAGCTCTTCTGATCACCAGGGAACATGACCGCCGCTAGGTGCCATATCCAGGAATAACATTTCCCAGAGCCACATGAAAATAATCTGGAGCATGGGATGTTTCCATTGGGGCCCACTTTCTGGGGGCAACAGTTTTGTCTGTGGAGCCCGATGAAGTTAAGTCGCTAGCCTGCAGAATTTTGGATCTCTTCAAGTGTGAAAACAGGGAATGGAAATGGTGAGCGGCTGAGCGGAAGGGGCAGATCATCATGCATCAGCAGCCACATTTATGGCCTGGACAAGCAAGAGAAAATAAAAGGACAGAAGATCAGATGCTGGCATGTTGATTTTGTTTTCATTTTTTTGTATTTTGTGATAAAAATAATACAAGTAGAGGAGGTTTCTTGGATTGTTTCGTGTATTTTCTCTTCTTTTCTTCGATTACTTCATAATTTTTTAAGTCATTTCTTGTTTTCTTAAGCTTGTTGGTGGTGGGTTACGCAGTAGGAAGTTGTATCTATCATGCAACCATATCAGATGATCTCTCTCTTGAGTGTTTTTTTTTTTTTTAATTTGTGGCTGTGCTTTTATAAAAAACACTGGCCGCTGATGGGTATTTGATTTTCAGTTATTTGTTTCTTGCTGAAAAGCTTCGTAGGGTTGGTTAGTAGGTGGATTTAGAATCTAGATGCCTACGTACGTTTTTCTTTTCTAAGTAGACGCAAGAAATTTAGAATTGAGGAATTGGTTTGCCATAGGTTTTTAGTTTAAACAAATAAAACTTTAATTTAGGGAAATCTAGTCAAATAATTGGGTTTTTAGTGGTTTTGTTCGTCTGGTTAAACTAAACTCCATGAATATATATATATATATATATATATATATATATATATATATATATATATATATATATATATATATATATATATCATTTAGAGTATATTTGGTATTATAATAGCGATTATTTTTTAAAATATTTTATACTTGAAGATATATTAAAATAATATTTTTTTATCAACACATTAAAACGATTGAGAAATATTAAAAATTTAATTTGAAGTAAATAAAAAAAATTTAAAATTTTACAAAAAATATTTTTAAAACACAAAAACAAATATGTTAAATTTACTGAATCCATTTTGACTTGTATGCAAGACTACCTTACCTGTCAAAGAATCATCTATTTATATTATTCTCTAACACATCTCCTCAAGTGAAAGTCATTTGAACTTGAAATTTGTACAGACCCATATTATCTTGTGCTTAATTTTATCAAATAAATAAGGATAGTGTGATTCGAACTCGTGACCGCTTGGTCATCAAAGCTCTAATACCATGTCAAAGAACTATTTCAATCAAATAATATTATTTTCTGAGACTCCCTCCTCCTGATCGTCTCTCCGATTGCTAAGTTGAACAAAGCTTGCTAGAGTTCGTCTTCCCTCCCTCGTCCTTGAGTCGTAAATAATGAGGGATATGGTTAGACATTTTTGTTTGATTTCATTTGACCTCCAGTGGAAGAGTATCTGTCATGATCTATCCACCATTGACGAGTGTAAGGCAGGATAGCCTCGTTTGTGATCGATCTTGCCAAATTTCCAAGGAAAACCACGTTTAATTCATGGCCTCCTAAAATCGAAAAGCTTTTTCGCTTCATTTTTTTCCTTCTTTCTTTTCTTTTCTTTAGCAGCTTCATATTCTGTTGGTTGTCTACTCGTATCATCATTCATACAGTGGTGGACCAGTAGGACGGAGTTGTGTAGAAGAGAATGGAGTAATTCCCTCCTCAATATTTTCAAAATATTCATTTTAGTCCTCTTTGATTTTATCTCTTCAAATTTACCCTCTTCTTTTTAGATTTTTGCCCCACTTTTGATTCCCAAGTTCACATAAGCTGTGGCTCTGCCACCCCTACTGTCCATTTTCAATGTCATGGTCATGGTTGTACTAGAGAACAAAACTATTAACAATTTCACATCAAAGTAGCATAGGACCATCTATAGAAGCCGACGATTAATATAAAGAGAGTAGTTGTTTTGTTTTTTATTTTTATTAGGTTGTTTTGTAAAAAAAAAAATTTAAATTACTTTTCAAATTTTTCTGTATTTTTTTACTATTAGAGAAGTTGATTACCTAACAATATTTCTTGTCAATGAAAAATTTAATTTGATTTTCAAAAAAGTATTTTTATTTTATTTTGAACGGAAAATACTTTCTAGAGTTGTGAAATTTTATTGAAATGTTATGTTATTTGTTAATTATATCAAATTTGATCCTCAAACTTTTAATTAGTTTCATCCCTTAGAATTTGATTTAATTTGATTTTTATATCAACTTTGATCTTTATTTTTTTATTGTTATTTACTTAGCTCTTATCCCTTTTTTAATCGAAAGTTTTTATTTATTATATTTGGTCTTTATTCTTTTAATTTTTATTTATTTTATTTAAAATAATTTATGAAATTAGAATTATTTTTTTAGAATTTCATCTATCTTTTAACTTTTTATCTGTCAGATTTAATTTCTATTATTTTGATTGTTATTTATTTTATTTGAAATAATTTATGAAATTAGATTATTTTTTTAATTTCATTCTCACTCAACTTTTTAATTTGTAATATTTGTTTCTTATTTTTTAATAAACTTTTAAAAAATAAAATATTAATAAGTTGTTTTTCAACTTATTTTTCATAATATGTTAAACACTAGAAAGTGTTTTCTAACTTATTTTCCATGACACTACCAAATATTAGAAAATAATTTACTTTTTAGAAATTCATTTTTTTAAAAAAATATTTTCCAACAAACAAACAAACAATTTCTAAGTTAGTTTCTCAAAATTCATGTTTATTAACCGAAAAAAAATAAAGAGTTAATTAGTGTATTACCTTACTATTTTGTTCTTCACCGAAGATTAAATCCACATTTTTTCACCATATTTAAATTTGAATGTACAACGCAGAGAATAAAAACAATTAAAGACATAAGTTCCACAATATTTAATAATATTTCTTAATCTATGCGAACATTTAAACAGGATTATCTATGTGCAAGGGAGGAATTGAATAAGATGCACTCACTGTCCAATTAATTGCTGGTTTGTTTGTTTGAGAAAATAGTAAATGTTATTTTTTAAAGTGTTTTTATTTTAAAATAGATTAAAATAATATATATTTCTTTTAAATTTATTTTTATATCAAAACAATAAAAAAAAAATTAAAATTAAATAAAATATTTCTAAAACTTTTAGAAATATTGTTGAATAGAATACTAAAAACACCAAATTAAGAGAAAGAAAAGCGTGTGTGTAACATGATAATTACATTTTAAGCACAATATTTCCAACCATAAGTGTTTTCCATAATTTTCTAAGCTTGCTAAGAACACTCTACTAGAGGTATATACATATTTTGATGTGGAAGTCAATCGTGGCCAAATTCTTAATTAATTCGGGAACGGAATTTTTGCTTTCAAGACAGAATATAAGGTGTATTTCATTTGTTCCAAAAGAGTAATTTTTTTTTTCTTTAGTAGTGTTGTTTATATAAAAATAAATTAATATCCATGTGTCATTTCGCAACAGAAAGAAAAGCTAAAATCAATTATTAATGATAAAATAAACCAATCATAAATAGTAAAATGGAATAAAAAACCATAATCAACCATGAAAAAGTAATCAAGTGTAGTATCAAGAGTTTACAAACTTAACCATCTAGTAGGTGGTCAGTGGTAAGAACTTGGGATAAAAGAGTTTGTTCCTCCTGTGATTTCAAGTTCGAGCTATATAGTTGCTAATATGATGGTCACTAGAAGCTTATATAGTCGTTAACTTTAGGACCCGTGGGATCTAACCCGAACACCCACATTAATAATAAAAAAAATAAGATAAGATAAATTTTAGACTTATTCAAAAACTATGGTATCAAGAGTTCACAAACTGACCATAATATTTAGTCTTATTCAAAGTAATAATTTTTAATAAATTAAATTGATTGGTGTTATAAATATCACAAGAAGATAAGATAGAGTTTAATTTGTATTGTGATTTATGATGTACTCTTCTTATCTTATCTGATATAAATTTAGATTTAATTATTATATGAAACCTTAACTATGTAACAATATAAATGTGTTTTTTTTTTTACTAATTTCCTTTATTTTCTACACTTTAATTCCTGAAATTTTGTTTTCTTTAGAGACGTGTAATTAAGGGTTCAAGATTTGAAGCCTTAGTATTATTTGATTAGACGTATTGGTCTAATATAAGAATTATTTGAGCAAGTTGTACATTAATTTTCAACCATGGACCAAACATATGACCATGACTTTTCTCTTTAATTAATCCTTGCCTTTGAATTATAGAGTATGGTATGTAGCTGTCATTTTAGATACACGTATTTATGTGTTGTCGTGTTGAATTGCAGACGGCATTCCAAGAGTTCTTCCAAACAAGATTAGAGAGACTGGCTGTAAAACAGTCAAAGAGACGCCAATATTTAAGTTTTTTTTTAAGGCCTTTAATCACGTGGATTGTTAAAATTAATAGCTTTCAACTAAAATTGCTACAGTGCACCTAAGTCTGGTCCGTCCTTTTATTCTGGTCCTTAACAATTATCGCCTCGATTATTATTTTTTTTTTAATTTCATCATGTTCACATGGTTTAAAGCCTGACAATTTGTTTTGGTTCATATGTAATATCGTATTTGCGATGTCAAAAAATATCTTTGATTTTATTAATTAAAAAAACCAAAACATCAAGGATCAAATTTGACAAAGCAAAATAATCACCTTTGCTTTCCTTTTTTTCTATTCATGAAGTGCAAAACAATTATGATTTAAGCCTTAAAGTAATTTACCTTTTCATTTTAGATCCCTTTTTAGAGTTTTATTTGTTCTTGAATATTTTTTTATAGAAATGCGTGAAAATGATTGATTCATATTTTTTTAATTTTTAATTAAGACTTGCTTCCATGATCATTATACGGTTTTACTTAAAAAACAATAGTTAAAATAAAAAGTTTTTTCTAGAATAAAAAGAAATGCATGAATAAGAAAATAGATTTTGGATTAAAAATATATGTTTTTTCCTTTTTAGTTCATATCATTATGATTTTTTTAATAGTTTTTTGAATGTTCTTGATTTTTATTCAATTAACTATGTTTTTAATAAAAAAATATCTTATTATCAGAACTATATTACATGAAACAAAAAAGATATTTTTTATGAAAAAATACATATCTCCTTTATAATGTTATTCATTTTCTTAATTGAGAATGGATGTTTCCATTAGCATACAACTAAATAAAATTTAATTCCAAAAAAATAATTTATTAAAATCATTCATGCTTTTAACGACGAGTGAAAAAAATTAACCTAACTCAATTCAAAATATTATCATTTTAATATTAAAAAAAATCAAAAAAATATCATTTTAATTTTTATTTATAAAATAATCATACAAGATTTTAATCAATCTAACTAGTCACACGAAATCAACTCCTAGTCAATTTATCCCGACACTTAGCCCATGTTAGATCCGAAAGTTTAATAACATTATCATGAAATCTCAGCGGCATCACACGCAACCATACTAGTTACGTCCAGTTTAACATAACTTCACTTGCTAATCAAAGTGTAGTGATGACAACATCAGCGGCGAAGATAGGCGGCTGCAAGCAGCGGCGGACTCAGAAGTTTTTAATTGAAAGGATAAACAAATACTTGATATTATATATTATATATTATATAAAAAAAATAATTTAAAATATATATAATAACTCATATCAAACAAAATTAATTTAAAAATATTTTCAAAATAAAAAAAATAACTTTTTCAAGGTTTGGTTCTTTCGGTTATTTTTTTTTCTCGGTTTAATCAGTTTTTCAGTTTTTTTTCACCTCTAATGCTAACAATAGCTAACTTGGGTTAATTGATAACCAACAAAAGAAAACTAAATCTGCTAGATATTATTAAAAAAAAAGATTAATTATTTTTTATTGTTAAAATGATGTAGCCTTGAGCAATTCTAAGTTTTGACCCTAAAAATAGTAAAATCTAAATTCTGCCCTCCTAAATTTGTTTTCCCTAATCTGGCCCCTGGATATCATGATCGAACAACATTTAGTTTAAAATAAAATCACTAGCATTGAAGGCAATTTGGGTACGTTAATCTAGACAGAGATAAAACGAGAATAAAATTAGAAAAGTTAAAAAAAAAAAAAAAAAGGCACTTTCAACAACCATATCTTGATAAGGCATAAAACCTAAAGCCATTTTTACACCACTTTGTCCCTCGACGACGCAGCTTCCACATCACATTTCTATCCTTTGACCTCCTCCCCATATTTTAATCCCTTGTTTTCTCTTTCTTTTTCACCACAGACTGTCTCATTGAGATGCGAAGCCCCCAGTTCATCGTTAATTATGCACATAAAACAAGCCCTTTCTGGATTTAAGAACAAGTTGCTGGCAAAGAAGAAAAGCCTCAAGAAACAAAGGATTCGGCAGCCCTTTTCGAAAAGAATGTTTTTTCTATCGAGACAGCGGTGGTGGGATGACGCAAAACTTTAATAAAGAAACGATGGATTGGAGGAAGAAAAACGGTAAAGGGGAGAAGATGCTGCTCATAAAAAATGAAGAAAGCTCGATCAGACACCTTATCCAAATATTCTTTACACGACATGGAGGGGCCTGAAGATGTTGATAGAAGTATCGGCATCCAAAAGGGAGGAAGCAGCAGCCTTCTTGTTGATATGAAGGCAGGAATTTGCACTAAAATCTATGATAACTCCATGAAATTATCTCAATTTTCTCTTATGAATGAAACTCTCTGTTTGCGCGCTTTACAATAACGAAACACACTAATGTCAATTTTCACAGAAAAACAAAAAAACCATATTTTTTTTTATTTTTTTTTTGTTGGGAACCATCGTTATTCACTTGATCTGATAAGGTATGCATTTCTTTTCCCTCTTTTAATTAATTCGAAATATGAATGCAAACCATTTTTCTAATTAGCCAAGGATGCTATTAGACTGGACGTTCTGTGGTTATGTTTCAGTGGGGCTGTTTCGTGTTTGGGATTGATAAACCCAAAAAAAAAATTGATTTTTTTTAAAAAAATTTATTATTTTTTTATTGTTTTGATATACTTATATTAAATTTAAATTTTAAAAACTAAGCCTAGATAATTGTTTAGTTATGTTTTCACTAAAAAAACATAGTAGGAACCTCGATAACTCTATTTTCAACACCAAAACACCCCAAAATCAGTCTATAAACCATAACTCATACAAAATTAAAAAAAAAAAAACCTTTATGAATCGCAATTTGTTTTCTTTTAGGCACGGTTAAAAAAAAAATCAACTATATTGAACTTCCATCTCCAAGATGAACCTATGAATACCAAAATCATCTTTTTTTTATTTTTATGGTCGGAAAGTGATGAATTAAAAACATTCTTTTGTTTTTTTTTTCTGACAACTTTTTGCACCTCTCTTAACATTCAAGCATTTAAACATAATAGATATAAAGTTTAAGAATGAAACATAAATACCTCAAACTATATAAATCAAATATGAAAAATTCAAAAAATTGAGGGATCAAATTATAGTTTTACACATTTAAAAATAATTAAATTAAATTATAAATGAATTATAGCAATCCGCAATACATCTATGTTTATTTCTATAATAGCTAGCTAAATAAATGTGCTACCTCTTTTAGTTTTTTTTCTAAAAAAACAAATTTAATATATACTATTATGTTGTCTACATGAGTGTTTTGGCTACATTACATGCACTAATTAATAACATAAATATCTCATTTCTTTTCTTTACCATACCCTTCTCTCTTATATTTTATCATAGAAAAATAATCTAAGTATAATATCTAGATTTATATTACACGTATAATATTACTATTTTTTTATCTTTGAAAAGTCAATTAATAGCAAATTAATATTTAATTTTTTTGGGAGAAAAGGATTGAACAAGAATGAGAAAATAGCTTTATTGATATATGATATATGCTCATAAAGTTTATGTATTGTTATATAAATCTAGATATGATAGCATGTGATGTATAATTGGAAGTAGACAATAAAAGAACATGATAGCATGTGACTTGCCCGCTGCTTTCAAAACAACGTTGCTGCGAAGGTAAAGCTTATGGCAATGACCACAGCCTCCGATGAACAAAACGCCGTGTTGGTTAGCTGACCCAATGGCCGGATTTTGAAGTGCTTTTAATTAAGATGCACATCATCTTCTTTAAATGGAAGGAGAATCTGCTTTAATAAAAGCAGCCAGTGTTTCGGGGTTGCTTGGAAGTATAGTAATAGTTATTTTTAAAGTATTTTTTACTTGAAAATATATTAAAATAAATTTTTTTATTTTTTAAAAGTTATTTTTTATATTAGTTTATTAAAATAATTTGAAAATATCAAAAAATATTAATTTGAAGTAAAAAAAAATAAAAAAATTTAATTTTTTAAAAAATTCTTTTAACATGGTGTTAAGTGGGCCCGGATTCCAATTGTCTACTTCCACGTTGGTCCCACATCCACGTGTTTCTGTTCTTGAATGGAATTAGGATATATTTAGTTTATGAATTCTTTTTTATTTTCGCAAGAAATGCATTGCAATAAAAAATAAATTATATAGCCAAAGATAGACAACAACAACATCACAGATTCAAGGCAATATTATCAACACAAAAGCAGTCAAGTCTCTTATAATCCCAGTAAATCTTGTTTCTGAGTGAGAATGGTTTGAGCACCAAACATGCTCAGACCAGCTGCAACTGGTCTACAAGAATGTATTTTCATGAGCTCAGTCGTAACGAAGTGTATCCAATACACCAAAAAAAGGCGAGGCATCAAGAAATCCCATATAAATCCGAAGAACAAAAGTCTAGTTTGTAACAATGCAAAGCAGAACACCGTAGTAAACTGGAAATGAAAAGGCGTACGAGGAGAAAATGAAAAAAATAATTATTATTTTTCCTGTTTTTTGCACTTATTTACAACTCTGACCAGTCCTGGTATTCTAATTTTTTCTGGTTTGCAAGATGGCAAGAAAAAAAAAAGTTGAGAGGTCCGCACCTATAAATTCTTGGAAATAACCAGAACCTGCTTACGGCTACAAATGTACTAGAAAGCAAGAGTAACATTAAAAGAAAAGCCTTGACAAGCAATGCAAAGTAACCTAAAAATATTTCTTGATTTCCAAGTTTTCTTAGTGGCTATAGCACGCGAGGATTAAACGTTCATTTCTACACTAAAAACTTCCTCTCTCTTTTTGGTCAATTCGTTTATCCATCATATAAAATGCCTAGTAAGAGCTCATTGTTATATATTTTATTATTTTTCTTGAAGTTTTAATTATGTGTTTATCAATGAGACTTTTAACAAATTATTTAATTTGCAGGAAAAATAGCTTAAGTTAGAACCGCCTCAAATTGAGTTATACGAGGAAACTAATATAAAGAAAGGGATATGGGAAAAAGAGAAAACATGTCTTAATACAAGAGCAAAAAGCATTAGTTGTAAGTATTTTGATAGTAAATAAGCAATTAAGATTGTTTAGTTGCATCAACAATATAAAATGTAATTGAATTTAGAAATTTGACTTTTTGTATTTTATTAACACCAACATGGTTGCAAAAGCTAGCGATGACACTTCCACTCATCCTTCTTACGATCCTCAAATATGGTTGGAAGCTCTTATAAGTGATGAACCCAAGGTTGTCAAAATCGCGAGTTTGACACGGCACGGAACATGCAAACCAAACTCGGATCGTAAAAACGGATCGTAAAATCGTAAAATCGTAAGGAATTTTAAAATACATTAAAAAAATTTATGTTTCAAATAAAAATTCATAGCACCTTAAAATATATGCTTCAAATAAAAATCCATACATAGTTCAAGCACCTTAAAATACATGGTTAATACATGCTTCAAATAAAAATCCATACATAATTCAAGCATCTTAAAATACATGGTTCAAATAAAAATCCATACATAATTTAAATAACTATTCATTAGCTAATAATTAACAAACTTAAAACAAATAATCTGCTGGTGTGTCATGTAAACTAAAACCAGCTTCATTGCCTTCATCTTCCTCATTATTCCTCAGACACTCATCAAGAGGATTATTAGTGTCACTACTAGTACCAACACCAATATTATGAGCATTAGTGCTACTACTAGTACCAACACCAATATCATCAATTTGAATCTCCAAATCATCTTCAGTACCATGAATCTCTATTTCAGCATCATTAGGAATTTCTTCTTCATCACTTTCATCTTCATTATCATTTTTTCTTCGTGTTGCATTGTCAATAGCACCAAGCAAATCAATGTTTGAATGTTTTTCTCCCTCGGTTATCCAATCATCATCAGATGAAAGATCATCTTCTACACCAAAATCATCTGCTTGCTTTTTGACTTGATTATTATTCAATTTCAGATTGCACGTTACAAATACCAAGTCATTCATTTTTCTCTGATGCAAACGATTTCTTCGTTTTGTATGAACCTAAATAAATAATTCAATTCAAATTTATAAGATTTTTATCAAATATTTCAACATTTAAAATAAAAAAATAAAAAAAACTCACCATTTCAAATGCACTCCAATTACGCTCACATCCAGATGAAGTACAAGTCAAGCTTAGAACTCGGATTGCAAACCTTTGTAATTCGGACATTCATCTCCATAAGAATCCCACCATTGAGTGGAGTTTTTTTATCTCTTCTTTGTCTTGGCAACCTCAATGCCAAACAACCTTTTGCATCCTTGAATGATTCAAGTTGCAAGTCAATTTTGCACCTTTCACTTGCATTAGGCACCATCCTTTCTAAGCATTGATATAATCCAATTTTAATGTTGGCATTAACCTTAAAATTGGGATTATAATGATAATGAGGATTCAAATAATAAGCTGCTGCATGTAAGGGTGCATGGAGTTGAAGTTCCCATCTTGCATCAACAATATTCCATATAGGTATATAACTATATAAAAAAAAACAATAAAAATATCATTACACTAAAGGAATATCTCAATTGAAAGTATCTCTAAAGACATTCATATTAATAGATGACAACATTTAAAATAGAAATTAGCAAGATATATACCTTTTTTCCACGAACCAAAATTCACTTGTATCTTCTCTTTTGCTTCATCCATTGCTTTATATATAAAACCCATAGCTGGTTTCTCATCGAATCAACTAATCGAAGAACTTTAATTAGAGGATACGCCCTTAATACATATAGTAACATCATGCCAAAACCCGCTCCACAAACACAATTTTGAATTCGTTTCCCTTCTTCTATTCTTGCAAACCTACATGAACTCCACCGATTGGAAGTAAACATAGTCATCAACCGCATTTTATGATCATTCAAACATCCCAAAGTCAAATATGCGGTAGCAAACCGTGTGGCGAAGGCCTAATCAAATCCCTTCCTTTCGTAAAGTGCCTTAGCATGGAAATAAGAATAGTTCTTGAATAAATATATGAGGTGATTCTCCTCCCCTTAGCAATAGTTACTTGATGAATCTCTAACTTCTTCTCAAAATCCTCTAATATCAAGTCAATACAATGGGCGGCACATGGTGTCCAAAACAAACTCTTTCTTTTTTTCATCAATAATTGTCCCTTGCCCTTATAATTTGCAGCATTATCGGTGACTACTTGGACAACATTTTCCTCCCCAATCCTCTCCACAATCGCATCTAACATCTCAAATACCTTATCAGCAGTTTTGGACATATTAGAAGTATTAACCGATGACAAAAAAGCTGTCCCTTTAGGACTATTAACCAAAAAATTACAAATACAACGTCTTTTTTTATCATTCCATCCATCGGACATTATTGAACAACCAGTTTTTTCCATTCTAGCTTGTAATCCTCAAGCAAATTCATAGTTTGGTCCACTTCTTGCTTCAAATACTTCTCTCTAATATCATGGTATGATGGAGGCTTGAAACCTGGCCCATGCTTTGCAACCAATTCAAGTGCCTTAAGAAACTCAGGGTTTTTTACACAATTAAATGGAATTGCACTAGTGTAAAAAAACCTTGCAATTTGTCGACATGCTTCTTCTCTAATATCTTTTTTTAGCAATTGATTTAGAGTTGTTTGTGTACTTCCACTCCCACTAGCTACTCTCTTTCCTTTGTCCCTGGAGCTAATTTCTTTTATTTCATCATCATCATCATCATTTACACTATATTGATGGGCCTTTCTTTTCTTTTCGATTGCTTCTAGATTTTTCACCAAAACACCTAAAATCATCTGCTTAACATTTTCTGGTACTTGTTGACATGGTTCAACATCCTTACGAGTGCAAGCCAAATCTTTGTTTAAAACGAAAAATACCTCCACTGATAATTTTTTGACAATACTTGCACTTTGAACTTTTCTAGAATTCTTATCAATATCTATACCATGTTGCCATCCCACATCAAGCCTATTACCAGAAGAATTTTTCCTAGATGCCATAAGTTCAACAATTCAAGAATCAATTCAAATCAACCATGTAATCAATCCAAACATTTTATGCATATAAGGTAACCATTACTGACTTCCAAAAAAAAAATAGAAATAAAAGCCGAAGCAACGAAACATCAAACATGCATTTTCAACATAAACATCAAACACCCAATACATGATAGCAAATGCATGCTTTGGTGCCGGTGCATAGGCACACGAAGCAACATGCATTTTCAACATAATCACGGGCTTCACGACCCAATTCACTAGCAACTAACGATCCACGACAGATTACTAACAACTAACAAGGACTAACGAAATTGCACATGGATTACTAACTGACTCCAACTTGTTCAGATCAAGAAACAGAGACAATTGATTTATGTGAAAAAACAGTCACGAGACTCACGAGTCACACACACACACACACCGCACGGTTTAATCCAATTGATTTTCAATATCTCAATAATAGACGATCCACGAAACTTTGAATCAAAATCTCAATCTTTAACATCATTAAACTGTAAAGATTAAAGCACCTAATGGTCCTAAACAACGCCACGACGGATTACAAACAAGGTAAGAAAAAGACATGGTAAGAAACTCTTACCTCTCGTTACGGCGATGAGCACCGAGGAGATCAATATTGCGATCAAACTTGGAGCCCCGAATCCAATTAAACAAATATTAGCATTACTTGGCTTACTTGCATTAGAGTAAGAAACGGACGGGGAAAAAAAAGCACCCCCGGCATGGTAGTTACCAACGAGAGAAGAGAGAACCGGAGAAACAAGATGAACGAGTAACTTACCTGGTGGAGACCGGAGAGACGCCGTTGTTGTTGGGTGGACTCGGTTCTCACGGTGGCTGGTGAAAAGGACGTCGTCGATGAGGGCGAGGGCATTGTGAATGATGAACTGGAATCGTGGACGGTGAGAGAAAGAGATAGAGAGTAGAGGCGAGACACTTGGGTGACCGAGGAATCCTCGGTTAGGGACGGCTGGAACTGGAATTTAGGGATTTCAATTTAGGGATTTTTTTTTATTCTGAATGTGAATGATGAACTGAAATGCGAAGAAGACTGAAGAGAAACATTGCAATTGCATTTGCTTTGTTAACTCCAATAGGCGGTCGACACCTGGCAGACACATGGCTTTTTTTTCCTGCGGGCAAAATCGTTAAATCGGTGGTAAAATCGCGATTTTCCACGATTTTACCCGATTTTGACCCGATTTTACCCATTTTCGAGTTTTGCAAGCGATTTAGCACGTAAAGCCTATATCAACTCGTAAAATCGTACGATTTTACGAGTTGAATCGCGATTTTGACAACCTTGGATGAACCTGATAGAAATCAAGTTTATGATTTACCCATGACATTAGCCTGGGAACTTAGGGCGGACCGCACTATTTCAACTATAGGCACACCACATTCCAACCCAAGTTATAAATCACAGGACTTTGATGAGATTGTGCAGAAAAGGATTCATAAACAATGATTGTTGAGATGAAGAATATGAGAGCAGAAATACTACAACAAAATAAGATATATTGGGCTCAACTAAATGCAATTATGGTGTACTTTTTCCTCCCCCTTCTTGACCTTGTAGTCCAGGTTTTTTTCCTCCCTCTCTACCTTCTTTAGCACCTCTGATGTGTTATATCAAGTATATATACTTTACATTGTTGATTTGATTGTATTTTAATTGAAATTTTAATGGTTTCTTGCTGGAATTTTAATGTAGTGTTCATTTCTATTTTTTTTTTTAATGTTTATGCATGAAATTCTACCTATCTCATTGTTATGTATTATTTATATAAATTTGCTACTTAAATCTTTCAACTGTGAAAACTCATAGGTCTATATAATCCATTTAGCATTATTCATTGTGAAATTTGTATAAGTCAATTTTCAAAAATGCTTTTTTGTTATTGTTGTAGGTTTACTATGAGCAAGCAATTGTTGACTTAGGGATCATAACAAAAAAATAATATTTAAAATCTCTAATGGAATCGCCAACGAAAAAGCTATTCCATTAGTATTTTCACCGGAAATCTTGCACCCATTTTAAAACTTTTTGTAAAACTTATAGAATGTGTAGCAGCTTACCAACGGAATAGGCAACGAAAAACTCTATCAAGAAAATAAACAACGATAGAATTTTTGATGAAAAATGAGCGATAAAAATTGATTTTTAGACATGAATATTTCATCGACAATTCTATCGCTATTGCAAAATATCAACTAAGTTATTGACAAAATTAACAAGATATTTTCTGACAATAATATCTTGTTGCTAATTCTGATGATATTTTTCAAAGCGGACAGAATCTTTACTATATGCTTTCATAATATTCCATCAGTATATTTTAATTTTCTTGTAGTGAGAAATATTAAAGTTGTAAAATGAAGGATCTTGAAGTTAAATACACATATAAAAGCATTTCCAAATATCTAAAAACAAAGTTTTGTTATTATTGTTAATTTTTAATGCCTTTGATAAATATTATGTTATATAATATGATATGAATACATTAAATATTCACAGTTAGATTTGTTCATGTATACGACATGATATGATATGATATGATATTAAGTAATAAGCTAAAGGATGTGGGGAATTCACTGTTCACCCACACCCAATACACTGTGGATTACAATAGTGTATTGCTATTTTTTTTTCACTTTTTTGTTTTATTTTTTGTGCATGTTTTATTTTGATTTTTACTTTTTTTTTTCACTTTCCCCTTTTTTTTTCCTCAAAATTATCTTTGTCAATTTTATTTTTTTAATATTGAACTGGTTAAAAATTTTGCTTTGTAATTTTTTTCCTTTAAAATATTGTGGATTGCTATGGTGTTTTTTCACATGGTTTTTCTATTTTATTTTTTTATTTTTCAAAATTATGTTTGTCGATTTTATTTTTTTAATATTGAGTTGTTGAGAATTTAGTTTTGTAATTTTTTTTCTTTAAAACATTGTTGATTGCTACAGTGTTTCTCCACATGGTTTTTTTTTTTTTTATAATTTTCTTCAAAATTATCTTTTTCGATTTTATTTTTTAATATTGAGCTGGTTAAGAATTATAGTTACAATATGTGAGGAAAACATTGTAGCTTTCCTCGCAAATTACTGTGGATTGTTACAGTATTTTTTCCCACATGATTTTTTTTTGTTTTTTTAATGTTTTTTATTTTCTAAAATTGTCTTTATCAATTTTATTTTTTAAATATTAAGCTGGTTAAGAATTACAATTACAAGTAAATACAAGTAAGACTAAATTATGTGGGGAAAACACTATAACTTTTCCTCACAAAACACTATGGATTGATACAGTTTTTCCTCACATGGTTTTGTGTTTTTTGTGTTTTCTTTTTTTGGAATATTTTTTTCTAAAATTATCTTTGTCGATTTTATTTTTCTCTCACATGATTGTTTTTATGATTTTTTCCAAAATTATCTATGTCGATTTTTTTTAATATTGAGTTGGTTAATAATTATAATTACAATAAAACTAAATCATATGGGGAAAGCGTTGTTGGTTTACTCACAAAACACTGTGGATTGCTATAGTATTTCTCTAAATGGTTTTTTTATGATTTTTTCTAAAATTGTCTTTGTCGATTTTTTTGAGGAAAGCATCGTAGTTTTCCTCACAAAACATTATCAATTGCTACAACGTTTTTCCTCATGGGCGTTTTTTCCTTCCAAAATTATCTTTGTCGATTTGTTTTTAATATTAAGTTGTTGGAGAATTTAGCTTTGTAATTTTTTTTGCTTTTTATTAACAGAAAAGCTAAATTATGTGGCGAAAGCATTGTATCTTTCCTCACAAAACATTGTGGATTGCTACAAATCATTTTATTCAGTCTCTAAGTTTTTTATAACCAACACAACTTCTTTTTTTTGTCATGAAATATTGGCTCCATCATACTTTTAGTTTCTATTACTTATCTAGCGTTGGTTCACAATTATAACACTATCAAGTACATTTGTTTTATAAGCCCGTGGCAGTGGGCGGACATGCCATCTCGTGAATACATAAAAGAACTAGTATTGATGTAGAACTGGTTCGGGTAGATCAATGAAAAGACTTGCTTATTTTTTTATTAAAATATCATTTAGATTTATTTTTTCTTAAAGTAAAAAATTGGATAAGTACCCGGCTCGCGACCTGACCCGAGCTTTGGGTCAAGTCAAGCTCCTAGTTGGTTCATTTTATCTTCAAAAGCGGAACAAGAGGTGGGGAGAGAAGATCTTGGGTAACTTGGCAATTTTTTCTCCTCCACAGACTCATTGCAGGTTTGTTTGACATTTCTTGTAGCAAAGATCAAATTTTCTGGATGACCAATTAAGTATGAACAATTCGGGTCATGATCGTATTCATTATTTGTCAACACTGAGCCAAGTAAGAGTACAGAGCAACTGGTGCTTTTTAAAGTTCAATTGGTTAATTAGTTAGATTATGAATTTATTTTTTAAAAATTATCCGTTTGAATCTCATAAATTTTTGGATTATTAGAAACTTACATGGTCATTAACTTTAAGACTCATGAGATTAGTCGAGGTATGTGTAAACTGGCCCGGACATCCACGTTAATTAAAAAAAAATACATAAAGCAAGAGAAAATAGAGAGAACTAAGGCCTTAAATGGTAGGTGAGGATCCCTGTAGTGACTATTTAGTGATGTGTCTTTTGTTCTCTGCTTTGCAAATAGTTCTTTGTAAATAAATAAGAAAATGGAACAAGTGCATGACTGATGATTGAGATTCTCCACCACTCCTAGCTTAGCCGCCCGTCATCCATTCTTTTAAAAAACAAAAAAAAGAAAAAAGAAAGTGAAGGTGTGGGTGATTAGCCAAATTTAGTGGAGGTTTTATGGGTGGTAATCACAAGCATTTCTTGCATTCATCCTCCATCTATCAAAGCTAAAAAAACCTGTCCTGGCTATTGTTCTTCTTCTCCTTCCTATTTAATTGATCCTTTCTTTACTTGTCACCGAGAAATGGATCACCAAATTTTATTAGTCCATTGCCAATAATTGAGCTAATCTTTCTACTATTAGTACAAATAGCAAAATTTCATCTCTCTCAGTCAAAACAAAGGCCACCCTATTCTTGTTACTGTCCTTTGATTCTATCAGAACATAGGAGAGAAAGAAAGCTCAAATGGATTTACTCTCATTCTCACAAAATCACCCCCATTATTGTGCTGCTTTCCTGAGCCTGCTCTTCATTTTTGAAGGTAAAGAAAGTTGGTTTGATTTCCTGAATTGCATTGAAACTACATTAAATTAAGTGCTGAGAAGATTTGTTCATGCTTTCCTTTTCAGGTGTTTCAGGCGCTAAATTCACATTTGTTAACAAATGTGATTTCTCAGTCTGGCCAGGAATCCTAGGCAGTCCAGAACTAGACAGCACTGGCTTTGAGCTTAGGAAAGGTAGTTCTCGCTCCTTCCAAGCCCCAACAGGCTGGTCTGGTCGCTTCTGGGGCCGATCAGGCTGCAATTTCGACTCCTCAGGCCATGGTTCCTGTGTTACTGCAGACTGTGGCTCTGGGCAAGTGGAGTGCAATGGTGCAGGAGCCACACCGCCTGCCACTTTAGCTGAATTCACTCTGGGCTCAGGCTCCCAGGATTTTTATGATGTTAGTCTTGTTGATGGATACAATTTGCCAATGATTGTAGAAGTGAGTGGGGGTTCAGGGGAGTGCGCGTCGACAGGGTGTGTCACGGACCTTAATAGGAAGTGCCCGACGGAGCTGAGAACTGAGGGCGGCAGTGCTTGTAGGAGCGCCTGTGAGGCATTTGGGAAGCCTGAGTACTGCTGCAGCGGCGAGTACAACTCACCAGCATCTTGCAAGCCTTCCATGTATTCTCAAGTGTTCAAGAGTGCCTGTCCGAAGTCGTATAGCTACGCATACGATGATGCGACTAGCACTTTTACATGTACAGGCGCAGATTACACCATCACATTCTGCCCCAATTTCCATAGGTAAAATCGTTATTATCTGCTATTGGAGAATTATTGAAAGCATTTGGATAATTGTTCACGATTCTTGTCTGTTTATGTGAGTCTGATCCGTGACAATTAATAAACAGGCGGCGACTGCTTTAAGTATTTTAATTAATCTATGTTCATGATTGGATATTTTAATTAATTTATGTTCATGATTGGAAATGACGTTTTGATTAATTTGGAATATATTCTTCTTGTTGCAGTCTAAAGTCTTCAAGTGATGCGTCTCCACAAGCAATCGGGGGCACAGCCATTGGTGGGTCAGGGACAGAGATAGGAGGGACGGTCACCGGATCCTCAGCACAGGAAGCTGAATTACAAAGTTCATGGCTGGCAAGTTTGGCCATTGGAGAGTCAACAGGAACCCAAACCCACCATTCTTTAGTTCTCCAATTTGCATTAGTTTTGGCCACATCTCTCATTCTTGCCAACTCTCACTTGTAGTCACTACTTGTCTCTCACGTTCCAAGCTGTTCAGCTGAGAATCAATAACATGGAGACCGATTGAGAAAGCTGACGAAACCCAGATTGCAAAAACACCCATCCTCCAAATTCAGCATATTTAGTGTTAAACACATGTTTTAGTGTTTAGAATATGTACCGTAAAGCATATTAGTTATATTTCAGAAATATAATGTGTTCGTTTTTTTCCTGTTCCGGGGTCTTTTGGTTGTATTTTTGGTAACGAGATAGAAACAATATTTTTTTAAAATTTAATTTTTTAATATTTTTTATCGTTTGATGTATTAATATTAAAAATAACTTTTTAAAAATAAAAAAATATATTATTTTAATGTATTTTCAAATAAAACATAATTTAAAAAACAACTATTATCACACTCATAACTATTATTATATTTAAAAAAAATAAATATTATATTAAAAAAAATATCACCTTCTTATATTTTCTTGCATTTTTTATTGTGATGTAGCCTGAAAACTAAAAAAAAAAAAAAAAAAAAAGAATACTAGAAAGTGAAAGAAAGAAAGAGTCTTTGTGGGTTGAGGCTGTGGACAAAAAGGACAACCTTTATTGTTGACGTGAATACTAGAAAAAAATATTCGAAGTGGAAGGCCACTTTACGGGATTCCCATGCTTGGTAATTAGGTTTCTTATTTTTCTTTTTTCTTTTTCCTTTTTTTTTCTTTAAGCTTTATTTAGGTACTTTTAACATTTGGTTAAGATAATAAATAAGTTTGTTTCTCGTCATATTATATTAAATTTAAGAAATAAATATCTTGTGAGTACATTAATTCATGTATAGAATAAGAGGAAGTACGAGTTCCAATTCTAAGAAATAAATATAATAGCATATAGTATGAGATCTGAACTGGATGAAGTGTTTGGCATTGTGGTTAGAAAATGTTTTTAAAAAAATTTAATTTTTTTTTATTTTTTTGTTTTAAATTAATATATTTTTTTTTGTTTTCATATCATTTTGATGTGCTAATATTGAAAATGATTTTAAAAAAAATATATATATTATTTTAATATGTTTTGAAATAAAAAACACTTTAAAAAACAACCGTTACCACAAAGAAACTTGATTTTGATAATCAAGAACCAGTAAAGGTGGGGTTTTTTTTAAAAAAAAAAGAAAAAGAAAGAAGATTTATATGCATAAAATGCATATAAAATGAAGTAATAAAGTTGAAAAGCAAAATGAATCATGTTACATAAAGTAAATAAATGAACTAACTAAGAAGCAACGGGAAAGCAAAATCTGCAAATATCTCTCTGGGTTTGGGATGCTGATAACCTTGTGGACAGATGGGCTCGGACAGTGTTTCGTGACAGGGAGTCTTAATAGTGTGTTTGGCACCATGGTAATTTGATTTTTTATTTAAAATTAATTTTTTAATATTTTTATATCGATTTAATGTATCAATATAAAAAATAAATTTTAAAAATAAAAATAAAATATTATTTTAATATATTTATAAGTAATCCGTTACCACACAAGGTGCTCAATGTATTTTAGGGTAAATGATGGACGACCTCAGGAACTATGATGTCGAAGAACAATCATATCATGACGTTCTTGAACTGCGTTGAGAGATTGATGACGAATAGTTGCATTTCAGCAGTACAAAGTCAGCAACTAAAGATTTGCTTTCTTTTTTGAAAGATTTCCTTTTAGGTCTCAGAAAAAACAGTGAAGAATTTGAGTTGCAATATTACCCGACTGATAGGGCAAATGGTTTTTATATTGCTCAATAAATAAGATATAAATATAATAAAAACTTAATCCATTGGTGTTCATTATCGTCCCTATTCTTGATTTGAATACAGTTGCAATTTGATATGACTCGATGGCCTAGTGATAAATCGACATTTTAGGGTATGGACTGCTCGTCATCTTTCAAGAAATAATAGAAATCTTGTAGTAAAAAATCCACAGCCAACACTTTAAAAAATAAAAAATAAATATTTAAAATTTTAATATCTCATATAAAAAGAAAACATTTCATGTATACATGTAATTTATATATATAATTATCCCAGAAAAAATTCATATATATATAAAGCCAAGTATTCATAAATTAAATTTTTTAAGGGTTTATTAAAAAAATATAAAAACTATTTAAAACTCAACTAAGATCTCAGGCCATTAGACCAAGTCGGGTTTTATATCTACATTTCTACAACTCAAACTTGTAAATTACTGAAGATGTTGAGAAAATTGCTTCAAATGGGTAGTAGCTTCCTGACCTGGAGATTTTGACATTAAATCCCGACATTTCTTAGACAAGTAGCACTTGCATTGCACCCTTATTTTCAAGAACTGGCGAGATGTCACAGATTGCAAAATAGATGATTGGACAACGGAAGTGGAGATTTGCTATCGAACAGCAAAATATATTTGATGATCAGGCTAATTTGCATGGTCCTATAAAAAGAGAATTTGTGGGCATCACAATTATTAGGGAAGGAAATAAAAGCTGAAGGAGCCAATATAAGTATGATCCAAATTGCCGCCCATAGGCCATTGTAGATTAGCGCTCGGAGAACATCAGATGTGATGCTTAACCAACTTGTGTGGTGGAGCCACACCAACGTATCTAACTTTATTTTTTCCTGAAGATAAGAGAAGATTGGTCTGCATTTCCAGGGTGCTTTTCAAGATGTAAAGGTTTCTGCCGAATGATGCATTATTAAGACATTAGGAAAGAAAGATTACATCCGACCAGAGCATCCTTACTAAATGATCCCCAGCCTACAGTCTCAAAAAGGCAAGGAGAAATAGCAGGAATGCAAGCATGACCGAGCTTGTATGCAAACTAAAGAAGGGTTATAACTATACCAAACTCGAAAATGCAAAATACATAGATCCAGAAGAATAATGGTTTTCATGGACGGGGGAAAATCGAGAGAATGAAAAACGAGCAAAACCTCAAAAGAGCAAGAAAGCAGTTACTTCACCGTGATATATAAGAATTCAAGTCATGGCATGTTCATTTCTCTACTCTGTATACACAGTATGTGCCACAATATTAAAAAGCAAGCAGTTCCATTCCTCCAATAAACGTTAGTTTATTTGATCCACAGAGCATCATATAGCTTTTGCACTGTTTGTGATTGTCCTCTACGCAGACGGTCTTTGTCTAGTCAAGGACAGCCATACGTAGATACTTTCAAAGTAATGTTGATGCTCAGATGAAGATAAGGAATCGTTTGTCAAAAGCTTCATGCCCTCACCTATAGCAGAAGTTCAAAAAGGAAATCATAAGAAGCAACTAAAACCAATCAAAAACAGCATCTTTATGTTAAGCCAAGATAATAATAATAATAATTAAAAAGGGCATCTCCAGGCTTTCCTTTCCAGTTGGCGAATCATCAACCAATCAGACCCACACAATTTAGTTCCTAGGATTGCACAATATAAGGGACTTCGGACCCACCACTATAGTAGGCTAATATACTGCATCCAGCAAGTAAAAAAAGTCCTCTACATATTGCTGCATGACACAGATAAATGGAGTACCCTTTACCTAAAAATACTGGATACGAACGAAAAATAAAAGGCCGCGAGAGTTTATAACGTATTCTAACAAATAATGGGTAGCAATGATGCTTTTCATAGCTGGGCCAGGAGTCGTCACCGGCCATAAAACCTTGATGACACTTCCAAACTTCAGAGTCATAGTTCTCTATAATAGAGAAATTCAGCCCATTTTCTTCAACTTTCTCTAGGAGTTTGTCCAACGTATCTCCTCTTTTAGGGCTAAAGAGTATTGCTTCCAAAGGCCCAGAATTTCTTAACAAGAGTTTGACGGTACAAGCAAGGGCATTGTGGAACTCTTCAAAAAAAGGTGCTGTCAAATGGCACATCCATTTACTGAGTATAGAAGAAGACGAGACGAGTTTAGCAGGAAAAGGAGAAAACACATCAGCGTGTGCTAGCCATATATTAGTATAAGTGCATTTAGAAATGGTTGCAGGCACCTTTTGCCAACTGGTGAAGAAAACTTATGAATCTAGACAGCCTCAGACTGATAACAAATTGTCAATGACATAAGAATTCCTCATCAGATTGCATCGAGCATTTGATTTAAACTTTGTTGTTGGGAAAAAAAAACACTGGTCAGGTGGATAACAGGATGTGAATTGAGGTATTGACACAATTTGGATAAATAATTTGGATAAATTATGACCGCCACTCTAGTTTTATCAAGGTAGAAATGTATCCAAGAATATATTACAGTTGCAAAAAATTTGGTGGCCATTGAGTATAAGATTTACTGATCCAAATTTAGTGATTCTTGACTTAAAAAATGGGAAGGTAAGACATGCAGCATAAATTATTGAAACAGAAAGTTAACAGAAACATAACTTACAAGTCACAGGCAACTATGACATCAAAAGTGTTGGAGATATTATAAGTTACTTCCTCATCCCAATGCAACGTCATACTCTTCAATTCTGTATTGCCAAATGCTGTGGAGCTGGCATCTATGCTATGCTGAATGTCTGGATGTTAAAGAACATAAAAGAGAAAGAGAAAGTGGAGCAATGCCACGCTCATACTCAAAGTGAATATAACAGTTTTGAATCATAACCCGGCAAACCAACAAAAATTTAGTTCTAAACTGATGCTCCCATTGGCAAAGCTAATGACCAGCACAACCAAAGAGCTAAGCCTCTGATATGGCTATGTGATGACTTATGCATCCTTATATCTCTAATCGACACACCAAAAACAAACATATTTAAACTTTATTCAAAACCACTATTGTTATCTTCAAAAAAAACCTTCTTTTTTATAAATGAGAAAATACAAAACAATGTAAGACATCTTGAATCTCAATGACAGAAAGTAAATGTTTACAATGACTTCAAATCATAAAGAAGATGCAAGCAGGGGCTAGCCCAGGCTGAAGACCGTCCAACTTGATTCATATTCTGATTACTAGAGCAGGCCTTGGAACCAATTCTAGGCTCATCACTAACAATTTGAGAAACTTAGAGCTTAACATTAACTGAAATCTAAACAAGTATATATTGAATCATGGGCAACTTGAAATTCTCAGAAGATAATGCAAACAGACTTCAATTCCACAATCCAGGTACATGCTTCCAATTGAAATGTTAATTTTCAATATGGTACAGACATGAAATCTTCTTATGACTCTTATTCAATGAATAACCCCAATCAGACAATAGCACGCCACTGCCCTAGGTTTAGAAAAGATTCAACCATCTAAACTTCTCACATCATATCTTACCAAGCTAACCTAACTTATCATGAAATCTGAACATGTCTGCATGTGACAAGCAAAAATATGAAAGGACATCTTCAGATGGCCACTGACCTGGATAACAACACCTTTATAGTGAAAGTAACAAAGATAACAAATAAGATGCTCATGCCATTTAAATTTTCTCCCACAAGTAATCAAGTTTCAGTCTCCCACCAATCCAATACCGTGTTAAACAACTAACAATTGTGGTGCATATCAACTGCCATTATGAAATCAAATGTAACTACATAACCATTTTCTATCAAAAGTGTCTTCCAGAATCTGTATAAATGATAAACTTATCTTAAAATCAACATTCTTGAAAAAGCTGAATAAATGATGAACTCCACAAATAAGATACCTAATTAAAATCAAAGGAATAGTAAGAAAAAGTGTTATCTATATGCTGATTAGAGGTATCCAAAATGTTCATCAATATATAATCTTTTTTAAGTACCCCCTTGCATTCTATGCTCTTTTTTTTCTTAGAACAAGATAAACAAACAACTTGATACAACAAAATCAAGAATTACAAGCAGAACTTACACACGAGGCCAGTGTTATCAACACTGTATCTATTAGAAACCTCAAAATCACTCAAATCAGCACCATTATCCAATCTTTGCCTGCACAAAATCCCACACGCATAAATCAACAAATGCCTTAAACAAAAGGCTACATAAACTTACTTAACGAAAGTTTGGGACTTGCATCAACGGGCAAAGCGTAGCAAATGCAAACATCTATAAAGTTTGATTCTTCATTGACATGGTCTTCAACTGCTTGGCCTGGTATCAAGTTAAATCCTAGATGGGTTTTCTAGAAATGCGCTTGATAGCACAGGGTAATTGATTATCTGCAAAATAATTGGTATTCGACAATGTCCCAAACTAACATACAAGCTACAAAAACATGCCATAATTGACGTGTTGGGAGAGATTAAGGAAGCACCAGGATTTTCATGGGATTTGCGAGGAAGGAAGGGCTTGGCGTAAGATTGCCCATCTGAGAGTGAGAGATGATGGTTTTGTATTTGCTCTGGCTTCCATTTCATTCTTGTTTTGAACCAAGTTGGCTCCTTGGTTATATTTCAGGATACTCACATTTCTGATCCTTCAACTTTATTTTGATTTTATTTTTAGTACTCATAACATTTTTGTTTTATAGATTAAAAAGATCATCTCCCTAACTTTCGTGTATCAAATTCAAAACTATTTAAAATTTTCTAATCAAGATTTTGAGTATAACCCAATATGCATGCTCATGCCTTATTCAGTGTAAATGCTTATAAGAATAGAATTTATTTTCTCTTTTTTTGGAATTTATATTTACATAAACCACAGTGCTGCTATCATGGATGCAAAATCCAAATCTTGAAATACAAAATCCTTAATTAAGGTTCTAGTGAAAATATGAAAGCCTCATTTTCACCTGTATTCTCAAGTCAAAGCCTTTTTAAAACGTTAGGTTTGAAATTGAAAATTTTGAAACCATAGGAACTGAAGGAGTATTTTGTTAAAATTGCAGAACCAAAATATACTTTACCCTTGGCAACAATTGAATTTATGGGGCAAGCAATGCATATTTTGGTTATAGGAATGAAAATTGATCAAACATATAATAAAATCATACAAGTAGAATTTATGAACAAGAATAATGCAGGCAAGGTTGTTAAAAGCATCCAAAATCATAAAAAAAAAAAAAACAATTTAAAACAAAAATAATAATTTAAAAACATGATTGGATTAAAAAAACAAATACCACTTGATACAAAAATCAAATGTTTTAATCCAAGAAACGTGATATGAGAACTACAGCAACAAGCAACAAACTTTACCAGCTGGAGAAGTTTGTTCAACTATCCTAATTTGAGGTGACTAAACAATAAATCTTTGATTGATAAACAATCCCTAAGCAACTATTGAAGCTGGACCAAATTTCCTGTCTGTGTAAATCTTGGAGTATACCTTCTTTGTTCTAATTGCTAGGAGCACATCTAACCCAAACCCAATAACACAGGCAAGAGCCATTATCAGGAAGACAAGGAAATAGCAATGGGGACCAACACAGGTATTGCCACCACCAGCAGGGCTTCTAGCGGCTTGAGCATCGTAAAGATAACCAGCAAGCAGGCCAGAGAAGAGGAAGGAACCCAGTGGAAGATTAAGAATGAGAATGTTGTATAACAAGCCATAATATTTGAGACCAAATAGTTCTGAGGCTACTGCGACAGTTATTGTCAGACGAACTCCATAGCATATTCCAACCAAGATTGAACCAATATATAGTGATCCGGGCAAGGCCAATGCCATGATGACAAATCCTAGTGTCATTAGGACTTGAGAAGCTGCATTCCATAGAGGTCTTGGTGTCCCAAATTTCCTGCAAATAACATGATGGATATGTGAAATATCAAA
Source organism: Populus x sibirica (assembly GCA_019202695.1). Taxonomy (NCBI): domain Eukaryota; kingdom Viridiplantae; phylum Streptophyta; class Magnoliopsida; order Malpighiales; family Salicaceae; genus Populus; species Populus x sibirica. The sequence continues at coordinate 806,642 of JAGMVL010000125.1, read as the reverse complement.
AGCTGAACTGTGAAGTTCGAAATGTGAGGAGTGCAGAAACTGAAATAGAGAGTGACAAAAACATACCAGAGGAGCTGTTCTGATACCAGACCGGAAATAATACGTCCGAAAAATCCCCAAATGCTGGTGAGAGAAACAAAAATGGATACATCAATGTATCCAAGAGCCAGGCCCATCTGTCCCAAGTTGTTCATTACACACATTCCAGTACCCACACCACAGAGGAATGATATGAACAAAACCCAGAAATCATATGTCCGCATCATTTCGATGATTGTGTGATCCTCCCCAATCATTGGTCGTTGCTTGATTCCAGCATTCTCCACTTCAACACTGACTGTTGTTGCTGGCTCTGGCTTCTGTGCCTTTGCTGGTGAATCTTCTGGGCCAACAAGTAATGGTTCCTTGATCTGCTGCTCAGCATCCGAATTGGACTTAAGCTTCAACAGAACCGAATATAAAGGAACAAATAATGGACTTGCTAGAAGGAATATTAGTCCTGCAACAAATACAAGGGAGACAACATGACCATGATTTCCAGTGATGTCAAATGCCAAGAGATAGGCAGCTGCTATAATGGCAATGGCATTAAAGATGTTGAAAAATCTGGCTTCTTCCTTTTCCTCTATAGGACCAGCAGCAGATGTGGTTTCGCGGAGGAAAAGAATAGCAGCAAGGCAAATGATAGCAGGAACAATAGCAAGAATTAGGAGAAATGCAGAAGGATTGGAGGAGAAAAGAGCTGTGCAAATATCAGTAAATATTGCTGTGCTGAGTCCTACATAACCCTTCAGGATTCCGGAGACGGGGCCGCGATTTTTTGGAAAGTTCCGCATGCAAGTTACAAGAACTGCCGTGTTCATCCATGTTGTGCTGTTGCCTCCCAAGCACAAAAATATACACATCTGTAGCAGAAAACAAACATTAGTTAATTTGGTTATGAAGCGCGCTTACTCGAAAGGATTGATGACTCTGTGACACTACAACTAGATGGATTCAATGGCTGGACAATATATGGTAAATGCTTTGAATACCTGCCAGTAAGGAAGAGGATGGATACGCTGGCTAACAACAAGCCATTGAACTCCATATCCTATGAGCCCTTCAAATGATCCAATAAGGAGTATTACAGAAGTTGACCAACGATCTGAAGCAATGCCAGACAATAGACCAAAGGCCTTTCCAACGTCTTTAGCAACAGATAGAGTATTGAGCTCCAGCTGAGTAAGAGCCATGATTGATTTTAAAGCATCTGAGTAGTTGGAAAAGGTGTAGTTGTTACCGCAGATTGCCTGCACCCATATTGCAGTAACAAATCCTAACCATTTTCCAGCAGGAGATGCAGGAGATAACAATGGACACATGACTAAGAATAGCACAGAAGAACAAGAGAGAGCTTGAAGTATTTGCTTTGGGTTTGAACTCCATGTGGGATTGAGCTATCGCATTAAATACTCCTTGTTTTGCTTTCATTAAGAGCCATCCTTGGTTAGACCCTGGTTTTACAATTCCGCAACTGGTGTTACAAGACCAGATCAATGGTGGCTCATGCATAAAATATTTTTAAAAACAGGTGAAAGCAATGTTGCCAGCTTAAGCTTGGCTGCTGGGACCTTGTGAATATCTGTAGATCAAGGGAAAAAAACACTTATTATGTTAATTTGATGGATATCAAATTTAGTTGAGGGCCACAAGCAACACAGACGGGTGTTTTGAGAAAGTATAAGCAATGAGGACCTGTCAAAATCGAAGGAGTGGATGAGAACAAGGCCTACCAGAGCTCATCTATACGGCTTCCTAAACCAAGTGAATCCTACGATTCATGCGCCAACCATTTCCATTTTTGTCATAAATCAGCAGGCTTATCTAAAACTAGATCTGTAACCTACGATACGTCGTGGACCATATCAAACTTTTTTATTGTAAGAAAATGCTTAAATAATAATAGTATTTTAAAAAAAAAGCAAGAGAAATACAAGAGTTAGGTGATTATCTTTATTAAATTTAATAAGTTTTATGATGGAAAAAAAATTAAAATGTTTTCTGCACATTAATTAGGTTTATATATAATAATTAATGAAATGGTTGCTAGTATTATCAAAATAAATGCTATAATCTTATTTGAATATAAAGGTAAAATTGAATGATATGTAATGGAATAATATTTTAATTATTTTATTTATAATGAATTTTAATTAAAATTAAAAAAAAACTGTAAGGTTGGATAAAAACAAACCAAGTATTATGCTTAGGTAGGCTAGCATACTAGCTTAATACAAAGAAGGTCATTAGTGTATGGCCTACAAGTTCAAACCTGCTTAATATTTTTTTTTTATAGGTGTTTGTTCTATTTAAAAAAAAAAACAAAACATATAATGCTTTGTTTATATTAGAAGATGATGTATTGTCTATTAATAAAGATTTTGTCCATCAAATGTGGTTGAAAAGTTAGGCAAGATTTTAGACCTTTAAAATCTAATTTTTAATTATTTTTCACCTGAAAACACCTAAGAATTATCCTAAAAAGTCTTGATAAACTCATTTTTAACCTTAAAACAACCTTTAATCAGTGAAAAATTCAAAATTAAACCGAGTAAAATAATTATCGAGCCTCAATCTACTTTTTCCAACAAGATAAGAGTTTTAAAACATATCAATAAAAACTTCTCTCATAAAATGAAATTTATTAACATCAAAATTGATTATTATTTTTTTTAGAATGTAGCTATTATATTCTCTTATTTCCTTCATTTTCCAACAACTTGGTCTTTCTCTTTTAAATTTAAAAACTAAAACATAAATAAAATGGAGTTTATGAACAAAACATATTATACTAAACTTAAATGGAAAAAAAATAAGAAAATGGAGAATCTTGATGAAAAAGAAGTTTTTCCATGAACATGAGAACAACCTCTCCTTTTTTTTTTGTCCTTCTTGTTTGAATTGTTCTTGGCACAACAAATTTAAATCATATTTCATTTTAAATCATATTTCATCAAAATAACCTCTATTTTAATTCTAAGATTTTATCAAATACTTTGAGTTGTCAAGAATATGTAAAGAGAAAAAAAATATATCAACAAGTAAAATATCACAAACATCACATAATAAAAATAAAAGAAATAAATTCAATGAAAAAAAATGCATTGTTACTTGAAATGTGCCGTTCATAATGAAATCATGTAAATGAACAGCAATACCTAGTAAAATAACATATTTATTTAGTGTATTACTAGTTATTTGATCTGCGATTCACCGCTGGTTAGATAATTTATTTTTTAAAATGAATCAATAAAGAATTGTAGGTTTTTGTATAAATTAAAACGAATGAATCAAATAATTTAAAGTACAAAAAAAAAATATCTTGAAGTCTTGTTTCTTGTTAGATCATATCTTAGACAAGTTATAAGATTTTTTATAGTGAAATCATAATGTTGTAAACTTATTTAAAAAACTATGATATTTAGATATAAACACATAGTGAATTAGATTTTAGAGTGTAATTTATCACTCTTGTCTATGAAAATATCCCTATAAAATAGGAATTTTTAAATTTTTATCCCATAATAGATAATTTTTTATTTGTTAGAAAGGGTTTAAGCAAGATTATAATTTTTCATTCTTATACTATTGATTAAAAAAAATCAATGAATTCAAGCGCTTTCAAGTTACAATATAAAAGTATCTAACAGGAAAGATAAGAATTGAAAATTTGAAATCATGATAATATTATAAAATCAATAGTTAAATCACGTTTTTACATGATTTTAGTCCAATTTCATTATTTTTCAATTTTTTACATGATTTTAGACAGTAAATATGTTAACCTGTAAAATCTAGTCTACACGCGATTTTAAGAAGCTTGGGGCCAAGTCCTCCCTCATATACCAAGTTAAATCGTATTAATTCTTTTTCTTTTTTTTATCCAGGACAAACCCGCTGTTGAATTTGGGACAGGGATGAAAAGATCGTAACCATGCATGAATTCTCATTCAAGAAATAAGTCGCCCTTCAAACACTCAACAAAATTAACAGTTCTGTGCTTCCAAATCAGATCGAAAGAAATTTCAAAACCATTCACACTCTCTCCTATGGTAGATTAACAATACTGGTTCAAAACCCTAATACAAAGCTTCCAGATCCATTACCTTTCAAAGCCTCCAATCACAAACTGCACCAAGGATCTACCTGCTGCCCTCCATGTGTGGCTCATGTAGTTTACCGTTGCTGGACCCGGATAATTTTTCCATCTCTTGGAGGTTTAATAATACAAAATCTTTCCAGGCTTGATCAATCTATATATACAGGATAATAATTACCAATATTTTCTTTATCCTAAATCTAGTTCTGTTCTCTCTTCACATCATGTTCCTGGTCAGCATTCTTGGCTTGATTGTATACCGATTCAAAAACATTCATACACACACTCGAAAAACCCACCATTGCCTGAAAAGCATGTGGGAATCCCATCTGGAGATTATTCGATGTCATTGACCTTGTTACGCTAATCAACTTTTCATGCTTACTCTTTTCTTCCTCTGCCCTTGCCCGCAAGATCTCAACCTTTGCTCGTTTCTCCGTAACTGGGTCCTTTATGCGTATTGTGCTCGAAGTTTCAGGCATTGAATACGGACCATACTTGCTCTCCAAAGCTCTAAGCTCAGCAACCTTCTTCTCAAACTCCTTGAATGCAGATTCTGACTTCTTCTTTTGCTTATGCTCTTCTGCTTGTTGAACTACAATAGCATGAATTACTGTTAAGAAGCTCTTGATTCCTTCAGATGCCACTTTGTCAGGAATTCTATCAACTGCATGGTTCCATTCTTCGCAAAGGGAGTAAATTCTTGATTCCTGACTGGTTCTGGAAATTGGGTTTTTGCTAAACTGGAAAAGGCTGAGCCGGAGCCAGCCTGTGAGGGACTGGATGTAGTCCCGCTGAGCCTTGACAACATTGCAGAATGAATGGTGCCATTGCTGGACCTCAAGCTCAAGCTGGAGAGTCGACTGTCTATGAATCTCTGACGTCGGCTCAGTAGATGGGATAGCGTTGAGATATTTGAGCTGCTGAACAATGTGTGTCTGGACCTGGTGTGACTCGTACATGCCTCTCCACATGCACATTAAACTGCAGAGGAACAGAGGACTTTTAAAGCATCTAATGTGAAGCTTACACCTCATATATGAATTCAATAAACTACATCAGGATAATTTAGCAGGATGTTTTATTAGGCTACTATCGTCAATTCAGCAGGACGTTTATTAAGCCCATGTCCTCTACAGACCTTGAAACCTAAAATTGTTCATCACTGTATTTATTTGGATTGCTTGCTCTCCATTTAATAGTGGAAAAATTGTATTAGTTTTGCGAGATTGCAAGGATATAACGACACAGTGCAAAACATTTGCAAGGATGGTATACTTCAACCTGCCACCAGCCCCACCATAGTAGAGCTATAATTACACGCTGTTGACTTAAAGCCCACATCAATCAGGGCCGTTTATCTGTGAGTACCTCCCCGAAGTACACTGCCACAAGATTCTTCCTTGCCAACACAATTGAGGTCATAGCCCCCCTTAACCATCGTACATAGCACAGTTAGGACCCTATCTCTTTGAAACAAAAGCAAACAAGAGAGACAAAATGACTGTTTGAAAGTATGGTAGCTTGTTCATGGGTGTTGTGTTTTTTAAAAATCGAATTTTTTACTTGAAAATGCACGGAAAACAAGCCAATAAAAGCAGTCAAAAGTAAAACTCTGTATTGCAATATATACAAGCAAAAACTCTCCATGGCCAAAAATCCGAAGTAAAATTCTGCACTGCTATACTCTCCCTAGGAATGGGAAATGATGTAACAAGGATCGCATGAAAACTTTGGGGTTTCTTGTTACTTGCTTCAGCTCTTAAAAGCAGCTAGCTCATTGGCTTACAAAAAGTACTAATACAAAAACAAAAGATGATACTAACCCTTTCACAAGCTCAAGGAGTTGAGGGTAAAGCTCTGTCTCCCTTAATTTGATGATTTCAGCAGAGGTAGTCTCAATGCCCTGAGTAGCAACTATCATTTGGGACTCCAATTTCTCTACTTCTTTCTTGATCTTCTCCGTCTTTACATAGTCAGCCCTCCTCGCCTCTAGCTTCCTAAGCAATGCCACCTTCTTCTCATGCTCAATTTTCAAACTCTCAGCATTCTACAGAACAAACATAATGTCTCAAATAAATCAAAAGGGAAAAGAGCTAATACATAACATAGAATATCATCTTTTAATAGATATATAGTGATGGGATAGCCAGTGCCCAACTTTTTTACGCTTTTTGACTCACCAAGTACCATCAGAGATAATCCAAAGTGTAAGCAACAAAATATGCCTACAAACAAAAATGATCCATAAGGGCCATACCTTGACCTCTATGAATAGTTTCTTCTCCCAAGCATATAGTCTCTCCACAGTGGAACAGTGGCTAACATGAGCGACACCCCCACTTCCTACATGACTAACCACCATTTCTTCACTCATCTTTCCAAACCCATCAAGTTTTGGGCTTGAACCCCATGTCCACGATGATGGGCTAGTCAAATTGCATCCATAATTATAAACTCTACCTGCAACATCAACAAACAAATCGAATAAAAGACAAAGAACTCATTTCCCCCTTGTTTTACTTAGTTTTCTCGTTAACCAAACAAAGTCAAAACAAGAAAATGGGGCTATAATAAAACAAATGTATAAACTAACAAATCGAAGACTAACTACTCTAACCTCCTTTGCCTTGTCTTGCTGACAAGTTAGGGCTCGAGACTTCTAAAACACGAGAAAGTTGACCGCCAGCATCAGCAGCTTTAAGAAAATATTCATCAACTTCTTTAATGATCTCCACTAAATCTTTGCTATTTCTTGAAACCACCATAGCAAGCTCACTTCCACTTCCACTAGCGTTCTCTTTAGGAAACCGACTAGCTACCGAAGGCGGCGCAACCGCCACCATTTCCGATGTCGTGATGGTGGTGGTCACCTCCTCCCACTCCTCCTCCTCCACTGATATCGGCGGAGGAGGGACAAAGGGGTCCCAGAAATCCCAACCCGACCCCGCCACTGGCGGAGGCGGAGGAGGCGGGGGAAGAGGAGAGGCGGCGGTTGTGGTGGTCGTCCAGGTGTCTGAACTTGGACTCATTGGAGGTGGTGGAGGTGGTGGAGGGGTGGGTGGAAGTGGTGGTGGAGAGGGGTGAATGGGTGGCAGGCGGAGGTGGTGGTCTGATTCATTGTTGGAGAACTGAAGGAGGGCTGATCCAGTACTACGAAGTGAACGGATGTACATTGCATGTGAAGCAGAAAGCGATTGTCTTGCTTTAACATATTGTTTCATGTATCTCTTTCTTGCTTTGCATCTTGACACCATTTCCTCTCTCTCTATTCTTGAGTAACAACAGCCCATGTTGCTGTCGTTGTTTCCTGCTCTTGTTGTTGTCTCTGTCCACTCTCTAGATCAAGTGAGTCTTTACTCTTCAGGTGGTGTTATCGGGTTCTTGATTTGGAGGAAAAAGGGAAAGTAAAGCACTTTTCGAAAGTAAAAGAGTGGGAGATCTTACAGTGCTTTGATCAATATTGGATGGTCTTTCATGGTCATTGATTACTATTTGATCTCTAAAGAAAACGCGCACACACAATAAGGTTATTTTCAAAACGCCCCGTCTAAGCTTCTTGCCAATCTCTGTCAAACACTGTAATCTGTCTGCGTGCGTGTTCCTAGGTTTGGGATATACTTTGGTTTCGTTGAGGTGGTGGAGGAACAGTGTTCCAAGACAGTGAGCATTGGGCAAAGAGCCAGCCAAGTAATTTTATATTTAAGATTTTAAGAGTCGAAAAATGCCCCTCTAGGTATATTTAAGTAGCTATAACATACCCTCCAGCATGCAGAACACAATCCATCCGAATTGTTAGTTGGGCTTCGCAGGGAGGCCATGTTGAGAAGATTCTCTTGAGATTCTTGATGGTTGTAAATTGCCAAATTTGCCATATGATTTGACTTAGGAAAGACAATGGAGGGTGTTTTGGTAACTTGAGATTCCAACGGTCATAAAGGGACTTGAATGGCTATCGGTTCAAATATTAGAGAGAGAGAGAGAGAGTAATAAATGGTGGTAGTATTAACTAACAGGAGTTGGAACCGGAATGAATTGGATTCGATTTATATATATTTGAATTTAATTGATAATTTATTATATTTTTTATATTTATAATAAAATACTAAATTATAGAATTAAATTTAATCATACTGTTTAAAGTATTTATAAAATTAAATTGAAACAGAAATGTTGACTATTTTTCATTAATTTAGAAATCATTTTTGTTATATAAATCATTCCATTTTATTACAAAGACCCTTATATTTATTTTACTTAATAAAATAAATATCAAACTAATATAAATGACATTACCAAAGTGTAGTTCTTGATATCCAAAAAAATATTCTAATGACTAAAAATTAATCCTTCTAATAATAATTTCTTACATCCACTTTTTCTTTAAAAAAAGCCCGCGCACTTGTGTTTTTTTATAAAAAAATAGATGATATTTTTTCAATTTTTTTATATATTTTTTAAAATAGTGCGACACTGTATACGCTTGAGCAAATGACACATCTTATATTTGTAACATTTTTCAATAATCATAGGTGGTTCTAGTGACTAAAAAATCAGGGTTTAAGTATTTATATATAAAAAACTTAAATTTCAATTATTTTTTACCCAAAAATATAAAAATACCTTTAAAACCCAATTTTGAATAACAAAACATGTTTTAATTGAACAAAAAAATCAAAATTAAATGAAATGGAAAAAAAAATCAAGTCCTAGTCTACCTTTGTTGACATTATTGAAGGTATAAACCATCTTCATTAAATCTCCCTCTCAAAACAAATACATTAAATTCATAGTTTATTTATAGTTGGAATTTGGTCATCAAGAGTTTTTTCTCTATATTTTTTTTGTGGTGACTTTTTTTTCTCAATCCAGGGCTGAGATAAAAAAAAATGAACTAAAAGATCGAATTGTTAAAAGCCTAAAGAACAATGACCAAATAATGAAAAGAGTTAAATTGGAGGGATCAAAACAAACATTGGAATATTTAATGACATATTGGGCATGCAAGACAATGTAAATCAAAATTGATAATAACAAATAGATTTATATCAACATAATCAGTAAGGATATAATTGAAAATAAATAAGTTAAGTGATAAAAACAGGAGAAGGCCAAAATCTCAGAGACTAAAAATGAAGAGATTGGCTATAAACAATGGCATTAATTAACAATAAGATGAGAAAGAATGATGAACAGTAGAAAAGCCAATCTCTTTGTTTCTTTTATATTTGTTAATTTTCTTTAGTTTTTAGTTTTGACCATCAGAATTCTTTCAACCAGTTTCTCACATGTTGATATTAGGATTGTTATCTTTATAAATTAAAAAAAAAAAGAAATTTCTTGCAAATCCATCCCTGAAATTTAATGAATATGAAAAACAAATCCACTTTGTTGATAAATAGTCAATGTTACGACTTTTCATGACCCGACAACTTGGTATTATTGTCGGGTTAGATCTTATTTCGGGTCTATTAACTGTAGGTTGATTGGAGATTTATACTAAAAACAATGCAGCTGGACGGTGTCGTTCATGGAGCTTGTATCTGTGAAAAGAATCCCTTGGCAGAATTCAGTTTGCATTGGGAATTGAATTATACCATATCATATATTTACCTTTGGACTTTCTCAGGGAAATGCGACAGTGGAATCTCGTTATCTGAACAATTCGCTTCTCAAAATTCTTACACATTAATCGACAAACGACGCTAGTAACACCCTTCAATAACCTTCGATATTAGATCTTTCAATATTATATGGTTTTGAAAATTGTACTTTCAGATTTTTTTACATATTTTTTTTTATTAATTTAATTTTTTTATTTTTAATCTTCAATATTAGATCGGTAGAAGTAAGATTTTATATTTTATATTTTTTTATTTTCTATGAATTTATTATAATCTTACGATCTAGATGACAAGTTTAATAGGTTAACTTAAGTTAGTTTAATTTTTTTTATGGTTGTTTTTTCTATTTGATTTTTTCTTTGATTTTATTTTTTAATATTATGTTGGTTGGAAATTAAAATTTATATTTTTTTTATTTACTATTTATAGAATTATCCTAATCTCATGATTCAAGTAACGTATTTGACAAGTTGACTTATATTGACTTTGTTTATTTTTTAATATCTTTTTTAATTGAACCTCGTAATTTTTTTCGATTTGATTTCTATGGTATTATCTCAATCTCATTGATCCAGATTATTTTTTGGATTATTTTTTGATTAAATAATTATTTTTTCAATTTCATCCTCTAATAATTCAATCTTTTTTTTTTAGATTCATCCTTGAATATTAGGTTATTTGAGAATTAAGTCTTGTAATTCTTTTCAATTTTATTTATACGCAAAAAACAATGCTGTTTTGGTTTTAGGAAATCTTATGTTTTTTTTGTTAAATGTTACAAGGATTTTCCATTTGATAATTTAAGAAAGCTGTAAAGATTTCAATTGAGACAAAAAAATAATAATTAAGAACTCAATTGAGATTTGGGTTATTGTTTAATTTAAGATTCACTCTCTTATTCATTCCTGTAACTTGCACTATAGGATTTCAAATTAATTTTTAACATAAAAGAAGGTGTTGGTGTTATGGATATATTTTCAGGTATTATTAGATTTTTAATTAAGAAACAAAAGGATAGTATTTACACTTAATAAAAATAAATAAAAAGATATATAAATTGATAAATAAATAAAAATTAACACTAATTAAATACTAACTTGGAAAGTTGATTCTCCTGCTAAAAGAAAAGGATAGATATTGTCCATACAAACATTTTACTCATATGTCTTTTTTACAGGTTTTGATTTATTCTATCCTAGAGGTGGATTATGTTTGCTATGACTAAATAATTTTCATTTCTATAATATACCATGCAAATAAAAGTTATTTATATAAATTATAAGATGAAAAATCTATAGATAAATTACAATAATCTCTTTGAAATATAATAATATTATAAAAATAATTTAATTTATTAATTACTAATTAAAAAAAAAGTTAAACTAAACAATTTAAAACATAAAAGAGAAGGTATTAATTGAAATTTAAATAAATAAAAATAATAAAAAGCAAGAAAAAAAAAAAGAAGTCATACTCGCGTGCTTAGTCAAGCATAATTTTTAAACCTGGCCCGGTGGCTGGCTCGGTCCAAGGCCCGAGTTCCGGGTTTAGACCGGTCACCGGGTCAATCCCTATTTTAAAAAAATTTCAGAATAACGTCGTTTTAGTGAAAAAAAAGGTCAACAGGTTGCAATCGGGTTTTGCCGGGTCAACCTGCCTGGTCCGCCGGGTCATGACTTTTTCTATTTTTTTTATCAACTCGGTCTGATTCCAGCTCTGAATCGATCGAGTTTCGGATCAACCCGTCGAGCCACGCCAGTTTCAAATCTATGTAGCCAAGCATGAAAAGGCTTAAGTACATCGAAGGCTTGGAAGTCTAGACTTGCATGTATAATTGATTTTTATTTTTGAAAGAGTGAACGGTGCATCATTCATGGGACATTTCCCCAGTCACCTCCAATAATAGAAAAATTGCGGCGCAAGGTTTGTCCTCTAAATTCCATTGTTTAACTTCTTTCTGCATTATAACACTTTAAAAATATCTTATAAATCACGATAAATTTATTCTTAATCTTAAAATATAATTTCTAAAAAAATTAAATTAATAAAAAAATACTTTTACAGACTCTGATTTATTTCTTTAGCATGGTTAAAAAATAACACTATTTTTATTGAATTTTTCTTGCAAAGACAAACACATTAATTAATATCAAGATTGACTTTCTTTGGTGTCCAAAATGTGGTCCATCCAAGCTTTTTTTTCTCTTCTTAATATTTTTCAATAACTTTTTCTCTCCTCTCTTAAAATCTAGGGACTAAAATAAAAAACAATTTGGAATCAAAATATAAAATGAAAAAATAATAGTGACCAAATAATATATAAGTTGAAACTTCAAGAACTAAATTGGCGTTGTCCATGTCAAAATGAAAATGGAATGTATTTTGTTTTTTTTTTATGTAAAATTTAATTCTTGTTCTCTTAATTATTTTCTCTAACAATAATTTAAATTTTTATTTCATAATATCTTTAATTTATCATCAAAATATTCCTCAATACTTTGTATTCGTGTGCGAGAATAAATAAACAAGAATTCAAAGAAATAAAGTTGAATGACAAAATAAATATATATATATATATATATATATATATATATATATATATATATATATATATATTTTGTGTGTGTGTTTAAAAAATTAAAAAGTAGAAGAAGGTTAGGCACACATGCTTAACCTTGTATGCCCACCCGTGCTTGGCCTTTTGTGTTTTAGGCTAGGAACTGGCACATCCAAGCCATGCTCATTTATCTTAAGTTTAATCAAAACTCATTAAAGTCAAAAACAAAAAAACTAGAATTATATCTAGGATATTATTCCATTTAATACCATTCAATTTCAAGTTTATTTTTAAATAAGATTAGAGGAACTTTTTTATAATAGTACCGAGTGGTTTTTTTATGCAACCCTTCATAAGTTTTTTTTATTTATGTAATACATCCGCGTCAAAATTGCTAGAACATATTTTTTTTATTAAAACATTTTTTTTATGGTTTTGTTAAGTTTTTAATTATTTAAAAAATAATTATTCTAGTATAAATTTTTTTTTAAAAGGGAGCACATTAATAAAATCAAGGGTTTGTAATTAAAAGGATACCTTGGTATTTTTATTTCAAATAATTCATTTTTTTTATTAATTATAACTGCTTTATGTTTTTATTGGATGAACAACATTGCTTAAAAACTATATTTTTTTTATATAAAAAACATACACTAATAAGAAAGAAGGAATTAGAGTAGAAAATTATTTTGATCAAATAGAATTTAAATTATTATTTTTCTTGAAAAAATAAAAAAATCATATAATTAGATAAAAAAATTTATAAACCCCCACTGTACAATATGGTCAATTGATTAAAGTTTTTTTTTCTTGCTTGTAAATACATCAAAATAATATAACTTGAAAAAACATTAAAATAAATTAATTTAAAATAAAAAATAATAATTTCAAAAAAATAACAAAATTATGATTCAACACAACTATAATTTTAGCACGCTGTTTTGGAAAAGGTTAAAAAGACAGATTTTGTTAACTCCAAAGTTAGACTAAGAAGGAGTTTGAGAGTGTGCTAATTGTTGTTTTTCAAAGTGTTTCTCGCTCAGAAATATATCAAAATCATTGTTTTTTTATTTTTTAAGATTAATTTTTATATCAGTACATCAAAATGATATTAAAATATCAAAAAAATATTAATTTAAAATAATAAAAAAATTAAAAGCAAAATTTTTTGAAAACATTTTTAAAATATAAAATCTAACCGTTCTTAAATAGATAATTAAAGTACCATAGAGGCAGCCAAATTTTCTTCAAGTACATCATGTCAGTCAGTGCTTCACTTAGACTCTTGTCACATGGAACATGCTGTCACAAGTTTACAACATCGTGGTGCAGACGTGGGATTACCTGGATATGCATCGGCCTAGCTAGAATAAGATTTGTTTTTTGTCCTCTCAAGCAAAAGCTAGGGTAAGATTTAGTGGGTTATTCTATACTATTTAATAGTTTATTTAATGGTAATGCACTTCAAGCTCACAATTATCAATGTGAATTAATTCTAATAATTTAATATTTTTTTAATATTTAATGGTAATTTTTTTTATTTGGTATTGCGTTTCTGATTGAATAAATTTTAATTTTTTTATTTAAAATTATTATTTTTATATATTTTCAGAACATTTTGATGTGCTGATATCAAAAATAATTTTTTTAAAAAAATTATTTTAATATATTTTTAAATAAAAAAATACTTTTAAAAAAAATTATTACCACAATATACCTACTCTTACCAAAGACAAAATATCCATTAAATTTTTGGATAATTTATGCGTGATTCCTATTTCTACTACCAAATCTTTTTTTATATATTTTTCTTCTTAGGCTTTTATTGAGAATTTCTAGTGTATTATTTTTAAATATATCTTTATTTTCAGAAATTAAATTTACCTTGTGGGAAGCTGTCCATAACTTTCTTGTGTCATTAAAATTTCTTGAACGAGAATGGATGAAGGCAGTTGTCACGGAGACGAATCGTCCATGGTAGCAAAAGGGGGAAGAGAGGGTGGGAAAATCAATTGTATTTAATTGAATGAGATTGACAAAACCAGGGACTAAAATGACCAATCATTTTCTTTTTTCTAAGGGGAAAGATGCTGTTTTTAGCCTCGGTCCAAAGTTTATTTAAGTGGGCCCAAAATAACGATAGTTAGTTCACAGGACGAGGATGACGACGGCGAACTAAATCCATGGTTTCTTTCCACGAGACAATAAAAGGTCCAAACTTCAACGAAGATAAGAATCCTTTCAGCTCCACACGGGCTCCCATAGCAACAAAACGCTCACAAGAACCCAACACCGTTTGATCAAAACTTAATCATGCTCCTTTGATCGAGTAGTAATCACGCGCTGCAGACAGGAAGCTTTGTAAACATCTGCATTTGCTAAACTCAAAAGCTTACCTTCCCTCCAAGACTGCAAAACACAATCCCTTGCTTCTCTTCAACGAACCTCATTGCTTATATCCTGTTACTACCCAATCTGTCTGAATTGATGTATAAATATTTGAGACATTAAAAGGGAACCTTAAATCAATATCGGGCTGCTGGTTTTGGCTTTTGGGCTGTCAAAAAAGTTATATACTTCCTTTTTTCTTGGGTTTGTTTTCATGGCTGGAAAAGTTGTAGATGCCGAGTACTCAAAGGAGATTGAGAAGGCTCGTCGAGACCTTCGCGCTCTCATTGCTAGCAAAAGTTGTGCTCCCATCATGCTTCGTTTAGCGTAAGTACAATCTCTGCATTTATCTGTTTATAACAAAAGTCCTGTGTACATTAAATTGGTATTTGCGTGTACAAATATATATTTTCTTTGGATGGTTGATATTGGATAGTAAGGACTGCGTAGCAATAGCTTTTTCTCGAAATGTTATAATGGTGTTTTTTGGAATGTTTATTGCAGGTGGCATGATGCAGGGACTTATGATGCAAAAACAAAGACAGGAGGGCCCGATGGTTCCATCAGGAATGAGAAAGAGCTGGCACATGCTGCAAACAATGGTATCAAAATTGCTATTGATTTTTGTGGTGAGTTTCTTACCCCCTTTTGTGAATCATTTGATCTGACATTATTAGTAATTTAGTGAAGATTCAAAGAAACTGTAAGGGAAAAAACAGATTTTTTTTTCCTGCTAATGGCCTACGTTTTCGTTTCAGAGGGAATCAAGGCCAAACACCCCAAAATTACATATGCTGACTTATATCAGGTGATAATCTTTTTCTTATAGTCAAAGAACCATCTCTATTCTCATTATGTTAATTAGCTTCACTGCAGAGAATACTTGATCAGATAGGCTAAGAACACTTTTGAAATCACAGTGGTTAGTTGTTTATGATAGGAAAACTATGGTGTTATGATTCCATCTTTAACTTATTCTCAATCATTCTCGAATGTTTAGCTTGCTGGGGTTGTTGCAGTTGAGGTAACCGGAGGCCCTACTATTGACTTTGTTCCAGGAAGAAAGGTAATGTTCATGGTAGAACTTCATTAACTTTTACTTACTACTGTGAAGTAAAATTTTGTTTTTCAATTAGGATTCGCCGGAATCTCCTGAAGAAGGGCGTCTTCCTGATGCAAAACAAGGTTTTTCTCTATAATGACTCGGCTCAATTCATTCCTTTATAGCTTTTCTATGATATGGAAATTATTCTATTCTGATTCATTCTGGTTGCAGGAGCATCACATTTAAGGGATGTGTTCTATCGCATGGGTCTATCGGACAAGGACATTGTGGCACTGTCTGGAGGCCACACATTGGTACTTTTAGATCGATGCAGTTCTTTTCTGGGTCGTCAAAACATACCTAAAGTTGATGTTGCTTTGGGTTTTGTAGGGAAGGGCTCATCGAGATAGATCAGGCTTTGATGGCCCTTGGACAAAGGAGCCTTTGAAGTTTGACAACTCCTACTTCCAGTAAGGACATATTTAATTTTGAGCTCATTCCATATGCCAGCTAGCTAGCATAGTTTGCAAAGTCATGGTGAAAGCAGATATAAAGAATCTCTTTTTTATTGCAATCAGGGAGCTCTTGAAAGGGGATTCAGAGGGACTGTTAAAACTGCAGACAGACAGGGTTCTAGTTGAAGATCCCAAGTTCTGCAAATATGTCTCGCTGTACGCAGCGGTAATATTCTCATGAACTTTGAAAGATTACATATTCTCCATGTTGTGTTGCCTTGCCTTGCTGTGACATATTTTAGTAGCCAACTTAAGGTTTTCTTCAGTTTTTGTTGCATGTCGTTCGTCATTAATATGTCGGGCAATTCCAGAGGTAGTTTCCATTTGATGTGTTCTTGTTAGATGGAGATTAATTTAGGAAAGTACCGAATCAGCTGCTGATTAGAAAGTAAACTGAGAAAGTTGTTGGTTAAATGGCAGGATGAGGATGCATTCTTTTCAGATTATGCAGCATCACACAAGAAGTTATCAGAGCTGGGCTTTACTCCTCCTTCCTCGAGTCTCAAAGCAATTACAAAGAACCGTACCTTGCTAGCTCAAAGTGCTGTGGGAGTCGCCGTTGCTGCAACTGTAATAATCCTAAGTTACTTCTATGAAATCAATAGAAGAGTGTAGTGAACTTGAAGAGTCATGTTTGGACTTCTTAAAGATCAGCAGAACAAGTGACTTTGCAAAACACATAGATTATAGGAACTATCAATTGCAATAATAAAAAAAGGTTGTTTTCTATGGTTTGTTGATCTCTTTCTTTATTTGCTCAGAGCAAGAACTATTATCTCTTGTTTCTACATTCCACGCCTGCCTCAAGCCCACTTCCAATCCAATCTCTGCATATGCAATTTCTGGACAAATATCCCCATAAACATTAAGATTCATATTACGACATCAATTAGATGTTTTGTCATAGTCATAGACATGGTCAAATAATGCTGCTCAATTTCATCTTCCAAATTCGGACATGACAGACTCTGAAGCCATCCGTTTTTGTGTTGGAAAAAGTAGCGGTTGTTTAGATTAAACAAGTGATACCTAAACCTATCATCACATGCAAGTTTATAAAATATAAAGCATATATTTTGTATCTTTGAAACATAATTAGAACTAATCCCTAGCATACGTACTAAGAAATTACAGAATAATGATATTCAAAGCAGTAATATAAACAAAACAAATCCTAGCATTTATATTGACAAATATTTAATTAAAAACATTGTCAAAATGAGTTACTTATTGAAGATATTGTCAAGGATTAAACTATTTGTTTTTAAAACTAAATTTCTCGTTCATTGGTACAAACAACCTTTGTAGCAAATAATCTTCTAGGATTCCAATAACTTAACTTTCAGATTTACTTTCTTTTAAGAGTCCACGAACCAAAAGTATAAATTAATTCAACCTCCTTTACAACTAAAACCTAAACTCTAGAATAGAGAAAAAAGACAACAAAAAACTAATAGAAATTGAAGGCAATATAAGCTGGAAAACAAAGAGGAAGACTACAGATTTGTTTCAAAGTGTTTAGAAATCCTCTACTTCCACCCATATTTATACTGATTTTTTAGAACCAATACTAATGGAGAATCACTACTAGAAAATCACATATCATCAACAAAATATTTTGTCGGTGTTTAAACAATGATTTAGTTGAAAATAAGATTATTGATAGAATCACGAACACAATAATATAGTCAAAAAAACATATTGTCAATGACTTATATTTTTTCTGTCAATCTATCGGTCATAATCCTGGCCACGCCGTTGCCAGCCTCCTCCTAATAAAATTCTTCCTTACACGTCAATTTCATAACATAATTAGTTTATTAAAATTAAAAAGCTAATCGAATTAAATATAAAAAAACTATTTATGTATGTACTGATTTTGAACGCTTTGAACCAAACATCAATCATAGGCTTCCATTAAGGATTTTTTGAAACTTGACTCCACTTAAACAAAGGTATTTCCATCGACGATTTTATTGCCAATGTTATCATGCAAGCAGCCTCCATATTTGTAAACTTAAAATCTCATTCGTTTATTGAAATTAATCATTCAAAAAATTATCAATTGTTGTTTATTTTTTTATTGCGCATGAAAGTAAAACAAACTTAGCAAAAACATTGTCTAAGTCGATAGACGGAGTAACTCGATATGGGTCACCTATCTCATCAAGTTGAAAAACATCGTCTCCTGTAGTTACTTCATTGTTACCATCTTGAATAACTTGAACACGACTCATGAGTTTGGTTTTCACAATAGAAAACCAATCAACCTAGAACGATCTTTTCTAAAAGAAGAAATGTATGTGTAATAAACTTGTTGGCATTACTTGAAAAAAAAACAAAGACATCGTCGATGTTGCGAAGTCTAGCCTTTGTATTAATTTCAACCAAATCATGGTGGGGATTTACTCTAATTTCTCTATCGGTGGTATCATACCAATAGAATTTGAATAAAAAAATCTATTATATTCGCTGTGATATTACAATTCAATCATCTCTTTTAACTTCCCATAATATTCAATTCAAACTCATTAAAAGTTGATCCCTTAACACAAACTCTACTATTATATGTCTTTCTACCTTGACCATACTCTTTAGAATGAAAGATATATCCATTGATGAAACAGCCGTTGTAACACTTGACCTTTCTTTCGTGACTCAAACATAGTAAATTCAAACTACCACTAGCATTCCCTTCCATTTGATAAACCTGGTACAAGATTACAACCATTAATAGTTAAAGAGAAAGATGTAATGAAATGCTTAAGAATTATTAAGTACTACTTACATGTTTTTTAAATCACGTGGCAAATTGTTCATTTTATAATTGAAAAATTTAAGATTCAGTCAGATGTGAAGTTTGAACACGTGTTAATTTAATGGTATCCTAGGCCAAATGATTTTATCATGGATTTAGTAGCATAGAAGTTCTCTTCTAGCATATTCCCTTAAAGTAAAATGCTTCTCGTCCATTTGATTCTATCATAACTGACCTTACTTAGCCGATAATCTGACTTGATGGTGAACACCTGTGTAATGATCAATAATTTACCGTGATTTGTGCATCAATCTCATAATGGTCTGTCATAATATCTAAAAAAAAAAAGAAGTTCAAAAGACATATCTGCGTCTGCATTTAGTTCTTCATTTATAATTAAACATTCACCTGTATAACCCTGATTCATTACTATTGCATTCATCACCATACTTCTATAATGATTATTATTATCATCTACAACTTCATGCACATTGCTAGAACTAGAATTTCATTCAACCATCCTTTCTATTATGGTCTCACAAGGAACATAGGGTTCTCTGTGTGCAAACCAACACATCTATTTTTCTATGAACCTTTTTTGTAGAAGATGTATCGCAACAATATCTAAATTAAAAAACTTTTTATTTTTACACCTCTTACAAAGATAACTAATATCGTTTCCACAAGTATTTTTTAGAGTAGATAGTGTGTAATTAATAAAATCCCTAACTCTATTCAATAATCCATCATGCGCAACCCTTTAGGTGAAACTCGATACACCCAAGAACGATCATCCATTACTTATATGAAACCTATATAGAATATTGATGACAATATGTATTAATTAATAATGTGAACTAAACAAATTATTGGTACCCGATTAATTAGCTATCATTAATTTAATTCAAACTTATTTAATTTATTTTAATAGTACCCTTTAATGGCGATCAATTTTCTCTAAAAAAATTCAAATTCCCCTAAATTTACCTAAATTCTCAACTTAATAATAAAGTTGACAAAAAATGAATCATACCCATTAAATAACCAATTATTTATTTCATTATTAAACACCTAAATTACAAAATCAAACTCAATCTCATAAAATGACAAATAAATAAATATTTTTCAAAATCCTAAACAAACTCTAACATGTACAAATCATACATTCGTACAACAAATTTCTATAGAAAAAAGCTATAAAACAAATAAACACACAAACAAACTACAAATACTACATAAAAATGCCAAAAGAATAACATAAAACAATGGGTTACATAAAAAAATAGTTAGGTTTGCTTACTTGACGTGGCAAATCTTTAAAAATAAACTAAACTAGAACAAGGATACTGATAGATAAGGTATTAGGGTGGTTGGATTTGTTATGATGTGCTTGATTTGTGACAAAATAAAGGAGGAGGGTGATTTTTTTGCAAAAAAAAAAAGAAAGAAAAAAAAGAAATGAGGGAGGAGGGAGAAGGGGGGGTCGTGTGACAGGTTATAACTTAGATATTAATAATGGATTTTTCGATAGAAGTTAGAAATGGTTTTTTCTCATCGGTAATTTCATTGGCAATATTTGACACATTATATTTTCTGACGAAAATAATAAAGGAATACTTGCCCAATTTTTATCATTCCTGAATTTCATCTATAATTCCCTAAATATTTACTAATGGAAACAATGATGTCATGTTTCTTCAGTAATTGTCATCGTAATGTAAAAATGATATTCTTTTCATCAATATCTTCTTTTGTACTTTACAATTTTCTAGTAGTGAAGTACTTACTTGTCATAAAAAAAAACTCGCAGTTTAGCCTTACAAATAAGAATTTTTTTTTCAAATTTCTTTGAAAAAAATGTCCAAGAAGATGAAAAAAACTAATTGCAATTCCAAAATAGGTTAGCAAAACCCAAACTTGTGCCTAAGGATTGAGGCCCGAACTGAGCGTGCTCATGGGTTAAATGCATACTACTTTGTTAAGGCTCATTTATAAGCTTTCAACTTTTCATTATATAAATTATAAGAAAATCTCATTTCTTTTTTATATGGACTATAAAGAGTTTTGGGTTTCACAAAAGATGTCAACTTAGTGCTATTTAAGATCAATTTTTCATTCACTAATAATTTATTTAAATCATATTAATGTTTTATGTTAAAGAACTTTTGTTAGAGAGCAATTTCCAACAATACTTTAACTCTAAATATGAGTGAACCCATTTAAATTTGGCCTCAAATATAAACATATGAACCATGTTTTATTAAGACAATTCTAACATTTTTGTCTAATAAATGTTTTTGTTGTCTCATGTCTTTTTTATCCATCCAAAAGCAAAGAACAAAATGGAAATCACTTTTTTTTTTTTTGATAGAGAGACTGATATCCTGAAAAAAAAATACTAGAAAATTTATTTAAAACATGTTTAATCACATCTCATGTTTTTGTTATGTTTTTCTTCTTTATTTTGGAATAATTACGAAAAACTTTGTATAATTTGATCACGATTTCACTCTCTCACTTTTTAATTGTTATTTTACATCCTAAATCAAACAAAAATTTCAAAAAATGAAAGAAGTGAAAACGCCATCACATATAATTACACTTTATTCACTGTCAACCTTGCTCCACCATGCAATCCAACATTCAAAGGTGCCAAATCCTTTGTTGTCACCTTCAAAACCTCATCTGGCAGCTCCCCATCAAGCACCTCAATTAAACAAGCACAAAACCCTCTCGTAATTGTTGAATCACTATCAGTCCAAGACATCATTTTACCATATTTATCTAACTGTGCCTCCAACATAAACCATGGCCTGATTTGAATTGACTTGGAAAGAGTTTGGTAATGGAGAGAGGAGGGTTGTACTGTGGAGAAGGCATCTAACAAGATGATTACCTGGGACAAACTCAATTGTCCGTGTGGGAGAGAAGATGATTGCTTTACAGGTGAAAGGCGAGGAATTTGAGGGTTTTGGATATGAAGATGGTGAGTGAATGTATTTAAGAGATTTAGAGGTGGAGAAAGAAGGTAGTTCTTGCTTATACTCCTAAATTTAGAGGTGGAGAAAGAAGGTAGTTCTTGCTTATACTCCTAAATTTCCTTTCTTTTTTCTAAATTCCTCCTCCATTTTCATGGCCTGCTATAAATCATCTCATTTTAATTTTTCTTCTCTCTCCTTTTTTCTATAACACAATTCCCCCATCTTATTTTTTTTAACTTTCAAAAACTTATTTGAGAAAATTCTTCCAATTTTCAATTCTCTCAATTTTTTTAATTGTTTTTTGAAAGCCTCATCTCAAACTCTAATTTCTCAAATAAATAAGCAATAAAGAAAAAAATTCTAAAAACCCTTAAGTTGACTGTATCTCAACCCTTCAATTGAAATCTTATCTTGTACTATTGTGGATCTTGAATAAATACAAATTATTAGAGTATGAATTTTTTTATTTTTCGTGTTAGATTGGTGGGATAAAATTCTTACTCTAATAAAATTCAGTAGGTTTATTAAAGTCAATCTTTTTATACAAAAATAAAATTTTAAAAATAAAAAATTGATTCTTGACGATAATAATATTTATTTCAGATTGATCAAATTCTTAAGAGTTTCAATAGTAAATGATTTTCATTATACATATTGAAGAGGATTAATTAAATAATTGAAATAAATAGATAACAACATGCGTGTAGTGGAAAACCCACAAAAGATCTAGCTTGCTATTCTACTGCCACCGTGCTGCGCCATTCCTTCCCTCTGAAGCGGAGCGGGTTCAAGGAGAACAAGTTTATCTCCATTCTAGAATTAAAATTATTGACTCTTGAAATTGAAATTAGTTAAGGGTAATTAATTAAACTAAGTTCAGTCAGGCTCTTGGGCTGAGAGATAGAGTGATGTCCTGAAAAACCTTAAGTCGCTTTTCAATCTTCTTCTGCTGAAAGATCCCAGAGGAGGCAGTTTCAACTACCTTCACTGCTGTCTTTCTTGAATTGCTTGCAGGACCTAGAATCGCTGCAAGAATGGCCTCGTCGAAGTCATCATTATCTGGCAACAATTGCGACAACTTGTCTTCTGTTTCATCAGATAGCCTCCTCGTCTTTGGTTTGGGTTTTCCTGGTTCCACAGATTGTGTGGTGAACAACCCCATTTCAATCTTTCTGTTTGAAGTAGCAGTTTTTCCCGACCTTGTCCTCTTAAGGGTCTCATGGAACCCATGACTTGGTTCCTTAATTGGCTCCTTTACCAATTTGGAGGAATAGAATGGAGGTGCATCAACATTCCATAAATTCCCAAAAGGAGCAAACTGTTTGACACTATTCTGTTGAGGAAACAACATCTGGTTTTGGTTCGATACTATATTGGAATCAACATTCTCATTGGCGAAATCATCATGATGAGATTTTGTACTGGTTGCTTGCAGGTGATCCTTGCAAGGCTGAGGCTGCCAAATTGATGAAGAACCAAGGAAGGCATCAAAGAGCCTTCTTTGTTCAACCCGATCGCCTCCTTTGCTCATCATCTCAGATTCAAGGTCCTTGAGCATTTGCTGTGCCCTTTCATAGGCTTTGAGATGCGAATCTACACCTCTTGGCCCATCGGCCACTGCTGGTTTCACTCGCCGCAATGTCTCTTTAGCCTCACCAATTCTCCCCTGCTTCATCAAACAAATCCCAAGATTGCACATCTTGTTGTTGTCCGGTGCTGTAGCAAGTGCCCTTCTATAGGCATCTTCTGCTTCAACGTAGTTGTTTTGTTGCATCAATGCCCATCCCAAGTTCCCCTAAAGCAAAAAAATCAAACCTAATAAGTAACAATTACATAATATTTCAGAGATTACATAGAGGTACAGAAAAAAAGAATTCAGTTTAAGTACCAGTAATCTGGTTGCTTCTTGTTCCACAGAAACCTGAAATTTCTTCCCTTGAGACCTTGCAGTCTTTGTTCGTTTTCCATTGAAAGCAAGCCCTTGTTGAATTAAGAACAGCTTGTGCTTCAGCAATGCTATTTGGTCATCCAATCTTCCACATCTCTATATGTCAGGGAATCAAACTTAATAAGTATTTTCTATGTTACAGAAAAATCAAATTGACCACAGTGTAGGACACAACGTCGAATCAGTTACCAGTGACAAACCTTGTAAAGATCTAAAAGAATATTATCGAGAGACTCTTGGGCTTGATCAGAACATCGATATCGCAATGATTTGATAGCCTCAATGGCTTCCTCGGCCCTATTTTGTTGCTTCATAACGATAGCCATATCTTTCAATGCACTATCCACTCTATCCCCAGCATTTATTGCTGCCCAAAACAAAGGTACTGCCTTTTCTGGATCTTTATCAACCAACTAATCAGAACAAAACAATCAAAACCCATTAATAAAATCAGTCATCGTATCGTACCTATCAATACCAAAAGAAGAACAAATCTCAATCAATTTGAAGATGACCCAATAATGAGTAACTAATTTACCTGAACATTCTTGGCTCTAACATAAGGAGAGTCACCAACAGGGACTTTGTGGATAGCTTGAAATGACTCAGATCGAGTTCTTGAAACACCAAGTGGTTTTGCTGGTGAAGTTGGAGCAGATTTTGTTGGTCTAAAACCAGGTGATGCGTTCCACATATCCTGCATCATGTCGAAAAACAAAGGGTGGTCCTCTTTTTCTTTCCTTTTATTTTTTTTTGTGCTCCTTTTTGGTTTATTGATAGATAAATTGAAGTGACGTCTCTTGCAGAGATGAGAAGGGATTTTTAGAGGGGACGGGGGAGAGAGAGACTTTCGAATTTTTCGACCGTTGAGGTTACCGTTTTACGTACTAGCCGTTGCGCCTCGCTCTCTATCAATAATTTGAGATTTGGCGGATATTAGAGAACTTTTATTTTCATACTGACCCTTAGGGTTTGTTATAATTGTTTTATAATTTATATTCTTAGAATTGTTTGCACTGGTGTCCTTTTCTATTCAAGGAAGTAGGCATCTCTTGCTACTAAAATTGCTGTTGTAGACAATTTTCTGTTAATAATTGTTATAGAATGATAACGCTTTGATTGATTGTTGGACGAAGGTTTTCTTATTTTCATTTTCATAAATGTTGCAATTTTTAATAATATTTTTAAAAAAATTGGAATAGCAATGAAATTAAAAATAAAAGAAAAACTATAGTCAATTCTTTTTAACAATGATATTAGACTTGCTGATTAATAAATAATTAGTCTTTATATGTGAAAAAAGAGAAAATATTTGGAAAATAAAAAAAATATTTTTGATATGATGTAATGTAATTTAATATGCATGTAATGAAAAAAAAAGTAATTTAAATGATTCATTATTGCAATTCATTATTGAAAAAAAGTAATTTAAAATCCTTTTGTTTTATTGCAAAACTTTTAGTAATGTAAGTGAGGCCTTGACAAAGTTTTATTTTAATCTTTAATTTTGAGAAATTAATTTAATCCTTATATTTTTAGTTAGAAACCGGTCCTTGTATTTAAGAAAAGTTATAATCTAGTCCTTATGATAATTTTTTTACAATTAGGTACATATACAATTACTCTTAATATTTTCAGCTTAAAAATATTTGATACTAACATATTGACACCATTATATGAATTGATTAATAAGCACATGGAGTTTAGGCCAGAGCTAGCCTTCAGAATAGAGAAAGGGTAGAGTAAAGCAACATGCTTGGCTTTTTTCTTTTTCTTTTTTTCACTGTCATTATCAAAGATGACTTGCATCTTCTAGTCTGAAGAGAATCATCAAGAAATAATTTACGTAGGATGACGAATATGATTTCATGACTGTTCTCTACAGAAAGAACTCTCCATGTCATCTTTAATTTGGTGTCAATATTGTTGGAGTGATGGGTACTCCATGCTTTTCGTTCCACATGTTTCTTGATATCAATTTGTACGGGATTAGCATGCCTTGACGATCAAGCTCTTACTGGGAATATTCAAGTTTTTCAGTTTGTATGGTCCTTATCTCTTGGGTTTCGCTCCTAGGGTCGCCGACTGTAATGCTACCGGTGATTTCGAGAAGAAAGCAACACGTACGGTCTAATATGTGAACTTCTTCTTCTATATCACACACACACACAAGTCCACTAGGTGCTTAGAACCTGCATACTTACAGGTTGCTGCTGTCAACTGTGCTTGGTATTGCTGGACACCGAAATTACACAAGAAAGAAAAGAGCCCTTCTACCAAACCTAACCAAGATGAAGTTCTTGTTACAACCATACCATGGTCAGTTGAACTTGATGCTACTGGGCCTTGTGGTCCTCTCCTCTAAAGCCAGTCCTCCTCCTCCAAGTTGCGCATCTGACTTCCATGCCATGTATCCGTGTTAGTCTTCGTGTGCAATACATGCACAGACGTTAGAATATGAAGCAAGATGTGACATTCGCAATATTATGCTCAACCGCCACCGGCATTTCTCTTTGCAACGTAGATTTATTCGGATCCCTTTGCATGTCTTCGAGTCTTGACCTAATCATACCCTTGCATTATTTATTGAAGTAACAGAAAAGTAGATCCCTCCCTTGTCAAAATGCATTTATGTTTTATGATATGTTGATGAAGGGTCTTCTTTGCCTGCAGCAACTTGCAGTTCTAATTGGTTGACCTTGACATAGTGTGGCATGATCCCTACTCATAGATAGAAGCTAATTTCTTGAATGTTACAGGTAGAGAGGACCCATTTCATTCACTCTCTCACCCCACCTGTAGATTACTTACCTGACAGTGACTCGAGGGGCTGGGCACAATTAACCTATTTGTTGTTAAGGGACCAGTGCTCCATTTCTGTAGATGCTGACAACCATAAATATCAGCCAGCCAGGAAGAGAGAGGGAGAAAGAGGTTCATGCCACCAGGTGGACCCTCCAAAACCCTTTTCTTCTACCAACTCATATCTAGAAGCGATTACTGCGAGGACACATTGTCCACCCAGCGAAGTACTATAAAACATCCCCAACTCCACTTGAAGGCTAAGTTCCAAAGAACCGAAGCTCTCACATCCCAATGTACTAGGCAACACCAATATCCACTAACCAACATCAATCACTCTACAGTTGCTAACTCTCCTGCAAGCAAGCAAGCAAGCAAGCACAAAAACAGATGGGGAGATCTCCATGCTGTGAGAGAGCGCACACCAACAAAGGGGCATGGACTAGAGAAGAAGATAAGCGTCTCGTTGCTTATATCCAAGCTCATGGTGAGGGTTGCTGGAGGTCCCTGCCAAAATCAGCTGGCCTTCTTCGTTGTGGAAAGAGTTGCCGTCTTCGATGGATCAACTATCTACGCCCTGATCTTAAGCGTGGGAATTTTACTGAAGAAGAGGATGAGCTCATTATCAAACTCCACAGCCTCCTTGGTAATAGGTAAGGCTCTAATTCCTAAACCCGCCATATGTAGCTAGTTTTAATGGAAAAGACAGTAACAATGTTTTTATTCTTCTGTCAAGGTGGTCTCTCATAGCGGGGAGGCTACCAGGAAGGACAGATAACGAGATCAAGAACTATTGGAATACCCACATAAGAAAAAAGCTGCTGAGCAGAGGAATTGACCCTTCGACTCATCGACCAATCAATGAATCAGCCATTGACAACATGACCACCTCTCTCGGTGCAGTTCTGAAAGAAGAGATCACTTCTGGCTTTGGGTGCAAAAACCAGAAGAACCCAAATGGAGAAAAGTGTCAGGAATTGAATCTTGAGCTGAGGATATGCCCTCCCTATCAGCACCCACCTCAGTCAATGGAGAACATAGGCAGGAAAATAATGTGTTTCTACTGCAGCTTAGGATTGAAAAACAGCAAGGATTGCAGTTGCAGTAATGACAGTGACGATTTCCTTGTTATGAAGAACGGTGCTCTGGATTACAGAAGGTAGAAAGCGAAGAGAGATTCTGAAGTAGGCCTATTTATTGTGAATAGATAAAGACAGATTTTTAATATGAAATCTCTTTTCTCAGCTTGAAAGCAATGATGCTTAAGCTTAATGACCTATGAAACTGTCCACCTAAGTCCATAAATTAAGCAGCCAATCCCCCCTTCTGTTATCATCAACATTGTCAGTTTTTTGATGCAGATAGATTGTTTTGTTTTTCTCCATCTTTCCTTATCTTCCCCTGTAAATTCCGATAGAAAAGAGAGATGATTATGGATAAGCAGTGAGAGGAGGAGAATCAAAAGGAATCAGATGGAAGTGGGTAACCTATCCGAGTCATGCATAAAAGAAGAGAGAGAGAGAGACAGAAGGACGGCACATTGTTGATGGCTCAATATTCATTTAACGCATGCCTACCACCTACACAACAATTGTCCCAATACATCAGAAACAAAATTAGATTCTGTGAAATGTTTGTGATATGTTCTCTCTCTCTCTCTCTCTCTCTCTCGTCTTTATCAATCTTCAATGAGGACAATTTAGCCTACAATGTTAGTTGTACCTAGCTATACCAGTCCTTGCATGTTCGAATGCAAGTTATACATGGGCAGTAGGGCACTAATCAATGTTAATTAGTTGACAACAGCCACGCTCTGAACATATATAGCAGGAGTAAACAAATATGGAACCAAGTAGTTATAATCCACAATCATCTTCAAAAAATCTTTACAGCCTGCTGGGAAACGGTAAATACCAACTCACACAAGATTACATCATACATGGCATTGACTGAGAAAAAGAGGACTTCCTTACACTTGCCATTTGTTACCAGCGACAACGCCCCAGAGCATGCTAGTAAAGAAGGGTGGGAAATGTTTATCAATGGAAAGATGGTAACAGGTCTCAAACCTCTGCTTTTCCTCCTAGTGTCTTCCCTCAATATAGCAATAGTGAAAAGAACAGTAACCTATTTATTGATGAAATAATATTTATGATGGAAAGACATTACTGGTACGATGGTTTCTGGATCGACCTCATTCTTTCACTGGTGTTTTAGATAGTTCGAATTTATATAACACCATAGACCTTGAGGGTTTTCATGTGATAGATAAGAAAGCAAGATAAGCAAACGGAAACTGAAGCATGCAACAAATGGCAAGTCACCATGAATCGAATCATCACTGTCATTACTCATGAGTCATGACTACAAATTTCTCACACAGACCGACTTCCAAACAAAGAGGTCATTATTGCAATGACAATGACCAGGCTATTGCATTTGTTGCATAACCACAATTTCTATCCACAAGGAGAGCTTACCAAGACTATTCCCTGCATTAACAAATGGAAGAGATGCTTCTGGCCAAGCTACTAATTAGTAGAGGTCAGAAAGATTTTGCTGAATCTACTAAGTCTGCTATCAACAACTCAGGTCTCACATCTATAGAAAGACAACCAATTCTCTTAAATCGAGGCCGAACAAAGATACCTATCCCCTTTATTTTAGCAAGATATACAAAATTCATATAATAGCATGTAAACGCTGTAAATTCTAAAGCAAGATATAGAGTTCAAGATTGCTGAGACAAGCAGAACTCCATGTGAAGAGAATGATATCGATGATTAAGAAGGTAGAAATAAATTATTATTTTGTAGACATCTCTGTGTTATACATCATATGAGGATGGACAATTTCCTATATCACATTAAAAATATTCGCCCATAATAGAATAAAGGCCATAAACCCATAAGCTAATAATAAAACAGAAACAGGGATTTATGTGGCTCAGCAAATATACCGAAGACTCCAAACATCAAAAACTCCATATCGCTTCCTGAAAACTATAATGCACGAAAACTGTCTGCTTTATCTAGTCTGGC
The DNA here is from genome assembly GCA_019202695.1 of Populus x sibirica. NCBI lineage: Eukaryota > Viridiplantae > Streptophyta > Magnoliopsida > Malpighiales > Salicaceae > Populus > Populus x sibirica. The sequence continues at coordinate 776,842 of JAGMVL010000125.1, read as the reverse complement.
AGTACCTGAACTTGATGATTCACCCATTGCATCGGGTGAAGCTGCTACATGGGATGATTCTCTCTTCAGAGAAGTTGGTAAACCTGAAATCTCCTGAAACATGAAAGACAAGAACAGCGTTTGATCAGATTCATTGCTTTTGTGCACTGACCACAGACCTAGCTAGAACATTTCTGATATGGTCCAGGGTTCGCATCAATTTCTTAGATAAACAAATGAAACATCTAGAACATACTAACCATACCAAAAACCTTCCCCTGATAATCTAAATCATTGAATTTGTGGAAATTACCAGTCAGATCCACTCATTCAATTGATGAGATTTTCCAAGAAGAAACATTAGGCAAAACTAGCACAAGTCATCTAGAAATTGCTCACATCATCCTTTATTCATATGAACTTAAAGAATTATGGTTGCTAAGTTATTCTAACTAACCAGAAACCGGCTGTAGTGTATTACCTTCATTAAATGCAACCTCAAGCCAGCAGGTCGAACTTGATTTCCTATACATGCCATCACAAACTTTGAATACTGAAACAAGACATCAGCAGCAGCTTGCTTTTTCTCTTCAATCTGCAAAACATCATTACAATTAGACTTGAAATAAAGAAAGCAGCAAACAGCTGGGAAGATTTTAGGGATTATTCTAAATTTCCAATATTGACACAATTACAAACGCAACTACATAAAAAAAAATGTTATTAAGAAGCAGGAACACAAACGGCATTTTTTACAAATTCGACAAGGTATTCAACTTCCAGTAAAACAGACAGAGGTAACCTTAGGTTAAATAAAGGCAGCTTGCATCGATAATCTACACATATCTGCGCAGCTAGGGCACACTATTTTCCTCTGCTTTGTAATTTTGATTACAGATAAAGTAAACCAGCACTCCAACTACATATGTTCTAAACACGGAGCAGAAAGAGCATTATGTACGGCCATCAAACTACGCATCACGTTAGTAGACGAAATAAATCGGTAAAATTAAAGATTATGACTTTCAGTAGACATAAAATCATTGAATTAACAAATTATTCGAAACCCTAACTGGAAACGGAACAGAGCCTAGATCATTAGGAAATTAATTAACATCAAAATCATAGATAATCAACTAATTTCTTTAATTAAGAAGATGCATATAACAAGATAGATAAGCAGCCAAAGTTTTGGTATCATTTCGATCAGAATTCGAAGTACCTAATGATTACGGAAAAGATAACTGATTTAGAGATAATCAAGAGATAAACATGAAATTAAATAGAAATAGAGGGAAAAAAAGAAAGAGGAATCTGAAGCAGAGAACAATACTGCGTACCTCATAATCTTCTTTCATGGCCTAAACCGTTGTGGGATAGGATCGATTGAGCAAGACGCTGTTAGTTTTGAAATTATACTTCTTTTTTGCGTTCTTAACGTTTAAAATATATAAATATCAATGTATAGACCCTGCAGATGTATTGGCCTATTAGCTCAGCTGGTTAGAGCGTCGTGCTAATAACGCGAAGGTCGCAGGTTCGAGACCTGCATGGGCCATTTTATTTTCATGTTTTTTGGCTTCAAGATTATGCTAAATTAAGACAACTTGCATTAAAAAAGAAAAAAACTAGATATCTTGTTCACTGCTTTTACATATATTTATTTTAAGGTCTTTCTTTTTATAGTAATTATATTTACAGTATTTTTATATAGGTAATTAATATGATTATTTCATGTGTATATTGAAAAACAAAACTTGTTTATCAATAACCAACATCTAAATAACTTTATAGACAAAATATATCACCTAAATTTCATGAATGCCATTAAAATTGTAGTTTACGAATTATTTTTAATCTTGTAGCGTCTTTTAAAATGTCTACAGTACTATATCCTTTTTATATTTTATTTTTAATACTAAAAAAGTAATAATTAATAATTAAATTTATTTAAATAATACATAATTTCAGTGAAGTTGAAATTAACTTATTAAACACTTTCAATATCTTTTAACTATGAGAATCGTGTCTTGTACCATTAATAAGATTATTATAATTGTTATTATGGTCATAATAGTTTAACAGTAGAAAAGGATCTACAATATTACATAAAAATAAATAACTTAAATTATTACTGTAATAATATATAGTTGGTTTACAACTATAAAATTAATACAATACAAATATCAAAGAAATTATATCAATATAAAGTATAAAGGATAATTTACATTAACTATTAGTATTATTTACAAACACAAAAGTTATGTTACTTTTCAAAATCCAATTTAATTTGCTTCATTAAATATAAAATAACAATTTACATCCACTAATGAGAAATTACTTTAAATTGAGCTAGCTAGTTAAAAATTAATTAAATTAACTATATATTATTACAAAGATATCAACTGTTTTGCCTCAATCAAAGTGATCATATAATGGAGATCGAAGAGTGGGAGAAGGAGAAGCTGACGATTCCGGACGAAAACTAGTGAGGACATACCTACAAACTTTAAGATTAGATATATATATTCTCGAGGATATGCTTACTTCATTAAAGATTTACTAAATTTTTTACCTGAATCTATCTGTATCTGCTACTTTTAAGACTACAATAGTAAAACGTGAAGAAGATGAAGTGCTTTATCGAGAGCATATATTGAATACTCTGACCAGTCGATTTTATAACATCTTCTCTAAATTAAAGTTGCCATAAGAAATTTGAGCTACCTTGGAGATACACTACAAGTAGGAAAAATTAGATTCTAGTCGTTTTCTTACTTAAAATTTTTTTGAGTATGAGATTGCTGACAATAAGTCAATCGTGGATCAAGTCCATGGAATTCAACTGTTGATATCAAAACTTAGTGATTTGGATATCAAAGTTCCTGATTCACTTCAAGTGGGGGCTGTTTTATCAAAACTTTCTCCATCTTAGAATGAATATAGAAAGAAGATGTTGCAATCTACAGACAATTATACCTTTGAACAATTTTAAATACACTTGTAAATTGAGGTTCAATCTCGTATGCGTGAATTGCAAGCAACAAATTCTAAAGTGAATTTGATTACTGAAACTTGTTTGATAATGGCTCAAAACAATTTGAAAGTGCAAAAGAAAGGAAACAAATTCAAGAAGAAATAAAATGCTAATAAGAAGCATAGAGTTTGTTTCCATTGTAAAAATAAAGGGCTTTATATAAAAGAGTGCAGATTCAAGAATTTCAACAAGAAAGGTGGTTTTTTTAAAAAGTGAATATGGTTGAAAAAGACGAAGTTAGGGAGTTAGTTGCCATGGTTTCAAATATTCAAATTGAAATGATTACCGAATTAAATATAGCAATTAATGTTGTAAAGATTTCGGATTGGTGGTTTGATTCTGGTATAACAGTTCATGTTTGCAACAACAAAGCATGATTCAAGACTTATGAATAATTGAAAAAACCTGAAGAGGTCTTGATGGTCACCCATAATTCTGCCAAAGTTTTGGGAAAAGAAACTATTGAGTTGTACTTTACTTCCGGATAAAAATTGTCTTTACTCAATGTATTTCATGTTCCTAAAATTAGAAAAAAAACCTTGTATCTGTTAGTTTCTTGAACAAGAAAGAGTTCAAGATTGTTTTGGAGTCTGATAAGGTTATTGTAACTAAAAGTGGGATGTTTGTGGGAAAGAGTTATTCCTGTGATGATATGTTTAAGTTCAGTAGTTATGAAATCAATGTTATTTCTGCTTATATGGTTGAATCTACTTCTCTTCTTTGGCATGTTAGATTAGAACATCTAAATTATAGATATTTGAAATATATGTGTTAGCATGGTTATATTTCATATCAATATAATAATAATAACAAATGTGAAGTATGTATTCAAGCAAAGATGATAAAGAAGCCTTTTCCTAAAGTAGAAAGGAATTCTCAATTACTTGAGTGGTCCATTCCGATATATTTGAAATAAATGATATGTTAACAAGGAGTGGGAAAAGATATTTCATAATTTTCATTGATGATTATTTTCGTTTTACCTATGTTTACTTGTTAAGAACTAAATATGAAGCCTTTGGAAAATTTAAGAAATTCAAGAAAATAGTAGAAAACCAAGGTAAATTAAAGTTCTTAGAAGTGATAGAGATAAAGGATATATACTTTTCTAAGGAGTTTTCTATATTTTGTGAGAAAAACGGAATAATCCATCAAATGACAACACCTTATACACCACAACATAATGGACTTACTGAAAGGAAAAATAGAACCTTAGTGAATATGGTCAATGACATGCTTTTGAATGCTAAATTACCAAATAATTTATGGGATGAAACCTTACTTATTGCATGTTACATTCATAATAGAGTATTATATAAAAAATTAAATATTTCTCCCTATGAAGCATGGAACGGTAGAAAACCAAATCTGAATTATTTTAAAGTGTGGGGGTGTGTAGCTTTTTATAAAATTGTTAATCCTCAAAGAACAAAATTAGAACCCAGAGATCTTAATAGTGTTTTTATTGGTTATGCATAAAATTCAAAGACTTATAGACTTTTGGATTTAAAACTAATGTGATTGTTTAATCTATACATGTTGAATTTATCGAAAATCTTATTAAGGATTCTTCATCTTAAGTAAGCAAATCTACTCTTTTATTAATTTAAACATAATTTTAAAATGTTAATTTTTTTTTGTATATAAAAATATTTTTATAGAATATATATTTTATTTGGGTGTTAATCAAAATAACTTTTAATGCCCATTATTATATATAATCATATATAGTAACGTACGTATATAACAGAGCCAGAACAACAATAGTATCTAAAAACAACTTAATTTTCTAAAAAAGACGAACAGATAGTATCAAAGACAAGAAAAAGGTAATCTAGTAATGGATTGCATCTAATATAGAAATAATTTTGCCCAATGCGGATAGTATTATCAAACATTGAACTTGGTTAAAATCCCATACATGACACCAAAGAAATCCATGCATTTTAGCCACATATATGCACCAGCATTCTTAATTTCGGAAGTAGCTAGTACCAGAGACCAGATAAGAAATAAAATCTAGCAAGGTTCAATTGGTTTTAGGAATTACCATAACTGCTCTTCATAACCCTAATGTTTATTAATTATCTATCCCTTTTCACACTACTTTTTAAGATTAGGATACCCCTGTAACCTTCTCCCTCTTTAATAAATGACGACTGTGGTAAAAGGTAGTATTTGGAAATGCACCTAAAATACTGTATAGTAATTTATGTTAAAAATAAAATTTAAAAAATATAAAAAAATTATTTTAATATATTTATATAAAAAAAACACTTTGAAATTGTTTATTTATATAAAAACCGATATGTATTTATCTATTGTTGAGAGTGGCAACGTAATCTAATCAAATGATAAGAAAACTCATGCGGATAAGTAAAAAAAGAAGAAGCCTTCCATTGCTGGATAAAGTTTGAGTGAGAATATCACATTCATGCTCTTGTATAAATGCATGAAATTGAGCAGCCACAATTCTATAATATATATATATATATATATTAAGCAGATTAATCTCAAGGTTTCTAAGCCCTTGTTTTAGTATTTCTAATGGAAGCCGTTGATGTGGTCATTGTAGGTGCAGGACCTGCTGGGCTCGCAACATCTGCATGCCTCAACCGTCTCTCCATCCCTAACATTGTCCTTGAAAGAGAGGATTGTTATGCCTCTCTGTGGCAAAAGAGGGCTTATGACCGTCTAAAGTTACACCTCGCGAAGGAATACTGTGAACTTCCCTTCATGCCTTTCCCATCTGATGCACCCACTTTTGTCCCTAGGAGGGGTTTCATTGATTACTTGCACAGCTATGTGTCTCATTTTAGGATTAATCCGCGATGCAATACGGCTGTTGAGTCTGCCTATCATGATGAAGAAAGTGGAAAGTGGCATATCAAGGCTAAGAAAGCAGATCTAAACGTGCATGAAGAATACGTCGCAAAGTTTCTTGTGGTCGCAACCGGTGAGAATAGTAAAGGGTTTATTCCTGAGGTGTCCGGGCTTGGTAGTTTTGGTGGAGAGTTCATTCACTCAAGCAAGTACGAAAATGGCCAAAAATACAAGGGCAAAGCTGTATTAGTTGTTGGTTGTGGGAATTCAGGAATGGAGATTGCTTATGATTTGTCAAACTGGGGCGTCAAGACTTCGATCGTTGCTCGCAGTCCAGTGCATGTCCTCACCACAAATATTGTGTATATTGGTATGCGTTTGTTGAGCTATGGCGTCCCATGCAACATAGTGGACTTCATAGTTGTCTTACTAAGCAAGCTGAAGCATGGAGATATTTCAAATTACGGCTTTCCAAGACCCACAAGAGGACCGTTTTATATAAAACAAAGAGTCGGTCGAACCCCTACAATCGATGTTGGGGCTGTGGAAAAGATTAGAAGAAAAGAGGTTCAGGTAAATGTTAAATTTACGTACAAAACTAGCTCTTAATTAATTTCCATAACAGATGATCATTTTGTTGTATTTCAATGATGACACTAATTATGACCTCTAGGTATTTCCATCCATAAGAGGCATCCAAGGAAGCAAAATCGAGTTTGCCAATGGGGAAGTTAAACAATTTGATGCCGTTATCTTCGCTACTGGCTACAAAAGTACTGTGAGACACTGGCTCAAGGTATTGCATTTATTATTTCTCAAAAGACGTTGACCGTGTGTTCTAATCTCGGTTTATTATCTTCTAATAAAAATGCATTTCATCATCGTTGCAGGGTGGCCAAGACCTTTTTGATGGAAGTGGAATGCCAAAACTCTGCTTCCCTAACATCTGGAAAGGAAAAAACGGCCTTTATTGTTCTGGGTTTGCTAGAAGAGGACTGTTTGGTATCTCAGTTGACTCGCAAAATATCGCAAAAGACATTGACTTGGCATTGAGAAGTGAACGAGTATTAATTGGAATTCCGGACGCTAGGGTTTGTTGAATCTTGCAATACCAATCATTGGCGTTGTAATGTTGTGTCGTTCTTCTTCTAAACTTTTGCCCCGATATACCGGTCATTTGGTAGGGAAGTACGTTTACTAAACCTATATTTGGAGCTATAGTCTTCCGGTTTTTACTATAAAATAAGATATGTTATGATTTTTTGTCTTTTAAAAAGCTCCAATATTCCGGGAGAATCCAAGTTGTTATGTCAAACTCTTCGTAATATTGCTCTCACAAATTAAGATAAATGCCCTTTTTGTTCACCGCATCAATTTTGATAGTGTTTTTCTTTAAATTTTTCATATATTGTTATTACTTAAAATAGTTTTTTTCTTTATTTGTATTTTTATTTTTGATCTTGTTTGTCACGGATGACAATGGATATCCACAATATCAGATTCCTATACTATATTTGTATTCTATCAATTATTTAATTTGTTATTTTGACGTTTATTTTCAACATAATAAAAAAAAAGTAAACAAAAAAATTAATGAGCGAAACAATAAGAATGAGAGAAATGAAGAATCAAAATGATGAAAGATTATACAAATGAGGAAAATAGAAATAAAGATTCAAACAAGATTGGAAAATAATTGTACAAAGAGAGATCTCATTCATGGAGAAAATAATATAAAAATCTTTATGTTTTGATTTTTTTTGGATAATCATCGAGAGTATATTGAAAAAGCCATAAAACCAATAACCAAAGTAAAATACAAGGATATGAAAAAAAAAACAGACTTAGGAAAAAAAGGAAAAAAAAATTAATCTACTATAGCAAACAACAAAGAAACTACCTAAGATTTCTTATTACACCATAATTTGATGCCATCAGAAGATCTTAAGAGGTCATTTCCTGTATAAGTGAAGTTTGAATCCAGAGTATGCAATCAAATAGCAACCCGATGAAAGATGGTGAAGAAACAATCAAATAAGCTTATAGTTCCCTCCTTAAAAACAATTTTATTCCTCAACAATAGAGTATGTTTTGATTTTTTTTGTTTTGACAAAAACCCTAACACTATAAATAGAGAACAAATTAGCACACCAGGCCGGAGACACAAAAACACCCCATAGAAAAAAGGTAAAAATCCTTATGCAAAAACGTCAAAAAAAGAGAGCAAAAGAAGTTCCTATCAAAAAAAGATGTTAAACTAGATCAACCACCCTTCACCCCATTAGAATCCAAACAAAGCAGTGGCGAGAGTAACCATAACAACCAACACCTCACATTAGTTATCTCTCCTTCCTCGTAGATATGAAGCACACTAGCTAGTACCAACCTCACTAATGACCAACAAGTAGAGAGAGAAAAGAGACTTATCGAAGCTTCTTGATATTGCTCGATGTCCCATCATGAACAACGATGAACCACACTGCTAGTGTAAAGAGGTAGATAAAGAGGTGGCGCACCCGATCTAGTAGGTCACACACCCTTCCTGACATCAGAGTGTGTAACACATCACCCACAACCTACCTTGCTTCCAGCGTCTGTAAGACACACACCACCACTGATTCTGTTTTCCAAACTCGTAGAGCACGTGTTTGGCACGCATCAACATTTTTTCTTGTGTTTTTGTTCTTCATGACTTTAAGCTTAAAGATGTTATTTTTTCTTCCATTTATTATTTAGATACTTATTTGAGTGATTTTTATATTTAAAGTGTTTTCAAGTCTGTGTGAAATTAATTATTATATGTGATTTTTTTTCTTTGTATCATCATGTGTTAATTGTCTTTTCAAAAACAAAAACTATTTCATTTTTTTTCAATGAATCAACCCTATGGATGGTAAGATTCTTAAAAAGAGTCATGCCCTCTGGATATTGAGATTTTTTATTTTTTTTTAAAAAATAATTTTTATCCCTAATTTTTTTTATCAAATAACCAACATATGAATGGTAAGATCCTTAAAAAGATCTTGTCTTTGAAAGTTGAGTCTTTGTTTTTTTTTTTAATACAGATCATATAAATATTTTCTTTGTAATATCTAACTGTAAATATCACTCTTGTGATATATTTTTCTCTATCTTTGTGAGAAAATTTAGGCTAAGTCAATATGACCATGTAAAGATCCACACTTTAAAGGTGAGGATTAGGCTTTATTGTAGGACATGGATCTCGAATCATTGTTTTAAGTATGGATAGTCTATCACCTTTAACAACAAACACACATGAGTATTTGTTTTTTAACATGGAAGCATCATATGAGTATTTTATTATTAAAACAAATGAAAGTAGCTTACTTTATATAAGATATTTTGGAGTGATTTTAATATATTTTTTAGTGTAATTAGCCCCTTTATCTAAGAAACTCTAAAGATCAATTAGAGCTTCTAGTTACTATAAAACTAGATAGTGATTTTTTTTTCCATTTTACCCTATCAATCTTAACCAACTCATCGAGATGACCCCTACCACATATTCATTGCATAAAAAAATTAGATATTTATACTCAATTCATCAAGTTTTGAATATCTATTATTTGAGTACTATTTATTATTCAATATAAAATAAAAAAAAATATTATATATTTGAGCTATTTGTGTGTGTGTGTGATATAAATGAATATGTTTTGGGTCGAGTTCGGATCAAGTTTAAAGTTAGCTTTGACAATATTCATATCCTATCTATTACGGATATAATAAAATAACTATCCAAGAAAATTTAGATCGTTGGTTCTGTATCTATATATTAGTTCGAGTTAAATTATCATCTTTATTATTTGTATGCTTTCCTTTCTTGCTTTTGTATTTGTTTTCTCTTTTTATTACTAGGATATCATTTTTCAATGATAACTCTATAGAAAGCAAATAAAAAATAAATATAAAACTCAATTTCTAATCAATCTAATATTGAAAGATGAAGTTGAGAAGAAAATAAATTAAAAAAAATGATCCAAGTCGACCCGAGTTATGAGACTGGAATAACTATATAGAAAATAAATCAAAATAAATTATAAAATTCAATACCCATTAAACTTAACATTAGAGAATGAAATTGGTGATTTTAATGAATCCTTTAGGCCATTAAAAATAAAGAAAGAAAATTTAATAATATATATTTCTCTTTATATTTTTCAGTCCTTTCAAATAACATGTTTCATTAATACATTAATATGTGATTGTCTCTAAGCAATTCAATAATGTTTTTTTATTTTATTTTAATATATATGTTGATTCTTTCTATTATTTTTCTTATCTCTCTTTTAGTGTACTTTATTTTCTTTTTTATATCAGGAATTTCTCATTATTTATCCTTAAATGACATTTGATATCCTTTTATATTTTGTCTTTCTTTATACTTTTATTATTATCTTTTATTTGTATTTTCTTACTCTAACATATAGTCCCCATACTACTATTATTTTTATTTTCTTTGTTGTTTATTATTGTCATTATTCATCGTTATTCTCATCATTCATTTTTTTTTTTCAATTAAATCTTTAGACATAACTAGATTGGTGCCCGCAATACGTTGTAGGTCAGCTCTACTTTCACTTTCTAATGAAAGTGTGCTATCATTTGGCTCAATCGGTCGGCCGGTTCATAATGGTCAGTGAAACTAGTTGACCGGTTTCAAAAATAACATGCAAAATCTTAAAAGTGCCAAAATCGAGGAGGTTTTGGCAAGATTTTTTATATCTAAAGATTTAAAGGTCTGTGTAGCGACGCAGTGGCTACTATAAGAAAAATAGCCTCTGGAAACTCTTGTAAAAATTTATGTGCGACTCAATGATTGGATCAAAAGTAATGACCATTTTGATATGTTATTCTAGTCTGTCGCGACTATACCTCTTCTTGGGCCTACACCTATCTCACTAGTCTATAAATGCATCTGTTAGGCCATCTATGTAATCTGTTTAGGGCAGATTCTTATTTAGTTATGGAAGACTCAAACCTGAATGCTCAGAATCACTTGTTATTACAAGCTCAAATATATCATTGACATTGAAAAACAATGGACAACTATTGTCAGAATAATAACTTTTTGAAATTTTAATTGGAGTCTATTTTTTTGTATACAAGTTAGATAAAGATGTATATTTTGACTCATAAAACATATTTAGAAGAAAAGGTTCATAAAATTATGGTTTTTATGGAAAATGATGACCGATTTATACAACTGGATTCAACTTTCACCTTGTCATGCTTTAAATGTGCGACAAGGTGAAAGTATGTTATTTCATCAAATCTTTTTCAAATGATGTTATTCTGCCAATATTTTATGTTTGTTGTGCTAATTTGATAATAATAATAAAAAAACCTTTCTATTTATCCTTCTTCTTTCTTCCTTATTCATCCTCTAGCTTCTTTTTTTACTTCATTTTCTTTATCACAACTAACCAATTTCTCTTTGACCTGCTCATGTGTCCATTGCTTCTTCGAACTCCCATTTAGTATGTTTTTGTTTTCTCATTTTTAGTTTCCATTTTGACCATTTTTTCAAGATGGGTGAGATAGGGATAAAAACCTAGACTTCTTAGATAATTCACTTTCATCCTTAAATCTTCCTTCTCCTGCTACTTTAGATAATATGACTAGATGATTTTCTACTCTATGTTGTGGGTTGAATCATTTTCTTAGGCCATGTTTGTTTCCCGGAATTCATTTTCCGGGAAACCACTTTCCAAACTTTCCTGTGTTTGTTTGCCATTAGGAAAGTTGGTCAACGGAAAACACTTTCCGGTCAACGGAAAACACTTTCTGGTCAACGGAAACACTTTTCGGTCAATGGAAAACACTTTCCAGTCAAAGAAAAATTTGGTTTGGTTTTTAGGAAAGTGTTTTCCTTTTTGGCTGTGTTTGTTTTCCGGAAAGTAGTTTCCGGGAAACCACTTTCCGAACTTTCCTGTGTTTGTTTGCCATTGGAAAAGTTGGTCAACGGAAAACACTTTCCAGTCAAAGGAAAATTTGGCTTGGTTTTCAGGAAAGTGTTTTCCTGAAAAATTTGGACGGAAAACACTTTCCGGAAGTTGTGAAAAATTTAGAGATGTCATTATTTGTTGATTATATCAAATTTGATCCTCAAACTTTTGATTGCTATATATAATTTGTTTTGAATATTTATTTTTCAATTTCATCTCTTAAAATTTAATTTTTATATTAATTTTGGTCCTTATTTTTATAATTGCTATTTGCTTTTTCCTTATCATTTTTTTATTGAAATTTTTTATCTATCAAATTTGGTCCTCATTCTTTTGATTTTTACTTATTTTATTTGAAATAATTTATGAAATGTTAATTATTATTATTTTAATTTCTTCACCTTTCTTTTTTTTCAATTTTTTAGATTTTATCTCTATTATTTTGATTATTATTTATTTTATTTGAGATAATTTATGAAATTATATTTTTTTTCAATTTCATTCTCATTCAAAATTTTAATTTGTAAGATTTGTTCCTCATTATTTTAATAAACTTGAAAAAATAAAACATTAATAAGTTATTTTCCAGCTCATTTTCCATAACATAACCAAACACTGGAAAGTGTTTTCCAACTTATTTTCCATTACACTACCAAACATCGGAAAATACTTTTCCGGAATTCACTTTCCCGGAATTCACTTTCCCCGGAATTCACTTTTCAAAAAGAAACTACTTTCCTGCAAACAAACGGGGCCTTAATGTAAAACAAATATCTAAGTGTTGTTAATGTATATTTTAGAAGAAGAAAATTAAATTATATAGGGATTTACCGATATGACATATTATATCAACTCAGGTTAACTTGAAAAAAATCATAACATTTTTTTTAAATATTGAAAAAACAACATATTATATCAACTCAGGTTAACTTGTTAAATCCGCTACTCAGATCATGAGACTCTGAAAACCCTATAGAAAACAAATAATAAAAAAAATTATTAAATTCAATTCTCAATCAACCTGATATTGAATGATGAAATTGAAAACAAAACTCAACTAAAAAAATAAGTCGAGTCAACTTGGGTTAACTAGTCAAACATGGGTCATAAGACCAGGATAACACCATATAAAGCAAATTGAAACAAATTATGAAACTCAATTCCCAATCAACTCAATATTGAAGGGAGAAATTAAAAAAAATTATAAAAACCACTCGAGTCAATCGACCAAACTCTTGATCCAGGTCATGAGACCGAGATAACCTCATAGAATGCAAACCAAAATAAATTATGAAGCTTAATACCCAATCAACCTAATATTGAAGGATGAGATTAAAAAAAATCAACTAAAAAAACAAAATAAACTTGAGTCAACCGGCCTAACCCACAACTTGGGTCATAAGACCGTGATAACCCTATAGAAAAAAAATAAAAATATCAATTGCCAATCAATCCAATTTTGAAAGATTAAATTGTAAAAAAAATCATATAAAAATAGATAAAAAAATAACTCGAATCAACCCAGTTTAACTTGCAAAACCCGGGTCAGAAGACCAGAATAAGTCTATAGAAAGTGAATTGAAAAAAATTATAATGTTTAATTCCCAATTAACCCAATTTTAAAGGATGAAGTTGAAAAAATAATAATTAAAAAATAGATAAAAAAAATGATCAAAATCAACATTGCTAACTCGTAAAACTCACGATCCAAGTCATAAGATTGTGATAACTTTATAAAAAATAAATTATGAAACCCTATACCCAATAAACTAAGCTAATATTGAAAAATAAAATTAAATAAATATATAAAATAAAAAAAAATCATCAAACCTAGTGAAACGCCAAACTCTTTTATTACATGTTAATAATAATTTTGATGACCTTTCTTTATATTTAGATCTTTCAAGCAGTTCTGAACCTTCACCTTCTAAAAGAAGAATCCAAGTCCTGGGTTTGCTCCCTCTTAGGTCTCAGGTTCGAACCCTGTGGTTGCTCATATGATGGCCACTGGAGGCTTACATGGTCGTTAACTTCAGGGCCCGTGGGATTAGTCGAGGTGCGCGCAAGTGTGGCCCGAACACCCACGATAATCTAAAAAAAAAGAATCCAAGTCCTGAACCTCACCTACTCAACCAGATATAGAAAATAACCAACCTGGGATGACCTAAACTAATTCCATAGAGGGTAAAAGATGATCCTTTACAACTTCCCATATGACAACATTTTGATTTTCCCTCCTCTAAGAGCTGGTTTGCCATAAGATACTCTATCTAACCGGCTCGGAATCCACGAAGATTCCTTGGAAGCCGGATAATGTTTCTCACTTCCTCTGTTATGTTATGAGTTTATATAAATCTACCAGCTTCTACCTGCCCAACTCCCTCCAAATTCTTGGAGAGTTTTTCTGAGGAAAATTGATGGATCTGGTTTAGCAGTTCTATTTCAGCTGTGGTTGATGTTTTGGAAGGTGTTATGGAAATTGAAAGTAACCTAGACTACAAATTATCCAGTCCACTATTAAAGACAATGTTTACAGAATTTACTCGATTGCTGCCTTCTGTTCTATCTGGACCAAAGTGACATCATTTCTTTAAGTTGGCAGGCATGGCGTACCTACTAGAAGTACATTAATTATGGTGTTGTTTGTCGACATTTGTGCTTCATTTTCACCTTCCGAATTCTCTCATGTCCGACAAGGAACTCGACTAGTCATGTTCCTTTCAAACATGAGAACAACCAAATCTGATTGATTGGATGTTAATTCTAGTATCATCCTTTTGGTTTCTTGAATCAGAGAGACTAAGTATAGATCTTCATGTCTTTTCTTTTTCTTTTTTTCGGAATTCTTAACTCTATAACTTGCATGCAATACAAAATCAAGGGCCTAAAACCGTGAGTTACAAGCTGTACAACTATTATGTTATTGCAAACAAGAACTCGAAAACGAAACAAAAACCCTTGATCTAAAAAACTACAAGGACAAAGGGGTAATATATACTTGTACATTTGACTAGCATGTTATATTGCTTTTATAGTGCTGCCATTCTGTGGTTAGCTTTTGCATGGCAAGTGACAAGAAAGGTTAGGTTGTTCTTTTAGTGAGTGATAGAATGGTGGAAACCATCAACTTGTAGTCAATTGGCTTTGTTAGATAAGCATCCATGCCAACCTCCAAGCATTTGGCTTCATCTGACGACATTGCGTGGGCTGTCAATGCAACAATGGGAATGTGGAAGCCAGTTCCTGCTTCTGATTTCCTTATGGCTTTTGTTGCTTCATAACCGTCCATCTTTGGCATCTGGCACAAAATCAATCAGAATTAGTTTATAGACTAAATTTAAGTGCATGATCAATGTTAGACAGAACAAATTTATCACTTTCTGTTATCATTTCTTACCTGACAGTCCATTAGGATCAAGTCATATGGTGGGGATTCCTGAATATCAGTTTGTAAACCTCTCTCTCCATCATCTCCAGGGGATTCCCTTTTGAGATCCTTTTCACTCAAAACGCAATTTAGAGCTTCTACTGCTTGCAGTCCATCTCCGACTGCAATAACTTTAGCCCCCATTTTTTCTAGCATGATGGTTGCAACTCTCTGAAGAACAGGAGTATCTTCTGCAAGCAGAATCCGTAAGCCATCAAGAGCCTTCTGTTGATTCCCTGCTTTGCTTGAATATGAATTGCCTTGTTCTTTATGACTACTGCTTTCTGAAATTCGTTCTTCGTGTTTAGAACTCTCATTTTGAGTTGCAGTTGAGAAGGGTGCTTGCTTGTTGCAGACTAGCATATCTTTTCCATATTGGGTACTTGGTAAATTGGGCCTAATTTGACATGGATCTTCTCTTGCTTCTGCATCAACATCAGCCAATTCAACTAAGCACTTCTTAAATGATTGGCACTGTGATTCAGTTGCGATCTTTTCTGTTTCCTTTTGTTTTTCTTTGAGATGAAATATGCTTGGAGAATTGGATTTGCCCATTTCAGCCGTATCAGATTCTTCAGAGCTGGCAGTGTCAAAATGAGTGGAATCAATCTCAAGACATTCATGCATGTCACCATCCTTCGTCGTAGCTCTTGCAGCATTCGAACTTTTCTTTTGATTCTCAAGATCTTTCTCCTTTATGACAGTTTCCAAAATGTGAATCATTTTGGCCTTGTAAAGCGGTTTATTAACCATCAGTAAATGCCCCTTCTTGCGAAGCTCCATCTTTATTGCATTTGAAGTATCATGATTGAGCATCCATGCAAACTTGGCTTTTCCAGAGAATTTATCGACGAAGTTAATTTGTTCCTTCCATATGTCTGTGCTCAAGTCAAGCAACCCTATATCAACAACTATGATGAATATAGGGTCCTTCATGTCTTCAATATTACGCACTTCAGATTTTAATGGTTCATTCAAAGAACAATTAACATCAAAGCCATTCTCACGTCTTCTGACATGAAAGAGTTTCCGAAGAACTTGTGTCAGTTCATTCCAATCAGAAACTCCTAAAGTGGCCAATCCAATTTTATGCAACCATTGGGACATAATAACTCTGCCCATGCTGCCATATAGTGCCAACAGAACCTACAATTACAGTTATGAAATATAAGCACGCAGGATTTGGTGATTGCTGAGGAGAGAGTAACAAGCCCGGGTGTTTTTTTAAAAAATTATCTGTAAAATATCATCAAAACATTGACGAAGAAGAAGCTTACAATTTGTTTTTTAAAAAAGCAAGCTTACTCACCACGATATTTTGACTGGAAAAATCTACTTGGCATTGTAGGTCTGCACCATCTGCAGCTGTATTGAGAAGCAAGTATAGTCGCATTAGAGTTCCGGATCCATTCTTCTTCACAACCTTTATTTCTCCACCCATCTTGTTAACCTGTCCTCCCCAACAATTAGGAAAAGTTAAAGAAGTCAATCACAGTAAGCTGCTATAGACTTGGAAGCATAAAAAGGATTAGGATGGTAATTTTTCCCTTCAAAAATTCTGCAAGATATTAGTTAATAGCTGTACACGAGTACCTAAACATTACTAGGACCTTTATCTAATTAAGTTTTAGGCATGCAGCTGGTAGTCTAAAGATAATCTTTGCAGAGTCCGGGAATCTTTGTTTGTTTGTGTGCATATTTAATTTGATTTTCTGTTTAATGCTTCGAAATCTTATATGAATGTGGAGTTTACTCACCAAAGTTCTAACTATGCATAGTCCAAGACCAGTGCCGCCATGCCTGAAATGGAGAATTGTTAAAAACCAGAATATGTAAGAAATTCAGTTATGGATCTTAGATTTGCTTAATATATTCATATGCCTATTTTGGCAGTTCAACTATCAAGTATCAACTTCAATACAACTTAGGTAAAATATTCAATCGATGAATCAAACCAGTTGTGGCCAGTTAAAACTTGTTTCATCTACTTACAATCGAGTTGTTGATGGATCAGCTTGTTCAAAGCTTTCGAATACAGACTCCCATTTGCTTGGATCAATTCCTGCAGATACGCAGAAAAACATTGTTAGAAATACTACATAAATGGAAGAGATTTTTATATGGTTTCAGACATTTTTTGAGGTTCATACCGCAGCCTGTGTCATCAATTTCAAACCAAAGAATCGTTTTGTTGTCCTTCTTCCAGGCCTTCTTCGTATGACTCCCTTGTTGCCTAAGTTTTGGCTTAGGTGCACAGCGCATTTTCTTCTGATCTAGATGAAACCGTGCGTCATTATATGTATTGAAGTTCTCACACCATCCACGCAGAATAATGTGACCCGCTGAAAGTCATTTTTGAGAGTTAAGTTATGCAAGACGAAGTTGAATACACTTTGTTATTTGATCATAATGAGATGAGTTTGTCCCTTGTTCAATTACAGTTTTCTGGTACGCATGATAAAATCTAGGAAAGTTAGCAGTGCAATTGTTGAACTTACTTGTCGTAAACTTTATAGAATTGCTTATCAGATTTGCAAATATTTGAACAACTCTGGCAGAGTCTCCTCGAACTAATTTCGGCATATCATCTGCATACAGAAAATGTAAATAGCAATGAACATCAGAAATAGAAAGAGGTTAATGATCATGTGATTGATACATGATAGTTAATGAACAGTGAAAATTATTAAGCACGTACCAGAGAGATCCAAAACAGCCTCAACATTGTGGTTAATGCACTGAACAGAGAACATGTCAATAAGTCCTTCAAGTTCCCTTCCCAAGTCAAACTCAGCATCTTCCAAAACCAATTTTCCAGATTCAACCTGTATAATTTCGAAATGGTTCGTGAAAATGACTTTCTGTGACTTATTGAGCATTGGATGTTCTGGTTTGTGTTGGTTTAGCAACCATCTTAACATCTTTGTCACTGTTAGAAGTGTTCACAATTGCTTGGCAATTGTTAGTATCTCACCTTGCTAAGATCCAGTATGTTGTTAAGAAGCCGGAGTAGAGCTGTGGAGCATTTTCTGATCTGCGTAACAGTTGCATATTGTTCATTTGTGAGACAATCATCACAGATAAGAATGTCCAGCAGGCCAATCACTGCAGCCATAGGAGTCCTCAATTCGTGACTGTAGTTCAAAAATGAAACGAATATTTACTTCCGTTAATGCTCAAGAACAAAAAACATCTCCAGGGTATTCAAACTTTGTGGAAGTCATCCAAATTTGAGGGGCCTAATTGAATATTTAAGCTCATAAACAGATTCCTATTGTGACAAGAAGTCATTTACCTCATGTTTGCCAGAAACTGACTTTTGTAGTTGTTTGATGCCTCTGCCCTTCTCCTTGCATCAAGATGGCTTATCAGTTCTGCTCTTAGTTTCATCTCCTTTGATACTCCATTAGTGAGAATCAAAATGCAGACACATCCAATGACTAGGATGCATAGAGATGCAGAAATGAGTATAACCAATGTTTTGAATGCTCTCTCATCTACCTTTCCCATTATATATCTTCTTGGAATGATGATCACACCCACCTGTACAAATTGTAGTAGCTTGCTAAATGCTAAGACGAACAATAAGCATAAAATCAAATAAAATTAACAAGATCATTTAGTCTGTTTTTCATTCTACTTGGGCATAATGAGGAATTTAAAAGAAATTCAATTCTATATAACATCAGTCGGGTTGATACTTACGATAGGGAGTCTCTTTAAATTTAGAAAAAACGAGTCGATGTAATATTGTTGGTTGCCAAGTTTTGCGTTCTCCACTTGAACAATTTGACCTGGAGTTAACTTGTTTCCATAGACTTTCTCCAGCCATCGAGCTCCCATTCTTATAATTGGTTCCTCAGTATCGACAGCCATTATAAGATTTGGTCTTGTTGTTGAGTTTGTTAGTAGAGGAGCATTTGTGGAAGTTGCCAATAAATAACCCTCTTGAGAGGTCAAATATATGTATCCACTATGGACTTCAACAAGCTCTCTCATCAATTGGCCAACACTGTAGAGAGAAGTAGTAACACCTACAACGGCCACGATGCTTTTATTGGAAGCATCCCACACAGGCAATGCTGCTTGAAGCAGAGGTGAATCTGTATACTTGCTTACTGCCACATGCCATGAAGCCACACCATCAGGTACTTGTGAAAGGCCTGCGATATTGATAAGATCATCTGGTGGAATTGGACTTGCTTTCCCTTTCTTTTCACCTGAGATAGGATCAAGTGGTTCACGATACCAAATTGCTGAAAAGTTACTGTGGATGGATTGATCATCCCATGCTTGATGCGACGAGAACATGTTTGTATCATAAGGTCCCTTGGCATTGATTGAGTAGTTCACAAGATCAGAGTAGATGTAGAATGTGTTGTTACTCCTATGATCCCTGTGGAAAGCCTGGACAAAACCATTTCTATAATTTATGGTTATTGCATTGAGAGCTTTTCGGCTGGCAAACAGTGCCCATGTTACATCCCTCATCACTTCATACAGCTGTAGAAAAAACAGAAAGAAAGACAAGTTAAATACAACAATTCAAAATAATCCAGCGACTAATTCTATGATCAGATTTGGCAGCACTTTAAGATCATCATAAACACAACAACCTCCACTTGCTCTGCTTGATTGGTCGGCTTGCTGTACCGTCTGATTACATACTCTGATAGCTTAACCTGGGCTGCAGTTATTTCAGCTGTGGAATTCAAAATGTTCCACATTCTTAATATCGGGCGTTGCAGAATTTCATATCGAAGGCCAGAAGCTAAGGTATCCAACGACTTTTTTGTATAGCTTCTTGTGAAATGCCATGTTAGTATTGTTAGCAGACCAATCAAAATTGCGAGCATGGCCTGCAAAAGGTCATTAACAGAAAATTGACAACGTACTCATTGACCAAAACAGCAGTTTCTGGCATACAAAAAACTACTTCTCTGATTGCCAGTTCATAGTTTCTTACCATAATCATGTAACATAAACGAAGATTGAATATGAAGCAAGGATTTTGGAAGAGAAAGGCTTATCCAGTTGACATAGGCAATGAATTCCATTTCAATTTCACTTTCCGGTTCGTTATATAGCAAGGGTAGGATTAGAACCTGAGTCGTCATTACTTTCCCCATCTGGACTAAACAACCATTGCTAATTTATCCCATTTCTCCCAATGTTCTTGTGCCTAATGTTACTGAATTGATCAATAAACTTGATTGATTTTTTCATAATTCTGTGATGGAGGTTATAAGGAATACAACAGTACAAAGAAAGAGAGAGAATAGACCAACCATGATAGCCAGGCGAACTACAAAAACACTGTAGTAAGAGGAGAGACAGTGAGTGTTTCCATACTGGAACTCATCTTGTTCAACATCTCTATAGAAAATTCTTCTACCGTAAGGAGCTGTATTCTTTCTGCAAGAACTGGCGAAACCCAGAATTCTGGCACACACTTTCCTCAAAGGAGTTGCCATTATTGGTGTGTCAGTGCCTATAGTAGGTGAACAATCATTAGAACTAGTAGTACTAGAGTAGTTCCTACGATCTCCTTCCTCTGCCATATCTGAAAAGAGCATAAAGTGTGATACATTAGCGAGAACTTATGCTTTGTCTTTGCATGAGAGACACAGAAGGAGGAGAGAGAGACTGTAAGTGTCTATGATTAATGGGGTGTGGTGTTCAATATGCCGTGGTACATGTGTCATTCCCCACCTCTTGAAGGTAAGGCACATTTTCTAAAGTGGGTTTTTATTCCTCGTCCACAACAACCTTGCCACCTATCTCAACTCTGTTCCTCTTTTTTGCCCTCGGTACATTCCAAACAGTAAAGTGGTCTGGTAATTTAAGCTTGAGGAGGGAAGAAAAATGGGTGAAACTCTTTGATAGATGTGGGAAAGCCAGTCATGTTTCTTGAGGTGAAAATTGCTTGTGTTGGAGAGGGTCAGCTTGGACCTAGAACATTTCATTCCATGCGTACAGCCTCTAAAACACCAAAGCACTTTATATATCTTGTTCTTTGAGGAAGGAAATAATGCCTCAAATTATGGGCACAGTTGAAGTTGAAGAACACTATCAACAGTGACAGAGGTGTGGCACATTCTTAAGGCCCGTAGTGCTCTTGACTTTTTGAGATTCAAATTTATATTTCTTTTTCAAATAGCTTTTGGATATCGCTAAACAAACATTTGGATTCAGATGGAAAACATTAAAAATACAACTGTTCTGGATTAGCATTGGAGCCAATATTGAAGGGTTCATACATGATAGTCACTGCTGTTACTGGAGGAGGATACAACCCAATTCATGCCAGAATTACTGGAGGAGGATAGAGACCGAAAGAGATGGCATCCTCGTACTTCACACCATTGACTCCTGGAATTGGTCCATTGTTGGAGAGTGGATTCGAGATTGAGCGCAGTGGAGTGGACTCGCCTCTTTCTACTGAGGTGACTAAATATTGCAGGCCCAAAAAAAAAAAAAAAAACCAGACAGGAATAAAGTGCTATTTTGGTTTGGTTGAAAAGACCGTTTGTTGGTTTCTGCGGTGGAAAAATGTTGTGCCATTTTGGTTTAGTTGAAGAGACAGTTTTTGTTTATTTTTGCCGTGAAAAATATTTAAAAACAAATTAAATTATTTATTATTAGTATGTATTTTAAATCATTTTAATACACTGTATTTAAAAATAAATTTTAAAAAATAAAAAAATTATTATTAAAAAGAAAATGCTGAACCAAAAGAAAGGAACGGTGTGCAATTTCAAGAAAAAAAAAGCCAAGGATTCCAAAAGACAAGAATAAAATGGCAAAAGGGCTCCAAAAGAGCTTACGTGTGATAAGGATGAGCTTCAAATCAAGTGTGATATTTTCATGTAATTATTTGTTAATTGACTCTCATGGTAACTTCTGCCGTTTTGCTTTTACCGAATTCTACCACTCTACTGAATATTATTATCAATTCGATTAATAAACACCTCGATTTTATTTTTTTCATTCAATTTATTCTTATTTTTTATTTTTTTTTCATCCAAATCGGGTCTTTTGCTTCTCCTTTGGCAAATCTCAACCTTTTTTTTTATTATTTCTGTTTTTTTTATTAGATTCTTTTTTATTTTCCATTAAAAAATTATAGTGCAGTTTCGTAAAATAATAATCGGTAAGATAAATACTATGCAACTTTAATCGGTAAGATAATAATCGGTAAGATAAATATTCGTTATGAAATATGTTTTTCAGTATATTATCTCAAAGAACTTTTCTTTTTTAATATGGTCCTTTTTCTTTTTTATTTAACAAACATCAACCTTTTTTTATTTGCATCTTTTTTTTGTTTTATTTTTCATTTAACAACTATATTTTAGTTTCACAAAATAGTGTTTGGAATTATTAACACGCATTACAATACGAAATGGATGAAATATTAGAATAAAAATATAATTCATTGTAGGTTGCAACGGTTACCGTAATCTTTTCTTTTTCTTAATTTTTTTGTCATATAATTTTTTTATTTTCAATCTAATCCTTTCACTTTAAATTTATTTGGGATTATATTTGATGTTTTGTTTCAGTTGATTTTATATAGGCCCTGACAGTGTTAAAAATAAATTTTGACGTTAAGTTAAGATTTGATTTGGAAAAATAAAATTCAATTTTATTGATTTAAACCAAATAAAACTTTCAAGATCCAATTTCAAACTGAAACAAATATTTAATTTTTTTTTCTAAAAAATAGTATTTTTATCTTAGTTTTCTGACTCCATCTTTAATTAAAATCAACAAATTTATATCATTTATTGAGATATATAATTTATATTTATTTTATTGAACTCACAGGAAACTTTTTAGTACATATTAAAAAATCTCTTAATAATAAAAAAGCATTGACATGATAAAAAAAGCATTGACAACGCAAGCATTTGTGTTTGTGCGCGCGCATCCGCGGATGCATAGAAAAAATACTTGATCTCCATGAACAACACATGAACAATTAGGTAAACATGCAAGCTTTTTCTTTAATTAAAAGAAATAGTTTGCTAAAGTTGAACTAATTAGGTATCGGGGGATCGAACATAGAATCATTAAAGCCCAGGATAAAAGAATTTAAAGAAGGGGTGGTGAAAATATAAGCTGGCGATAACATTGTTTTTTGTTCAAGTTGGGGTAGCTGGTATCAATCCATCATGGATAAAGACGAGTGTGAGGACGGCTATAGATAATTAATTTACACGCAAAGCAGGGGCGTGCTCTCTCTCTCTCTCTCTCTCTCTCTCTGGCTTGACTTCATCCTCTAGAACGAAGCTTTTGTGACTCCACTTCACTAATCCACCAATATTATTGATTTCCCATGCTCAAATGGGAAGGTACGGTAGATTATGGCTTGCTTTCCCTCAACAACCACTATTCTAGAAGATGAGGTCATGAGTTTAGCCTTAAAGCAGACAATGGCTTCAGTGCCCACAGCACACCATCACGTTTGTCGTACTCTGTTTTGAGCTCCACTATGAGGAACTAGCCAGTGGCACATTTCTTCCCTTGAAGTTCAATGATAATAATTTCTAGAATTAATCTGTTAATGTTATTGATTTGAGAAAGTATAGTTCCTGCTAGTAAGATAGGATAGGACTGCAGTATAGTTCCTGCTAGTAAGATAGGATAGGACTGCAGGATCATCACCTACTCCTGTGTTCATCATAAACTTTCTTTTTAAAAAAAAAAAAGAAGAAAAAATGCAAGTGGAGTAAAATATCTGAGACAACTCGTTATCAGGATCAGACAGAGAATCAAGCAAAAGAAGGCCGTAGCCCAGATGCATGAACCGTTTGATATTTCATTGGTTAGCATGCTAGAAAACATGATTCGTTTGTTATGACATAAAAAGCTTTTGCAAGTTCGTGTGGTCATGGCGAGCGAGGTAGTGGTGCCAATTGAAAGTTGAATTACCACAGTCACATCCATCCTTCCACGATGGTGCTCCATAAGAAAATATTATCGGAGTAGGAAAGGTAATGGACTTGTTTGTGCTGGTGATGTGTCTGAAAATATGGTGCGCTTGGCAATCTTCCTGAGCTGTTAGGATCCACCATGATTCGGTGTGGTTTGTTTGTTAATTGCTATCCCAAATATGTTGTTATCTCATTGGTGATCCTAGATCACTTTGAGGATATGACCCACCATTCGATTAGTGACTGGCACACAAATGGTAGGATAGGAAGGTGGATGCTGATGCCAACGCCGATGCCATGCCAATGCCATGAAGAGGCTGAGACTTCCAAGGCCATTTTAAGCACAAGGCATGCTTTGTGTGTCTGTCTGTCTCGCATGAACCAGTGGATTTGTCTGAAATTCGTCTTCCAGGAGCTTGAAGACCTAGCTGTGTGTGTGTGAGAGAGAGAGAGAGAGTGCCTTTAGATGAATAATACTATGATTACTTGTCCAAAGACGCAATGAGAACAATGGCATTCCACACATCACTGACACACCTTTATTTTGCTGCGTGGCTACATGCGTGGGAAAAGCTGAAAGGGTAGGAAAATATCCGCGGCAGAGAATGGTGTTTAACTAATTCTACTGGCTAGCACTTGGAAAAAGGAACACGATGAATCTTTTAAGGATACAATTTGCTGGTAGCTTGTTTAATTACGATTCTTTAGGAATGGTTGTGGAATCATCTTCAAATGATTGTATGAGCGAGCTGAACAATAGTGAACTGATAACCTAGTAAAGGGCCACAGATTTTCAAATCTGTCAAATGAAAATGCCATTCCAAAATGTTATAGATTCCTACATTCAAAATGCCACACGGAGGCGAAGCCAGTGGAGCATTTCTATGGTAATTTCAGAACGCACCTGCAAAGCTGAGAACCCATTCAGGAAAGGAGCTACCTTAGAAAAGCCGGCGCTGCAGTATTTCACATCATGTTTGCTATGAATTGTTACATAAATTATATAAAATTAATAAATAAATCCAGCTACAGACAAACAACATTTCTATTTAATGTCGCATCTTAACAGTAAGTAAAAGTGGAGACTGGAGCATCCCAGTCACTTGGAATTTTTTGCCTTCATCTCGGCGGCGGCAGCTTTAGCAGCAGACTTGGCCAGTGAACTGGGCTTCAGTACACTTTTTGGATTAAATGCCTTTCGGATTTTGAATGCAGCCCATGCAGTCCCAATTGCATGCCCTGTAGCACCAAGCCCTTCATTTGTAGCTTTGGCTGCTTCTTCACCATACCTGCAAGAGCAACATACAATAACTTCACACTTATTCTTCCCCCACCCCCCCTCCTCAAGGGCTATAGCTCTTTTACATTGAACACCTCGTTCACACACATACCACTGCTTTTTCAGAGGAATGCATTGTGGTATCAAAAAACTTATTGAGAAGTCGATGTCTTACTTCATGACTTCAAGGAAACATGAGACCAATAGCCTAACAAAATATTTGGTCCAATTCAGGTGCCTTTTTAGATTTTAGACCACCAAAAGAACCCATTACTGATTTAAGATAATATTGATATTGGGAATACTCAGTCTATTGAATGCCAGACACAATGAGATTAACGCACAACAGTTACATAAAGCGTAATTGTATGATTTGTTTCCTTTGTCTCCGAACAGGTGTTGAAAACTGCTGACAGGTTACAGGCCCAGTTTCTACACAAAGCATAATTGTATAATTGGTTCTCCAATCACATGCTGATAATTGCTGACAGGTTACAGGCCAAGTTTATACTCTCGTCATTTCTGATTAAAAGAAGATGCAAAAAGATATAATGATTCTTGACACTCATACTGGAATAAAAACCTATTACCTCTCCATACTGTCTGTCCAAACAGATCTACCTTATGATAGGACTCTAAATTTTTGCTATCCATCCTTTCATTAATAAACAGTTAGAGAGTCAGGTTAGATCGAAGAGTTCCTTGATTTTTTATACATGTCACCATTTCATCTTTGATGCAAACTCTACCTGTGGGAGACAAGTTCAGTTGTCACAGTAGACGATGTTGACATCACATTTCGTCCAGCTACTTCAAGAGCATCGCACACCTTGTCTGTTTACATGAAAATGAAATACGATGAAGTACAGAGGGAGATTCAATACAGATGTGGAAATCGCCAATAAAAGTTCACTCTAAAGAGATCACAAACAAAATCATATATATCTGATCGGCAAAAGCTCAATGCTGAACAAATTTATTGCCTAACAGACAAGCACAGTTAATGAAAATTATTTTTTTCTTTTTTCTTTTTCGAAAAATATAGCAATGTCAAATTTGGCGTTTAAAGAATGAAGGAATAGGAAATGAACTTCCATGATTTTCCAGTGAAGGGAAAAAAACACAGCATTAACGCCGGGATTAACGGCAAACTGATAGCAGTCTCCAGATATCTACCAATGGACAGTCAAGGCATTGAGATAATGACCCACCATCATGGGAGTTAACAAGAACAGAATCTAATCCAACAGTCCAAAATTACATCCCTTTCTTGGGTCCAATTCCCATTCATGAACGGAAACCTTTGAGACCTCCCAACTATGCATCCATTCAATGTTGTTAACTGTCTAATAAATGGTAGGTTTCAATGTTGACCTAAGATATATTCAACTTTATGTTGAAACAGAAAGCTAAAGGCCTCAAGAGAGCACAATTCAATGTTGTACCATAGACCTGAAATCTAGCTAGCTAGCCGAACAACCAAAATATGAGGCATTTTTCAATTGAAATGGGACAAGATGCATGCAGTAGTATAGCCATCACAATGAACAGACAACTTGAACATTCAACAATGTGTGTCAATTTAATAAATGGTAGTCAGGAAAATTCATATCACCTCATCCTTATGTGATATGGATATAAAATAAAACTACTGCCTAAAATCTGTTACCCATTCATTATGATGAACAAACCTCAACGAGGAGAAAACTAATGCACTGATCTGTTAAGGTTAAAGCCGAAATTGGCCATAATCACTCCTATGTTATTGTCCACATCTACCTTAGACCTGCAAAATTTATCTAAAAGACTGATCTGATGTGTGAAAACTAATTGAATGCGGAGCTACTTTCACATCAGTGTAATGATCTCCATCAATAAAAATTACTCCAGAAATACTTCTATGCAGAAGATTCAGTGTATTATTCCCTTTCTTTTTTCTATCAACGTTTACAAACATACCTAGAGAAATATGAGACCACAGACTCAACAATATGACAAGTAATGGAAACAAGAGGAAAAACCACAGAAATTTAGCAGAAAAAAAGGGAAATGTTGATTTATGAAGCAGGTGCAGTGATCCAACTTTCACAGAAATTACCAACATTTAAAAGTAAAGCTGCAGTTAGGAGTAAAGAAAGCACATTCAACCTTATCTATTATAAAATAAACACTCAGTATTAAGGTTCAAGATGATAGACGTACTAAATCCATCAAGGGATGCAAGGACAATTTCCCCTGGCAGAAGGCCAAAGAATTTCTTGCCAACTTTTGAGTTCACAAGCGAACTTGTGAAAAATCCAGATACTTTCAGCACCCCACAGAGAAGCCCATTTGCTACTTTCTCGGTCATTTTTGTCATCCTCTTAGCCCTGCATGCATACGCAAACTAAGGTATCCTTGAAGTGATTATTTTGATTTAAGACAATACCAATCAGAAGAACTGTAGAAACCCAGTTTTCTTTGCTATAACCATGTTACATGTGAAAGCACACACTAGTTTTACATCCATTGCTTTCTAATCTAGAATATGATTCAAGGTAAAGGACTATAATCTGAAGACCGCACAATAAGAAAGAAAATCAGGCAAATTCAAGGTAAAAACAGTAACCAAAGACAGAAAAGCAGATAGACCAGCATCATATTATAATCTCCACACCTTTTGATCCTCTTCAAAGTAGCAGGACTAATCTCTGATTTCTCCTTCGGGTCCATCCTCTTCTTCATAACCTCATTCCCCCACTTCAACCTATCCATAGTTACATCACCACACCACAAAATCCCCTTAATCAGCTGCCCTGACCCCGCAGCAATCAACTTACCAGCAGTCCCACTATAATCCTCCACATTAGGAGCCAATGTAGTCCAATAGGCAGCACATTTCCCCTCCATAATCTCCTTCTTCTCCCCTCCTAACTTCATATCCATCGGCGAAGTATCCTTGGCCGCATTTCCACCCAACAATTCCTTAGCATTCTCCGATACTTTCTGCACCGAAAAACAACTATAACTCCCCAAGATCTGATCAAACTCCAACAACAACCTCTCTTGCCCTTTCGACGCAATCGTCAATCCATAATTCAATATATTCTCCCCATCAACCCTTTTCTCCCTCTTATCATCCTCCTCGTCGCTCGAATCTGACGAGTAATTCTCATTAGGAAATCTAAGGGAGAAAAAATAGTGAGAATCATCAAGCTTAACAGCAGCCTCATCCTTAGCCAATGGCCATTGGATCTCATCAGCAACACGGGCCAGAACAGCCACAACATTATTTCCTTGACTGAGCCTAACGATGTAGAGATCGCCGGAAGCGAGTTCTACACTATAGTTTTTATCAATTAGATTAACAATAGCACCTGCGATCTTTATCAAGACTTCCTCAACAACCTCCGGTGGGGCGGAGGGTGGCGCTTGAGTGTGTGACTGCGCGCGTGGATACTCGTGTTGTGAATGATCATGTCCAGGAAAAAGGTTTTCGGCGAGGTCTTCTGGATCAATTTTGGGGTAGAGATTTGAGGATGGAGAGGAGGAGGTGAACAAAGGGTCGGGTTTTGATTGGATAATTTGTGGGTAGAGGGACGAATTTTGATTAGGGTTTTGAGATGCCATTTTTGTGCGTGTGAACCTTCTTCTTCTGCTATGTTTTGAGCGTGGGGGGTAGTTACGTACACAAGGAGATAAACTGTCTTGGTTCCCGCGCTAAAACTTCGTTGCAAAGGAAATCCGGGGTTCCTTCAAGTGTAATGTCGCCAAGACCTTTCATTTCCTTTGGATGGATTGATTGATCGTGTTGTGTACCTTCGATATTAGTACGAGTGCAAGATGGAAATCTAACTTTGATTTATTTAAATAATAGCCTTTAAGAAAGAGAGTGTTTGTGTGTATTATTATATTATGATAGAAAACATTAAAAGGTATTTTTTTTACTATAGATGGACACTCTTCACGCACTCATAGAATAATAATAATAATAATGTAGATTCACTCCTCATTTTTTAATAATTTATCTTGGTATTCAAAGTTTTATTTTATGAGATAGGGTACTAATAAAAAAATCACTTTTGGTATAACTAGACAATGGTGGAATTCAATAGAAAAAAAATCAAAATGAATATACATTTAGATACTTAATCTTTAAAATAATACAACTTATACAATTGAAGTCCATTTAAATCTCCAAAAATCACTTTTGGTATAAAAATTTATTTATATTATTTTTGAGTTCCTGATTAGAGAGAGGTCACTGAATTCCGACTGTAAAAAAAAATCATTGTTCACATCATTTCCAATAACTAAAATGAATTTTCTTGGTATATACGGATTCCATTAAATGAAAGTGACTTGATGGTGATTGTTTAGAGTATCAATGTTACTGAAAAGACATATCCAAGTTGAGGAATCCAAAACTAACTCGTTTTGATTTCTAGCTTTTGAATCGTTTTTTAGTATTTTGATTAATGGATTGGTTTGTGGGTATTCTAAAAATGTTGGTGAGGTGTTTTTTTTATTATTAAAATGGCTTTAAAAATGGGTTTTTTAGGCAAAATAATATTGCCATGATTTTCCAACTACCACAATGGTGGCTAGAATCTAGGCCTGCAAATAACATATTATCTATTTTCGCTAGTGATGTGTCGCCTACTTTAAAAAAAAATAGAGGTGAATGATAGGTTTTTTATCCTTTTAAAAAACAAAACAAACACATGTCTACGGCCCTAGGCTTGAAGGCCCACCTATGAGCCTAGGCTCTTAATTACAGTGGCTCAGATCGTTTGGGTTGTTTTTTTACCCTCTTTTGATGATTTTTTCTTTTAGGTTAAATATAAATTTAAAAAGAAAAAAAATATATTGAACCTAATTGAGTTCATAGTCTGAACCATAGGTTTAATGAGTTAAACCACAATACTTAGACTATTTTTTTTTTCAAATATTCCTTTTTTTTTAATTCAATTTTTTCTTAATGTCTCTTTTTAAATAATTTTCAAATTTGTGTTTCAATTAATTCTCTTTGATTTTTTTATTGATAATTTTTTTTTAATGGTGTTATGTATATTTAATTTTTTAAAAAATTATTCTGATTCATTTATATTTTTTTTTTATCTTTTGCATAGATTAATTTTATTTTTTAAAATAAAAAATATTTATTTTCAAATAATATTTCTAATATGTGCAAGCTTACATAATATATATTATTTTATTTTATTTTATTTTGTCTATTTTCATTATTATCTGATTGAATAAAAATTAATTTAATAAATAAATTCAGCAAACACAACCAGATAAATATCATGTCTTGTGATATTAAATATCTTAATTTATATTTGTCTCTTGATTTTTCTAGTTTTATTTTTAGTTATCTTTAGTGACTTTTTTTCTAGTTTATTAACACATAATTTTTTATTTATTTAATGACATGTATAAATGAGTGTTTTTATTTACACTTAGAATTTTTTTTTATATATAAAGATACATTGGAAAAGCCTCTATATATATATATATTTTATTAGAGAAAACTCAGGACAAAACATGAATCAAATAATTAGAATGTTTAAAGCATAAATTTAGATATATTTTTTTGAAAATTTCTATAATTTAAAAAATTTAACAAATTAACTAGTACCGATAGATCTTTTAGAAAAATAGTATAGTTTGGTAGAAACAATACTTAAAAAGTGCACATTTTAATTTTAGATGGGAGAAGATAAAAAAAAATTCTCATAATCACATCATCAAAGCTATGATGATAATATTACAGATATAATTAGAAAAAGATTGATGAGACGAATATGTGAACATAAAGAAAAGCTACAAACGATGGTTGCACGTGAGCCACATATGACAGGTGGACTTGCCTTTGATGTGACACGTTTGGTATCATTTGAAAGAGTTTAAAGAGACAAACAAATTCACAAAACTCAAGGATGGTCGGCGTGAGCCACACGCTCCGCACAAAAGTGAGAAAGTACAACATTCATGCCACAAGAACGAATCAAAATCAGATACAAGCTACTGTTCCAAAGTTCACTTGGATAAGGAAACAACAGAGAAGACACAGTTCCATGTTTTGCACATTCTTGCTAACCGTATGGTGTCTGTTGTTGTCCAGGTGCCCTATCGTGATTGAACCATTGAAGTGCACGTGTACAGCCAGAATGAAGGGCTTCCGGACCTGCAGGAGAACTGTTGATCCAAAAGCCAGCCTGAAAGCTCGAGGAGTGGCAAGCTTTGATTGATTGGCTTGATGCCGTTAAAATTGGAAGCATCTCCCCATAAGCTGACAACAGATCCTGATCCTGGCAGATGAGAAAACAACACAGAAATATCACTTCTCCAGTTCTCCTCCTATGGTTGTTTGTCTCCATCCTTCTTCTCCTGGGGCTACAAAACAAGAAAGCAGGGAAAAAAACAAATGCTTTTAGAATACATGGGTATCATCAGAATGTTCATCACTTACTTAATTTAATTCAAAAGATAGAAATCTGTATTGATTATCGCTAGCTGATTGATCAGCACTTCAACTAGAGGCATAAGGTAGGTGAAAGGTCAAAGGTGACAAATCATCTAGAGTTGGAGATCAGTTATTAAGAAAGTCTTGTTTTCGAGGAAGGTATAGCTTTCCCGATTTAGTCAAGGCTTTCTTCCTAGTTACAACTTAGAAGCAGTGCCTAGACAACAATGAGTTGGTTTCATTCTATGAAAGAAATTTGATGGTAGTTGTTTTTTCTTGTAAATTCTAAAAATATAGATTGGTTTCCAGATTTGGCTGGTCTTCATTTTTTTTAATGATTTTAGGGTATTTTGGAATTGGTATATCTATACATTATATCAAATTCTTCCTTAAATATTAAAAATGAGACAATAATTTTGAAGGGAAAAAAAAATAGAATCCCATATGGTTAGAATAATAACATGAGAATTAATGGTAAATCTTCAAACTCCATTGATCATGTTGAAGGTGTCTTTTGACGATATCATCAAAGCAAGAAGAAGAGGATATGATAGCAAGGAAGTCAAGAGAGAGGACTGAGAATGGTAATGTTTTTGGCAAAAGAAAAAAAATTAAGGAAAAGAGCCAAACCCAGTTGTGACTAAATGTTCATTTAAATGTATAGTACAGCAAAGAAATTTGAGATTTTCCTGAAAAACAAACCCTCTCAAAATTTATCACATTTTTTATATTAAAAACAACTCCCTAATCAGATTTTTCCCTCTTGAACACAAGGATGTATATGCTTTGATCCATATTTTTTTCTTGATTTGACATGGATCCAAGGAAGGAAGATTGACTTGATAGACTCCAAGTAAGGTCTGCCTCGTTCCTTTTAACTTAAATTAGCTATAATCTTAGTAATTAATAAGATTTTCCTTCCACTGTAAATACCAACCTCACACTATTTAACCTATGCTAAGAAAACCCTCTCGCACAAAGGCCGAAATCATTCATCAACTGGTATTCATTCTGCACGCGAACTGCAGCAAGATTTATGAAATGCATCTTCACAAGCATCTTTGCTACGGATTCTGTATTTGAACGTATTTTGTGTGTGCTAGAACTGCTGCCATCACCGACACTTTTGGTAGAAGCACAGCTCTGCCAGGCCAAACTCCTTCAAAAACCCCTGCCTTCTAATTATAAAGATGTATTGATCCATAGTTGTTTGTTAGACTGCAGACTCACCACTTGCAACCCAATTTCATTCTAATTATAAAATTACGAGGGATCATTGGTAAATGGTACCGGGTATTGAGACATGCCCGTTAATGACCAAGATCATGAACACCAGCATCGTCTTCATCACTAGAAGTGTCATAGCAAGGAGTACCAGAACCAAGTGAAACCTCAAGCGTTTCATTATCTTCTGATATTCCATTAGTAACTGCTTGTGAAGTAGAGGCCTCTTGATGTTGCAAGGTTGCTGATTTATCAACGACTCTCGAGGAGCTCCTGCCTATGCTGCTAAAGTTGGTGTTGAGTTTGCTATCTGTCATCGAAAACCCCAAAGATGTAGTTGATGGAAGTGCCAGAAGGTTTGGAGTAGATGAACTTTGCTTGGCCTTCACTCTCCTTTGCCACCCATGCAGTGATTTCCTCACATTTTCGGATACTACCGTTTTCTTGAACTTTGCGCCCATCTGTAACAAAAAAATAAGCAACCTTTTCAGAACTGAGACCTAGAAATAGATAGGAACCAAAAGAAGATAAAGCTAAACCAGACCTGTGTGATGATTACATAGAGTGGGAACGTGATAAAGCTAAACCAGAATTGTGTGACCACCCTGCAGTAATACAAAGGCACCAATACTATAAAATTTATTTGATCAGATATATATCTAAAATGTTTGGATAAACAAGAATATTAAAGAATTTACCCGCAAGCCAAGCGGATAGCAATGTACGTCTCATTGTCCATAAAACAAGAAGACTCTTTGATTTCCCACTGGTAACAGGAATCATTATCAGCATCACATACGATAAGTGAGAAAAGAAGACTTTTTTCCATATCAAGGAAAGACTAATGAAGCCCAAAATAATCAGACATTTTAAAGAAGCCAAGACATGAAGAATTCGTCATGTAGAAGATCTGATAAAGTTTATGGAGCATAGCTGCATGCTAGAGATTCCCCTCCTCAACATTTAGCCTATATCTTTGTGATATCGAACTGTCTGTTGTGCTACAATGAGAATTAAAATCTTACCAGGGACCATAGGAATGTTGACATCTCAAAAGCGTTCTGCCACAGTAATGGTCATCAAAGTTTATGAGATTTTGATTCCGTAACACATATTTTGTATAATGTTTTTGCTTCACTTACCTGAAATGATATGAATTGTATCAACCACAGAAGAAGTCTAGGCTTTCCAAACCAGAAGAGCTCATCCCTCAGGTTGAACTGACGGTTTCCCAGCCATGGAAATGAATTCATAATTTCAACAGCCAATTTCACCACCACCCGGTGCAGTTTTGTACCAATTAGCAGGATTAACTTTGACATTCCCATCAATAAGGAAAAGAACGGCATCAAATGGGCTATTAAGAACAATTAAGTACGGGAAGGAACTGAAAGTGGAACTTAGTGGACTTACAATCGCTGGAAGAAAGGAAAGCCAAAAGTAAAGATCAGTTCCTGAACCAGAAAACAGATAGTTCGAGGTTTCAGGAATGAAGCAAGCAGGAGTTGCAAAGATACAAGAGAAAAAAAAAGTTATATGCAACTAAGATGGTGTTTGGTTGCGTCAGCAGAACTGCTAAGCTCCTGAGTTAGCTCAACTGGGAGGTTCTAGAAAAACAAGTTTCAGGCGTGGTTCAATTTTGAATAACTGCCGTGTTTTCCAGAGACAATATTGTCCCAGCTCTTCAGTTACTACCTTATCATGACTTATGGAAAATTACCGTGAAACTCGAGGAAAATGCAACATATGCCATAAATCCACAGAGGCACACTGCAAAAGAAGCCCAAGCACTGGAAATCAATATGACTTGCTGTTTTGCAGGAGTTTTGTTGCTAAAGCATAAAGACAGCGATCTTCAGACAAAAATTGCTTGGACTGCCAACATTTTCATTATCTTGCTCATTGCATTCAGACAACATGAAATGCAGCATATAGCTCACATTCGTTCTGTTAGCTATAATGCAGTACTCTGACACTTACAATTAGCTTGTTTGATCATTCAGACTGTATATACTCATTATTACCATGACATAATCATGCAAGTAAAAATTACTGTTGGAAAAAGTAAATGGCTCAAGTAACAACAATATTTTGCACATTAATTCAAGGAATGCCATTATTACCTGATGCCAACAATATCACGGAATTCCTCCTCCATGCTTCGAAGCATATAATTATGGAAATCATATGTCAGAGGAAGTTGATGTTTCTGAAAATAGGAAAAGAAAAATAAACCAAAGTAAGAATGAAATGTTTGGAGCCAACAATTAGTAATGCTGATTTGTTCTGATAATCTTTCTTGTACGTTGAGATACTATATGATAGATATTTAGTTTTTCCTTGATAGAATCTATGAGAAAGAGAAGCTCCATTTAGATCACAAAGAGCATACGCTGATGAAACCCAAGCGCAAAGCCATATAGTCAGCTTGGTTTATGGAACTCCAGAACTGGCGGCTGAAACAAAGCTGCAAATTGATATATGATCACTCAAATGCTAGAAACAAAACCAGAATAAAAAAGAGAGTTCATCAATATGCAACCAGAATGTATGGAAATGATCTGCATAATATTTACTATATCAATTTTATGAAAGGACTGACTTTAAGCAACATCTGTAACATCTACAGGAAGATGGTCTTCCAAATTTCCCAATTTTCATGTTGAGCCAATAGATGGCCCCAAAGAAAACCAAACATTCTGAACGACTGGAATTCGATTCTCAAAGGAATCAACATTAATCTTAAAAAAGGTGTTCATAGAGTGATTTAATCCGTACAATCAATGATTTGGAAAATCAGAAGTAAATGCTACGAGGTTTAGCAACCAATTACAGTCAAGCCATGCATATCATTATTATTTTGCTTAAATTAGACCTGCAACAGCATGTGCCATAAAGGTACATGGTTTTCTGATATTACCAGCCAAACAAGAACTCGGTGCTGGCTCCATGGATGGGATGTGTGGTGACAAATGAAGGTAGATAGTTGCCTTGTTTCGTCAAATGCAGCTTCAGGTGATCCTGGAATTCAGAAATTGTATTCATGGCCAAAAAGAGATTCTCATTTATGAAGGTTTTCATGGTAACTCTAAGCAAAGAAATCCAGGAAAAAAATTAACACGATGCTATCTTGGACTATAAAATTCTGCACCTAGTACACTTTGAAGAGCCATAGTCTTAGCCTGGTTTTCCCATGTTCTCCAGCTATAAATCTGCACTCATTAAAAACAAAACCTCAGAGCTCTCTTTATGAATATCAAGCTTCAATTGTTATCAACAGAAATTGTAATGGTAAGGGTGCGGTCAGACCTTGATCATGGCCAAGGCTATGGCAATAAAGCTGTAAGAAACATGGGTAACTCCCAGGACAAACATCAAACGATGAAGCTGTTCGAGACTTTCACGTGAAACGAAGGATTCATGACCCTTGACGACATATAAGTTCAAAAACAATCAGTGTTTCGATTAATAAAAACAGAATAATAGCAGACCCCACCTCCCACTGCATAACGGTAAAGTTCGATATAAAAACAAAAATCATCAATGCAAACCAAGAAAAAAAAATTGCCATGTAAACATTACACTTGGAAGAGGAGAGTCACCTCGGGACAATATTCATTCTTTTGTTTGTGCACCAGCTCTTTAACAAATGAATCGTTTGGGTACTTTACTCTTGAAAGAACATGTTGTCCTGGTGTTAAATTATTCTTCTTCACCACGCATGGATAAATTGTGCTGTTCAAAGTTGATGATTTAACACAAATCTTGGCCACAAAAACAATCCAATGACCCATCAACAACGATAGAAGCCCAAAAACCATTAGCTCTGCTCACAGATTGACAAAACCAAACAATGAGCATCAAAACTACTACTTTTCTTTTGAACTGACCCAATAATTTGGATTTTCAATCAATTCTTGTTGCTTACCTTCTTTGATCTTGTCTAGTGCTGAAAGTAGTGCTTTTCTCTTGGTCCTATCCAGCCACTATTGAAAAGAAAGACAAAAAGGATCACAACAGATAATTATAACATCAAAGTACCACTCCAGACATGAGAGAACTGAGACAAAGAGACACATATTTATGGCATCAAAAGGTTGAAAATTGAACTTATTAAGAACTACCAACATTTGTGAGAAAATCTTTATACCTTTGCAAGCTGTTTCAAGGAGCCTTGAAAGAAGAAACCAAGAGAAACCATAACCACCACCACAGTGACCACAGCCCATGTAGGGGTCAACTCCAAAGATACCTCTCTATCCATCTCTCCTTCCAATACCAAGATCCCGATTAGCTTCAGATATCAGTATATAAAATCATCAAATCGCCAACATGAAGAAACAAAGGTGACCCAATTGGTCATTTTCATCGCTTCTTATGCGAAGCTGATTTGACCAGATCAGTGATGTGAGCATTTTCATGTTGGTGGGCTTAGGTTTGTTCCTTGAAATAGAGACCAGAACTCCGAGAGAATTTAAGAAACCATGCAAGGATGTTATAAGCCAAACGGAATAATGGGACACCTTAACACAACATCTTGACAACCAGACTTACGCATGTTGGGAAACAGACACCAACGTGCCTTTGTCTTTTGTCTTCCATTTTTCCCCCATGTGGAAGTTTAAGAATCATATGAACATTGCACAAGACTGCATCGATACAGATCCATCACTTCACATAATTTTTTTAAAAAAGTAGATTGCATACGCTAATAATAAGCATGAGAATGTTCAAGGCCGGTTGGTGAATCTCATAAATATAGTGTAACAGGTTAGGTGATCCACAAGGAGAATACAAATGTCTGCAAATGGCAACATGTTGCTTAACCATGTTTAAATTGATTAGCATTATAAAATTACATTCATTAACTATATTTATGTATATTAAATTAGTGCTATTCAGCTAATTAGAAGTCTTAAATGTTTCCAAGACTCTGATTTTGTTAGAAATAGAAGTTAATCATATCCGAAACATGCAAAATTGTCTTCTTGGAACACGGTTTTACCGCGTTTTTTAAAAAATATACACGGTTTTACCGCGTTTTTTAAAAAATATTGAATTTTATATTTTTAAATAAATCTTAAAATATATATATATATACTTTGCTGCCTGTTGAATAACAAGGTTGCTTTTAAAGTGCAATTACAGCAAAATTAAATGCTTCGCAGAGCTACAACTAGTTTTCTGACAAAATGATCTGCTAGCCTTCATAGTTAAAGGATTTTTTTTAAAATTAAAAAAATTAATGAATTAATACAGGTTAAAAAAAATTTGGTGAAATAATGGATTTTATATTCTAGATTTGACCAGATCAGTGATGCGAACAATTTCATGTTGGTGGGCTTAGGTTTGTTCCTTGAGAGACTCTAAATAAATTCTTAAAAAGTTATTCTTCCGGGTAATTTTAAATAGTCAAATTTTATCATTATTAAATAAAAATTTATCTCAAATAGATTATATAAATAATCTAATATATACATTTATAAACTAGTAAAATAGATTGAGATTCAAGAAGAAATCTAATCAGACAGATCAAAATAATAATTTAAAAAAACCATAAATTTTAATATAATTATTGGATTGTATTTAAATTTTTTAAGGAGTTTTTAAAAACTATTTTCTTTACATTAGTGACTTGATATGCAAATAATCAAATTTTAATCTTAGTAAGACTCCCACTTCTAAAAATTTTGAGATTTTTTCTATTATTTTTGGAACCAATAAACGAATTTCACCGACTATTATAAATTAGTCAACCATTTAAATTAGAAATGGCACATTTTAATTATATCAGAATTAAAAACACGATATTTACTGAATATTATTATTATTCTGAAAAGTGACATGATCACCCTATTTATCCAAAGTTCAAAGCCTGCTTAGCTTCCACATGTTGCAATAAAAGCCCTAGCATGGGGCAGATGGCCACGGTTCACCAACTTTGACACGTCCAATCTGGTCTCATTGATGACACCTTTTTTTCTTACACTAGCCTGGCTTTACAACGGGCTAGGGATCGGGACGTGCATCACTGACCTGTTTCATTTGGCAAAAGAAGCTGAACAGCTATTATTATAATTATCGACATTAACATTAATTTTGCATCCACAATAATGCTGTGCCATCTGGTCACACAACCATTTAAATGACTGGATTTACAGATCAGAGTTCATCTCTCTCTTTCTTCTCTATCTTCACCGGAAAAACATTCTCCGTCCAAGCAAGATAGCCTCCTCCCACGTTGCTTACATCTTTGAAACCCTGCCCAATTCAACAACAATTCAGTTTTCTCACCCTTTCAACCTCTCTCACTCTTCAATCCTTTGAAAAATCATGCAACCCATTTATTAACTTTTATAAATCATGAGTTCATTATAACTTGGATGGATACTTGTAAAGTGCATTTGGAAATTCGGTTGAACTTTGTTTTTAAAAAAAATTGAGATTTTTTTATTTTAAATTAATTTTTTTAATCATTTTTGGATTATTTTGATACTTATATTAAAAATAAATTTTAAAAAATAAAAAATATTATTTTAATATATTTCCAATAATAATACACTTAAAAAAACAAATTCTTCGCAGCCTACCATACTTTCAAATATGCCATAGTCTAACAAAACTCAGTCTCATGAACAATTAAGACGGAAAAACTTCGTGAGGAAAGATGGTGTTGGTTTTGGGAAGAAAAATAATGGCTAATACTAGTTAAATTAATTTTTTGTTTTTATGTATTAAAAATATTAATTTTTTTATTTTAAATTAATATTTTTTTAGTTTTTTATTAAAAATAAAAAAATATTATTTTAATATATTATTTTAAAATATTTTAAAAACAACAAAGCTGCAATACGAATCATGCTCATGAGTGTTCAAAAAATTAGGCACAAAACAAAATGAGAACCAGGGCAGGGACACTTGTCGAATGAATTTAGATGAACTTACAGCACTAAGAAGATCAGCAGTTGCATACAGGGATCTGACTCCACTTTGACAGCCCTGTCATCAAAAAAGGTGGATTAAAGTTTTTCTATTCACATTTAATTTGTTGAGAGATTTAATGGCAAGTTAATGAATGCTTACCACAAGAAGTTTATCTTCCTCCTTGCACACACCTGAGACCTCCTTCAGAAAGTTGGGATTTTTAACCCTCCCTGTGGCCCAAAATCACATGAAATCTTGTTTATTTTCCAAGCACAAATGAAATAGCTATGGAATCATGAGAGAGATGAACAAATGTTAGTTGATTTCTAGATCTTACCCTCTGGTGTATTGAACAAGTAAGGAATATTGAATATCTTCTCTCCATCCACGTGTCCTTTATTGTACTCTTCCACTGTCCTGTTGGTATGAGGGACAAAAAGACAAGAACTCTGAGAAACCCTAGAATGTCAATATAATCAACAATCTAGAGAGAGAGAGAGAGAGAGCACCGTAAAAGTTATGAAACAGAGAGCCATTTACCTAACATCTAGATAAGTATAGCCTGACTCAAGCAAACCCTTAGTTGCCTTGACATCAACGGTGACAACTTCAGCTCCTGTGCTAAAATAGATCAAAGAAAGAAGAAACAGCCCACGAAGGAACAAACCCATATCAAGTTATGCAAAATAAAGAAAGAAAATGAGGAGAGCTAAATGTTGTTTGTTCCAAAAAAAGAAAAAAACTGGAACCTTTTATCCAGGGAGCCCATGAAGACCAATTCGTGTCTATGCAAGTTGAATATAGTTGACCTGACTCTTTTTTTTTTCAAAATCCAGTGGCTGTTTGAGTGGTTTGCCTGAGAAAACCAGCTGCAGATACCATTACCACAGCAGTAGCAGCTGTTTATAGCACCCAATTGTTTTGTTTGGAATTTCGGAAAAGGTACATAAGCATACGTAGCGGTCCCATCACATAGGACCCAATTACACGTAACAGTCCTATATCACGTGGAATCACGACAAGTAGGCGTGAAAAGACATTGATGGGAAAGTACACCTACCTTTCAGTGCTGGTAGGGCGGTTTTACTTGAGCAGGCACCAGGAATCCACTTCACATTTCTGTCGGCATCATCCAGCCATCAAGATATTGGACATAGTGTCAACTCCCAGTACAAACTTGTATGCGCCTATTATAGTAGTGTGTTCGGCTGTTCGTTTCAATTTGTGTTTCATTAAATTTTAAATTTTTTATTTTTATTAAAATTAAATATAATTTATATTTTTTAAATCGTTTTGATATACTAATTTTAAAAATAATTTTTAAAAAATAAAAAAAATATTATTTGCATATATTTCAACACAAAAAACTATTTAAAAAACAACCACTGCCAAACACACTTTAGATAGCACTCACAAAAGCCATATCAATCCTTAATAAAGAGGCTACTAGAATAACCCCATTCTTTATATCAACTTTCAACATAAAAGTATATTAAAATAATATTTTTTTATTTTTTAAAATTATTTTTAAAATCAGCCAAAACAATACAAAACATTAAAAATAAAATTAATTTTTAATAGAAAAAAATTGAATTTTTAATTTGCACTGCGTTTTGCTGCGCTTGCAAGGCCTTGGCAAAGATCTTAATATAGAGAACTTGAATGGTGCAAAAGAAAGATGATTGTAAATCTATGACACCAAGGGAGAACATTCTGTGAATCATTCTCGTTAACTTGGTCATGGTATATACACTAACAAATTTCAAAGACAAACATGGAAAAAAAAAATTCACAATACAGTAGAATATACATTTGAACGTTGAGATTTTAACCCTGGCTCAATCCGCAGACAATCAGTATATAAACGCGGAGTAGAGCACAATCCTTCACTCTCCTTCCTACCAAGACAGTACAAATGAGACCATCATGGCCTTGGTTTGAAACAGCAAATGAGCTTCCATGGAAGTTCTACGGACAGAGTTTTACAATAACACATCAAAATGTGCAGCGGCATCTCATATGTCAATTTAAGACTTTGTAGAGATAAACAACTTTAGAAAACAGAAGAAGGCCTGAAACAGAAAGGAAGAGGGAAAATATGGGAGTTAGCTATGAGTTGCTCACCACTGAAGATATAAAGCATAAGCTTTTTATAGTCAACGATTCCCCCAAAACCAACCAGTTTTAAATGCACCACGACGATGATGTATTGCTGAAGTTTCAAGATTCAAAACACTAGATTTTTGATACAGTGTTAACCCCCATACCTGATTATCAAAGCTAGGCAAACTGCCAGATGTATTTACAGATTCTGAAGCCGGATTCACCTCTTGATCTGCAAAGAAGATAACCACTTTCACTGAGAATTGACATATTTTGCATAGGCAGTATGGCACACCTATTCTGTCTAGAATCTTTTCAAGAATTAAGGCAAACTGTATTTTGTTTAGCTTCAATATCTGTTAAAAAATAGACAAATTCATTACCATGTATTATTTCCATCTAAGACTACCATTCTTGATATTTGTGATTCTTCTATTATTTTCCCCTTCCATTGCAAGAAAAATATCGAGGAACTTCATGTTAGGGCAACAGCATATGACTTCTTAAACTTAGCAGACAACATAATCCATTTCATTGTATAAAATAAATCCAGCCCCACACCACTCAATCTCTATCAACCAGTTGCTAACAGCTATAACTGGTACACCACCATAAGAAACAAGAATGTGTCAAAATATTTGCAAAATCCGCAATACACAACCAATGGTCGTTGCTAAAACAATGCTTTCTAATGCTTATCACCCTCCATGTTCCTATCACCAGAAAGGATACCTTTCTCAAGAAAGCTACACAGAAATCCCCCGTCCAACGTGCACTCTACTAGGGAAAGTGGAGATCAAAAACTTCTATAAATGCTGAACTAACTCCTTCTGGACTGCCTATAAGCACTTTACTTGAATGTACCACCACACACTGAAATACAACGAAGTGATAACCCTTGCTAGACATTAGCTAATGTGTTTTGATGGTCAATAATAATAATAATAATAAACCATGTCCCTGGTTCCTCGTATATAGGGGCGTTGCTTCAACTTAATTTCTTTACAATCTGATCCTTTCCTACCTCAAAATATAAGAAGTGAAAGCAAAATAAACAACTTGAAAAACAGCCCAGCAGCATGCACTAGTGTATGAGCACCATGTCAGCTATTTTGGAAGTAATTTGAAGTAGGCAATGAAGACATTTCCATTAATCGCGCCGGTTTTTTTTTTTGGGGGGGGGGGCATATTTACATAATCACTGTAATGCCTAAAGGACACGGCTATGCTTTCAACTTTCACAAGCTAATCTAGAGAAACATTATGGTGTACCACATACAGTAAGATATTGATGGATGTGCAAATAGTCACTTCCACTTAACCAGCAAAGAGCCACCCCGCCATAAAGAATAGATTGAAAAGCATGAGGTTGGCGCACTCACCCCAAAATATGCAGATTTGTCTTTCATATCAAGCTTGCACACAGGACAGAAGGTCCCCCACTTAGTCAGCCACGAGTCAACACAGGTTGAATGAAATTCTGCAAGTCTTATCAACACACAATCAACAAAATAGTGCATAGAAGTTGAACTTTCTACCTAATAAATTTGTTTTTTGTAATATATCTAATTCGGATGTAAATAAGGATGATGAAATGACAAAAACGTTGTCTACAACCTAAAAGCAGTGTGCCTAAATCCGTTTTAAATGTGTTGCAAATATATGAGCAAGTTCCTACCATGGTGACAAGGGAGAACTTTAAGAACTTCCCCATCTTTATAATCCTCAAGGCAAATCGCACAAGTTTCACCAACATGACACTGACTTAAACTAGCATTCCGGAATGTGAAACACGGAAGGGCTTCAACCATCTTACTATCCACACTTTTACAGCGATTATTTGTTCGCTGCCAATGCAACCAGTGTCTGGGAGTAACAAAAACAATGATAAGGAGACCTAAAATAACAACAACAGAAATCAATGATATTGCCAACACAGTCCATGCCGCATCAGTACGAGATGAATAAATGCAACATTCCCCTTCTTTCCCTCGTGCACGCTCCTTCAATATTTCCCCAGCATACTTCGAAACAAAAACCGCATGGACCTTAATTCCCTCAGGATTCACCATCACTGCACACAGGTAATAGCATATTAAATTACATACCAATCTCAAAACAAGAAATTTAACTTTTTTATTAGTTTTGATATAAAAAATACAAAACAGAGTAATTCCAAGGATCAATACTAACTGAAACTGCATGGGCTTCACAACATTGAGATTTTTAAGCAACTGCCATCAAGATTGCTCTCAAAATAAACTATTTTCTAGTAACTTTTGCTACATCCCTAAAAATCTCCATAAAAATCACAAATTTGAATACAATAGCATGAGGAACAATTAGTTATACAGTACACCCTCCACATTTATTTACATTAGGAAAGTAAACAGCAATAGACATTTACACTGTGTTTGCTAGGAGGGATTGGAGGAAGGATGGATAAGAGGGGAGGGATTGGGTATATCCATCGTTTGGCTGGCGGGAAGGATAAGGAGGGAATGGAGGGATCCCTCCCTTAAAAATACTTCCTCCCAGTTTCTAAATTTTTAGAACTAGATGGACAGTAAGCCATCCATCCTTTCTCCTCTCAATCAAGTATGCAAATAAATAAAATATCTGCTG
Source organism: Populus x sibirica (assembly GCA_019202695.1). Classification (NCBI taxonomy): domain Eukaryota; kingdom Viridiplantae; phylum Streptophyta; class Magnoliopsida; order Malpighiales; family Salicaceae; genus Populus; species Populus x sibirica. Next base: position 732,065 of record JAGMVL010000125.1, on the reverse strand, counting down.
GAAATGAAAAAAAAATAAAACAATACGAATGCAAATACGACTTGATTAAGATAAAAGAGACAGAGAGAGAGAGAAGACTTAACTGTAAATCAAATTCCTGTTATCTTTATCATCAAAAACAATGGCAGCACGAAAACCAGCACTTTGGGCATTCTTAATCTTATCTTCGAAAGCACATTCACCTCTCACTATCAAAGCAAACCTCCCACTTTCATTGAACTCGAAACGATTGCGTAGCGGAGAACAAGCGTCCAGAGGGTTTGCCACGTGTAACGACCCACACACACTAGAGCCATTGAGGCTGAGAGCTAAGAAAACACAGAATCACAGCAAATTTGATTAATTAATTAAGAGAAAAGGTAAAAAAAGGCCATGATTCTGAGCCTCAATTTTGAAGAGAAGTGAAGGGAAAGTACCGGATTTAGCAGGAAGGTCTGGGAAGGAAATGGAGGATGGTTTTATAAGGACAGTCGCTGAACTTCCTTCAATTATCATTATAGCGTAAAAGAGTGATAGTATAAGAAACAAACCCTCTCCCATTTCTCTTCCTTCTATCTTCTATTTCGATTTAATTTCCTGTTTCCTTCTCTGACCCTCAAAATTCAAGGATAAAGGAGAGCTGGAGCTGGAGGATGCTAATGCCTAATGCTATGTTGTTGGGCTACACAATGGTCCCTATATTTATCACTTTTTATCAAATCAAATCCCTTACTTTCAATTAGATAACTTCAGCGACTTTATTTCCAATCGAAGGCGATTTGACTTGATATTCTCTGTCAGCTCATAGCATATCGTTTTCTATTCGTGTATCCATTGAGGTTGAAACCAAATTTAATTATAATTAAAACTAATGACTTTGATCCAATTTAAACCAGAGGACTTGATTGAACAAAGTAGAGAGATATCATGTATGATTTTTGCCAATACTGTTAATGACACGGCGGCTGAATGTCTGGACGACGACGCGTCGTTCAAATAGTGAAGCAGTTGGAAGGCAGGTCGAAACTTGAAGAGAGAAAAATAAATTATTTTATTTATTTTCAAATAAAAAGTATTTTCAACCAGACATGTAATTAAATACAGAGTTAGAAATTTTAGTTTGGAAAAGTAAAATTAGAGAAAAAAATATTAAGGTATCAAGATTTAGAATTTTTTATTTTTAATATTAAAAATTTAATTTATTGAATGAGAAAGCTAAAAAAATCTTTTCTTGTAGGAGCTCACTCTTGTAGTTTTTTTATTATTATTTTTATCCGGATATCCTCATACTCTTTTAAAGGGTGAGATTAGTCTTATTTGGGATTCGTGACTGCCCCTTCTACTAAGTGTATTTTTTGAAGATCGAACATGTGTTCTCATTCTTGCAGAGATATAACAATGTCTTAACCGCTAAACCAACACTTCATTAGTATTTTTACAGCTCTTTTAATTCCGCCCCTCCACATTTAAGTTGAGGTTTTAATTAATTTTTTTATTGTAAGAAAAAATCATAATATTAGATCTAGGATCTAAATTAAAATTCTCCAGCATTATAAGAACTAATTTTTATATATATAAAAAAAAAAAACAGCATCAGGTTACTTTAGAAAAACTAAAAAGAATATGATTGGCTATCTCAATCCATTACATTATTCATTTAATTACGTTACATGATTCCCTGTATCAAATTACATGTCGTAGTCATACGTGATGCTTTTTTTTATGAAGGGGAAGGTCTTCTTCTTCAAGAAACAAACCCGCTACAGCATCAGCACAAAAAGAAACGACATTATCAGAAGATTAAACAATGAATCCATCAATCAAATATCACAGAGCATTTAAAAATTAGGAACCCTGTCATAAACTTAAACTGCCCCTGGGTGAAAAATGTAAAGCTATGATTATAAAACTATTCCTTTTAATCAAATTAAATATCCAAAATAAAATTGAAGATGAAATAAGTTTAGATTATAAGCCTGTGAACATATATATCATGATGAATATGTTTCATCATGAATATAGTATAATTTTAACATATATATTAAATATATATCCAAACTTGCAATTGATTTTAAATCAAAGTCCTAATATGCATAATAATAAATAAAATATCTATGTTTAAATTAAAAGACAATATGGGTGCATACTCGTTGAAACACTTTAAAATAATAATTTTTTTATTAATAAAGATGAATTATTTCTTTATAAGACTTTATTACTCCTTACTTTGTACAAATGAACTAACTTCAATAAACCTCATAGGATTCAACAACTCCTATTTGTTTAGATATACTCTTAAATAATGTTCAATGAACTCAAAGAAATAATACTCAATATCTCTATACAATACCTTAACCTAAGCTTTAGAGTAGAAAGAACAAGAAGAAGAACAAGTCCAAAAACAACCAAGGGGGGACATTACCCAAGAGATTTCTGAATTGTTTTACCACTCATCCAAGACACCTATTTATAGGACTTGAGAACCAAAATGTTAATTACTCATAATTCATGAATTTTTATTAATTACAGTGAATGTTTATAATCCAAATATTTTTTATAATTCATGAATGTTTAATTCATGAATTACTCATAATAACATGCATTCTTATCACATAATTAATTTATTGGTTCATGTACTAAGATATTTTAAAGACTAAAAAAAATTACTGATCAAACATGGATTTAATAGAAAATACTTTTCTTTAACCAAACCCAAAGTCAAACTCATAAGTCCACAAGTTTATTGTCCAATCCACAAAGTTATTTTGGATTTGAAGTTCTTGATATCCAAAGATTATTTGAGAACAAATTCTCATTTGCCTTTAGTTGGGTTTTAAAACATCTTAATATCCCAATGTTAAAGTACTTGTGTTCGATTATAAGATCCAAAATGGTTTTAACCCTAATTGTGAGTGGACCTCATATATAATTAGCTTTTAAAATGACCATTACATGTTTTATAAATCAATTCCAGCAGGAAAAGCCTATTAAATTTAAGATACATTAATTTTATCACCAGCGTTACGCCCTGAGTAAAATTTCAAGTTAGTTTTGAACATAATAGAAGAATGTATTAATAGTGTAGATGCATTTTAAAATATCATTTTTTTAATTTAAAAACGCAAACACGTTGTTTACGCTGAGAGTACGATTCAAGTCAATTTTTAATGTAATAAAAGAATATGTCAATAATCATTCAAGGGCAAAGACAATGCATGGACCAAAATATTAAGATGAGAGTTTACATGAACAGAGACAAAGGTTAGGTTGGTGTTTCAAATGTGAGAGTAAATATATATCAAGCCATTAATGCAATAATAATGGCTTAAATATGATGAAAGGCTTAAAAAATAAGGAGGAAGAATTTTTAGAAGTGGCTGAGAGAGAAACAATGTAATTATAGGTGAAGAAAGCATGATAGAGGAGCATGGGTTATCATTGAATGCATTGGTAGAAAGTTTTGCTCACAACACTATTAGAATTAAAAAAAAGTTTGTTAAGGAAGGAGTTTGATAGTCTCAATTGACAGTGAAAGTACTCATAGTTTCATTGACATTAAAATTGTGGAAGAAATCAAAGTCACTATTATTAAAATGATTATTCTAGTAATGATTGTGGTATATAGAAGTGTGTTAAGGTGTTATTCTATGTGTCCAAAATTGTCTTGGTTCATGCAACACTATGAGTTCTAAGTTGGTTCAAAAGTATTAAAACTTGAAAGATGTGATGTAATTTTAGAAGTAAAAACTACTATTTTATAAAATAAAAAAAAAACTACTTTCAGAACCTATCATGACCATTAAAACTATTTTCAGAACCTATCATGAGTTCTAAATTAACCTTAAAGCAGGCTACCATCAAGTGAGGATACATGTAGATGATTTGTAAAAAATTACTTGCAGAACCTATCATGACCATTATAAATTCAAGGTAATGTCATTTAAGTTAGCAAATTCCCCATCCATTTTCCAGACTCTTATGAATATTGTCTTATAACTATTTTTTAGAAAAATTATGTTAGCCTTGGATGTTATATTGGTGTATAGTTTTTCACTTGAGTTGCATAATCAACATTTGAGGATGGTTTTGGAGACATTGCAAAAGAATCGGTTATTTTCCAAGAAGTCTAAATGTTCTTCTTGCAAAAAAAAAAATTGAATATCTTGATTATATAATCCCTTCAGAAGGAGTGGCTACTAATTCAAAGAAAACTGAAGCAATTAGAAACTAGCCTACACCACAGTCGGTTAAGGAATTGAGGGGATTTTTTGGATTAATCGGTTATTACAAAAAAAATTTAAGAAACTTAAAGAGTTATAAGCAAACTGTTGACTAAGCAATTAAAAAAGAACAATTTTAACTAGAATGAGAGATCAAATGTAGCATTAGATGGCTTAAAGGAAGCTGTGTTTAGTAATAATATGAGACCCTTGGTATACTTTAATAAAGCATTATGCCTAATGAATCCTGGTTTATCCATAAATGAAAAGGAACATTATGCCTAATGAATCCTGGTTTATCCATAAATGAAAAGGAATATATGGTTATTCTCATGATAGTGGAGAGATGGAGATATTATTTGGAACATGTTTAGTTTATTATCAAAACTGATTATGAAAGTCTGAAGTTTTTTCCAGAACAAAAACTCCATACATCTATCTAAAGGAAAGGACTAGCTAAAATGTTGGGATTGAGATACATTATCCAATACACAAAAGGGAAGGAAAACATGGCAGTTGATGCTCTATCTAGGAAGATGACAACTAGAAGACAATTAGATTATAAAAAAGAGAATGATGACTTAGCAGCCATTACTACGATTACACCAACTTGGTATGAGCAAGTATATGAGACTTATGAAAGAAATGAGTTGTTTAAAATTATTGTGGCAGAGCAGGTAATCAATATAGATAAATAGCCAACGTATGCATGTTCAGAAGAAGTCTTGAGGTACTATAACAGTAGAATTGTCCTGAGGTATAATAACATGATTGTCATTGGTTGTTAAGGTAACTTAAAGGAAAGGCTTGTTAATCTTGAACATGATTCTAAGTGGGAGGGCACACTAGAATCCAAAACTCTTACAAAAGGTTTAAGACCATGTTCTACTAGCCTTCTATAAAAGCTCAAATAAAAAAAAATATAGAGGAATGTGATGCATGTAAACAGATGAAGATGAAAATGATGTCTTATTATATTCTGCTCCAACCATTGCCTACACTTAAGGATATTTGAAGAAATATAATAATAGATTTCGTGGAAAGATTGCCAAAGATCAAGAGGAAAGAATATCATTCTAGTTATTGTGGATAAATTCTTAAAATATGCACATTTCTTGGCTATCACACATTCATTTATTGCTAAAGAAATTACTCACTTATTATTGGAGCATGGTTATAAGTTCCATGGATTACCTTCTTAGAAGATTTTTACAAGCCTGTTATGGAGAGAGGTGTTTAAACTATTGTGGGTGAGATTATTGATGAGCACATCCTTCCATCCTATGTGTGTGTCCATGCACTGTCCTAGCAAGTGGGATAATTGGCTAGCTCAAGCACTGTGTTGGTACAATTCAAGCTACCATTCAGCTATCCAAACAACTCCCTTTCACAACTCCCTTTCAGGCATTGTATGGCTACCCTCCCCCTAATATTGAGGTTGATTCTACAACAACTCCAGTGGCAGCTATGGAAAAAGCCATTCAATAAGATGGTATGAATCAGTGGTTCAGGTTGCAATTGAAAAGCTCTAGAAATAGATGGTTGACAAGGCCATAACAGTAATCTTTAAAGTTGGTGGTTAGGTTTATTTAAAGTTGCTACTATATAAACAGATGAGCTTAGCATGGAGAAAGAACATAAAGCTTAACCCAAGGTTTATGAGCCTTACAAGGTCATACAAAAGGTTGGGGAGGTTGCTCATACAAAGTTTGATCCCTTGACCTGTAAGTTCAACTGTTAACCGGTATCCCAATCCGGCAAGCTACATCGGAGTCTGGCAACCTATCATTGCAGGTCTGCTTCGGTTGTGTTTGATATTAAAACACTCATCCCATTACCAATGTTTGGTGCCTGGCATATTTAGATTAACAAATATACGCTTGCTTGTCAGTAATCAGTTCCAGCAGCATTAATAGCCAGAGTTTCCCAGACAGATCTATCTGACTAGATATATACCTCGACAAAAATCTCAAAATATGCTGAACAGCCAAAGACAAATTTACATTCCACTTTTTGGGAGGTAAAGTTGGAAAAAATTACAATACGAAGCAATGACTAGAATTTTACAATGGAGTACCAGCCTAAATTACTCTTTCCATCCGATACGCTCACTATTTCTTACCACTCTTCTATTTCATCATCAGATATATCACTTTCTTTGTCATCTAAACTCATCCTATCGCAACTCTCCCCGTCTGTCTTGTTGCAGTGCACAAGTGCTTGATTATCTTCAAAACCAGATGCTCTATGTTCAAGCCATTTCAACAAAGGCATGTACTCAGTAGCTACATTTGACACATTACAAGAGCTGGATCCATTATAAGCAATAAATCTCTGTCTTACTATCTCTTTCTGCAGTGACACATCAAACATAACATCCTATATAAGTTAAATCCATCACATTAGCTATCAACACCTACCAACATCTATGCATATTGCAACTGACAATGTGATCATAAAACCATTTAAAAGATTTGCTTGAATGTTTGTTAAAATGCTTAAAAGGGCACACCTAAGTGGCAGAAGATAATATTTATGAGCAGTTCACACCTCAAACGATTAAACGGTTCACTGCAAAATCAAAGAAATAGGCTGTCTTCAAGTACCCATCCAGAAACTTCGTAATCATGGTGTGTGTTTTAGCAGAATAAACTGCGTTTTTCACTAGATCCATACTGTAGCAAAGTAAATAGAACATGCAATTTCCATAAAAAGTACCAACTGAGAATTGAAAAACCTAACCCAAACTCTTCAAGATGTACAGTATTGACTTTTTCATTTTCAATAAAAAAACAAGTTAAGTTTCAAATGACAGATTGACAATCACAGATTACAGAAGGAAAGAATGCAGCAGCAGGAAGTGTAGAGGACCAGTCCAACCTACCTGATTGTGCAGCATTGATTTTTCAGCCTGCCAGAGCTTTGGCTTCCGGATAGCATGCCATCTGCACGATAGAAAGATTTAGGATCACTCCAAGGTGATTTTCCTATAATAAACTGCTTCAAGCCTCTAATAAAAACCTGGGAGGTGAAGGGTGAGAATTTCCAAATAGCACCCCACGAACAGCAACTGAAGCAGCAGCTGATTGGAGAACGTTTTCTGCCTCATTATATCTAGCCAACATTCCTCGGAAAGAAGAGAGAAGCAAGTCGGAATCACTAAAGTATGAAGAAGCATGCCAGGCATCATCCATTGCTTCATCACTTATAAAATCCAGCACTGCAAGAAAAATACTATTCAGGAACTGGTAAAGAACCCAAGGTTTGTCCAAGTTTCCATGAGTGTACATGTCTGCGCATGTGGAGAGAGGGGAACGGAGGAGGGAGCAATGATAGGAAGTATCTGAAGAACCAGCACCCAAGAAAGGAGCATATGGTATATAAGATGGTTACCGTTTTCATGCAAGAAATCGGTGACTGGCCTGGCTTGCCCATGTGCTTGACAAAGAACCTTTTCTGGGGCATCCATTTTCAAGGGTAACCTGGAGAAATTCTCCCGCACAAGGAATGCATCTCCTGCAACAACAAAAGAATGAACTCAGAAGAGTGCATTGTTGCTGACGCATTTAGAGCAGTATCATCAAACTGTCTGATACAGGAGAAGTGAATGCCAGATGCACCCACTTTTCACAAGCACATGCATCCATTAGATTTTAAAAACAAAGTATATTTCATAAATACATACCGGGTGTAATAGCATTGGCAACTTCAGTTTCTCTTTTGTTGTGCAGAAACTTTCCCAGTGCATGAAATAGAGAGAGGGTCTCATCTCTGCCAAATAACAATGAAATTCCACTAACTAAAGCATCAATATCATCTTCTTTTCCATTCGAGTAACTTGGAGTAGAATAGGAACCATTGAGTACTAGATCTGGTTTCACACAAAAGAGCTGCAAAGAGGTAATTGCATGTCTTATATCACCTCCACTGCCTTTTGCTATCAGATCAAGTTGTTCATCAGTTACACTACACTGCTCCTGTCTGCATATTCTACTGAGCGTCTTCTTGATGGAGTTAATTGTAATAGGGTTAAAAGAAACCTGAAAATTTTCCCGAGCAGTTTGAACTAAGCATTCAGAAATAAAAGAATCTCAATTTTAACATTGAATTTGTTCTCGAAAGTAACCTTACAAGCCCCAGCATTCTCAAGAGACAACTGAAGTTGTTCCAAACGTCGTGCTGTATGATCTGCTGAATCTGCTTCATCATAATCTGATACCAGTATAGCTGTCGGTAACTGAGTTGATCTCACAAGATGAAGCAAGCAGCTTTGGAGTCTTTCAAAAGCAACTCTTCCATTCGTCATAGGAAGGTCATCAATTAAGAGTATAATTGATGGTTTCGCGTCCTCAGAAGAGGATGATGGGATTAATCCATACTTCCTGATTTTCTCAATGAAATTTACAAATTCATCCAACTTGGATGTATACTGTATTCCTGACCACAAAATGCCAACAGCATAATGCCACCATCAGGTCACAATTTTATAACCATATACAAAGATAGTATAAAATGAAGAATGACTGTATGGTTGGCATCGAATTTGAAGTGTTCTTTCCTGCTGTGGGGAAATAAAAATTTATCTCAATAACTGACAAGATTAATCACAACGCAAACCATACATTTCACTCTACAATAAGATTTTACCTGTATTGGTATTGTGCACATGTTCCTGCCAAATTGTGGGAGTAGGTGTGTTCCATTCGCATAATCTAGCTCCAAAATGGGATGCAATCACTTGGATAGTTGTCTGCAAGGTAGGAAGCAGGGTATCTTGCTTGTCAATGGCCCATGAACGAAATTACTGGTTATTCAGTAATACTGTTGAATATCTTAAGAGAATTGTCAATAGTTGAATCTCTCAAGAATTGCAGCTTATCGACCAACAATCAAATAACAAAAAAGAAAAAAGAATGATGGTACTCATACGAGAACAAAGTCGCAAGAAATTCACACAGCCACACACAGACATATTTTACAGAGACGTACATTGACAGGAACACAAAACAAAAATTAAGCAGCCCATAAACCACATATAGAAGCACCTCGTGTCAAATGACATCATACCCAGAAATCATCCTTTGCCAGACAAACAGCAGGCTGGAAAAAATTAAAAACAGCAGAGCAAAAACTTACAGATTTTCCAACACCAGCTTTTCCATTGATGACAACAACATTATTTATCAAATTGCCCTGCAAATTCTGGGGAAAAAAAGGGCATTAATTTTCACAATGGTAAATAGCAAAAAGAATGTTAAAAAAAAAAACAAGTACAGCTCCTTCAAGGAAATAGAACAAATGGTAATAGCTTTGATAAATATAAATTTACCTTTGTAGTTTTTAATCTTTCTTCAAACCACGATTTAACTTCTTCAACCTGCAAATATCAGGAAAAAGAATAACCTTCTATATAAACATCTAGAAGAGTAGATAAGCAGAAATGAAACAGAGGAAATATACTGACCTTCTTCTTGTGAACAGCAAGTTCTTCCAAGGAATGAGGTTTATGCTTATCAACCCACAATTCCTTTACGTTGCTTCTTCCAGAACCTGGTATACAAATCTCTTTCCAGTTAGCATAAAGACGGCACAAATAAATACAAGAATTAAAATAACGATGGCGGTGCAAGCAAAAGTAAAGACCAACAATGTTCAAGTTCAAAGGGAACATCGACAAAGAATATTCCCAACAAAAAAATTACAACCAAAGCTTTATGTATTTATTAAATCCTTAAAAGAAAAGGAGTGGCCACTCTCCATAATTTTGCATGACATAGAAAATTTAATTCAACATAATATCACCACGAGCTAAAATGCTTGATAATAACAATCTACGCACAGAAAACCACAACCATGGCGTACCAGCAGATACCTTGGACCCAGAAAACAATTCTTCAAAATCTTCATCAGGAAACCCAACCTGCATTAAAAATCAAAAAACAAATTCACAATACTCCGTAAAGAAATCACAGAATTAATTTACTCCACAACTTCAAGCACCTAATTTGTAAAATCAAGTTAAGTTTATGTGCTACATTTAATAAAAAATAAAGAATTAAGTGGCTAATAAAACAAAATAAAGGTATACATACCTCAAATAAATTAGGGGAGTCTCTGCTAAATCGAGACCGAGAACCCGAAACACGAGGCTTCTTTGGCTGTCTAGGGTTTGTACGAGTAATAAACGATCTAGATTTTGGCTTCTTTGTATAGCTTCGATGTGAGTTCGGTTTGTAATCACAATCGTCTTCATCATCTGATGATAGAATCATCAGATTAGTGTCTCTTATCTTCCTCATCCCCAAAAATATTTAGGGTTTTGTACGGGTAAATGTGGATTGTATTTGCTTCCCTTCGAGAGAGTGGGAGATCGGGTTTTTTTTCGCGGGTTTTTGAATACAGCGGTGGGGGTGGGATTTATATTTGTTAAAGAGGAGTACAGGAGAAGCTATTGGTGAATACTGGTTTTTGAATATTTTATAGGCTTGCTCTCGTGCCCAAATAAGTTCATCTATAGGTTGTGGTTTTTGTATTGATATAACTCTATACTATGATATTATATAAAATAATTAAAAAATATATGTGAAGGACCTCAAATATTTTTAAAATATCTTTTGGAAATTTTAATTTTTTTCTAAATATTTTAATATTATTATGTTATATTATTAATTTATTAAATGGGCTAGACCTGGTCCAGCCATTTGAACTGGGCTGAAACAAGTATAATCTGGTTGGGTTAAGCCGACTGACGGCCCAATAATCTTTCTTCTTCTTCTATTTCTTTGTTGGGCTGAACCCAACCCAACTATTTAGACTGGGTTAAAATGAGCTCAGCCGATCTTCACTTGGTCACTCGCTAGGCCCAGTGACCATGATGAATTTTTTTGTCTTTTGCATTTAGAACCAACTTTCTGCTTGCAAATGGGTCCCAAGTTTGCAACCAAAAGAAGGGAGAAGAAGGTTACTTACCGTGGGGGGTGGCTACCAGGTGGTGTTAGGAGGGTCGACATGTGTTTGGCGGCGGTGCAGCGAAGGAAGAAGGGGAAGGCTGGCCGAGAGAGGAGAAAACAAGTAGGGGGAAGGGGCTAAATTTTTCCTAATTTTAGCCCCCAATTTCTTCCTATTTAGGGCAGCATCACGACGTTTGTAAAGGCAGTTGGTCGGCGAAACCTATTTAAGGGTGTAATACAATGTCAGGTCATCATATTGGTGTATGATTTGCTTGGTTTAGTGGGGAGAAAAAACATTAAATACCCCTGAAAATTAGCTACCCGAGCTTGGTCTGTCTTTTTTTATCTTCAAAACAGCGTCGTTAGCTTTAGGATTTTAATTTAAAGATTTAGCCAAAGTTCAATGTAGTCCTTCGACTTTTGATTATTTCAATTCGTCTCTAATTGGCCTGGAAATTTTAATTTTATGCAATTTTGCCTCTGTCAAACTTCAACATCAGCCCTAAATTTCAACGTCTTTTTCATTTTGATTATTGATCTTGGATTTATGCAAATTGACCCTCAATTGACAATTAAACTTTCAATTTTCTTCAATTTCATCCTTGATTTCAATCAATTAATTCCCCAGAGTTTGATGTCTTTTTCAAAAAGGTTATTGGCTACGAATTTCTTCAATTTAACCCTTAATTGACCATAAACTTTGATTTTCTTATAATTTTACCCCTGATTTCAACCCGTGGATTTTGTAAAAATTAAATTTGGTCCTCTAAAATTCTAATATTCTCAATTAAGCTCAAATTGGGTTTTCAAACTTAATTTTTCACCAATCAAGTCTCTAATAAAATTAATTTGACCCATTTAAAGTATAATTAAGTCCTTACACTTAATTAAATCCTTTAATTTGACCCAAATTAATTCTTAAACATAATTAAACTTTTAATTCAGCCCATGATTAAATCAAATTGGCCTATTAAAAATTTAATAATGACATTAGGCTTAATTTTTATGCAAATTCATCTAATAATCATTTAATGTGATTTTAAATCTACATTGTCTCTCCAGTCTTGGGTACAATGGGGCACGATTAAGCTCCTAATTCCATCCAAAATTGCAACTTGATTCTTTTACACATTTGAAATCCTTCTCAATTTGCTTTTGCAAAATCATCAGTCTTCTTGCTATTATTATTATTTTTTATTATTTTTTTAAAAGGTAAATTTTAGAGAAAAACCAAAAGTAGGTTATGACACTGTATTCTTGCAATCATCATTAAAATATTATTCATTATAATGATTGATATAGCACTAGTAATAAAATTTGCATCAGGTTGATGGAGGTCTTTTTGGACAAAGGTCGAAACACGTGTGTGGTCCTTTTAACTTTGTTATCTCAAATGAATCCTACCTTTTATGATATTCCTCACGCAAATGCCACTTACGTTTTGATGCTTACACACATTGTAATTGAACCAATATAGATTTCGATCGTTGAACTCGATATTTAACCGAGTGTGCAATATGACATCATTTAACAACATTAACCAATTCATTTTTACTACTAAATGTTTGACCAACCTCAAAATCGAGACCCTCCTAACATACGTCTATAACTACGTGCCTAGTCATATGAAACAACAAAACTAAACCTAAAAACATCTTTAAATTCAAGAACATGAGGAATAACATCATTATCAACAACATCATCTTCATTGTCACTAGGCTCAGAATAGTTAAATCTATGTTGATAAGCAAAATGATTGTCAAATATAGTATCATCTATCATTTGCAGCAAATCATCTGATAATAAACTATTTTTACCTCTACCAACTGAATTTGAAGGACTAGCAGAAGTTGAGACACACACAGATTTTGGTTGACTACTCACACACAATATCATCATTTTCAAACCACTTTGAATGAAATAATCACTCATTGTCTTAAAAACTATCATCACACACAATCGGTACAGGATAATACTTGATGTTCACTAATTTGACACCTCCATGTTATTTCAACATTAATATCATTATAATTCCACCCAAGTTCATGACAAATGATTTCTTTTGTTTCTATATATGACATGCCTAAATTACCAATTAATAAACAAATTGCTCATATCATTATATGTGATACTATTGTTCACTACAAGAACAATATTGTCATCATAATGACATAGCATAAATATGTTATTAGACATTTTGTAAAAAAAAAATGGATTCTAGTAAATTTAACGTGATTTTAACTAAATTGCATTATCTCAACTCTAATTGCAAATGCCACTTACGTTTTGATGCTTACACACATTGTAATTGAACCAATATAGATTTCGATCGTTGAACTCGATATTTAACTGAGTGTGCAATATGACATCATTTAACAACATTAACCAATTCATTTTTACTACTAAATGTTTGACCAACCTCAAAATCGACCCTCCTAACATACGCCTATAACTACGTGCCTAGTCATATGAAACAACAAAACTAAACCTAAAAACATCTTTAAATTCAAGAACATGAGGAATAACATCATTATCAACAACATCATCTTCATTGTCACTGGGCTCGAATAGTTAAATCTATGTTGATAAGCAAAATGATTGTCAAATATAGTATCATCTATCATTTGCAAAGAAATCATCCGATAATAAACTATTTTTACCTCTACCAACCGAATTTGAAGGACTAGCGAGAAGTTGAGACACACACAGATTTTGGTTGACTACTCACACACAATATCATCATTTTCAAACCACTTTGAATGAAATAATCACTCATTGTCTTAAAAACTATCATCACACACAATCGGTACAGGATAATACTGATGTTCACTAATTTGACACCTCCATGTTATTTCAACATTAATATCATTATAATTCCACCCAAGTTCATGACAAATGATTTCTTTTGTTTCTATATATGACATGCCTAAATTACCAATTAATAAACAAATTGCTCATATCATTATATGTGATACTATTGTTCACTACAAGAACAATATTGTCATCATAATGACATAGCATAAATATGTTATTAGACATTTTGTAAAAAAAAATGGATTCTAGTAAATTTAACGTGATTTTAACTAAATTGCATTATCTCAACTCTAATTGCAAATGCCACTTACGTTTTGATGCTTACACACATTGTAATTGAACCAATATAGATTTCGATCGTTGAACTCGATATTTAACTGAGTGTGCAATATGACATCATTTAACAACATTAACCAATTCATTTTTACTACTAAATGTTTGACCAACCTCAAAATCAGACCCTCCTAACATACGTCTATAACTACGTGCCTAGTCATATGAAACAACAAAACTAAACCTAAAAACATCTTTAAATTCAAGAACATGAGGAATAACATCATTATCAACAACATCATCTTCATTGTCACTAGGCTCGAGAATAGTTAAATCTATGTTGATAAGCAAAATGATTGTCAAATATAGTATCATCTATCATTTGCAAAAGAAATCATCCGATAATAAACTATTTTTACCTCTACCAACTGAATTTGAAGGACTAGCGAAGTTGAGACACACACAGATTTTGGTTGACTACTCACACACAATATCATCATTTTCAAACCACTTTGAATGAAATAATCACTCATTGTCTTAAAAACTATCATCACACACAATCGGTACAGATAATACTGATGTTCACTAATTTGACACCTCCATGTTATTTCAACATTAATATCATTATAATTCCACCCAAGTTCATGACAAATGATTTCTTTTGTTTCTATATATGACATGCCTAAATTACCAATTAATAAACAAATTGCTCATATCATTATATGTGATACTATTGTTCACTACAAGAACAATATTGTCATCATAATGACATAGCATAAATATGTTATTAGACATTTTGTAAAAAAAAAATGGATTCTAGTAAATTTAACGTGATTTTAACTAAATTGCATTATCTCAACTCTAATTGCAAAATTTATAGCAAATTCAATCAAACTCTCAAAATTTAACGTTAAAGCAAACTTTACAAAATATTAAACATGATTCATGATACATTATCAATTGATATTTTCATGCACAATTGCATTAAATCAAATGCAAATTCAGAGAAAATTAATATAATTCAAAGAAAATACTAAATTCATCAATAATTCAATGGAACACGTAATTCGTCATAATTCAACCGTATTTATGCTTTATTACATGAACGTGTGTACGTATTTAACTACATTATTAGTCGATTTCAACAATATACACGAAATCCTTAATTCGGTAACTTAACCTAAATTAATGCAACACATAATTAATTTAACTTATTTTCATGTTCAACTATATCAAATAAACCTTAATTGATTGTATTCTTAACTAATTTATCATTGATTCAAAAAACTCTAAATTCACCATAAACTCTAAATTCAACCTAAACAATTATTTGATTTCAACCAAACCAAATATAATTTAATAGTAATGTAGTATGTTTACCTTGCTTATAAGACTAAAAGAAGGGTTGGGGTGGCAACGGTGGTGGCAAAGAAAGGAAACAATGAACTTTCAATACAAAAACTTCAAATGATATTTAGAGACTAGGATGAATTTGATTTTTAGTTGTTTAAAAAGCAAAATCTAAGTGATTAATGAGTTTATTTTGAAAGGAATTGAGGGTTTTAGTGATTTTATTTTATGAGAGAGAAACAATATTTTTGTGCTGTTGGTGTTTCGATTTGTTTAAATTTCAATTGATGTTGTGTTTATGAAGCGCATAACATCTTAAGTTACCGTGCTTCAAAAACATGATATTTAGATGATATCGTGTTTTAAAAATCCGATATATAGTCATCATGTTTTAGAAATATAACAAGTTAAAACTATACCATTTCATTAAAAAAATTTCATTCCTCAAATTTTTAAATTTATTAAGCTATTTCTTTTTTTTTTAAAACAAAAACAATTCATTCAATTATTAGACCATTTCCAAGCCACAATCTCCAATCCACCAACCAACATCTCCCTTTGGCCTTCGCCTACCTACCCTACTCCTGTCCTCTCTTCTTTCTCTCTTCAAACTCTCACCATGACTCACCAAACCCGCACACTTTCAAGAATCTGCACACCCGCAAACCTCTCTCCCTCTCTAACCCAAACCCGGATCCGCATCCAAACTCATGACTTCCACGGCCAACACCATCTCCCTCTCTCTCCCCACCACCCACAACCCCTCGTCTCTCTCAAAACCCAAGTCCCTCCCCGATTTCTACCTCCGGTTCCGTAACCAAAACCCAAAATTAACCCGGGTCGGAATCTCTGTAACAAACCCGAACAACCGTATTAGAATTTTATCAACAATCCGTGCAAGTACAGCTTCAGTGATGGAAGCGAGTTCGAAAGAGAAAGCTTTGCCTACAATAGTGGAAGTTGATTTGGGTAACCGAAGTTACCCGATTTATATTGGATCGGGGCTATTGGATCAACCCGAGTTGCTTCAAAGACATGTCCATGGGAAGAGAGTTCTTGTTGTTACTAACAGTACTGTGGCTCCTTTGTATCTTGATAAAGTTGTTGATGCTCTAACAAGAGGGAATCCTAATGTTTCTGTTGACAGTGTGATTCTACCTGATGGTGAAAAGTACAAGAATATGGTGAGTGTAATTCTTAAGAAATTTAAATAGGCGATTGGATATTGCAAGTAAAATTTAAATCTTGTTGCATTGATGTCGACTGAGATTTAGCCGATAGGTAGAAGAAGGTAAAAAAAAAAAATCTTTTATTTTTTTAACCTTTAAGTACTTCGGATTAATTCATTGAAATGCAAATGCGCAATGAGTAATTCTAGTAGAATGTGTTTGACTGTGATTTAATCTTTTGTTAAGAAGAAAAGGAAAAAATTAATGAATTGGTTTTGAACTTTTGTTCCTGTATGTCTCTACATTTTTTTATTGTAGGTGGGATGAAGTTGAAATGTGTTTGTTTTTGTTTTTGTTTGATAGGAAACGCTTATGAAAGTGTTTGATAAAGCAATTGAGTCAAGGTTGGACAGGAGGTGTACGTTTGTTGCGCTTGGAGGTGGTGTGATTGGTGATATGTGTGGATTTGCAGCGGCATCTTTTCTTCGAGGTGTTAACTTTATTCAGATTCCTACAACTGTTATGGCACAGGTGGGCTTTTAATGTTTAAAGGTTTTTTTTTGTAACGGGTTCTTTGGGTTGTGTTGTGTTAAATGCGGATTGGACTTGTTTTATTTTTTTGTTCTGAATTGTTTATTTCGTAGGTGGACTCTTCTGTTGGAGGCAAAACTGGGATTAACCACCCACTCGGGAAGAACTTGATCGGTGCATTTTATCAACCTCAATGTGTGTTGATAGATACTGACACGCTTAATACCTTGCCGGATAGGGAATTGGCATCAGGGCTTGCAGAGGTTATTAAATATGGGCTTATTAGAGATGCTGTGTTTTTTGAGTGGCAGGAGAAGAATATGGCGGCTTTGATGGCAAGGTATTCAATGCTTATCATAGAACATTGATTAGGTTTTGAGACCCCTGCATTTGAATTCTTGTGTTTGCACTAGCAAGAACAACTTGACATGGAATTCAAACTATTGAGTCTAATTTTTGGTCTTAGGAATGCGTTTAATTAAATCTGAGCTGCCTTAGATATTGAGTGTGCACCATCTTAATAGACCTTTTGAGGTAATTTGAGTAAAAATGTTACATCTCATGAGGCTAAAGTCTTGCATGTTTTTGTTTTCGGACTTTGCCAACTGCAGGGATCCAAGTGCCATGGCCTATGCCATCAAGCGTTCATGTGAAAATAAGGCCGAGGTTGTATCCTTGGATGAGAAGGAAAGTGGACTACGGGCAACTTTGAACCTGGGTCACACATTTGGCCATGTAAGTTCTCGCTTGCGCAATTGACACATTTTGTGATTGCATATCTGATGCATGTTTATGTTTGTGTTTGTGAGTGTGTGAGAGAGAGGTTGCATTACTCACATGCTGGGTGATAAGTGTGGTTTGTCAAATTATTAGTTTTGAGTCGTAAAGAAAATTGCCAAGTTGCTGCCTTGGTGTTGATTTGCAGCTCACTTGTGAAATTGTGAACTAATGCTAGACACTCAATCTATCTAGCAAATTCTCAATAGACTTTTTTAGTTTGTCCATATATTAGCACTCTTCTCTCATCCTGTTTATGCTCTTTCTTTTGTGTTTGTGTGTGTTGGTGGGGGTGTGAGGGGTTTACAATCCTTCCTTCGATTTAAACTGTAAGTTTTGTTTGCGAGCTTGCTGTCATATAGGGGTTCTCTATTATCATGAACTAGTTCGTTCATGTTCATGGCCAAAAAGCCCTCACTTTTTAATGGTTTCCTGTGGGTCTATTTTTTCCCAGGCAATAGAAACAGGATTTGGATATGGTGTGTGGCTCCATGGAGAAGCTGTTGCAGCTGGCATGGTATTGATTTTGCCTGACCGTTTCTTATCTTCCACTATTATGCACCAATCACTACTTCTCTTTGCTTATGCTTATCTTGTTTGGGTGCTTGCATTCAGGTCATGGCTGTTGACATGTCATACCGCCTTGGTTGGATTGATGATATGCTTGTGAAGCGTGTCCTCAACATTCTACAACAGGCGAAGCTACCCACTGCTCCACCAGATACCATCACCGTGGAAATGTTCAAGTCTGTGATGGCGGTAAGGGAGTTAAATGTCACTGCAAGGACAAGTTCAATTTGGTTTCTCTCATCACTAAAGTGTCTGTATTCTTATCCTTTGGCAGGTCGATAAGAAGGTAGCAGATGGGTTGCTAAGGCTTATCCTTTTGAAAGGCTCCCTGGGTAATTGTGTGTTCACCGGTGATTATGATAGGAAGGCCCTCGATGATACACTTCGTGCATTTTGCAAATCATGATTCCCGTTCTCGCTGGGTTCTGGGCCCAGCTGCATATGATTGATGTACCACCAGATGTGACGTGTATTTTAAAGGGCTTGCCTGTATGCTTTGCCGTGGTGGCCTTAGTTGGCAGACTGACAAGTTGTAATATTAGAAATTTGTCACCAAGCAATAAAGCTGATTCTTATTTTCTTTCCTTTACCTTCTCTTTTTGTCCTCGCCTGGTTTAACCACAGAGAAGATCATGCCTTGTGTTTTGAAGGCTTGAAACGGGCAGCCAGGCTAACCTGCAAGTGAAAACATGAAGTGACTTGAAGGAGGTCAATCAAATTACTTAACCCAGCAAGGTTTTCTAATGAAAGTGTTCAATGTGTTAGAAACACCTGGAATGTAAAGAGCTACAAGCCTTGCTGGTCACTGCGTTTGGTTTAGTGAACCTCTGTGGTGTTGAACTGGCACTGGTGACGTCCATGTTAGCGGCCATTAATGACCAAATGTTAGCGGCCATTAATGAACAAATGTTGGCGGCCACTGTAACTAGTAGTGACGTATCTTTTTGCCATCCTAATGTCGTAACCTCCGTGCATGAATGTCTTCGCAACTCCTTTGGTGGATGGATCACAAAGGGAATGTTTGACATTATAAAATTACGTAAAATCCCTTGAAGCCATGCTTCGAGGACTTTTTGAGAATTTTGTGTTATTATATTGTGCTAAAAAAAATAAAAAAGCAAAAATACCCCGGGCCTTAGGCAAGTGTTTTTTTAGCCTTTAAGGATATTTAAATAATCTTATTATGAGAAAATATCGAGTTGTCACTTAACAAACAAATGAACTCTATATATATATAAAAAAAAAAAACTATTTTACACCTCCATACCAGTTTTAACGAGTTTTTGGTCAAGAATAAAACCATCAATTTATAGTGAATTCAGACATATGTACAGATGATTTTCCTCGGGTTTCAGGTTTTTGTAATTTTGAAAGAAATGAAAAGAAAAAAAGAATGGTAGTATTTTATAGGGATGGAGTGCCTGCTGTCATCACCTCCTGTTGTCTGCAACAAGTTTCAAATAGGGTATCACTACGAACTACATTTATTTACTGGGCCTGTATCAGTATCCATTTCTTCTTCTTCTTCTTCTTCTTCTTCTTCTTCTCCTCCTCTCTCTCTGCTGTTCTCGAGGCAATCCTTGAAACATTTACAGCGTGACTAGAGACATGACCTCACGATATTGCGAGGTCATTTTTTTAAAATCATCTTTATTTGATTTTGTGGTAATTAGAATGCATATTTACAGGAATTTCAACCATTTAAATTCTCGAAAAAAATGTATTTTTTAGTCAATTTTTTTTTATTCATGCATCTATTTTATTATTTTGAAAAAAAAGATTCTATAAGCAGCATGGTTTATTAAATAAAGATTTATCACTATTAAAAAAAACATTTTAAATCATTTAAATTAAAGAGGAAAAAATGTGTTTCTTTAGCCAAAACCCCTTTTTTTATTCATGTATTTTATTTATAAAAATCTTATAAAGATGATATAATTGGAATTTTTTTTTAATATTAGTGTAATAATTTTATTTATTATACAGAGTTCTTTGTTTGGCAGGTATGCACCTTAGTTTTCACCCTACCTGAATCCATGGAGCCAGAACAGAGCTCTTGTATGGCAGGTAATCTCAAAACCATGTACTTTACCGATTCTTCCTCTTTTTGTTTTTTTTTTTTGGACAATGAGATCTACGTTATTATCCGCTAGACTTCTGGCATATAATTATCTCAGAAATATTCTTTGACCTTGTGGTCCAAAGACTGTAATCAACAAATATTCTTTTTTTGTGACTGCAGGGTGGTCGCACAATTCTCGTCTAGCTTGATTACATTCCTACACTACGTATCATCACACAGGCTGTACTTTTCTCAGACCTCTCCATCTTCTTGACTTATTGTGCTTCCCAATATTTCGATGTCTCGGTTACACATAGGTTGGTTGCAGAAGGGTGCAGGATTCAAGAAAACTGCAGTATCTGAAAATGTAAGGAAAACACTACATGGTTGGTAAGGGATGGTGATTGGTGGAGGCCAGGAATAGTTCATCTGCTTCAAACCTTCTGGCTGTTCATCAACTACATCCTTGGATTCTTCTATGTATGTCAGATGGCGATACCAAATTATGGGTTCTAGCTTGCATGCAGCATCAAGATCAGGCCTCTGTTTCACAAGCTATAACTTGTCTCTAATGAAACAATGGATCTCTTGCGTTCAATTCTACTCTGAACTAAATTCCTATTTCAAGTACGTGAATGAGTGGATGGCAGGTGAGAAAAATCACTGCTGAAAGCATCAAATTGTTAAAAGAAATTAGAATATAGCAAGGCTGTAGACAGCAGTTAATTAATGAAACAGGAATCATCATGCCTCATATTGTTTAGGCCTGTGCAAAGCCGAAAGAACACGATTTTCTTGCTATTGCTTGCGGTACAGTTACCATCAGTGTAACTAATTCCACAAGCACCAGATAAGATGGATTGGCATAGCTTGCAAAGCAAACCTCCACAATTTCTTTGCGGCTGGTTTCACGTCATCTACAATTGTGCCAATCACAGTACGGTCCATGAAATGAATGTGAAAGAACACAAGGTTGTCCTAAAATGGGAGAGATCTTCTTGTTTCCTCTCTCTTAAAATATAGTGAAATTAAACTCAATGAAGCAGAAAGAATTAAGCAGCAAATAGGCGAGGCATAAGAGCACATGTCGGAGATGTTGACAAGTTTTTCGTTGTTGTTTGCTAATACTGGCGATTGGGATCATGACTAAAGTCAATAACTGAAATTCGAAATTGGCGGGGCAGTGATTTTCTCTTTTAGTTGGTACAAAAATAGAAGGTGAAGTTAAAAAAGAAATTATTAAAGCCATTGTTGGTATTTTGCTTACGCATCCCGATCATCTAAATTAAGAGATTATGAATAATTTTCATTGGTGATGATATATTTCAAAAGGGTTGGGAATGGCCCTAGGATTTGTGGACCACAAGAAGAGGAATGATGCTACTCAAACCACCTGAAAATGAAGACTTGTGGTTCTTGAAGGGCTACTGCACAACTGCTCTAACAAAGCAATTTGGTGAAAACTGAAAATGACACAAGTATCAGTTGTGATGATGTAGGTCAAGAGGTTGGATAGCTCTTAGTGATAATATATATAATTAAACTGTTCATGTCATTAACTGCCACACACTTAAGATAAACGCCAATTTTAGTCTTGAATCCATCAACTCTCTCTCAATAAAGAAAAAGCTATCACAAGACGCCTAATTGATGATGTAACTGTCAAGATTCATGCATAGCAGACTCAAACTGTCAGAAACATGTGTCCCATTACAAGACGCCTAATTGATAAACTCACTCTGGTTGAGATTAAGATGTTGATTTTATCACTAACGAACGCTGTATCGGGTTATGCAAAAAGTCTGTGGCCACATCAACATAAACAAAAAAAAAAAAAAAAGAGATTATGAGTTGAGGGATTGGACTATTAGGAAGTATAGGATCGAAGGAATCTCAGAAATTGAGAAATTATTACATGTATCCTCGTAAGTGGGGGTGGTGTAAGGACACCATACATTATCTTTTTTATTATTATTGCAGGAGCAAGTAATCAGAAGTATATCGTACATAGATTCTTAAGGGGGTGATATTGATAAAAAAGAAAAAGTGAAGTAGTTAATGTCCGAAATTAATTCCATTCTATTATTTCTTCATGTAATGAGTGGCATACCTTACGTACGAGGATAGGTAAGAGAGAGTTCCGTTTTTTAATGCGTATTTTTCTAAGGAAAAAAGGAAAGGAATACACCAAAAGAATCGGGAGGACAGGTTTTTGTTTGTTTTTTGTAGTGTTTGTTGAGTTGGCCAAGATTTTGGTTTATCTCCTCCTCCTCCTCCTCCTCCTCGCCTTCTCAACTTATGAACGCTTCAACTGCATAATTTCTCGGCCACCTAAACATTCCCTCTCATATCACTTTTTTCTCCCTTGTCTTTTGGTAACCCATCCATCCATCAAAACAAAAGAAAAGCTCTTTCGGTCTCTTCATTTCATCTTCTTGTACGTGTCTTGGTTTTACGCTATTGGGTTTCTTTCTTCTTCTTAATGAACTGATGGTGATGGCGTGGAGGTGCTGGGATTTGTGTGTGTGATCAGGAGGAAGAGGGTGTTTTGTCCTCAGGTGGTGAAGATCTGAGGCTTTTGCTTCTCTTTTAAAGATATTTTAAGATTTTCCATAATCAATCAAAAAAGAAAGAGAAATGAGTGCATCAAGGTTTATAAAGTGTGTGACGGTAGGAGATGGAGCTGTTGGTAAAACTTGTCTCTTGATTTCGTACACCAGCAACACCTTCCCTACGGTAATTCAAATTCCCCCTTTCTATTTCTCTGTGTCTTTTGTGTGTCTCTCTCTGTTTTTTTTTTCTGTGAAAAATTGGGATGTGGGTTCTTGAGTTCTGGTGGAAATGATAAATGGGTTTCGTTTTTCATTGTAAGTGTGATGCTGAATTGGGATGTGGGTTTTCTGAATTTTGGTGGAATGGAATCCATTTCATTTCCATTTAAGGGTAATGTTTTGATTCATTTTGCTGATAAACAATCATGGGAGATTAAGATCACTGTCGTGTTGCTGCTCTGTTTCCAATAATGGATTGATCAAAGCTGGATCTTCCAAAAAAGGTGTTACGATTATTATTATGAAAGTTTTGATTTGTCAATAAAGAAATGGGGTTATCTATCCAAATTATTCTTCTTATTTTTCCTCTCCATTTCACGTGGCACAAAATTCCGTTCTTTTGGTTTTATTTTCATGGGATTCAATCAAACCCTTTGCAAGTGGGTATTATTGAATGTAATGCAATTGCCGTATTTTCTTCGCGTTGTTGTGATAAACAGGATTATGTGCCAACGGTTTTTGACAATTTCAGTGCAAATGTGGTCGTCAATGGTGCTACTGTTAACCTGGGGTTGTGGGATACAGCTGGTAAATCTGCATAGATCTTCATATATTTTCATGTACTTTGTGTGTTCTTACCCCTATATTTTATTTTTGATGTGTGTTTTGTGCTTGGACCTGACTTCGTTTTTTGTTGTATCAGGGCAAGAGGATTATAATAGATTAAGACCATTGAGTTATCGTGGGGCAGATGTTTTCATACTGGCATTCTCTCTCATTAGCAAGGCCAGTTACGAAAATGTTTCTAAGAAGGTTGGAAATTAGATGGCACAAGATGCTGTCTTTTTCTTTTTTCCAATCATAGATAAACTATTCCTAGTGATTAAAAATAAAAAAACATGCTGATGATTTCACACTTGGCTTCATTTCCAGTGGATTCCAGAGTTGAAGCATTATGCACCTGGTGTCCCAATAGTTCTTGTTGGAACAAAACTTGGTATATTTTCTTCTCTAATGGGGTTTCTGCAGCTGTTTGCTACTTTTTGAGCATCGTCTCAAGTATAGTTAATAGAAGCTTTTATTGTCTACTGTGCATGATTGCCTGTAATATTGTTTAAGTTGCTGTTCAGTAAGTTCATTACTCAATATCCAATGAGTGTTGTCTGCAGCAACATGTCATTAGAAACTCTATATGGAAAAGGATTTACTTTTAACATGCCATTTTATTTTTTATCCTCTCGCCTTTTATGGGTGGATGATACTTAGAGTTCTGCTTTATGCAATTTGCTTCATGATCAATGGTCGCAGCTTGATTTTGTAAAAACTTTTCACGAGTATGTAATGGGCATGAGTGAATAAATGGATGGGTGTTACTCTACTAAGGGGGGAAGAAGTCAGTTGTCAAGCTGCATATCTTTCTTATTGTCCCATAATTTTGCTAATTTCTGTGTCTTTCTTTTCTATTCTTTCATATGAGCCTGTATTTCCTTCGACACAGAGTCATTAATTTGTGATTTGTCATGAGGTAGTCTATCTTTATTTGTGATTTTCATTTCCTTGCAAATTTGTTTTTCACGGAACATTTTCTGAATATACATCAGAAGTGTATTTCTTAAGTTAGCCCATACTTTTTTTTCTGGTTTTTAATGAGCCAGATCTTCGGGATGATAAGCAGTTCTTCATCGACCACCCCGGTGCTGTGCCTATTACTACAGCTCAGGTAAAAATCCTGACTGATTGTTCATTTGCTCCAGTTTTGAGCATTTACCTGAATTGTTGTCCTCCCAATTTTTTTCTTAAGAAAAGCAAACAAATTCTTCCTATAACCACCCAACAATTAATGTTGTTGCCTTTGAATATCTAAAAGGGAGAGGAGCTGAGGAAGCTGATTGGTGCACCTGCTTATATTGAATGCAGTTCAAAAACACAGCAGGTGTAAATATTTTCCTGCAGAAATTGTCTTCTAAATTAAATTATAAGGGAGTTTAAATTCGGTTATCTTGCGGGTGCAGAATGTGAAGGCAGTTTTCGATGCAGCCATCAGAGTCGTCCTTCAACCTCCCAAGCAAAAGAAAAAGAAGAGCAAAGCACAAAAGGCCTGTTCTATATTGTGATTGTAATAGGTGTGAATAGCCTCTGTGCTACCCATGTTCCTTTCCCCACTTCCATTCCTCTCTCTCTGATAAGCTTAATTTATTGTCTTTCCTGACAGTAATTAGGATCTATGAAGCATCAGGTGGTTTGGTATTGGTTTTTTGGATTATTATGAATCTCTAATTGTTGAATTGAATTACATGATGGCGCACCTCCTGTTCTTTACTCCCGGTTTCGATATGTTTTATGTATTAATAGACTGGAACATCCTGACTAGGAAGATAACATTGCCGCGCTTGGATTCTATCCAAGACTCTGTTGCTGTAAGAGCTTGGTTATGTTGTGTTACCAATCTTGCTTTGGTTTATTATCACATCACATGCTTGTTTCTGGTAAAAATCTATTCCTGTCATCAATATAAGCAGTGCTTGCAACCTTTTACTTGGATGTTGAATAGTAATCAGAAACATCCTCAAGTGAGTGAAAATAGGGGGGATGGAGCTAGCTAGGCAATAGGCATTGAACGACACGGTTGCTTTGGTCGTTGGGAATTAAAACATGCACGGCGGTTTGTGTGGAAACTCCACATGCTGTCTGCAAACAAGTGCAGCTGAGCCAGATGGGAAAGGATGTGATGAAAGGATGGATATATAAAAACCCATCCATCTATTTGGGAAGGATATGATGGGAGTCAAGACTGCTGAAGTGGATTATACTTGGGTTTCCTTCCATTGTTCCAAACAAGAATTTATCAAAATCCATGCCTTTTCATCCATCCCTCATGACATACGATAGACGGCATTTTTAAGAAAGAGCTTATGGATGTAGTATCTCCCAGGATCTCATCACCGACTACAGTTCCTAGGTTATTTGTTGCAGATTTTTAGCTTGAATTATCTTGCTACTCTTAATGAGGAAACTGAAGGCTGAAACAATAGCTAGCAATACCAAGGGCAGTTGCTCAGATTCTTGCATTGCCTTGCAAATTGCAATAGAAGGATCTAGCTAGGTTATAACTTGGTCAAGTTCATGCCTGAACCAGGCTTTTAGCTAAGAGGAGAAGAAAATAGGCTGTAGCTCGGGTGTGGAAAGCAAATGAAACTTTTAGAACTCAAAACTGTCTGCTACACTTTTTTTTCTTTTGGGGGAGAGGAGTCTATAATCAGGCATCCGTTCCCAATCTTATTCTCAATGAAATCAAACAATATCCAGAAAGAGGTCCAAGGATGTTTACTCTCTGCGTTCTTAATCATGGAATGCTTATTAGCAAAAATGTAACTAAACGGACAGGTCATGCAGCTCTGTAAAGATAACGACGGTCTCATTCACCAAAACCTGAAAAAAATTGACAGGGTTGACTTTGTGCTAAAGAGTCAATTTCATTGACAATCAATAAATATCAGCAGGTTATGCAACATAATAGACCTTATAAGCACACATGGTGTCAACATTGAACTGGTGTTAGACGCATCAAGCTCCTCAGACCACCAGGAATGCCAGATACGCAGCTCACTCCACAAAAATATCAACAGCAGTCACGTTCAAACCAATAACATGGAAAGTTGTTCGTGGCATCCGGTCATTGTTTCACACCTTGATGGCCTCGTATTTTTCACTAATTGCACCACCTTTCTGTTTCTGGAACTGAAGGTATCTAAGTGTGCTGGCTAAGAATGCATCAGCAGCAGGATCTGGTGGGCTGTTGTCACTTTGCATCTCAGTTGTAATCAATTCAATCAGGCTCTGGATTGCAGCCACTGTGATTTGTGGGTTTCCCTTCTCGTAGAAGTAAAGATACCTTCATGTAGAAGGAAGGTTGGCATTTCCATTATCAAAGATCATAAGATAAAATACAGAGAAGCAAATTAAATGAGTTGATGGAGTAGAAGAATTACTTGTTCAGAATCTCAACAAAGAGCAACACTGATCCAGTGTTACCCCGCGCCGCATTGGACATTTGTTGAGCAGCATTTGCAATTCGCAAAGCACGCTTCAGGCAAATCAGAACCCTGGTTCAAAAGAAGTAGATAGAGAGAAAATTAATCATAAGCCATTAGGAAAAAGATTTAAAATGCACTCAGAAGCAGCCCACTACCACAATTAGTCAAGTTAAATACAGCCATAATACTTCCTCTCCTACTGTATACTACAATAGCATGCAACCAGCCTGTCCAAGGCAACATCATGACAAGATACATAATAGAATATTGCTGTCCCCTCAATCACTATTGGGCTTTACCAATACTAAAAGCATGGCACTCACCTCTCTCCATCTTTCATGTTATCCTGATCGTCAACCCAGAATAGATGAGCACACCCATAAACCGCTCTACACTGATCAGGCTTCTTTAAAAGCTTAGCCGAATACTGCTCAAGCAAGGTATCATATCAGCATCTTCACACAAATAGCTTCAAAAATGTGATTTGAAAAACTTTAATTATAGCAAAACAATGCTATAGGATTTACCCCCGTGGCCTTGTGGGTTAAAGTATCCCTATTCTCTACACCAAAAACATGCATCCTCTGAAGGGTGCCTACTATTAAATGCAGTGCCGTCACCTGTGCTTTTGAATCCTGTTGCAGCAAATATGCACGAGAAAAAACATGACTGATTTTGCAACTTTAAATAAAGCAATATAAAGGTTAAATATAGATGTGAATCAAATCAACTCACTGAGACTTCTTCCTCGTATAGAATATATGCTTGGGTGAAAAATTCATATGCAACAGGCTCTAGATCACAGTCATTGGCAGCCTGCTCGATTAGAAATCAAAAGTAATAAGTAAGAGAGGCAGCTTCATCAAATGGTCCTTGAGAGTATTTAAAATACCAAGTAAACTGCAGTGCCAAGTTCATGTACCTCAGCACACTGCAAGTACAATCGTAATGCCAATTCAGGTGCTGGAACAATTGACAGAGCCTCAATTGTCTGTAAGAGAATGGATTACATCATCAGCTATTCTAATGAATGATCATTTAACCAAATCTATGTACATGATAGACAACTTTCAATGAAGCGCTACCTGATTCAAGAGCTGGAAAATTTTCTTAGGTGAAGTTGATGAATCGTCTCCAAAAGGGTTTTCCTCCTGATCTTGGCTGCTGCCTTGAAGTCTCCTTACCAACTGTACACCACAAACAAAAGGCTGAGAATAAGTTGGGAATCCAAATTGGCATTCGTAGAAAAAGATAGGGCGGCCATCAAATTATGGATACTGGAAAAGAGATTAAAGCATGATTCACGTGATGTGACCAGCAATTATTCATGTCAGATGCCAAATCTGATGAACAATGACATTCTCATTCCAGAATGTGCAGCAGCAATTTTGCCAACTTCAAGGTTGTTAGCATTGGGCAAAAGCGAACCTTGAGAGACAAAAAAACAAGTGGGGGAACTGTGAAGGGTAGGCGCTTTGGTCCTCCTGTCATGATATGCTTCTTCACCGTACATACGATCTGAAATTTAGGGCGGATATAATTTATAAGAAAAGTTCAAAACCAAAATACAAAATTAGGCAGAAATCATTCTACTGATTAATCACCACCCACAATTTGCTTCAGTAAAATAAAATACGTGCTAGCCATTTAACTCTTGAAAAAAGCTGACATGAAGATTTTGAAACGAACATGTACCCGAAACATTTCCTCTTGATCGTCATTGTACAGCATCTGAATAAGACGTGCAACGGAATTCTGCTCCTCTTTGAAATCATCTTCATCAACCTAAAGATAAAGGAACAAAACAATAATCACATTACACAATTCAAAGGCTTAGTTTCATGAGCACATTAGAGGAGAACAGGTAAATACTGTTAACTGGATGGCAATAAGAAACAACCATAGCATATGTGGTTATCAGCATTAGAAGTTTTAAGAAAAATCAAAATTCTGCAGCACAAATTTCATAACATGAAAAGTCAAGTAATTTCAAATAACCTCTTCTTCAGCCCCATCCAGATCCTTGATAAGCCCTGTCATTAATTCAAATAACGCCTCAACCTACAGAATAAAATTAAACTAAGATTGAGTATTCAGAGCATGTTAGAAAGATTAGGATGCACAAGGGACAGAAACATACCTTGTCAGCAGTAGAGATGCGTGTGTTATTTTTCATAATACTTTGAATTATAACAGTTGCCATAATTTTATTTGTCTCAATATCAAGGTATTCCATTACACGAGGATAGTTTGAAAGCTTCAATGCAGTGACAATATCATTATATTTCTCTAATGGAGCACTCAAAAGAGCAACAATTTGTTTTGTGGCTTTGCTGTCGTCAAGCTTTCCTTTGCTGGATAGTTTCTTAACACATGCTCCCTGAATAACAAACAAAAGAATCAGCTCACCTGTTAAAATATACAGCGCAACAAAATAATATAAATAGTTTCTTGTTTTAATAAATTAGTTTTAAGAGAATCAACCTGTTTCGCATAATTGGAATTTCAATGCACGTGATCTTTCTTAATTTCTTTGATGAAATTACTCATTGACTATTTCTGCAAGCCAAAATGACTGCTGAACACTGCCCAAAGAGGACAGCAGAGTATAAATTCTAGAAACCTTTCATGCATAAAAATTTGTGTCCCAACCAGTCATGATTTTCCCTGTCAAATTTAATTTCTTAAAGTGCTTGACAGTTCTCTTTTCAAATTACTAGGAAAACAAATCCTGTCTTCTCTTGGGTCAAGTAAAAAATTCATCCCAGTTAGAAAGCAAGCCCCATTATATGATGTTACATAGTGCGTGTATAGTTAGTTCAATGCATCTTTAACTACTTTCTGAAGGCATAACCAGAAAAACAATAGAGGACAAAACAGAAATGTTAAGTGGTTATATCTCTAATTGGTACATGATAAAATAAATTTTACAAAACCATGATGTAAATTGCAATGTAGAAGCATTTTAGGGAGTCATATATACCAGCACTTGATCAGCATAATCCAGCCGGTCAGGGTGAACATGGAGAGTAAATGTAAGAAGAGATGAATATAGAGTTACAGCTCCAAAAATTGGCATATCAACTTGTGCTTCTATCACCTGCGTCAACACATTTGGATTACTATATTTCAATTGTTTTAGCATACGCTATGTAGACTAATCACTGTAACTTAACATATGGAGGCAAAACAAATATAGGTAAGAATTGTCATTCTGAAAGGCAACATCAAAATCTCCTGAAATTTGTAGAGATTTCGAAATGGGAAACTTTTAACAGGAAAACAGCACTTCAACAATGATAAGCACAGAGACAGAGCATCATAGAATCCTGTACTCTTCTCAAAAAATGAAGTTACCAAATTCTGCTCCTTTTCTGGTCTAGCAATCTAAAAGGGCTGGTAGACTAGATTTACCTTTCCTATGGCATTGTTCAATTTGGAGAAGGCTTCTACTTGCAAGAATTCAGGTAAAACTTCTGCGCTTGAAGCAGCGTAATTTGATAGCCTCTCCATCAATCTAGATAACACTGTCTTGATGTCAACAGATGGCTGAGAAACACAAGTTGGAAACAAAGAAGCAGTTTTAATCGTTGCATTTAAGCATATATATCAAAGGAGGAGAATAACAAGCTAACATGTGACCATGTCAAACAGAAACAATGAGTACAAAATTACACACCTGAAGTTGGGGGCAAGCACCCAACAATATCTCAAGAGTTTGCAAATGATATTCATCAGGGAAGACTTGAATTATGCAATCCATCAGATAGAACTGAGCGATTTCATCTTTACAATTGACAACCTATCAAAACGATTGAAAAACAGAGTTCAGTTTGGGATAGTTGGCAAGCATGCATCCCATCCACGAGCTCAAAATACAAGATTTTATCAAAGTGAAAAGGTCAGGCCTGTTCAAGAACTCTGGGAAGCACAGTATCTTTGTACATGTCAAGGTCAACACCCTCTATCTGGCTGAGGACATGCAGGTTCTTGCCAACCTAATAACATATGAGGGGAACAAATGCTAAGCTTTTTAAAACTGCAACCACATACTTCACAAAGTTGTATTGCAGTGAAATTAACCATTTACAGGTCACGGGCATTACAAGATCACGCAGCTCGCTCCTTTCTTTCTCCCGCTTCTCCTTTTCCCGGGCAGGTCCCTGCAGACCAGAAAGCCCGATACCAAGCCTCAACTCATGATCAGCAAAGAGTATGAATGATTCATAAGCACTATAAGACCTGCATGACCAGAAATCATGCCCTCATGATACATTTTACCTTTATGACATGCAAGCATTGCACATGCATGCTGAACATGAGAGCAGGTAGTCACATATATTTCAACCAACCTGATGTTGCATTCGCACCCATAGCTTGTTCATCTCAGTGAAATTTTGCAGAACAAATTCCACAGCATCCACAACCGTGTCAGCATCTCTGCAGGGGTTCAGGAAGCAACTCATTTAGTCAGTTCCAAAACCAATCCACCAACAGGATCATGGGGAAACAACAAAACTGACAAGAATACTTTCCATCAGCTTATGGTCAGTAACTTGAATTAAAGTGTTGGATGCCACCATTATAAGAGCAAACAAAAGACTTATATAGCTATTCATTTTGTATAATCTCAATGCAAGTAAAGATGGATGCATAGTTCATTGAGGATCTGGTCACCCTGGCTCCAGCCGTCACCTCAGATAGGCAGATCCACTTTCAAGTATTAGCTATGACCTGATCAAAGTCAAGCCCAACCAGCCACAATGGTCTCCAGACCACCAAATTTGCTCTCTATAACCACATAAATAAATGCCTTTCTCCTAAAATTAAATGGAACCCATAACGATCATCTCATATCCTTACCCTTCATACTCTGAACCGATATCAGGTAATTTATCCCTACTGACTTGAGAAAGGTAACTCCTTAAGAAGAGGCCACGTACAGGATGCTGAATGCCGCGACACATTTCAACAAGATCTTTAAGAACATCTTTTGCTGGAGCTTCTTTAGATTTAATGTATACAGATCCTACAGTACATAGGAGATACCTGGAAGGACAAAAGATTGCAGTAAAGCACAAAAAAATGCATACACAAACACTGATATTTACGTGACTGACTGACATCTCTATAGTGAGAGCAGAAATGAAAAAAAAGTATCCTTGCAGCAGACTCCAAATAGCTTGGCAGAGTTCATTACAAAGAGGACGTTCTGGCATGATCAAAGATACTCATTGCTAGCAGAAACCAATAAGCACACAGACACAAAAAGAGAAATTATGAAGTTACAATTGAGAAGCTTCATTGTCATTTTCAGTAAACATTTTCAGTCTTCTAAGTTCTCACTTGCAAAATATATCTGCTACCTTTCATGTTCAAACTTACAAAATACATTTTCTACTTCAAAAATATCAGACACGCAAACTAAAGAAACAGCACAGACAGAACAAATGGTCTTCATCTAAAGATATCAATTTAGTTGTTAAAGACTTAAAGGAATTGCATAATTTTCTGCTTAAGGACTTCCCCTCCTAACTAAATCAACAATATAACTACATCAGGCAAATCTATCAAATTATAGCTCTCAAGTATTTTCACATTGTGGGGAAGCTATTAATGAGTTTGTTGTTGGCTAATATACTCATTCATGGAGGATAACAGAATAAACCTTAAAGGCATCGAGGAACCTATTAAAAATGCATAACCCTCTGGTTTGAAATTCATGTTTGCATGACACCCATGTATCGAGCACATACTAGCAACAAGCTACTACTGAAACTCCTTGACTTAATGTTTAAACTACATCGCTTCTCTCTGATGGTTTAAGCAACAGATTCAATTCTCTCTGTTCGTTTAAGCAACAGATTCAATTTAAACAGCGTAAATTTAGCAAGTAACATCTGAAACCCTAAGCTTTCAATGACAGTTCATCAATCAAAAACTAACCAAAAATACAAAAGCAGATCAATTGTGACATTGACACTTACAATCTCGGCAAGATGTTACCAGCATGCTGCACAAGTTCATACAAATCAATAATTGAACACCCACGCCGCGCCTCTTCTTTAAAAAACATCTCCAGCTTCCTCAATTCATCAAATGCTCTCATATCTAAGGAAGTCAATAACAAAAACACACAAATCACGCACAGTTTCTCTCGTTTCCAATCCTTGAAAAATAGATCTCAAGATCTTGAAGATTTGAATTGCTTACATAATTCATAATACTTATGAGGAGAAAGCTTCGAAGTCCGTAACTCCGATAACATCTGCGCTGAGTACTTCAAAGCATCTCTTAAATTATTCGAATCCTGAACCAAAATTCAACAATTAATTCACTCAATTGCACCCTATTTTAGACTAATTTAATCAATTTCTCTCAAGTTTTCTCGATAAACAAACATGTAAGTGACAAGTTAGGGTTTTACCAGAGCGCGATGCATGTAAAAAGCGTTTTGTTGAAGGCCAGCGATCCCTGCCGCTAACCATTTTTCTTCGTTTTCCACTCCGTCTGCGATCATTTTCTTTTCTCTCTCCAAAAAACACTCTCTCTCTAAAACGATCTTTATAAATTTGATCGAGGTTTGGTTTTGACTTCTCAAGTCTCAACCGACTGTCAAGTGTTTCATTTTTTCGTTTTTCGGATCTGCGAAATCTCTTTAGGTACACGTTTGGCTACTGCTAAATCTAAACCGTCCTTTCTTGAAAGATAAGATCAACGGCTTATTATTCTCCACGTCATTTAAATATTTTCTACAGAGGAACCTCATTTAGTCCCTATCGTATACATTTTTATCGATTGAGATCCAAAACTATAATATGTATCGATTGGGTCCCGTCCTTCTTCGTACAATTCTCAGAAACCGTTTGGGTTCAAATTTATTTATTTTTACTAAAATTTAATATGGTTTATATGTTTTGGATCGTTTTAATATATTGATGTCAAAAATAATTTTTAAAAAATAAAAAAAAATCAGTGATATACATTTCGGCAAAAAAAATTATTTGAAAAAATAATTGCTATCACATTGCCAAACTTCCTGTCAATCTAGTGCTTTCGTTTGAAGTTTGTCAACTTTTCTTCTTGTTCCACTTTTGTGTGACTTTCTTTGATTTTATCTAAAATAACTTGTTATTTTTAATGTATTTTATATTAATATATTTTACATGAAAAATGTATTATTTTGGTATATATGAAAAATAATGCTAAAAGGAAAAACTATATGATATAATGAAAAAAATATTTTCATCTTAGACATTATTTTTATTTAATTCAACTTTGTTTTTACATTTACCAAAAAGATTTTTAGTTGATCATTTTTTTTCAAAGTGAGTCAAACATTAGAAGGTGAAGAAAATATTTCACAAAGGTAAATTTTACATACAATAAACATAGCTTAAGGTAATGGACATTTACAAGATAGAAAACTATAATGTTTGGTTAATGGAGATGAGGACAAAATTGAAAATTATATCTGTTTTAGGGATCAAAATGAATGAAATTTATGTCTCTATTTAGGGGGCATATGGGACAAAGAGAGATGAAAAATTTAATAATTTTTTTCTCAACTTTATCCTTGTTAATTTTTTAAAAAAATCAAACTCCTACTTTACTGAACAATCTTGGGTATTGATTATGTATAAATATTTTGTACCATTAGATTTTCTTAACAAATAAATAAATTAAAAAAATTAAAAAATATAAATATTTATAGAAAAGAAAGAAACTTGCTAAAAATTCATATACATCAAAATTCGTAACCATTTTATCTTTGGAATATGACGATTTAAATTCTTAGATCTAAAGGGTGTGTATTTAAATTTCGTGTTGATTTTTTTGTTTATTAATGAGTTTTTAGCTCAGATTTATGGCTATAAAGCCTATAGAATTGTTTAGATGTGTATTTTGATGAAAACGATGAGAAATTGAAGTTTTTTAACAATTTTACAGAAGCATGCTGAAATTCAATGCAAACACCCTAAAATTTGATGGTAACACATAAGAAAATGTTTTTGTCGTAGCCCTAAATTTTCATGCTAGGGCTTGGCTTCGAGCCCCATAATTTTATTTTATTTTTCTTTTGTTTATTATTTTCTAATTTTTTGTAATAGTTGCTATTTTTATTTTATCTTTTTTTCTGTTATTTATCTTATTCAGAAAAAATAAAATAAATATTACATTTTTATGTTTTTTATGAGATTTTCTTAAACAATTATAATACATGACTTCGTTTTTGTAATCTTTTAATTTGTGTTTATATACTATTATATTATATTATATTGAAGAAAATTATTCAATGAAAATAAGTATAAATTTATTATGTATTTTTTCATAATTAAATTCAATGAAAAATTATCAGGATACACAAAAACAATTATTAAGACTAGTAAAAAGACATATATAATATATACAATTTTCTTAAAAAAAGCTTCATATCAATGTTTTAATTATTGAATAAACAAGAGTGTTTATAAGAATAATTTACCGTTTGGGAGTATGGTTGCGGTTGCTTTTCAAAGTATTTTTTACTCGAAAATGCATTAAAATGATGTTTTTTTTATTTTTTAAAAATCATTTTTAATATCACCGCATCAAAATAATCTGAAAACACTAAAAAATATTAATTTAAAACAAAGAAAAAAATAAAAAATAAAATTAATTTTTTTCAAAAATACTTTTGAAACACAAAAATAAGCAGAGTCTAGACCAATATGATTCCCCCGCATTACACTACAAGATAAATTATTTTTTTCTCAATTCAAAAAAGCATGCTGGCTTTGTTAACATTTTTTTCCATTAAAAATTGTTAACTACAAACTAAAAAGTTTATACATATGTTCAATAAAATTAATTAAAAATTATATATACTGATAAATAATAATAAATCAATTGATTACAATAAAAAATTGAGTTGGGAAGTTAAGATAAATATATTATTTATTAGAAAGAAAAGGTTAAATATTTTTTACATTTTAAAATTGGGTCGGAAAAGTTTTAATTGGTTTGAATGAATATAATTTACTTTTTTTTGTCAAATAAAGCATTAACTTAATGTTGAAGTTTATAATTAACATTGTGAGAGTATGATATAAAGTCAATGGAAACAAAACATCAAATTCAATCTTTAGTCAACTTAATGTGAAAGGTTTAAATTATGAATAAAAAATAGTTAAGTGATAAAAAGAAAAAAAAACATTGAGAGTAATTATTGCAACCAACTATTGATTGTGTTTTTCTTCTGTGTTTTATTTTTATTATTTTTTTAATATTTCTTTCATTTCGCATTGCCTCTTGTGTTTATAATTTCAAATACCATTTTATGATTTATTGAGTATCAATTTTGTAAAACAACACTATAATTGTTAAATAAAAAGTAAAAGTAACCAGTAAAAAAATTAATGAATGAAGAAAAAAGGTTGACGTTTGTTAAATGGGAAGTAATAGGAAACAATTCAAAAAAATACTTGAATAAAAAATACTTGATAAAAAAAGGATTTGAATGAAAACATAGAGTTGAGGTTGTTGGAAACAAGGATCTAATAAAAAAATTGACTCCAATGAAAAAAAATAAAGTCGAGGTGGTTTGTTATATGAACAATGTTTTTAACAATATAATATTTTGATTGAATTGATAATTGATTAGCATAAACTAAATTGTGTAGGGAAAGTAGCATAGCAATGAACAATATTTTTCCTAAATTGTCTCCTCACTTACCTAGATATTCATAGGCACGCATTTATCATTTGCAAATCTATTGGGGTCAAATTTGACTTTTGATTTTTATTATGAACAATGCAATGATTGAATTAACATTAAAAGAAAGAAAATATTGTCTTGCATCAAGGAACCTTTAAGATAATTTTATTATTTTAAGCACAATAGAATTACTTAACCGAAGCAAATTAAATAATACATATTTCAAGGAGCCTTTTTGTATTTTCAGTTTGGTATTTTTGTTATACTCGTATTGAATTAAAGGTAACTTAGTCTTTTAATAAATATAAAAAATTTATATAAAAGGAAAAGTTGTCGAAGGATGGGAGTGTTGTGTCATTTGTTCTTCACATCCAATTTGGTCATCATTTTATATATAGCTATTTGTTTTTTATCTCCATTTGTTTTTTTTTTAATTTTATCTTTCATCATTAGGTTTTATTTTAATTTTGTATCAAGTCTTGTAAACCTCAAAAATTTGAAATTACACGAAATCCTAAAATAAGATAAAATTAATGGGAAATAAGTAAATGAAAAATAAAAAGGAATCTAAATGGGTAGTAAATGACGTATAGATGGTGAGCTCTCCCGTTCATAAGTATATGAATTTATAATAATAGAGAATTTTGCCTAAAGAAAACATAATAAAAAAATTAACAAATAAGTATAGTAAATTAGAAATAAAG
The DNA here is from genome assembly GCA_019202695.1 of Populus x sibirica. Lineage (NCBI taxonomy): Eukaryota > Viridiplantae > Streptophyta > Magnoliopsida > Malpighiales > Salicaceae > Populus > Populus x sibirica. The sequence continues at coordinate 694,164 of JAGMVL010000125.1, read as the reverse complement.
TTTTTGGAAAATAAGTTGAAGATATGGATAAACTAGGCGATTTCAATAATACATTATATCAAAAGTTTAGAGAATCACCCGAAAACAAATAAGAGTATTAGTAAGTAGTGAATTTATAATTAACTAAAAAAATTATCTTCCCTCCTTGTATATATCGCTAACAGTAAACTTATAGAAAAAAAAAGAGTTTCTTCTTGATTTTCTCTTAAATTTGTGAGAGGTTTTAGGGTTTTAGAATTGATTTATTGTAGAGAGAAACACTTAGATACTAAATTGAAGAAGATTAAAGGAGAGGGAAAATGAGTTTTATTGAGAGACAAAACAAACAAGAGAGGAAAAGATGAGAAGTGTGTGGAAATTTGATTGGAAGCAATTTGAAGCTCAAATAATTGAATGGTAAAGTGCTTGAAACCCATTTATACAAGTATGAGTAGGGTTTAAATGATTTTGAACAAATTCATGAATATTTCAGTTTGGGCTCTTTGTGAAATTATAGAAAATACAAATTTATTTGTAATTGAATTAATTGGGTTGGAACAGGTTGTAATAAATGCCAAATCATGGAAAGATTAAGAATAAATCATGACGGTAAAGAAAACTCAATGGCCGGCCAAAAGAGGAAGATTGGTTATGAGTTGTTTCATTTGAGTAAATATTGTGAATTGTATGCTATTAGTGTGTGTTATTATGTGAAAGATGAATTTAAATGAATTGAATTATGTTACCCAATAAGAGTTGAGATTTTAATTTATGGAGAATTAGTTTATTTAAAAAATAAAATTGTTTGGAAATTAGGTTAATTACTTTTAATTCTTGTAAATTAGTATATACTAATGGTGTAGATGTGAGTATGATGATTTGAAATGAATTAAAATAATATATTTAGAAAAAGTTGAATTTCTAATGTATTTTGATTTAGGATTTGATGATATATTGATTGTATGAATAATTTATGTTATGTTTTGGGTTGTATGTGTGTTGAGAGAAAAATAAAATTTAGGGTCTGTTATGGAAGAATTATAAGAAAAATAAATAATTGTTATGGAATATTATAAATGTGATTAACTATGTTTATTGAGAAATTTTTTTTTGAACAAGTGGTCGAACTATATATGTATATTAGAAATATAATTTAGTAAAGTTTATGTTATAACGTGTAAGAGAAATATAATTTAGTAAAGTTATGCATGAAAATTGTTTACAATGGAGAGTAGTTTTCTTTCAATTAATTCACCATCCAATCTTTTTTTTTAGTTTAGTCCCAAAAACAAATAAAAAACTTTTAAAATCCTCAAACATATACATGCATACACATACTTCATTCTTACAACCTTTACCAATTTGATCTTGCATTAATAACAATTTATAAACAAAGTAGAAACTAGCTAATTTTCTGCTAACTTAATTTAATTATTCAAGAATATTATTCTTTATTTAAATCATAATTGAGATTATAAAGTTTGTTTTTTAATGTCACTTGTTTGCTCAAAAAACTAAAATACAACATTACATTTTTACTGAAGGGAGGGAAGCCCTATTTTACAATTTAAACACCTGAACTACTTATTGTTGTAACTCGCCAAAATTGTCAAGTACGGTTCCCAACCTGACCTTCTTTCAAAGTTTTATCCATATCTAGAGTTTTAGAACTCCGAATTAAGCAAGGTTAGTTTTGTTGGAACGCTAACATCTCTGGCTATAATTTCTGTGAAGAAACCTATCTCAAATTTCATGCTCTAATCCCATTTAGAATTTAAGAGACAAAACTATCCAGTTTTCATCTACAAGTTCAATAAATAACCAATCATTTCTAGTTGGCTTCTTACAGCTCAAAACAACCATTGCCATGTTATATATCATATAACATCACTAAATATAACATTATAAAACCAATTAATCTATTTCATAATTCACACTAACAATAGCATAATTAAGATAAAATGTACATGTTCCATTATAAGCCTTTATTTATATAAACACATATCAATTTATTCAAAATCAACGTGCTCATTAAATTAACCAAACTTTCTTTTACCAAGCATACTGTGGTTGGCACCCTTTACCACCTATCATTTCAAATTATTCTTAGTTTTAGGCTATTTCAACTCTGCACTGGCTTAATTTCATCATTTCACAACAATTTCTCAATATTCTCAAAATCAACATAAAAACCCTAACATAAAATTCACGAATAAAGCATCCATTCTTGATCGAATTTAATTAGGCTTGCATATTCAACAAATATGTGGTTATAATTGTACTGCATATAATGAGATGTTACAATCTTGGTCATTAATTTTTTTATTTTTTTATCCTCTAATTGATTAATTTTTATTTTCAATCTCATCTCTTAATATTATATTTTAATTTATTTTTATGTTGGATTTGACCTCTATTCTTTTTTATTGTAGTTTATTTTATTTTGGATTTTTTTTATTGTGTTTCTTTTTCCTATTTCATCACTCTATATTTTTTTTAATTATTATACGAGTTTCGAAAATTAACACAGGTTGACTTTAGTCTTTTTAGGTCTTTATATATATATTATTTGATTTTTAAAAAAATTAGTCTTCTTGTTTTTTTTAATTACTTTTCTTTGCATGGGGTTATTCCAATTTTATGCCTATGATCGCAGGGTTGACAAGTTAATCTAGTTTGACTAATATTTTTTTTGTTATTTTTTTTAATTTCATATTTCAATACTTTTTTTATTGAGAATTTTGTTTCATTATTTTTATGAGTTTGCCTTCAACATGGTCAGTCCCGATCTTATGACCACAATCAAGAGTTTTGAAAGTTAACACAAGTTGATTTTATTTTTTTAGATCTTTTTTATTTATTTTTTCAATTTCATCATTCAAACACTTAATTTTGTTCAGAATTAGTTCAATGCTTTTGTTTTTTCACTTTTCTTTCTATATGGTTATTTGAATCTTGTGTCCATGGTAGCATGTTAGTGAAGTAACTCGAGTTGACTCAAATTTTTTTTTTAAAATTAATTAACTTTTTAGTTTCGTCATTTGCTTTCGGGTTGTTTTATAGTTGAACTTCACAATTTGATTTAGTTAGCTTTCGTCAATGATTTTTTATTTTATTTTTTATTGGAATAAATAATTCTTTGAATAAATAAATAATTTATTCTAAGAAATATAATTATTAAATATAATTAAGTACATAATCTGTATTGTAAGATTAAATATCTTAATCTTAGTTATTTTTTTATCAAATATTAATTTAGCTAATTAGATGTGTGTATAAATATTTTAATTTATGATTGATTTTTTTTCTTTCAAAAAAACACATTAGAAAAGCACGTGTAATTGTAATATATATTGTTTTAATTTTGTTCAATCTTGCTTTCTAAGAGTAAAGATAAAATTTTATGTCACGTAATTGTAAACCGAACCATATACAAAACGACCTCGCCCTCTACGTGCCGTCTCGTACTATCTCGTCTCCATAGTTCTACCCGTGTTATGTCCCCTCACCGGAGTTAATATTAAAAACCACCGCCATCTGACCCAATCAACAGACACCTTCACCACAACATCACCACCCATCTTCTCTCTCCACCGTCTCCCTCTCCTGCTTCAAGAGAGACAACACACGATCACCACCACGCACCTCCAGCAATCCGCTGCCATACCATCACCAGCTTCGACATCAACTCTTCCCACAGCCACGATCCAGTACCGGTAGCATCTCCAAACAGCTCTCAAGTCTCTTTGGGGTCAAACCAACCAGGTTTCACGAAGGCTGTTGAGTTGGTTAAGGCTATCAGAGTCGGTCTTAGGAGGTATCTCCTTTGCTTAAAATACACGAGTTCATATGTGTCTCTGTTTTGAATGTCCTTGATGTATTTAAATGCACGTTTAGGTTCCGTTTGATACATGATGGGAACTCTTATAGGACTTAGAAGGGACTGAAATGTTTGCAAAACTATTTTAATGTTTCCCATACATGGTGTGATTTTTCTATTAAATACATGGAACTGGTCCTCGTGGTAGTGGAGGATCGAATTGAGAGGTCGTGTTCTTTGTGCGATTCTGGGTGTTGAAAGTTTATATATATATATATATATATATATATATATATATTCTGTTAAGCATATGAAGTTGGGTTTCTGCTAAGGAGATAAGGGCTGGGACTTTGAGTGGAGGACATGCCTCTGATTTTATTTTATTTTTACAATGCAAAAGGTTTGAGTTTTAATTAGTCTGTGTTAGGCTTTGATAGTGCCTAGGTTGCTTAGCATGGAAACTATGATAGCTAGGGTTTGGGTTCTTGAAGTCTGCTTAGCATGCCAAAATGTGCTGATTTTTTTGTTTTGTTTGGAATAAATCTGCTTATATTGGTGTTTTTTTATGGAAATGGAGGGACATGAGGTTCTGGTTTTCTTCATAGTACCATGATCATTGCTTAAAATACATGAGTTCATGTGATGAATGTGGAGGCAATGTTGTTTTGAGCCTCTAGTGCCTGATATTTTGGTTAAAATTCGTAAAAAGTTGAGGTTTTTAATTGATTTTGAGCTATGCGTGGCTGTTATATGTTCTTTCTTGGGTAATTTTTTAATGTTTTAGTTTTAGGTTGATGGTTGATGATGACTACTCCAGTTTTTAATGTTTTCAACAGGCATGTCACCTAGTTCAAGCGCTGCTGCAGTCAGCGGGGCCACACTAGAGGACCACTTCTGGCAACCAACAGCCGAGGAATCATCATCATCAACTAATGAGGCATTTCCCTTCTCCTCTGGAAACCCTAGGATCGAAGAGACACGAGGCGTTATGCACCTTTTCTCCAACAATGGCATTTCAGATCTCCCTGTATACCATGCTATCAGTTTATGTTTGTTTGTGTGTTTGATTTTGATGATGTGATTAATGGTTTTCAATTTGGTTGATAATGGTATAGGTCGAAAGGAAACCTCTAGTGGCAGTAGTTGGAGTGCCAAACCACATGACTTATGCTGACTTCTGCCAGTTTTGTGCTTCTTTCATTCACCACATTCTGGAGATGCGAATTGTTAGGTAATATTAATGACTTCAATAATTATTGAAAAAAATAATTCTTCTATTGTGTCAAAGTACTGATTTGTTGCAATGAATGCTAGGTTAGATGGAATGGAGGATCGTTATAGTATTCTTATAAGATTTGATACTCAAGACTCCACTGATAAATTCTATCTTCATTTTAATGGTAGACAATTCAATTCTTTGGAGGTAAGCATCCTTTTCTTTAACAATTTCTATCCTGTTGCTCTCATTATTTATTTATTTCTTGAAATCAGTTATCTCATTGTATTATTACCGAGTCATTTTAATATTTCTACAGGAGGAAGTTTGCCGGGTGCTTTTCACTGTTGATGTCCAGTTCACTGGTTACAGTGGTTCACTTGAACACACAAAGCCATCTCCAACAAGCACAACTGAGCAGCCTTCTTGTCCAGTTTGTCTTGGTATGTTTGGTTATCATTGTAAAGCTATTCTTTGAGAATGCTTCATATTTTGGAATGAAATTTGAAAGAATTATAGAAATTAGATGGATGGTATAGGACATCATAAAGGCATTCTCGATAAGAGATAAGATTGCTAGAAAAGCAGATAAGCTTTATTAAAAGTATCATCTGTCCTTTTTTCTTGTTTATATACTTTGGAAGTGGTAATCTCTTTGCTTAGCGGACCATACATCTATTGAGTGCTGCATGGTCTTTGTTTAATCATGAATACATTTTAAAATTTACCCCATGACCTTTTTCTTAGAGTTCAGTGGCTAAAGGGATTTCTGATGAACATATTCTTCTCTATAAATTAATTCTGATGTTTACTGGGAGAGAATGAGAGAGGGTTGGTGTTAAGTTGTGATGGAGGCATTAATTAGGTTGTGAGAGGTCATGAAAAATTCTGTCCATGTTGCATGGTCCAAATATTTCTCAAGTATTTTTATTTTTCCCACTTGTGTTCTATTTTGATTCCAATTTCTGTAAAACACTGCTCCTAGTGGTGGTCCTATAAAGAATGTACTAGATCATAACTTGATGTAATCAAGCAGGTAAGGTACATACATAGAAAGCAAGTGGATAAGTCAAAGATAGACCTTCACATGGGTTCTTTCGCTTTAGAATTTACTCTTTATCTGCCTTCCAATTTACCTCCACTAAGATAATTAGACAACCTGAACTATTGTTTGCTATGCTACTATGAGTTGTACTAGTAATTTGAGATCCAATGGCTGGAAATGGCTTTCTTGTTCATTTTCATGTCTTTTCTTCTTTTCATTCTCCTCGATTCTATCTTGAAATTGCTAAGACATGAAGGTTTATGTTATATAAGCAACTGCATTTTCTAGCCTAGCTTTGGATGCTCAAGGAATTTGTGATTCCAAACTTATTATAAGTTCAATGAGACAATGGAGAATATTTTTGTGTTTGCAAAACTTGTTTGTTATTTTGGATATGCTATCCAAAATGAAACTAAAACATGATATTGTAATATTAACAAAAACTCTAAATCACATGGGAAAAACAATGTATACCTAGACACAAAAAAACTATTCATTGCCATATTGAAATTACTTTTTTGCCCTTAACCAACAAAATTGGATTCACTAACCTTTGGAGGTTAAATGGTCTTTTCACGGGGTCTATTTGTTATTCTTGAATTGTTAAGGGGCATCTCAATCTTTCCACAATTTTTTACACAATTAAATTATTTGATTACCCGTAAAAGCAAAAAAAGAAAAAACACTTAACTATGGTCTAGGGGTATTTTTGATATTTTACTTTTTTAAGCACAATATAATGACTTTATTGCCCTTAAATTCGAAATTCTAAAAGCAAGAATGCAGGGGCTTATTCGTAATTTCATAATGGTTTTTTTAGTAACAATTACTTGGTCCTAGGAGCAATGTCATATTTTGATAAATAAAATAAACAAAAAAACAAAAAAGCTGCGTATGCGTGTGTTGCACGTGTTAGTCGTTTCGTTGCCTTTAAGCGGCGGGTGCGGCTGTCTCCGTTGGTTGAAACCGTTTGTTTCACCACCGCATTAGATTCTTCTCGGGGTCCTTTTCCTCCTTAGGCGGTGCATGCATGGTGATTCCATCTAGTTTGACACCATTTTGATTTTTTTTTCTCTCTCCTCCACCTCAATCTATGCTGCCCCTCAAAGAATTCACAACAACCCTTCAATTTCTTTTCCATTCAGATATGGTCATTATTCTCTTAATTGCAATTTTTTATTTGAAAAAAATATTTCAAATTGGAAATTATTTTCAATTTCATTCTCCTTCAATTTTTTCATCTCTCAAATTTGATCTCCTTTCTTTTGATTGCTATTTTTTATTTATTTAAGATGATTTATAAAATTTATTTTATTTTTGCGATTCCATTGTACTTCATTTTTTTTTCTATCAAGTTTGTTCATCATTATTTTTATTGTTTTTTTTTCTACCTTGACAAGTTTTTTAGATTGGTTTTTTTTTTATATATATTCTATCTTTTAACATTAAATTGGTTGAGAATTAGGCTTCTTGATTGAGCCGGTCCGAGATTTCACAGTTACTTATTTTGGAAGAGCAACCTAGGTTAAGGAGATTCACCCGGTTTGCTTGGTTTTTCATGTTATTAAATTAAAGTTGCTTTTTTTTCTTATATTATTAAATTAACCAAATTTATCTTTTGAGAAATTCTAGCATCATCTTAACTTTTTTCTTCTTCCGTCCAAAAAAATTTGCCCCGACCAACAACGTTGTGCTGACCACCTATATAAGTTTACTCGAGTCATCTTTCTGGGTCCTTTTTTAAAATTTATTTTTTTCCCACTTTCAACCTTCAATATTTGGTTCATTATAACTGGGCTTCATAATTTGTTTTGACATGGGTTCCATAATTTTATCGCAATCTCATATCCCACATCACGGTTTTCACAAGTTAACCATGGTTGACATGGATTGATTTGATGTGCTTCGACTATTTTTTTAAAAAAACATGTCATCAAATGCGTCAACATTTATGTATTTTAAAAGTGTTTCGACCAACATGCATCACATTTTTGACTTCCTAATATCCTTGTTTTTTTTTTAAGTCTGAAAAAAAAAAATACCCAACCCGCAGCATAGTGCGGGTAGTGTCAACACTAAAATATGTTGTGGGTTATGGTACTAATTCTTCATGATGCAGAGAGGCTAGACCAAGACATGGGTGGAATTCTCACAACTATATGTAATCATTCTTTCCACTGCTCTTGCATTTCAAAATGGACTGATTCTTCTTGTCCGGTGAGTAATTCTGATTTTTCTTGCGCTTTATTTATGTGCTGCTTGTGCACGTGCAAGTTATGAGGCCCAGTTTGAAAGTAAAGTGATGTGAGAATATTTTAACATTTAGTATTCAAATCGTTTCAATTCTGTGACTTGAGATGCAACTAACTTGTTCTCATTTGATGAAGTATTCTTGGGTCCTTTTAGTGGACCTCAAAAGGACTTGAAAATCACCCACTCTCTATTGGATACAGTTTGTCAAGATATCCCCTTGATTGTTGATCGATTAATGCCAAAAGCAAATTATTAGATACGTAAAAACTTATGTAAGGTCATTTGGTGCTCCTCTATCTGTGAATGCACTAACTATGGTGATCCCTAAGCTAAAAGTTTCAAATGCTGATTTTTCTTACACTTTATTTATGTGCTGCTTGTGCTTGTGTAAGGTCCGTGGCCAGTTTGAAAGTAGAATGATTAGGAAATATTTTAAACCTTTGGTGGGTTCAAATCCTTTTATTCCTATGACTTGAGAGTAACTAACCTGTTCCTATTTGGTAAAGTATTTTGGGTTTTTTTAGTGTACCTCAAGAGTACTTGAAAATCAACCACTTTCTTTTGGATACTTTGTGTCAAGATATCTCATGGATTGTATTTCAACAATTAACGCCTGAAAGCACATTTAAGTTTGACATGTAATGACTTATGTAAGGTCTTTTGCTGTTCCTCTATCATTGCATGCACTGACTATACTTGATGCCTAGGCTAGAAGTTCTTCCAAATCCTACCTAGTTTCTATATTGTTTATTGTTCAAATCCTTTTATTCCTATGACTTGAGAGTAACTAACCTGTTCCTATTTGGTAAAGTATTTTGGGTTTTTTTAGTGTACCTCAAGAGTACTTGAAAATCAACCACTTTCTTTTGGATACTTTGTGTCAAGATATCTCATGGATTGTATTTCAACAATTAACGCCTGAAAGCACATTTAAGTTTGACATGTAATGACTTATGTAAGGTCTTTTGCTGTTCCTCTATCATTGCATGCACTGACTATACTTTGATGCCTAGGCTAGAAGTTCTTCCAAATCCTACCTAGTTTCTATATTGTTTATGTAATGTAATTTGTCAGAGTAAATGCTGTTTTCCTGATATGTCTTTTTTATGTGTTGTAGCATGTCATAGTATCCAAATTCTTAGAGATGAATTACAGATGAGTCTTATAACATCGTTTTATTATTCAATCATCATTTTATGGTTTAATCAGTAACATAGGTTTTGATTTCATGCTCTGAAACCCTTGTATATGCTGTTTGTATATTGTAAATTGTAAATCATTAGATTACATGTTGTCTTACTGGCATTTGTTGTTTGTATGAGTTGTCACCTGCCATACTTTTGTAGTTTAATATAGAAGAATTCGCAAACCTGCAACATAGTACCAATGATTCAAGTGCCCTAAAACTTTTATTTCCTTTTTTTTTTGTTGTCACTGAAGAGGCAAGCTGGTACTGGATATAATCCAAAATTTTAAAACATCATGCTATGTTTGATCTGGAAACAAATATTTCAATTCCTTTGGCACTGTATTTGGTGGCAGTTGCGAAAGTTACCAGTCGTTCATTTTTTACACGCAAATTCATGGATTGGAAAAATATGAGAAATAAAGGGTTGTAAAAGTTAGGGCTAAATTTTGATAATTATGAAAAATAATCATGTGATGATTTCTGAGCTCATCATAGTCTAGCTGAAACTTCATTTGGTCACTCACCACCTACTGAATCAAGAAGTTCAACTGATGCTAAGAGCCTTGCCTGGCATCTTTGTTGTTGTTCTTAGGCAATGCTATGGTTGAAGCAGTAGTTTTGGCCACTAATGTCTAAAATCACTTATTGACAGAAATGCATCATTTGCTGAGACTTTGGCAAATTTTGGATTCTAGAAGCTTAAAGTCCTAATTACAATGGCTATCTGCTTGGCTTGTACAATTTTCCACAAGTCTTATTGGTTCCTCCAAAATTCTAATCCACGACTTTTTGTTTCTATGTCCCTTGTTGATTTGATTTTCTATAATCTTCCTTTTCTTCTTATTCATCTAATATAAGTTTTATTTCTAAGAATTTGGTATTTTTAATTAATTATATGATAGCCGATTTTAGTAAATAATATGACATAGTGGATTCTATAGAAAATGCATAAGCAGATTTGTTTTCCCCATTCCGTATAGCTTTTCTACTACCATTTGCTTATGCTAACTTTAGATTGGGGGGTTAAGCTTGCTTAGCCAGTAGACTTGTGTGGCTGCAGTTCTTTATTGTTAGGATTTGCTTCTGCATTCATTATTGTTGCTGTGGTTTTTATAAAGTTTCCAAATGAAATTATAAGGAAAAAATACTTGGAAGTTTGCTAACCAGCTATTTACATGTCACTTTCAGGTTTGCCGATATTGCCAGCAACAACCTGAGAAATCAATTTGTTTTGTATGTCAAACTTCTGAGAATCTATGGATTTGTGTTTTATGTGGTTTTGTTGGCTGTGGCAGGTAACGATTTCAGTTTCCTCTTATGTCTGGAGTGATTTATGTTTTTTTATTCTTTTCACTGTGTCCTTCAGTCTGTCATTCTTTGAACAAGAAAAACTGGTGCAGGTATAAAGGAGGACATGCTATACGACATTGGAAAGAAACACAACACTGTTATTCACTTGAATTGGACACACAGCGTGTTTGGGATTATGTTGGTGACAATTATGTTCACCGACTGATTCAATCAAAAACTGATGGGAAGTTAGTTGAGTTGAATTCCCACTGTGTGCATGCTTATGATGGTTGTGGAGGTTGTGAGTGTGCAGACTCTGGAGTTAGCGAGGCTCTTTTGAAAAGCAAAGTTGAAGCAGTAATGTGTACCATGTTACTTAGAAAACATACTTGTAATTTTTCCCGCTTTTTTGTTCAAATAATCTTATTTAAATTTATTACAGATTGTCAATGAGTACAATGAACTCCTTGCCACCCAGCTTGAGAACCAAAAGCTTGTAAGTGCATTCTTCCGCTTTTCCATATTGAATGAACTATCTTTTTGAGCCTATACTGGAGATTCAACGGAATTTTCATTATGATGCGGCCATTTTGTCTACTTTGACCGTGCTTTTTGGTCTGTTACATATTATGCTTTACGCGGGGCTTTTTTCAGTACTCTGGAGTAATATATCTTCTTTTCATAGTATTTTGATACTTTGCTCGAAGAAGTCAAAGAAGAAACTGAAAGAGAAATTTCTGAAGCTGTTAAGAAGGCTATTGCTCAAAAACTGCAGAAGTTGCAGGCCAAGCTGGATAGATGTATAAAAGAGAAGAAGTTTCTTGATGATGTGAGTCAGTATCTGGTGTGCAATTGGGCTTATATAGGATTTTTCTGATCTCTTCAGTTAGGATGATTGGAAATGTAATTTTGTCTCTGTATCACTGTCAGAGATAAATTTCCAATACCAAGTACTAATGCTTTGTTTACTTCTTCTGTTTGTTAATTATCACCTTTTTTTTTCTCTCTTCTTGAAGCTCAATGAGAATCTAGTGAAAAATCAGGAGTTATGGAAAGCAAAGATATCGGAAATCGAAGAGAGGTATGTTTGGTTTATAAAAAAAGCCTTCATCCTGTGTCTGGACTTTGCTTTATTGCGTTGTATTCAACTAATGTTCTTTTACAAAACGTGTGATGTGAAAGTTAAAATTAGTTTTTAAGTCTCTGCTGTTGGGTTAACAATAGATGTTGTCCATGTTTTAAAAATTCTCTATACATTAGCTCCTATTTTACATTTTTCTATGTTGGCCATATTTGAAACAATGGCAGTGCTGAAATGCTAGGTGGATTGGTAAGGAAAGCTGTAAACTATCAACAGTTATGGCCTAGCTGTAGGTCACCTCAGTCCGTACTCGCTCCATTTCCTACTTTTTTTTTTTGCCGGCAATGTAAATATTGAAACATCTTGAATTCCTATATTCCAATCGAACTATAATTTGTTGGTATCGCCTTCAATTTCTTTTCAGGGAGAAAGTGGCTTTGAAAATAAAGGACGATAAAATTCAGGACTTGGAAGAACAGGTGATTATTTTTATTTTTGGACATCCCTCGTATCCTGTTCTTACCATAGACAAGGCAGACGGATCTGCAATCCCGATTAACATTTCTATATTTCCATGCACGTGCAGCTTAGGGACTTGATGATGTCCCTCGAAGCAGGGAAGAAAGTGGAGCAGCAGCTATCTATACCAAATGAATTGAAGGATGGAACTGTATTACCAATATCAGTAGAATCGTCTTCAGGGAAGGGTCCCAAGGGACGCAAAAAGGCTAATAACCCAAGAGAGAGCTAAGGATGGGGGAATTTGTAAGTATCAACTTGGCTTTTTAATGTTGCATGTCAATCCTCTGATTTTGCTAGTTTAGGGCTCCACACTGGATCAGGGCCTGGCCATTGTAGTGCAAGCCTTCATGTGCAGTCCTGCTGTCCTAATTTGCTATTCGCAGCATAATTACTTGTGGCAAAACTAGAATAAATGGGTTTGTATAGCCTGTGAATGTGGATTTGGAGGTCAAAATATGTGAAATAGTGTTATTAACAGCAATTTTATTTTTTAAGTCGTCTCTTTCTTCCTCATGAAAATGTTTTGTTTGATCCTACATCGATTATAAAAAAAAATACGACAGAGATAAAAGAGTTGTAGATGCAGTGTGTTACATTAATAATTTCAATGACTTTTTTATGTCAATTCTATGTTTCTGTTTTCTTTATTTTTTCTCCTCTTTACTCAAATAATTTTTTATGATTGAATTGTTTTGATGTAATATCAAAAATAAATTTTTAAAAAGTAAAAAAATTATTATTTTAATGAATTTCCAAATTAAAAAATAGTTTGAAAAATTAAATATATTTTTTTATTTTATTAAAAGAAAAAATGCCCCGGCACTACAGAAAAATCATCAATTATACAACCTTATCCTCAAATTTTATCAATTAAACACAATTCACAATTGGCAACCTTGAAAAATAAGAAAGGGAAGGTAATTTTTCAAAAAGAAATTTTGGTAGGGTTAACGGTAACATAAACTCTTCCATGAAAATTTTACACCTATTTCACACACACCACACAACACTACTCGTTGACCACAGCCCAGATTGACTATATCACAACATGCAATTAATCACATTATCACACAAGCATTTGGATTATCATCGCTGAAAGCTGTAGTGGTCTTCACCTCGAAAGAACCGGCACTTGCAATAGAAGAGGCCTGTGGGTCCACGAGCTGAAGCGGATTTCGGACGTACCCAGGTGGGGCTTTCTTATCATACACTCCAGGGGAGTATAGGAGAGGGACTACCTCAGCTGGCACATACGGCCAGAACTCAGCTTTCTTTCCTGTTCTATACCTCACACGGTGCAAGACCTCGTCCGGGTCCACGTATCCGGTCACCGTCAGTTTCTGTAGTTTGCGGTCCACTTCTACTTGGATCACTCCTTTCATCCCTGTCACGGAGTTTCTCACCTTTGTCTCACACCCTTCACAGTCCATTTTCACTTTAATCTCCACTGTCTGTACCAGCACAAGACATCACAAGATCTGAGTAGTAAATATGCCTCTAATGGCTCGCGTTTTCTGAGTCCCGTGCTATCATGGGGCCAGTGACAGAGTTCGGAGATGCGATCCAGACACCCCATGTGCAAGTGGTGAAATGGCTCCAACTTGCAACGTGTCTTAAAGTAAAAACATAGACGCTGCTAGAACAACGAGGAATGTGCCTGCTCTTTCTTTCTTCTTGTTTTTTCTTTAATAGCTGCCCAGCCTGCGCTGCTAAAAATTATTTGTTACGTGTTTCTGTTGTGGATAAATACGTGTAAGTTTGTATAGGTGTGGATGACACAAGTGATTCAAGTAAAAACAGGCACGTTAATGAAGCCTTAATAAAAAAAATATCCATAAAAAAAATATTAAAAAACAAAACACTAGCAAAATCAAGTAGTTTCGTCAAAACCCACGAGTAGTATCATGTCAATCTTAAATATAAAATATATTGTATTGAAAAGCAAAATTAAAAAGAAAAAAAAATTCATAAAAAAAATTCAAAACATAAAAAAACAAAAAATAATAATTTTCAACGAACTCAATAATGATGAATGAATTTTTAAAAATAACTGAAATGAACCCGGTCCAACCTTCAAAATTTATAACACGGATCATAAAGTTAAATCACAACATAAAATGTAATTTTAAAAAAATAACAATGTAAAATTCTAAACCAACCAAAATAATTAGGAATAAATATGAAAAAAACAAATTAAAAAATATAGATTTAAAAGAAAGAGAAACAAATTTAACACAAAAAAAATCAAATCATAGATGAAATTGAAAAATAATTTCAATTAAAAAAATAAAAATAACTAAAAATAACAATTAAAAAAATAAAAAATATATTTAATATAAAAATAAAATTTTAATGGTAAGAATCCAAGAAAAAATTAATTGAATAAAAGATTCTATCAGCCGAAAGCGAAAGGAAGCTTAGGATTGCGAAATATGCATACCATGAATAAAACTTTTATAATGAAGCTTGGATGTGGGTGCTCAATGACCTGGATAATTTTATGGAATTCGATTTTAAGAAGTAAGGATGTTAGGTCAGGTGGAGGTATTTCCCAAGTGCAGGCCAAAAGAACAGACTCGCCTTTATAGAAAGCAATTTGTAAGGTGTGGCCTTAGGTTACTCAGGGTGTTTCTTGGGCAGTCAGGAATGGTAGAAAGGCGAGGTTCTGGTCAGATGTGTGGCTTGAAGGATATGGTCCTTTAGCTGACCATGCATGCAGTTCAGCCCATTCCAGAGGAGATTCACAAATTAAAAGTGGCAGACATGGTTACTCCCATTCAACAATGGAGATGGGATATTTTTGCGCATCTTTTACCTATGCAATTAATGATGGTACTGTTGGCTAGTTATCCACCAGTACCAAACATGGAGATTGATGATGATAAAGTGTTCTGGCAATATTCTAGCAGTGGCGTATTCATGGTATTCACGGTTAAATCAGCATACAAGCTGGTTCAAAATTGCATATTGAACCAGCATCATCAATTGGGACCATTATGGAGGTTAGTTTGGGATTGGAAAGGCCTTGAGAGGATAAGAATGTTCATTTGTTTACTCGTTCACAATAGATTGCTTACGAATGGACATAGAGTACTGGGACGACTTGTATATGACTATCAATCCTCATTGCCATGCGAGTCCATCTATTGTTGAATCAGCCTTGCATGTGCTGAGGGATTGTAGACTAGCCCACACGACTTGGTAAAAGCTAGGTTGTATGCGCGACAAGCAAGCCATCTTTGTTGATGGTCTGATTTCGTGGTTATTGCATAATTTGAAGAGTACTGAAGTTACCAGTGAGGGATGGCATTGGGCAGTAGTCTCTGGAGGGACTCTTTGGTTTGATGTAGAAGTCTAGAAACAATAGGGTTTTTGGCGTGGCTGCATCTGACGAAGCTAGCCCAATAAGGGCGATAAGAAAACCGGCTCAAGGAATTGAGGAAAACGAGGCTGCTGGATGGAACCAGGAGCTTGCATGGTGTCTTGGGTTTCGTAAGATTATTTTGGAATCAGACTCTTTATTGGTTGTGTCTCCTATTGGTAAGAAAGTTGATAAGATGGACGCTATTTATGCTATGATTACTAGAGCTCGTCTCCTAGTACTGAGTAGAACCTGAGAGGTTCATATTCAGCATATCTACAGGGAAGCAAATGCCGCGGCAGCTTTTTAACAAGAATTGACAAGAAGAACTATCAGCTTTTTAATGCGGTACTGTGATGGAATATGCAGAGGCGGTGGGGATTGTCTATAAACTTGGAAAACTCGTCATCTTTCAAAGAATCTGATAACTTACTATTTGCTCCCTTTCGGTTTTATGTTTTCGTTTCCCGCATTGGACAAATTAAGACTTCTTCCTCATTCTGTCATTAGCTAGCAAGCTCATCCGCTGGTGCCATTATTATGGCATAAAACCTGTGCTATGAGCCTGTGAGCTTGATGGTTTAATTCAGCTAAAACAGCCAGAGACTTGCAGATTCCCATTTGCAAGTAGATTTTGTTCCTGTTCATGAAAGCATGATGAAGTCACTTTCATGTTATCTCTTACACAAGTTACGCATGACACTGTAAACAAATCTGCTTCCTTGACCAAAACACAAGACAGCGCATCATTTCTATTAGGACATTACACACATGGGTTAAGAGGATATCTGGTGCCGCTTATAACGGGACAGTCTTTGCTTCTTCTTGTTTTTTCTTTTTTTAAAAAAAAAAAAATCACTACTCTAATCTATATTTATGAAACTCGTACTTACCTGTTGTGTTGACTCAAGGCATTCATCGGATTTTAAATCACAAAAACTCATGTTTATAACTAGCACGGTCAAACTCGAGTAATTTATCGGGTTAACCTAAACTTGGAAGACCCAATGTAGAATTTTTATATAATTTTTTATTTTTTTAATAAATTTAAAAATATATAATTAATCTATAAATACTTAACTTTACATATTTTTTTTATAATTTATATTTATATGAAATTTTTTATTAATTTTTTAATGTGAAATAATTATATATAACTTACGTCTATATATAAAATATTATTTTATAGCGTATATTCACATTGATAACTTATTAGTTATTTTTTTATATAATTTATATTTATATGCGTTGTTTCTATAAATCCTTTAAAAAATAATATTTACCTGATGACGGTCACTTCTCCCAAAGACTTTTTTATTATAATTGCAATTTATATAGAATTCTATATTTTGAATATTTGTCTTGAAATAATATTTAAATTACACACTCAGTTTCCTCCTCCTCCCAAAGTAGTTGTTTTTCAAGAAAAACAGTCAACACCACCACTTCAAGAGACCACTAGTCGCCGCCATGGCCGACCACCACCACCATCACCATCAGCACCGTCCTAACCGCCTATCCGTCCCTCCACGAACCGCCACCACTACCTTCACCTCCATCTCCTCAGCCACCCCCACCAAATCCAGACCCTACCCATACACCTCGACGACCCCAATCCCAACACCATCAAAACACCGACTCTCCTCCCTTCCTTCCAAATCCTCTTCAAATTTCTCCTTTTACTTCCTCTTCCTCCTCTTCTCTCTCCGCTCCCTCTACTCTCTCCTCCCTTTCCTTCAATCCTCTCCTTCCTCCTTCAATATCTTCCCTTTCGCTTTCCTTGTCTGTCTCCTCTCCTTTCTTTTATCCCTCTCTTTCTCTTTTTTCTTCTCCCCTTCCTCCTCCTCTAAAACCCCTTTACACTTCAGAACAAACCCTAACCAACCCATCTTTTCTCTCTCCTCAATCTCCCAATCACAACACAGGCTCTTGTTTTCCAAATCTCTCCTCCTTACTGTTGTTTTCCTCATCAGATTCCAAGCGCTTCGATATTGTGGGACTGCTGCCATGATTCTCGCTGAATTATCCGGTAGTGTTGCGGCCGCTCGTGTTGTTACTGATCGGAGGAGAAAGAATGATAATTTTGGTGTAAGCACCCATAAATTACCTGGGTTTATTTCCCTTTTTGTCGGCTTGTTTTTGCTCTCAATAAGTTGGGATCGGATTGATTGTTTCCCATTTTCCATTGGTTTCATTGATAAATATGGGATTTCGGTTTTTCCTAGAGAGAATTGTTTTAGGATTTGGCCAATGGTGTTGCCTTTTGTGTCTGGTTTCTTGGGGTTTTATGAGCGTGTTTATATGAATTGGGGGACGATTAGAGCATTAGACCAAAAACGGGTTCGACTGATTTCTTTGTTTTATACCACAATTATACTGTTTATTCCTGCTGCTGTAAGCTTTATAGTGTTTGAAAGTGGTAATGGCGATGGAAAAGGTGTTTCTATTGCGAGTTTAGGTTGGCCTCTGGCGAATACTGTTGTTTTTGGGGTTCTTTTGAGTGAGAATTGCAGTGATGATGGGAAGTTAGTGGGTTCTAAAGATTTCCGGAGAGAGTTTTTTGTTACATTTGTTTGCACGGTTGTTTTGGAGCTGTTCTATTTCCCTGAGCTTTCTCTTTGGGGGCTTTTGATATGTGGTTTCTTGCTGTATTTTGGTGTTAAAAATTTGGACTCTATTCATTCACATTATCCTGAATTAGGAATGGATACACCTCCGAAGGTATTTAGTGGTTTTATTATGAAGCCTATCCGCCACATTCTGAGCGAGAGAAAGTCCCGTAAGATTGCACTTTTCCTTTTGATTAATACTGGTTATATGGTTGTCGAATTTGTTGCTGGGTTCATGAGTAATAGTCTTGGATTGATATCAGATGCTTGTCATATGTTGTTTGATTGTGCTGCTTTGACAATTGGTCTATACGCTTCTTATATCTCCCGGTTGCCTGCAAATAATCAGTTTAATTATGGTCGGGGAAGGTTTGAGGTTCTGTCAGGATATGTTAATGCTGTTCTTCTAGTTCTTGTTGGAGCACTAATTGTATTGGAGTCATTTGAGAGGATTCTGGACCCTCAGGAGATATCAACTAATAGTCTTTTAACTGTTTCGATTGGAGGACTTGTTGTGAATTTGGTTGGTTTGGTGTTCTTTCATGAAGAGCATCATCATGCTCATGGTGGCTCTGGATCATGCTCCCACTCTGACTCTCATGCTGACTCACATGCTGACTCTCATTGTCACCACCATCACCACGATTCACATGACCAAGAAAAGCATGATGAACATGCCTCTGTTTCCCATGAATGCCATGAGAAGTCTTTGGCTAGCCATGATGAACATCATGAACACCATCTTTGCGATCACCAGAGCATTATAGACAGCTGTAAAATCGGGAGTTCCAACAGCCATGATCCCCACGATAATGCTCATGACCATGACCATGACCATGACCATGACCATGACCACTCCTCCCATGCTCACCATCAACATGAGCACTGTGATCATTCACCTGATCACAGATGCCATGACCATCATCATCATGCCAATCCTCAAGAACTTCAATATTTGGATTCTAAAAGTGATTCTTCTTTGGGAAAGAGTGGTTCCCAACAAAGGACACCAGTATCTAGACAAGAGGAACCGAAAAAACACCACCATCACCACATTGACCACAACATGGAGGGAATCTTTTTGCATGTTCTGGCAGATACGATGGGAAGTGTTGGTGTTGTTTTGTCTACTCTCCTAATTAAGTACAAAGGATGGCTTGTTGCTGATCCTGCCTGCTCAATATTCATTTCCGTTTTAATCGTATCTTCAGTCATTCCGTTGCTCAGAAACTCTGCTGAGATTTTGCTTCAAAGAATTCCGAGGACTCATGAGCAGGATCTGAAAGAAGCCATAAATGATACCATGAAGATAAAGGGGTTACGTGGCATTCAGAACTTGCACTTTTGGAGCTTTACTAACACAGATATTGTTGGTACTCTGCATCTTCATGTCTCAGACAAAATTGACACAGAATCTGTGAAGGCACAGGTTTTAAACACTTTTCAGGATGTCGGAATCAAGGATTTGACAGTGCAGGTGGAACGTGGCAAGTAATTACATTGTCAGCTGTCCCCGAGCGCTCATCTTTTTGAAGTATTTAAGAAACGCGTGATTATCTGGCAGTTCATGAATTCCAGATGAGATCTTTTGGGCAGTTCATGTAGTGCCAGCAGCAGGATGAGCTAGTGTTTATTGCCTTTAAGACCAGCATGTCTTCCAATTGTGAAGGATACTGAATTTTGTTGAATTGGTTAGCACACATGTATTCTAATGAGCCTGTGAATTATATGGTTACGTTTTAGCTAAAATAACTGCAGTGATAATGTTTGAGAACTAACCAGGAGAGGGGCATAAGCGTGCTTGTAGTTGCAAGGAGTCCCTGTTCTTTCAAGAAATTGTTATCGGTCATGAAAGCTAGCTGAAGTTAATTTGGGTGACCCTTTCCTTCCATCTTATACAGTGATGTTATTATTTTACAATACATTAGGTTGCTATAAATCTAACGAGTGCAGTGTATGTAAATCATGCTCAAAGAATCTATATAAACACCTGTTGCTGGTTCAAGAGTCTGCAACTACTTTCATTATCAGTTTATCACTTTCTATCTTTAATTTCTCGACGACAACCTATATTATCAGTTTATGTGTACTTGTTCATGAAGATGAACTTTTTCTCAGATAAGTTTTATCCTTTAATTCTTTTAAATACCCATTTATATCAAATGAGTTTTATTAACCAAGGTCTATTTCTGGTTGAAATACATGAAATTCATTTTAGATTTGATAGTCTCAGGTTTCCACGTGGTTGGTAAGCTTAGCAGGTTTATTAAGCATGAGCATCTCATTATTTTCATCTTCCAAGAAAAGTTTATATCTCATTATTACATGATTATATTATCAAATCTATGAATTTATTGTGTTTTTTAAGCTCTAGGTTGAATATCCAATGTTATAAATGTTATAGCTTTGAACTCAAGTTTTATTTATGGTTTTTGAATTTCTTAAAGTTCTGTTTTTATTCTATTATTTTTTTTAAGAATAAATTCTCTCTCTAGCAAGTTAACATATTTTAAAATAAATACTCGTTTCGATAGGATGATAGAAATAATATCCAAGAGTTACTTTTGTATATCTTATAAGCTTACATTTATCTCATTTTGCTCATGCATTTTCAGCTATAATATACTTTATATAAGTATTACATTCTCAAATCTTAAGGATAATAATTTTAATCTTCATAAGTGTACAAGGTATAACTCTATAAAAAATCTGCATTATTGATTATGATTTTTCCTTTCAAAAACTCCATTATATTATATTACGACATTTCATAAAAATACCTATTATCATGTTCTCTTTGGATATTATTGAAATTTTTAGCTTAAATATCCACCACCTAAATATTACTGATATTCATTCCAATTTGTTTTCAACTTTAATTTAAAATTATTTGAATATTTTTATAGAAGAAATCCAAATATCATTGCAAACATATATAGGAATATATACAAGTATCCAGTTTCAAATATATTATTCCAAAACCACAACCTAAATCTTTGGACTAGTGCAAATCTGAAGTCCCATATTACCTGTCACCTAATTTGCCCCAGAAACCTACAAAATTGCATACCCCTCTTTCAAACTATAACTACCTAGCTATAGGATGGAAACAAACTATACAAATGGAACACAAGGCAATGGGAAAGAAACGACAATGAGATCAACGAAGTTTATTCTGAGCAACAGCCTGGCATAACTCCTCCTCATAGAATAGAACCCTGTTAGAAGCCACAGATTTGCAAAGGGGCTTTGGCAGGGCGGACGGCACCATGCATCTTGAAGACAATGTTGAATCTTGGAAAAGAACCGCAGCAATACTCTTCATCTCAGTTATTTTGATGCGAGAAGGTGGCCGGGGACCGTGCCTTGGAGCTTTTGGGGTATGTGGAGTTGACATGAAAATGCCCTTACCACTCCCCTTGCTGCAATGTGCAATGGTCATTCAAACATCGCAAGTACAAAACTGGATGAATTAGCAACTTCAAAAATAATTATAAGAGGAAAAAAAAAAACCTTGTGCTTTTGGATGCCTACCTCATAAAAGGCCAGTGTTCAGTAGGCCGTGGGGTCATTGTCAGTAACATCTCCTGTCGAGAGCGATCTGGTGTTGTGTAATTGAAATGAAATTGCCTTGCAAGCAAAACCTGCTCTCAACAAGCATTAACAGGTTCACTCTTCAATCCAACTCTAACATCAGTGGATTAAACACAGAGAGAGAGAGAGAGAGAGAGAGACTTACAGCTTTTCTAACTCTCTGAGAAACATGGAAAACAGCCCTCAGTTGGTCATGGTGCAGGTGACAGAGTATTTTAACCTCAAAAGAAACAAACAAACAGGAATCAATATACAAATAATGAGGCGTAAGAAAACATTTGAGAGGAATTAAGGGCAAAGCTGTGTGTTCAGTGGCAGGTATCAAACAAAATAAAGTGATCCATTCTTTCTTGATTTAAGAAGGATTTCACAATTCCTATGCAAAGAACATCCTTCCTGTCATCAACATAATTTAAGCATGTCTCAGTCATTGGGTTTTGGCAGAATTCGTTAGTGGATAGGCCAAGGTATCAAAGAGACACAGAGAAACAGAAAAGCTCTCTTGAACTGAGCAACAATTGAGTTACATATATACAAGAAACAGATAAAAGACGAACCATGATAAATGACAGGTGGCTGCATAACATTTACAACACTTTGGGAAAATTGATAGTATATCCACTTTCACCCTCATTGAATTTCAATCTATAGCACTGCAATTTAAGATGCCTACCATCCTATTGGCTGATCATTTGAGCATCAAGAGTTAAATTTTTCTTTTTATAAATCAAGAAAATAGAACTTCCATAAACTCGCCTCTCCATTACAGTTTCAGTGACAAAATAACAACCAAGCACATAACAAAATAGAAATTATTCTCTCCAAAGCATCTCTAAACAACTTTATAAGATGCCAAGATGGCGCTTCACATATACATGCAGATGCTTTCAACTTACAAATGTATTAGCATTAGCATCTATAAAAAAAACATCTCGCAAATAAAGAAATGTGATGTGAAATTTGATAAGGTTTTATCTTTTTTTGGAATCTATAAGATCATACCTCCATAGCACATCCAGCTCTCTAAATCAAATATTGAAATTCCTTCATGTTCCTAAATATTTCCAGGATTTCCAACCTACTTTAATTTAATTTAACTTTCTAAAGGGAAACATGCAGGGTAACATATTCATATCTGTACTATTCTAGATCTTGATTTTCATAGTGTAATTACAGAAGCATATCCAAGGATTAACAAGTCCACAAAAGCTAAACAAATAGAAATTCCTCCATATACCATGCTCAGGAATGAGTATTACCAGCAACTCCATGGGAAGAGACTCAAGTCTAGACTCGGTATCACAATCTTCAATCCGAGGGGTCTTTGGTGTCCTCGCTAAATGATTTTGTTTGAGCAAATCCACGGGTGATAGCATCAAGGGGCTTTTATCAATAGTTGGATGATGCTGTTTACACAAACCCACAGGTGATAGTAACAAAGGGCTTTTATCCATAGCCCTGTCTTCGACCACCAGCTCATCATCATCCCCCACCTTTTTATTGCCAAACACAGCAACCCTCTTTTTTCCAAGATCGGTACATGACTTCGCTGCTGATGCCTTGCTATACTGAAGCTGAGCAAGCGCACCTGGCTTCAAATACCTACTGCTTGAGCTCCGTAACCGCCTTTTTTGCTTTGGGGTCTTCAAATTTCCATCCTTAGGAGACACTTTACCCATAATAAACCCTCTTTCCCCTTCTCAAATCTGTTTCCAATTGTTCCAATTTATTCCCTTTAATGTTAACATCCAATAATGAAATAAAAATAAATTAGAAATCCATCATTAATCAATGTCTGCAAAGACAATTTGAATTAATCACTTTAATAAGCCCGCAAGATGAGACTAAATACCAAAAGAAACAATTACAAAATGAACATAGAAACTGAACTCATATAGATTAAAGATTCTCTCAACTATCCCCAATTAATTAACCAAACCTGTCAATAAAGCACCAGAAATACATATTCAACACAGACAAAAGCCCAAGAAATGAACAATAAAACCATATATAAATTGCTAAAAATCACATTAATCATGGCAGAATAAAGAAAAAACTTAAACAGCAATATTAACTTAAAACCCTAATTTGCTGCAGTCCGTAATAAACAAAACATAAAAGCCAAAAATGATCAAATATAAATCTAAAAAGAAAATATCAATCAATAAATCAAGAGAAAAGAAGAAGAAGAAGAAAGAAATGCTAAATAACCTGAAACTCAGAAGAGGTCACAATCCATGGAAATAGAGTGACCAAAGCAGAAATGAGAGAATTTGTGAGTGGGAGAGGGAGAGGGAGAGAGAGAGAGGGAAAGTTGAGTGAGAGGGAAAACAATTGGGGCCGCTAGGGTTTGCTTGGTTCTTTATTTGAATTTTATTTTTGATTGCCCGCCAAAATTTTCAAGTGGGAGATGTTAAAGCAACTCGAGTTTCATGAAAAGACTGGTGGTTAAGTGTTAACGTGGCAAGTTATAGTGTTGGGGTGATGGAATGTGAGTGTCTTGTCTCTTTGATTTTAGCAGTGTCCTCAAGCGATAATTACGATCTCTTGGATACTCTGATTAGTTGTTCTGTTTTAAGTTTTAAAAATGGATTTGATGATTAATTTAATATATTAATCTTGACAATTTTGAGAAAGCGGGGCCCACGTCATTTAAGAGATTAAATGCTGTAAAGGACAATTTAAGCCATCCATGTATCCATTAAATCTGCGTGACTGGCGCTCTTCTGACTTGAATGCAGAGGGCGTTGAAGTACTTTGATGATGAAATCTTTTTGAATAAATTAGACGGTGATCTAAAATAATATAGAGTGGGTCAATGCCTCAAAGGCCTATTGATTCTCCAATCTATGGCCCATCAGGCCCAAGTCAGTTTCAACAATCTCTTGGATACCCTAAAACTCTTTTTATATGATGGGCTTGCTCGTAAGCCTAGACATTGATCATTTTGATTACCACCATGAAAAAAAATTGCTATTTGCCCATTTAATTAACAATAAGTATATAATTTAGTATTACTCTTCTTTGAAAACACAAGTGAGGAAATAGATTTTCTATGGGGTGGAATATTTTGAGTATAATTTAAACCATCTATGATAAAAGAAAAAATATAAAATGGTAATTTCAAATATAGTAGAATGTGGTAATTTTTTGTTTTTTTGGGAAAAAATATACATAAAAATAAGTTGACCGCGTGGAATAACGTTTGTCATACATGTGTATATCAAAAAGTGACAAGGCGATGATATTTCCAAATTATAATGAAATTATTTAGGCCATGTTTGTTTTCCGGAAAGTGGTTTCCGGGAAACCACTTTCCAAACTATCCTATGTTTGTCTGCCATTAGGAAAGTTGGTCAGCGAAAAACACTTTTCAGTCAAAGGAAAATTTGGCTTGGTTTTCAAAAAAAGTGTTTTCCTGGAAAATTTGGGCGGAAAACACTTTCCGGAAGTTGTGAAAAATTTTGAAATGTCATATTATTTCCTGATTATATCAAATTTGGTCCTCAAACTTTTGATTGCTATATATATTTTGTTTTGAATATTTATTTTTTAATTTCATCTCTTAAAATTTAATTTTTATATTAACTTTGGTCCTCATTTTTATAATTGTTATTTGTTTTTTCCTTATCATTTTTTTATTGAATTTTTTTATGTATCAAATTTGGTCCTCATTCTTTTGATTGTTACTTATTTTATTTGAAATAATTTATGAAATGTTAATTATTATTATTATAATTTCTTCATCTTTCATTTTTAGTTTATTTTTTAGATTTGATTTCTATTATTTTGATTATTATTTATTTTATTTGAAATAATTTATGAAATGTTAATTATTATTATTTTAATTTCTTCATCTTTCATTTTTATTTTATTTTTTAGATTTGATTTCTATTATTTTGATTATTATTTATTTTATTTGAGATAATTTATGAAATTATATTTTTTTTCAATTTTATCCTCATTCAACTTTTTAATTTGTAAGATTTGTTCATTATTATTTTAATAAACTTGAGAAAATAAAACATCAATAAGTTATTTTTCAGCTCATTTTCCATTACATAACCAAATACTGGAAAGTGTTTTCCAACTTATTTTCCATTACACTACCACATATCGGAAAATAATTCACTTTTCTAGAATTCACTTTTCTAGAATTCACTTTTAAAAAAAATTACTTTTCAACAAACAAAAGGTAATTTAGTGTTTAGATAGTGGTTATTTAAAAAAAAAAAATTGAAGTAAAGAAAAGAATAATTTAAAAAAAAACGACGACGGCAAGTTGAGCTGATTTCTCAATAAAATGCACTACAGGGCCACGCGAGTAGACATGGTAGTCAGGGGCACGAGTGGGTGTAAAATGGACCTCACCTTTTCCCTCTAGATGGAGGCTTTATTTTGTGATATTGATTGATCAGCCTCTCCATTCCACAGACACTGATGTGTAAAGGAAACAAGACAAGTAGAATTGAAGTATTTCGTTTTCATAATTAATTAGTTCTTCTAAGAATTGGATTCCTTAATTGGGTCTTCAACGTATAACAAACAAAATGGTGCTCTTTTTAAGATAATTTGTCTTGTTAACAATTCATGATGATTTTGTTTTTTGCTTTTTAAAAATTTTAATTATTTTTTTATTAATTTCATATCGTTGTTCTCTGGTGTTAAAAATAAATTTTAAAAAATAAAAATATATTATTTTAATATATTTTTAAATAAAAAATACTTTAAAAGCAATCATTACTATGATCTAGGCATTATTTCGGTCTTGTTAAAAAATTTAAATTTTTTTTATTTTTTTTGTTTTAAAATTAATATTTTTTTGGATATTTTCAAATCATTTTAATGTGTTAATATAAAAAATTATTTTTAAAAAATAAAAAAATATTTTTTAATATTTTTTTAAATAAAAAATATTTTAAAAAATAACCACAACTACACTATCATGTATTATTTTTATGGAAAAAAAATCCCTGAAATACCTCATTGAGGATTGTCAAATACGAGTACCGGGCCTTTTTCCCGGCCATTGAATGCGTGGTCCCCGGCAAGGAAAGCTAAAGCTTAACTGCCCGGTGGGGTGGTAGCTTGGAGGCCGGGATTTGCTAGTCAAAGGAACTTGTCAACTCTGTTATGATTAAATGCAACGTTAAGCCAAAACTATCTTCAATTTTAAACAACAGCAACAAGCAATGGTACCAAACAAAATCCCCTCTCCCTCCCCAGCATCATGACAATGACAACTAATAATATCTCATTCTGTAGTCTTTAGCTTGTGTATTGACACAAGTATAAAACAGTACACTCAATGCCGTCGACAACGATAAATGTAACTTGCATTTCCAATCCGTGAAAATTATGCAAGACCTTCGGGTTCTTACCATCAATCGGATAACCGGTTGACAATGACACACTACCAAAAAATTATTAAATATAAATAAAAAGGATTATTGAAAAAATATTTATGTTGGTTTGTACAAGGAGAATTCTATGTTTTTTATGAGATCATGATAAAAATGATAGTTAGATCAACTTCTAGTTCCAGTAACATGCAAGGAGATGTAAATAATAATCGTAATCGTTATAAGAGTATGATTATGGATGCAATGAGAATGAATCAAGGTTCTGCAGGTAAATATTCAATTGTAGATAAAGAACTAAATACAGATGTAACTAGGTTTTTGAAACTTTTGAAAGATTATGACGAACCATATGGGATGGGTGCATAAATCACAAGAATTATCAGTCGTTACACATGTGTTCACCATCAAGTTAGATCATAGGCCGAGTGAGGCCAATTACATTGGAATTGTTGAATGAGCGATAAGCATTTTACCTAAAAGAATTAAGTTGAAAGATAACTTTTATGTTGTTAAATCCATGAAAAAACTCATTGGCCTATAATACCAGAAAATTGACATGTGTCCAAACTTTTGCATGTTGTACTACCGTGAAAATATTGATTCGACTAAGTACAGAACTTATGGGCGTGCTCATTATAAACTCAAAATTGACAGGGAAAAAACTCTTATCACGCATAAAAAACTAAGATACTTTATAATCACTCCTAAATTGTAAAGGTTATTCATGTATTCAAATATTGTTGAACACATAACATGGCATCATTCATATTATACGATGGATGAAGTCATGGTGAAGCCTGGAAATAGTTTAATAGGGTGCATCTTCAGTTTTCAATAGAACCACGGAACATACAAGTTTGGTTATGTACAGATGGATTTAATTTGTTCGGGTCATTTGTTGCACCTTATTCTTGTTGACCAATGATACTCCTGGTTTACAACTTTTCACTAGGGATGTGTGTGAGGTTGAAGCTCATGTTCTTATCTACGGTTATACCTGGTCCTAATAATCCAAGTAAAAATATAGGTGTTTATCTTCGACCGTTGATTAATGAATTGAATCAATTGTGGTCATTCAAGACTTTGACGTATGATGTCTTAGGGAAATAGAATTTTTAGATGAGGAAAACTTTAATGTGGTGTGGACTATTAATGATTTTCTTGTGTATGCAATGGTTTTTAGTTAGAGAACATATGGAAAATTAGTATATCCATACTGTATGGAAAATAACAAGGCCTTCACCTTAATAAATAGTGGTAAAATGTCTTTTTTTATTGCTATCAGAGGTTCTTTCCAACTGATCACAAGTAGATAAAGAACATAAATGATTTCTTTGTAGGTATAGTTGAAAAGGATGTTGCACTGCCGGTACCGTCAGGTGAAGAACTGTATGACATAGTCTCACAATATAAGGGCATTGTGTTTGGTTTTTAATTTGGTAAGTAGAAGATTTTTGGTTTTGGTGTGACCCATAATTGGGTAAGGAAAAATATTTCTTGGGAACTCTTTTATTAGAAGACTAATCTCCTCCCACATAATCTGGATTTCATACATATAAAAAAAAATGTGTTTGAATTTTTTTTTAATATGACGATGAACATTAAAGGAAAAACAAAGGACAACATGAAGGCTAGGTGATATACCATTGTTTTATCAAATAGGTGGGAATGTTAGGGGTAGTTTGAATTTATTATGTTTGGGTTCTGAAAGAAAGGTCAAGTACTATAATAAGTATTTTGTCAATGTACATGTCTTTTATATTGAAGAGTATGGTAAGGGTAGAAAATCCTAAATAGTGGAGTTTATATTAAGAGATCAATTTCTAATGAGTTTGAAGTTGATTATCAATGCGAAGTTAGAAAAGTTGACTGAATTGCAATATCATAATAAGCATAATAGAGTCTTTTTATTCAAATGTTATTGATATGATACTACTGATAGAGGAATTAAAGTAGATCTCCACCATGGTTTGGTTAAAATTAAAATAAACAACAATTGATAATTTTTTTAATAATTAATTTACTTGAACAAATAAAATTTCAGGTTTACAAATATAGAGGCTACTCACACAATAACATCATCAATGAAATCGGTGATGAAAGTGCCTTTGTTTTAGCGAAGTCAGGTTTCTAAAAATATTGAATGAAGGCCTATGATTGATGCTTGGTTCAAAAAGTTCAAGGTCACAATGTCATTAGATTTCCAAAAAGACATAAACATTTATAATATTTAATTCAATTATTTTTTTAATTTTAATAAACTAATAATTTTATGAAATTGACGCGTAAGAAAAAAATTTACTGGGATGAGGTTGACAACGTTGTTGCCAGGAAAGTATGGAAAAAACATAATGTCATTTGGTAAAATTGAAATCAAATTGTGATATTTTTTAATGTTAAAATTTTGTTTTTTATAATCTTAACTGATAATTTTTTTCTTCGAACCAGGATGTGTGATTTCCGGAACAAAACCCGAAAAAAAAAAAAAAGAATTATGCAAAAGAAAAAGGTCTTCCGGACTAGGAAGACGTGGTCATGTGGAGGGATTTCAGACCTCTGCACATTTCAGAGGATATCTAGGATGCTTATATCCAACACGTGATGTCTAAGCTTTATTGTAGCAGTCGCAATCCGGTGCAGAGAACCAAACTAAGGAGATTCATGATTCCATTACAATGCACATCATCGAATCCATTCTGTTAGTTTTGCATGCAAAACATATGGTAAGATTTTGTTTTATAAGATAATATTTTTAATTGTTATATTATATGAAAATTTTTAACTAACAATAGCTTTCTTTTGTAGGTTACGGTACTTGGATGCAATCCAAAACCGTTGGAGCTTTTTGCTAAAACTCACGTGTGAAATGAGGATCATTGGAAAGGGGTGCAACAATTTATGGATAGCCAACCTCAGAAGTTTATGGTAAGTTGGATTTCAACAATTTTTTTATTAAGTTATTATTTAAAAAAATTTGCTAACTTGTTTTTTTGTAGAAAACATATAACACCCAATTACATGAGAAATATGAGGACGATCCTTTAACCCATCCGAAACTTAATCTGAATTTGTGGTTGGAGGCTGGATCATCTTATGGACATAATAGAAATTGGGTTTACGATATCTCCAATACTATAGTCAAGGATATGCGAATGGGCTATAGTGTATCGACCATTGGTTCCTTGCAATCGAGATCGAGCTAGCAGTCTTAGGGACCTATTAGCAACCTTCACTGTTACATGTGGCCAACCTTTTCGCCCTCTTGGTTCCAGTAAAGATCCGTCTTCGCCTCCTCTTTAGCTTTTGTCCATTGGATAAATTGTATTCAATAATATTTTTAAAATTAATAATATAAATTGATTTTTTATTTGATTTTATTTCTTTTTTATTTTTTTATTTTTTATTTTATTTTATTTAAAAAATATTAAATACAATACTGGTGGAATAACCGATGGAATTATAATCATTGACGGAATGACCGACTGACTAAGCCCCTCGAAAAATTCCAGAGAGTTGGAAAAAAAATTACAGGACTTTGTTACTATTAGATATAATTCTTTGATGGTTTAATTATGTCGGTAATATGCATATGATAACCGATGGACTTAACAACGATTTATTTTGTCAGTAATATGCCATAATCACCGATAAATTTACCAACAGAATCAATCCTGATAATTTTTTTGTTTGGTGCAATATTTCTCTCTATAAATATATCGGTCGTTATATTACTGATGGAATGACTGGCAGAATATAAATCCCCAACGATATGTTTTTTGATGATATTTGTTCATATGTGATTCCGTTAATGTTTTTTTTTTTTGCTAAATTAGTATTTAAACACCGACAGAATACTGCGAATGTGTTATGTAAAATCCCGGTGGTGAAATTTTAGTAAAATTATGGATAGTAGAATATGAACTCCAGGAACTATATATTTGTAAATATTATGAGAAACATGCTTTGGTTTCTCAATTTGCGCGTCTATACACTAGAAACGTTTGTATATTTCAAAAAAAACAAAACACACACACAATTATTCGCGCAAGGGAAAGAAAATTGTAGCAATATGTTGTTATGTGCAGGAGGGTGTGAAGCGAAATAATTTAGGGTTTGATCGCTTGGATGATGTGGAATCACGTTCACAGCACTAAGAGGTGCCACGAAATGTTTTGCTGAATCATTGCTGCTGCCACAACCTGGATTCTCGAACTGGTTAAACACTTTTGTAGCACAGCCTTGTTTTATATATCTCACCAACTACTGTACATGGTCTCGACTCCCATGTAAATAATACAAAGTTTTTAGTGCACAATATTCCATAATTTTATACTGTCAAATGGTTTTTTGATTTCTGCTTTCCAGCCTTTCATGCCCACACTCGTTTTTGTTTTCTAGCAAGGGAGCTCCCATGAACCACCTCCAGCAGCTTTCTCCGATCTATAACAAAAACCAAAGAACAACTCTTCATTCATGGATTCCAAGTGTACCAACCTTGTAATATAACTTAAACTGTACCTCCCGTGTATATGCACCAAGAGTTTTAGTTCTTTAACGAATTAAATACACGTACGAAGGTTGCCGTGGAGCCAAGTATCGGTCTTTTTTAATTTAAATTATTCCCACAAGACAAGCTTGGGGTTTTGGAACACGGGTTAATTAAGCAATGTGGAATTGGATGATTCTCGACTGGATAGCAACCACTGGATTTAACCAAAAAAAAAAATTAACGATTTAATACATAGAAAAATGTGAGATCATGCTCGTGAACAAGTACCCGTGATGTTAAGCAAATTGGCCCGCAGATTCTTCCGCTTAAAGAAGTGGAAAGCTTTCCTTTCGATCGTAATAGACATGTATCCACCATATGTTTTTTTATATTATTAAAAAAAGTTATATTTTTAAATAATTTTGATGTACTAATATTAAAAATAAAATTTTAAAAATAATAAAAAAATATTTTAATGTATATTAAAATAAAAAATACTTTACAAACAGTCGCTATCGGGATATCAAACACCACCGCTTCTAATAATAGTTTTTTTTTCTCTCTCATTTTTATATTTAAATGTGATCCGTGCAGGTAAATTCAAATCTAGACCAGATGAAAAATGATGAAAAAAGAGGCATTAAAAATAAATTTAAAAATATAAAAAAATTATTTTGATGTATTTTTATATAAAAAATATTTTAAAAACAATCGTTGTTGCAGTATCAAACACCACCGCACCGAATAATAATTTTTTTTCTCTCTCTCTCATTTTAATACCTAAACGTGATCCATGCACGTGAATCCAAATCTAGACCAGATGAAAAATGGCGAAAAAAGGGAGGCATACTCATGAACTCACCACATGCAAAGGGAGATAAGCAGTGTAGATCAATGAAAGCATCACTCAAGCTTTCCACGCGAACCATGTAATTTGTATCCTAAGAAATCATTTAGGCGAGGTCATCGCAGGGCTGCTTGCTTTTCTTGGAGGGGGCCAGTTGAATACAAGAGAAAACCTAATAATTGTTACCCACGTGTGAAAAAGTCACTGTAAGAGGATTATTGTACAAATTCCTGTAAAATAAATTAACCACCCACCCATCGCTTAAATTGATTGATGGGCTATCTTACTGTTTATGCCATCCCCGCTTTTACGCCACTGATCATTCTCACCTAACTGAACCTTTTTGTATTTTTACTGTATTACAATTGAAAAGGTAAAAACAGCGGGGATAAAAGAGATGAATACAAAATTATATCTGTCGGTAATGTAAGGGATGAAATCATTGTTTTTATATTTTATTTGGTTACGTGGGTAAAGTAGAATAAAATATTAAAAAATAATATTTTATTATTTATTTGTATTGTTATTAAATTTATATATTTAAAAAATAATTATATATTATTATTATTTACTTTAATTTATATTGAATGTTGAAATTTAAGTCAGCTGGGTTGACCCTCCTAACTCGTGACTTGAACCTTGTTTCGGGTTGACTTCCAACTCGGGTTTTAAAACTGTAATGATACCTGTTTTTATCTATATGTTGTCTCTGGTTAACCCGTGTTGATCTTTCTAACAAGTGACCTAGATCTCACCCCGATCGATCCCAAATAGGATTTTAAAACTATAATAATAACAACTTTTATCCTTATATTGATTCGGTTAACATTATTGACATGCGACCCGAGTCTTACTCTAAGTTGACCCCCGAATCCTGCTTTAAAAACTATGATAATAATAAATTTTTTTTGTGTTGACCTTCTTAACATGTGACATAGGCTTTATCTCGAGTCGACCCCTAAAATAAATTTTAAAACTATGATAATAACCATTTTTATCATTGCGTCGACCCGGATCAACAATCAACCTTACTCATAACCTAGGCCTTGCCCCGATTCAACTCTCGAATCGGGTTTAAAAATTATAATAATAATCACTTTTATTTTTATACCGACTCAGGTCAGTCTAAGTCATCCCAACCCATAATCCAAGCCTTGACTAGTGACCTGGGTTTTGCCCCAAATTGACTCATGAGTTAGATTTTAAAACTACGATAATAATCTTTTTTATCCTTATATGTCTTAATTATACAATTTTAGAATTAATATCTTTTAAAACGATATTTTAGGAATAAAAAATAATAAATATTGTTTCCAGATACATGTTTTATCTATATCTTCTATTTTGAAAGTATAAAAATTTACTATAAAATTATGTTGAAGAATTTTATTTTTTTATATCTATGTCTCTGTCTCTCCAACCAAATATATTTTTATTTTTATTAATTTCATCTCTAATGTACACTAGTAACCAAACATGTTTTTATTTGTGTAACATTTCCACTTGTCTGAACTAATAACGGTGATGATGGTACAATCAACAAACAAAAAACGGTGATGACAGTGATAACATAGCAACATACAACTATTTCATGGCATAAAATGGCGGAATGGATATTTCCAAATCACATAGTTCTTTCCAAATCATATAGTAATTTTTTAGCTAGCTATAATTCATTTTTTAAATAAAACTAATTAACCAGTCCTTATATTTCAGAAACTATATATTATATCTATATGTTGAAAAACTCGTTTGCAACTTAATCCTTTTATCAATTTCGTGTTATTTTTTGATTGGTTTTGATTTCTTAGTTTTTAAAAAATAGAAGAAAGAATTGAGAGACAAGCAAGGTGAGAGAATTTTATTAGGAAAAAAGGTATTTTTGAAAATAAAAGAAAAACTTACTAAATCGAGGATAGTCAAAGATAGCCAAGGGACAATTTAACTAATTTTTTTTAATAAACTATAAAGATTAAATTAGAATTCATTAATTTCTTTGATAAAAAAAAATGATATCTTTAGCACGTGGGAGTTTCGAGTGAGGTTTGAATATAATTGGAATAGAAAAATAGATTAATATTAATATATATTGTCAAACTGCTTAACTAGTCTACTAGAAGAAATTACGTTCGAGAGTTGGTAATCTCAAGGAACATCAAAACACGCCCTAGAACGAGGCCGTTTAACCTCGAAAGGCATTGTGCCATGTTACCAACCTACCCACCAGTTTCTGTTTTTTACCCATTGGGACAGCGAGAGTCACGCAGGGGTTTTTCTTGCCTAGTTGTGTTCTGCTAGGTTTCTGTTTCTTTCTTTTTTGCCCCTGACTTTTAGGTAGATGATGAGCCCTTGACATCTGGCTGTCTGGTTCGGGTCCCTTTTCAACTCTGCCACAGTGCCACCCCTTGAAAGGAAGTGGACCCGCTCGAGTCCATCTCCACCTGCTAAACAACAATCCACCTGCTAAACAACAATGAGTGCTCGCAATTACACCCACCTTAATAAAAAAAAAAAAACAAATAATTAGTGCTCGCAATTGCACCCAGATTAGTATTCGCGTTTTTTAATTACATATTTTTATTCACTTTTTAAAACTATAAAAGAGTATAGTACCAGCACGCTAAATGCCAATTGCTATGCCAATCGATGTACGGACACCATCACTTTAGATTTATGAGTTCAGCTCACTACAATGAAGATTTTTTTTATAATGCTACAAGCCAAATTATCTCATAGCATGACGGTAGACGTGGACCCGCGTTATGATTTGGGGCAAGATGTAAGATGTTTTTTTTTTAAAAAAAAAATGATGTTAAAAAATTATTTTTAAAAAATAAAGCCCTGGAAGAAAGATTAAGTTAATTTTGATTAATTTACTAAATTCATAATTTATGTTATAAAATTAAAATAACCCAATAAAAAAAACTATTTAAAAAAACAATATTAAATAAAAAAATAAAAAAATAAGTAAAAAAACGATATCAACCAGCGTTACCTTTTCAAGCCTGTTATCCCAGTCATTAGACTAGAAGCATCCTATCTAAAAAAATCAAAAAGTCCAATTCCCTACCAATCAAATGTTAAATGATGAAATTGAAAATAAAAATTTAATTGCACAAAAGGATTCAAAACAAAAAAAAAACGATTAAATAATGAGAATCAAAATTGAAATAAAAAATAAATTAGAGGACAGTTACAAATTTTTGATTATAGGGTGAAATTGAAAAGAAAAATCAATTTAACAAAATGACAAAAAAATAAAACAATTAAAAGAATGATGACCAAATTGAAAAAAAAAACAATAACATGCACAAATTAGAATTGAAGGGTGAAATTAAAAATAAATTTAAATTTTATAAAAAAAACTATGAATAAAAAAATAAAGATCAAATGAGTAAGGATCAAAATTGAAATCTCAATAAATAAGAGGACAATTCTTAATTTTTACATGATAATGCAATTTTTTGAAGAAGGTGAGAGAAGTGGGAGAAGAAGAAAAAGACCACTGACATCACTACTAGAAAGATATTGATATTATTAATGATGTTAATGATGATGCTGGCTCAAATCCGCTACATGATTGGCCCATTGAGATGTATTGTCTTATATTTAAATTAATAGTTTTGTGGTGAGTTTTGTCATAAAAACAAGTTTATTGCGAAAATAAATGTTACATTGAACTTATAAGCTGTAAATCCCTCAACTCTTTCTTCTAATAAGAAGGTTTGGGAGTTGAGAACAAG
The DNA here is from genome assembly GCA_019202695.1 of Populus x sibirica. Lineage (NCBI taxonomy): Eukaryota > Viridiplantae > Streptophyta > Magnoliopsida > Malpighiales > Salicaceae > Populus > Populus x sibirica. The sequence continues at coordinate 657,763 of JAGMVL010000125.1, read as the reverse complement.
TAGCTTATGTTTTTAATAACAACTCCAATAATGATGTTGATCCAAATCCATTACAATATTGACTTTAAAGAGATATTGTCCCATGTTTAATTTTATGGTCATGTAATGACTTTTGTTTTAAAATTTTTTGAGAACAAATACGATACTTGATATTTATAAGATTGGAAAATCCATAACTTCTAATCAATACTTGATATTGATATTATGAAGTTCTATGACTTCATTAGCTTATAATTTTATTGCCGTTTATATTTTTGTTTTATTTATGAAAATAGTTTTATTAGTTTTAAATTGAATCAAAACCAATGAGTAATATTATTTTAATAATAAAAAAAAAAATAGAGAGAGTTGGCCGTGAGACCGTTCGTGTCAATCATGTGCGTGTGGTACTCTTATATACTTGAAACATGTTCCCGTATGTGGTATGCATGGTGATTGAAATTAAATAATCTCGTTTTCAAAGAAAATTGAAACGGAATATATTTTATGCACTAACCTGCACAAATGACCAATAAATTGATTCTGAAACCGTCAGACCCACCCCGCATAACTGTATAAAATCCACTAACATCAATAGACATCCAAAAGACAAACAATTATTCATTGATAATGAAATTTGATTTTTATCATATGGTCGCGAATGAAAATGGAGACGAGTGGAAAAAAACATGGGGGACACGTGTGATGGATGGCATGTGCGCTCTCTCATCCTCTTCTACCATAATGGGTCCCACATGGGAGTTGCCAGAGAATGGATGTTGAAACTGAAAGCTGCATTTTTTTTTGCTGTTCCTATGTTTCTTGTTGGTTACTGTTTTGACGCTAATACCCCCTTTTTTCCTAACTCTCCGTTTGTTTTTGCAGCTAAATTGTTTCTTAAGAGTTTTTTAATTTTTAATTATTTTTAGGGTTTTTTTATTTCAATATGTTGTTTTCAAAAATAAATTTTAAAAATTATATTATTTTATTATATTTCTAAACAAAAATATTTTAAATAATATGATATGATCTTGAAAATCACAGTATAGCATATTAGGTATTATATACTTACTTTTTTAACTATGATTTTATTTAATTATTTTAATATTCAAGAAAAACTTTTTATATGTTGGATTAATTTTTTTTTTGAATTCAAATTAAATATGATAGCTCTGAAAAGTAATTCACCCGTCGCCCATGCCACCTTGAAGTTCGTGTGTGATAATAATATGTTATTTTTAAATTGATAAAATATTCTCAATAATATTTTTGAAAATTTTTGAAGTATTTTTATTTTGTTTAGTTTTAAATTCTTTTTAGTGTTTTTGAATTGTTTTAATGTGTTGATGTTAAAAATAAATTTAAAAAATAAAAAAATAAAATTTTAATATATTTTAAAATAAAAAATATATTAAATCCGTGTGTAAATATTAAGTTCCACCGATTCTACTGTAATTATCAATATTATGCATATTCTCAACAGGGAGATATTTAAAATTTTGATTGCGAGAAATTGCCACGTCATTGGTTTAAATGCATAATGAAAGATAAAATGTTTAGTGTTGAACATATCTATAAATCTACTACTTAAAAAAAAAAAGAAGAAGAAGAAGAAGAAGAGGACACCCTCCATTACAAAGACAACTGCCAGCTGGAGCTCGTTAAATCTCAACAGTCAACAGCCCTGTTCCATTTCCGAAAATAAAAGTGAAATTGCTATTCCCTTCACCCTCCGTCGTCTCAAGAAAGGGAGTGTCCTTTCTAGTAATATAAAATTCTCAACGAGGGCATTTCTGTACTTCAAATACTCCACTATCCAACCCAACTCCTTTCGTACTAGCTAGCTAGCCTGGCGTGCTTGTGTGGTTTGTCTGCGTGCACTCAATGCTCACAACCTCACAAGACAAACAACACCGTTACTGTGAGCGATTGAAACATTGACACACACAGAAAATCTCTTCTTACTCAGAAGAGGCCAAAAACTCATTCACAGGAAGAAGAAAGAAGCTCCTCTTTCTTCTCTTTTCCGCAAAGCAATGCCTGTGATCCCCAGAATTCAATGCTTTCTTTCTTCTTCTCACTGATTTTCACATTTCACAAAAAGAACTAGCATTTGCATGGAGAGGAAGGTGAGTTTTTCCACTAGCATTATTTATTTATTTTTTTATGAAAGTGTTTCTTCAAAGGCAAGATTTCAGTTTTTTGCAATGCGATTTTGAAGCCTTTTGTTTTCTCTTGCAGGCTTTGAATTCCCGGTGAAGTTTTTCTTTTTTATTTGCGAAAAATCAGAAGAAGAAAAGAGAGAGTTCGAAAAAAGGTGGGTCAATGGAGATTTGAACATTCTTTTTTGTTTTGAAAAAAGAAGAAGAAATTGATGTGTTATTGAATTTTTATTTATTTATTTCAGCTTTTATTTCTTTTTTACTTCCTTTGAAAAGTGACTCAAGAAGCTTAATGTATAATAATGCTCTTTTCCCTCTCTCTGCTTTATCTTTATTTATTTATGTATTTATCTTTGCTGTTTTTGCTTAATTTTGTGGCGGTTGAAACGGTCAGTTACACCGTTACTCTCAGCTTTTAAAGATCTTGAACGGTCATGCTGTTTGTTTCTAAAATTGAAGATCTAGTAAACAAGTCTAGTATTTGATCTTGATCTGGCTCGAAACCAGATACTCTCTGCATAAGAATTCTTTGAAGTTGAAGTAAGCGTTATATAAAGCGATGCAAGCGAAAAACATTACTGCAATATAGAAGAAGTTGGCTTACAAAAGGTGAAATGAATTAATAATGCTTTTAGTTTCTCGACATTGGCTGCATTTTTCTAAGAAATTTTTTATTTGAAAGCTCACCTATTTTTGCTTTGGTTTTGTAATTTTGGCATGTTAGTCAAGCAGCTTCAATTTGGTATAAAACTTGAGATTGTAAAAAACAAAAAAGAAGCTGATTAATGTGACTCTTTGTACGAGCACGATTAGATTTGGGGTGGTTGAGTGGTGAAAATGAATTTGTTGACCCATTTCGAGGAGATTGATTTCATTTTTCTCATTAGCATTTTCATGTAAAGTTTGGTTTTTTTCTTAAAAAGAAAAATTTAAATTTGAAAAAAAATGGGGTTGAAAGAAAAAACTTTGGTAGCTTCAATTTGGTAATAATGGCGTTGAGAAAATGCAGTCAAGTAATTTCAATTTGGTAACAGTTTTGAGTAATGTAGCTGAAGATTGAAAGAAATATATTTGGAGTGGTGATAGTGAATTTTTCTACAGGTAAGGTAGGATTTAGGTTGCCTGAGTGGTGAAAATGGCAACGTGGGAGCATCTTGGGGAGGTGGCAAATGTGGTCCAGCTGACGGGCATTGATGCAGTGCGGTTAATAGCCATGATAGGTAAAGCTGCAACTACAGCACGGATGCACAAGAAGAATTGCCGGCAGTTTGCACAGCATTTGAAGTTGATTGGGAACTTGTTGGAGCAGTTGAAGATCTCGGAGCTTAAGAGGTATCCGGAAACGCGGGAACCATTGGAGCAGCTTGAAGATGCTTTGAGAAGAAGTTATCTTTTGGTCAACAGTTGTCAGGATAGGAGCTATCTTTACTTGCTTGCAATGGGGTGGAACATTGTGTATCAATTTAGAAAGGCACAGAATGAGATTGATCGGTACTTGCGGCTTGTTCCTCTCATTACTCTTGTGGATAATTCTCGAGTCCGGGTATCATTTATTGTTCTTATTCTTTTTTTTTTTTGCTGCCGTGTTCCTTATTGCTGTGATATCTGTAACTGTCTCCATCTTTTGTTGCTTTGATTATATATGTCTGGCTTGCCTACTCGTCATTCTTCAAACTCCTTGGTTATTTATTGACATCTAGCCTCTAATGATGGGAGAATGAATTCATGAAACTTGCTTGTTCCTTTTCTACCATGCTTGCTTGTGATCCCTAGCTTTACAGCTCTATTAATCAATGGACCTATTTATCTGTCTTCTTCCCAGTGCATGTATTTTTGGTTCACTGTACATTGTATCGCTAAAACACAAGTCATTATCTTGTTGCAAGTGGTGGGAATTTTGGATTATTGAAATGGCTTCAAAATTTGGAAATCTGTTTTATAGAGATGGAAATTTGAAATTAAATTCACAGTATGTGCTAGTGTTTTCTGGTAAGCTAACCTGCAGTGAGTATTTTATGCATTTTCTGTGGGTATCCATCTTTCTGTTTGGGAATGATTGAGAGAATGAGGATTGGATTTCCACAAAATGGTTCCACTTGTAGTGCGAGGGAGTCTTTGAGTTGAAACTGCAAGGCCTTCCTTGTTGAAACTTGGTTGGCATGTAGTTTTCCCGTCTGGCTCTATTTTGACTGGTCCAAACAACACCTTCCCCTGCACCCAATCACATGCACACTGAACAAAAACTCTCTGTCTCCCTCACAAACACACACACAAAAAAAAGCAACTGCATTTATTCTTGCTTCCCCTAGAATTTATGATAATCCACTCTCTGTCTCATATCCATAAAGGAATGGGTTAATATTTTCATTTGCTCAATGTTTCATGTTCCTTTATAAAATATGCTATAACCACAAAAGCTCTACTAAGCGGATTTTTTTCACTTTTATGCAGGAGAGACTGGAAGATATTGAAAGGGATCAACGTGAGTACACATTGGATGACGAGGACAGAAGGGTGCAAGATGTTATCCTGAAACCAGATTGCTCAGGAGAACACACCACGATGTTGAAAAAGACTCTCTCTTGTTCCTATCCAAACATGTGTTTTAATGAAGCACTAAGAAAGGAAAATGAGAAGCTTCAGCTTGAACTACAAAGATCGCAAGCACATTTGGATGTGAACCAATGTGAAGTAATTCAGCATTTGATTGAGGTCACAGAAGTTGCTGCTGCAAGTTCTCTTCCGGAGAAGAGTTCATCAACAAAAAGTTCTAAGAAACTGGAGCCTGCATATTCAGATGCTAGTGAGAACAAACATTCTTTTGATGACAGCTATAGTACAAAAAGTGATTCTCACAAAACTTCAAGGTTAGATATCTTTAAAATTTATGTTTGTGGAGTTTGGGTGAAATTGTTGTTTGTAAACAGTCATGCATTAATGTGTGGCCCCAACCTCTATTCATAAACCAAAAACATAATCTAAGCACATTGAGTTGGTTTTTGTTTGGACTTTTCATTTGCAAAAGGCTGATTTGGTTTGAATTGATATTTAAGATAGTTCCATTGCAACAAGCTTTGCACGTTTTTGGTAAAGGGCTTTGCTTATGTTGGTTTAATAGAAAGGATTCAATTTGATTGCAACATTATAAATTGATACCATAAATATGTACTGAAATTTATATCTATTTTCAAAACTGTCACCAGGTGTGGTTTTTCCAAGAAAACCGAATTCTCTAAATTCTATAAAGTCCTGAAAGATTGACACTAATAAGTTGGAAATGCTAGAAAGGAATATGGTTTCAGTTTTTCTTTTCCTTTTTTTTTCTATACATCTCCCTTCGATGCCATGGTATTTCCATGGTCATTGTTTGAGTGCTATATGAAATATATAACCTTCACAATTTCTGTAAACCAAGGGTAGTTCAGAGAGTTTGATGGCAATGGCATACTTTTTTATGCAGAAACACTTCCTCAGTTTCATCAAGAGATGATCTGCTGTCAAGTAGAGGGTCACATCAGCATGAAGAATGGCATGCAGATTTACTCGGTTGCTGTTCAGAGCCGTATCTGTGTAAGTCTTATTAGGCATTCTGTTTTCTTTTGTTCTCTGCTAGCGAGTTTTATGCAGTAGTGAATCAATGATATATTACCTTTTTTCTCCTATTCAGTTTGGATGTACTATTTTCCTCATGCTGTCTATCCCTCTCTTACTTTTCATATTCATATCAATGCAGACCAACAATTCTGTGCTAGAAAAACCAATCTCTTTATTATATTTTTACTTTCCTTCTGCATGATAAGATAAGTTGCAACTAACTTCTTGTTTATTTAATTTTCATTCCTGTTTACTGCAATGTTATATTAAAATCTCTTCCTTTCCTACACAAGTGATCACCAAAAATGAAGAAAATAAATGAAGATTTAAATCCTGATTGTTGTTGATGTTTTGGGTTTTGGTTTCACAAACTGTTAACTATTCAAGACATGTAATAAATTTTCAAGTGTCATTCATGTTTTGGGACACCTTACCCCAGGTGTCTAGGTTGCATCTCAAATCTTTCAATTGTACTTATTCAATTCTTCTGGACTTCATGTTCTCTTGTACTTTTGCTGAAGTCGTCTCAAGGAAATAATTGTCAAAAAATGACTGAGCTTGATAACAACCAAAAGACCTAGCAAATCTTTTACTTACAAGAATCCTTTTCAATTTCAGGTATAAAGACTTTATTCTATCCTTGTGGTACATTTGCAAAGATTGCTACTGTGGCAAAGAACAGGCATATATGTAAGTGGCTTTAATTTTGTAGTCAGGATCCTGTTACATTTGCCAAGTTGTATTAGTCACGACCATAGGTTTACTAAGCTATTTTTGCAATGGTATGGAGAAACACAAAGGATGGCCAATCAAGGGATTTGAGGGGAGACCTTTTGGTAAACTTAAAGAGAGTTGGTTTTCCCTTCTCTCTTCTAATGCTGGAGGGTTCTGCATAACTTCCACATGTTAATTTACTCCGTAGAGTTGTTGTGAACAAAAATCCCAAGTGTTTTCAGAACTTTTGCTTCCAACTCAACTGTAGGGGGAGTTTACGAAGACCATATATGGGAGTTAATGCTCTTGACGTTGATTTTGTAGCCCATATACTTTATGTGACAATTGGTTTTAAGGGAAGAAAATATTGTCTAATATTACAAAGTAGCTTGTGGACTTGCGGACATCAGGTATATTACAATATTACAAAGTAGCTCAGATGTATTAGATTTAAATAGCTTGATGAAATACAGGCTTTGAATGTCAGATTTGAAATGTTTTCCTTGTCTTCTATCAACTTCAATTGCAAAAACTATTGGAAACTTGAAATTCTAAATCATTCTTTTGAAAGTGTTTTGAAGCTTCTCTGGTAATTTTATTTTCATGATCATCAGCCTCAGCGGAAGCTTGTAATGAATTGATGGCATATTCAATGATGTTGTCGTGTTGTTGCTATACTTGCTGTGTTAGAAGGGAGCTTCGCAAAACATTGAACATCACGGTAATTCCTACCTTCCTGCTGCATGGTTATGATATTTTTTCTTTGGGTATCCCATAGTTTACCGAAACATGCACATTGGATGATGAACATCTCTAGTGTTTGTGTGTGTATCGTGTAATAATAGAGTGAAATACAATGCCTTTGTCCAGAATTCAAATGCAGTTCCTGGCACTGAGCATATTTTGTAAGGTGATGCTGATATTAAATGGTTCTAAACTGTCCAATTGAAAGTTTATTAAGCCATCACATAACCCTGAAATCATCTGCATAAAAGTAAAAGTAATACGCTAATACCAGATCCATTGACAACCAATGTTTTATGCTATAATTTTCTATTTGTGAGTATCTCCTGTTGTTCCTACATCCTAGCCAGTCTTCATCTTGAAAATATAGATCTGTTTTCCTCAAGAGTTGCCCCTCACTCCTACCAACTTCTTTGGCAGGGAGGGTTTATTGACGATTTCCTCTCGCATTTGATGTGTTGTTGCTGTGCCCTTGTGCAAGAATGGCGAGAAGTGGAGATTCGTGGGGTTTATGGCATGTATTCTTGGAATCTCTCTTGTTAAACCTCAATTAATAAGATGTGGACTGGTCCTGTGCAATTGTGCTCATGTGATGTTTGTCATAAAATCTACTTTTGCAGGTCCCGAGAAGACAAAAACAAGCCCGCCTCCGTCTCAGTTCATGGAATCTTAAGAGATAATCCGAGAGATTATTTAGCTGGTGGCTGGATACTATATAGGCAATGGGCCATTGCCGCTGCTATATGGAACTTGTATGGGATCGCGTTGTGCCATGAGTGTTATCCAATATGTTGAGTCACCTATATATGTATAGTAGCTTTCATTCCTTCAATATCCACTCGTGATGTGCCATAAGCTATATATTTTAATTGATATATAGTTTTATTTCTGTTAATTAGTTGGCTCAGTCTGTCTTATTTCAGTAACGATTGAATGCATGCTTTTCTCGTATTATTTTTAGTACGGTGTGAACTCAAAAGGATTTTTTTTGGACCCAATTAAATGCGTATTTAGAAGTGATGTTGTGATAGATTTGTGTTACAAAATGCTTTTTTCAGAAATATATTAAAATATATTTCTTAAATTGTTTTTTTTTTTGTAATATTATCATATTTAAATTATATGATCTAAAAACATTAAAATAATTAATTTTAAATAAAAATAAAAATAAATTTTAAGCGAGTAGTATTTTGGCTGCCGTGAAATTGCATTGCTAACTCAAGGAATATTTGAGCTAAAATGGGTCATGGATCTCAACAACGTGTTAATTAGTCTCATTATTCGCGACTAGCCAGCAAATGGGGAGTGTTAGAAGTGACTATTTACATGGCCCAAACTTTGTTATGGGTTTTGTCAATAATTTTTTATGGAAAAAAAGGCAACCTATAAAGTGCTTTTTAAATGTAATTGGGAATTTAAAACTTGAAGCATGCGTTTAATAAAATTAATTCGAGGTTTTTATGCATTAATAAATATATGTTAACATTATTATAATGTTTTTTTAATTAAATACTTAGCCGGAAATCTTAGATATAAATATAAATTAAGACTATTAATTCTGTTTTGTAGGGAATCATTAATAGATCACGACTACTGATTCTATCTTCCAGGGAATCATCAATTTTATATGATGATATTTTTAATATATAAAAACAATAATAATTTAAATTTTATTGAAAAAAAATAATTTACTTTATATGGTGGTATTTTTTATATATAAAAAGAGTAATAATTTAGATTTTATTAAAACAAAATAATTTGCTAGTATAACATCTCTTTTTAATAAAAATAAAAAACAATGACCAAAAACATAAAAAAAATCCCTAGACACTTTAAAATAAGGATAAAAAGGTATTTGTCTAATTATATTTTTATTAAATTAAATTTTATGAGAGTTGACCTCATATGATTTGATCGATTTGACAAGTCCAACTACGACCCGGTCAAAACTAGGTTTGATTAAAAAATTGTAAAGTCATCATTTTAATTTTTTCTATTAATATTAACACGACAAAATTTTAATAGACCTAGATCTTTAGTTGTAGCCCAACTAACTCGGTAGATCAAGCCAAAACCTAGCTTACTCTTTTTTTAAAATATATTAAAACAATGAAAATTCAATTTTTTTTTATAAATAAATATTGGGATGGTGATGTTTTGGATAGACCTAAATTAACCCACCTAACTCTTTACCTTAGTCACAGCTCTTACCGAGTTTAATAACATTGTCTTTTGAAATTTTTGTTTTGTTTAATCCATTAACAATCTAAAAAAATGAGGGAGAGCTTTAATTAAAATTTAAATAGAAAACATGAATGCAAAATAAAAATACATGAAAAGAATGAGGATTTGAATTAAAGTTTTTTTTAAAAAAAACAAAAATAAATAAAATAAAGAGCCCGAGTGTTCATGAATCTAGCTTGACAAGTCCTTGTGAGTGGTAAGATAATCAAAAGTTCAGACGTGTCTAGGCCTGAAAACCTGAAAGCCAGGCACGTGGGTTGATTTTTTTTTTTAATGTATAGAAGTAAATAATACATCATCTGTTTTTTTATAAAAAAAATAAATGATATTTTATTTGAAAACCTAATTTTTAACTACTGGTGTTGGGAAAATTAGAGTGTAACTTTTTGGACCCCAAAAACCCATCATTCAACCAAATCCTCACGCAAAAGTTATTCCTGGAATATCATTAGGCACAAAAGCGAAAGAAAAGCTTATCAAGTTGAGCAACTCGTTTGGAATATTAAAAATTGAATTTAATTACCATGTTTGGAATAAACAGCGAAGTAAGGAATTTGAATTTAAATAAATAATATATTTTTTTAAATTTATTTTTAATATGATCTAAAAATATAAGAAAATAAAAAATTTATAAATATTTTTAAAATATAAAAACAAACATACTCATAATGATTGAATTGAATTTTTGATGCGGAATTGTTTACAAAAATGATTCCTTCCCAAGACTGCACCACCTGTGCTGCCGGGCGCAAAACGATTTACTTTCCTTTTACCGCCTTCGGTCCCACCTCTAATCCTCTCATGACACATGTCAAAATATCATTAGCTAGAGAAATAACATTACCCAATCAATGCTTGCCACATGCACAATCCTCTCCTCCACCCAAAAATGTTTGACTTCATGGAACGACAAAACCAAAAGCTATAATAGGGATTCCCAATTTATTTTTCAACGGTGACGTTTCACCACATTGAAAAAACAATATAAAAAAACCCAACCCAAAGCAGGGTCTCTCCACTCTTGCTGTAACTTCTATTTATTATTGCAGAGAAGAGGGAGAAACAGAAGCCACCACAAACAACTCCAAAACGATGTCGTCTGGAAGAAAGATATCCCTAAGGAGCAGCGACGGCGAGTCGTTCGAAGTCGACGAAGCCGTAGCTTTAGAGTCACAGACTATTAAGCACATGATAGAAGACGATTGCGCCGATAACGGAATTCCGTTGCCGAACGTAACAAGCAAGATCTTAGCGAAAGTTATCGAGTACTGCAAGAAACACGTTGAGACTCCAAAATCCGAGGATCGAGGAACTAACAGCGGCGATGATGAGCTTAAGAATTGGGATACTGAGTTTGTTAGAGTTGATCAGGCTACACTTTTTGATCTTATTTTGGTAAGTCTTTTTTTTTTGTCAGATCTGTTATTGCTTTTTGTGAGATGCTGAGTTTTTTAAATTGATATTAATTAGGGATTTTAATTGTTGATTAATTCTGAATCCTGCAGCGATTAAGGTTAGTTATTCTTATGTATTTTAGGTGCTTTAATTATTATTATTTTTCTTTTAAGAAAACTTAATTAGGTTTTATTAGAAGTTATGTGAAGCAATCTTTTTTAACTGAAAAAAATTAGATTAACTAGGGATTAATTAGGTTTTTTAATGGTTGATTTTTATTAATTAGGGTTAGTTATTGTTGATTGTTGATGTATTTTAGGTGGTTTAATTCGTTTAGCCTAAATTATACTCTTAGGCAGTATAATTAGGATTGTTATTAAAAGTCTTTAAGTTAGATGTAAATAAAAAATACATTGACTTTGAGACCAGGGATGGCAAGTCGGGTTTTGGTACTATCCATACCCAAAACTGAATCCATAACTAGTATCCATATCAGACTTATTGCCCGCCAGTTTGAATTTTGGATACCCGAAGACTTGATTGGGTTTTGGGTATCCATTCAGGTACCCATTACATGAACACATCTATAATTCTTAAAATTTTCCCTGGTTTTCGACCCAAAAAGAGTTTAAAAAGCATGTGAAATGATGCAAATTCACGTTCTATTTTGTAAGAACTCTATACATAGATCTTATTTCTGGAAATCAACTGAGACCCCCAACATCATATCCAAAAAAACCATATCCTGAAGAGGTGGTCATCACTGAATAAAAGATGAATTCTTTACTGAAAACAGCCAATTGAAATATAATTGGCCTCCAAGGAAATTTGGAAAAACAGAAATAATCAATGGCCACCGATATTATAACCCAACAAGTATTCCAACCAATACATAATTGATTGATACAGAGATTAACAACTGACAATAGTAAGGTACAACGTTGTGGGGAAATCATCCTATTCCCATTCACTCATCGAAGAACCAGGAGGTTCAAGTCGCATCATTAATCATCGTACTCTCCCATTCACTCAATTAAGGACCAGAAGGTTCTAGTCGCATCATCACATCACTACCAAAGAATTCAATGAATGTTCATAAATCTGCAAATCCAAATATATGGTTCAGAGAATTAGACAATAGGCAAATGTCCCACCTCGGCATCTTCACCCCCACCAGTTCTTGTAGAGGTTTGAGGTTTCCATCTTCTGGTCTTTTGTCAAAATAAAATCCAGATAAGTCAACTGTCCACATAAAACCTATAGTATACAAACATCTGTAATCATATGTGCACAATGAAAACTCATGTTGGAAAAGGTTCAGGTTAAACAAGATGTCCATTAAAAATAACGTAACCACTATGATTTCTTAGAGAGAATCTGGAGCATTTTTGTACTTCTAATGTCAAATAATCAAATGTATATAGTTTTTAACTTGTCCACTGGCCATCACTTTTGAATTTAGCTGTGCCCATTTGATTTAGTAAGATACTACTAAACCCAACAGCTCCAAGTAAAAAAAATGAAATCGTGAAAAGTCCTTGCAATGAATGTAACATCTAAAATTCACAAACCTTGTAATGAGACTACATCTAATATACCAATTTTGTCATTTATCTATATAAATAGAGAGAGTCTAGTGAGAATGGGATTTTAATACATTTTAGATTGAGTATACTCAATTGAGAGAACAAATCAATATTATTAATCATAAAATAAAATGGAATTGGCTCATCACAACAATCCCCAAATTCAATTAATCTAATCCCAAAATAGACCAAATGATTAAGAATACAGATCCATGCATTGAAGAAATGAAACCACCTTAGCGAGGAAGTAGTTGGAAGAAAAGCAGAGAGTATTGGATGGCATGAGGATCCTCTTCCATGGCTCTTGTTCATGGCTTCTTCTCTGCTTCCCTTTTTACCATTTGTGGTTTCAAAGTAATATAGGATGATGATGAGCTATTGCACTCTATTGCTGTAACTGCTGTACTTATCTATTCAATTGGATTGTTAGTGTTAGGATTCACGATTTCGAAAGACTGATATAATCCTCTTGTATTTTTATATGTTCTAATGGGAAAGAGTGGGTTTGGTTTGGTAGGCTTTTTTATTTATGGCCTGACGATCACTAGTGGGTCAATGGTCATTAATCTTTCAAAAAATTCTGGGTGGGGTTTTTAGGTTGGGTAGAGCAGCATCCATTACCTGCCCGAAACTTGGCTGTCCTTACTATCCATACCTGAACCCAACTTTAACCTGAATTATCCATAAAATATCCTACTGTCTGATTTGGGACAGTTTAGGTTAGAATCCATTGGTTTTGGGTGAAATCGCCATTCGTAGAATCTAGTGTGAGCTTTTAGGAGCTAATTCATGAAGCTCTGTTTTTGCTCAAAGGCCTTGGATGTGAAAATATTTTGTTCCTTTTGTTTTTGTTTTTGGGTTCTTATGGATGTTTTGGAGTTCAGGTTAAATAGTGTATCGGATGCAATTGGATGGGAGAGAGAGCGACATAAGCAGTTATATTTGGTTTACTGGAATAAGCACTGTATGCTAATTGAGTGGTGCTGTTTATGTTGGATATGAGGTAGTAATTGTTGGAGCAAAATCATGTCTGAACCTTTTTGGTACTCGGTGATTTTATTTAATGAAAATCATGTCTGAACCTTTTTGGTACTCGGTGATTTTATTTAATGTGTTAATTTAAGTTATTGATTTTTAAAATGGGGGTTCATTGTTAATGATGTTATTTAATGTGTTAATTTAAGTTATTGATTTTTAAAATGGGGGTTCATTGTTAATGATGTCTGCGTTGATATTTTGTTGTTTCTTGATTGTTGAATAATTTTAGGTGCTGAGATTGTGTATTTAACACTACTTATGATTTAGGGGTGTCCTCACAAGGGATTCTTTCAGTGTTGGATTATGTAATAAAATGCCATTACAGGAGGTATAGTGACATAGGCAGAGATATTGAATTTAATGGAATAAGTTGCATAGTTTGGGAAATCCTTTGTTTTCAATGTGGTAGAAGTTTCTAATTTTACTTGAATAGTAGCTCGCATTGCAAGGAACTGATTGTTCTTTGAATAAAAATAGAGTAGGCTGCTTCAATCAATAAAATTATTTGTACAGAATCATTATATTGTCTTATATTCTGTTTTCTGGCGTACATGATAGGTACGGCAGTTGAATCTGACAGTAATGTTTTCACTCTTATACCCAGTTGATTGTCTTTTTAATTTGATGCAAAAATGAAATGTCCTCTCTCAAAATTGCTCAGGTTGTGTGGGGAATTAAGGCTAACCAGTAACTTTGTCATTCAATTGTGTTCTGCAGGCGGCCAACTATCTGAACATCAAGGGCTTGCTGGACCTGACATGCCAGACTGTTGCCGACATGATCAAGGGAAAGACTCCAGAGGAAATCAGGAAGACCTTTAACATCAAGAATGACTTTACACCCGAGGAGGAGGAGGAAGTTCGCCGTGAGAACCAGTGGGCATTTGAATGAAGTGCGTCTGATGGTTTCATGGAAGGAATGTTGTTCTAATGCCAAATGAATGCTGTGGGTTATCTTAGCGTAGACAAGACTTTATGTTTCTATGACTTTATTGTGAACCTGTGAGCACATTGACTGTAAATAATACTTGTATTCTGGGGAGGGGATTGGTAGTAGTTTCCTGCAATCAATCCTCTGCTTGTGGGCAAATGTTATTTGTTGCAGACTTGCAGTGATCCTTATCTGTTATATCTGTTTTCCCTCTGTGTTCCTGCCAAGTTTGTTTCTTGGACATGATCATCTAGTCTTGGTGTCTCTTTGTTACTTGATCTGCCTGTAACCTGAAGCATGAATTGAATTAGGTAGCGTTTTGCTTTATTACCTTGCAAGTTCTTGCTCCTCATTTGGTTTAGCGGTGCCCATAAGTTGTCTCTTCAGGTCGTTGTGTATTGTTGAGAATTTTATTTTGTCGTGTCGTGAACTTGCTGGAATGCCTCCCTGGGGTTTATGTGATGGAGATGTACTTCGGGGGTCATCATGTGCAGAGAAGACTTCGATCTGCTGCTATTTTTCCACCAATACGATGCGTGTAACATGTTTCAAAGAATAACTAGCTTGTGTAAGGGAGATGTACTTTGACCGTGTTCTGTTACATGCCCTCTTTTTTTTTCAATAAAAAAATTAAACATGTAGGTATTTTTTTACCTGCGTTTTTACATAAAAATATTAAGAATAGTTTGAAAATTTATGCAATTATCAAATTTTCTTTACATAAAAAATATTAAATATAAATTAAAAAATTAATAAAAATATCTAATTAAATAAATTGAGAAACATCCATGTCAATAAAAGGAGAAAGAAGAAAAAGAAGAAGAAGAAGAAGAAGAAGTCAATAACAATAATTAAATAAGTATATGAAAAAATATGGATGTAAATTAAGATATTTAATCTCGTAACACGGTTCATTTACTTGATTATATTCGATTACTCTATTTATTAAAATTATTTTTTTTATTTAATCAAACGATAATAGAAATAGATACATTTATAAAATTGATTGAATAAAATAAAAAATATATATATCTTACAAGATTGCACTTGTTAAAAATACTATCCAATTTTTATTATTATTTTAAAAAATAAAGTTTAATTATATAAAACATATAAAACAATTATAGATGAAACAATAGAATCTCTTCAGAAATGAAATATATACAAAATAATTAAAAAAACAACCACTATTTAAAAAAAGCTAAATACAAAAAATAAAGAATCCAAGAGAAGGGGTATAATTTAAATATAAATTAAGAAAATATTTTAAAAAACATATATAAAAACATATATTTAAAAAAAAAGACAAAATCACAAAAAAAAAAGAAGTTACGCGCTGCTGGGCTTGGTCTATTTCGGAATGACCTTTTTTTTTTTAAAAATATAATTGGGATAGTTGACATGTTATTCTCCTCAATAATTTTTGAAAAAAACATTTCAGACGACGTGTTGTCTGATATTCCCTATATTCTAGCCATTGTGGTGGTCGAAAAAATGAACTCTATATTTTTTTATTCAAAAACCTATTTTTGATCTAAAACACCTGGAAAAGGACATAAACATCTAAAAAAATAATAAAAAAAATCCATAAATGGCCTTAAAAAACAAAAATAAACCACACAAAACCAAAATTAACCCAAAACAAAAAATCTTCCCGAGCTTAGCAATAATTTTTTAGGCAATTCTAAGGTAAAAAAAAACTTAAGTGGAACTCTCATCATCAAATAAAACCTTTTGACACCAAAATCAATCATTTTAGTGATTAGAATTGGTGTTAACACCGATTTTTTCTCTTTGTCGTTGGAATCCAATAATCTTTCCCTCTCCCTCTCAAACTAGAGACTAAAAAGAAAAAAATAAACTTTTATACTAAAAGTGAATTGAAAAAAATATTGGGGGGCTAAATATGTGTAATTTGTAAAGCTTAAGAACTAAATTAAACTTTTTGTATGAATTTTGAAACCACAACCTATTTGCAATGCTTTTTCTACTTTGATCCTCTATCTTTCAATTTTGTTCTTAGTCAATGAATTCAATTCAATTGTCCTTGAACTTGGCTAAAAATGAATGAAATCATACAAAAAAAAGTCTGAGAACTAAAGTAAAAAAAAAGAGCAAAATTTTAAACAATAAGTCCATAATGAAATGTTAGAAGGTGAACAATGATGTGTGTATAGTGTTTTGACTATACTGTTTAGAGTTTTGTATAATATAAATCATATACTCATTTTATATTCTAGCATCCCCTCACTTGTAGTTTATCTTTTGAGGTGTATGTCAGATTAAATTAGGGCCTGTTTAAAACTGTGATACAAATTGTTTTTTAAAATGCTTTTTGTTTGGAAATACAACAAGATAATATATTTTTATATTTTTTAAATTTATTTTTGATATCAACATATTAAAACAATACAAAAATATAAAAAATAATTGATTTGAAGCTATTTTTTTTTCAAAATTTTTTAAAAATACAATTAGACTGCAATGTCAAACAATTACTTAAATTACTTAAAATTACTTAGATAGTTGAGTATGAGTTCTTAATTTTCTATATTATTCTATGTTTTTGTAATTATTTCATGTGAGATAGGTTCTCTTACATCTTTTTCCAATAACATGTAATTTGAGCTGCATGGCTTTTACTCAAAATAGAGTAGGCAAAAACTTGCATCATAGGTTGTATCTGTGCTCTGTTGAAAGAGATTGGATAAACTGTATTCATGAACAATCCCATGCTCTTGTTTGTGATAAATTTGTGGGGATATTGCAGGGTGGGCAAAGGCTGATTTGAGCGCTGCAAGTTGGCTTGCCTTCCTTTTGATCGAGGCTTGTGTTATACAATAAAGATGTTTGACTCGATTAAACACTGGGAATCGAGTTATGCTTAAGCCGCCTGGCCAATGATAGAGTAATAATGAGAGAGTATTACTCTTCGAAATAAGCAGATCACCATTCACTACAAGCGCATTGCCTGATTGCAGGCGAGGCGTGCATTTGAATACCCTGACGGCAGCAGACGAATTTCCATTCGTGTAATGAAATTTTTTCTAAAATACCAGTTTCATAAATTTTTTGTTAATACTGCAAAATATGATGATGCACATCTCATAACAAAATAATGGCATAATGCCTCTCATTCAACTTGTTAGCCATAGCCCACTGTCTTCTAAAGTTAAAGACCAGAGTTGGCATCTCTCACCACTCAAAGCAAGAGTAAATATCATTTCATCCTGTATAAAGAACTGATCCTGCAAAAAAAAAATTTTGGCAAGCACTTCCTTGCTCAGCTAAGCTCTCACTCTCTTTAAGCAATCCACCTGTCATCTTGTTCTATTAGAACTTACTCCATGAATGTGTAGCAGATGCAGTACCTTTCCTCCTCCCAGCCGGTGTCTTGTTTAGTGGATGCTGATCTGAACTAGCAATTCATAAACTGGGTCTCACGGCCATTTCATCAACTGTGTGTTGAGTTCACCAATCCTCTCTGGCAAAAGGCGTCCAACTTCGTAGTTGTGAACAATTTCTTTCAAGTCCACAAGATTACATCCTGGCGTTCTGCCCTTCATCTTTGTTTTCACCAGGTCTTTTACCATAGCAACATCATCCCATCGACCTCCCACAGCATAAACATTCAGTAGCAGCCGGTAATGCAAAAAATTCCAAGGTTCCATATCTATCAATGAGTTCGCAATTCTTTCCCCCAAAGCCACATTTCCTTGGAAACGACATGAATTGAGCAAATTAGCCCATACCAAGGATTCTAATGGCATATCCTCCTCCTCCTCCTCCTCCTGTGTGGTTCTTAATATATCCTCTGCCTCTTGAATTAGTCCAGCACGAGCATAAAGATTAGCCATACACCAAAAATGTGCAAAATTTGGCTTTAGACCGTGGTTATAAATCATTTGGCTGAAAAAATTCTTTCCCTCAGTCAACAGTCCAGCTCGAGCACAAGCACACAGCACCCCTATGAAAGTAACTTCATCTGGATGGACAGAGTCACGTTTCCCCAACCCTGCCCGATCAACCATATCTTTAAATAACTCAAGTCCATCATCTGGATTCCCATGAAGGCAATGCCCCAAAATCATTGCATTCCAGCAACCCAAATTCTTCCTTACCACTTTATCAAAAATTCTCCGTGCCATTTCAACCTTATGGCATCTATTATACATATCTATCAATGTAGTCTCATGAATTACATTCATACTCGAAAACTTCTTAACAATAAACCCATGAACTGAACGTCCTTCCCTCAATCTAGCTGACCTACCACAAGCACTAAGCACGCTAACTATAGTCGAATCGTTACCTCTCATCCCATCATTCATCATTTTCCTAAACAGCATTAGCACGCAACCAGGATTATTACCCTTCAAGTACCCACTAATCAGGATGTTCCAAGAAACCACATTTCTCTCAGGCATTACCTCAAACAATCCATGAGCAATACCCAACTCACCAAGAGTAGAATACCCATCAATAATCGAATTCCACGACACCAAATCTCTATGCGACATTTCATCAAACACCTTCTTAGCTAACCCCATATCCCCACAACAGCCATAACAATGGATCAATGAATTCTCTACTGGCAATATCCTATCAACCCCATTTTTCACAGCTTGCCCATGATACTTTTTTTCCTAATTTAGCACATCCGACTTTAGCACAACACCCAAAAAGCGAAACAAAAGTGTAACTATTTGGACAAAACCCACTCTTTAACATCTCAAAATAGAAAACAAGAGCCTTGTTCGGCTCAGAACTAAGCGAATACGCTTTAACAACATTATTTACAACAAAAGTACCCGGAGAAGCAATAAATTTGAAAATGAAAATAGTGTAATCAATATCACCAAAATCTGCAAAATGTTTGAGCAGTCTAGGAGACCATAAGGAGAAAAGGCCACAAGTAATCAATTGAGCTTGGATTTGGTAAAGATGAAATGGGTTTAGAGTTGAGTATAAGAGTTCAAATCTTGGGTTGTTGTAAGAAGTAATTGGCATGTCTTTTATAGAAGCGGAATATGAAGATGATGGTGACAAGAGGGTGATTTGTTTTGGAGTGGGAAGGTAGGGGTGATGGGTGAGAATGGCGTGTCTGAATTTAAAGATGTCTCTTGTTGAAATTCTTGCCATTCATTTGTGAATCTTTGAGCTTGTTGACTTTTGATGTTTGATCCATTAATGCATGCTTTCTGATCTCCTTTTTGTTCGTCTAGATTTCGAGTGAATGTTGGCAATGGCAGCTGAATAAGGGCATTTTGATTCTTTTGAAATGACTTAAGGATTTTGTTTGGAGAAAAGGAGAAACCTTTAAACGGCGGCGGCTTCAGCTAACCCTCTCAAGCATTTGCAAACACAACTTCACTTCAAAAGAAAGTTTCTCAATTATTAAAAAGAAAATAAAAATATGCATGACTTCCTTTCCTCGAAACATCAGGGCTATGCCACGTCATTTTGATCCGGTTGTAAGCAGTGTTAACCGTGACTCAATGATTAATTAGCTTATTCTATAATTGTTAAAAACGCTTTTTAATATAACATAGTAAATATAATGTAAACTTGAATTGTAAAAATAAATAGTAAATCATGTGTGTGTGTGTCTATTACTATGTTATAGTTCAAGCTCCTTAAAATAATTTAATTAAAAATTTAAACATAGTTTAAGTGATTTAAAAATACAATATAATTATTCATATTTATAAATTTTCATTAACTAACAATTAACAAATATAAAATAATTAATCTATTGGTGTGTCTGTAAACTAAAACTAGCTTCATTTCCTTCATCTTCTTCATTATTCATAAGGCATTAATCAAAATCATTATCATTAAGAGGATTATTAGTGTCACTGCTAATACCAACACTAATATTGTGAACATTAGTGTTACTACTACTATCAATACCAGTATTGCCAATATTATTTAATTCAAATTTCCTTGAATTCTCTAGATTGACATCAATATGAATCTCCAAGTCATCTCCAATACCATGACCCTGCATTCTAGCATCATTAGAAACTTTTTTTTCATCATTTTTATCTTTTTCATCATTTTTTTTTGTGTTGCACTATTAACGACACCAAGAAAATCAAAGTTTGATAAACCATCATTCTTTTCTCTCTCAGTTATTCAATCATCATCAGATAAGAGATAATCTAAGACTTCGCCAAAATTATTTGCTTGCTTTTTAAATTTGGTTGTCATTCAATTTTAAATTCCATATTACAAATACCAAGTCATTTACTTATTTTTATGCAAAAGATTTCCCAGTTTTGTATAAACCAAAGTGAGCAATTCAAATTTATAACTTATAAGATTCTTATCACATATAAAAATAATAAAAAGAATAAGATAAAAAAATACCTGCCTTCTCAAATGCAATCTAGTTACTTTCCCATCCAAATAAACTATAAGTCAAACTTAGAACTCAGATTGCAAACCTTTTTAATTTTGGACATTCATCCTCGTAAGAATCCCATCATTTAGCTAAAGCTTTTTTTTAATCCCTTATTGTCTTGGCAGCCTCAATGCCAAACAACCATTTAGCATCTTTAAATGATTCAAGTTGTAAGTTAGTTTTGCACATTTCACCTGCATCAAACACTATTTTTTGCTAAGTATTGATATAATACAATTTTAATGTTGGCATTAACCTTAAAAGGGGTTATAATGATAATAAGAATTCAAATAATAAGTTGTTGCATGTAAATATCTATGGAATTGAAGTTTCCATTTTGCACCAAGAATATTCCATATAGGTATAATAATAATAATAATAATAATAATAATTTATGAAATCATTATCATTTTTAACTAATTATACAGAAAATTCCAGCTAAGTAATAAATAACACAATTAAGACAAAAGTAAAATAAATATAATGAATCAACTAGTAGTAGTAAGTGAACAATTAACAAAATAGATGATTAGTAGTTCAATACCTTTTTTCATAAAACCAGAATTTACATGTATCTTCTCTTTTGCTTAATCCATTGCTTCATATATAAAACTCGTAGTTGATTTCTCATCTGAATCAACTAATCAAAGAACTTTAATTAAAGGATATGCTGTCTTAAGACTTATAGTGACATCATGCAAAAATCTGTTATCCAAAACACACCTTTGAATTTGCTTCTCTTCTTTTATTCTTGAAAACCTACATGAGCTCCACTGTTTGGAAGTAAACATAGTCATCGATTGCATTCTATAATTATTCAAACATTCTAGGGTCAAATATGTAGTAGAAAACCGAGTAGCAGTATGCCTAATCAAATCTTTTCCTTTTGTAAAGTGCCTTAGCATGAGAATAAGAATAGTTCTTGAATAAATATACGAGGTAATTCCCCTCCCCTTAACAATAGTTACTTGATAGATGTTTAGCTTCTTCTCAAAATATTCTAATATCAAATTAATACAATGAGCATCATATGGTTTCCGAAACAACCTTTTTCCTTTTCTCATCAATAATTATCCTGCCGCCTTATAATTTGCAGCATTATCAGTGATTACTTAGACAATAATTTCCTCCTTAATCTTCTCCACAATAGCACCCAACATCTCAAACACTTTATCAACAGTCTTAGACCTATTAAAGGTATCTACTGACGATAAGAAAAATTATCCTTTTAGAACTATTAATCAAAAAATTGAAAATATAATGTCTTTTCTTATATGTTCATCCATCATATATTATTGAAAAACATGTTTTTTTTTTTTTATTCTAGCTTGTACTCCTTAAGAAAATTCATTGTCTGCTCTATTTCTTGTTTCAAATACTTCTTTCTAATATCATGGTAAGATAGAAGCTTGAAACCTGACACATGCTTTGCAACCAATTCAAGTGCCTTGAGAAAATAATGGTTTTTCACACAATTAAATGGAATCACACCAGTGTTGAAAAACCTTAAAGTCTATTAACATGCTTTTTTTCTAAGATCTTTTTTTAGCAACTGGTTCATAGTAGTTTGTGTATTTCCACTCCCACTAGTTACACCTTTTTCTTTGTCTTTTGAGCTAATTTCTTTCCCTTCATCTTTATCATATTTTATAATACATTGAAGAACCTTTTTTTGTGTGTCATTTGCTTCTTGATTTCTCACCAAAACATCTAAAATCATCTTCTTTATATTTTCTGGTACTTTATAACATGACTCCACATCCTTACAAGTGTAAGCCAAATAATATTTGAAATGGAAAATGCCTCCACTAATAATTTTTTTGATAATACTTATACTAAACTTTTCTTGAATTCTTATCAATATCTATACCATGTTACCATCACACATTAAGCCTATTACAAGGGTACCTTTCCATAAATAATGAGCTAGTAATCATTGGGGCGGTTGTGTTCAAAGACCTAGGTCGAAGAGCATACCAATTTTTCTTTGTTTTTAAAAGAGTATATTATTGCTGATGGTGACTATAGATCCATAAGTCATCCTAGAGGAGATAACAGGTTATGGGTCTTGAATTACTCTGTCACCGGTGATGTGACCATGGTGTTGTGAGAGATGGAGATGAAGTTTGGATCATCGACGAGAAGGAGATGAACGATTAGGTTTATTAGGATTGCGAGGGAGAGACCGTGTATGATGCTGTTATGACAGTGAGGAATCAGTTATTTGAGGCTAGTGAGGAGGCTATCATGGAAGGTGAAAAGTCCTTGGTTTTTACAGTGAGACACACTTACTCTTGTAATGAAATTGGGCGTTATTATATTTCCAATGAAAATTTTAAACCGATATTAAAATGACGAGTTTACTAATTTTACTAAGTTAGAATGATTTCAGTCCAATTTTAATCAGTTTTTTAGTTTTTAAAA
Source organism: Populus x sibirica (assembly GCA_019202695.1). Taxonomy (NCBI): domain Eukaryota; kingdom Viridiplantae; phylum Streptophyta; class Magnoliopsida; order Malpighiales; family Salicaceae; genus Populus; species Populus x sibirica. Next base: position 634,547 of record JAGMVL010000125.1, on the reverse strand, counting down.
TAATTTTGCATGATAAGTATATGATGACTTATAAAATTATACAATTTTACAAATGAATTCATGATTTTAACAACCTTGATCTAACCCTTAATTTGATTTGGATCTCAAATTCAATTAGTGTGACCCAAACTTGGAAGGTAAACCTACAACCTAATTAAAATCGATTTGACTTTAAAAAATGAATTTCAATGCAAAATTGTTTTAACTCTTTTTTTTTAATTTTAAAATAAAATTATTTAAGATAGAATGAGATCAATTTAAGTTAATCTAACTAACATATGATCTAGACTTTGGACTGAATCATGAATCAATCAAGTTTAATGACTTTGGTTGAAAGAAAAGGTTACAATAAATTTTTTTTTATTACCGTACACATCTAAAATAACTAGGAAATATGATGGTTCTTAACTATTCATATGAACACTGAAGCACTTGGATCTTTTTTCATTTTAAAACTTTTTTCTTTCAATTACATTCTTTTATTGCCTAATTAAATGAAATTAGGTAAGTTATTTTGGTAAAAAAAAATACCAAATTAAAAGAAATGAGATTGAATTGTAAAACACAAAAAAAAAATATGGCTAACTCCAAATCCATAACAATTTTTATTTTGGTATACACGTTCCTTTTGTTCAATTTTTAATCTCTAAGTTAGAGAGAATAAAGAGAAACTCATTGAAAAATGATAATAGAGAGAGAAAGTTATCAGTTGTCACAATTCAGCCAATCAAAATAACAAAGCATGGTGTCAAATAGTTTCATGTGATAAGAGGAATTCATTGGTGGTGATTTCGGCCTTCATATTACTTGAAAAAATAAATTGGACTTGAGAGAATTTTTTTCAATTTGATCTTGTGTTTTTAGACCCATTTTTAGGTGTTTTGAGCTGAAAGATTAATTAATTTAGGATTCTAAGATGTTTTTTAGATGTTTTTTTTAATGTCAAAAGAGGTTAAAAAATAAATATTTCAACTCAAAAATACCCTAGCCCAATTTTCCAACCACCACCCATGATCGAAATTTGGGCCGGTAGATGATGTGTTGTCTGCCATCACAGACAATACATTATCTGTGTTTTTTTTTTTCAAAAGTGAATTCTATTTTTAACCATGTTAAACTTGAAAGGCAAGTGAATTATGATATTAAATAATTTTTTTTAGATTAAAAAAAAATAAAAATGGGTCAAGCCTAGAGCATGACCAAAAAAAAGAAGGCGAGGTGCACTTTGGGTCTATAAGTAAGGCCCACTCACCTAACCTTGTTTATTTTTATTTTTTCAAGGGACGAATGATATGCATAATTTTTTCAATATTTTGCTTATTAATATTGAAAGATAAAAAATATCTATATTTATTCCAATTCTTTTTATTTTTCATCAAATTAATAACCCATGACAAAAAAAAATATATTGATAAGAAAATTTTTGTCATTTTCTTTCAATAGAGTTTAAATTAATGTTCTAATAAAAAAACAATTGATGAGATCCTCGAAATATAAGATTATATATCTTAATATGTATTTTATCTCAATTTTTGACTTTATTTTTTTTTGTTAGAATTAATATAATTATTATAATTTAGTAGAGTACATAATTTTTTTTATCTATTTTATTAAATGTAAGTATTGACTTTTTATTTTGTAGTTAAATTTTTTCTTGATGGTAGAAAAAAAGTTAATCATGCTCACATCTTTATTATTATTTTTATTTTTAAAAATAATAAGAATTATTTACAATGCAAGTGAGAGTGTAAGAAAGGAAGATAGAAATATATAGTTGAATATATATATATATATATGGAAAATAAAATAAAATGTAAAATAGGAAAAAAGAAAGAAAGAAAGAATGAAAGAAGGTTGGGCCCGACCCTGGGTGCGCGCAGGCTTATTGAACAGGTAAAATTATTAGCAAATTAAAAAACGGTATCATTTAAGGGCTCTATTTCTTGAATCTTATCTTCTAAGGATTGATTGAGAAAGAAGAAAGCAGCAGCAGCAGAAGCAGAAGCAGCAAAACTCTCTAAGAAATTCTCGTCTGCCCACCCTCTAAACAACCCTCAAGGTCTCTCTTCACTCTTTTCTTTCAATAGTCCTTAACTTTGTCTACTTTTATTTGGTGGGGTCTAGGTATTGCAAAGAAACAAATTCGCTTATCAGTGATTCTTTTGGTGTCTCTTTTCCCGTAAGTTCTGTTTATTTCTTGAATAATTATTATTACTTTGCTTTATCTTTTTATATATATATGTGTGTGTGTGTGTGTGTGTGTGTGATTTGTGTTGTTATAGATAAACGAAGGAATCCCTTGTTCGATTACCCAAAAATCTGATCCCGTTGTTTATTCATCTGCCGCAACAAATAACGTGTGATTGATTACTAGGTTGTATTTAAGTTAGAGAGAAAGTCAGTGTCCTTTTTTCTGATATTTTGTGATCATTGCTGTTGTTACGATTGTTGCGGTTTCATTTTTCAGATCCAATTGTCCAATCCCAGAATTATTCTGCATTGATTAGCCGGTTTTAGTTATGAAGCTGAGATTGAGGTCTGTGCAATCTAAAGAAACTGTGAAAATACAAGTGCCGGATTCTTGTACTTTGCAGCAACTAAAAGAAACACTTTCTCGAGCAATATCTTCTTCTGGCTCGTCTCTTTATTTGTCTCTTAATAGAAAGGATGAGCTCAATACCTCATTGCCTGAGGATTCTTTGCAATCACTCGGTATTACGTCTGGTGACCTTATCTATTTCTCTGTCAATCCCAAAGATTTCTCATCCTCTGGTCAACCCCTATGTTTAGGTTCTAGTTCCTCTATACAAGAACAGGTTCAAGGTCATCGGGGTAATGTACAAGAGCCTATGCTAGATCAATCGATGATTTTTCAAGAGTCTAAATGTTCGGATTTGAATATGCTCGAGAATCAAGATTTGTTCGTACAAGGGCATGTTGGTGTTCAGGCTAATGATACCAATTCTCGAGAAACCATATCTGAAATCTCTCCACAGATGCACTTGCTAGGACAGAAGCATGAGATTGCAGAATCAGATATGAATGGTGCAGTTACTGAAGGACATGGAGCTCTGGGTTCAAAAACTCGGAGCAGAGAAACCTTAGAGACCCAAGAATTGACCAGTGTAGAAGCTATGGATGTTGATCCTGGATCTGTAGATGTGGGCAATAAGAGGTTCTCTGAACCGTATTTCTTGAGGAGGCTATTGAGGAAAGAATTGGGTGATGATGGTAGCAACTACAAGCTCTTGGTTATTGCAGTTCACGCTGTTTTTATAGAATCTGGTTTTGTTGGGTTCAATTCTATATCTGGGATGCGAGTTGATGGATTTCACCTTCCAGAAGAGCAGTCATCTAGGAATTTGGCAGTGTCACTTTGTTACACTCTTCCTGAACTTTTGGATAGTAAAGTTATTGCTGAAACAATTGTTTTGAAGCTCCAAAGTTTAGGCCATTTTGTTAATGTCTATGGGAGTTTGTCCAAGGGTGGATCAGGGCTATATCACACACGTCTGGATATAAATAAATTTGTGCCAGCTATAGATTTTGTGTGGGAAAATGATAAGAATGATGGGATGAATGGAAGTGATAGGTCATCCATTTTGTATCCTGAAAATGAAATTTTTGAGTTCTGGAAAATTGTGAAGGATGGTCTTGCTTTGCCATTGTTGATAGATATTTGTGAGAAGGCTGGTCTGGTTCTTCCTTCATGCTTGATGCGCCTCCCAACAGAGCTGAAGCTCAAGATTTTTGAGTTGTTACCTGCTATTGATATTGCAAAAATGGAATGTGTTTGTTCAGAAATGCGGTACTTGTCTTCGAACAATGATTTATGGAAGCAGAAATTTGTGGAGGAGTTTGGAGATGGGACAGCAGCACATGGAACTCTCAATTGGAAGGCGAGGTTTGCTTCATATTGGGAGAATAAGAAGCGGAAGAGGGATTTCAATGCATGGCAGGAGTATCGGCAATTTCTGCCCTTTCATGTCCCGATCAGGAGGGACCCTAATCCATTATGGTGTCCTTCAATTATAGGTGGTGATTATGACCGTCTGCCAGGGCTTGGTCTTCCTCCTTATCGGCGTCCTGGTATAGGATGGCCCCAACCTCGTCATAATTTTTCACCCAATTGTAACCTGGGGGGATTCAGTTCCTAGTCTGGGGCTTGAAGGCTTGCTCAATGACGGTGGAATGCTGAATATGAACCGAATAGAGGCATTTATGGGTCAGTTTATATGCATGATAAATAATGTGTTTCTGGTTGTAGTGCTTTCGAAGTCTACATTACAATTTGGAAGGTTTTTTTTGGTTTTAATGTTTTATAAAACGTTGTTGAACTCTCATCTCTTTGTTCTTATTAGCTATTGCCACTATTTTGGGTATATTTCAGTGTATTTTTAGCTTTTTGGTAGTTGGCATATAAAATTTGACTACCATGACGTGAAGCCTGGATATTTTCTTCATGCTAAAAGAAGAGGGAAAATTATGTTTGGGTGGGGCATCAAGGAGTTAAAATATCTACGCTAGAACGCAGCAAAATTATCCTTACAGCTTGTTCTTCTTATTAAAAAATTATCAATCAGTAGTGATCGCATATTTTCTTTGTTCTAGCTAACTGCTACACTGAACCAGCGTTTTACCAATTTAAAAGAAGATGGGAGTTATGAATTCGAATCTTAAAATCTTCACTATAAAATATGGTTTGGGTTTAGATGTTTTTCCCCCCAAGAACAGCAGATAATTATGTTGACGTAGGAGCTAGGATTATCAGTTATATTGACTTGTATTTTGGAGTCGAGGGTGAATAATAGACATGGTCATGCAGCTGAGAACACGTTGCATATAACCTTGCAAGTTGCAACACGAAGGAAATAGTTATTTGCCATTTTCAAGTGAAAAGGTCAAGAGTATCACTCATGTTTAGGTGCAACCGCTTTTTTGTTGCAAACTCAAATTCTGCTCTTTTGAAGCTAACAATTCTTACAGATCACTCAAAATAAGTAGACAACAAATATGACCGTCCAATATGCGCTTACTTTCATTCAACCTCTTGTATTAAATATCTAACAAGAGTGCTAATCCTCCATTAAAACCAAAATGGTTCTCAAAAAATTCGTCTCCTTCGTGTACAGCTTCATAGGCCTCAGAGGGCATCCGAGGATTAAAGATGCGGCGGCAGCAGCAGCTTGTAGGAGAATCACAGTGGATGTGTCGGGCAACGTCAAGCAAGGCGTGCTCGAATCTCCTGTCGGATCAAGTTCATCCGAAATCATAGAAGCTGAAGGTGAATACTGTTGTGTTTGCTTGTCGCGATTGAAGGCAGACGAGGACACGAGTGCTTTACCTTGCTTGCACAGGTTTCATAAGGTATGCATAGAAGGATGGTTTAATAATGTGTGTCGAAGAACTTGTCCGCTGTGCCGGTCGTCCATGGGGGGAGAAGAGAGGTCTCATAAGAGAGAGGAACAGTTCACTGAAGAGATGGTAATATGGTTTTCTTCTTTTCATGTAGCTGGTTTTTGAGTTTCAAGTTTCTGCACATTTTGACACCTTGCAATTAAAAAAAAAAAAAAAAACTATTTTTAAGTAGGTCGAAGCTCATAAAGAGAATTGCCTTCCACACAAGTGGGAGAAAAAAAATTCAATAACTCCGTTGCTAGAATCCAACCCAGGCCTCCTGGGTCTGGGTGAAAGCCAGACAAATGGCCGCTGGACGACAACGGAGCTGTTTCATGTTCATGGCTGCAACACAGTACTAACTAGGCCTGGTACCCTTGCTTTGCTTTCTACCAATCAAAAGTCAATTATTGTATAAAAGAAATATGTGAGCATTGTTATTTCTTTTCTTGCTTGTAATAAAATATTTCAAATGAGGATAAAAAAATTATTTAGTGTATCACATCAAATTAATTGACCACCATGTAACTTAATAAATACAAAAAGAATTAACATGATTTGTTCGACCTAACAAGTTAAGAGCGAATTGTCGTTTCATTGAAATGACGATCTAGTTTTTTTTTTAAAAAAACTTCACACCTTTATTGTTTTAATTTTTACCTAATCCCAATTTAACCTAACAAGTTAAGAGCGAATTGTCGTCCCATTTAAATAGCGATCTAGTTTTTTTAAAATTTTTTCATATTTTTGTTGTTTTAACCTTTACCTAGTCCCAATTTAAATGTGAAACAATATACTATTAAAAGATTATATCGTAAAAAAACTTAGAGAGTTTTTATAAAATAAATTTGACCAAAGAACTTGATTGCAAGCTAGACTTGATAAAATCTAGACTTGCATGAATGACAGGTCACCTCAAACACATCATAACAGACTAAAAAAGTAGGCTTGAGTGGTTTTGAATAAATAACAATAACATGAGTGATGAAATGAAGATATAAAGAGTCTACATGGGTGCAAGATTCTTATAACAAGAAATGGAATAGAGTGAGTGTGTAGTTACTAAAAGTTACTTTGAACAGTTCAATTTAAAGAAGGATGCAAGGCAGAAGAAGAACAAAAAATCAATAACAACAACTGCTATGTAATTGAAATAAATTTTCAGGAACTTCAAAACATGTTTATCAATAGGCCTGCAATCCCGTAAAGGATAATCAATAGGCATATAACTTGTAAGCAAATAGCTTGTTAGGTGATAATTTATAGGCTATAATTAGTAGATTTATAATAGTAGGCTTGCAGTTTCCATTACCAAAAAAGTAGAAAATATTAAAAATATATATATTAGGTCATGTTATTCTGTCAAGGAGTTCCTGTGCATGTTTGTAATCAATTGAAGAATCATCCAATAAATGTAAGTTCTTTGATCCTAAGCTATTATCCTTTTTTATTCAAAACATTCAAGTTCTTTGATTACTCCACAAGTCTAACTTTGCTTTATGCACATAAAAAAATCATAAAATTCTAAATTCACATTTGAGAGACATTGATATAAGTTTGGAATAACAAGTTTGGAATTGTAGGAATAATGTTTGGAATTCAAATCGTTAACATTAAATTTAACATCCAACTTTGAAATTCAAAGTCTTTTTATTCAAGGCAGGTATAAAATAAACATGAATAAAATGAAAAGATGGAAACACATTGTACGGACCTGACTTAACATGCAAAATTTAAGACTTTGATAATGGACACTACCACAATGAGTTAACCTAATTGGAAAAATCGTGTCTTTTTTTCTTTTTTTTATTCTCTTCTCGGTTGGGTCTTGATTAAGTCTTAATTGACATCAGGTCGAATTAAATCTTAAACCAAGTTGAAGAGTTATAAAAGAATAGAGATGAAATTTAAGAAATAAATAAATGATCAAGGATGAAACTAACAAAAACATGAGTATAAAAAAAGAAAAAAAAACAAGCAAACTTGGGAAAATCTCCTAAACTTGAGTTAATTATCCAAACTCGCAACCTGTGAAATTCTTGACCCGAGTTCAATCAAGAAGCTCAATTCCCAAACAATTTAACACTGAAGGATGAAATTGAAAAAAATTACCAAAGTAAAACAAATAAATATTAAAATAATAAGGACTAAATTTGACATTAAAATAAAATGAAATCAAATGTAAGGGACAAAATTGAAAAAAAAAATCCAATCAAGAAGATGATTCAAAACAAAATAAATAGCAATCAAAAGAATGGAGATCAAATTTAACAAATGAAAATAAATTAAAGGAGGATAACATTGAATATATATATATAAATCATTTAAAATAAAATAAATAGTAATCAAAATAATAAAAACCATATCTAAAAGCAAAACAAACTGAAGGGTTGCTTTGAAAATTTGGAGGTTCAGACATGAAAATCGAGCAATAGAGAGAAAAGAAGGAAAAAAGAAAAGAAAAGGTTACTAACACCAAACTAGAGGTTTGTACGCCACACACACACACCACTCATGGATGGAAGGGCCTCCAAGATGATTCAAACGCTACCCCAAAAGCCATAATTTGGTTGTGAAATGCTGCCTTATGCGCCGCCCAAATAACATGGAGGCATTCCACACACTACATGCACTAGCTAGTTTTTATAAAATAATATTTTATATTTATTAAATTACCAAATCTCCTTATTTCAACTTGATTATAGCAAAAAAAATAAAAAAACCACGACAAAAATATGAAAAAGCCCTTAGACGCCAACCAAAGAAATTTTGCATTTAAGGGTAATTTAGTCCTTTTATTGCGTTTTGAAAAAGGCCCTAGATGCTAGTTTTTTAAAAATTACTTTGAAGGGTAATCTAGTCATTCCATTGTGGTTAAAAAGGTGGAAAAGACCGATTGCCCTTGATCAATGTGATATTGACTAATGAGCCTTGTAAAAAGACCAAATTACCCTCAATAGCATGGCAATTGATCTTTTTTTTTGGAAGATAAAAATAGCAACTACACTATTGTGTTGAATAATGACGTGATTCAAACCACACCAAAGAATCCATTAGAATTTCGAGATTGGCCAATTACAAGGTTAAGAGCAAAGATTCGTAATAAAACATTCAATGAGATTACTCATGGTATTTGAGCCAAAGTGAGTTTCAAGAAGGCTACATATTTAATAAGTGATGATCAGATCTTAGTCAACTTAATATATATGTAAGAAGGGTTTGATTTATCTGCTTCACGAGCTTTATTTTTTTATAATGCATAGTTTTACGCTAACAAGCATAATGTTTTATCCCACTATTGGATCAAGCTGAAATTTTACTAGAAGATTTTAGAGGTCTTGTTTTATATATGGTTAAAATTTTATAATAATAAGATATTAGGAAGGCCTTACGATAAGGTCTAGAAACTACTATACGAGATTTACATTAGTTTTCTAGTTGGTTTAAGATTCTTTTTCCTATTAGGATCAATACTTTTTGTAATATTTCTTTAACCTTGTTTATGAATTTTTTTACATATTATAAATATGATTATTTAGTTTGTATTTAAGGTTTTGTTTTTTTACAGAATTTGATTTAAGAATAATATGTGTGTGGTAGAGAAATTCTTTTAATTTGGTTTTTCATTTGAAGTACTTTGACTTATCGAAGAATTAATCAAGCTTTGAGGTGTCTTTCATATTACTCGTTTGTGTCTCTTCATAGGTGTTGGATGGAGGATTCAATTTCTATAGTTTTGGTGTCTTGGTATAGGTTATTGTTGTGTCAAATTAAATCACAAGTCTAAATTTAGATTTCTTATGAAGGATCGATTTGATTGTAGATTTCTGAATCTTTATATCCACGTGGTTCGCATTAAATAATGATATGTTTCTAGGGAGACAGTGAATCTCCCTTTCATTTTAGCTTTTTTTTTCTCTTAATATTATATATGTTATAATAAACCTTTGTGTATTTCAAATCTAATATGTTGTTGAGAACCTTTTCCGTGTAACTGACATAGTGCATAGTTTATTGACTTAATTAAGGTCTTGACTCGATTAAATTCAAACATGTGCTAAAGATAGTACCAGTGGTTAAAACGATTTAAAATATAAGATACCATGAGTTCAAGTCTTTAATCCTAGATAACTTATGGGTTTTTGTTTTTCTTAACTCACCACAACAAGCATAATTTTCTTTTCAAATAAGTAAGGTGGACTCTCTCCAAAGATTACTCAAGTGTTAAGTGTGAAATTGTTCCAATCAATGAAGATGTGTTAAGTGTGTATGTGTGTGTGAGAGAGAATTTAGGACCTAACAGTAGAAGTGGATAACTGGTTTAACTAAATAACATGTTGCGGCCCATTACAAATTAATAGCCTCGTTAGAGTGCAGTCCAATGAACCTAATGCTATGAATTTATGACACGTTGTAGCCAATTGGCTTAATTAGTTGTAATGATTTTTTGCACTAGTTCCAGTGTCATATAATTAAGTATTACTCCAAAAGTCATGTGTATTTCACTGTGTAAGGCTCTAATGTTCATCCTATCACACATGACTGTGGATGAGTTGTGCAAAATTTTACATTTTTTTAATTTGGTCCTCAAACCTTTTTTTTTCCAACGATTTAGTCCTAATTGAAGACCAATTGATTTTGATTTCTTATGAAAAGGTGGGATTGAAAGAAGAGGGACCGAAATAAAAAAAAAGAGCTCAAACATGAGTGATATGCCATAAGTTTCGCAAAAGATGTACTTTGGTCCTTGAACTTTAAAAATCATGTAAATTATACAATTTCAGTTCCTCAATATTTCTCCAATTCAATTTTGGTATAAAAGTTTATTTTTGTCATCTTTTAATCCTTGATTGAGAGAGGAGAGAGAGGTCATCAAATTTCGACGGTAGAGAGAGAAAAGTATCGTTGACATGAATTAAGGGCACCAAAACGGACGATATTTATGTCAAATGGTTTAATTTGATGATGGAAGTTCATATTAGGTGTTTTTTTTACCTTTAAAGTTTGTGAAAAAACAATATCCGAGCTAGGGTTGATTTTTGGATTCGGGTTGATTTCGGTTTTTAGGGCGGCTTTTTTGGGTTTTTTGAGGCCATGAATAGGTTTATCATAATTCCTACTGTGTTTTATAGGTGTTTTGGGTCAAAATGGGTTGAATAACGAGTTTTTGTGTGAAAAAACTTAAACCCCAATTTTCAAACCATTAAAGTGGCTAGAATCTAGGTAAATCAGACAACGTATTATTTAATTTTTTTCTTTCAAAAGGTCATCCACCACATTTGCAAACAAAAAAAAAATATGAGCCCAATAGCACGGGCCTTGACAAAATAGGCCAGGCGGACTAGTCTGGCTGGTCAAGCCCAACAACGCCTAGCCTTTGCTTTTAATTTTTTAATTAATGGTTTTTATGGTTTTTTCTCTAAATGTTTTTAATTTATATTTAAATTAGTGCCCCTTCTTTCTTTTATTTTGTTTGGATAGTTTTTTTAAATGACAATTAATTTTTCAGTTATGCATTTAAATTTTAAGTGTTTTTCTGATTCATTTATAATTATTTGTTTTAATCTTTTGTATGAATGAATTTATTTTTGAAAATAAAAAATTTTATTTTCAGATAATATTTGTAATATGTGCAGCCTTGCATGATGTTTTTTTCCCTTTTATTTTATTCGATCAATTTAATTTGTGTTTCTATTTATATTATCATTTGCTTAAATAAAAAATATTTTAATAAACAAATTTAGAAAACACAATCGGGTAAATATCCTATCTTTCGAGATTAAATAACTTGGTTTACATCTGTTTCTCGATTTTTCAAGTTTTATTTTTAGGTATCAATAATGATTTTTTATTTATTTATTCGTACACGTAGTTTTTGATTTATTTAATTAGTATAAATTTTGTAATTTTAATTTTAATTTTTCAAAGTACTGAAATACATTGAAAAACATACACATATAATTATTTTTTTTTGGGTCAAAAATAGCGGTGACATAACTAGTGATTAAATATATGCCGACCACTCCAAAGACCAAACGACTTCAACTGGCCCACTCTCGTAAACAAAAACCAATCAATTTCTTTGGACAAAAATCATTCATAAGAAATATTTATGAAACTGATGAGGTTATCTCTAAGTTGGACCCATCCACTACTACACTTCCTTCCATGTATCTAATCTAATGTATTAATTGCATATTTCGTCGTCCCATACTTTTTGACGTTCATTTTTTTATTTTTTTTAGGGGTCTAGTCAAGTAATATTTTAAGTGTGATAGAGATGATTTTTTTTTAAAAAATTATATTTAATATTATCCTATCAAAATAATAAAAAATATAGTTTAAAAAAAAAAAAAACTTTTAGAAAATATATTTTAAACACTCTCCAAAACAGCTATTTTAATATAGTGCCTCTATCTTACTTCCTCCGATTCATTATTAATATCCGGAAGCATGTAGAAAAAGAAGATACTGTATTGAAGTCAGATGGAGGAATCATTTTTATAAAAAGACCATTAAATGGAAGCAAAATACATCAAATTAGACCAGAAAATCTATATCCACGACACCAAAATATACTATAAGATGCTTGCTGCCTAACCTAATATGGCAAGTGGACCCAAATATTATTTTCAATCAAAAGTTTATAAAATAACTGCTGTCTGAACTAAGGTGAAAATAGGTGATAAAAGAGAGAGATTTATTATTGACATCAATACATCAAAGCGATCCAAAAACATCAAAAAATTTTTAAATCAGATTTTTGGCAAACACGCGGCTAGTTGTGTTGCCAAACATTTATTTGCAGGCTATTTAGAATCAATTATGTATTATAATTGAATTCAATTATAATATCTTATCTGAATTTTATTGATAAATAAGTTAAATTCGCATGTTCGAAAGAAATATAATTCAATTTATTTTGTTTTATATACTACTCTTGTCGCTTCATTTTATTTCTTTAAATATTTCTAAAGAAGGATAAATAAATGGATATTTTAAAGAATCTAGTTTTAACATTAATTTCTCTTTTTTAATGTAGATAATTATAAGAGTTGACATCTTATTTATTTTTGTATTATTTTTAGAGATTGAACTTCATTTTAAATTCAATTCTTTACATTCAAAATATTTCAAATATGAGATATCAATAAAATTTCTAAATTGAATTCAATAAGATTCTAAAAATTATGTTAAAAACTTTTTTAATATATATATATATATATAAAATAAAGATGTGATGTATTTTCCATAAATCTTGTTTCCATGCTATTTTGTTTTTCAAAAAAAAAAAAAAAAAAACTTTGACGATCTTTTAACTATATAGGGTATGGTTTCCATTCTTCCAGGTGCTGGATTGAAGTTTAATGGAAAGGTGATATTAGATCATTTACACCTATACTACTACTTTTTTTAGTTAAATTTTAGCTAAAATAACTATAAAGTCATTTTAACTAACTAAAAATTGTATTAACATTTTATGCAATTTGAAATCATTTTATTATTATTTTCAGAAAATCTCAATTTTGTATTGATGGCCAGTATGATATGGTAATAAAATCAGCTCCTACTATATCATTGACTTGCGTTACGCTACAAGTTGGGTCAAATTCTTTTTGAACATAAAAAAAATATTTAGATATTGCTAATGTTTTTTTAGTGGAAAAAAATTTAACCATGTAAAGGTTGGCGTGATGTGACCCGACTAACTTTGCGAGTCCAAAAACAACCTGAAAGTCCTTAAAAATATAGTTTGACTCCATTTTTTTCAAGATGACATCTTTTTTAAATATTAATTAAGATAATAATATATTGGATTGACTTGAGTTAACATGTTAAATTCATGACTCAAGTTATGAGATTATAATAACCCCATAGAAATAAATCAAAACAAATTATAAATCTTAATTTCCAATCAACCCAATATTGAATGATGAAATTGAAAGAAAAAAAATCAATTAAAAAAGGACTTAAAAAAGTAACCTGAGTTAACTTGTCAAATTCGCGACTTACATCATAAAACCAAGATAATTTCATAGAAATAAAATAAAAAAAATTACAAAGTTTAATTACCAATCAATCTAATGTTAAAGGCTGAGACTAAAAAAAATAAATCAATTAAAAAAAACATAAAAAACAATCCAAGTTAATCCGTCAAACCTATAATCCAGGTCATAAAATTGAGATAACCTTATAAAAAAAATACAAAAAATAACCTGATTTAACTCGGATTAATTTGTCAAATCTGCAACTCTAGTTATAAGACTGAGATAACCTCATAAAGAGTAAATCAAAATAAATTATGAAGTTCAATTCTCAATCGATCCTGTCAGATCAAATGTTGAATGATGAAATTTGTAAAAGTTCTAATTAAAAAAATAACATAAAAAATGAACCAAAACAATATAAATTAACCCGTTAAACACTATTCTCAAGTCATGAGGTCAGGATAACCTCATAAAAATCAAACTAAAATAAATCATGAAGCATAATTCTTAATCAAACACAATGTTAATTAATAAAACTGGAAAAAAAATCAATTAGAAAAAAGAAAGAAAAACCAAGTCAATTGGATTAATCTGCCAAACCCGTAACCGGTTCATGAGTCGAGGACAACCCAATAAAAAACAAATCCAATATTGAAGGACATGAGATTGAGATAACCTCTTAGAAACAAAATAAAAAAAAAGACCTGATTTAACTAGGATTAAAATATCAAAACCCGCGACCCTAATCATGGGACCAAGATATCCATATAGAAAACAAATCAAAACAAATTATAAGACTCAAGTTAATTCAGGTTAACTCATTAAGCACTATTCACGGGTTATGAGACTGAAATAACCTAATAAAAAAATAAATTATAAAACTTAATTTTGCAATTAACCAATTGAGTTAATCAACAAACTCGTGAATTGAATTATAAAAATAGATAATACTATAAAAAATAAATATAATATTAAAGTATAAAAGAAATATTAATTGATTTTTATTTATTTAAAAAAGGTGTTTTTCAAGGGACACAACATAGGAAAGTAATATTCATTGTTAGTACTTTCCGCCAACTGTTTTAGTGGCTGGTTAATTAATAATTAATCATGTCAATGACCACCACAAAACACCAAGAAACCAAGAAGATAAAAACAGCTCAACACAAATCGAGCTCAAAATGAAATCTCATATTCAAAAATTAAACTTTATCTCTAACAGTCACGAAAGGAAAAGCACTTAAACACAAAATTTAAGGTGCAAACTTTAACCATTTTACCCTGTATAAGAAACACAGAAACACTTGGAAGAATAAAATAAGCCTTTTTCAGTGTGAGATTGGTTCAAAGAGTTTGTATTGGACCGAGGATTAATGCTTTCTATATAAAGTAAAACATCGTCCTCTTCAGAATATGAAATACGCGTGTTTTCACCATTGATCGGGGGGTTGCAAAGACCCACTGACTTTTAACATACGAGATCAACCTCCAAAGTAACTAGTAACCATGCTTTTAGGAGGAAGAAAAAACAAGAAGAAGAGAGAGCGCGGGGGCAGAATGACTGTTAATGATAAGGAAAGAGAGGGAGGTGCTGTACAGATGGACCCTAGATAGAGATAAAGCAGTACAGAGTTGTTCAAATTGATGGGCTAATTGCTTAGTTTCAGAACAAAATGTCCCATCATTTTTCACTGTACAACTCGCAGGGGCTGAGTCCAACATCACAATATTGTTTCCCAAATTTACCCCTTCAACCCCATGTTTGCAGGACAAGAGAATACAAAGCCAAAACTAAGACCCACCAAATTAAGCTCCTACCTGTTTGGAATGCCAGAAACAACATCGGTTACCTCCTAGACACTTGTTCTTTCCTAAAACAACAGTATTTGCTAGAGCTACACCCTTTCTTGCAAAAACATCAATGCTTTTCCCCCTCCTGCCCCAATAGGGAGATAGTACCGTGGTATTAGGGTAAAGAAGCACAAGGTAAAAATTAAAAGCACTGATACATCTACACCAGTTCTCAAAATGGAGCTGTTGATGTTCTTTGTAGGGTGTGCTTTTTTGGTAGTTGAGCTGCTGCGGCCAAATATAGCTGCCCAAAAAATATAGACATTTACATCAATTCTATTGGAAACAACAATGTAGACACTTACCAGCACTCCATGCTGCATTGACTAAATTAACAGCTAATTGTAATGGTCTTGCGGTGTAAAAAATGCTAAAGTCAAGAAATATCCCATCCAAAAACTCAACTTTCAGTAACTTAATTACCTCTTCTTGTTGTCTCTTGAGTCTTGCATTTTCTTTCAATAACTGTTCAACTTCATTCTCCAATTCGTTTGTGTAAGCCTGTAAGAAAAACAAACATAAAGCACAAGCACAGAAACATGTCCCGTCAACAACAAAACAAGAAATTAGCACCAGTATATGTACATGTAAGAAAATGAATCTTTAAAAAGAAAGGGAGATTCCTGTTTTCTAGCTCTAGAACGAGCTGCAGATTCTCGATTCTTGATCATTCTTTTGTGTCTGCGATCACCAGAACTACCATCAGATTCTTGAGTTCTTTTCTTACAAAAAGAAGGCAAGCCGGGAGATGAATCTAAACCCTCAAAAGGACTAGTGAATGAGGAAATATTTGAAATTGGGTTGCTCTGTAATTGCGAGTCAGGCCTCTGAGGATGATCAGAGTTGTCAAGAAAATCAAAGCCAGGGCCAGAGTTCAAACTCAAAACAGTAGCAGGAGGTGGCGCTGAAGAGCCAAAAGGAGTGCTGTCTCGAATAATAGAGACCATTCTTGTTGGTGGGTCTTTGTTGAAAGGCCTAGCTAGAAAATCTTGAAGGATAAAGTTAGGGCTGTTATTATTATGATGATGGTGATGATGACGATGATGATGAGAAATGTTGTGAAGTCTTGGGGTCATGGAAAGTTCTTGATCGGTAGAAGTGTGGTCATGAAGAGAAGCAAGACTTATGTCTTTCCACACTTCTTCCATGGTTTCGGCCTTCTGTTGGGCTTGGCAGTGAAGATTATTGGAGGGTGAAAATATTGAAGGAGATGAGGAAGTGGAGGATGATTTTGAAGATATTGATGATGAGACTTTTCGGAGACTCTTTGTCTTATTGTTGTAGCTGGTGCCTTCGCAATTTGGTGGCGACAACATTTGGAAGAGTCGCTTAGCTAGATAGCAAAGCAACTGAAATGTTCACACAAAAAGTTAAACGGCACAAAACATTGGATGCCAACAAACAAGTATTAATACCCAGAATTTTCATATTAATTTCAATTAATTGTTCATGTTTATGACATTATGTACAGGAATACAGAAAATATTATCTTCCACCCCACTAGCATAAAAAAAAAATAGTTTCCCCTCTCTTTCTTTAGACAATATTCTCTCTATAAACAATTCTAAATCAAAATCAATCTGGGTTTCTGTTAATTGATTACAATATAAGTTGTTTTGACTCAATTTAATAAAAAATTTCTTAACTGTTGAAAAGTTAATGCTAAATCTTGAAAAACCCAATAAATAAATAAATTCAATATTCTCTTGAATATCAACAATATTCAAAATTCTATACAAGTTTTAGCCATTGTTTAACCAAATTAGTCATGTCTTATGGGAAACCATAAAAAAACTCAAAAATCAAAGCTTACGGGTTACTGTTTAAAGAACTCTAATGACTTAATTTGTACTTAAAACGTGTTTAATTTATGTTTAACCCTTCTATAACCTCTTATAATTAGTCATGTTTATTTAACACCCTAAAAAAACCCAAATTAAAGCTTATAGGTTATTGTTCACGTAACCCTAATTTTATTACATTTTGTTTAACATTGATATAACATCATGTAATATTGTATTGTACACTATGAAAGGTTACAAAACGCCATGTATTATAGCTCATCATGGCGGTTTGTCATACGTTGAAAGAGGTTGCTACTGTGATTATATGGCGTACTTAGACATATTAATCGTATGCAAGCAAGTCTTTGACGTAGACTTGTATGGCCTTTTAAACCAGGGATGATAAAGGGAATGAATTTCTTGATGATGCATCAATGTTACACATGTTTAATTTAGATAAATATGAAAAAAAATATTCATCTTTATGTTGATGATGATCCCATTATTGCTCTTCTAATATTAAAAAAAAAAATACAAAGGTGTTATTTAGGTAAACTAAATTATAATAGGCCATCTAGAATAAAATGCTTTTAGGATATTGATAAAAGCAGTATAATGGTACTATATTTTAATAAAGAAGATTTCTATAATAATAATAATGATGATGAAGTTGATATTGACAGTGTTGGCAGTGTAAGGGTAAATGTTGGCAGTGTTAGTAGTGAAAAGGTAAATGTTTGTTGTGTGGAAAATGAAAGAAGTGAAATGATTAATGCTGGCAGTGTTAGAAATAAAAGGGTTAATGTTGGCACTTTGGGTGTAAATAAGAAGGGTAGTAATGAATATAAGGAAGACGAGAAAGATGATCAAGAGGAAGAAGATGATTACATTCTTTCTAATGAGGAAGGGTTTAATTTTTTTAACAAAGCTGAAGATGAGTGGATTGACAACTAAAAAGGTGATGTTTTTTTTGGTAAAACTTTGGATGATGCCTTATACTTTGAGAATAAATGGAAGATAAGTAGTATGAAGATGATGTTGATATTGAAGATAGTGTAAAATCTGACAATAGTAATGAGGGTGATGAAGATGAAAATGATAGGGTGAGAAAGAAACAAAGGGAAAAAAAATGTTGATTGAACATCTGGTTTTAGATGCAAGACATTTAAGATGGTAGTTGATGGATTAATTAAATTTGAAGAATTTTAGATTTTCACTAATATCAATTACTTCAGCGATGTTTTAAGAGAATATAAAGTGAAGCATGAATATCACGTGAAAAAAATATATTAATCAAGAAGAAAAAAATTAGAGACACATATATTGGTGTTGGTTATCTATGGAGGATATATGTTTCTCTTGTTCTTGGTAGTAAGACTTTTATGGTAAAAAAGAAGTTATCAATAATAAGTCTTGACCCATTCATTTCAAATAAAACATTGGATACAATTTTGGATGACAAGTTTGGGATTATACCATACCTAATATGAATGCGGAGAGCTCGGACTAAGGCGAAAGGGTTTACTGAAGGAAATCACAAGAAGTCTTTTAAGATACTCCCTAGGTATATGTAGTTGTTGAAATAGTATAATCTAGGTTATGATGTGTATTTAGAGTTTGAACTTAATTTTCATTTGAATGTTTATTTACCATGAAGTTTTCAACAAGTTTATGTTTGTTTAAAAGCTATAAAAGAGGGTTTAATTAATAGATGTAGACCATTCATTGATATTAATGGATGTTATCTTAAAGGTTTATATAGAGATATCTTATTGTCGACAACGGGGTTGGATGCCATTAATAGATTATTTACCACTATATATGTTATGGTTGAGGCTAACAACAACAATATATGACGATAGTTCTTGTATGTTTTATATGGATCCATCAAGATTAGAGTATATCAGAGGTTGTTTTGCATCATGTCTGATAAACAAAACAATATATTATCCTTTATATTTTGTTATATATAACTCTTGCATTTGTTTTCATGTTTTTCCTCTAATTATTAATATTTTCTTTTGCTTTTGTATAGTATACCAAAA
This sequence comes from Populus x sibirica, assembly GCA_019202695.1. Lineage (NCBI taxonomy): Eukaryota > Viridiplantae > Streptophyta > Magnoliopsida > Malpighiales > Salicaceae > Populus > Populus x sibirica. Next base: position 615,482 of record JAGMVL010000125.1, on the reverse strand, counting down.
GTTTTTGCTAAGATATTCTTAAAGATAACACATAGGCACTGTGCAAGACATATTTATATCATTCTAAAGAATAAAGGATTTCATGATTTGGAGTTGAATATTGATTTTTAGAGTGCCTCAAAAGCTTATATGAATCTTCATTATAACATTTATTTGAAGGACAATAAAGATGTCAACAATGCAACCTTAAATTAGTTAAATAACATCCATATTGATACTTGGGCAAGGTATTTGTTTGATAATACAGTCAAGGTTAAAAATATAGTTAACAATTTGGATGAGTCATTAAACATTTAGGTCGGGAAACATAGGAGCATGCCAATTGTTATGATATATTTGCTTAAGTTAGGAAGTTGTTGGATAAGTCTATTAAAATGTGTGTGTGTGTGTGTGTGTGTGTGTGTGTGTGTGTGTGGGAATCATTCCATCAAGTTATAATGGATATCAAGTTTTTGAGGTCCAAAGTAGAGTTTATAGTGATTTGGAGAAAAGACAATGCTTATGTGCTAAATGGTTAAAGAATAGCATTCAATGCAAACATATGATTCCTTGCGTGTATCACAAAAGAATTGAGTTAGAAGATTTATGTCATGCAATTACACTGTTGAAACATTTTAAAAGATATAAAATGAGGTTGTACACCCATTACTAGAAGCTAATTTAGATCCTAAAGAATGAGATATTATTCTACCTCCAAACCTTAAAAGGATTGTGAGTAGATGTGAAAGAATAGATAAAGGGAACAAAAAGAAGATAAACATCATACTATAAAAAAAAGGTTCTCACATTTAGGTGCAACATCTACAAGTAATATGGCCACAATTATATGACATGCCAAAGAGAAAGTGCTATAAGAGGATTTATTGGTGTTTTTAGGGGTATTAGTGATGTTGGTAATAGTTCCAGTGGTGTTGACAAAGGTTTTAAAGGTAAGAAAAGTTGGCAAATATTATAGAGAAATGGTAGAGGTGGTGGGAGATCTGTCGATCCATCTATATTTCTACCCTCAACACAAACATATGTGAGTCTCTTAAATATATATGATGTTCATTTATTTTAGTGATTACTCTATTATTAATCAATGTTTTTTTTTGAAATTATAAACTAGTGTTGGTACTTTTTACTTTCAACACCCAGTCCAAAATAACTGCATCGATTGATAGATATAGAAGAACCATTATATGGATTTTCTTTTAACTGTTTGAAACTAGTAAGTGCATAAATATTATGGATCGTTGTTGTTGTTATAACATGTCAAAATTATGAAATTTACTTTATTTTAATGTGCACGCTTTTGTTATATTTGATATTAATGTTTTATGCATTTTGTTTACCAGGGAATATATTTATTTCATTTCATTTGTTCATGTTGAACAATATTGTAGTTAGAAACATTAACATTACATATGCTAAATTAGTTGCCTACAACAACTTTACACTTGCAAAGCTAGCCTTCATATTTCGATTCTTGATCGAAACTCTACATAATTCATCTTTCATTTTCTTCACTGCATTTAGTATTCAATTGATATCATTAACACCTCATCCATTTCCTGTAGTTAATTCAGTTTTATTAATGGATTTGCATCAATTAATGAATATATTGTCACATAACTTGTCATCACATATTTAAAATAACTTGTTTTTACTTGCTTCTATTTTTTATATCATTAGCACCTCATCCCTTTCCTGTAGTTAATTCAGTTTTATTAATAGGTTTGCATCAATCAATAAATGTATTGTCACATAACTTGTCATCACATATTTAAAATAATTTGTTTTTACTTGCTTCTGTTTTTTATATCATGACAATTACTCTTTTCCCCATATCTTATGCACTTTATATGATTGAACTTTAGTCCATCCAAGATATTGCAAATTTTTAAGTTATTAGCATTTGATGATTATAATGACATATAATACTAGTTGTTGTTGTTGTTGGCAATAAATGTACTATAAATTTCGAGTTGTTGGTAGTATGTGTTTTGGGTTATTGTTGGTTGTATCTATGTTGATTTGATATGTGTGTTTGTTAGAGATATTGATTGTATTTTGGATAATATGTTGGCTATAAATGTTGGCTATGTTTGCTAGATTTTTAAAAGTGGTGTTTGTAAGAAATTAGGATTTGTCTTTGCTGGAAAATGTTTGCCGTATTTGCTTGAATTTTGAGCAGTGTGTTTGCTAGATTTGTGATAATGTTTTTGCTGGAAAATTTGTTGAGTTTTATGCTCAAATGGTATGTTTGTGTTGATAATGTAGCTGCAATTTGTTTTTGCTCAAAATAGTGAAGAATTGTTGAGAAAATAGTGTAAGAAAAAATAAAAAACTTGATGTTTATATGGCTAGAAATGGTGAAAGAAGAGGGAGATATTTTGTTAAAAACACGGAAATGACGACATTTTTGTAATTATAAAACATTAACAAAATCTGATTTTCAAAAAATTACCAATGATAACTTTAATGGTATTTTTTTCATTTTAATAAAAAAGAGGCTATTTAGTTATTAAATAAAATATAATGACAATTTTATAAATAAATCAATATTTTTTGTATTTTTTTTGACACGCTAGCATAAGGATGTAAAATGTTATGAATATATAAACTTCATGATATAATGTATAAGTTTTTTAAAAACCAGAGGTAAAGCGAAAAAATAATCAAATTATAATCCTTATTAAAACCATCATTTTGTGTTTTTAAAAATTATAGTTCTATTTAAAAAATAATTTACCACGAGATAAATTGCATTGGTTTTATTAAAAACAACGTGCCCACTTACTTTAAAAGTAAAAAAAAATCTAAAAGAAATATTATGTGTTTTTGTTTAAGTAAAATAGAATTTAACCAAACATTACTTTTAGATTAAAAGGAGATAAATATACTATAGTTTTAAAAATAAATCTTATAAAAATGAGTAAAAATAGTCTTACTTTAAAGGCAAAGCAATAACCAAACAAACATTTTGTAGTCCAAAATTAGTGGTAATTAGGCAATTAAAGGGTTAATGATTAATAGTTAACAGAGTAGGAAAAATGATTTTGGAAATTATTTTGCACCACTACCTAAATAAAGATCTAATTGCCACCATAAAAAGAGTTTAAGTGCTTACTAAGCCATCTTTTATAGGGCCAACAAACTAGAGTACTCCATCCCTTGAAAGCATATATTTAACCTGTAACTTGTTGCACAAATACAAAGATGGATACGAGGATAAATTTAAAAACAAAAGGGGCTACTAAAGGTGGAAAATATGATTCCAACCCAAACTCGTTTGAAAATAAAGGATCATGTGTTTAGTGACCTCGATGCCAAGCTAGTGGCATGCTTCAGCACCAACATACCTGCCAAGAAAATCTCTATGGAGCTATTTGGCATTACCCAACAAAAAGGCGAGTCTACCCCAGACATATTAAAAAAGGTTCAATGGGGAAATGTTTAAGGTGGAAGAATTGCTTGAGCCAGTAGCCTTAGAGGCTTTGATAATAGGGGTAAATGAACGTACCTTCTAAAGAAAACTTTATGCCTTACTAGACAAAAGCTTGCTCAAGGTGAAGCAAGTCATGGAAAATCATATATAGGTGGAAGAGGTTAATTTGCTATGACATGAGCCTCCTTGTTTTTAGAAGGACAACCAGCATAAGGGATCTTCTAAGAGGATTTATAACTCCTTTGAATTAAAACAAGATCACTCATTTAAAGTTATAAAGGCAGTCAAAGCAAACACCTTGACACCAACTTCAATAAATGTTTCTCCTAAGAACATTTCATGCCTATCACTCAGATCACTTTAGAATGAATAATTCTCAATAAGAATATAAGTTTATTTTTGAAATAAAAATAATGTATCCCTAACATGCATTTTCTATCCACAGATCTTCAGTGGTGGGCTCCTAACCACTCTCATTGAAAATAATTGACTTGGTCTCCATAGAGCAATATTCCTACAATCTCCAAGGGGTAGGTATGAAATCTCTCTATTGCAATGACACATTCTTCAGGTGATTCCTAAGGGCCTCTCACTAATTCACCAAGGGTTGATCTTGGATTTTCCATTCTCTAATGCAGTCTCAGACTGACACATTCTCCAGGTGATGCTAAAGGGTCTTTCACCAATTCATCAGGGATTGATCTTGGATCCCCCATTCTCAAGAGTGCAACTCAAAAATTTAAAAAAAAATTATAATGGTTTCTGTATTGGGAACATCACTACATTCTCAAACAATCGAGTGTTTCAATTTTTAACATTCAATTGTTTGTGAAGGTTGCGTTGTCATAGCAACCAACCTTCAGATATTTTTTTTATTTTAAAAACAAAAAAAATGTTGAAAATAGACTTGTTGAATTGAAACCTGATTTGGATAGAATTTAAAACTAGACCAACCAAAGAGTTGACCTCAATAGACTGATCAAAATTCAATTTACTTGATCAACCTAGTTTAACTCGATTCGAATTGATAGGTGAACTGTGGGATATATATAAAAAGAAAAATCAAAACATCGCTTTAATCTTTCATGAAAACAACTCAACAGGCTCATGTCATTAGTTCATTGTGTTAACCCATTTATAGTTTTTTAAGGAACCAAATAGAGTTTTAGAAAAATTAAAGGCCAGAAAAGAAAATCACACATACTTTGCAATGCTTGTTCAAAAAAATAACTGACACTAGAGGACATTGAGAAGTACATCGACAACTTTTTGTCTAACCAGAGTTGTAAAGAAAAGAAATTAGACTGAGAAGCTTACTTAGAGATTTTAATGGGGAGGATGAACTTAAAGATGGCAAGTTGGGCTCACACACTAACGATAAACTGAGAAAGATAATGCTTTGGTAATAAGAAAAACTTTATTACAGAAGTATAATAAGTGGTAAGGATAATGAAAAAAGCATTGGTTAGTGTGTTCTTTTGCTTGGTGTAAGAAAAACAAAGACCCAATCTAGTTGAAAAGTTTGAAAAATAACATTTTAATTTTTTTTCAAATCAGGTATTGAGTTACCGAATCTATTTTCAATATTATTTAGTTTTTAAAATATAAAAGAATTGTGAAGGTTGTTATGTTGGAAATAACACAACCTTCACAATTGTTTCTTTTTAATTTTTAAGGTGTTTTAGGTGGAAACATCATAACCTTAAAAAATATATAAATTATGTTGTTTGGAACAATGAAACTATATGTTTAAAAAAATATGGGTTGGTTTATTAGAAGTATTGTAATTTAATTGTTTGTATTGTTATTATAACAAGGCAATTTAATAAATTGCATTGTTTCCATCAGCACAATCCATGAACTTATGCTATTTTTTAAAATGTTTTTTGAAACTAGCTAATTTGATTAAAAAAAACAAAAAGTTAATCAATCCTTAAAAAAAACTCAAATTTTGAGATAGTTTTTTATGTCTAATCATTGATTTTTAGTAGTTTGAACTATAATCAAGAAAGATTAATTACCCATTTAGAATTGAAGTTAAACTTGTTTTTTTTGTCAAAGTTAGAATGTTTTTTGCTTCAAATTAATTTCTTTTAGTGTTTTTGGATAGTTTGAATGTGCTGATGTCATAAATGAATTTTAAAAATAAAAAAAATATTATTTTAATATATTTTCAATTAAAAAACACTTTAAAAAATAACATTTACTACACTTTCAACAAACTCCCAAGTAAACGAGAGAGGGAGAGGTGCTACTTAACAAAGTTGAACTGTGTTAGATTTGACTCTTTGATTTATACAAATATTTTATACATATTTGAGAGAGAATACGAGAATTATAGGTACGATCCTACAGGACTTATAATGTACCATTTATTTTAAAGTGGAAAGAAAGAAGAAATAAGGTGTGGTATTTTTCTTTACTTTGTTTGTTGTTCACTGCTTTTGGATATTCTATCTCATGAGTTTTTTCACCAATTTTTATCAAGAGCTACATGAGTTTTTTTTCCCAAAATAACATAGCCAGAAAAAAATATAATTCAAACTATAATAGTTGAAAAAATAATTCATAAAATATCTCTATTAGTTGTAAAGGATTGAATGCACAACTTGAGACACATAGGTCTCACTTGCACATCTCATATGGTAAAACAATTTCCTTTTTTTTCCTAGCTCATTTCTTTATTTGATTCCTTAATTTTTATATTTATTTAACTTTAGTTCATTATTATGATTATTTTTAGAGTTTCTTGTGAGTCACAAACCCTACGTAAAAGCGGCAGCATGCTTAACTACTGGTGTGCGTAACACATACATCAACAATAAGAATTTCACCCTTTGCGTGTAACACATGTATCAACCTTCATATCCCTGTGAACTGTGCTCGTTTGGGAAATTTTCTTCAAATGCAAAAAAACCTAAAAGTATGAACCGAACCTTTTAATGCGAACCCTAGCGGAATGTTTATTGAATTCGCAAACCTATGATCTATCTTATTCAGGCTTGAGATTGATAATTGAGCTTAACACAATGGACAATCTGTCCAAAGGGACCAAGACTATACTAACCATCCTCATACAACATCTTCACCTGAAGATAAGCACAAGAATTATAAAATCACAACAAAGATTGGTCAATTCTTTGAAGAGTGCAGTTCAATTAAGAACTAAGCAAGAAAAATCTTTATTATCTATGTGGCATTTAATGTGTATTCCAATCTGAAAATTAAGTTTTACAAAATAGTATTTATACTCTTGAAAATAAACCCCAAAGATAACTTAATGGGCTCACTTGATCCAATTTGAAACTAGACCTAAAATAAACCAAAAACTAACTAAATAACTTGAAAATGATAAAATAAATATTCTGAAATTTGTATCCTTTGGTTCTGCAACTAATAACTAAAAATGATACATGAGAAATAATTGTTTGGATGTAAAATCCCTCAATTACACCACTTCTCTTTAAGAAATAAACTAGAAAATTTTCTTGTCCTAATACTCCTAGTTTGCTGCCACCTTAACGTCCATGGTGGAGTAGAATTCTCCTTCCAATTAAGTCTCATTGATAGATTAGACTCTCGTTTACCAAATATCTCATGATTTACTTGATGGATTAGGAAACACAAAATATTTGACATAATAAGCCCAATGATGCTAAAATTTCTCTCTAGGTCGTGGTCTATAGTCCTCAAGCTCATCTTGAACATGAATCAAATTTATTAAGGCTTGTTTTTTTTAGGTTGTTGCTTTTTTTTTAGTCAAACTCAGCTCATGTGCCTTGCAAAAGCCCATTAAAGGCTTCCTTGAACTTCTTTACCCCAGCCCTTGCGATTGGGCCTATTAGAACTACTAATGGATTATTTGTTATAGGCTTACCATTTTTTTCCTTTCATAATAAAAGACAACAATATATAAAAGGAAGAACCGGACTTGGAGTAAATGAAAATTTGTATATAATTAAATTTATTTACTCCATTAATTATAATTACATTACAAATTACAATTAACAAAAAAAACTAAATTCATTATAGATCCCTTAATAAAACATCGTTTATCAGAACAATATTTTGAGTATTTTTATTCCTTTAAGCATTTTTTTTATTTTAGTCACCAATTTGTTTTTTAATTTTGTCCTTACACCCAGCATTATTTTGAATTTGGGTATGAGAAGTTGTTTTGATTAGCTTGCTATGAGGATCTTGAGGTATTGAAAAATCTTTCTGATATTTGATTGATGTCCAATTTTGAAAAATAAAAATCGGTTTTGTTTCTTGGAAATAATTGGAAATGAAGGAACCCAATTTGACATTATGCCTAAAATAAAGGGTTTTTTTCTTTCAAAACATGAGTTTTTGACATTTTTTCGCATTTAGAATTGTTTTGTTTTTCATTGTAGTCCCTTGGTTTTTGTGATTTTTGTTATTATCCTACACTTTATTTTGTTTATTTTTCAATTTCTAGTTTGAAAGAAGAGAGGGAGAATCGTCGAAAAATGGTGAAGGAGAGAGAGTTTACAATTGGCTAAATTCTAGCAATGAAACAGGTCATCATTTAAAAATTAACCACAAAAAACCAGGCGAACAACCTTAGCCTTGCAAGTCCAAATACATGGCGTTTTCATTTTTAGGGCTGGGTGTCTTGGCCCAGGTGCTGGCCTTTTTTTACCTTATGTACTTTTTTTTCTTTTTTTTTTAATTCTATTTTATTGCTTTCTTTAGAATGTCTATTTTTAGTGTTATATAATTAAATGAAATATAGATTCTAAAAGAATATATTAAACCCAAGTAATTTCATTATTTAGGTCACGAGTTCGTTAGTTAACTAGGCTAACCCATTTCGATTCAAAACATGGTCGCCTTAATTTTTTTTAAAAAAAATAAGGAAAACAACATCATCTTGAAACGTTTTTTTTTCTCATTCAAACCATGTCTTAATTTTTTTTAATTAAAATTCATTTAAATAAATTAATTAAGGATATATATGGGATATTATTTATTAAAGTCTAATTCAATTTTTAATAGGATTATAAAATATCTTTCTAATATTATCAAGTGCTTTTTCTATACAAGTTTATGATATTTTTATTTTTTTATTAAATTTAATCCAATTCCTTTGCTTTAGGTCTCTATTTTGGTTATCATATAATTAGATCAAATCCTTAATTCTAAAGAACAAAGTTATTAAACCTAACGGGTCTATGGCCCATGTGGTGGGTTTGTGGGGCTAGCTTAGGTTGATAAAAGCATTGTCTTCTCATAAAAATATAAGAAGAATTTAAACAATAGTAGGTTGGATTTTTTAGTCCAATCAGGTTTTAAACAAAATTATTTTTTCTAAAATGATATTGACCTATAATGAAATAAAAAAAATATCAAATAGCATGACATGACATGAGATCATGTTTGTTTGTTTTTTTAGCTTCTCAATTTAGTCATAGTTATCATTAATGACTTTTTTTTTTATCATTTGTTGGTGCATAAAATTATTAATTGGTTTTATTAATCTCATGCGTCAAGTTTTTAATTTGAAATTAAAACTTTTCTTAGTTGAAAAGGATTAACACACACATATTTTTTTATCATTAACTTTTGATTAGGTCTGTAATGGAGCATAGACACCGAGGCTAGTAAAGAAACTAAAAGATGTAATCCTTTTATTGTGGATTTCATGTTAATTCTCTAACAAGTAACTATTCATAAGCACTATTGCATTGCTTAATTTTCTCTTTTATCGCTCAAGATTGTTTTTTTTTAGTTATAGATTCTTTCAGTTTAGTTCTCAAAAGTTCTTGTTTTTTTCATGAGTTTTTTTGTTTTCTTTATATTTAATGTTTGTGCTTGCCTGAGGTGTCATAAATTGTTTTAGAGATTTAATAACATATTGGTTATGCATAGAGAAAGTTTTAATTATAGTAAAAGAAAAAATTAAAAGCATATAGACTAAATCTGACATTGTCAATAATTGGGAGGCCTTTTCTTGTGTTTAGTGTTATAAAAGGAGCGTAAATCTACACTTTAGTCCCTTAGTTTTTGTTTTTTATTTTATTTTGGTCCCTTCTATTTCTGGATTTTTTTTTCAATCCCATTTTTTTTTGTTTTGCATTTTAGTCTCCCAGTTGTAGAAGAGAGAGAGAGAAAGAGTTACCAAAAATCTTCGAAGAGAGAGCTTTCAGAAGGTTAGATTTTGGTCATCAATAACTTGGGTTTTGAAATCTATGGATTCTTAGAGAGAGAGGAACTTGGTGGAGGTGGTTTTCACCTTTAGTGATGTAAAAAAAGAAGAAGATGGAAGCTTGGTAATTTTTTTTATTTAATTTGATTTTAATTTTTTAGGCTGATTAGAACATGTTTTTTTTTAGTTAGAAATGGAGTTATAAAGTTTTATGAGATATATTGACCTTGATTTTTTAGTCAATGGTGACACCTCTAATAATTAAAAAAAACTAACAAGCCAAGAAAAAAAAACAATGAAATCTAGGTGTGTGGACTTGGTTTCTTGTGGGTTCGGCACACATATCCATCCCATGTTTGCCCGACTCTTTATTTTTTTATCATGTTTTTTTAATATTTTTAATTGAATTCTTTTAAAATGATTTAATTTAAATGAAATTTAAATAATTATCAAATTATTCCATTATTCTTATATTATATTAGTGACTTTCATGGTAATATATATAATTTCTTTTTGAATAGTATATATAAATCTAATATGCTTAATTTTATATGTGCGGATGCAATATCTATTTTGTAAAATTTCTTATTGCATATTTTTTTATATAATTCTTCTCAACATTATTATTATTTTATTTTTTAATATATTATCATCAAAATTATTATTTTTTTATTTTTTTATTTTGTTTTATTAAAACTTGCTTCTGAGATTATAATAAGTTTTTATTGAGGAAATAAGCTTCTAATAAAAAACATATTTTGTCAGAAAAACTAAGAGTACATAAATAAGTGAAATATATATTTTTTTTTATTAAAGAGATACCTCTCTTATACTTATTTCAAATCATTAGGATTTTTTTATATTTATTTTAAATGTTTATAGATTTTATGCAATAAACAACATAGCTAAAGGAAGATATATATTTTTTGATAGGAAAAATATATTCATAAAATAAAAGAGAATTTATACTAACAACTATGATTCTTTTTTTAAAAAAAATAAATGTTTACAATTGTGATGAAAATTCATTTTTATTACCATATAATTAAATTAAAGAAAGATTTGAAAAGCACCACAAATTACGATATCAAATATCATCATATACATTTATCTTTCATCTTCTAGATTTAATCATTAATTAGCATTAATAACCTTTTTTCTAATTTATTAATCCATAGGATTTTTATTTTATTTCATTAAATATATACATTAACTTTTCAATTCTCAATGCAAAAAATGTATTTATAATACCAATACATTCTTCTCTTACTTTAAAAAATAACTTTGAATCCCACTCACATAAGAATGGCAATCTTTTACTTGATTTAATGACATATGGTTCCCCTATTTATCATAAATATTCAAAAATTAATTAAAAAAATATCATTTTAACTCTATGAGCCATTAAATTAAATTAAAGAAATAATAAAACGTATAGTGTTTTCACTGTACATGCACTGTATCGTGCAAGTGAAAACACTGTAATTAGAAATTGTGCTAACTTCTTTTCCGTTTATTTTTTTTAGTTATTATTTTTTTATTTTGTCCTTTGCATTGATTAGGATTGGACTAGGTAATTTATTTTGATATATCTTCTATCGAGTTTTGGTGTTGTAAGAAAAATCATGATATTTGTTTCATGCTTTATTTTATAAAAAAACAAAATTTGATTTAGTTATTTGTCAAAAATTAAAAAATAGCACATCAAAATATAAAAGGGAGTGGAAAATGAAGGATTTCTTTGGCGTAACATTGTTCAATCAATGTTTTTTTTTTAAAAAAAAAAGCCTTGATATTTGTTTTTTTTAATTTTTATTTTGATCCCTTTAATTTGACAATTATATGTTTTGGTTAGAAACTTCATTTTCTTCACGTTTAGATCCCAGGATTCAAGGAAGGAGATAGTGAACCATTGATAAATGAGATATGAGAGAGAAAATCATTTGTAATATATATACATTCTAGTGACAAAAAAAATCCACTCTTGATATCAATAAGTTTAATTTGATATGAGGAGTTTCATTAATGTGTTTTTTACCCTTCATCTTATTGGAGAAAGTATATAAGGGTTGAGAAATAAAATTTTTATTCGGTTTGATTTTGTATTTTTAACCGTTTTAGGGGTATTTTGGATTGAAAGATTAATTTATTGAGGTTCTAAAAGTTTATTTAGGTGTTTTTAAATAAAAATGAGTTGGAAATAAGTTTTTAAATCAAAACATTTACCCCAACTTCCAAACAACCTCTTCAATGGCTGAAATATGCATTATAGATAACATGGTGTATATGGTGTTTTATATATATATATATATATATATATATATATATATATATATATATATATATATAAAGAATGACAAATTGTTCTCCTTTTAACATTAAAAAAAGACTTAACGTACCTTCTTTCTATATAAGACGGGCACCTAGACCAACATGCTTCTATTTTGGTCCTTTTAAAGAACTTTTTCATGGATTTTTAATTTGAGAATTAAAATTGGATTAGTTAAGAATTAATTTAAAAAACTATTGGACTATTAATTTCTTTACTAAGATCATAAATTTTATTATTATTATATTATTATTATCATAATGTAAATATGTATTAAGATTAAAGTAACCATGCTGGAAATCAATAAGTACATGTATATATATAGAAATGAAGAGAAGGCAGAAAAGGAAACAGACTCCTATGAAATCAAATTGGATATAGTCAAACCATTTAATTGCGTTCGTTGATCAGGAAAGCAAAAGAAGCGACATATACACATAACAAAAGGTGAGATGAGAACAAACTCTCAATAAAAAATAACCCAAGCAAGTTTGAGAGAATAATTCTTATTATTATATTGGTAAGTGATACTTTTGTACAATTCTTCACCATGTTTTTTCTTTTTTTTTTAAAAAAAAAACTTACTTCATTTGCTAGATTTTTTTTATATTGTTTGATTAATTATCATTTGATTTTTTTTGTTTATTTTTTTAAAAGATAATAGTATTGCTTTTATAATATTAGCCTACGCTTATTTTTTTCATTAAACTTTATTCCGTGGCTATTATTATATAGTTAAATAAAAAAAATATTTTAAAAAACACTAAGTTCTTAATTTCACTCGAGCATATGAACTAAACTGCAAGTTTAACAAGTTAATTCAAATTAACCTGAGTCGATTTAAAATATTATTATCTTAGTATATAATAAAAAAGAGTTAGATCTATGCCATCTTAACTTTTTTCCCTACATATTAAACCATTTTTTTGTTAATTAAATCACATTAAAATTATAACTCGATTCAATTTAAAATTCTAGCCAAGTAAGGGTCCAGTCCAGGTTGGGAGGTCTCTGTTTTAGCCCGCCAAGCATATAGTTTACTCTTATATTTTTTAGGCGACTACGGCCGAGTTTTTTTTATAACTTACTCGTGTTTTTCTTTTTTTAAATGAAAAACTTAAGTATTCAATTGCTGACATCTGTTTCTGTTCAATTTACTGCATGCATACGTTCTCAATAAGGCTCTACTAATATATATAGATAGGGTGTAGCCCGGTAGGAAAACCTAATCTTGCCGATGGCTTACAAGAACCGACGGGTCTAAGGAGAAACCAGAGTATTAACCTTCAAGTCATCAAGGTGAGCTAGCTAAGGACTGAAGCCATGGGGAAGTTGATGAAAAGAGAGAATCAGAGCGACCCCAGAGTCTAGTCTTTAAGTAGACAGCTGTCAGCTCTGCATTACACTGTTCAAGGAGTTAGACCATCTTTTACAGTAAAGTCCATTATCTACATGCCCCACCACTCCATTTGCTGTTTTTTCACCTGCTGTATGCACAACATCAAACCTTCCCACAAGTTCTTTTCCGCCTAGACCTCTTCCCTAGCTGGGGAATAATCCGCACGAATCTCAAACAACCATGTACAGAGTTACTTGCCCCTTTCAATCAAACCCTGGATAATTAAGTACCTTCCACTCTTTCTTGGTAGATTTGTGTGTGTTTTTTAAGTGATCAGCTTTTGGATGTTTCATCCCAGCTTGTATCTCTAAGAAATGGTGTGTGTGTGTGTGTATTGTAGAAAAAAGAAAGAAGGCTAAAAAGAAATCGGAGGAGATAAGTCTTGCAAAGAAGCAAGGATGGCACTTTTAATGAGATGCCATCGTAGAGAGGACACTTCCTCTATTAAGGGTAATATCCATTATTCAATATGATAAAGACCCGTCAGGCATCTCTATATTTGAGCTTTTCCAGAGGGAGAGAAATGATGTTTATCAGGTTCTGATCGTTTTTCAATCTCTTTGGCGATGCCTGTCCGTTTCAAGGCTATGATCCATCGGGTATGAACAATAAAGCTATGTTAACCGTCGGTTAGCACGTGTAGCAAGTGCTTTAGAGGACAAAGGATAGTGTAATTGGTGGGTCCTATCGTATAGTGAAGGGCAAGCTAGGCAAAGGACTGGCACAGCAGCAACGAGTCCTCTTAAAAGTTAAAAGAAACTATGCATTTTCCATTTCTACCAGCTCTTTTCATGTGCTTTGCCCACTTCAGTTGAACTAACCAAATCCACGCAAAATGTTTCAATTCTACTATGTAACAGTGCAATGGTTTTTTTCCGTACGACGGTGACCCTACCACCCTGCTTCACGCTAAGCTCAAATCTTAATATAAGAATGGAGGTTTCAATTCTTATTCGCATGTATGATGTATGGCATTGCATGTTCATGCAATGCATTTGCTTATGTTGTCGGCATGGTGAAACTATGAATATACTTTCTTATTAGTCACAATTTAAACTACAATTAAAATATACTTAGTAAATATATCCTCCCTCCGATCTATGCATATATGTCCTACAGCCGCATAGCAAATGCATCAATGGAAACGAGAGAAAACTACTAATAATCCTATCTCCACAATGCGAATCCGATATGGGCATACCAAAAACACCACCCATATTATTTGGATGGCCCCGATGAAGAAGAACCATCACCTTGAGCATATGAATGCCTTCCATGTGATGCCGAAGCACCAACTCAAGTACACGATATCCTATGTAATCGTACTTATAAGACATAAATCATTGTCTATTAGTATAATATAATAATAACAAATAACATCCAATACGTAAACTTATAATAACGAGAAATCTATGCTATTTTGTTGGACAAGATTTCCTATTATGGCCTTCGTGATTGCATGCCCCTCTTTTATATATAGTTTTATAGCTCTAAACACAATAAAGACTATTAACAAAATGAATAAAATCAATATGATTTTCATCATAACATGCAAAAATGTGTGAATATGTTCAATGAACTATATTCCATTTACTATACCTACACATTCATTCAATTTGATTGTCCATTGAATATCTTTTTTAACGCCATGTTTTGGATGGGTTTACTTGCAAAACTCTATATTAGATGTTGCATAACATTGCACTATAATCTCTCAATCTATCCCTATTTGTTCTTAGTTCAAACTATACAGCTAGAAGCCATATTATACCATATATTCTTATTATCCCATATATAATGAAATCAAATGCATGTCTTATCCATTTGACAAAATAAGCATTACTCTCGTAAAAGCTACAATGGACTAAATTAGAAATAGACATTGCATGTGCACGTTTCAAGATGTGATTAAAAGCTTTTGACATATTGATTATTGTATTGTCATATTAATTACCTCCACTATAAGATAATGTCAAAATTGTTTTTCGGTTCACGCTCAAACTATTCTTTATATATTGGGTCTATCTTGCATATATTTGCAAAACACACATCAAATTTAAACCTTGAAGCTTCATAATATCTTCATCAAACCTTTCTTTGCAAACAAGTCTTTGAATTTGCCTTTGAAGTTGCTTATAAAGTGTAAAGCACAATACCAATGATATTCTAAAGGCTCATGCCATATTATTATTTTTCCATTTTATTCTTAATACTTGCATGTCTGTTTGATATTATACATATATTGATATGGTCACCAATAATGTATCACTACAAGCAAAGTAAAACCATCTCCAGTTGTAATTAATTTCCTCTTCAACTAGAGGAAATGCCAAAAAGAATGTCCTATTATTTGCATTAAAATCAATTATAATCAACAACTTCCCATCAAACATCTCATATACATGTGTGCTGTCAATACTAATAAGTGACCTACAAGACTTGAACCATTCAATCACAAGTCCAAATGACAAAAAAATAAAACCTCTCCAAAAAAACAATTATTTCATTATCAAGATTTTAATTATGATCCCTCACAATAACAATACAAGGATTTTATTCTTTGATTGCCAACAATAATCTAGGCAATATTTCAAATGACTTCTCATGTGAATTGAAAAGTTACTCAAACACCTTTTGTTTTGCATCATATGCCTTATCATAGAAAGTTTTATACTTGTAATGCAATTTTATGAATGCTCGTCATTGTCATGGAAATATTAGCATTCACAAGTGTTGAAACAACTTTAGCAATAAATTTTGCATCTTTGACCTTTTAGGGCACCTCTCATATAAGTACCATAACATTTTAGTGCTTGAACATATTGTAATTGCATAAAGGTTGTTGTTGAACATTGAACTTGATATAAAATTGAATGTGCAAATATTACCATTGAACTGCATTCACTAAATCATTTTTAATTCTGAAAGTTTATATGACCACCAAATCAATACCACCAACTAAATATTTATGACTAAGTGCCCAATTATTACAAACTAAAGCATCAACTCCAATATCATCCCCAATTTCAGGAACATGAAGTCTTATTATCTCGTTATCACCACTGTCAAATAGCTAAACTGAACCCATAATATCATTATCTTTATTATTATTATGCTTGAAGGAGTCGTACCTATATTATTTAGCTTATGGATTCTCAAACAAACTTTAATCACCCCTTTACAGCATATCATACATCAATGACAAGTTTAATCCACTCCTTGTTGTCCTAGATGAACCAACAAATTATGATACTTTTCTTTTTATTCGAGTAAATATGGAGACGAAGACAAGAGTTAGATCATGCTACATAATCAAAAAGGAGATGATTTGTTTAGATCAACTACCAACATATAACTTCATCATGTTCAATCCATTTCATCATGTCACCTGAAATCAGTACAAGATAATACTAAAACTCCCCAACATGACACCTCTAAGTAATATCAACTTCAACATCATTATAATTCCACCCAATTTTTTGATATATAAATTGTTTAATATTCACTAGAGACATACCTATAATATCATTCAACACATTGTTTTCACCATTGAAAGTAATATTGTTGTCTAATTAATGAACAATAAGACCACCATAACAACATAACATAAACATGTTATAAGACATTATATAAAGCAAGAAAACCTATTTTTATCAATTAGACATAATTTAAATAAAATTATAAAATCAATTATAATCGCACCAATTTGTAGCTAATTTATCACAATTAAAACAATGTACTAAATTACAACAATTGATTCTAAAATTCAACGCAAATCTTAATGGGTCTAATTTCAAAATAATTTATGATATTTCCATGTTCAATTGCATGAAATCAATCATAATTGCATCAATTCATAGTTAATTTATCACAATTAAAATAAGATACCAAATTACAACACTTAATTCTAAAATTCAACGCAAAGCTTAATGGATCTAATTTCAAAATAATTGATGTTATTTTCATGCTCAATTGCATGAAATCAATCATAATTGTATCAATTTGTAGCTAATTTATCATAATGAAAACAAGATGCCTGATTACAACAATTAATCCCAAAATTCAACACAAAGCCTAATCAATCTAATTTTTATCTAATTAATGTTATTTTCATGCTCGCTTGCATGAAATCAACCTAATTGCATCAATTCATAGCTAATTTATCACAATTGAAACAAAATCACCAATTACAACAATTAAACCCTAATTGATCTAATTTCTACCTTATTGATGTCAATCATACTTAATTGTATCAATTAAATTCTAATTTATCAAATCAACAAACCCTAATACATCAAACTCAACCCTAAACAATAATAAGATGAAAAACCCAAACAATAATGAATTAACTATGAAACTCATAAAATTAAAAGTGATATAGGATATTTACCTTGATTTATCAACTAGAGAGTGGTGGCATTATAGTGGTTGTGAATGGGGAGTGGTGGTACCATTAGGGCAATGGTTTTCAATTAAAAAAACGACCGAAGAAAAGCTTGAAGACGAAGAAATCTTTTGGGTGTGATAAAGCTACAAATGATCAATTCATAATGGATTTTGGGCTTGAGACAACATCAAATGGTGGAAGAGGGTGCGGGCATCGAGGCCGGGGGGGATGCATGTTTTTACAGTTCAGAAATATATCATTTTAATTTTTATCAATTGACTATAAAACTCATAAAATTAAGAGTAATATAGGATGTTCATCTTGATTTATCAACCAAGAAATGGTGGTAGTGTAGTGGTCATAATCGAGGATTGGTGGCAATGGTTTTTGGTTAGGAACGATTGAAGAGATGGTTGAAGATGAAGAGAAGTTTTTTTGTTATGTGTGATAAGGTTGTAAATGGTCACTTCACAATGGTTTTTGGTCTAGAGACAACTACAGAAGGTGAAAAGGAGAGTGTGAGCAATGGCCGGTCTACAGGGAGAAGATATCGTGTACACCCTATATTATTTCACCAAAACTTTTTAAAATAAGTCATTTTGCCAAAAAAAAATTATGAACAGTGCTACTTTTCAAAAAAAATTCATAGGAAAGTCTAAGGATGAACCCAGAAAGCTAGCTCTAAGGTTATGAAATATAGAAATGCAGATAGGAGAGTTCGAAACATGATGGCAACTAGTCCCTGAATTACCAAAAGATCCCGTGGTTTTCTAATCAAGGGGGAGACGCTGGAATCCTACTAGCTGATCTCTGGAGTTGAAGCCAGAATTTAAGGAAGCCAGAACTCATCATCGTCTATTTTCCCCGGTGGCCAAGAATTACGCCATGGTTCCATTCCACGCTAACGAATCATAATAAGATTTTCCCAATTGCAACAAACATGGTCACCCAAATAAGCGGCAGAAGACTTCTAAAACAGTATTCCAAATGATTTGTGAAGTAGCATTTCAGCAAAGAAATAACACTGCCACAACCATAACCTACGAGTACTCTAAACTGCTAATTCTCGAAATATTGAAGACTCTCTCGTAACATTCATAAAACTGAATTCATTGACGTTCAACGAGGTCAATTCTTTTGACAACAAATCATGTTAGCTCCATCAAAATCATACCAAACCTCCATAGGACAAATATCATGGGTGTGCTGAACAAAATACCAAGACAATTAGGTATACCACAAAGACGACCAAAATTCAAACTCATTTTGATTATATATTTCAATCTGGACCATCGTCCATGGGGGTTTCCCGCCATGGCCGAACCTAATAAATAACACAACATATAAGATCAAGGACATCAAGCAGATACACCCAGGATTCTGCCAGACATTTTATTATCTCACTCAGAAAACCAATAAATAATAAAAATGGGTTTAATCAGAAAACCAGAACATCTCAGATTCCACAATCTCAGTCTTAAATGAACATGTAATGCCACCCACGTCCAATCCAACACTGGATATTTCAATGGCTTCTCACTCAAGAGGACCAATTTATGCGGTGAAATCTTCAAAAGGTTTGAAGAAAAGGGTATACATATTAATGCCAACTCTAATTATAATAATATGCGACAAGAATAATAATAATAATAATAATAAAAAGGACATCCCGTGACCAAAAATAGAGCAATAGTAGACGGCGTAGCATGAGCTTAGCATCCTGCAAAAGTCACCCTTCACTCCCCCCTCACGATATGCAGACACAGATAGAGCATATACTTAGTGCCACAAGTCAAAAAATCATGTTTCCTCCTGAAGTCTGGAGGTAATCTGACCCCAAAGATTTTAAAAAAGTAGCTGAGGGGCAGTAAGGGGAAGTAAAACCAAAACCCCCCCTCTTAAGAACAGCAACGTCATGCCACCACAAATAATTATGGGATAAAAAGGGACACTCCCATAAGAACATACATATATCCCAACAAACTCATGCTACTAGCTCAAAGTCATGAAGGTTCTCTTTTTTTTTCTTTTCTTTTTTTTCCTTTTTTTTCCTTTTGATTTCTCCCTTCAAGTTATTGTTATCTTTAAAAAGTTTTTTTTTTTCCCTCCTTTAACACCAACTAACTCGCTTCCTTTTTGCCGGACAGGAAACCATGTTTCACTGTGCCAATGCAAGACCCACTACCTTCAACAAAATCCAAGACATCCACCAGTTTAATCAAAACCCTCAGTCCCCACTTTCCTCCAGTATTTCGTAAAATGCGTAGCACACATTTTACTTACTTGAATTTCTTGATGAAGTGGGGAGATCCAAATCTCCTTGAAATCTGTTTTCATCAATTCCCTTGCTGCTAGACAGCTGTGACTGGCTATTAAAATCCCCAGACAATGATCTACCAAGAAAAGCTTCAGTACGAACATCTGCTTGACTCCTCACATTGCTATGGCCAGCAGTCATCTCCTCCAGAGAGATGCCTTGTACATTGGCTGCCAGTATGTCATGGCCGGACTTCTCACCAGACTGAGGGCTGGAAACATTAGGAAACTGAATAGGAGTTGTCATGATCCACCTCATCCAATCATTTCGCTTCCTCACCTTCTCGCCCTAAAATACAACAGGAAAGTAGAATTAGTGAAGGTAAGACATAGATCACATTATTAAATTCTGATAAACTTGGCATGTATATCTGAGTGCCTAAATCATGCGCTCCTAAATGTGACAGGGTTCAGAATTGAGGACCAGAAACTAATTAGGATGGGAAATCACAAAACCATTATTTTGTAACTTGAAAATTTCAACAACAGCAGATCTCAATGTACAGAAAAAAGGCACCTGTACTTCGACGACACTTGAATTTCTTATAGCATCCAGTATAAGTTGGATATTGTCAGTCAAAAGCAAAACCTGAACCATAAGCCACAAGAAGATATTGTTTTTAAGTTAACAGCATATGAAAATACAGTCGCAAAATCAAGACACCATGACCTGTACAGCCATTAATAAATCATTAGTGGGTTTCAGTGTCTTAAAGGGGAAGAACTCAGAATCAGCATGGTATAGATGTACACACAAGCATACAAAGATAGCAAACAACCAAACAGTTCACATGCTGACAAGCTCAATACAGCAATGGAGATATTAGAATCCCTCAAATTAATTTAAAAGACACGCAAGAATGACAAAGGAAACAAAGTATGTAGCCTGACCTAAATCCCAACAGATCAGAAGCTCATGACAGCAATCCCCACATAGCATGGAATAATCATTCAAGTTTATTTCACAATTTATAGATCTGAGAGTGCCATCATACAGGGAAAAAAAAACAGGAAACAGAATGCCATTATGTCTGGAAAGCATAACCATTACCACCTAAAGATTAAATTTACAATGTCAACATCCCAATAAAAACAGAACGACATATTAAGCACAGCACTGATAAATGGTTCTAACTAGGCATGAATCTAAGCAGCAAATAATTACTTCAACCAGAAATTATAGGTATTAAAAATTTTATTCCGATAATGCAGAAACTCAGACACAAAGAAAGAAGCAATTGTAAAATAATGGAAAACTTTCTACAAAATTATATCTGCATAGCTTGTGTAATATAGGAAATTATAATTATGCCTATAAACAAATTATCTATTAAGGTATTACATGAAGCAATGCACACAAACCAAGGTCAAAATGATGTAGAATGTAAGTTGTGACTCAAAAAAAAAAATATACAATTCTATCACCTCATCCATAAATTAATCTTCAATACAACATATCTCAAGACAATAGACAAAAAATGAGGAACAAATATAATGATATACAGAATAAATTAAGTGCAATTTACTAAACTAGGTAGATTTTGAAGAATAAGGTTGGGCCTCCACGCAACAGTAATATTGTTCTGTTGTGACCTAGAGGTCATGGAGAAGCACTGTATATTTGACTCTCCCCAAACCCTCCCACAATGCAAAAAGAATCAAGAACTAAGGCCGCCCTCTCTTTTCAGAAAAACAGCAGAAAAAAAAAGATTTTGAGCAAAAGAAAAATCACAACTATATAGTTCCATCCGCTTGACAAAATTTTCTATTATCGTCCATACACCAATGCTCTTACAAGTGGATGAATATAGAAATTGCTTTGCAGATGACAAGAAAAGCAAAATTGTTGTATTTTTATGTATTTTTGCATACAAGGGTAATTCTGTAATTTACACATTTGCTCAAGTATTCTACGTCTAGGCTTTTATGTTTTGTTTCAGTGTCTTATTAGCCCTTAATTACATAAATTTAAATAAGAAGGACCTCTACATAAAATTCTGTGATCGTTCACTAGAGAATCAGTGTTTATGAATAAATTTTCCACCTATATGCTTTCAATCTATCATGGGTGTGACTTCTAAAAACTTATGATGCTCTTTATCCTAGGTGTTACTCCTAGAAAACCTACAAGTGTCAGTAAACCTATAACTTTCAGCAAACAAACCCTCATATATCTATATCCAAATTTCAATTTACAAACTCCTAAACCCTTCTTCAATTTAAACTAGTAGGACAGAAATTCCAGAAGTTGTCTTGAGTCACCATTCATCAATCCCGGTGAAGTTTTAGTGGAATTTCCTTTGGCATTCCTATAATCTTCAGACCAAATTACCTATTTCATAGCTACCTACTTCCGAATTTCCAGCTAATGCTAACTCTGGGCACACAAAATTGATACTTGAATTATAGCATAATAAAATCACCAAGGAAAAAAAGGACCAACCATGCAGCATGTAAGAGATTGAACATGAATCTTAGAGAATATTGACTCTTGGAAGAGAATAGGTAACAGAATGATATTAGGGAAAACCAATGCGTCAGCAACAAAATAGATAATCTACTAGTTCTTCTCAACCTTTCAATGCAGAATGAGAAAAGAGACAGAAGATATATATCAGAGTGAGAACTTAGTATTTAAACTACCATGACACTAAAAAGAATATAATTCAGACTCCCAAAGAGTATGTCTATAAATATTAGAAACAAGCACATTGATACTCTAAAACATGGCATGAAAATTACACAAAAAAAGTAATTCAAAAGAAAAAAAAGCTTCAAGAAACAACTTCAGCCTTTAGCTAATTCAATCAGATATTTCATCACTGATAAGAAGACATGACCTTCACATGTATACTCTAGAGAAATGTATTGGATTCCTGGTCTGAAATGCTGGCTGTAAAAACCTTACACCACTATTAACTGTCACAAAAGAAACCAGGATATCCAAAGAGAGAACAAAATGCAGGACATATTTAAATAATTAGGAAGTGGTTATCAGGTATAGGTAATTTCATCAGCAACAAAATAGATAATCTACTAATTCTTCTCAAAGAGACTTGATATATATCACAGGGTGGGAACTCAGTATTTAGACTACCATGACACTAAAAAGAATATAATTCAGACGCCTAAAGAGTCAAAACTACTAACCCAAAGTGTATGTCTATAAATATCAGAAACAAGCAAATTGATACTCTAAACATGGCATGAAAATTACAAAAAAAAAAGTACTTCAATGGAATAAAAAAAAAAGTTTCTAGAAACAACTTCAATCTTTAGCTAATTCAATCAGATACTTCATCATTGGTAAGAAACATGACCTTAACATGCAGGCTCTAGTGAAATGTATTGTAGTCCTAGTCTGAAATGCTGGCAGTAAAAACCTTACACCACTATTAACTGTCACAACAGAAACAAGGATATCCAAAGAGAACAAAATGCAAGACATATTTAAATAATTAGGAAGTGGTTATCAAGCATAGGTAATTCATCAGTAACAAAATAGATAATCTACTAGTTCTTATCAACCTTTCAAAGCAGAAAGTGAAAAGAAACAGAAGATATTTATCACAGGGTGTGAACTCAGTATTTAAACTACCATGACACTAAAAAAAATATAATTCAGACTCCTAATGAGTCAAAACTACTAACCCAAAGAGTATGTCTATAAATATCAGAAACAAGCACATTGATACTGTAAAACAAGACATGAAAATTACAAAGAAAAAAGTACTTCAATGGAATAAAAAAAAGTTTCTAGAAACAACTTCAAACTTTAGCTAATTCAATCAGATACTTCGTCATTGGTAAGAAGACATGACCTTAACATGCATGCTCTAGTGAAATGTATTGGAATCCTAGTCTGAAATGCTGGCAGTAAAAACCTTACACCACTATTAACTGTCACAAACAAAACCAGGATATCCAAAGAGAAAACAAAATGCAGGACATATTTAAATAATTAGGAAGTGGTTATCAAGCACAGGCATAAACAAGAGAAAAAAATCATCATAAAAATGAACCAATATCACGATTACCCAAAGCAACTCACTTTGTTGAAGCTTGCTATCAGTTTAATAGGCACCCAGCCTTGATCATCCATGTTCTTCCGCAAGTATAAATCTTTAATTAAATTTTCATTACTGCAACAAACATTTATGAGGAGAAATTGTTAACTTCCCAATAAAACCCATTATACTGACACAAATAAACCACAGGAACATGTGTACAGAAGCAAAACAAGAAAGAAGCACCTGAAATAATAGTCTATCTGACGCAATATCTTATTATGCAACTGGGGATCGGAAGAGAAAAAAACAGCATGAGGTGGTATTGGTGCCGCAATAATAGGCACACCTCTCATAGAATCTGGATGCGGGGCAACATAATACAGCGGCGATCGCATATCTGGAAATAGATTGAGATATTAGAGCAGACCCATGTGTTAGCCATAACAGAACTGGAAACAGATATGGTTTACCAGGGAACCCCATGGGGCTGAAAGGCCGGACTGGTGGGGGTGCAACAAAAGTAGTAGCAGCTGCAGGTGGTGGTGGAGGTGGTGGAGGATGCCTCATAAGCCTTGCAGAAACTCCTGGTGATGGCTGCACATGGCCACCATCCCTATTAAAATTTCGATGAGCATTCCAATCTTGATTTGAACGATCGTGATCATTTCTCCTGCCACCATAACTATGATGATGAGAACCATCTCCTCGAGAATGTGGCCCACCATTACGGTTCCTGAATGAATTGCGTTGTTGTTGTGGATGATCATTAAAGCTACGGGATTGGGAATTCCTTTGCCCGTGGTCCCCAGAAGAAGAGTTATTTGAATGTCCTTCACCTGTCGCGCCCTGTGATCCTGGTGACTGAGGAGCACCACCATTAGAAGTAGTGTTAGCACCACTGCGCTTCATTGACCTTTGGCGTACTGGCACTATATGGTTTGAAGTTGAATTAGTGTTTGCACTATTGGCAACTTGTTTCTGTGAAGATGAGGATGCAGTTCCAATTCCCTACATTAAACGAAAAGCACAAATTAAAACAAGCACTCA
Organism: Populus x sibirica; assembly: GCA_019202695.1. Lineage (NCBI taxonomy): Eukaryota > Viridiplantae > Streptophyta > Magnoliopsida > Malpighiales > Salicaceae > Populus > Populus x sibirica. The sequence continues at coordinate 590,392 of JAGMVL010000125.1, read as the reverse complement.
TGTATGAGCAACCAAATAATTGAACTGGGTATATGTTAAGCACAAAAATGCTCCATTTCATAGCCGAGTTCAAAGAGAACCACAAGTTTGCCTTTTGTGTTTCTAGTTATAAAGGTCGAAAACCCACTCATTCATATCAAATTTTTAATAACCCCAATTTTATTGAGAAAAAAACAAGTTTGTTGTTTGGGTTTCTCCAACTAGTTTCGGATTGAAGCTCAGTTGCTGCTGCTGCTGCTGCTCGTGCTTTGGTATCTATAAATTCAACAATGCAGTAAAATTAAGATAAATATTTAAGTTGTGATTACTTTCAAAAAATTGTTTTCTTGTTTCCATATGTAGTTTATTATTTATTATTAAAAAGACTTTTCCATCGAAAATCAAGCAAACATATTTATTAAGTACAAACTTTCCAAAATAGTAAACAAGGGCTTTGTTTGGCACAAATTGAAAATAACAAAAAGAATGATCATAAAACATTAGATGAACCAAACAAGACCCCTTATTTTTATAGTGGAGAATTTGGAAAACAACCATTATAGTGTTTTCCAATTTTCTGAAAAAGTGAAGAATTTGAAAACACATGTTTAAAGGAAAATAATTTTCTTTTTCAGTTAATAAAAGTGTTTTCTTTAGTTTTCTATTTCTTACAAAAAAATTCTAAGAAGGTTTCCACAAGTAAATGCAACCTTAGGTGCCTAAAGACTCCATTTTAATTTCTTTCAAATAATATACACCAAGCTTAAAAAGTAGACATATAATCCAATCAGTCCAACTAATCACATTTGACTAACATTTCCCTGAGCTTGCAAAATAGAGATCAACGATGATAAATCAAATATACCTCACTTAGATGTCTTTTTTTTTTCCCTAACTAAGAGGAGTTACTAACCATACCAAAAATTTAAGCAATAAATCCAATAATACAGTTTTTTTGTCCCTCAAGCTCTACCGAAGTAACCAAGCTCATAAAAAAGGAGAATTTTTCATGTTTTGGTCTAGACAGCTCATATGAAAGACAGAAATTCATCGACTCCCATTCTACACCAATTTTGTTTCTAAAACTTAATACGCTACGCTAATCTGAGTAGACAGCTAATAAATATTTTAAGAACAAATGTAAATCTCGCATCCATGCCAAGAATTCAAGAAAATACCCCAGATAGTACACTTTTCAATGCACCTCAATTAATATAGGCAAATAAATAGCAAAAAAAATACCTTTACATTATTTTTCTTTCTAAGACTTTACACACTAATCTCAACTAAATAAAACAAAATTTCCCACCAGGCAACCAAAACAAAGAAAATCAAAATATAACGCCAATCAACTACTAGAAAATTATAGTACATTAAATTAACAAATATTACATTTACTTAACCAAATGAAATGAAATTAATTTCTATTCGAACCTGTGAAACAGAGACAGAAGATGATGATCCATCGGATAATGAGCCCTTCAAAGAATCAGAAGATGATTTTGTCGAAGAAGAAGCCCTAGCAGCTGACTCAGATAAAGCAGGCCAAGAATCAGCCCCCATAACATTCCCAATCTCCACAGGACCATTACTAGCTGTCAATGGCTTGTTCCACACCGGTCTCTTACTCGCATTACTCTCACTCTCCACACTCTCTTCCTCCACCGCTAAAACCGCAGCCGCTTGCTCCGCCACCGTTGAAGCAGTAGAAGAAAATTCCGATTCAGCACCGCGCACGATTCGTGCCCACGGTGGAGAAACCTGCTTCCCGGCTGCCCGTCGCGATTGTGGACTACTCACCGGATTACTGCTGCTACTGATGTTATCGGCGGCGATTGTGTGACGTGGAGAGTGATCGGCGGCGGCGATGCTGTTTGGGTTAGAATTAGTTAAGGTTGCCATAAATTAAATTACTAAAAAAACAGGCGGTTAGGGTTTGTCTGTTGCTGTTAGTGATCAAACTTTTGTAGTTGATCGATTGAAAAGGGGCAAAAAAGGAATTGGATTGATAAAAAAAATTGATAAGTGGAGAGAAATTAGGGTTTCGATTATTCTGATAATGTGAGAAAGAGTGAGATTTTTGTTTTTTTTTAAGAAAAAAAAAAGATTGAAGACTGAGAGAAATCGGAAATAGAAAGATCGCAGTGAGCGAGCGTGGTGGCTCTCTCTCTCCCCCTCTGTTTCTTTTTTCTTCTCTTTTTATTTTATTGCTGTTTTGTTTATAAAAAACATTATTTTGTTCCTTCTGTCAAATTTCTTGTTGTTGGTGGCCAAATTGTACTTTAAATCCTCGTAATTATATAATGCTTCATTTTGGTCTCTTTTCTGAATACTTTTCTATATAAACCCTATTTTTTCAAAAACTTGCAACCCAACTCTTCACAATAAAGCAACTAACCGATAATATTAGCTAATGATAATGGGTCTAATTATTTATTGTTTATTTTTAATGATGTATGAAATTTATTTTTTTATGATTTATGAGATTTTGTAAGACTAAAAATTTTCAAGAACAAGATATATTATAAAATCGAGATATATATTATCTTTATTAATTATTTAATTACAAAATAACATTTTTAGAGCCTGTATATGTAAATAGATCTTCTAAGAAATGATCAGGAAGGTATGTAGTCTCAGGGTAATAAAATAAAGGTGTTCCAAATTGTGTTTAACTAAAAATCAAAGTAGAATATTGATAAATTCTGAGGGACTGAATTGTAATGTGCCATTGCTGGTTTGTTTGGTTGGTTGCTTAGCTCTAGGGGGTTCTATCAAGGTGATCTCATGGATGCGTGCTTTTCCGTAAATAGCCCTAATTTTAGGTTGTTTAGGTGTGTGACTGATGTACTGTTGTTGATGTAGGGGTAAAATACGTAAAGTAAAAACTAGATGCTGCGTTCTCTTGTTTAACTGTAAAATAGAAATTAGATGACGTCAGGCTTTAGTATAACTAACCGTATCCGCATACGTTATTGGAGTGTTTTTTTTAAGTGATTTTTATTTATAAATATATTAAAATAATATATTTTTTATTTTTTAAAAATTATTTTTGAAATTAATGAATTAAAATGATCTAAAAATATCAAAAAAATATTAATTTAAAACAAATAAAAAAATTTAAATTTTTTTAAAAACACTTTTAAAACAGAAAAATTAATTACATAATTTTTTAATCTATTAAAAATATAAAATATTTTATTATGTGAATTACAAATAACAATTTCCCCTGTTTTTTTATTCAGTATTATATTTACTGTCTTGACTATGCATTTGTTGTCAATGAGGTTAAGTTATCTTTTAGGTTCGATAATATATTTATTGTCTTTTATAAATATTTATACTTGCTAATACATTTCTTTATATATTATTTGTTTTAGGATAGAATGAGTCTTATGCATTAATATGAATTTTAGTTTGATGATTTGTTTTTTTTTTAAGAAGATAATGATAGATACTTTTTTTTTTTTTTATTGAGAGAGAAATATATATCTTTTGGATTTTTTATTCTTGTTTTTTAGAATAGATGGATACTTATTCTTGTAAAATATGATTTCAGATTGTCTAGCTATTATTATCTCCTATAAATAATTAAATAAAAAAATGAACAATAACATAATATTAATTTTTTAATGCAAAATTTTCTACAAAAATATGACATTAACATCTTAATTAAGAGCCCGTTTGGTATTGTAGTATGAGTTATTTTTTAAAATATTTTTGATTTAGAAATATATCGAGATAATTTTTTATTTTTTAAAATTTATTTTTAATATTAGTATGTCGAAACTAACTAAAATAAATTAAAGTAAAAAATAAAATAATTTTTTTTTTCAAGATCATTTTTAAAATACAAAAACAAACAATAATTATAAGAGTTTTTTTCTCATTTATTTTTCCAACAATTTATTTTTTTGGTAACCTGGCACATAACTTGCAATTAGAGTCCACTGGCAAACAATGAAACGCAACGTATATGCAAGAGTTTGAAGGGAAAATATTTTGAATCCCCAGAAAGTTTATCATGCACATTTTCATTGTATGAAAACAACACCCTTGGAATAACTTCTCAACAGGGTTGTTGCTTTTGGATATGCTTAACATGTGTGTTATGACGTGGACAAAATGAAAAGGTATTTTTTTTTTTTTTTTAATATGGATGTCCGGGTTAGCTTGCGTGCACCTCGACTAATCTTACGGACCCTGAAGTTAATGACCATGTAAGTCTCTAGTGGCCCTGAGATTTGTGAAACTCAAATTAGTAATTTTTAAAAAATAAATCTAGAACTTAGAACCTTTCTAGTTGAGTTATGTTACTCTAAATTTTATATATTATTATTATTATTGGCCTTAGAACAGGTTGTTTTCCTCCAACGCCAAAAGAGTCCATTATCATTCACCTCCAGCCCTGCCCATGCCCGGCGACATTTCTTTGATGATGGCTTGACAAAAAGTGACATGAATCATGAGAAGAATGCTTCCATTGCGTATTAAAACATATTAAAAGGGGTCTTGCTTTTACTGTTGCGTTTACATAGATACATGTGGATTTTAGGAGTAACTTTTTTATATATTTTTAATTTAATCACCAAACTTTTATTTTGTAGAACCCCAAATTTAATCACCTAATTTTTTTAATCAAATTAATTAAAATTTAATTTTGTTATCAAATCTCTTTTACTTCTTTAAATACATAATCATTTTTCAATATTTTTTTTATGTTAAAGAAATTTAATCCAAAGACGTGATATTACACGGGTCACCAATCTAATGTGATTCTATTTATAATACCCAAATGTTTCTCATAGCTATAAGACAGGTCTATTTTTATTATTATTAGCATACTATGATAGATATTAAAGAATTATCTCAATGTAATAATTTAAATTATTAAGTGAGGTTTCAAGATATTATTTTCTGACTTTAAAATGATGGCCGGTACTGTAGTAGTTTTTACAGGCAGCTTGAGCCTAGACAACCACTCAGATGTAGCAGAAGAAAGTAACATTTCGCATTACTGCATTTTGGCCAGGTAAAGTTATATCAAAATCATATTTTTCCTTCACAAGATTTTGAGAATATAAGGAGGGAGAAGTTTTCATTCTTAGTTGGGGTTAAGGGTAGACGGGGCTATTTAAATGACATTTAGTGCCTTAACCAGTGCTATTGGGAGGGTGACTGTGGTAAGGCTGGCTCACAAGGATAGCTAGGTAGCTAAGGTCCCTCGGGTTGTTCTCAAAGAAGAACCTTCATGGAATGTAAAGTCAGATTAAGCGTAGACAGGGCTGCTAAATGCCATTTACTGCGCGCCTTAATCAGTGTTATTGAAGGTGTGACTGCGGATAACCCTATTATAACTTCATAAGGATAGTTTGGTAGAGAAAAGGTCCCTAGGGTTGTTCCGAGAGAGGGGCCAAAGAAGACTGCCATGCAATGAAGAAATTAGAGGAAAAAACAAAAAAGAATTTCTATCTTTTCACGTTTGAGCTGCATTTTCTCAATGTTTCTATGAGAGAAGGAGTTGGTTTGGTCTCCTTGCACCATATATTCAACGACCATTCATTAAAGTCAATAATAGCACAAACAGCTCCAACAATTTAGTTAGAGAAAGACAGATCAATCTATAATTGCCTAGGAACTTTTACCCTAGCAGTGGTCACCTAACCTTTGTTGAAGTTTTTGGTATGTTAACGCTTGATTTAGATTTAACCTAATTTTCATGAATATAAAAACTAAATATTATTTTTATATATATAAAGTGATTTAACAAATGTTTCAACTCATATATAAAAGTTGCAGTATATATTAGACTGGTGAGCAAATATATTTAATTTATCATTATAAAGATATGCTAAACGAAAGACATCTGACAAAAACTATACATGTTTAAAACTATAAACATGTAAAAGCATAACTAATAAACAAATATGTTTTCAACATAAAAATACTAATAAAATACTACTATGAATACTAAATATATATTCAAATTTGCAATTAATATAAAATAAAAAATTCTAGCATGCATACTAATAATAAAAAATAACTATGTTTAAATTAAAACAAGAAAGATATTTACTTGTCGAAGCACTTTAAAGTAATAAATCTTTTGTTATTGTAAAAGATAAATCATTTGTCCTTAAAATTTTATTGTTCCTCATTTGTGCAACTATGATATCTACAATATGTCTTCTAAGATTCTAACAACATCACCTTGGCTTAGAGATACTTAAAATTTTATTGTTCCTCATTTGTGCAACCAAAGATTATGTAACTCAAATATCTCTTGACAATATGAACCTAAACTCTAGATTTAGAAGGAAAACTAAATCATAAAAAAAAGAAGAAAAATACTAAAAATAAGGTGAGAAAGAATCTGTAAAATAAAAAAATTCAAGTTAGAAACTCTTTTTTCACCCCTTTTTTTATAATGAAATTTGGAATCTAAAAAGTTAAAGAATTAATTAATTTTCACCATTATCAACTATTGATTAACTACCATAAATCAAAAATTAAATTTAGAAAAACCAAGAGTTCTTTGAATGGAAATCCAAGAATTCTTTGAGATTAATTTCTTATTCACCCATAATTTGTTTATTCAAAAAAAGTTTCCAACAAAAATAACTACCAAAACAAAGCAACCTAAGCTCTAGAATGACTAAAGTAAACATAGAAAAAAGGCTAGAAAATATAGGAGAAGAAGGCAAAAGAGTTAATTACTACTTGGTGTGATGAACATCTTCCCTGAAACCCATTTTTATACTAATTTTTTATACTAAAACTTGATGTAATATTAATTTTGAATGGTTTTTAAAAAAATTAGATTTTGTAATTTTCTTTGTTTTACTTTATATCAAGCTATCCTAATCTTATAATCTAAATTGTGAGTTTAGCGAGTTAGCTCAAATGGGATCGATTCTTTTTTTAGCTTATAATTGCTATTCTTTTATCTTTTTGTATGTATGTTTTGTGATTTTTAATTTCATCATTCAATATTTGATTAATTAAAAATATTTGAGCTTCAAGGTTTTTTTAAATTTAGTGTTTTTGGCCAAATAACAAATTTAATATGTTAACATAAATTGACATTATTATTTTTAGGGTTTTTTTTGCGATTTTATCATTCAATATTATTTTTTCTTCTTATTTAAAACACGCTTGCATTGATTGAACAATTTTTTTTCTCAAAAATCTTTTTATCCGACCTGTGGTGAAACATGGATCACTCAACTAGTATTATTTTAACAATAGATGGATCCTCTTAGTGCAATTAAATTGACAAATAAAATTATTACTACACTATTAAAAGAAATGTGGGTCAATTTCACTAATCATATGATTAGTGAAACAAGTTAATATATATTTTTAATTGTTTTATAACAACTTCATATTATAACTTAGTTGGTTAAAGCGTGTGTGTCAGTGGTTAAAGGTTGTGAGTTTAATTCTCGCTAGCAGCATTATTTGTTTTTAGGCAATAAGAAGGAGCAGATGACCAAAAAATAATAGCTTAGGCCCACAAATCTTCCTAAGGTCTACACGCTTGAGCTTTGTTGCAACAGACCATTTGAGTTTTTTATTGGCCTTTTAGGTTTTTTTATTCCCTCTTTATTTTTTATTATCTTTTATTTATTCAATGTGAGATTTATATTTAATTTTATCATTCAGTATTAAGTTTATGGTAAATTAGTTTTTGTATTTTTTATTATATAATAAAATAAAAAAGTTAATTTAACCTAATGGAGTTCATAACCCGAGTCATGAGTTTACCGAATTGAGTAAGGTTAACTTCACCTGTTTTCTTTTCCTTTGATTTTTTCTTTGGATTTCTCCGGATAATAAAGTCATATCGAAACATTTCGGATGCAATATCTATAAATGCGTGGAATTGATTATTTTTCTGATATATATATTGTAGAATTTGGTATTGGAGGCTCATTTAGATGTAATTATCATATTTTTCAGGGTTTTGAACTCATCAATGTCTTGTACACCAACTCTTTGCCTCACCTCCTCCTACACGATAGTATAGTATAATTCGGTCCAATACGGTCTCTTCCAGTGCCATTAATTTGCTCAACAAAATCACATGGTCTCGCTGTATAATAATAAATAACGGTCCCTACGGTCTCCTCGACATTGTTCCATCCTCACATTGACTTCAAATTCAGCTTCTGCGCAACACAAGCCTTTGGCTTTTCTAAACAATAAATTCTTCATTATCTATCCCTCCCTTGCGCTCTAAGAACCACAGAAAGGAAAAGAAAGGAGAAAGATCGGTTTAGAATAGCAAAATATAGCCAAGAAAATGAGTACTGGAGGGAAGGACTACAGAGACCCGCCACCAGCTCCTCTATTAGACATGGAAGAGCTGAAGCAGTGGTCATTCTACAGAGCCTTAATTGCAGAGTTCGTCGCTACCTTTCTCTTCCTTTATATTGGTGTAGGCACTGTTGTTGGTTACAAGGGAGTTCATAACAACTTGTGTGATGGTGCTGGCTATCTTGGTGTTGCTTGGGCTTTTGGGGGCATGATTTTTGTGCTCGTCTACTGCACGGCTGGAATTTCTGGTACCATTCATGGCTTTATTTTTTTTCACAGCAGCATTTTAGTGATGGCAAACAATTTTCTTTTTCCATTTTCAGCTTTCTTCTAGTTTTTCTTTTCAATCAGAAAATATGTTAGTTTTTAAAGTCTCTGATGTTTTTCCAACTCAAACTAGAAAATATGTTTATATTATAACAAAATAGAAATAGCGTTCAAATTTCTAGTAAATCCTAGCATTTTCTAGGCGGGACCAAAATTAATAAGCATTTATTCATTCTCATGGATTTAAATCTAAATTCTGTACAAAAGCTTCCATATTCATACAAAATTTCTGTATCATCGCCACCTTTACCTTCTTGTACAAAAGCTTCCACATTTTTTAACTACATAAATTATTATCACTGTTATTTTGGCTCATGGATGCACAGAGATTTTAGCCAACAAGTTCTCAACCACCTCAAAGTTAAAAGAGAATAATCATAGCCTCAGGAGCCATCTGAAAATGTTCTCAAGCTGTGTGCAATATTGCTCCACCAGTGATTGATTGGAGTTTGTTCCAAGCTCAAATAGCAAGCTGGAAAAGAAATGGTTTGATCTGGAAAAGAAGCAAGAAATGTTGTTCTGCCCTGTCTCATAACTCTTTAGCATCACCTGCACTGCCTAGAAAATTAATCCAACATCTAAAGTTAAATTTTCTGATTGCGCATTGCCTCTCTGAAGGCTAAATTTCCTGGATAACATTTTCCCAGCAGAATCAAGTCCAATAGTTTTCTTTTGAAAAGACTTGAGAACATCCTACTAATCAGGCAATCCCCTGGTTTATCCGGATTAGGCAAAATGACCTGGTTACTAATCTGAACCTCTCTCCTCGTTCGACAGCTAAAAAGCCATTGAAATGGGCCAATTAATTATTTTTGAGTCCCTTTCCAAGTTAAGATCTTACAAACAAGCATGCAAGCAAAAGGAGGTTAGAAGAAGTTATATCAATGGAAAACAAAAGCTTGATCTTTGTTGTCAAACGGAATTTCTCATCGAAATGTGAGAAAGATTGTTTCAGGGAGAAGGCAAAAGGGCAAATTTTATCAATTAAAAGCTTGATCGTAGCTATAGTCGTGACTTGTTGATGCAAGATGGGTGGAGTTATTTTTGTCAAGCCATGGCTTTATTAATAGTAATGAGAAGTGCAGTGGGTTTGTCCTTCGAAAAAAGCTGGGCAAAGTAATGAGAAGTACGGATTTTTAGCTTCAAACAAAACTTGTGGTTGGACCTTATTTATTACAATTAAGACAAAACGCAGCCCCAATAACAAGCTCTAAAGCATTTTTTTGTGTTTTATAAGAAAATATCAAGTTGAACAAACAAAGGAGTATGAATAACTTGTCATGTATCTAGATCCACCGGACTCTATAAAATAATAACGCTTTAGTGAATGAACACTCTATAAAACTATTGCCACAAATATTTATTGTTGTGTGAAAATCAAAAGAAATATATATGTATCAAGAAATAATTTACTTTTTAGAAATTCCTTTTTTTTTCCTTGAAAAAAACACTATTTTCTGGCAAACAATCTCTAGGAAATCTACATCCTTAAATACCAAAGAGAAATCCTGTACTTATACATGATATTTACTTAATTAGCATTCATAATTAATTAACAAATACAAAGAATTATTAATGGGAAGAAATGGGATTCGTCCTTTTCTTGAAACCACAGGAGGCCACATTAACCCTGCGGTAACATTCGGGCTATTCGTAGCAAGGAAGGTTTCGCTGATTCGAGCAGTGGCCTACATGATGGCACAATGCCTTGGAGCTATGCTTGGTGTATGGATGGTGATGATACTGACTGGCATTCACTACGATCAGGCCGGTGGTGCCGTCAACGTAGTTGCTCCTGGTTACTCAAAGGGTACTGCCTTAGGTGCCGAGATTATTGGCACTTTTGTCCTTGTTTACACCGTCTTAGCTGCAACCGATCCTAAACGGATGGCACGCGACTCCCATGTACCTGTAAGTATAACGTTATCGACTCCAACTTGTACATTTAGTTGATGTGATTCTCAAAGTTATGGTGGCAATATAAATAAGCCAATTTTATGTTGCTGCTTGGATCAGGTTTTGGCTCCTTTGCCTATTGGTTTTGCTGTTTTTGTGGTGCATTTGGCTTTAATTCCCATCACTGGCACGGGCATCAATCCTGCTAGGAGTCTTGGTGCTGCTGTGGTTAAGAATGCTAAGGAAATCTGGGATGATCATGTAAGTCCCTCTTCTTAAGCTCATTAGCGAGCATTTATCATAAAATAATAACTTTCCTCGCAACTGTGCTTGAATTACAAGCAGCTGAAACCACCATGATTTTTTCAAAAAATAAGATAGCATCCTATATATGCAACCTTGCTTGATGATCCAATTGTGTGTTTTGAGCAGTTGTCAATTGCCAAGACACAAACTAACACATATACTTTAAAATTTGCTGAACTCTAAACTTGATTACGTTCTTACGTACTGGTGAACAGTGGATTTTTTGGGTTGGGCCGTTTGTTGGGGCGCTGGCAGCAGCAGTGTATCATCAGTACATACTGGGATCCGGAGCCGCTAAAGCTTTGGCATCGTTCCGCAGCAATCCTACTAGCTAAGGCAACTCCATTATCATCCATCGGCTTTCCTTGGTCTTCATCGAGCCTAGCAATTAGCAAAGCCATTCTGTTATTTCTTAGTTTTCATAGTCCGAGTTTTATGTGCGATTCTGATATGTCTCGACTTGATATGTGGGTGTTTTAAATTTGTACAATGAAATTCTTAACTTGTGTGCATAATGCCGAATTCTTTGTTTGCTAATGTAAGAAACTAGTTATATGCTTTTATGTATTACACCAAGGTTTCTCAATCATATTCTTAGATTAAAAAATACAAAGATAATTACATAGTATATCAATTTTATTCCATTTTTTAATGAGTTCTTAGGCTTGCTTGGTCGGATAGATTGACTTGATAGGATAGAGTTTTCCCAGAGATCATCCACCAAGAGAGCGTACCTTGGATCCTTTTCTAGGTAGAGATTTGCTAGAAGTCCTATTTGAAAGCGTGAGGCAGGACAGAAGAGCTAGATTGCTTAGATCTAGGAGTTAGCCAAGAGCTGGAAGAAATCGGACGCCTGAAGGTCCTCAGGTCGTAGAGATCAATTCGTAATAGGCCTTGCAAGCAAAGCGCGAAGGGGATGGATGTCGACTGAGGGGGTTGAAAAAGTTGGTCTTGAAAATCGAAATATTGATAGGGATTCGCTGGAAAAGCCGGTTGAGTCTTGCAGCAGGAGTTCGAGCCTTTGCAACAAATCATGCAAAGTAGTCTTGCGCCAAGCCACGGGGTCAAGCGAAGAATTAAGAAATACTTTCAATTGGATGAGAAATTTGCTTCGATAGTTTTTCTAGATAGAGGAGCTACTTCGGGCCTCTCGGACATTTTTTTTTTAAATAGCATTATGTCAAAAAAAAGAACCCTGTGTTATAACAAAGTTTTTTTTTTAAATAAACAAAATAGCACAGTATAACATAATTTATATATGTTAGGATTGGAAAACATTATATTTATAACTTGTCAATATTTAAAATAATAATATTTAAAATAAACATGAAATGAATTACACATTAGCAGAGAGGAGAGAAAAAAAAATGAGATAGAACATGTTTAAAAAAAAAATGAGTATAACAAAGTTTTTTCAAATTATGTTATTTTATCGATATTTTTTTAAAAAAATATGTGATAATAAGCAAAAGTAGCCGTCAAACTCATTCTACCGAATGAGATAGAACATGTTCTATTACTTAAAAAGAAAAAAAAGGCTCTAAAATAATATTAGCTTTAATAAATTATTAATACAATTAAAATATTTATTATCATAATGCCTCCATTCCTTTTGGAATTAACAAGGTTTTGATATGAACTCTTATACTCCAACATCTAGAATAAGTTTTTGGTATTAGCCAGTGACCTATGTTACTCTCCTCTCGTATGTCTCTCTATTCCAATCTATAAGTCAACTCTATGTTTTGTCTCTACATGTTTTTTATCACGAGCTTTTGGTTGTTTCTGTCTAAATGAGAACCTCCTCATCCTCTTATCTAACCATGCTCTACTTCGCAACCTCTTTCTTTTATGGTTGTTAGTAGCATACGACAAGCAAAGAAATATCCATGGGATTGCAGCACATAATAAGCAATAACTTGGGATTATTAAACACCAATTACAAAGGCAGCAACAACATAAGAAAGATAAAAAGGCAAGTAACACAAAATTCTCCCGAATAAAATCAAACTACAAACCCTAATTCAAAATCTTATTACTGAACATTTCACCACATAAATATTCTAATCAAAACTCCATATTACAGCTCCTATAGGCTACCTATATGTTAGTAAAAAGTTCTAAAAAAGCTAGAAAATTAATAAAATAGTTATAAATAAAAAACATATATAAATCAACTAGGAAAATATAGCGAATCTCAAACAATAATCTCTAAACGTTATTTTAAGACCTTCTCAAACTCTAGTTGCTATAAAATATTAGCCCTAAATTAAATTGGGCATCTGAAAACTTCTAATCAAATTTCAACTTAGATTAAAATTTATTTCTATTAATATAAAACAGCTTGTTTGGAAAAATATCATAAATCAATTATAATAGAAAAGACTCTTCTAAGAGCACTAAAAAAAACCTTGTTTAATTTTGTGTAAAAAGAGGAAAACAAAAAGGAAATTGTTTCCAAATTAACAACCAAACCACTTGTATTTATAGTACTAGTGACCAATAACTAACATTATACATTTTTTTTTTAGAAAGTGCAATTAATGAACTCTTGAAAAGTCATAAATTTTGGATGAAAGAATATGAATAAACCAACTTTAGAATGGATCCAAATTCAAGCGTATGTTATAAAAATACAATTCAAGACTCAACTGGATTCTTTTACAACATGCAGTCAACTGGTGTTCTAAACATCAAATGATGTTCAAAAAGATATTCTTAAAAACTTTCATTCCTTACACTTTGGTCCTTAAACTTTTCAATTCTTTTCACCTTGATTCCAAATTCTTTTAGTAATATAATCTAACCTTTAAACTCAGTTTTTAATACCTTGAAGTGAGCATGTGTGATTTAATTGGGTAATTATCCAGAATTCTTTTCAGATAATTCATGTAATATATATATAAAAAAAAACAGGGTTATGCTAATTACATTTTTATTTATAAATTTCCAAAGCTAATGGCCACTAAATTTTCATTGGACCTAGTTTTGGCTGGTTCTTAATAATTTTTTTAATAAGTCAGTTAAAAAGAACTTAATAGGATAAAAAAACTTGGGTGGTTCAGGTTATTGATCAGGCGAAGGATATTCGGGCAAAAGAAAAAAAGAAAAGTAGGAAAATGGAAATAAAATCAAATAATTATCCAAATTAGTAGTTTTTATCCGAAATTATCCAAATACACGCCCCTGGTCTCCGGTCCGATGAACCGTTCTTTTGTTTTTTTTTTTTTTTTTTGATTTACGTGGGTGTCCGGGCCAGCTTGCGCGCACCACGACTATTCCCACGGCCCACTGAACACCCTGCAAACCCAGTGGGCATGTAAGGCACCGCGGGGGTGACAAGCGTGCACATAAAGACTCGAACCCAGGAGCAGCAGAAAGAAACAAGCCCCTCCTACCGCCAGGCCAAGACCCTCGGTGCAAGGTGTAGGGCGGATACCAGGGGTTCATTGGACGGTTTTTCTTATCTATGTTTACACTCCAATATTCATATTTAACGGGTCCATAGAATTGGACGGATACCAAATTCATTAATCATTGCACATGGGATGGTCCTAACTTAAAACAAGATAAAGTCCAAACATGATAATCTTATATAATTGTTTTACTGTGATATCAGTTATTTTTAAATTGTTTTTTTAAATATATTAAAATATTTTTTTAATTTATTTTTAATATTAACACACAAAAAAATAATCTAAATATATTAAAAAAATTAATTTAAAATAAATAAAAAAACACCTTATTTTTAGAAACACGGCCACGAGGCAGTAGAAAACGCGCGTGGACTATGTCAAAAGCATGCAATTTCTCACCACAATCACATCAAAGCCAACTTGGGCATACGCGCGTGGACTATGTCAAACGCGCGTGGACTATGTCAAACGCGCGTGGACTATGGCTTCTTGTTCATCAGCCGCCGCGCACCCCGTCATATTTTTGAGGTCAGAGGCGTGCAATTTTTTTACCATAATCACAATATCACATGGTCTCGCTGTATAACAAATAGCGGTCCCTCCATGGTCTCCCCAGAGTCAAAATTGATATCCGGGACTAATTCAAATTCAACAGAAACAAACCGAGGATCTTGAAGATAAATACTTCCATTCTCCATCTCTCAATTGCAATCTTCCAAGTGATATATAGAAAGTAGAAGAGGAGAAGAAAGATAGTTTGGCAAAGGAAAGGAAAAAATACTCCAGAGAAAAAAAAAATGAGCAGTGAAGAGAGAAACATCGAGCGTCAACATGGAAGGGATTACCATGACCCGCCACCAGCTCCTCTATTAGACATGGGAGAGCTGAAGCGGTGGTCATTCTACAGAGCCGCAATTGCAGAGTTTATTGCCACCTTTCTCTTCCTTTTTTTCGCTGTGTCCACCGTTGTTAATTACAAGGAGCCTAATTATACTGACCAATGTAGTCGTGTTGGGTATCTTGGTATTGCTTGGGCCAACGGTGGCATGATTTTTGTGCTTGTCTACTGCACTTCTGGAATTTCTGGTATTATATACATACTTTTCTTTCTCTCCGTTAAATTTCATGTTTCAGGAAATTGAACTTAATTTATCTTTTATTTGAACCTCAGGTGGCCATCTTAACCCTGCGGTAACATTCGGTATGCTCGTAGCAAGGAAGATGTCGCTGATTCGAGCAGCTGCCTACATGCTGGCACAATGCCTTGGAGCTATACTTGGCCACTTGTTTGTGTTCGTCTTCATGTATGCTGATGAACAGCAGAGCTCGGTTGGTGTTGTTAACGTTGTTTCGCGTAACTACTCCAAGGGTGCAGGATTAGGAGCTGAGTTCATTGGCACTTTTGTCCTTGTCTATACTGTCTTCTCCGCCACCGATCCTAAGCGGAACGCTCGCGACTCCCACGTGCCTGTAAGTACATATATAGTGCTAGCTGCTCTAACGACTAATGGATCGATGGTGTTAATTAAGCAGAGTTTTGAGTTTTTTATGTTATGCTGTTCAGGTTTTGGCCCCATTGCCTATTGGTTTTGCTGTGTTTGTGGTGCATTTGGCTACAATTCCCATCACTGGAACTGGCATCAATCCTGCTAGAAGCCTTGCTACTAATTTGCTTCATCGTAGCACTGCAGAAGCCATGGATGATCTGGTGCGTTCTTCTTTGACTTCGTCAATACACGTTAACAGCTATTATTCCATTTGCATTTCAACGCAACATATAAAGATGTGGCGGATGGTAATTGACAACCCTAGCCACATCTTAGAAAAAATCTTAAATGAAACAACAGTTACTTTTGATTCGCAATCATGCACACATTGCAATTTTGTAGCCTCACGCAATCTTGCTTAACCATTCTATCAAGTGTGTGAGTAATGGAAACTAGCATATTTTTAGAATGGCTGTCTAACCTCTGCTGTCATTATGGTGAACAGTGGATTTTCTGGGTTGGGCCTTTTCTTGGAGCACTGGCAGCTGCAGTGTATCACAAATACGTACTGAGGGCAGGAGCTGTTAAAACTTTGAAATCGTTCCGAGCTTTGGGTTCCTTCGGAAGCCAACCACCCGTCTGAGGGGTCAAAACTTTGGGGTTGTTCCGAGCTTAGGGGTCCTTTGGCAGCAAACCTTCCGACTAACGGGCTCAACAAAAATGCATCGGCTTCATCAGCAATTCTTAGTTCTACTCTGATTCATTATCCGGTTCCTGTATACCATTCTGATTTACTTGTGTGTATTTGTGTATATATGATCTGTAGCCAAGGTAAGCAAATTAAAGTGCATCTCCGTTCCTTGCTGTGTTCAAGATCTGTATGTAACCACCAGCCATTTACTATTCTTTTTATTCACTGTCTTTTTTCCCTTTCCAGTCTATATTAGTGACACTCTAGGGTTTAGATTGCAATCCAGAACTGGAAACAAGGCTCCGTAAGAATAAGATTCACCTAAAATTAACAAAACTCGCAACTTGTAACTGCCACCAGCTTAATATTTATTTATTTTTGTGTTTTAAAAGTATTTAGAAAATAATTATATTTTTTTTATTTTAAATTAATATTTTCAGATATTATATTTTGATATACTAATAAGTAGTTTTAAAAAATATAAAAAATATATTATTTTAATATATTTTTAAATAAAAAATATTTTAAAAATTGAACATGTGTCGTAATTAAAAGACAATTGTATTGGCATGTACAGTCCGAAAACGAAGGTGAAGATAACACCCCATGCACGAGGACGCAGCTATAATACTATGCTATGAGAGTTTTTTTTAACCTCCTCGGCTCCTTTGTGCGTGTGTGTGTGTGTATATATATATATATATATATATATATATATATAATAGCTTTAATCTTACCGCTTACTATTTTCGTCAACACATAATAAAAATATACAATATTAAATATAAGTTAATAAATTTATAATATCCTTTCTAATACATAATTTTCATAACAAATATCCATCCTTCTTTTTTATTATTATTTTTTACAATTTATATATTATTTTCAGCTTAATAGACATACAATCATTTATTCTATAATATCAACTAATTTTACAAACTTTCCTTAAAATAAAGTAATTTTTAAAAAATTAGACCTAATCTCGAGATACCTTAGATGAATAGGTAAAATACTTGTAGAACACATAAAAATCTAAAACAAAATTTTCAATATACAAATATTCATTTTAATTAATCACTTTATCAGCTCTAAAAATAATATAACACAAGTATTTTTTTTTTATCAAATTTCATGTTGATATCATGATTTCCATTGCAATCATTATTTACATTTTAATTCAACTACTTTTATAAAATCATTATAAATAATTTTAGTTCATGGTCCAAAATAATTTAGAAATTTATTTTTAATCAATTTTTTTAGAGTTGGAAAAAAAGAACTAGTTATCAATACAATTAAACCAAGGTCCTCCTAACTACTTTACTATTTATATGAATAATAAAGCAGTTTTTTTTCTTTATTTTTTAGTTTTGTCTTTAGTTTTTTTTATTTAGTCCTTTTGTGGCATCAAATCTTATGAGAAAATATTTTAAATTATAGTTAAAAAAAAATACAAGGACCGTTTCGGTCACTGCTAAGTCGTGAAAAAACTACAATCTACAAAGGTAAGAGTAAGACAGGGCAGGGATCAACTCGGCAAGCAGGTTTGCATCCACATACTTAGAATGAATTGCCTCATCATTTACATTTTAATTCAACCACTTCCATAAAATCATCACAAATAATTTTAGTTCATAATCCAAAATAATTTAGAATTTTATTTTTAATCAATTTTTTTAGAGTTGAGAAAAAAAGTCCTCCTATCTACTTCATATGGACAATAAAACAGTTTTTTTTCATCTTTTTTATTTATTTTTGTCTTCATTTTTTTTTAATTTAGTCCTTTCAAATTCTATGAGAATAAGTTTTAAATTATATTGAAAGATAAAATTAAACTATAGAGGACCGTAATGAAAAATTGAGAATAAGTTTTAAATTATATTGAAAGATAAAATTAAAATATAGAGGACCGTAATGAAAAATACGGAGAAAATGCATGTCAAATCTCAAAATTTTTAGAATTTTTATTTTGATTTAAAATTTTATTTATTTATTTTTCAGTCATTAGATTTGAAAGAGAAGAGAAACTCGTCAAAAAACAATGAATAATAGAGAAAATTATTGGTTGGCTATATTCCAAAAAAAAAAAAAAAAGAATCTTTATGTCAATGAGTTTATTTTCTTGAGAGGAGTTTAATGGGTATGGTTTTTCCTTCCTAACATTGTAAAAAAATAGATGGCTTCCAATCGCTCTCATTCTATTCCCGTGTAAGTTTCATTTGGTTTATATTGATTTGATTATTTTTTATTTTTTAGAGTGAATTTAGTGTTTTGGAGTTGTTAAGTGGTTTTTTTGAGGTTTATATAATGTTTTAAGGATGATTTCATGTTAAAAAAAGATGAAAATTAGGTTTTGAAATAAAAAAACATGAATTCTAATTATTATTATTTTTGTCTCGAAATGGTGACAGGTCACTTGCAGGTGTGTGCACCCTATCCTATTAACCCCTGGCTTTTTTTGTTTTTATTCTTTTACATTAATTGTTTATATTTAAATATTAATACTTTTTAGTTGCAAGATACTTCGAAAAAATTGGCTTGATTTGTATCGAATATTTTTCACTTTAATATTTAATATGAATTAGTTATACTTGTATAACTTTTTAATAAAAATAAAAATTATTTATTATAAACTAAGAGAGAATGAATAAAATCTCTCTTGTATATACAACAATCTTTTATTTCTATTATGAAAATTAACTTTTCACTTTAATATAATTCATATATGCTTTTTATAAAATATAGACATCTTTTTATTTCTAAATTAAGAAAAATATAATATATAAAAATATATTCATAATATAATTATTTTTTCACGTTAGAAAATCCTATCCATAACATAACACATGTTGGTGTAAACATGTTCATTATGAATTTAAGAAAGTAATAATATTTTAAAATATATCCAGAACATTAACACATTTTTTGTATTATATTCAAAATTAACTTGAATTGGTGCCGGTAAGGATCAACTAAAGCTTCAATCTGAAAGAAAGTGAAATGTTCCAAAGTATCAAGACGGGGCTTTGGTGGTTTAATAAGATTCACCTGCTTATGTTAACATAATGTTTAAGGACAGCTTCTTCTCGCTTGCCCAGCCACAAGCATACTAAGAACATAATCAACAAGAAAAAAGCTGAACAGGCTGGATCCAACCAGAAGCCTATCAGTAGAAAACTTGCACCTGCAATGCGTTTCGGTCACTGCTAAGTAGCGAAATAACTACAATCTACAAAGGTAGGAGTAAGACAGGGCAGGGGATGAACTCAGCAAGCAGGTTTGCATCCACATGCTTGGAATGAATTGCCTCCATGCTGATGACTACCAAATCCAGGCTTAGGTCATCAGCAACCTCACCAATTATGGCAGTGGGCTTGCTTCCTTCGCCCAGTCGCTCCAACAACTTGAATTCCTGGAACCCACCTATCATTTAAAAAAAGAAACATGTAAATGCATTATCAACTTAAACAAAGAGACTAGATAACGAGTTTCCAAGTCAAAGATGAGCACAAGCTACAGGAAAAGAAGATAAGATTACAACTCCACTTCTTGTCTTTTGCAATTGATGTGTGAAAAGTGATGCAGAAGGAAGCAGCACAAGAAAGACGCATGCACAAGAACACAAAATTATACCGAATAGGATAATACAAAAAACTTTATTCAAAACTTTATTACTGAATATTTTCTATTCATGTAGTCTCCTAAAATACAAGCTAAATAACCCTATTTATTCTTGAAAAAATATCATAAACAAAGCTGAAAAAATAATAAAAGACTTTTAAACTAGATAGAAAAAAAAACATAAACCAACTAGGAAAATATAGCAAATCCCAAACAATAACTTCTAGGCATCATCAGAAAGTCTTACCAATCTCCAATTGCTATGAAATTTTAACTCAATAGGAAATAGAGCCTTAAGAATCTCTTAGCAAAATTTAGACCCGAACCAACGGTCAGATTGAAAATTATATTCAATAACATAAAGTTGCGCATTAGGAAAAAATCTCATGCAACAAAATGTCTCTTTAAATCGCATATGCACAAAAATCTGCACGTCCTGGACCCAAAACATGCTTCACAATTGGTTAATGCATAGCCTTTCTTTCTTTCTTTATTTTTACGGGATTAAATTGAACTATCTAATTGTAACAAATGACATTACCTTAAATCAAGCTACTGGCTACATAAAGTGTGCACTTTGAATTGCAAATAGCAAGAAAAATCTTGCTTTCTTTCTAAAACTCATGGTTTCAGATACAAACCTTCAGCTAGATGCCAGCGAATGCTAGACATTTGGGTTTCATGCTCAGGCAACGACTCTTTCTGCCTCTCATCAATAACTGCAAAGAATGTAAATTTCTACATTCCATGAAATCTTGCATTGAAAACAGTCTGTAAACCAAGGGAAAAATAAAAACAGAGAAAGCACCTCTTGTACTTAGTTCCCAACACTTGTATAAACAAATAGCAAGGAATAAAAGTCAGTATGCTTACCTACAACCGTAATGTCAGCACCGTATTTCTTCGCCAATGCTGCAGCAGTTGCAGCAGCCTGTCAGACAAGTAATTACAAGTTAGAACACAAAAAAGACTTTAAACCAGCTGCTTGCTACAGTTTCTTTCACTTGCATAAAGGGAAAAATCGATCTAAGACAAATAAGTAAACAAGAATTATATCTCTAACTAAATCACTTCCACTAAAAATTCAGCCATAGAAAAGTTTTTCTCTCTCTCTCTTTCTTTGTAATTTTAGTTACGATTCGGAAGTAGAATAATCACCTCATTCAATAGATCTATATTTTTACAGGAAGAGCTTTGGACAAGAATCTTTATGTAAAATTAGCATTACTCATCCAAAAGAATGGGTCTTTGAACGTTGGATTATTATTATTGCAGAATTTCCCCTCATTTTTTCTTCATTTTAATGCTATGATCAAGCCTTTTTTTTTTGTTTGCTAACAAATAATAAATAGCTAAAAGACTCTCCAGTTCTTAAAATACAGAACCAAACAGTCTAAAATAAAAAATTATTTCCTTAAACAATGAAAAAAGATGAAAAGATAACCTGTCTAGTTCCCTCGGAGAGATAAGGATTCGTATCAGTAATTGGCAATAACAAATGCTTGAAATTAGTAAACGCCTCGGCTGCTAAACTCACTTCTGATTCTTTCGCCTTCGCCTTTCCTGAAAACAGCTATTCCAAATCAATTAAGTCATCCAACAATTTATTTGAAAAGTAATAAAATATAAAATTAAATTATGAATTTACCTTTCTGTCCAGTGCGACGGAATTTGGGAAATATAGATAGCTTGCGTGCTTTAGTTTTCAGTGAAGTAGAAGATAAAGTTAAATCAGAGTGATTTTTATTAAAAGAAAGCGGAGGAGGAGGGGGAGGAGGGGAGGAGGTGCTAAAGAGTGCAGCTTTTGTGAGATTTGAGGGTTCAGTGGGAACGGCAACCAAGTAATGAGCAAAAGCCATGGAAATGACACCGAGTGGTTAGTCCTGACAGAGAGAGCGCAAGAGATGAGCATGAAAGTGAGAGAGGAGAAGGAAGAAGAAGACTGCTGATGATGATGATTCGAGAAAACGAGAGAGATAGTGATTGCCCGGGTGTCACGTGCGAGACGGTCATTTATGATTTACCATGTCCCTTTTTCTTTCTTTTTTAATAATCCAAAATTACAGATAATAGCCCCAATCATCTCATGAATAATTATTATTATTTGTTTTTTTAAATATTTTTTATTTAAAAATATATTAAAATAATATTTTTTTATTTTTAAATTAATATATTAAAATAATTTAAAAATATTTAAAAATTAATTTAAAAAAATATTAAAAAAAAAAATAAAACACAAAAACAAATAAGATTCATGTTAATGTCTTGTGTTAAATCCCATCCTAATTTTCTTTCTAATATTAAAAAAAAATTATCTAACATCAATGATTACAAATAAATAAACAAAAAAAATGTAAAACTGAGGTAATTAAAAAGGACATTTAAATTATTAGAAAGACAACCAGAATAACAAACTAAAAAATAACATAAAAAATCTCATATTTATATTCAATTAATTGGTTTAATATAATTCAAAAATAAAAATCCTTATAAGAAAATTAAATTCAACAAAGATCAAAAATAAAATATCCAAGGTAACCTTTTTTTTTTAAGAACGAATAAAAAATCCTATAAAAAAAAAGGATGAAAAAGTTTAAGGATAAGACTGAAAAGAATAAACTTAAAAAAAGAAAAAAATCCAAACACATCTAGGTGAACCTTCTAAATCAAGATTAATCTTTCAAGCTTTTTACCCGTTAAATTACATATTTGGGCTCAAGTAAAAAGCTTATTATCCGACCAATTTAATATTGAATGATGAAATAAATTAATTTAATTAAAAAATAAAAAAGCAAGATCTAACAAAAGAAGGGGAAAGAAACTCAAGGCAAAATCAAACCAATTTAATGTTGAGCGATGAAATAAATTAATTTTACTAATTAAAAAAATCCCTTTTAAAAAAGCTAGATTGAGCAAAGGCCAAAACAAAAACCCGATGCAGCCTGTGTTATTCTCAAAATGACTGGAAAATTCCATAGAAAGTGAGAAAAAAAATATTTAAGGATGAAAAAAAAAGATTCAAAAAAAGAAAAAAAAAGTGAACACATGTGAATCTCCTGAATCCAGATTAATATCTCAAACTCACAACTCATTAAGCTCTAATTCTGAGTTCAATTAAGAAGCTCAACACCCGACAAATTTAATGTCAAATGATGAAATTACAATAAAAATCAAACTGGAAAACATTTCAAGGTAAAGAAAAATAGTAATAAAAAAACAAGAATCAAATTTGATTGGAAAAAAAAACTCTAAGAGGATAAAATTAGAAAAAAAAACATTTTTTAAAACCATTTCAAATAAAATAAATAGAAAATAAAATAATATGAACCAAATTTAACATATAAAAAAATTTATGGGGATGAAATTGAAAATAAATTCTATTTTTATAAATTATTTCAAATAAAATAATTACTAATACAAAGGAACATGAACTAAATTTAAAGGGAAAACTAATTGGAGGGGTGCATTGAATTTTTTAAGGTCAACATGTTTTTTTTATGATGAGAGAGAAAAAAAAAATTATTAACAACAAACCAGAGATGATTAAGTTACATGCCCCATCTGGAAAGGTAGGTACCATTGAGAGGGTTTTATCACCGTCTTGAAAGCCGTTGTTTGGCCAAGTAAACTGTCTGCATGTGCTGCCATAACATTCTCGGAGCTCTTATGTGCCTCCCTATAAATTATTTAAACTATATTGTATATTTGATGAAAGACACATCAACTCCTCTGTTCAGTTATTATCGGAACACACTAAAAAAAAAATACACAAATGCCTATCATGCCAGCTTTTTTTTTATGGCTTCCAGGGGTAATGTCAATAATTTATTATGCAATTCACTATGAAAAGTAAAAAAAAAAAAAAAAAAACCCAAGTCAGGTAGATATATCATTTTGCTTTTAATGGAAAAAAAACACATTATATTATGAAAAAAAATGTGTGTTGATCATTTTGCCCCTAATTAATTTAGCAATGCCTTGAACCCCCTATTAAAGATAAAAAATACCCTTGAAAACAATCATAGTCAGTTTTGCTAAGAAAGACAAAGACATTAAAACATTGTTTCAATTTTGAATCTATATACACTGTAAATAGTCGGTTCCTTTTAGCTTTTTTTAATATAAAATTACATTACATTTACATTCCATTATTACATTACATTACAATTACAACAAAAACTAAAAGACGTAGATGTTTTCTACCATAATACATAATACTTTTTTATTTATTTTGGTTATTAATTGTTTTACTGCCAATTGATTCTTTCATGGTCAAATTAATATCAACGGATTCTAAAAAGAGTTCCATTTAAGTTTCATTTAAATATTCTTTTACTTTCAAATTCCATAAAAAAATAGACTTGATCTCGAAAAGTTTTTGAACTTCAAGTTAATTTTTTATTTTGAATATTTTTAAATTATTTGAAGGTATAAATATTTTTATTTAAATCTATACGGTGATTTTTCTTATATTTATGGGTTAAAAAATGATTGAAAAATGATTATATTTTTTAGTGTAAAACACTCTTACTTTGATTTTTCAGTAACTTTCTAGTCACCAAAATCTGGGTGCAATGTTGCTTCTTCTTTTTTTCCAGAAAGAATGGGTGAATGACTTTTAATATATACGAGATGACATGCCCGCGCGCTGCCGCGGGTTTATAAAACAAATGCACTTGATAGCGTTATAATTGTGAATCAGCGCTAGATAAGTAATAGAAATTAAAGGTATGATGGAGCAAATATTTCATGACGAAAAAAAAAGTTGTGTTGGTGATAAAAAAACTTAGAGACTGAACAAAATGATTTGTAGCAATTTACCGTGTTTTGCGAGGAAAAATACAATGCTTTCGCCACGTGATTTAACTTTTCAGTTAATAAAAACAAAAAAAAAATTACAAAGCTAAATTCTCTACCAACTTAATGTTAAAAAAAAAAAAAACAAAGATAATTTTGGAAGGAAAAAAACCCATGAGAAAAAATGTTGTAGCAATTGACAATGTTTTGTGAGGAAAACTATAGCGCTTTTTTCCAATAAAATAAAATAAAAAACCATTTAGAGAAATATTGTAGCAATCCATAGTGTTTTGTGAGAAAAACTACAACGCTTTCCTCATATAATTTAGTTTTATTGTAATTATAATTCTTAACCAACTCAATATTAAAAAAAAAATCGACAAAGATAATTTTGGAAAAAATCATAAAAAAATCACATGGGAAAACACTGCAACAATTCACAGTGTTTTAAAGAAAAAAATTACAAAACTAAATTTTTAATCAGCTCAATATTTTAAAAAAAATCGACAGAGATAATTTTAGAAAAAAAAAAACAAACACCAAAAAAAGGAAAAAAAATCATGTTGGAAACACTGTAGCAATTCACAGTGTTTTGTGATGAAAGCTACAGTGCTTCCCTACATGATTTAGCCTTATTTGTAATGACTTGTAATTATAATTTACAAACAACTCAATATTAAAAAAATAAAATGAAAAAAGATAATTTAAAAAAAATTATAAAAAAAAAACCATGCAGAGAGACACCGTAGCAATCAACAATGTTTTATGAGTAAAGCTACTATGTTTTCCCCACATGATTAAGCTTTATTACAAAGTTAAATTCTAACCAACTCAATATTAAAAAAAAATCGACGAAGATAATTTTGGAAAAAAAATCACAAAAAAAGAAAACACAAAAGAAACTGGAAGAAAACCATGTGAGGAAAAACTGTATCAATCCATAGTGTTTTGTGAGAAAAAACTTGTATTTACTTGTAATTGCAATTCTTAACCAGCTTTAATATTTAAAAAATAAAATTGACAAAGATAATTTTAGGAAAAAACATTATAAAAACAGAAAAAAACCATGTGGGAAAAAACAACCGTAGTAATCAACAGTAAATTTCAAAAAAAAGTTACAGTGCTTTCCTAACATATTGTAACTGTAATTTTTAACCAGCTCAATATTAAAAAATAAAATAAAAAAGATAATTTTGGAGAAAAAAAAACCATGCGGAGAAACACTGTAGCAATCAACAATGTTTTAAAGAAAAAAAATTACAAAACCAAATTCTCAATCAGCTCAATATAAAAAAAATCGACAAATATAATTTTAAAAAATAAAGAAATAAAATAGAAAAACTATGTGGAAAAACATCGCAGCAATTCACAGTATTTTAAAGAAAAAAAATTATAAAACAAAAATTTTAACCAAGTCAATATTTAAAAGGTAAAATCAACAAAAATAATTTTGAAAAAAAAATAAATGAAAAAAAATGATTTCCTAACATATTGTAACTGTAATTTTTAACCAGTTTAATATTAAAAAATAAAATAAAAAAGATAATTTTGGAGAAAAAAAACCATGCGGAGAAACACTATAGCAATCAACAATATTTTAAAGAAAAAAATTACAAAATCAAATTCTCAATCAGCTCAATATGAAAAAAAAATCAACAAATATAATTTTGAAAAATAAAGAAATAAAATAGGAAAACTATGTGGAAAAACATTGCTGCAATTCACAGTATTTTAAAGCAAAAATTTTAACTAGATCAATATTTAAAAGGTAAAATCAACAAAAATAATTTTGAAAAAAAAATAAATGAAAAAAAAAGAAAAAATAGGAAAGTTGAAAAAAAAAATTTGAAAAAATTTGAAAAAAAAGAAAAGTTAGCAGCAAAAAAAAGAAGAGAAGAATCACTATGGATTACTGTTGTAATCCACAGTGAAATGTGTGAGAGGAAACAGTAATTCCCTCACATTATTTAGGGTATTGTATAAAATAATATATATATATCAAAGCCCACATATATATGCCTAGGCTGGCAAACCTATGCATCTAGACTAACAGACTTATGTGACTATGCTAGCGGACTTGGCCTATAAATGCTAGGCCAATCAATTTCATGCTGCTGGGTTTTTTTTGATATATTTTTTTAATTTTATTATTTAATTTTAAATTTGTTTTAGATTTATATCCATACCTGTTTTGTTTTGTTTTTTAGTCTCAAATAAATATTTTATCATTTTATTAATACTTAATTTTATAAATATATATTTTTATTTTTTAACCATCCAAATTATTTTTAAACTAATCAAATCAATCTTAAACTTCATATGATTTATCATTTTTTTTCCAAAAAAAAAAAACATGTTATCGGTGTCTAATTTTTTTATATTAAAAAAATTAATCGGGCTGCAGTCTAGTGCCGGTCGAAGATTTATTAGAATCACTAATTAGTGCAGGAAAGGAATCACTAATTCTTTTTATATTTTAATTTCCTAACATAAAATCCAAAGAATCTCCCCATTAAAAAGCTAACCTCGTCTAAAATCCAATGAATCTTCCTATAAAAAAGCAGTTGGATGAATAGGAAGAATCTTAGTGTGAACTAAAAAATCCCATTATACTATTATTGCACATAAATTGCCTGTCTTTTATTATTTAAAGTGTTTTTAAAATTATTATTTTTATTTTAAAAAATATTAAATTAATAATTTGAAGTATTTTTGATGATTTTAATATGTTGATATTAAAAAAAATTAATATTTTTATTTTTATTGAAACGCACCACATCACCAAACATGCACGAATAATCTTACTATAGATGTAATAATCTTACAGTTGATGTAAAATGATAAGTTTCAACTACTTTTGCCTACCTTAGTTTGATTAGACTCTTATGAGTGTTTTTTCTCTTTATCTTATCTCTTGTGATTTAATTTAACGTCACCAACACGTAGTTTTTATTTTTAGACTATGTTTGTTTTTTGGAATTCAATTTTCAGGAAATCACTTTCCAAATTTTCCTGTATTTATTTGACATTAGAAAAGTTGGTCAATGAAAAATATTTTCCAGTAAAAGAAAAATTTGGCTTTGTTTCCAGGAAAGTATTTTCCTGGAAAATTAGGGCGGAAAACACTTTCTGAAAGTTGTGAAAAATTTAGAAATATCATATTATTTGCTGATTATATCAAATTTGGTCCTCAAACTTTTGATTGCTATATATATATATATATATATATTGAATATTTATTTTTCAATTTCATTTCATAAAATTTAATTTTTATATTAACTTTGGTTCTCATTTCTATAATTGTTATTTGCTTTTCCCTTATCATTTTTTTATTGAAATTTTTTATTTATCAAATTTGGTCCTCATTCTTTTAATTGTTACTTATTTTTTTAAAATAATTTATGAAATGTTAATTATTATTATTTTAATTTCTTCATCTTTTATTTTTTTTAGATTTGATCTCTATTATTTTGATTATTATTTATTTTATTTGAGATAATTTATGAAATTATATTTTTTTCAATTTCATTCTCATTCAACTTTTTAATTTGTAAGATTTGTTCCTCATTATTTTAATAAACTTGAGAAAAATAAAATATTAATAAGTTATTTTCTAGTTCATTTTCCATGACATAACCAAATACTGGAAAATATTTTTTAATTTATTTTTCATTACACTATCAAACATCAGAAAATAATTTATTTTCTTAAAATTTATTTTTTCAAAATTCACTTTTTTTTAAAAAAAAAACTACTTTTTAACAAATAATCAAGCCTTAATGATATCTTGCTTTCAAGCATCGATTCCAGTTAGTTTTTAATTAGTCACTTCAGTAGAAGCTAATATTAGGCATAAAGTTTTGCTGTCACTTCCAAAAGATGCAGCTTTGAAATTTTGAAAATCAATGATATGCTTAGAATGCACTCATCAATTAATTATTGATAATTCAATGTTGGTTATCATCTCATAATTCCAATCGGATATGTGGCCATTATTAAACTTCAAATTAATTTCAATCCATGAAAATTTATCATGAATGAACATGATAATAATAATAATTAAAAAAACCCTAAGTTTTTAATGGATGGATGGATGCTGATTGTGAAATGAATGTTTCTGGATCATCAAGAATAAAATTTTCTCTAAATAATTTTAAAAATATACCTTCCATATCAATCTAGTGCATTTGTATAAATTTAATATATCATACTCTTTAATTCCAACTTGTTAATTGCATTTACTAAACTACAATACAGGGATCTTAGGTACGAGTGTGTTTGTTTTTGCGTTCAAAAAATATTTTTAAAAATTTATGAATTTTTTTTATGTTTTCAGATTATTTTCATGTACAAATATCAAAAATAAATTTTAAAAAATAAAAAAAATATTATTTTAATACATTTCTAAACAAAAAACAGTCACCATCGCAATATTAAACACTACCTTAATTAAATGTCTGATGTTTTTTGGACAATTTTTGATGGCTACAGTTTCTCGAAAGGTAGTGAGAGGTGGGGAAGTCCTATTTCTTCACGCAATATGCCACTCCCCCCACACTAATTTCAGCCCTTCGCTAACCCCACACCAGAATCCTCCCTCCTTTAATCCACCCATTTCTTGAGTTGATCACCATGGAAAGTTCTTAATTTGTCATCATCTATCTAATCATTAACAAAAATATTAAGGGATTTGAGGTGGTAACACTCTTCATATGATTTATATGAACATGAATCACCTAGATTTTTTTTCATTCACGTTTTTTTTTATTGGAAACTTTTTTTATTGAGTTTTTTTGCTTCCTATTTAATAATTGTAATTTGATTTTGTAAAATTGAGGTTATGTAAATGATGTTTGGATTATGAATAATGCACTTCCTTAAACTTTTTTTTTTCATTCACATTGTTTATCTTTTTTGATTAGGTCATCCTTCTTTTTTTATTATGTCATATTTTAATTCACATCATTTTTTACTAAGTCTTTTGGCTTTTTATTTAACAATTATAGTTCAATTTTAAAAAATAACATTTAGTAAACCATGAAATGATATTTGAAATCATGATCACGCGAGACAATCCGAGAGGAAAGAAATGTTAAAAAAATAATACAAAAGCAAAATAGGAGAAAAACACTCCATTGTAGGTTGCAATAGTTCTCACAATGTTTTCTTTTTCTTTAATTTTTCTTTGTCCCTTGGCTTTTTTATGTCCAATTTAATCCTTTCATATTAAGTTGATTTGAGATCGAATTTGATGTTTTGTTTTGGTTGGCTTTATATAGGGTTCTCATGGTGCTAACAATAAGTTTCGACATTGAGTTAATGCTCGATTTGGCAAAATAAAGCTCAATTTTATTTATTCAAACCAATTATAAAGCCCTGTTTGTTTGCTGGAAAGTAGTTTTTTTTGGGAAAATGAATTCCAGAAGTGAATTATTTTTCGATGTTTGGTAGTGTAATGGAAAATAAGTTGGAAAACACTTTCCAGTGTTTGGTTATGTTATGGAAAATGAGGTGGAAAATAACTTATTAATGTTTTATTTTTTTCAAGTTTATTAAAATAATAAGGAACAAATCTTACAAATTAAAAAGTTGAATGAGAATGAAATTGAAAAAAAATATAATTTCATAAATTATCTCAAATAAAATAAATAATAATCAAAATAATAGAGATCAAATCTAAAAAATAAAAAAAAAATTGAAAGATGAAGAAATTAAAATAATAATAATTAACATTTCAAAAATTATTTCAAATAAAATAAGTAACAATCAAAAGAATGAGGATCAAATTTGATGGATAAAAAATTTCAATTAAAAAATAATAAGGGAAAAGCAAATAACAATTATAAAAATGAGGACCAAAGTTAATATAAAAATTAAATTTTAAGTGATGGAATTGAAAAACAAATATTCAAAACAATATATATATAGCAATCAAAAGTTTGAGGACCAAATTTAATATAATCAGCAAATAATATGACATTTCTAATTTTTTCACAACTTCCGGAAAGTGTTTTCCGCCCAAAATAAAAGGAAAACACTTTCCTGGAAACCAAGCTAAATTTTCATTTGACCTGAAAGTGTTTTCCGTTGATCGGAAAGTATTTTTTGTTGACCAACTTTTCTAATAACAAACAAACACAGGAAAGTTTGGAAAGTGATTTTTTAAAAACCATTTTTCAGAAAACAAACACATCTCAAGATATTTGTCGAATCTCTCTGAAGAAGCTCTAACTAGTTGTTGAAAAAGAGGTTATGTTCTCCACATAAATGGCATTGAGCGATCAGCAGCAGCATTCACAACAACAATGAGTTCTGAATCCATCTCAAGCTCAAACCCCTCCTCTGATGGCGATTCTCCCAAGCAAAACATAAACCCATCACTGTTGCCTAAATCTCATCCTTACCAGCTTCAGGAGGAGATGGTAGGTCAGTAGCAAAATAGTCGAAGAAAGTAAACGGTCAAATAAATCCCACTGCCATTATCCACGATTAGAAACTCAAATTGAATAAAAGATTTACAAGCTCTAATCTACCTTCTTCTTTTTTTAACATAAAATCACTTCTATTAAAGTTTTTTTTTTTTTTTGTATGACGAGCTCATTGACCCAAAGATTAGTTTTTTATAACTAAAATGTAATTGTGCGAATCATTTCTCTCTTTCTTTTCTTTTCCAATGACTTTCACTCTCATTTCTTAATATTTCAATATTAAAATAAAATAAAAATAAAGTTTAAAATTAAAATATAAAAATATAAAATAAAAAAAACCAAGTATGCATAAAATAAAAACTTCAGGAACCAATTGAAGCTCTCACGTCTTTTGAACAATGAAATCTTTTTCTTAAAGAAAGTTATGTTTTTATTTTAATTTTGATCTTTATTTTTTTATATTTCTTTTAATCATAACTTGAAATTTTATTATTTAATATTAATCTTTAATTTAACATCAAAATATTATCTAACACCTCGCACTCACATATACAAAAGCATGCAAAGCAAAATAAATTTTAATACATAAGACCATACAAACACAACTTGTAAGGATGAAATAACACAGGAAAAAAAGCATGAGGTTAGAAGTGTAAAAAAAAAACTTACCAAAAAATAAAAAAAAATGATCTATAAACAATGACATGAATACTGAAATGAGTATGTATAAACAATGTTTTGTAATCATTCTACCTTTTGATGTAACTTTCACTTGTTTTATTTTTCCTACTCTTACTTGCATGTTCATGCATATAAATTTATAACATAATATCAAGTGAAAACAGATAATTTTTGTTCAAAAATATTTTTAAATTAAGTTAGGTTGTTGAAGTACGTTCGTGATTCTTTGGTGATCTTTTCATTGAGGTTAAAGTTTATAAGATTTTTTTTTTTTGGTGGTGTGATTGTATTTTTAGAGCTTGTTTAGTATCGTGGGAGTAATTATTTTTTAAAATGTTTTTTTGTTTGAAAATCCATCGAAACAATATTTTTTTAAAAGAATTAATTTTTATTTTAGCAAATCAAAACAATTAAAAAAATAATTTTAAATAAAAAATAAAAAAAATTAAATTTTATTAAAACTCCAGTACAAACACAGCCTTAACAACTATTACAAATAAAAGTTGTTCAATTCTCTCTCAAGTGATATTTTCATCTACTTTTCTTCATTTCATCTTTCTTAAGTTCATTTTCTCCAACTGATGTCAATTTCAAAAAAACAAATAAAAATCGCTGATGTATTTAATTATGTGACACACGCATAAACTTATAAACTGTTTAAGAAAGTGGTTGCAGTTGTTTTTTAAAATACTTTTCGTACCGAAATGTATCAAAATAATATTTTTTTATTTTTTTAAAATTATTTTTGAGATTAACGCATCAAAACTATCCAAAACACATAAAAATTTAATTTTTAATAAAAAAAATTAAATATTTTTAAAAACATGAGTACAACTGCGTTTCCAAACACTTTAAGCCTAGGATTTATTCTTAACAAAAATAAATCAAGGGTTCTAATCAAATAAATGTCTATACTTAAAGGACTGTCCGTGATTTCAAATTTCACACGGGTTCATTTGACTCGCGAGTCGCGTGACCACTGTTTAATTACTTTTGCCACAGTCCATTGACAGATCTAAACGCTGCGGTTTGGGCAAGTGATTTTTTTGATCATAGCTAACCATATCTTTCTCTTATACCGGTGGAGATGGACACGGAAGACGGCGCTGACAGCGGCTCTTCTTCGGGCGGGAACATGACCACGGTATCTCAGCATACTTTCGGTGACAAATTTGACAAACCGGCGTTCACCATCTCAATAATCGAGGCACTACTTTTTATTTTCCATTCAAGAGAAAGAAAAACCAAAATTCTAGCTCGCAAAATGTAGACAATGAATTCCGTTTTTTTTTTTTTCCTGTTCTGAATTAGAATATGAAAGAAGAATATGGCCTGTTTGTGTGGCCATGTAGTGTTATACTTGCTGAGTATGTTTGGCAACAGAGATTGCAGTTTTCTGGTGTTAGTGTTCTCGAGGTAATTCGATTTTCTATTTTTTTTTCATAATTAGGTGATATGTAGTTTTTTTATATATATTTAATCTGATATAATATAGTTTTGTAGCTTGGTGCAGGGACTTGTTTGCCTGGATTAGTGGCTGCTAAGTTGGGATTAGATGTTACTCTGACTGATGATTCTAATAAATTGGAGGTATTCCTTGTTAATTAAAAACGTTAACCCTAAACCAGTCTTCTCAAAAATCAATAAATATGATAGGTTGCAATGTACTATATAATGATATCTCGTTGACACAGTTTTATTTGGGTAGTCACTAATGTATTTTCCTGAAATCTTTATCCCGGATTAGTTTCCTGAATAATATCGGCCATTGATGGGGTGGACTCAATTGGTGGTTCTGATACTCAATTGGTGGGTCTGATGCGACTCCAAACTCAAATAGTTGATATTATTCGGGAAACTCGTTCGGTATGGATTGTTTTTTAGGATGAATAGCATTGCTGGATCCTTAAATTTAAGCTCTTTATGTTTCAATCTGGATGTTAGTCTCCTGAATAATATCGGCCATTGATGAGCTGGACTCTCAAACAGAACCAATTCAGGAAATGCACACATGATGGATATTTCAGAATACATAGCGTTACTAGATTCCTAAATAAAAGCGCTTTACGTTTTGATGTGGTTGTTAAATAGGTTAGTTTGGTTGGATTTTTCTTGCCTCAATTGACTGTTCATAAGCATTATTGTTTTGGATCTGCAGGTGTTGGACAACATGAGAAGAGTGTGCGACTTGAATCAACTTAATTGTAAAGTAAGCTATCACTGTAAAATTGTTGTTCTCCATATGCTATTAGCCTTGAGGGTATTTTCTTCCTTCCTTTTTTTAAAAAAAATAGTGATATACTTTTACTTTGTAGGTGTTGGGACTGACATGGGGAGTTTGGGATGAGTCTATATTCACTTTGAAGCCAAAACTTATTCTTGGGGCTGATGTACTCTATGATGCAAGTGGTAAATTACTTTTGCTGTTATGGTTTCGATCTTTATGATTATTATTTTTTCTTTTCCTTAGTTTACTTCTTCCCTTGCCCTGTATATTGCTCAAATTTAATTTCACCAGAAAAAGCTTACTTCCATTTCTGTTTGTAAGCTTTTGATGACCTTTTTGCCACTGTGACATTCCTGCTCCAAAACTCTCCGGGGTCTGTCTTTATAACAACTTATCATAATAGAAGGTAATTAATGATCATCTTCAGTATTTGGATCTGATTTTATGCTGTACCATGCCATTTCTTGTTTGCACACTCTTCTAACAGTAATGTCTCTTCGTAGTTTTCACACTTTTTTATACAAATGTTTCTTATTCTAATGAAACCTTTATTTGTTTTCTTATTGTAATTATGAGCAGTGGGCATCATCTTATTGAATTCCTGATGCTCAAATGGGGATTAAAGTGCGTAAAGCTCATTGATGTTTTTTCTTTCATGCCACCCAACAAGGCATCCGGGCTAAGTGGCAATATTCAATTGGCAGAGATTGTATTAATCAGTGAATAGACATTACCCGAGTAATTTCCTTTGATCAGAGCATCTGGATAGCTATCTGGTGATGCGGCATTTTGATCACTTTCTATTCATTGCTGCCACGGGAGGCTTCCCTTCCATGATGAGATGACTTGTGGTAAATTGAAGTTTTTGATGCTGTGAATTAGCGTAGTTATAATCTATTCTGGTTTCTTCTACGAATGCCAAGGAGATCTATTATGAGTAGATTACTGGAGGACAAATAGATAATTGGATTTCTATTTTGTTATTGTTTAGAGATTGTTCTCGAGAGCTAGTTACTTGGGCATGGAAAATACCTTTGGGCATCCCAGCTCTGGAAGCTTTTCTTTAAACCAGCGTAAATTTTCTTGGTATTTGATACGATTAACCTGTTATAGTTTTTTATTTTTTGGTCTTTATAGCCCAGGTAGGATAGATGGACCAAATCCCTGCTAATAACTGAGTCCAAAGTGTAGGTTTAACCATCAGTTGCAAGAAGTGGGATTGCAGGTCACTTTGCTTAGATAAATTGATTCCTTACTAGCTTCATTATTTGTTATATTAAGAACCGTGACTGTTATGATCTAAAAGTCATTATCAGGAAAATATCTCTGGATGTATTATTCTTCAAAATATCTATTACAATATAAGATAGATGGCCTTCATAGCTATTAGCAAATCAGATGTCTAGTTTTTGCTATCGATACATCTGGTCGATTGCCATTTCACAGTTTAAAAGTAATGAACCAAGCTAACAGAACCTTAGTTTACCACCCTACAATCCTTCCTAACCTCCTGACCGCCTGTGATGCTACTCATCTTGATCATGGATGATACAAAAGCCTTATTGAAATTGGCTTTGGAGCTAGCAAACTTGGTGACCAAATCTTTAGTCTTTGGAGTGCTGAGTAGAGATTGGTCTGAGGAGAATAGACCCCTTTTCTGGAGGATCAACTTGAAATATGTATTATCAAAAGTTGTCGACGAGGGATCCATGGTTGTTCCTGCATTCTTTGCCCTGTTCGATTTTGGACAAACACTCCTTAAGCTGGCTGCAAACGATGGATGCATGGATGGGTCTATGTCATAAGTGGCATTGAAATTGCGGATTCTGCTTTGGAAGGATGAGCAGTGGGAAAACCCTAAAGTATGGCCACCTGCATATGAGTAGTTGGCAACGTTGTGATTTCATAGATGAAAACTATTGAAACAAATAGTAACAGTAGCAGTTAGGCTTCTGTTTACCTGAAAGAGCCACAAGGTCATCCATGGACAGACCTCTCTGAGAGAAACTCTGCTGCAGCTGAGCTATGTTAAAGGAAGGAGAAGGCAACCGTGTTGTTTCACTAGCCCTTGACGTTCTCCCATCTTTTCTTCCTTTTGGGACATCCCATGTTGGACCTCCGGACTGCAATATGAAATTGATAAAACCATCAGGAACATAATTATTATTTTTTTGTCATTGTTATCTCTGAAGTTTCCAGGTTTACTTTTTGTTTAGATAAGTGATAGTCCTGATCTTGAGGGAATGTTTTAGCTCGTTTTGTTATCTTACAAGTACAACTGCATCTCTTGCAGCTAAAGCCAAGATATCAGCGCATGATACCACTCCTGGGCATGAAGCTTCCACTTCTTTCTTTGCGTTGTCAATGACATAAAACGCATGCAAAGAGATATTAGGTCGGCCATCTTTCTCTGCTTTGTTGTTCCCTTTCGAATTTAGCAGAACAGAAGCATCACAGCCCTGAAACAAGATGCAAACATCCAAGTTAGGAACAAACAACGAGCAGGAAAATGATAGAAGAAAAATATGAAATGTTAATCTCTACTCTTATGAAACAGTCATGGAAATGCATCCGGAGTAGCGCTGCGGGGACCGTTTTGTCTTTCATCATTGCATGATTGACAGCATTCGTAACAATGGAATCGACATCAGGGCATGTTTTCTCATAGTAATTCAAGCTCAGTGCATCTGCTCCTGAAGATATCGAGAATACGAGAACCGAGCTCAAGCATAAAGCAGCAACAAAAGCCATGCTGATGCTAGGAAATATGACTTGGCTCTCAACTTGGATTTTCGCATGGAAACTGAAACCAGCACTCGGGACTCTTTATACTGGAACTGAGAGAGACTATAGACTGAGAGTTGTTGTCAGAGGTGAAATGCTGGCCCAGAATCGTGAATCGGTGAAGGAGAAAGCTAATAATGGAGGAGTGCACTTTAAGCATCCTCACTGTAGTGTTACTAAAAGACAAACCTTGTCATTTCTGCCTTCTCGCTCCTGGACCCTGGTCCCGTCCACAGTCCTCTCATCGGTATCAATAGCAATCGTAATTTATTCGAGTTCTGTATCTGCTGCTTAAGACGTGTGTGGGGCGTAGATTCTCTTACAGCCTTCTTTACTTGAAATTTAAGGCGCTAATGATTGTATTCAACTCCTAATCACAATTACAACATGATGCGAGATGAGTGAAAAAACTTCAATGAGTATATCCAGCACGGGAAGAGAGCTAATTAATTGCTTGAACTGTTAAAAAGCCATTCAAATTTACTACAATGATCACCTTTTAACCACTACGTTAAAGAATAATGAGGATTAAAGAAATCCCACTCCTAATTAATGTCTTCTCTTCTTTCTGTTTTTCGTTTTATGGCTTGGTAGTCTTTTTTAAAAAATCATCACTAATCGAGATCGAGTCTCTCTTGCTTGCCGAACTAGTCAAAAAGAGCAAACGGGTAGAGTAGAGAATTCATGAGAATGGCCTTGCTTAAGCCCCGTTTGGAGTTTGGGATTGCGTTCTTCAATATTTTTTTTTTTGGCTTAAAACAGCTCCGAGCAATGATGAAATTTATATCATTCGTTTGCTTTATTAATGAGAATTGAGAACACGCTCAATGCCTCAAATAGCAAAGGCAACCTCAGCTATGAAGTATAGTTATTAAACTTGGATGGATTCCGTGGCTTAATTTGAGATTTGATTGATTTGATATTTGAACCGGTTTGAATAAAATAAAAAATCAAGATGAGTAAAAACCTAGAAAAACCTGGTTGACTTGTGATCCAGGCTACCTGGTAAAACCTGGTTGAGACTAATACTAGAATAATATTTTATTTTTTCAATATGAGATTTGAAGTCTTTTAGTATATATACTCTATGTTCACAGAAAAAAAAATATTTTTTCAATATGAAATTTAAAGCCTTTTAGTATACATACTCTATGTTCACAAGAAAAAAAATTATATTTTTTCAATGTGAGATAATTTTTTTTTTATTTAAATACTTTAACTTAAAAAAATAACATAATAATATAATATTTTTTCAATGTGAGATAATAAATCTTTTAAAATATTTTTTTAAATTTTATTATTTATAATATTTCTAACCTATATTAACATCCTACCCTTAAATTATTACGGCCATCTTTTGCAACACTCTTATGATGTACTGACTGGGATTTGTCCGACCCTTAAATTATTACGGCCATCTTTTGCATCGGAGCATTGGCTGATGGCGGCGTAGGTAAAACAAACCAATCAAGGAAGCTTGTCCCTTGAGCAAAGGGGCCCGTAACCAGAAAAAGGTGTGTCGGGAGGTAGTTAGGGTTAAGCCATCAAATTAGTTATCAGTGAGAGTCAAAGCTTGTTTTTCAAGTCTCAGCTTTATTCGTCGCAGCTGGAGCCTAGCATGCAGCAGCAATTGGACACTGGTGGTGGTGGGATTTTGTTTTATTCATTTGGGGACTTGTGCAGGCGGAGACATGCCTGCTCTTTCTCTTTGCGCGTGAGCCTACTAATTTCTACTGTTCATCATCTGCTAATAACTTGTAAAACAAGTCTATGAACACGAACCAATGAGGAGATTATTTTTTCTTATAACATTAACGTGGAATTTAAAAAACAAATTTCAATCGTTTTTTTCTTGAATATGATAAAAACGACTTTAGAATAATGTGTCATGCTGTTCTGGCATTGGAGCTCCTATCACTGTTTAACAGTAAATTATAGTGTTCATTTGCCGCGCAATGCTAGTTATAGTCATATTATTGTTATTTAACATTGTAATGGCAGGTTTTTTTTTTAAATTATATATATATATATATATATAATTTATAATAAAATTCAATATTTATATGGACTTAATATTTTGATGTATCTCCAAATAAAAAATACTTTAAAAAATAATTACTATCACACTTACAAATATCTTTTTCAAAAAAAAAGAATATTTTTTCAATTGCTCCAAATCCGATTAACATGAGGTGAAGATGGGGGTAGGCATAACCTATTTTATTGCCAATATCTATGTTGTGGAGGGGAACAACAAATATTCTTAATAAGATGGTGGAAAAACTATGATAAAAAATGTTTTTTTTTTTTTATGATGAAGAGGACTGCAATTATAGTGAAATTAAGGTTCTTATGTAAAGAAAGACTTATAAAAGAAAAGAAAGTAACTTTAAATAATAGGGATGCTTTAGTACCTAAGTTAGCATGATAGTGAAGGGAAAGACTCTTATTAACAAACACTAAAAGGTGTAACCTTTTCCCTTAGTAAGACACATACTCAGTGCAATGTGAACTTACTATGCATTGAGTGTTCTTTATTTTTATTATTTTTTTAATTTTATTATTTCAAGACTAAATTTAAGATCAATTTAAGTTAAATTGTTAAGTAAAGATAAAATTGAAAAATAGAGAACTGGAGTGAAAAAGAGAGTAAAATAGATGGTAATTTCAAAGTTTGTGTAAAAA
Organism: Populus x sibirica; assembly: GCA_019202695.1. Taxonomy (NCBI): domain Eukaryota; kingdom Viridiplantae; phylum Streptophyta; class Magnoliopsida; order Malpighiales; family Salicaceae; genus Populus; species Populus x sibirica. Next base: position 550,748 of record JAGMVL010000125.1, on the reverse strand, counting down.
AGTTCACTTTTGTCCTTTTAGTTTTTCAATGATACATTTTCAATCTTTATAAAATGAAATTTTGATACAAAACTTCATTTCACATAGTTTTTTAGTCACTGGTTAGAGAATTAAGAAAAAAAAAAGTCGGATACCGATAATAGAGAGAAAGTTCTTGTTGGCACCAATTATGACCATGAAAAAAATCTATTTTAGTGTCCTCGGGTTCCATTACACGAGGGGAATTTAGCTTGGTGTTATTTCACCTTGAAATTACTTAAAAAATAAATTTGACATTGAGAAATTTTTGGGTTCCAGGTTAGTTTATTTATTTATTTTTGGATCGATATTTTGGTTGTTTTAAGGCATTAGAGGGTTTATGTGGGTTTCTAGATTGTTTTGTAGGTGTTTTTAGATCAAAAGATGATCGGAAATGAATGTTTATGGTTGGAAAACCCTAGCCCTGATTTCTTAGTGATCTAAAAGTCGCTGAAAACTCAGAATGCAGATAACAAATCATATTGATAATTTCTATATATAAAAAAATTGGTTGGGCGGATGACGTGTATGTGAATTTGTTTTTACTTCATTTAAATGAAATCAAAATAAAATTTGTTTCTTTTAAAAAATCATATATCAATATTTTTTTGTTATAGCAGGATAAATACTTTTTTTTGCTTAGCATTTTTTTTTAAGTATTTTTTTTCTATGAAGTTATCTCGATTTCGTGACCAAGTTGTGGATTTAACGAGTTAACTTGGGTTGGTTAATTTTTTTTTCTTTGCTTTTTTAAAATTAATTTTTTTTCAATATCATTCTTTGACAATGAGCTGGTTAGGATCTTACATTTGAAATTTTTTTAATTTGTTTTCTATGGAGGAATCTAGTCGCGAGTTTGGCCTTTTTCCTAAGTCTACTCTAGTTGTTTTTTTTTTGTCCTTTTCAAATTGAATATTTTTTCATTTTTATCCTTTAATATTTAATTGATTGAAATTGACCTTTCTAATTTGTTTTCATTTACGTTTTATAGGGTTATTACGGTCTCATAACTCGAGTCACGGGTTGGTCCAAATCGATTCAATATGACACTGACTTAATTGTTTTTAAATATATCATTTGGTATGTCAGAATCCTAATATTTTAAAAATATATCTTCTAGTATGCATCATATTTTAGACTTCTTAGCATCTAAATATTTTTTGGGTTAGAAAGAAATGATTTGACTCACGGTGTAACGCAGGTCAAATAGCTAGTTGGGATGTATTATGTGTGTTTATATAGTAAAGAGTTAACAAAATAAGGCGGAAAAGCCAGAGAAAAAGAGAGATTAAGAAGAGAGTTTACCTTAGGATTCAAAGCTTTTCATACAACCTTTTGAGCTCACATGGGTTAATTGTGGGACAAGCACAAAATAGACAATTTGCATGATGTATGCAGTTTTGAAATGATTAGAAGATAATATTTTAGAAGATAAATGAGACTACTATAAATCTCATCCTTTAAGGTATGAGTTTTTCCTTCTATAAGACGCAACCATATGATCAATTTAGAGAATTGTATGTGTTCTAAACACGTGATGACATTAACAATATGCATTATTAGTTGGTGAAATAAGTACATATATGATCGATATTTATTGTCCATCTAAAAGGGGTGCTACTCGTCCGTTTATGTATAGTGATGCTTTTAAGTAGTTGCAATTCATGTATAAGAGTATAACATTTAATGAAGGATGCATGGTCAGTCCATTAACGAGAGATGTATGGCTAGTTCTACGAAAGGAGAAGTCCAAACTGTTAATGAGAAATGACTAGGGGTGTTCAAAAAAACCGACCAACCGATTAAACTGAAAAAACAGAGAAAAAATTAACCGAAAAAACCGAACCGATAAAAAAAACCGAATAAACCGATTAAAAAATAAAAAAAAACACCCGGTCCGGTTCGGTTCCGGTTTAAAATAACTTAAACCGATTGAACCGGACCAAACCGAACCGGTTTAAAAAAAGGTATAAAAACAACATTTCCTAACCCTAATATCACTTTTCTCCTTTCCAGCCGCCACCCTCCCATCTCCCTTTCCAGCCTTCCCTTTTTTTTCCCTTCCCCTTCCCCTTTCCCCCTTTCCCCAAAAGCAAGTGAACAATGGTTATCCAAGCTCTCCCTGCAGATCGTAAGACATCCCTTTTGGCTAATTTATCTTGTTTCTCCTTGTATCTTGTTTTCAGGGAACATGGGTTTCCATGGGGGTATATTCGATGGATCTTATGGGATTCAACCCGGCCTTGTATACTCTTTCCCGCAGTTACTGCGAGAAGGGCAAATGGTCAATTGTGCGGGGGTAATCTCTACTTCCTTTTACTTTCTCATTAGAGATCGAGTCCTCTGGTCATGACAATGTCGGGACTCAAGATTGACGAGTTCTCGAGGGCGAAGATGAATGCAACAAAGAAAAGAGCTTGTGGAGGAGAAATCGTTGGCCTATTCAGGGGCTTCTAGGAGTTATTTTCTTCTAGGAGTTATTTTATTATGTTAAAATTGTATAGTTTGATTATTAATATACAAATATTTCTTAACATCATCTGAAAGGGGAAGGGGAAGCGAGTGAACAATGGTTATCACTGTTACCATAGAACAATCCGGTTTTTTTGGTTTTTTTTGCTAAAAAACCGACCCGAACCGAACAAAACCGGTTCGATTTGAACCGGTTCTCGGTTCGGTCCGGGTTGTATCAATAAAGAATATTATTTTCCGGTTTGGTTGTATTTTTTGGTTAAAACCGGACCGAACCGGACCATGAACACCCCTAGAAATGACATATGACTAGTTTATTAGGGGAGACATGTGGCCACTCTGTTAAAAAAGGGACACGAGGACAATTCATCAAAGTAGGGACACTCGACCAGTCTAGGAGAATGTATGGGCAATCTATCAATGAGGAACACGAGGTCAATCCATCAAGGTGAGGGCATACAACTAGTCTAAAGGGAATGCACGACCAATCCACTAAATAGGGATATATGGTCAATCCATCAACGAAATACACAGGGTCAATCCATTAAAATGGGGCACACAACTTCTTTAAAGGGGATGCACAACCAGTCCACTGAGAGGGCATGCAAGGTCAGTCCATTGAGGTAGGGATATATAACTAGTTTAGAGAGGATTTGCGACTAGTCCAGGGGACATGTGATCAATTCAACATGGAAGGATATAAGGTTAGTCCATCGAGGTGGGAACACACGATCAATATAGAAAAGATGTATGGTCAATCCATGAAGAGGGATATAGAAAAGATCTATTGAGAAGGGGTGAGTGACCAATCTAAGACTACAAGAGGCTAGTCAACTTAGAAAGAATGTGTGGCTAATCATGAAAAGGATTTGGTTTTGAAAAGTATTTGATTGTACAAAGACGATGCATGTTGAGCATGAAGTGCCATATAAGTTTTGATAGGAAGTTTAATGTCTCATTAATTTTAATACAAAATTAGTTTTTTAGATTTCAAAAACTTGGACCTCGATTTTTCGGTCACCTTTGGGAATAAAAAAAATGTAACAGTACCTATTTCTCACTTAAAAAAATAAGAGTTGATGACATCTTCCGTTCCTGAGGAAAAAAATACCAGGCACATGCCTGAACTTTTTTATGAAGGTTTTACATGTGGGCTTGACCCATAAACACCTAATTTTTTTAATCCATTTCCAATAATTATTTTTATTGAATTGGATTTGTGTTTTAGAATAGTGATTCATTTTTTATGTTTTTTTTAGTTGCATGATAGTTTAAAGAGACTTGTTTGATTTGTCTTGAATTTTTTCCTTTTATATTTTATTCGAATTAGCTGTATTTGTATAATTTTTTTTTTATAAAAATAGAAATAATTTTTTTATTTGGAACAACAATTAACAACTATGATAAAATGAATGAAAATAATCAAAATAAAAAAGATAGTCAACATAAAATATTTGAATGTGCATATATCTCTTTATTTCTACTGTGAAAATTTGCTTACCACTTTAATATTTTAGTGCTGACAACTTTTTTTGTTTATCAATTCATATATTTTTTAATTTATTTTACAAAGCATAAATAACATTTTTTTCATTTCTCATTTTTTAAAAAGTATGTTAAGAATTAGGCTTCATAATTTATTTTAATTTGTTTTCTATAAGGTTATCGCAGTCTCATACAAATGTTCTAGAATTGGGTTGGAGGTCGATATTTTGAGTGTCTATTTTTTATTATATAATTAAATAAAAAATAGTCTAACAAAAAAAAACAAAGTTTTTAAGCCAAATGGAGTCTATTACCCAATTCGCGGATTTGACGGGTTGACCCGAGTCAATACAATATATTGTCGTTTCAATGTTTTTTTTAAAAAATATCATCTTAAAATTATATTTAAAAGTCAAATCATATTTATAATGATTGTTTAGGTTGTTTTTGGACCCGTCAAGTTGAGTCGATCACGTTGTGGCAACCCTTAGATGGTTTGATTTGAAGTTCAAGCTAGGCAATGAGTGGGGTCTAGATGTTTCAAAGTTGAGCCGCTAGGCTGGTTATCAAAGAGTTTCTTGTGGTATGTATATTCTTTTTTTATGTTTAAAAAAGTTATGGTCCAACTTGTAACGTAGCACGAGCTATGTATACAATAAATTGAGATGATCAAAGTTTTATACTTAGAAGGTGCATTTTGTAAAATAAAATTGAGGGCATGAGATCAAATAACAAATATACTAAAAGGCATGAGAGATTTATTATAGGCCCCATCATATTTTCCTATTCACTACTATAGTATGATGATTATTTTGTCTTTCCCATAAACAAATAAATACATTTGGATTATGAGTATTTTGATATTTTCACAGGGTTCATAAATCATTACTAATTTGTTTGGAAGTATTTTTGCTCGTTCAATGTTTTTATAAACAGTAAAATAACCTAAATACCTCCACGAAAAAAAAATTAAATGGTGTCGGATAAAGGTATTTATGTATTTTTTTTTATATATAGTAGAATTACATAATGTACCATTGAATGCAAGACAAAGTCTAGCAACCCCATAAGCCCACAAGCTTGTATAGGAGCCCAAACACAAAACTGGGCTCTAAAGAAAACCCGTCAGGTTAGGGTTTTAGAGAAACAACAACCTACAATTCCTATTCGCTGTTTTGCAATCCACCGCTAGCTTGCTCGCTCGCACGCACTCCTCTGTCGTGAAACTTGTACCATGGGTTCGAAAAAGAAGAGCAAGAGCAAAAACGAGATGATCGATGATCCAAGGTTTGCATCCGTACACACAGACCCGAGGTTTCAGAGAGTACCGAAGAGAGAGTTGAAAGTGACAATTGACTCTCGGTTCAATCGTATGTTCACTGATAAGCATTTTGGTACATCGTCTGCTCCGGTAGATAAACGAGGCAGACCTAAGAGGCAAAAAACTGACAGTAGTCTTCGTCATTACTACCGAATCGAAGAAGAAGATACGAAAGATGCAAAGAAGAAGAGAAAAGATGAGGTTTTGAGCAGCGAAGAAGAAGAAGAAGAAGGTTTGAAGAAGAGGAAAAGAAAAGAAGAGGTTTTGAGTAGTGAAGAGGAGGATGAGGAGGAAGAGAGTGGGGGTGATGAATTAGAGGATTTGGAGACGGAGAGCGATGATGATGTGGGTGGAAGTGAAGAGGAGGAGACGAGTAGTAGTAGTAGTAGTAGTAGTGATGAGGAGGAGGAGGATATGGAGAATGTGGAGGTATGATTTCTTCTTCTTCTTTTTGCTGAGGTTGGTTTTGATTTTTTTGTTTTGTCGGGGTTAATTGTTATTATTGTTTTGGTTTTTGAGAGAACTGAGGGATAATTAGAATGAAAATTGAGTTTAAGGAGTTTGAATCTTTAACTATAGTAGGTTTCTAGACAATGATGCTGTTTAGTAGTTGAGAAAATGGAGGGAAATAGAATGGAAATGTGTGTTAAAGGTTTTCTTTTGTTGGTACTCCTTTTTGTGCTGATATTTGCATGTTTTTAAATTAATAGTGAACTCATAACCATTAGCATTGTTCTTTTATTAAGAGAATAGAGGGAAGTTGTGGTAAAGGCTTATTTGTTATTGCTCTTTTTTTATGTTAATCTTTATAGGTGTTTGTTAATTGGTAGCAAACTCCCAACCAGTGGTATTGCTTAGTTGTTGATAGGATGGAGGAAAGTAGAATCGAACATTGTATGAAAAGGTCAATTTTTTTACGCATTTTAGTGCTGATGTTTCCTGGTTTTTAGTCAATGAAGAATTTCAAAGTATGGTATGTGCGGTGGTTGTAAGAATGAATGTAGGAGTCTGGAGTAGAAATTGTATCAACGGTTTAATTTTTGTACTTTTGATCCCAAATTGTTAATTAGCAGTAGTTTTTTTAGTGTACAGAATTGCATGCGATGTTATCTTATTTTTAAATTTTTTGACGTTAATTGTTATTGTTATTGTTATTGTTTGGCTGTTGAGAAATGGAGGGGAATCAAGGTTGTGTTTACTTTTAGAAAATAGTTTTTTGGTTTATTCTAAAGAGAACATGTTCATTAAATACAAAATTTTCAAAATAGAGAATAAGGGTCATGTTTGGCTTAAATTGAAAATATTTAAAGGAATGACCGTAAAACATTAGGTGAACCAAACAATACCTGTATTTTTATATTAAAGAATTTAGAAAACAACCACTTTGGTGTTTTCCAATTTTCTGGAAAAGTGGAGAATTAGAAAAACTTGTTTTCAAGAAAACAATTTTCATTCTTAATTTGTAAACGTGTTTTCTTTAATTTTCTATTTCTAAGTTTTTCTGGAAATCTGCAGATTTTCCACTGGTAAACACAATCCAAATGATTCTAGGTTTTGTTTGTCCTCATACTTTTTGATACCTAATGAATTATCAAACATACAGAAGAGTAAATGTGCCCAATTATTGCTTTGATTTCCTGTTATACAATGAACTTAATGGCTGTATTTTATGTATTGGATTGCTGGATGCAACAGGTGGAAAATGTACCAGTAATTGAAGAAGGAACGCGGAGGCTTGCTGTTGTTAATATGGATTGGAGGCATGTCAGGGTAATGCTATCAAATTTCTAGAATTTAATGCATCTGGAAGTTTACTACAACATGGAAGTGTGCATGTGTACAACATCATTCATTCCCCCCCCCCTTCTGTTTGTCAGGAACTAAATTGAGTATTCAAGAAAATTTGTTCATCCTTGAATTATCATGAGCTAGGATAATTTCTCAATAGGGTATTCAGTCACTTTGCTGTTGAGAGGTCTGGGGCTGAGTTTTGCTTACACCTGTTCAAAGGACTTTAAATATGGAGAACTTAAAATTGGAAATAGCCATTATATTTGTCATTGAAAGCAATTATGTGTGTTTGAGCTCTATACACCTATAATTCTTACATATTAGGCAATACATGAAAGGTTTTTCATATCTCTTGTTCTTTCATGAGCTGTAATAAATATCCTGCTCATGGCAGCTAGCCTTCCCCATCTTTCCTTTTCAATTATGCAAGAGTATTTTTAAAAGGTGAAAATGAAATTGTGACTGAGGGCTTGCAAGAATAAGTATGTTATTAGTAACGAGGGCCTTGTCTTATTGTAATGAGCTCTATGCATAAGTTTTGGTTTATATCCTTCCATGGTTTACTTTGTTGTCGTCTAGGTATTTGTATGGTATACCCTTGAACTGACTTTTTTCTTTGAAAATCCAGGCGGTTGACTTATTCGTTGTATTACGCTCATTTCTTCCAAAAGGAGGACAAATTTTGTCTGTCAGTGTCTACCCATCTGAATTTGGACTTCAGCGTATGAAAGAGGAAGAAGTCTGTGGCCCTGTTGGCTTATTCGATGATGAAAATGAGAAAAGCGATGAAGATGATGATGACAATGATGAGATTGACTATGACAAGCTGCGTGCTTATGAGAAAAGTAGGCTAAGGTAACCGTGTCTTTTTCTACACATTTCTTCCTGCTAAAAGTTTTCAAGAACATCATTGAGCCTAATCCTTCTCCAACCTGGGTCTTTTAAAGGAAGACAGCTAAGCATAAAAATAACCAATTAATCACTGGCTTGTACATTTTATTCCACAAGTGACCTCATGTTTAACCGTTCAGATAAGGTGGACAGAAATTTCTACTGAAGCATGTTGCTTACAAGGATAATTTAATCAGGTCTATTGAAGGAAAAGACCCTGGACCTTCCTTTCTGCCAAGTTTGTTATGTATTTTATTAGAATGAAGCACATTATGCATCTTTGGCTGCCACTCTTGCTATAGCAGAACTTTTTTACTGCTTAGGCAGTTTTATATGTCCTGCCAGTCATGTATTCTATTGGGAATGATATTGTGACATTGTATTTCTCTTAAACATCATTTTTTATGGGCGGCTCTGATTTTATTAGAGGTTTGACAAAGGTGAGACTTGAATCTGAGACCTAACCCATCTTGCTTATGTAAGAGCACCACCAAGCTGCAAGTTAATTGGTCTTAAATGTCATTTGTAGGGATCTTGTGTGCTAATGGTGACTTTTTAGTATATCATGTTTGTAATTGTTTCTCTTTTGAAATATAAATTGGACTGATCTGTACTTTCTCAATATATATGCAACGATGTCTTTGGCTAATCTGTACTTGCCCAATCTAGATGCAAAATTGTGGTAGCTGTCTCCATTAACACGCAGTGTGCTGACTGTTCAGTACATTCGACTGCCACCCCTGTTTTTCCTTCTTTGATTATGGATTTATTGTGTGTGCCATTCTCCTCAGGTACTACTATGCTGTGGTGGAATGTGATTCAGTTGCAACAGCAGATTATCTTTACAAATCTTGTGATGGAGTTGAGTTTGAAAGATCTTCCAATGTGCTTGATCTCAGATTTATTCCTGACTCTATGGATTTTAAACACCCACCTCGTGATGTTGCCACAGAGGTATATGTGTTTCGATTCTCTATTGATGATGGGTTTCTGTATTCATGATAATTGCATGTACATTGACAGAGTCTTACATGGCCAAATATGCATCCAAGGCCAGGAAATTTGTTTCTATAGGGACCATTCTGTGCACAAATTGAAAGTACATTTTGCAGAAGCGAAAAGATTTTTTTTTTCTCCTGCATTTGAAATTTTGTATTCTAAATAATTTAGCAATAAAAAAGGAGGCTGAAACTACTGGTGCTTATGATCTACACTTTTTGCTCAGGCGCCTTTGGGCTATGAGGGGCTGGATTTCCATACTAAAGCACTGCAGCACAGTAACATTCCTGTTTCTTGGGATGAAGATGAACCACAGCGTGTGAAGACCTTGAAACAAAAATTTAATGCTGACCAGGTAGGTAGCTTGATCCGAGTCTACCTCTTCACTTGTGCTGGATACTCCCTGTGAATTTTTATAATCATATATTTGACTGGAATGAGTAATAGAAAGTGCATTCTTTCGCTGTCTGACCTGAGATGCTACTTGATTTTTATTTTCTTTAATGAATATACTCGATTAAAATTAAAAATTGTAAGGAAAAATGTAAAGGAATGCCAATTTCCTGCCTGTACTCTGGATCTACTGGTTTGCAAATATATATTCCTTATATTTTACCATTTTCTGAAAGTCATGTGGTTCTTGGTTTATGTTCAACCATCTTCTGAAATCATATATTTGCATTTATAACTCAGCATTGATGAAAGCCCTTGTCATAAGATATGTGAAAGAAGCAACAATTAGTAAATCAAAGACAAATTTGCATGCCAGAAACAGTGGGAATCAATATAATGCTCTGTTCAACTTGATAGAAAAGCTTTTGAGTTGTTAAATTGGTATGTTCTTTTTGCTTCTATAGTGACACGGTGTCTTTTTTCATATAGCTAGCTGAATTGGAGTTGAAGGAGTTTCTAGCTTCTGATGAGAGTGAAACTGACAATGATGAAGCTGATAATGACATGGAAGATGAATCAGATAAAAATCATAAGAAACGAGACAAGTACCGTGCTTTAATCCAGTCTGGTGATGGTTCAGATGAAGACCAAGAGGAGGGTCAGGATATGGAGGTTACTTTCAATACTGGCTTAGAGGATTTAAGCAAGCGTATCCTAGAAAAGAGGGATAAAAAATCAGAAACTGTTTGGGAGGCATATCTCAGGAAAAGGCGTGAGAAAAAGAAGGCTCGAAAAAATCAATCCAAGTATTCTTCAGAAGAGGACAGTAGTGATACTGATGAAGAAGGAATGGAAGGGATAGAACAACCAGATGACTTCTTTATTGAAGAGCCATCAGTCAAAAAAGTTAACAAGGACTACCAAGGTAAGAAAAACAAAGAAGAAAAGCAACTTCAGGATACAGATAGGGAGGCAGAGGCAAGCAAAGCAGAGCTCGAGTTACTACTTGCTGATGATAAGGGGGGCAAAAAAGGTCTGAAGGGATATAATTTAAAACCTAAAAAGGCAAAAGGGAAAAAGGGAAAAGAAGTTCCTGATGAGGACAAAATACCCACTTCTAATTTGGATGACCCTCGGTTTTCTGCTCTTTTCACTTCACCTCTCTTTGCATTGGATCCCACAGATCCACAGTTCAAAAGGTACTTCCTCTGTACTCCTTGATTTCTTCAAGCAACTGGACATGGTATCGAGATGTGTGTTGATCAAACTGCTTGCTTGTGCCCAAGTATGCTAATGATTATTCCAATGTTATTGATTGCAAACTGGTTGTCCTTTACTACTGATTTGGAAGGTTTTAATAGCCCGCCTCTTGTACTGTAACTAAAATCTGTTTTTGGTGTTGCAGGAGTGCAGTCTATGCAAGGCAGCTGGCACTGAAACCACAGAAGAGTGGCGAGCAACAATTGGTGCAAGGAGAGAATGAGAAACAGGCTGAAAAAGCTCAGTTGCTATCTGATGATCCTGCAATGGACAGAAATGAGTATATGATATCCGATGGTTTGCCAGAAAGGAAAGAGAAGCACGAGTTATCAACGTTGGTAAGATCCATCAAGATGAAGTCCAAGCAAGTTCAGTCGTCCTCCTACACCAAGGATAAAAAATTGCAACCTAAAGGGTTGAAAGAAACGGAGAAGCCTGAGCTCTCAACCTTGGTTCAATCAGCAAAGAAGAAGGCCAAAGTTTTGAAAAAATGAGTAGTAGAGAATTTGAGATTATTTTTCTTTTCTGCTCGCAATGTTGTGCAAGAGCAGATGGGAAGTGAAGGCAATTCAGTCTGCTCATATCGTTGCAACTCATGGAAGGCTTTTGCCCCCCATTTTTTTGGGCGGTGGAGTTTCCTTATCATGCCTGTCGAAGCGTGTTTAGGATCGTATTTAATGTTTGGAGCTTGTAAGATCTATTCAGGATAGAGGACTAACTATCCGTAGATTGCATTTCAAAGAGAGTTGACAGATTATTCATAGAGTGCAAGAAAGTTGAATAAAAGAACGAAAAGAGGTTGTTTTCCTAATATGCCTATTTATGGGTTTGCTAGTGGCCCGGCCTTTTGAGCTTTCTGGCCTCCTTTGGGTTAGCTGCTATGAGTATTTTTCTTCTCACTACAAGTCGATTGGAAGGACGGAATGCTAACTCTCAGAAAGAGAAATGGGACATGAACGATACAGAAGTGCACTGAGCTATAACCAGAATGTAATCTTGTAACTGTATCATATCAATTGTCTGTTTATAATCAAAATATATTTACAACCCCAGCATCGAGTCATGTTACTATGATCTAAGACTAAATAAAAAATAATAGGAAGCCAAAAATGCTTCCATCTTGGTGTATACAATAACTGGAAAACGAATGCCTGAAGTTGTGAACACTAAGAAAAAGAAAAAATCAAACAATAGCAAAGAATAGAGCTAGTGTCATCATTAATGTGAAATTAAACGGTTTGGACTGCGGTGAATGACTCCCACCAGGAGGTGATGGTGCTGGTATTTGTTTGGCTTCTGGGTTAACTGCAGTAGCAGGAGGTACTGCAGTATTTGGGGATACAGCCAGAGTGTCGGTATCCATGTTATCATAACCTGGGGACAAAAAGAAATTTCATTAGGTAGAACAACTAGTAACGAAAGGAAGAGGAAAAATGGTGTTTGATTTTAGAGATCCAATCCAAAACGGGAAAAATACTCACAGTTAGATGGCTTCCAACCCAAAATCATCCTCTCACGATCGAAAACTATGCGATGACCAGTCATGAAATTTTCTGCAAGGAGATAAGTTTTGATAATGTAAGGAACAGTTTCTCACTGCACACATTAAGAAATTGATGCCAAGTTTAGACTGGCTAATTCAAAGTTTTGTTTATTGTTTCCAAGTCTTATCTTAAAAAATAGTGTTAATCTTAAGAAACAAAAACTAACCAACTTTCACACTTTGCAAAACTTATTTGTCTAGCATGAGATTAAAGAAATTATGGTTCACCAGAAACATCCCCCAACACAAAAAATCTATAAATTAACAAATTAAGAAACAGTACCAAATGTAATGAAGAATAAATTCCAAAAATAAGGAAAACCATAGATAGTAAGACACTCACGTCCAATGATGTTCACATCTTCACTTTTGATCATACCGAGACAATATACAGCTGAATCATCCTGCAGTTCGCAAGAATAAACTTGTTTTCCAAGAAGCAGGAATAAGATATCAGACAAATGGAGGCATGCTTACCGCAAGTTGAACTACTACTATGGGGTCTGTTACGTTAAAGTAGTCTCCACCGCTCATTACTAGAGTCACTGCGGGAATTTCAGTTTGATTAGCACTGCATTTAAATTGGAAGTCAGTGCCTGCGGGATTACAGAACACAAAGCACACAAAAACGGAAGAATGTGTGCGGATATAAATGACCTTATATCATAACAATAATCAAAAGGGACTTCAGTAGGTGCGTGACGTGTTTCCTTTACCATGTTATTGAACTGCAAAAATAGCACAAGTAATAAGTACACAAAAGTTAGGAAGTCAAGCACATATCAAGACTCACTACTAAAACTACTTACACTCTCCGCTATAAGTGTATAAGCTGGATCATTCAGGTATGTAAATGAGGTACCGGAATCGAAAATTGCACTATAAACAAGATCACTAGCTTGTCCACCAATACTTGTTTGAGTGATGCTGATGTTGTAAAGCGAACTGGTAAGAAGTTTTCAAAAAATAAGCACAACAGGCATGGAAGGCAGATTAAAAAGAAAAAGTCTGCACATCAAGATTCAAGAAGTGAGTACCTGCGTGGTTGCCCTTGAATGAAAGGCGTTTCTCCTTGGCCTGTGCTTCCTTTGTCACCAAAACTGATTCTACCAATCCTATCAGGGCTAAAACACATGGAAAATGAACCAGAAGTAAATCCATTATGTGCTAAAGTACTAGGCACAGATATATTAGACATGCCAAGCCCAAATAAGCCATTGGGAGCTCCACCAGTCAAAAAAGAACCCGCTTGAACTTGACCACAACTGCAAAAGCATAGCACATTTATAAGTAAAAATTGCTGGAACAGATTTTGAAACAAAATTATGAATGAGTAGCAAGGTTATGGAAACGAGAGAAATGATTCCAGTCCATCAAAAAAAGAATACATGCACCAGACGCCCTCAAGTTTCTGATAGCACATGACTGACATCTAGTGTGGTTTCTCACATACAAGTGATCTTTCACATCACCAAAATCCATATGAAAGAACTTTGGTACTTGGGGTTAACCATATCCAATCTTACTCCAGGTTCTCCAATTAAAACCAAGGGCTAACAACTCTATCATATTCACTATCAAGGTACTTGGGTATCATGCCATTTCCAAAATCCATGTGGGTGGTCTGAAATGCATTTCCTGATTTATAACAGCCAAGTGGAAATTACCTACCCAAAAGTAATTTTTGCATCAACAGCTTTTGATTGACTATCATCGCTGATCAGGTGCAATAAATCCTGTACGAGGTACCCAGTTGTCGAAGTGCCATTAGAAAGATATACAACTTGATAAGGACAATTACTCTGATCACTAGGGCATCGATTACGCTGTGTTTGTGAGCACAAGGTGCTGTTGCAGGGGACCTTTTCGCTTGTTGAGGATGTATTCGGACTGTAGATATTGAGCTTTACCTGTTTAGAAAAAAAAAAACTAAGTTGGTAATTGTGGAAGTGCTAGTATCATAAACGATCAAATTAGTAGATGTAATCACCACAACAGCTGATTCAAGATTTCATTTGAATTGAAAATTTTCCAGTTAGTAGAGTCCAAATTCAAATGGTGATAAATCGTCACTCGTGGCTAAAAATTATCTGCAATCTACGATGCAGAACTGGATTCTCTAATCACTCAGAGCAAGCATTCATCATCAGTCAAACAGCAACACCAAAAAATTGACAGCTTAACTTCAAAGAGAATTCAAGCGTCAACAACTAAAATCATAAGCATTCTCAACAGTGCTGATGTCAAAATCAAATTAAGTTCTCAATTGAACTAGAATCAACTAGAAAATTCAAAATAATTGACCTACCGTTCCTGATGGTGATCTTAGGCTATGCACACAACTGGAACAATCACATGGCAACCACAAGAGGTTACTTCCAGTGTCTAGGGCCACAAGAAATGACACACTTGGTGTTCCAACCGAAACATTAGCATAATGTAAACTGAAACAATTTGAACAAACACAGTACAGATTAGCCAGAATAATAATCATCTAAATACACGTAATAACCTAAATCCCATGTTTGGTTGCCAAGAAAATTGAGCCTTAGAATTAATTTCAATAAAAAAAGAAAAATAATGAAAGCAAATACTTGGAGGTTTTTTTTTTTCTTTTCCTAATAGGAGTTGATGCTCAAAAGGACAAGTAAACATGTAACCAAATAGGCCGTTGCTATACAAGGAAACACAACTGTTCCTTCTGTTACCTTTTCCTTTTCCCTTTCCTTTCGTTTTCTTTTCTTTCCCAGCAGCCAAACACAACAAAAACTTTGGGAAAAAAAACACTCAACTAAAAGTGAGAGGAACTTACAATCCCAAACTATCAATCCGATATGTCTCGTTCCCGTAATAGAAAGTAAGTGGAGTTTTATTATTTTTATTATCACCGCCAGTACTAGTAGCCAATCTACGGCCATGAATAACTCTATCACGTTGAGCCATAACTTGAAAATATGGAACACTATCTTTCACTGGCAACAATCCATCAACACCAAACATCCCTTTAACTGAGTCAGAAAACCGGTGATGAATATCAAAACCGAATGTTCCAAACCCAGAACAGCTTTCTATCAGCACAAACAAGAACAACAAAAACAAAAATGGAAACTTGTGGTGACGAACATGAAAAGAATGTGCAGAACTGAACAGGGTTGCCATGGGAAAGAGAGTTCAAAGGATTGAGAAAGAAAAGGATTGAAATTGATAAAGTTTCAAGAGAAAGAAAAGGTAAGTCGGTTGTTGTAGGTGAAGTAGGAAGAAAGAGTCGTTTGAAGATAGAGAGAGAGAGTGAGGGTAAAAAGTCTTGCTAGAGTGTGTTTGTTTTAGTGATTGAATATTTATTTTCGTGATTGAAGTTGAGAATTAAATTGGATACAATTTAATTATGAATGAAATTTAACTATAAAATCTAATTATTATTTTTTTATAAATTATTTTAATAAATTTTATATACAAAATTATAGTTTTAAAACAGGATGAAAATCAAATGGGTTAAAAAAATATAAAGAAGAAAAACTTAGTATGATTCGGCCAGCTTGATAGGTTGACTTAGTAAGACTCGGTTATAATCTATTAAATTTTTTTTTTTTTAAATAATACCAGATAACTCAATTAAAATCTAAAACTCAAATTTTAAACCGGACTAATCACAGATCAGGTCTAAAAAGTATAGAAAAAAAAGAAAAAACTCAACTTCAACCATATAAACACACCCTTATATTGCATCATTGTCTCTGTGAGAAGACGAAACCTGGTGGGGGTTTGTTGCCAACTGGCGTTCCACGAATGGGTAAACCGTGTAAGGCTGGACTTTTGACGATGGTGGGCCCCTACATTTAAATCATAAGGCAAACCTCCAGACTATTTGGTGAGTATCAATCTTGTCCTCAATTAGTTTTTCTCTCTCAATTGGATCCTTATGCTGGAGTTTTGGGTTTTCTTTTTTGTTGTACGGATGCTTCAAACATCGAAAATAGTCTATTTCTCCATACCCAATTTCCCTGAATAAGAATTATTATAATAAAGATATCAATTGCGTGTTCTTGTGAAAATAATAATAATAACAATAATAGGACATTTTGGTCAACAAAAATAAATAAATAAATAATAGGATACACTGAATTCTTCAAATAATCCAAATAAATGATAAAAAAAACCAAAAAATAATCATTTTGATTTTTTTTTGGTGCCGAGTCTTTCCCAGCAAGACACCCAGACCAAAATAAATGAGAACCTACCTTGATTTAGACATGCTGCAAAAACATTCCCAAAATCCAAAGTGTGAAGAGAGTTCCAATTCTCAAATGCTTGTTTTAATTGATCGCGTCTTTCTTAAGCGTTTTTAATAGTCCACGTCAATCTTCGATTTCTACACAGTTGCGAAGAAATATCTGAAAATACTAATATAAAAAAGATTTATGTATTCATAGCATAGTTTTAAAACCTCATTCGGTCTAGTGGTCAATTCAGATTAAATAAAAAAAAAAAAAATTCGGTATGATCCGGCTAATCTGATCACAATTTGTTGACTTTTGTTTTTTGTTTTTTTACTAAAATAACATTGTTTTGATTTAAAAAAAAATTGACCTAGACAACCCAATGACCCGGTCAAAACCCGAAATCCGGACCTTGAACCAGGTCAGGTCTAAAAACTATTATCCGTAGGCTTACAGTGTTTTTTTTATATAAAAAAAAACTTTTAAAAATCTTGTGGTTTTTTTATTTGAAATTAATTTTTTTTACTATTTTAAATTATTTCAATACAATATGTTATAAGGTTAAAAATAAATTTTAAAAAATAATAAAAAATTATTAGTTTTTCAATCGTGACGTCAGTTTGACCGGGTCCAACCTCAATAACAAAAGAAAAAAAAGACACCGTCAACAAAGATCTAAAGAGAATAGAAAGAAAACAAATCGGTAAAATACAAGGTCATAAATGCAAAAACAATAAAATACAAGGATGTAACTAGAAGAGTCTAAAATAGAAGGTTAGAGGTAGTGGTCGTTGGAAGTAAACGGTCGACGTCAGTGTACATTATTGAATGATTATCTTGGCTCGAAAAATGAGAAAAATAAAAAAAAAAGAAAAGAAAAGAAGGCGAAGCCAACTATGTTGTTGACCTAACTCCCACATTAATTGAATCAAAGGGAATATTAATTATTGAGCATGAGCATGAGCATGAGCATGAGCATGAGCATGACCATGACCATGACCATGGCCTCCAGCACTTGAACGTACAACTCTTTAATAAATCACACTTGGAATTGCGTATTTTTTTCTTTTTCTTTTTCTTTTTTTCACATCTTTCAAGAGGGTTGGTTTTCATAAGTTTAGGATAAGTTGACGTAAAAAACGTGTAGCTGCAAAGAAGTTAGGCACCGAATTGGGGACTAATTGTTTTTTTTTAAAAAGAATTAATACAGCAGTTTGGGAAAATAAGAGCAGAGCTGGATGCAATTAATCTAGAAAGAGGTTTCATCCTAAAGCTTAAAGCTTTGATGTTGTTGTAGTCGTTGTTTTGGTAGAATAATCTAATGCAAAAACAAGAAAGCTAAATTGGCAAATTCATACTAAATGAAGTCATTATTGATTATGAGCTAAATGACTTTTATAAAAAATTATAGGTATATCCAATCAAGAAAAAATTAGATGTGTTTTCAATATTTAAAGATTTTAAATCATAGGTGGAACTTGAATCCTAAAAAAGGATTAATTGTTTAAAAAAAAGTAATGATGGAGAATATACCAATGATAACTTTCTTACATTTTATAAGCTAAAAGGATATTAAAGACAATTTACTATTGTATATACACCTCAAAACAATATTGCGGTGGAGTTGATGAAAAAAACTTTACTAAAAAGAATAAAATTTATGTTGAGAATTGCAAGTCTAGCAAAGTCATTTATGATAAAAATAATCAAGACTTTTTATTTTGTCATAAATCAGTTAACATCGACTGCATTTAGGATAAAACACCAATATAGATATAGACCGGAAAACCAACATAATATTTTCTTTACATGTATTTAGATGTCATTCATACATAATGTATGATTCCTAATATAGAACAAAGCTAGATCCTATATATTTTGGGATATGTTGATATAGTTAAAAGGTATCATTTGTGGTATCTTATTGCCTATAAATTTATAATTAATAGAAATGTGATATTTGTAGATGACACACTGCAAGATCAACAAAAATACAATACTTTAAAGGAACTATTATAACTTATACAAATTAAAAATAAAAACAAAAAGACTCTTTTAAAGTAGCACTAAAGCATAAGGAGCATA
This sequence comes from Populus x sibirica, assembly GCA_019202695.1. NCBI lineage: Eukaryota > Viridiplantae > Streptophyta > Magnoliopsida > Malpighiales > Salicaceae > Populus > Populus x sibirica. The sequence goes on along the minus strand of JAGMVL010000125.1, from coordinate 532,273 downwards.
AATTAAACAATACCAATGATATAAAAATTCAATGTTCAATGTGTCAGACAAGAAAACCATCTTAGCACTTAAAATATGTTATAACAAAAAATATTGCATATTGTTTTTTAATAGAAGATAAAGAGCCATAAACTTTTTAGGAGGCTATAAATAGCCAAAATTATTTATTATGGATGACAACAATGTAGGAAATAGTTGAAGGTTTGCACATAAACAAGACATGAAAACTTGTTCCACTTTCAAATAGAAAAAAAAAACATATTGGTAACAAATGAGTCTATAAGATTAAACAAGATAACAATGATCAAATAGAGAAATATCGTACAAGATTGGTGGTAAATTGATATGCTCAAAAGGAAAAGATTGGCTTCAACATGATTTTTTTTTATTTTGTTGTTAGACTTATGACATTATGGATGACATATTAGTAATTTTCCCCCTATAAAGATTGAGTCTAAAAAATAAAGACTCAATTAGTTAAGGAGTTTAATATAAAGGATTTAGGATAGACAAACAAGATTTTAGGGATATAAAATTATCCAAATAGAAAAGATATGAAGATTTAGGTGGAACAAGATATGAAGCTTTAGTCTAAAAAATAAAAGCTTCCCTTCCACCATGTCATTGAAAGCGTCTTCGTGTCCTTTCCTTTTTAAGGTGGAGTGTCTTAGCTTTGGGTGGCCGATTTGTCGCTGGTGGAGATTTTTTTTTTCTTTCTCCTCCTTTAAAATGATAGCTTTGTCCTCCTTGTTGTTAATATTTAAAATTCAGTCCTTATTTTTTTAATTTCTATTTTTTGTTCTTGTCCTTTTTATAAATATTTTATTTGTTTTTAATTTCATTATTTAATAACAATTTGTCATATAGTATTTTTTTTTCTATTTCGGTCCTTATTATTTTGATTTCTAAGTTTTTTCTTGTCCTCTTTGTAAAAATTTTATTTACTTTCAATTTCATCCTTCAATCCAAATTTATGGTGTATTGTTTTTACCAATTTGATCCTTATTTTTTTGATTTTTTTTCTTTTGTTAAAGTTAATTTTCTTCTCAATTTCACCCTTTAATAAAAAAAAAATATTTTTATTTTATATGTTAATGTTGATCATCATTCTTTTGGTTGTTTTTTGGTCCTTTTTCTAAATAAATTTTTCTTTTCAATTTCACCCTTCAATAAAATATAAAATTTATTTCTATTACAATTTTGATCCTTATTCTTTTAATTGCTATTTTCTTTTTTTTAATCGTTTTGTATAATTAATTTTTTTTTTCAATCTCATCCTTAAGTACTTGATTTATTGAGAATTGAGCTTCATTGTTTTTCCAAGTAAGGTACTATAGGTCTAATGATCCGGATCACAAGTTTAAAATGTCAATATAGGTTGATATTTAAAAAATAAAAAAAGATTTTGTGATTTTCTTTATTCTTTTTTCTATCGGGTAATTATGATATCTTGATCCGGGCTTCGGGTCTGGTAGGATAATTTGGGTTGGCTTGATCTTGATTACTGGAGTTACATGTTTGTCATTCTAACTTGAATTGACCAGAGTTGATTTTTTAGGTTGTTTTTCTTTTTATTATATTTTATCATTTTATATTTAATGGGATAAGAATTCGGCTATATCATTTATTCATTTAGAAAAGATATTTTCTCTCGTGTTATCATGATCTCTTTTTATTTTTTAAAACAAAATTAATTTCTTTAATCCAGTCGGTTGAATGGCAAATTTTTCTACCCGTGATTAAGGCAGGTTGTAAACTATTCAGCTCAAAACAAGTCGTACCCTGCAACTTGGAATTCTTTAGATGAGATTCACACCCGAGTTTATTTCAATGCGTTTATACTGAACTAGACTCGCACGTGTTAGTTTTTTCCAAGAGTTTGAGTGGTTAATCAATACTTTAGATGTATGTGTGAATGGTTTTTTCCATTAACATGTGGCCGTGATCATCGTTCTATAGTTTCCATCTCTCCGTAGGTGGGGGGGAAAAGACAAGCTGCTTTTGCCTGGCTTCAACTTTGAATGCTACGAAGTCAAAGAAGGAGGGAGTCACTGCAGGAAGCATGAAGGAAATTACCTATGGCGACGTATCCAATTCCTGCCTTTTGTTATATTTCTTTTTCATAAGAGCTGTAGTTTTGAAAACCTCAAGCAGTGATTTTCGTATGTTATTCCACTTGCTATTTTAATGGTTTTGGGACCGAGTAAACCTCAAGGTTTTTTTTTTTTTTTTTTTTTAGTTTTTGTCATTATCACCATTATTTATTTAGACTTATCTTTTGGTGAATGTGAAATGGAACTTTGCAAGGAAACCCTTTATAGCAACAGGAAGGTTCCAGGAATTGATCAAATTTCTTGGTCTTCCACTTCCTTTCATAGCCTTAATTAACGCGTCATGTTGTACCCTTATAGCTTTCAGACTTCCAGAAGCAAAGATTCGCTCTCGTTGAGAGGAAGTATTTATCATCAGCCGATTGCAGTCCCCTGTTGGTAATTTGGAATTGATCCAGTAGCAACCCTAAAGAAAAACAGAAAAGGCAGCCTTGCCTGACCAGGAGGAGTTGTTTTTCCCTTGTGCTTATTGAAATGGCTTCTGGTAACAGGATTCAAAGTCATTAAACCTTCAAACAGCGGCAAGACTCAGGCTGTTAATTTTTAATTGAGCTTTGAAAAAGCTGATCTCTCCACCGAAAAAGTCCCAAAGCTTTGCTTCTTTTTGAAGACTTCTGCAAGTCAATATAGCTACAACTAATGTAGTCTTTTATGCAGGAAGGTAACGAGTGAAAGGTATCCTATGCACATGTTCTCTCTACAGCCACTAGACTCAATACAAGAAGCTTTTCTTTTCAACCAGAAGTTCCAAGTAGAAGGATCATATTTGCTTAGATGATAAAAGGTTGATCTGGGGCAAAAGAGGAGAGAAAAGAAAAGGCCAATAAGAAGAAGTCAAAGAAAGAGAATTAAAAAATGAAGAAGAGAAAAACGAGGGTTGGAAAAGTCTATAACTTTATAATTTTTATTCAATTAATTAAAATTCTCGAAAATATAGGATATAAATACTAAGACCCTAACATTAAATGTATTATGATACTTGTATAAATGAGCTCAAAATTTATATTATTCATTACTTGCTTGAATATGTTTTATAGTCTTAACATGCAAATTATGAACTTTACATATAAAAGACTCAACTGAATTAGACATTTTAAAGTAAGAAAACATAGTTAGAAGATCTATAAGCTTTCTAGATTCATAACTATGAACACTATATGATCGAGGGTGTGAAGTTGAACAAACAATATTTGAAGTCTTAATTAATAGATATAGTTTAGACATAACCTAGTAAATTAGAATTATTTTTATCTTCCTCATCATATGTCAAGGGTAAAGGATCGGGGAACTCAACATGTTGCTCTAAATCTATGACGTCTTTGGATGTCAAGCATGAGGAGGTGAGGAGCATGTTGCTCCAAACCTATGACGTGCTGAGCGTCAAGCATGATGGGTAAGGAATCAAGTAGTTTAAGCAGATTAATATTATAAGACTCTTCTAAGACCATATTTACCTTTTCAGGCAATTCTACTAAAGATTTTCCTAATACTTCTTCCTTTACCACTAAAGTAGAATTATTATATTCTTTATTAATCTTTTTTTTAGACTCATTTAGACTTATAGTGTTAAGTCTCTTTTCTTACACATCCTCTTTATCTAGGTCACTAAAGTCCTCAGGATTGAGTTCATACACTTGCACACAATAGTTTTTCTTTTCACTTATATCCTTATATTCTTAGATGACTAAGAGTTTGGAGGTGCGGTTGAAGAAGATATGACCAGAACCTTGACAGTTAACATAATAAATCTCTAAACTCATCATAGACATTTCATTAACGACTTTTTTTCCCTTATCTTTTTTATAAATTTAGGCACCACTAAGATTAAGTCTATATGATGGAGCACCTAACAAAGAACCATCATTTCTAAATTGAGATCTAAAAGGGGTAATATGAGGGTTTTGACATTTTATCCATTGACTCTTTAAAGCAGTTCATAATCTTGCACTACAGTATACGCTTGGTCAAGAGTAAAACCACCTATGAGCCTGATCTCTTTTCTAAAATTATCTTTCAAACATTTACAAAATCTACGCAAAGTTAAGACTTTATTTTTTCTTATGGCACATCTCATCATGTAATCATTAAATTGTGCTATATACTCATTGACAGATTGTTCCATTGGTGTAAGAGTTTATTTCTATAAGACTAGGGTAGGTACTTCTCCTGTAGTTTTTGTTTTATTTTGGTCCAATCAGTTATGAGAGGTTTACCTTTTCTCTTTAAACAACCCTCAACATCTCCCTAATAAAGTTGGGCTTCATCAATGGGCATCATCTTAACAAGTCTAATTCTAATATTATCAGATAAGTTGTGTCACTCAAATAATTGATCAATTTCACAAATCCACATATCAAATATCTAAGGGTCATGATGACCATCAAAAGTGAGGGCTTTTATTTTATTACGGGTCATGACTCTCTCAACAAGGTAATTGTAATTAGAGCAACCTAAATGATAATTATATTGGTGACACTCAGGGTGAACTTACCTAAAATGGTTATTCTTGTTATATTTATTGGTCTTTGGGTGCCTTATTCGAGAACTCTCTTAGGATTCATTTCTTCTAAACATGTTTGTCATCTGAGATTGTAGCTCCCCTCAAATGGTCTTAAGAGTATTATTAAGGGTCGGGTCCATGATAAGTGTACTAACTTAAAATGGAATTGAGATCAAATACAATTCTTACAAGTGAAATCACAATACAAAAATAATAATTCTATTTTTTTTAATGTGGAGATTAATCAAAAACAAAAAACACTAGAAAGATTTTAAACATACACTACCAGACCTTCACTAGTTTCGATAAGCTCCACAATTAATAAAAAAAACTAAAGGTAAAATTTGAATGGCAAAATATAAAGTGAGCAAAGTATAAGAATATAATGCCAAATAAAAGTTTTTTAGGCACAAAAGAATACTATTAATGATAAATTGCATAACAAGTGTAATACCAAAATAGTAAAATTCAATGTATCAAAAGGTAAAGTAATTTATCGACTAGAATTCTAGGTCAAAAGATGCTGGTGGAAGTCACTGTTACTAATGTGGCGAAGAATACTAACGTGTCAATGATGGATGACATGACGACAACATTTCAATACAGGATGTCGTGGCGCTGACATGGCAATATATATTGATGTGGCATTGACATGTCTGTGTGGTGATGTGACGCTGACATGCTAGTTTGGTGATATGGTGTTGACATGGCATCGTGATACCAAGGGATTTTTTTCAAATCTGGGCTGTAAACAAAAATATTAATTTTTTTTCAGTTGTTGATGATGATTTTATATAATTTCTACGGTTTAGGAACTGTGTTGAGTTTTGAGGATTTTTCCAAGCCTTAAGAGATCGATTAACTATAAGAACAATTAAAAGTTTGTGCTTTGATACTAAAGCTGATGCGAGACAAAAGAGATTTAAAGCTAAAGAAGAAATAAAAGAAAAGGCTAAGAAGAAGAAGTCAATAAAAAAAAAAAAAAAAAGCTAAGGGTTGGAAAAATCTACAACTTTATTATTTTTATTCAATTCATCAAAACTCCCTAACATTTTAAAAAATAGAATATTAATGTTTAAACTCTAATTAGAATAAACAATTGGACTTATAGCCCACTAAATAAAATATTTAACAATAACTAAATTAAGCCCAATAAATTAACCTAAATAAAACAATAGCTAAATTAAACTTAATAAATAAATCTAAATAAGATCCAATAACACAAGGGTTGAATTATTCTCCATCATTATAAATTATACAAACATGTAAATCATGCCTCGGTCTGATTTGTCTATCGAAGGTGCTAAAAATAAAATAAGAGAATGAATGAGCAATAGGATATTATACAAAACCGTATTGCATATTTTTATTTATCAAAAAGGGGTGGCGATATTCTATCATATATGATACAGAGGTGTAACCTAAAGGACCTACCTAGAGCTGGCCTGAAGAATTATCATACAACTGCCCTGATAAACGAATGAACAGATCAGTGGTTATAATAAGATATATAAAAGGAAAACAGACATCAAGCTAGTTAAAACAGAAGTATGGCTATGGCAAAATGGAGATGCAATTGAACATTGAGTCATTCCTGGTCTCTTTTGTTGATCCTGTACTAGAGTTGCTACCTTGGCCAGCAGCAACTGCAGGAGGCGCCATGGAAGCATGTGGTTCTGTTGGGAAATTGTTTTAGTCCTCCATATCATAATTAACCTGCATTAGAGAAACATGAAGTTTTTCCGCACAAGGATCAAGAATTCGCATAAATACAAGAGAACATTCTTCTATTTTCAAACCTCAATTGCATATCATCATTTTACATGATGACCATGGACTGCTAGACCGCAGAGAATTCTAACTTGCACCTGTTACAAGGTCAGTTAGATTCCAAGTGTAGCATTCATTTGATCTAAAACTAATTCACATGTTTACTTTCTTATTGATGAACACACATCAAATGCAATACTTACACCAGATAATATATATCGAGTTCCATTCTCTTGAATACAGCCAAGCAGTTCTACAATTCCGTTCAGCAATTATTTGCTATCAGTATTAGAGTAAATAATAGAGACTATCTCTGAGTGGAGATCATAATTATTGCGATCATAGACAGTAAAATGCCTTCCTCCTTATATTGTTAAACTCATACGGGGTATCAAACTCGGATTTGCATCAGGACTGCCCATCATCAAGAAAAAGGATACAGTTACAGAGAATAAAGACTAGGCAGGTGATGATGGATAACGCTTAATGTCTCTTTCATCGCACTGTGTTATAAGGCCTAACCTCATATCAAAAGGAATCCTGGGATCTGGTGGACGCCGCTTATCTCGTGCCAGTAAATGAAACTGTAAATGAACATAAGAATTCAATCTCAGTACTGGATTATTCAAAGAGAGTGGTGAAGCAAATCTTCATCCTCCAAAGCACTTGCTTTTTCTGAGATCCTTGAATAGGCTGGGTCAACCATGCACATAAAATTAAGAAGTCCCAGAATCAAAAGGAGATGCGAACTCTACATCAATGGATGTCGTTCCTTCTCGAACTTGAGTCACAGTAAAATTATAGCTTGGGCTGCATGACAGTTCCAGACATAGGTTATGGAACAAATAACCTTCCATCAAGACAATCACAATTAGCATCAGGTGAGTGAGAAATTAATACTTACTGGGTCGGGTTCACATTGAATAGAGCCACTTCCAATTCCACCATGTCCAAAGCATATGGAGAAAGAATCTGCTATCAATCCCTCCCTCGATAAGACACTAGGAGCAGAAATCTTCTCCATGCCCAGCCCAAATAGACCATGGGAGCAGCAATGTCCAGAAATGAACCAATCTGAACCTGTCCACAACTGCACATTTCACATTGCATTTTCATCTCTACCAAGACCCAAAGCACTGAAATGAGAGAAGAATGCTATCCTGAGGCAAGGTGTTAAAATTGTTATTATGATAAAATAACTCACCCAAATGTGATGTAGTCTTCAACAAATTCTCGTGCGCACCATCTTCCGTTGCCAAGTGCAGAACATCCTCTACCAAAATCCCAGAAGTAGATGTTTGAGCAGAGCCATAAGAGACCATTTAAGGGCAGCTGCTGAATGTTCCAAGGCAGTGATTAGGCTGTGCACACAAATCATTGTTGCAGGTGACCTTTTTGCTTGTCGATGACTCTCTTGGGTTGTATTTACTTACCTCAAAAGCCTGCTACAATGACACATGGTAGAAAATCAACCATGAGCAGCTAATTGAATTTGATATAGAAGCAGCAAAACAAATCCATCGACATTTTTAGCACTGTTCATCATACCGCTAAGTGTTCCTTTAACTGTCTAGTAACCTACGAATGGTCAAACAGATCAAGTGCAAATAGCCATTAGTCTGTACTTTAGTAATCCAATTACTAACAGCTCCAAATTAATGCTCCTATGAGATCACTTCTAGAGATGTTTTTAACCTCACGAATGTGAAATCAATAACAAAGACCGACGAAACTCCACAATGAGGGACAAGATATAAAGCCAAACAATGATGAATCAACAAAGTAAATAACAGTAACATTGCATAAAAAACAATCGTTGTAACTATTCTTGCATATAATTGCACTAATAAAAATCACATTTACCAAAAACAAATTAAAGAATAGAGAAGAGACACACTTACAGAAGCATAACTTACAAAAACAACTCAAGAATTGCAAAAATGCATTAACAGTAACTAAAAATGAAAAATACTATCCCAAAGAGCTGATTCTAAAGATGGAATTCCCATCAGAGAAAGCAAAAGGTTAGTGCAAGTGAAATGTTGACGGCAATCTGGATATTATCTATGAGTGCTTGAGAGAATTTGGCTCACAAAGGAGCTAATAATGGAAAGGATGAGTAATTAGAGCAAAACGAGAGAGAGAGCAATCCAAGAATCTCGGATTCAACATTTGTTCATCATTTCTATCATATTCCCTACTGTCAATTTTGATATATAGCCTAAGCTTTCTTCTAGACGGCTTCTATGACACTTGACATCTAATAACACTACTACAAACTAAATGAAACGCTGCTTACGATGAGCCAATGTTGCATCGGGATGAAGAAAACATTGTGTGTTATAATCCCTAACACCTAATTAATCAAGTGAAGTGCAAGGGCCACCTGCAATACTCCTCAATCTTCAATTCTATATGCCAAAATCTTCTCCCCAGATTGAACTTGTAACAAAGGTGAGTCAACATCAGAGAGTCTGCGTCCCCTTAACATCTGATTACGATGAGCCAATGTTGCATAGTACTCAAAGCTTCGTTTCTCAGGCCAGTTTCTAGTCAAAGCAGCATAATTCTTGAATGAAGCGGAGAACCTGTGGTGCATCTTGAAAGTAAAGATGCGACCTTAACAGGTTTTACAGATAACCCAGATTGTTATCAGCAAAAAGAAAGTTAATTTCATTGAAGATCTTATTTTGAAATCGCATTGCTTAAGAAAGACAAGATCTTGATTCAACTGAAAGAGGGGATTTTGTATGCGTGTGTTATCAGTGAAAGAGAGTCCAGGAGTTAAGGAAAGGTTTTTCATGCATGTCTCGTGGGAGGTGGGGTCTATATTTTATGTTTTGGTATTGGTGGTCATTATAGAATTTTGTAATACGTTGATATGTCGAGGATTATATTAATTTTTTTTATTAAAAAAATATTTAGATATTATTAATATTTTTTAATAAAAAAATTTTAAATTGTGTAAGGATTAATCTAATGTAAGATGTTTAACTTGATGAGTCCAAAAATAACTTAAATGACTAAAAAAACATAATTTAACTCAAATTAAATTTAAAGATAAGATTCATTTAATAAATGTTGAGATAAAAACATATTAAATCGATATTCGAATCAACTCGGGTTAACTTGTCAATTTATATGCTATGTCATAAGATCATAATAACCCCATAGAAAGTAATAAATAAATAAATTATAAAACTTAATTTTTAATAAATTCAATATTGAAGAATGAAATTAAAAAAAACGATAAAAAATAACCCGAGTCAACTCAGGTTAACTTGTCAAACCCACAACTTGAGTCATGAAACTGAGATAACTCAATAGAAAGTAAATTAAAATAAATTATAAAGTCCAATTCACAATCAATTCAATATTGAAAGATGAAATTAAAAAAAAATTGATTAAAAAATGACATAAAAAAATACTCGAATCAACCCGGATTAACCAGCTAAACTCGTGATATAAATCATGAGATGGGGATAACTTCAAAGAAAACAAATAAAAACAAATCACGAAGCATAATTCTTAATCAACCAAATGCTAAAAAATGAATTTGAGAAAATAAATCAATAAAAAAAAAAAAACTTGTGTCAACTGATCAAACCCGCAATCCAAATCATGAGACTAAGATAATCTCACAATAATTAAATTAAAAAAATTATAAAGTTCAATCCCCAATAAACCTAACGTTGGATGTAATTGAAATTAAAAAAAACAAAAAAAATATTATTCTAATTAATAGTATTTTGTGAAGAGGGGTATAGTAAAATCCTCTTCTCGTTTAGTTTTTTTTTAATTAATATTTTAATTCAAATTCATAATTTTTTCTTCTAATCTATATTTATTAAAATAATATTGTTTTATAATATATTTTTTAAATTCAAATTTAAAATAATAATTAATAAGAGAAACAAAATACAAGAAATTGTATTAGATGTAGAGTTAGGGATGAGGCCTCAAGGGGAGGTGGGACTTGAATTGAATGATGAAAAGGGTGGGGGTATTGAAATGCATGCCTTTCTTTTTGTCCAGGATGTTAAATTTGTTCCAGTTGATATTTTAAAAAAATTAAAATTATAAATTTTGGTTTTAGAATATTTTAGCATGTTGTTTTAAGGTTGTATTGTTTTTATATATATAACATTCAAAATACATAATTTAAATTTAAATTTAAAGATAAATTAATTTAAAATTATACAATTCGAATTTCAAAAACAATGTTAAGTATCTAAATATAATTTTAAATTTTAAATATTCCTCTAGATCATTAGCCCATGCTACACAGCGGGTTAGATCAAATTTTTTTTTTAACATAAAAAAATCCAAGTGTAGCTAATTTTTTATAGTAGAAAAAATTTAAACAATATGAGTTAATTTGATGTAACTCAATCTACTCAACATGTCCAGAGATAACCTGGATAACTGATAAAAATATAATTTGACTTAAAGAAAATTAAAAAAAAAACTTTTTTTTCATAAAAAGTATTGAGACGACAATATATTGAATTAACTCAGGTCACCCTTAGTTAATCTTCCAAATTTCCACCTCGATCATAAGACCATGATAACCCCAAATAAAGCAAATCAAAATAAATTATGAAACTTAATTCTCAATAAATTCATTGTTGAAAAATAAAATTGGAAAAAATTCAATCTAAAAAAAGACACAATAAAACAACCTAAGTCTACCTAGCTTAACTCGCAAAACCAGTGACCCGGGTCATAAGACTGATAAATTCATAGAAAACAAATCGAAATAAAATGATAAATCTTAATTCATAATCAACCAAATATTAAATATGTTAATTGATGAAACTGAAATAACAAATAGACAAAAAAAAAAACCCTCATGTTAACTAGATCAATTTGTCAAACCTATGACATGGGTCATGAAACTGGATAATCATAAACAAAGCAAATAAAAACAAATTATGAAATTCAATCTCCAATAACTAAGTGTTGAATGATGAAATTAGAAAAAAAAAACATAGATTTTAAAAAACCACTATTCATAAATTGAAACAGACAAAATGAAACTGGAACATCTCGGCTAAAGTTTAGCTAAGAAGTCCAGAATGGACCAAGATTCGAAACGAGATTAAATTTGTTCCGAGTTGTTCTGTTTTTTTTTTTAAATGGTAAAAGATATACCTGTTGTTTTAGACAGAACAAAACAAAATTGAAAACCTTATTTTTTTACTGTTTTTAGTATAAAGCCACCTAAATTTTTGGCATGCACTATGTCACGTGTCAAATAATTTTTTTTTCCAACTTTTAAAAAATATAAAGACACTAGAAAGTAAAACTTTTGATGCTTATTAGACAAAAAAAAAACTTTTAAAATATTGAGACAACATGTATTATGTGATATTGTTTTTTTAAGAAAATATCGAGACAACTACACTCTAGATCAACTCAGACCAGCCATAATTAACCACGATAACCCCATGAAACCCAAATAAAAACAAAATAGAAAAATCAATTCTAATAAACAAAATATTATGAAATGAGCGTATGATGCTTATATTTAAGAAATTAATTTAATTTAGTAAAAAAACATTCTTTCAAAAAAAAGATAAATTTTAAAAAAAACATAAGATAAATAAAAAAGATTAGAAAAAAGAAGCAACTTGTCAAATCTTAGATCCAGACTCAATCAAGAAGCATAATTAAATGTTAAAGGACAAGATTAGAAAAAAGATTATCAATTGAAAAAGTTTGTCAAAGTACAAAAATAGTAATAAAAAATAAAGGAAGATGAAATCGTAAAAAAAACAACTTTTAAAATGATGCAAAAGGAAATAAAGACAAAATCTGATAAATTAAGAAATTGAATGAGTATGAAATTGAAAAAAAATTTAATTTTATAAAATAATTAAAAAAAATTAATTGAAAGAACATAGACCAAATCTAAATAAAAAATAAAATTAAAAGCCCACTGTAACTTTTGGATGGTCAAACATGAAAATCAAGAAGGTTAAAAAAAAAGGAAAAAAAAGTCATCCAATGCCAAACAGTAGGCATGCGTCGTTCAGAGAGGTAGGTCTCATATGTTGTGGGTTTTTTGTTTTTGTAAGAAATAATATTTAGATATTGCAAGCATGTTTAGAAAAAAAAATTATGATTTTGAGTTATAGCTCTTACTAATAATAATAATAAAAAGAAAAATGAAGACAGACAGGGAACGAGAAAAATTTAAAAAAAACGATCACACTGCTGGTTTGTGAGCATTTATAGGCAAAGATATTTAGGTGACAAACTACCCCATCTATTTTGTGATCCAATGACATAATGGCAAGATTGGCGTAGAATTTGGTCAATGGGCTAGTTTTGAGCTTTTATAGGCTACATGTTTCTTATAGAGATTGAGAAAAGGAATGGTGACGGGATGATGGCAGGTTTCTTATTCTGATTGTTCTCTGTCACACTGCTGGTTTCAAGTTCATAACCACTCTGTGATAATACCATTAGCATCTATCATAACACTACCTTGCTAAGAAGGTGTAAGCCCCTCGGTTTTCACTAACAGGGAACAGCTAATCATTCCAACTGCTCAAGAACAGAAGAAGACGTCTATGAGCTATATGGATGAACACAAGGCAAATGCAGTTCTTTTTCTTTCTTTTTTTCATGAAACGAAATAGAAAATCCACATTCAAAAAGGCTTCATCTTTTGATCAAGCAATATGTACAAGATATAAGTGGCTCTTTATCATCTCATGGTATTTACAAAGGAGAGCCGCACTGCATAGATGGGGGGAGATAACAAGAACAAAATAACTTATGCTTGTACTAATCAACACCACAAAAAAGAGTACTAGTGGCGCAAAAAAATCCCATTTGAAGGACGATCTCATTCTTTGGACAACCATCCCTAAACTCTCTCATATTGGAGAGGTAGAGGTGAAGCCAAATTTATCAGTAAGTTTGGTTCTTGTAAATGGTGAAAGAAGCTCCATTTGATGAATGAACTGAACATCATGAACCAATGGATTATCAGTTCTTCCCGGAGGAGATCCTGAGTAACAGCATGGTGAGCACCTTGTGCATATGGTTTCTCCACCATCAATTGCCTAACAAATAGACATCCATATCAAAATCATAACTAGGCACCAGCGACATGATCAAAACCTGAAATTATGTTATTACTAAGTACTAACCTTATCAGCAACAAGGCTCAGAATTCCACTTCTTTCGTCAGTAATTGGCTGGCTGACGATGAAAAAATCCAAATGAGATTAGAGTAGTGATACAACAGCAAAATAGTTATACATTCATGAACAAGTTCGTACCAATGCTTGCTACATCTGAAGGGCTTGAGAAATTCCGGTAAAGCTGGTCCAAGCCGGCGGGGTTTTGGACAAAGGGGTTGGTTATTGTCTCCAAAACCTTTCTTGGTTGTGTCTGAACCTGAATCAACTAGATTACTTTTTACTGGTAGACGATACATCTTTCCTTGTGACGTAAAGAAGCGAAACAAAGTCACAAGCAAAAGAACACAGCCTTCCTGTGACTTGCAAAATTTCTACTCTTGTTATGCATTAGCATTCACTCAAGTGATGGCAAATGGAATTTATCCATTTGTTCACCGAGCCTAGCCACACAATTGTCAGAGAGAGAGTGGGAGGGAGGGAGGGAGAGAGTGTGTTCAGAATGAGAGCTTAATTACTGATCAGTGGAGCCACAATGTTTTCTTGACCTTGTTCGAGTAAAAGAGAGAGCATTTACATGGATAAGATTAACTGTAGGTTAGGCCTTGAGCTTGACTAGTTGGCTTTGATCTCCTAATTTTTCTCTGTCTCTCATGTTGCCTACAATTCATTTTGTCCAAGTATTTGATCCTCGTTTTTTAACATTTTATGCACATGTATTTGCAATGTCTTTCATACATGGATGTGGTGTGACAATTATGTGGCAACTAATTTGAAAAGGCATGAACCTTCACATTTCTAGCATGGAGTAGACAAAATTTTGGACCATTTCATTTCGTTTCAAAGAAGAGGCTTTGTTCCACCAAGTGTTAAAACGGAAAGAAAGAAAATTATTATAATTTATAATAACCATGTTCATGGGGATCAGAAACAAAATGGTAGCGTTATCCATAAAAGCGATACTTCTTAACACAAGTACCTCGTTAAGTTCTTTTCTTTGCTACGACGCATCCCCATTTAGCAAAAGAGCAATAGAGGTCCCTATTATTTTGATAGTTTCCTTGGCTATAAATAATGATGATTCTGCGGACACTTCTGCTCGAGGGGGGAACAGTGACAGGTAGTGAGGTCTATTGCAGACGGAAGACTTGGGGAGATTTTTCTGGTGAAAAGCAATTTTAAAAAGAAACACTTGAACGCAAAAACAAACACCGACTAAGATTGCATTTGTATTTGCTGAAAGCAGAAGGGATGGTTTTAACTTCTGTATGTGTGGTCTCACGGTTCAAACTGCAATGAGCTTAATATAAAGCTATCGCGGAGTATCTTGCATCAGATCCTTCACTAAACCCAGTCTACATCCAGTGCTGTCAGTAACAATAGCTTATGTCCATGCAAATTTTACAAGCTATCATTCCGGAATTCAACACAAAAAAGGATATTGGTCCGAACTATACAAATTGGATATGCAAACTTCACAGCAGAATGTACAAGAAGATAAATCTCCGTACATATAACAAACAGTAGCATATACATTTGTGCTGTCAAAAAAAAAGCTGTCAAAAAAGCTCTTAAAATTTCAGTTCTGATGTGCTGGAAAAATGGAAAGCAAACCATTATAGACTTTCGTAATGGAACTATCATATCTATTTACTTGAGCACACAACGAGGACATCAAACAAGAGAATAACCTTGCCTTGGGAATTCCCAAGCAATCATTTGAAGCACTTTTTCTGCCTTTTTATATCAAATTTACGGGAGTCCATATTTCATGAACAAAAACCCAATCTCTCTTCAATCGTTTCTCCCTTGAATTCCCACTTCGTCAACCCTTATTCGTTGATTGCATTCAGCAAGGGCTTCATAAGTGTCTAGCGAGCAGTGCACCAATGCAAATTCCAGTAATCAACAGTTTCGACAATCCACCACCTAGTCTAGTTTCATATTAAGGTTTTAAAAAAGCCTATGCCCCATAATAATCTAGATAAACCTAGCCAGGATGTAAATATCCTTCAAAAAGCAAGTAGACTATTGAATGAAGCACATCAACCAGTTGAAATCTAAAAGAAATTGATCTAGTTTTATGATGGAAGTAAAGAGAAGTTAGTCTTATCACATTTACCGCGTTTCAAAATAAAAATAGCAGTAAAATCTTGTAACAAGATAGAGTTAAAAGGTAGTTCTAGAAAAGGAACGAAATATTGCACAAACCTAAACAACGCACACAAAGACTAGAAAGATGTACATAAGGGCAAAACAACACAAGCGATGAATTGATTAGCTGCATACAGTTGTTAAGCTTCAAATCAAGAATAATATCAATCCCAGTCAAACCTGGGTTGTGAGAATACCTCGTAATCAATGGGTCCGTCTACAATGCTGTCAACAGCTTGTATACCTTCCAAAAGAGCTGGCTGAAAACTATCATTATCAGAAGGTAATAATTTGTACATTATTAATATTCCAAGTGTGAAAATGGCTTGCAACTTTGTGGAATCACCATGAACCGAGAAGAACAGAAGCATTGATAGAAGGAATAAATCAACAGAGAAACGCATGATACACAATACAGTATCCATCAACCTCCCATCATTTCCAGCAGGAAAACCCCGAACTCTATAAACAAACAGAAAGTTGTACTTGTCCACCACATACCTATACCCAAAGTAAACTGCACCAACAGGGACCACGAGCGGAGCAAATGATGAATATATCAAGGTCAGTGTGAATATTGTCAAATTAAATGCATAATATTGAGCAAAATCAAATGTCTGCTTGGGAATGGGAGAGGTTCTGCTGATTGGATAAACAGAGAGATATTGTCCCTCTTCATCAATTACATTTGACCGGGAGAATCAAACATATTATCAGGCATCAGTGGTCTCTGAAGAGCATCTATGGCTTGATCTACCAAAGGGTACTCTTCACTCTGCTCAGGCACCAGCTGGAGCATGTCATTCTTCCTATACTTCTGAATCTTCTTCTTTATCCATGGGATAGGAGCCAATAGATCATAAGATATACCCAAGAAAGTACTTGTGATTAGAAATGCAAGTGAAGAGAGACACGATCTTGACAGAAATGATGCACTCATGTATTGCTCGATCCTCTTGCAGTCTTCTCCATCCAAATAACATCTACCCATTTTTAGGATTGTACCTTCCAAAGAAGACTCAACCAGAGCTCTCAACAGAATGAGGTTTACAAGGAAGAAACAAACCATCTTCAAAAGCGCAGCTCTTTGCTCCCCAGAGACAGTTAGATGACGTTCAAACTTGGACATATAAGAGAGAACCAATGGAACTATTATATACATGCTCACAAAGATAATAAGATTTGGCAGGAACTGGAAGATTAAGGACGCAAACCAGCTGGAACTCTGTACCCAATCCAACCATGATTGTGCATTATCCATAGCTTCTGCATCAATAATTCGCCCAGCACTATTCAAAGCACTTATCACAGCAAGAGGAGAGCTAAAGAATAAAAGCATTAACAGCAAGCACGTGTTCACAAACAATCTCCTCAACCTCAGAGACAACTTTGACGACCCCAAATGATTCCAGTAAATATCTGCTGCCAATGGAGCTCGTTCCACTCTCCACTGGTTCCTCTGCAACCTCAACTCCATGACAGAAGAGAACTTACCGACCCGCCTCTTCTTCTCATTCCGAAAATCCTGAACAGCTTTATTAGCTGTATAAACATCCTTAAATATCACAAACGCAACTCCAGCACTTGGCGCACGACCTTCTTTATACTCTGCCAACTCCGTCTCCAGCTCCACCCTCAATTCTTGTAATCTCCTCAACTCCTCTTCATCTGTATACCCCAACTTATCCATCATCTTACCCCACCAATTCTTCACATTTCTCCACAGCCAAACCACCCCACCTTGCAACTGCTCGCAAAACCCCTCTCCACCACCAACCCCCTCATTATCTTCAGGCAAAAGCCTCGAGTCAATTTTTGCAACCAACCAAGTAATTTCATCCCTAACTCTAACCAATTCCGTCGCTAAAACATCCAATGCACACAAATCCATAGGCATAATAACTTTATAAATCTTACCAGGATACCAATGCTGAAAATACTCTTGTAAAACCCTCCTATCATCCCCTATACTTTTAGGCAATCCTTGAACCATAATAGTAAAAATAGCAATAGAATTCGCATTTGGGTCACTTAAGTTCCCATTCCCATCTCTAAATCTAGTGACTTTAAGCCTCTTTTCAATCAAAGACATACCAAAATGAGCTAAAAGCACAACAATAACAACGAAAACAAAATGAATCCAAAGAAAGCTTGAACCTTTCTCAATATGATTAATAGTAGTCTTTGAAAACTCATCGTTTATAACTTGACTCCCTCCATACATATTTAAAGGAAGCAAAACACAAATTGATAAAACCCCAATTGACAAAACAACAACAAAGCTTCCACCTTCAATTATAAGGAACTGGGCAGCGTCAGCACCACAGTGAAGGGCGATTTCACGGCCGGTAGCGTGCCATACGGCGAGGAGTTTGGTGGCTAAGGCGGAGAAGCCAGGCATGCGGCGATGGTCGCTGCGGAGCTTGGCGAAGAGGAAGATAAAGATGCAAAAGAAGAGACCGATTGTTGAGATGTTAAGAAGATATTGGATGTTTCCGTACCATGGGTCGGGTATAACGGTGTCTCCGCCGGAGGGTGGTGGAGAAAGAGGGTAGTTCATGATATCGGTGGAGGAGACCAGAGAGTTTAGGCCTTTGGGTGTCTCGTGGTTATTTTCTTTGTAGTGAAGGTAATGTGTGCCTCGTTTTGGATGGGCGTAATGGGTAAGCTGTTGAAGATTTATGAGATCCGATGCCTTCCTTGTATGCGGTACTTGGTTTGTACTGTTTTTTTTTTTTTTTTTTTCTTAGCAAAATTCTTACCTCATTTAACAAAATATACAGCTGAATCATTATATTCATATCAATTAATATTATTCATATATTTTTTTTCCAATTTCAATCTTTATTAAACTAAAATTTCTTCTTTATTTTTTTTAATTTCATCTTGTTTTGAAAATAATGCTTAATATTTTTTATATGATATAATCTGCAAAGCCATTAATAAGATTGATATTAATTACCTAATCTATTTCTCTTGCTTTTTATATTGAACATGAAAATTTTTAAATCAAGTATATATAAATGATTTCTATAAATAGTAGATCTATAATAAACATCACTATTATAAAAAGAACAACATTTATCTTCAATAATAATTTTAAATCCATTTAAAGCTAAATAAAAAATAAATATGATGTTTCTAGAAAATACTTGAACAAAATAATAATTATTAAATTCTAATATCATCCCACTTGGAATAGTTAATACAATAACCCTTGCTCTATTACCAACTTGTAGATTTATTTTACTTTTTATTCAATCATAAACACACATGAAACAAAAGCTACAATAAGTTTCTTAGCATAATAACATATTGTAGGCATAAAAAAATATATTGCATGATTCATTTCTAATTATTGGCTTTATGTGCAATTGTTTAAAAATAATATTTCTAACATTCAGAAATATTAAATCAAATTCAATTTGATAATTTTCCAAACTTAATAAATTTTATTTAATACATATTTTTCTTATAAAAATCATTTTTCAAAATTTAATAAGAAAATTAATCATATTAAAATTCTTATTAATATTCTAAACAATTTTAGGATCAAACTAATCAAACTTTCTAGCTTAAAAACTCTCTATATTTTAGAAAAATTATTTTTCTAAATATTATTTAATCAAATATTTTAATTAAATCATAATCTAATTAGGACAATAAAAAATCAATAACTTTCTAAATATTATTGAATTACAAAATTTAATTCATTCCCAATATAATTAAAAAAATTAGTTTTTAAAATTTATTTAGTGTTTTAATTTTAAAATATAAAATTAATATTTTATATATGGAGAGGCACAATCATAATTTTGCCCCAAATATACCCTAGATACAATTAGGTATAAATTATAAGGGTAGAATCATAGTTCTACCCCATGAAAAAACCCTAAATTAAGCACATTGAAGAATTGTAATTATGCCCTTTCTTCTTGCTACAGTAAGAAGTGGGCTCATTAGAAATATTATCACTTAGAAATAATTGTGTTGAATTTTAGTTGTTATTGTAATAATTTTTGCATTATTTTGTTGAATTTTAGTAGTTTTTTTCAATTTTGTTTTTTAATTTCAATTAAATGTGTGGGATTAATTTTAATTATTATTTTGATTTTTTATAAATTATGAATGTATTGTTTTTTAATTTAGGATTAAAAATATTATCACGTAGAAACTGAAAATTTTCTACAAAATTGAATAGTGCTAAATTGTTAGAAGAAATTGAATAAAATCAACTGGTTTTGTGGCATATATGTTGTCTATTTGTAAGTTTAAATATTCTGGTTAATATCTTATACAGGGGAGGTACTACTGAATTGTTTTAAAAAATAGGAATCATTTAATTTTTTTATCCGTTAATTCATGTAGATGCAGGGAAAAGTCTATTGCACGTCGTAGGATAAAATCACTGCTAGTTCTTCTAGCAAGAATGTTGATGACCACAAGTCAAAAGGTGCCGACCAAGAATAGGCACTTGAGGTACAAGCATCGACTCATGACGCGGATTTATCGTGTGCAATGCTGCAACATCGAAGGGGGTCCCTTCATAACGGGATCCATTTACCCACAAGTACGAGGCCCAGTGGAAGGATGACATTTCAATGTAAGTTTGTTTTTCTTTCACAATGACATGTTTAATAATTTTTAAAAAAAATAATTTCATTTAACGAATGCATTTTCAGGTTTACAAACATTAAGGCTGCAAGAATAATAACATCGGCCTTTAAATCATTGATGAAAATTTCATTGTTTTAATGGAGCCATGTTTCCAAACATCTTGAATGGAAACCGCAGGTTGACACATGGTTTTCAAAGTTCAAGGTTAGTATTAACTTAAATATTTTTTTATGTTAATTTTGTTAGTTTATTGAAATTACTGAAATTTTCTTTTTATAAATTTTTACTTCAAGGGAAACTTTGAATCGGAGAGAGCATATAATAATGTTGTGAGGAGGGTTTAGGATAATCACGATGCAATTAGGTAAGATTGAATTCATAATAATTTCTTTTTATTCCAAATATTAAAATTTTATTTTTTATTTATTAACAGATAATTAATTTGTACCATATAAGTTATATGATTTTTGGTATAAGGCGCAAAAAAAATCCAAAAAATATGCAAAAGAAAGAGAGCTTCTAAGTTGGAATGACGTGGCGGTTTGAAAGGATTTCAGATCGCCATACATCTTAAAAGTTGTATGGGAGGACTACATTTAGCACGTGATGTTCGTACGTTTCACGTAGCGGTCATAGTCTGGTGTAAAAAATCAGAACTAGTGTGTTCAAGATTCCATTACCATGCATACTGGCGGCTCCATTTCGTTCGTTTTGTATGAAAAGCAGTTGGTAGGGTTTTTTTTATTACATCTATTTTTTTATTAGTTGTTTTTTATAAATATATTTAACTGATAATATTTTTTTCTTGCAAGCTACGGTTCTCAGACACTAGCCAAACCCGATGGAGCTTTTTGTTGAAACGTATGTGCGAAGTGATGATTGCTAAAAAAAGGTGCAGCAATTCGTGGATAGCCGAGCTCAGCACTTTGTGGTATGTTGGTTTTCAACCTTTTTCTTAACGTTATTATTTCTTTCAATTTGATAAATTTATTTTTTCTTTCTAGGATACATATAACAGTCGGTTGAATGAGAGATACATGTACAATCCTTTAACCCATCCAAATCTTGATTTGAATTTGTGGTTGGAGGCAGGATCGTCTAGTGGACCTGATAGAAATCGGGTGTACAGACTCTCTCACTACGGCTCGCAATCGATTCTAAACATTCAAACTCCGAAGTTCGCGATGATGTTGGACCAACAAGTATAAGCTCAAACATCGCCGCGCGCTTCGCATTCTGTTATTGTCCCTACAGTCTCAGTGACAACTAACCTTCTCCTCCTCTAGCGCCGCCTCTATTTTAGATTTATTGTATTTGAATGTACAAATGTTTAAATTTGTAATAAATATTTTATTTTTATATTATTTTAATTATTTTTCTACTTGTATTCAATATATTTTTTAAAAAATATTTTTAAAATATTATTGTCGAGGTTACCAATAGAACAACTCCGTTGGTATATTTCAGAGAGAGTTGGAAAGGAATTACTGCAAATGTCACTTTATTGTTAACTCACCGACGAAATTACGGGAGGTATTTTATTGGTGATATGTTATATTTACCGATGGATATACCGACGGAAAAATAAAAACACTAATGGCATTACATATGGTTTTCTTATCAATGATATGTTAAATTTACTGATTGAGATATCGACGGAATGAAGCAGATAATTTTTTTTTTTTGCACGTTTTGTCCGTCAGTAAATCCATCAATATATTTATTACTAACAGACTCACCAACAGACCATAAATTACTGATGGAATTTTTCCAATGGACTGTTTCTATTCGTGAACTCGTTGATAATATACATACCGACGGACTCTAAATGTAAATACCGATAGAAATTTCATTGGAAAAAAAACTATTAAATCCAGCGGTAATAGTGCTCCAATTTGTTATCCTCAGATAACATAACCCAAATGAATGCAACCAATCCACAGATGAAAGGGAAAGAAATCTGATAAATTAAAAAAGATATAAATCTGCTGCCACAAAGCTTTCTCCTATAAGCAATTACGTAAGGTGTGCAGAATAGTTTCTTGGCCCTCCCCGCATCAACTGCACATTGGCCGTACTTTTATGAAAACACTCATAATGATAAGGAGGCGCTGCCAATCCGATTACCACAAGAAAAACTGAATTTCCTTGCTGGATGGGCAACTTTCAAATAGCTTTCTAGTGAAATATTAAGGGATTCTCGTAATAAATGCATACCTAGACTTTATAGTATGGCGACCCGAGCATGTCTCACCCTAATCTTATTTGTCATTGGACGAAAACATTTAGCAAGAGGGATGGCCACTAATATGTAGCATAAATATCAGGTGGCAATGCAATACAAAAGCTAGAAATATCCCAAGCATTATATTCAAAAATAATATCAGCTACCTTCAAATCTCTCTATGTAGGATCAATATCCTGAACTTGAAAGTTGAAACCGAAGTGGAGAAGAAGATAGCCGCCTAACCCACAAGGACACACTTTGACCGTCACCAACTCCTCACATAAACCTAACTTTGAGAAAGGAAAAGGCCTCCATATGGCCTTCCAAACGAGCGGAGCTGTTTGAGATGGTCCATGTAACATAAAATATCTATTATATTTTGATGTATTTATAAATAAAAAATAACTGTTATTATATTTTTAAATGCATCTTTAATTATATTTATAAAATCAATGTATATTCATTTGAAATTCTTAATTATATTTGACTTTTAAAAAAAAATGCTTCGAGTTATTACACATAATTTGTTATTTTTATATAAGAAAGGCTTGATTGAAAAATAATAAAAATGTAAATGACACATAATTTAATTCTATGTTAAAAATGGACTTTTAAATAGCTTAAAGGACATTAAAATAGATTGATTTGATATCAGAAACATTCTTCTTGTCCTGTGTTCAACAAAAAAAAATATACAACATACATATTAAGTGAGAGATTATAATATAATCTTTTATTTGATCAAGATAAAAATAATTAACAATAAACATATTATAGAAATTTTCATTTAGTTTTTTTATTAAAAAAATCTTTAATTTCTCTCTCCTTGCTTTACATAATTGATGGCATAATGTGTAGAATTTACATGTTATATATATAGCTTACAATAATTAACAATAAACATATTATGGAAATTTTCATTTAGTTTTCTCATTAAAAAAATCTTTAATTTCTCTCTCCTTGCTTTACATAATTGATGGCATAATGTGTAGAATTTACATGTTATACATATAGCTTAAACATATTGATTATATTATAAAAAAAAGCTAAATGACGTGGGGATTTTACTGTAGCTCTAGACACAGATTACTGTGGATTGCGACAATGATATTACATGGGCATGGTGTGTAGTTAAGAGGACCATGGGGTGTTTTAGTATTTTTCATGTTGTATTTTTATTTTTTAATCAAAAAGTTGTTGACGCGTGTTCTACACGTCCCAGCGAGGAGGCGTGTGAGACACTTTCCGGAGGCCAAATCTGGCCAACCGCCGTATAACTAAATGCGCAGTCGTGCCCTCTTCCACATGAAACAGCGCGTGTAGCCATATTATGGTTGGATTGCCGCCGGTGATCGATTGTTTGCGTTTTTTCTTTCTTTTCTCTCTCCTGACAACTAAAGTCCACAATTATCCTCTATTTGTTTGTTGTTTACTTGGGTTTGGCATAGGTTGCCAGACCCAAGCACCTTGGGTCTGGCTACCATGTTTGGTGCCAGACCCAGGCGTGGGCTGGCAACCACGTTTGGTGTCACCCCAGGTGTTGGTCTGACATGGTTGTCATACCCAGGCGCAAGTCTGGTATGGTTGCTAGACCCCCGCTTCTTGAGTCTGACAAACATGTGTAAGTGTACTATGGACTAACACACAGTCCACTGTATACTTTCATAGTGA
Source organism: Populus x sibirica (assembly GCA_019202695.1). Lineage (NCBI taxonomy): Eukaryota > Viridiplantae > Streptophyta > Magnoliopsida > Malpighiales > Salicaceae > Populus > Populus x sibirica. The sequence goes on along the minus strand of JAGMVL010000125.1, from coordinate 508,069 downwards.
ATTTTCTAAACTCTGAAGGCTTGGGATAGGGCTAAAGTTGTCTTTTCACATAAAGTTAAATTATCATTTTGTCATTTGGTTGAAAAAAATTGAAGCCCTGGTTGTGGGGGTATTTCATTATTTTTCATAAGTTCATTGGTCATTAAACGTTTCAGCGGGGGTATTGAAGTATTTTGACGATTATTTGCATAGTAAAAATAGTATTCTACCCCCAAAGTTAACAAAATTAAGACTTGTTGCCTAGGGGTTTTTTGACCTTTCACAAACTGTTAAATAGTTAAAATATATCTTTAGCCTTGGAAAAGATAAAAATAAGATTTGCATATGAGGATATTTTTTTTCTTTCACATTGTTTTTTTGTGTAATTTTCTATAATCATGGAGGACATTTTTATATTTTTATATTGTTTTATTATTTTTAAATTCAAAAAGCCACGTCAGACCCAAGTTTACTTGGGTCTGAAAAATAAGCAAGACTCAAATTATTTGGGTGTCAGACCCAAGTAAATTGGGTCTGGCATGGCTATCAACCCAAGGCTCTTGGGCCTGACAATGTTGTCAGACCCAAATTGTTTAAAATATTTTTTATACATTAAATATTTTTTTATATATTTTAAAAAATAGATATTGACTCGCTGCGAAACGCGGGCCAATATACTAGTTATTTGCTAAATGTCAAGATAATAAAAAGTAAAAGATATTATCTATGTTTTACATATTAACAAAAAAACTAAATCATGTCGTGGTTTTCCTGTTCATTCAGACTCATGCAACTGTGGATTGTAACAGTTGCTTCAGCCCGCATATCTGTTTTTTTTTCAATTTTCGACGCATGCCTTTCTTTTCTTCTGCTTCTACATTGTTAATTAAATTGGTGGGCGAATGGGCATTAAATGTTGTCCTTTTTGCTGGCAGCCATGTCTTTGTTTTCTTTGATTTTGCATTGTTAATTAAATTGGTGGGCCAATGTGCATTAAATGTTGTCCTTTTTGCTGGCAGCCATGTCTTTGTTTTCTTTGGTTTTGCATTGTTAATTAAATTAGTGGGCCAGTGTGCATTAAATTTCTATTTGCTGTCACAAAATGCATCCTATTGCTGTCTTTATATTGGGAGGAGGGCTGTCTGGTTTGCATGGGAAATATAATCACGTTGGTTAGAGATAAGATTTTACATTTTGTGCAGCAATTATACTTTATATTTCGTGTAACTAGAAACTGAAAATGCCCTGTTTTTTTTAGTTTACAACCAAGTGCCTTTTCTTTTGCTTTGTCTATTTCCGGTCTGTGTGTTTCTTTGCCTACAACCAGTTGTTGAACTCTCTTTTTATGTTTTCTCCATTGCCTTTGTTGCTGGTTTTGCACCATCAGTTTAAGTGTTTTTTCCCCTCTTTCCATTGCCTCTCTTATTATTATTTTATCGTTTGTTTTCTTATGCATCCATAATTAATCTGTGTGGTCCCTTTGTTTTCAGCAGATTTGTCGAGCGTTTTTTAGCCTTCTTTTCGGTTGGGTTGCTGGGTGGCTACTTTATTCACCTTAAGGATTGCTTGGTTTACGCTACTGGTATGTGCATGTATTATTGGTCTATAAGATTAATGGTTGTGTTTTTTCTTGCTTTGTTGGACTGTGAAACCAGCTACCCTTTTTTTTCCATTTGCTTTCTAGGAGTTTGTATTCAAAATTGTATCTGCTGTATTTTCTTCCCTTTTGATGGTTGTTGAATTTGTGCTTTAGATTCCCATCTTTATTTATTTAGCCACTTTATGTTGCAATTTATATTTGTTATTTTCATGGCTTGCCCTTTTGATTCCAGTCATTCATTTATTTGTCTTTACACTATCATCAAATATATAACATTTAGTCAAAAAATTTGATAACTGAAAAAAATGAAGAAGCTGATGGAGTCATTAGCATAATCCAACACTGTGTATTTCGTTAAGGCTTGCTTTCATAACTGAAAAAAATGCAGCAACAGATAACAGTTAATCAACAATTTACAATTGTTTATTTACAAATACACAAAAATCGTTAGATGTCAACCTTGAATAAGTTTCTTAGCCCAAACCCTCATCAAAACTGTTTTATATTAAAAGAATTGTTTAGCTAATAGAGAACTAAACAAATATACCTTATTGTTTTCACATCTCCACCCATGTATATCGACGCAGGTGGCTGAAAAGGTGAGTGTTAATTTTGTTAAGACATGATTATAATGGAAAGTGAACAATAGTATTTAATTAAAAATTAAAAATTAATATATTTAAATCAAAAAATATAAATTATTATAATTAATTAAGAAAAAAATATAAATTTTATATATCAATATTACAATTATCCCGTTTTCCTGTTAATGCATCTTGAATCCTTAAAATTTTTATTTTATTAACTCAAGAGCTTTTTCCTTGACCAAAATAATAACGTGACTATAAATATGTGTTGTTTAAGTTGTAGACTTAGACACAAATTTACACAAAGTCCCAATTGGGTAGCCAGCCCAAAAATGAAAGAAGAGGTTGGATGGATGTATACAGGCTTGCACTTCTTGGATCACTTTCGATTTTATAAGGTGTGGGCATCTACTTTATTATGAGAAAGATAAAAAAAATATAAAATAAACCAACTGAAGATTTACCACCAATTTAACTGCTGGGATTTTATGGCTAGAATCGTTTTTTTCTAATCAGTTGCTGGATTAGCATATTAACAAATTAGAATATTATGCCAGCCTTAGCAGAATAATTAACTTGGTTTTTGTCATCGTCAACATATAATGATAATGATGACTCAGGTAACAAATTCAATATTTTTTTTTCTTAACTAAGTCTGATGAACTTTGATTTGCTTTCTTTTCAAAAAAAGAAAACAAATTTGGTACAAGTCTATCCAGGAATGTCAATATTTTAGGTTCTGTTAAAAATTTATTTATTGGCCACACAAGTTTCATTTGGTGACTACCTGTGAGTCCAAAGTTTACTGCTTCCCTAGCAGTCCTCAGCTGAAAAAAAAGACGACTTTATTCAAGCTTTTCCATAAATAAAGATCCAAAGCAGAACATGCTACGAAACAGAACCATCGAACATATGGAATGAACCAAGTGTTGACTGGAATTAGAAAAAAAAAACACAAACAAAATCAAGTCAATTCAGGTCTATATTTTGAACACTATTCTCAAATCATTAGATCAAGATAATATAATGCAAAGTAAAAATAAATTAATCATAAAATCTTATTTTAAATCAGGCCAATATAAATGATGCAATTAGAAAAAAAATTATTAAAAAAAGAGTCAATTAAGTTAACCCGCTGGATATATAATCTATGTTGTAAAAGTATGATAACTAAATAAAAAAGCAGATGCAATATTAATAAATTAAATAAAAAACAAAAATTTTCTAATTAATATGCAAGCTCCTTGAATATTTCTAGGCAACGCCCGTTGTTGATACCGCCCAATTACACTTCCTGTAAGTCCAAAGTTTATCGCTTCCCTAGCAGTCCTCAACTTGAAAAAAAAAGACGACTTTATTCAAGCTTTTCCATAAATAAAGATCAAGCAAGAAAACATGCTACGAAAACAGAACCATCGTAACATATGGAATGAACCAAGTGTTGATCTGGGATTAGAAAAAAAAAATACAAACAAAATCAAGTCAATTCAGTCTATATTTTGAACACTATTCTCAAATCATTAGATCAAGATAATATAATGCAAAGTAAAAATAAATTAATCATAAAATCTTATTTTAAATCGAGCCAATATAAATGATGCAATTAGAAAAAAATAATTAAAAAAAGAGAGTCAATTAAGTTAACCGGATATATAATCTATGTTGTAAAAGTATGATAACTAAATAAAAAAGCGTATGCAATATTAATAAATTAAATAAAAAACAAAAATTTTCTAATTAATATGCAAGCTCCTTGAATATTTCTAGGCAACGCCGTTGTTGATACCGCTCCAATTACACTTCCCGTAAGTCCAAAGTTTATCGCTTCCCTAGCAAGTTCCTCTGAAAAAAAAAAGACGACTTTATTCAAGCTTTTCCATAAATAAAGATCAAGCAAGAAACATGCTACGAAAACAGAACCATCGTAACATATGGAATGAACCAAGTGTTGACTCACGGGATTAGAAAAAAAAATACAAACAAAATCAAGTCAATTCAGTGTCTATATTTTGAACACTATTCTCAAATCATTAGATCAAGATAATATAATGCAAAGTAAAAATAAATTAATCATAAAATCTTATTTTAAATCAGGCCAATATAAATGATGCAATTAGAAAAAAAATAATTAAAAAAAGAGAGTCAATTAAGTTAACCGCTGGATATAAAATCTATGTTGTAAAAGTATGATAACTAAATAAAAAAGCAGATGCAATATTAATAAATTAAATAAAAAACAAAAATTTTCTAATTAATATGCAAGCTCCTTGAATATTTCTAGGCAACGCCGTTGTTGATACTCGCCCAATTACACTTCCCGTAAGTCCAAAGTTTACGCTTCCCTAGCAATCCTCAAATGAAAAAAAGACGACTTTATTCAAGCTTTTCCATAAATAAAGATCAAGCAAGAAACATGCTACGAAACAGAACCATCGAACATATGGAATGAACCAAGTGTTGATCATTGGGATTAGAAAAAAAAACACAAACAAAATCAAGTCAATTCAGGTCTATATTTTGAACACTATTCTCAAATCATTAGATCAAGATAATATAATGCAAAGTAAAAATAAATTAATCATAAAATCTTATTTTAAATCGGCCAATATAAATGATGCAATTAGAAAAAAAATTATTAAAAAAAGAGTCAATTAAGTTAACCCGCCGGATATATAATCTATGTTGTAAAAGTATGATAACTAAATAAAAAAGCAGATGCAATATTAATAAATTAAATAAAAAACAAAAATTTTCTAATTAATATGCAAGCTCCTTGAATATTTCTAGGCAACGCCCGTTGTTGATACCGCTCCAATTACACTTCCCGTAAGTCCAAAGTTTACTTGCTTCCCTAGCAGTCCTCAACTAAAAAAAAGACGACTTTATTCAAGCTTTTCCATAAATAAAGATCAAGCAAGAAACATGCTACGAAACAGGAACCATCGTAACATATGGAATGAACCAAGTGTTGACTCACGGGATTAGAAAAAAAAACACAAACAAAATCAAGTCAATTCAGGTCTATATTTTGAACACTATTCTCAAATCATTAGATCAAGATAATATAATGCAAAGTAAAAATAAATTAATCATAAAATCTTATTTTAAATCGTGCCAATATAAATGATGCAATTAGAAAAAAAAATTATTAAAAAAAGAGTCAATTAAGTTAACCCGCTGGATATATAATCTATGTTGTAAAAGTATGATAACTAAATAAAAAAGCAGATGCAATATTAATAAATTAAATAAAAAACAAAAATTTTCTAATTAATATGCAAGCTCCTTGAATATTTCTAGGCAACGCCGTTGTTGATACTTGCTCCAATTACACTTCCCGTAAGTCCAAAGTTTATCGCTTCCCTAGCAATCCTCAAATTAAAAAAGACGACTTTATTCAAGCTTTTCCATAAATAAAGATCAAGCAAGAAACATGCTACGAAACAGAACCATCGTAACATATGGAATGAACCAAGTGTTGACTGGGATTAGAAAAAAAAAACACAAACAAAATCAAGTCAATTCAGTCTATATTTTGAACACTATTCTCAAATCATTAGATCAAGATAATATAATGCAAAGTAAAAATAAATTAATCATAAAATCTTATTTTAAATCAGGCCAATATAAATGATGCAATTAGAAAAAAAATTATTAAAAAAAGAGAGTCAATTAAGTTAACCCGCTGGATATAAAATCTATGTTGTAAAAGTATGATAACTAAATAAAAAAGCAGATGCAATATTAATAAATTAAATAAAAAACAAAAATTTTCTAATTAATATGCAAGCTCCTTGAATATTTCTAGGCAACGCCGTTGTTGATACCGCTCCAATTACACTTCCCGTAAGTCCAAAGTTTACTGCTTCCCTAGCAGTCCTCACTGAAAAAAGACGACTTTATTCAAGATTTTCCATAAATAAAGATCAAGCAAGAAACATGCTACGAAACAGAACCATCGAACATATGGAATGAACCAAGTGTTGACTCGCGGGATTAGAAAAAAAAAACACAAACAAAATCAAGTCAATTCAGTCTATATTTTGAACACTATTCTCAAATCATTAGATCAAGATAATATAATGCAAAGTAAAAATAAATTAATCATAAAATCTTATTTTAAATCGAGCCAATATAAATGATGCAATTAGAAAAAAAATTATTAAAAAAAGAGTCAATTAAGTTAACCCACTGGATATATAATCTATGTTGTAAAAGTATGATAACTAAATAAAAAAGCAGATGCAATATTAATAAATTAAATAAAAAACAAAAATTTTCTAATTAATATGCAAGCTCCTTGAATATTTCTAGGCAACGCCCGTTGTTGATACTCGCTCCAATTACACTTCCCGTAAGTCCAAAGTTTATCGCTTCCCTAGCAGTCCTCAAAAAAAAAGACGACTTTATTCAAGCTTTTCCATAAATAAAGATCAAGCAAGAAACATGCTACGAAAACAGAACCATCGTAACATATGGAATGAACCAAGTGTTGACTCACTGGATTAGAAAAAAAAACACAAACAAAATCAAGTCAATTCAGTCTATATTTTGAACACTATTCTCAAATCATTAGATCAAGATAATATAATGCAAAGTAAAAATAAATTAATCATAAAATCTTATTTTAAATCGAGCCAATATAAATGATGCAATTAGAAAAAAAAATTATTAAAAAAAGAGTCAATTAAGTTAACCCGCTGGATATATAATCTATGTTGTAAAAGTATGATAACTAAATAAAAAAGCAGATGCAATATTAATAAATTAAATAAAAAACAAAAATTTTCTAATTAATATGCAAGCTCCTTGAATATTTCTAGGCAACGCCTGTTGTTGATACTGCTCCAATTACACTTCCTGTAAGTCCAAAGTTTACTGCTTCCCTAGCAGTCCTCAGCAAAAAAAAAAGACGACTTTATTCAAGATTTTCCATAAATAAAGATCAAGCAAGAAACATGCTACGAAAACAGAACCATCGTAACATATGGAATGAACCAAGTGTTGATCACTGGATTAGAAAAAAAAAACACAAACAAAATCAAGTCAATTCAGTCTATATTTTGAACACTATTCTCAAATCATTAGATCAAGATAATATAATGCAAAGTAAAAATAAATTAATCATAAAATCTTATTTTAAATCAGCCAATATAAATGATGCAATTAGAAAAAAAAATTATTAAAAAAAGAGTCAATTAAGTTAACCCACTGGATATATAATCTATGTTGTAAAAGTATGATAACTAAATAAAAAAGCAGATGCAATATTAATAAATTAAATAAAAAACAAAAATTTTCTAATTAATATGCAAGCTCCTTGAATATTTCTAGGCAACGCCGTTGTTGATACCGCTCCAATTACACTTCCCGTAAGTCCAAAGTTTACTCGCTTCCCTAGCAGTCCTCAACTGAAAAAAAGACGACTTTATTCAAGCTTTTCCATAAATAAAGATCAAGCAAGAAACATGCTACGAAAACAGAACCATCGAACATATGGAATGAACCAAGTGTTGACTGGGATTAGAAAAAAAAAACAAACAAAATCAAGTCAATTCAGTCTATATTTTGAACACTATTCTCAAATCATTAGATCAAGATAATATAATGCAAAGTAAAAATAAATTAATCATAAAATCTTATTTTAAATCGTGCCAATATAAATGATGCAATTAGAAAAAAAAATTATTAAAAAAAGAGTCAATTAAGTTAACCCACTGGATATATAATCTATGTTGTAAAAGTATGATAACTAAATAAAAAAGCAGATGCAATATTAATAAATTAAATAAAAAACAAAAATTTTCTAATTAATATGCAAGCTCCTTGAATATTTCTAGGCAACGCCTGTTGTTGATACTGCTCCAATTACACTTCCTGTAAGTCCAAAGTTTACTGCTTCCCTAGCAAGTCCTCAATGAAAAAAGACGACTTTATTCAAGCTTTTCCATAAATAAAGATCAAGCAAGAAACATGCTACGAAAACAGAACCATCGAACATATGGAATGAACCAAGTGTTGACTGGGATTAGAAAAAAAAACACAAACAAAATCAAGTCAATTCAGTCTATATTTTGAACACTATTCTCAAATCATTAGATCAAGATAATATAATGCAAAGTAAAAATAAATTAATCATAAAATCTTATTTTAAATCAGCCAATATAAATGATGCAATTAGAAAAAAAAATTATTAAAAAAAGAGTCAATTAAGTTAACCCGCCGGATATATAATCTATGTTGTAAAAGTATGATAACTAAATAAAAAAGCAGATGCAATATTAATAAATTAAATAAAAAACAAAAATTTTCTAATTAATATGCAAGCTCCTTGAATATTTCTAGGCAACGCCGTTGTTGATACCGCTCCAATTACACTTCCCGTAAGTCCAAAGTTTATCGCTTCCCTAGCAGTCCTCAAAGAAAAAAGACGACTTTATTCAAGCTTTTCCATAAATAAAGATCAAGCAAGAAACATGCTACGAAAACAGAACCATCGAACATATGGAATGAACCAAGTGTTGACTGGCGGGATTAGAAAAAAAAAACACAAACAAAATCAAGTCAATTCAGTCTATATTTTGAACACTATTCTCAAATCATTAGATCAAGATAATATAATGCAAAGTAAAAATAAATTAATCATAAAATCTTATTTTAAATCAGCCAATATAAATGATGCAATTAGAAAAAAAAATTATTAAAAAAAGAGTCAATTAAGTTAACCCATTGGATATATAATCTATGTTGTAAAAGTATGATAACTAAATAAAAAAGCAGATGCAATATTAATAAATTAAATAAAAAACAAAAATTTTCTAATTAATATGCAAGCTCCTTGAATATTTCTAGGCAACGCCCGTTGTTGATACCTTGCTCCAATTACACTTCCCGTAAGTCCAAAGTTTACGCTTCCCTAGCAGTCCTCAACGAAAAAAAAACGACTTTATTCAAGCTTTTCCATAAATAAAGATCAAGCAAGAAACATGCTACGAAACAGAACCATCGAACATATGGAATGAACCAAGTGTTGACTGCTGGGATTAGAAAAAAAAAACACAAACAAAATCAAGTCAATTCGGTCTATATTTTGAACACTATTCTCAAATCATTAGATCAAGATAATATAATGCAAAGTAAAAATAAATTAATCATAAAATCTTATTTTAAATCAGCCAATATAAATGATGCAATTAGAAAAAAAAAATTATTAAAAAAAGAGTCAATTAAGTTAACCCGCTGGATATATAATCTATGTTGTAAAAGTATGATAACTAAATAAAAAAGCAGATGCAATATTAATAAATTAAATAAAAAACAAAAATTTTCTAATTAATATGCAAGCTCCTTGAATATTTCTAGGCAACGCCTTGTTGTTGATACTTGCTCCAATTACACTTCCCGTAAGTCCAAAGTTTATCGCTTCCCTAGCAGTCCTCAACTTAAAAAAAAGACGACTTTATTCAAGCTTTTCCATAAATAAAGATCAAGCAAGAAAACATGCTACGAAAACAGGAACCATCGTAACATATGGAATGAACCAAGTGTTGACTCACGGGATTAGAAAAAAAAAACACAAACAAAATCAAGTCAATTCAGTCTATATTTTGAACACTATTCTCAAATCATTAGATCAAGATAATATAATGCAAAGTAAAAATAAATTAATCATAAAATCTTATTTTAAATCAGGCCAATATAAATGATGCAATTAGAAAAAAAATTATTAAAAAAAGAGTCAATTAAGTTAACCCGCTTGGATATATAATCTATGTTGTAAAAGTATGATAACTAAATAAAAAAGCAGATGCAATATTAATAAATTAAATAAAAAACAAAAATTTTCTAATTAATATGCAAGCTCCTTGAATATTTCTAGGCAACGCCGTTGTTGATACCTGCTCCAATTACACTTCCCGTAAGTCCAAAGTTTATCGCTTCCCCTAGCAGTCCTCAATTAAAAAAAGACGACTTTATTCAAGCTTTTCCATAAATAAAGATCAAGCATAAAACATGCTACGAAACAGGAACCATCAGAACATATGGAATGAACCAAGTGTTGACTGCTGGGATTAGAAAAAAAAAACACAAACAAAATCAAGTCAATTCAGGTCTATATTTTGAACACTATTCTCAAATCATTAGATCAAGATAATATAATGCAAAGTAAAAATAAATTAATCATAAAATCTTATTTTAAATCGAGCCAATATAAATGATGCAATTAGAAAAAAAAATTATTAAAAAAAGAGTCAATTAAGTTAACCCGCTGGATATATAATCTATGTTGTAAAAGTATGATAACTAAATAAAAAAGCAGATGCAATATTAATAAATTAAATAAAAAACAAAAATTTTCTAATTAATATGCAAGCTCCTTGAATATTTCTAGGCAACGCCTGTTGTTGATACTGCTCCAATTACACTTCCTGTAAGTCCAAAGTTTACTGCTTCCCTAGCAGTCCTCACTGAAAAAAAAGACGACTTTATTCAAGCTTTTCCATAAATAAAGATCAAGCAAGAAACATGCTACGAAACAGAACCATCGAACATATGGAATGAACCAAGTGTTGACTGGGATTAGAAAAAAAAAACACAAACAAAATCAAGTCAATTCAGGTCTATATTTTGAACACTATTCTCAAATCATTAGATCAAGATAATATAATGCAAAGTAAAAATAAATTAATCATAAAATCTTATTTTAAATCAGGCCAATATAAATGATGCAATTAGAAAAAAAAATTATTAAAAAAAGAGTCAATTAAGTTAACCCGCCGGATATATAATCTATGTTGTAAAAGTATGATAACTAAATAAAAAAGCAGATGCAATATTAATAAATTAAATAAAAACACAAAATTTTCTAATTAATATGCAAGCTCCTTGAATATTTCTAGGCAACGCCTGTTGTTGATACTGCTCCAATTACACTTCCTGTAAGTCCAAAGTTTACTGCTTCCCTAGCAGTCCTCAGCTGAAAAAAAGACGACTTTATTCAAGCTTTTCCATAAATAAAGATCAAGCATAAACATGCTACGAAACAGAACCATCGTAACATATGGAATGAACCAAGTGTTGACTGGCCGGGATTAGAAAAAAAAACACAAACAAAATCAAGTCAATTCAGGTCTATATTTTGAACACTATTCTCAAATCATTAGATCAAGATAATATAATGCAAAGTAAAAATAAATTAATCATAAAATCTTATTTTAAATCGAGCCAATATAAATGATGCAATTAGAAAAAAAAATTATTAAAAAAAGAGTCAATTAAGTTAACCCATTGGATATATAATCTATGTTGTAAAAGTATGATAACTAAATAAAAAAGCAGATGCAATATTAATAAATTAAATAAAAAACAAAAATTTTCTAATTAATATGCAAGCTCCTTGAATATTTCTAGGCAACGCCCGTTGTTGATACTTTGCTCCAATTACACTTCCCGTAAGTCCAAAGTTTACTTCCCTAGCAGTCCTCGCTGAAAAAAAGACGACTTTATTCAAGCTTTTCCATAAATAAAGATCAAGCAAGAACATGCTACGAAACAGGAACCATCGAACATATGGAATGAACCAAGTGTTGACTCAGCGGGATTAGAAAAAAAAACACAAACAAAATCAAGTCAATTCAGTCTATATTTTGAACACTATTCTCAAATCATTAGATCAAGATAATATAATGCAAAGTAAAAATAAATTAATCATAAAATCTTATTTTAAATCGAGCCAATATAAATGATGCAATTAGAAAAAAAAATTATTAAAAAAAGAGTCAATTAAGTTAACCCGCTGGATATATAATCTATGTTGTAAAAGTATGATAACTAAATAAAAAAGCGAGATGCAATATTAATAAATTAAATAAAAAACAAAAATTTTCTAATTAATATGCAAGCTCCTTGAATATTTCTAGGCAACGCCGTTGTTGATACTTTGCTCCAATTACACTTCCCGTAAGTCCAAAGTTTACTTGCTTCCCTAGCAGTCCTCGAAAAAAAGACGACTTTATTCAAGCTTTTCCATAAATAAAGATCAAGCAAGTAAACATGCTACGAAACAGGAACCATCGAACATATGGAATGAACCAAGTGTTGACTGCTGGGATTAGAAAAAAAAAACACAAACAAAATCAAGTCAATTCGGTCTATATTTTGAACACTATTCTCAAATCATTAGATCAAGATAATATAATGCAAAGTAAAAATAAATTAATCATAAAATCTTATTTTAAATCGGCCAATATAAATGATGCAATTAGAAAAAAAAATTATTAAAAAAAGAGTCAATTAAGTTAACCCACCTGGATATATAATCTATGTTGTAAAAGTATGATAACTAAATAAAAAAGCAGATGCAATATTAATAAATTAAATAAAAAACAAAAATTTTCTAATTAATATGCAAGCTCCTTGAATATTTCTAGGCAACGCCTGTTGTTGATACTGCTCCAATTACACTTCCTGTAAGTCCAAAGTTTACTGCTTCCCTAGCAGTCCTCAGCTGAAAAAAAAGACGACTTTATTCAAGCTTTTCCATAAATAAAGATCAAGCAGTAAACATGCTACGAAACAGGAACCATCAGAACATATGGAATGAACCAAGTGTTGACTGCTGGGATTAGAAAAAAAAAACACAAACAAAATCAAGTCAATTCAGGTCTATATTTTGAACACTATTCTCAAATCATTAGATCAAGATAATATAATGCAAAGTAAAAATAAATTAATCATAAAATCTTATTTTAAATCGGCCAATATAAATGATGCAATTAGAAAAAAAAATTATTAAAAAAAGAGTCAATTAAGTTAACCCACTGGATATATAATCTATGTTGTAAAAGTATGATAACTAAATAAAAAAGCAGATGCAATATTAATAAATTAAATAAAAAACAAAAATTTTCTAATTAATATGCAAGCTCCTTGAATATTTCTAGGCAACGCCCTTGTTGATACTTGCTCCAATTACACTTCCCGTAAGTCCAAAGTTTACTTCTTCCCTAGCGGTCCTCGCCTGAAAAAAAAGACGACTTTATTCAAGCTTTTCCATAAATAAAGATCAAGCAATGAAACATGCTACGAAACAGGAACCATCGGAACATATGGAATGAACCAAGTGTTGACTAACGGGATTAGAAAAAAAAAACACAAACAAAATCAAGTCAATTCGAGTCTATATTTTGAACACTATTCTCAAATCATTAGATCAAGATAATATAATGCAAAGTAAAAATAAATTAATCATAAAATCTTATTTTAAATCAGGCCAATATAAATGATGCAATTAGAAAAAAAAATTATTAAAAAAAGAGTCAATTAAGTTAACCCATTGGATATATAATCTATGTTGTAAAAGTATGATAACTAAATAAAAAAGCAGATGCAATATTAATAAATTAAATAAAAAACAAAAATTTTCTAATTAATATGCAAGCTCCTTGAATATTTCTAGGCAACGCCCGTTGTTGATACTTGCTCCAATTACACTTCCCGTAAGTCCAAAGTTTACTTGCTTCCCTAGCAGTCCTCGGAAAAAAAAGACGACTTTATTCAAGCTTTTCCATAAATAAAGATCAAGCGGTAAACATGCTACGAAACAGGAACCATCGGAACATATGGAATGAACCAAGTGTTGACTGTTGGGGATTAGAAAAAAAAAACACAAACAAAATCAAGTCAATTCGAGTCTATATTTTGAACACTATTCTCAAATCATTAGATCAAGATAATATAATGCAAAGTAAAAATAAATTAATCATAAAATCTTATTTTAAATCGAGGCCAATATAAATGATGCAATTAGAAAAAAAAATTATTAAAAAAAAGAGTCAATTAAGTTAACCCACTGGATATATAATCTATGTTGTAAAAGTATGATAACTAAATAAAAAAGCAGATGCAATATTAATAAATTAAATAAAAAACAAAAATTTTCTAATTAATATGCAAGCTCCTTGAATATTTCTAGGCAACGCCTGTTGTTGATACTGCTCCAATTACACTTCCTGTAAGTCCAAAGTTTACTGCTTCCCTAGCAGTCCTCAGCTGAAAAAAAGACGACTTTATTCAAGCTTTTCCATAAATAAAGATCAAGCAAGAAACATGCTACGAAACAGGGAACCATCGAACATATGGAATGAACCAAGTGTTGACTGTGGGATTAGAAAAAAAAAACACAAACAAAATCAAGTCAATTCGAGTCTATATTTTGAACACTATTCTCAAATCATTAGATCAAGATAATATAATGCAAAGTAAAAATAAATTAATCATAAAATCTTATTTTAAATCGGCCAATATAAATGATGCAATTAGAAAAAAAAATTATTAAAAAAAGAGTCAATTAAGTTAACCCATTGGATATATAATCTATGTTGTAAAAGTATGATAACTAAATAAAAAAGCAGATGCAATATTAATAAATTAAATAAAAAACAAAAATTTTCTAATTAATATGCAAGCTCCTTGAATATTTCTAGGCAACGCCATTTGTTGATACTTGCTCCAATTACACTTCCCGTAAGTCCAAAGTTCTATGCTTCCCTAGCAGTCCTCAAAAAAAAAAAGACGACTTTATTCAAGCTTTTCCATAAATAAAGATCAAGCAAGAAACATGCTACGAAACAGGAACCATCGGAACATATGGAATGAACCAAGTGTTGACTGTGGGATTAGAAAAAAAAAAAACAAACAAAATCAAGTCAATTCAGTCTATATTTTGAACACTATTCTCAAATCATTAGATCAAGATAATATAATGCAAAGTAAAAATAAATTAATCATAAAATCTTATTTTAAATCGAGGCCAATATAAATGATGCAATTAGAAAAAAAAATTATTAAAAAAAGAGTCAATTAAGTTAACCCGCTGGATATATAATCTATGTTGTAAAAGTATGATAACTAAATAAAAAAGCAGATGCAATATTAATAAATTAAATAAAAAACAAAAATTTTCTAATTAATATGCAAGCTCCTTGAATATTTCTAGGCAACGCCTGTTGTTGATACTTTGCTCCAATTACACTTCCCGTAAGTCCAAAGTTTTGCTTCCCTAGCGAGTCCTCGGCTGAAAAAAAGACGACTTTATTCAAGCTTTTCCATAAATAAAGATCAAGCGTAAACATGCTACGAAACAGGAACCATCAGAACATATGGAATGAACCAAGTGTTGACTGCTGGGATTAGAAAAAAAAAACACAAACAAAATCAAGTCAATTCAGGTCTATATTTTGAACACTATTCTCAAATCATTAGATCAAGATAATATAATGCAAAGTAAAAATAAATTAATCATAAAATCTTATTTTAAATCGGGCCAATATAAATGATGCAATTAGAAAAAAAAATTATTAAAAAAAGAGTCAATTAAGTTAACCCGCTGGATATATAATCTATGTTGTAAAAGTATGATAACTAAATAAAAAAGCAGATGCAATATTAATAAATTAAATTAAAAACAAAAATTTTCTAATTAATATGCAAGCTCCTTGAATATTTCTAGGCAACGCCCGTTGTTGATATCTTGCTCCAATTACACTTCCCGTAAGTCCAAAGTTTTGCTTCCCTAGCGGTCCTCAAAAAAAAACGACTTTATTCAAGCTTTTCCATAAATAAAGATCAAGCAATAAACATGCTACTTAAACAGGAACCATCGGAACATATGGAATGAACCAAGTGTTGACTATGGGATTAGAAAAAAAACCACAAACAAAATCAAGTCAATTCAGGTCTATATTTTGAACACTATTCTCAAATCATTAGATCAAGATAATATAATGCAAAGTAAAAATAAATTAATCATAAAATCTTATTTTAAATCAGGCCAATATAAATGATGCAATTAGAAAAAAAATTATTAAAAAAAGAGTCAATTAAGTTAACCCTTTGGATATATAATCTATGTTGTAAAAGTATGATAACTAAATAAAAAAGCAGATGCAATATTAATAAATTAAATTAAAAACAAAAATTTTCTAATTAATATGCAAGCTCCTTGAATATTTCTAGGCAACGCCTGTTGTTGATACTGCTCCAATTACACTTCCTGTAAGTCCAAAGTTTACTGCTTCCCTAGCAGTCCTCAACTAAAAAAAAGACGACTTTATTCAAGCTTTTCCATAAATAAAGATCAAGCAAGAAACATGCTACGAAACAGGAACCATCGAGAACATATGGAATGAACCAAGTGTTGACTGGATTAGAAAAAAAAAACACAAACAAAATCAAGTCAATTCAGGTCTATATTTTGAACACTATTCTCAAATCATTAGATCAAGATAATATAATGCAAAGTAAAAATAAATTAATCATAAAATCTTATTTTAAATCGGCCAATATAAATGATGCAATTAGAAAAAAAAATTATTAAAAAAAGAGTCAATTAAGTTAACCCGCTGGATATATAATCTATGTTGTAAAAGTATGATAACTAAATAAAAAAGCAGATGCAATATTAATAAATTAAATTAAAAACAAAAATTTTCTAATTAATATGCAAGCTCCTTGAATATTTCTAGGCAACGCCTGTTGTTGATACTGCTCCAATTACACTTCCCGTAAGTCCAAAGTTCATCGCTTCCCTAGCAGTCCTCAGCTGAAAAAAAAGACGACTTTATTCAAGCTTTTCCATAAATAAAGATCAAGCAGTAAACATGCTACGAAACAGGAACCATCAGAACATATGGAATGAACCAAGTGTTGACTGGGATTAGAAAAAAAAAAACACAAACAAAATCAAGTCAATTCGAGTCTATATTTTGAACACTATTCTCAAATCATTAGATCAAGATAATATAATGCAAAGTAAAAATAAATTAATCATAAAATCTTATTTTAAATCAGGCCAATATAAATGATGCAATTAGAAAAAAAAATTATTAAAAAAAGAGTCAATTAAGTTAACCCGCTGGATATATAATCTATGTTGTAAAAGTATGATAACTAAATAAAAAAGCAGATGCAATATTAATAAATTAAATTAAAAACAAAAATTTTCTAATTAATATGCAAGCTCCTTGAATATTTCTAGGCAACGCCTGTTGTTGATACTTGCTCCAATTACACTTCTCGTAAGTCCAAAGTTCTTGCTTCCCTAGCAGTCCTCAAAGAAAAAAGACGACTTTATTCAAGCTTTTCCATAAATAAAGATCAAGCAATAAACATGCTACGAAACAGAACCATCGAACATATGGAATGAACCAAGTGTTGACTCACTGGGATTAGAAAAAAAAAAACACAAACAAAATCAAGTCAATTCAGGTCTATATTTTGAACACTATTCTCAAATCATTAGATCAAGATAATATAATGCAAAGTAAAAATAAATTAATCATAAAATCTTATTTTAAATCAGGCCAATATAAATGATGCAATTAGAAAAAAAAATTATTAAAAAAAGAGTCAATTAAGTTAACCCGTTGGATATATAATCTATGTTGTAAAAGTATGATAACTAAATAAAAAAGCAGATGCAATATTAATAAATTAAATTAAAAACAAAAATTTTCTAATTAATATGCAAGCTCCTTGAATATTTCTAGGCAACGCCTGTTGTTGATACTTTGCTCCAATTACACTTCTCGTAAGTCCAAAGTTTATCGCTTCCCTAGCGGTCCTCGGTAAAAAAAAAAGACGACTTTATTCAAGCTTTTCCATAAATAAAGATCAAGCGATAAACATGCTACGAAACGCAGGAACCATCGGAACATATGGAATGAACCAAGTGTTGATCAACGGGATTAGAAAAAAAAAACACAAACAAAATCAAGTCAATTCAGGTCTATATTTTGAACACTATTCTCAAATCATTAGATCAAGATAATATAATGCAAAGTAAAAATAAATTAATCATAAAATCTTATTTTAAATCGAGGCCAATATAAATGATGCAATTAGAAAAAAAAATTATTAAAAAAAGAGTCAATTAAGTTAACCCGCTGGATATATAATCTATGTTGTAAAAGTATGATAACTAAATAAAAAAGCAGATGCAATATTAATAAATTAAATAAAAAACAAAAATTTTCTAATTAATATGCAAGCTCCTTGAATATTTCTAGGCAACGCCTGCGTTGTTGATCTTTGCTCCAATTACACTTCCCGTAAGTCCAAAGTTTACTGCTTCCCTAGCAAATCCTCGCTGAAAAAAAAGACGACTTTATTCAAGCTTTTCCATAAATAAAGATCAAGCGAAAACATGCTACGAAACAGGAACCATCAGAACATATGGAATGAACCAAGTGTTGACTGCTGGGATTAGAAAAAAAAAAACACAAACAAAATCAAGTCAATTCAGGTCTATATTTTGAACACTATTCTCAAATCATTAGATCAAGATAATATAATGCAAAGTAAAAATAAATTAATCATAAAATCTTATTTTAAATCAGGCCAATATAAATGATGCAATTAGAAAAAAAAATTATTAAAAAAAGAGTCAATTAAGTTAACCCGCTGGATATATAATCTATGTTGTAAAAGTATGATAACTAAATAAAAAAGCAGATGCAATATTAATAAATTAAATTAAAAACAAAAATTTTCTAATTAATATGCAAGCTCCTTGAATATTTCTAGGCAACGCCCGTTGTTGATACTTGCTCCAATTACACTTCCCGTAAGTCCAAAGTTTACTTGCTTCCCTAGCAGGATCCTCAGCTGAAAAAAAAGACGACTTTATTCAAGCTTTTCCATAAATAAAGATCAAGCGTAAACATGCTACGAAACAGGAACCATCGAACATATGGAATGAACCAAGTGTTGACTGCTGGGATTAGAAAAAAAAACACAAACAAAATCAAGTCAATTCAGTCTATATTTTGAACACTATTCTCAAATCATTAGATCAAGATAATATAATGCAAAGTAAAAATAAATTAATCATAAAATCTTATTTTAAATCAGGCCAATATAAATGATGCAATTAGAAAAAAAAATTATTAAAAAAAGAGTCAATTAAGTTAACCCATTGGATATATAATCTATGTTGTAAAAGTATGATAACTAAATAAAAAAGCAGATGCAATATTAATAAATTAAATTAAAAACAAAAATTTTCTAATTAATATGCAAGCTCCTTGAATATTTCTAGGCAACGCCCGTTGTTGATACTTTGCTCCAATTACACTTCCCGTAAGTCCAAAGTTTATCGCTTCCCTAGCGGGTCCTCGAAAAAAAAGACGACTTTATTCAAGCTTTTCCATAAATAAAGATCAAGCAAGAAACATGCTACGAAACAGGAACCATCGGAACATATGGAATGAACCAAGTGTTGACTTGGGATTAGAAAAAAAAAACACAAACAAAATCAAGTCAATTCAGGTCTATATTTTGAACACTATTCTCAAATCATTAGATCAAGATAATATAATGCAAAGTAAAAATAAATTAATCATTAAATCTTATTTTAAATCGAGGCCAATATAAATGATGCAATTAGAAAAAAAAATTATTAAAAAAAGAGTCAATTAAGTTAACCCATTTGGATATATAATCTATGTTGTAAAAGTATGATAACTAAATAAAAAAGCAGATGCAATATTAATAAATTAAATAAAAAACAAAAATTTTCTAATTAATATGCAAGCTCCTTGAATATTTCTAGGCAACGCCCTGTTGTTGATACTTGCTCCAATTACACTTCCCGTAAGTCCAAAGTTTACTTGCTTCCCTAGCGGTCCTCAATGAAAAAAAAGACGACTTTATTCAAGCTTTTCCATAAATAAAGATCAAGCAAGAAAACATGCTACGAAACAGGAACCATCGAACATATGGAATGAACCAAGTGTTGACTCGTGGGATTAGAAAAAAAAAACACAAACAAAATCAAGTCAATTCGGTCTATATTTTGAACACTATTCTCAAATCATTAGATCAAGATAATATAATGCAAAGTAAAAATAAATTAATCATAAAATCTAATTTTAAATCAACCCAATATAAATGATGCAATTAGAAAAAAAAATTATAAAAAAAGAGTCAATTAAGTTAACCCTTGGATATATAATCTATGTTATAAAAGTATGATAACTAAATAAAAAGCAAATGCAATATTAAAAAATTAAATAAAAAAACAAAATTTTTCTAATTAATATGCAAGCTCCTTGAATATTTCTAGGCAACGCCTGTTGTTGATACTGCTCCAATTACACTTCCTGTAAGTCCAAAGTTTACTTGCTTCCCTAGCGGTCCTCGGTGAAAAAAAGACGACTTTATTCAAGCTTTTCCATAAATAAAGATCAAGCAAGAAACATGCTACGAAACAGGAACCATCGTAACATATGGAATGAACCAAGTGTTGACTCACGGGATTAGAAAAAAAAAACACAAACAAAATCAAGTCAATTCAGGTCTATATTTTGAACACTATTCTCAAATCATTAGATCAAGATAATATAATGCAAAGTAAAAATAAATTAATCATAAAATCTTATTTTAAATCGAGCCAATATAAATGATGCAATTAGAAAAAAAAATTATTAAAAAAAGAGTCAATTAAGTTAACCCGCTGGATATATAATCTATGTTGTAAAAGTATGATAACTAAATAAAAAAGCGATGCAATATTAATAAATTAAATTAAAAACAAAAATTTTCTAATTAATATGCAAGCTCCTTGAATATTTCTAGGCAACGCCTGTTGTTGATACTGCTCCAATTACACTTCCTGTAAGTCCAAAGTTTACTGCTTCCCTAGCAAGTCCTCAAAAAAAAAAGACGACTTTATTCAAGCTTTTCCATAAATAAAGATCAAGCAATAAACATGCTACGAAACAGAACCATCGAACATATGGAATGAACCAAGTGTTGACTGCTGGGATTAGAAAAAAAAACACAAACAAAATCAAGTCAATTCGGTCTATATTTTGAACACTATTCTCAAATCATTAGATCAAGATAATATAATGCAAAGTAAAAATAAATTAATCATTAAATCTAATTTTAAATCAACCCAATATAAATGATGCAATTAGAAAAAAAAATTATAAAAAAAGAGTCAATTAAGTTAACCCGCTGGATATATAATCTATGTTATAAAAGTATGATAACTAAATAAAAAGCAAATGCAATATTAAAAAATTAAATAAAAAAACAAAATTTTTCTAATTAATATGCAAGCTCCTTGAATATTTCTAGGCAACGCCTCGTTGTTGATACTTGCTCCAATTACACTTCCCGTAAGTCCAAAGTTTACGCTTCCCTAGCAGTCCTCAGTGAAAAAAAAAGACGACTTTATTCAAGCTTTTCCATAAATAAAGATCAAGCAAAACATGCTACGAAACCGGAACCATCGAACATATGGAATGAACCAAGTGTTGACTAGCGGGATTAGAAAAAAAAACACAAACAAAATCAAGTCAATTCAGTCTATATTTTGAACACTATTCTCAAATCATTAGATCAAGATAATATAATGCAAAGTAAAAATAAATTAATCATTAAATCTAATTTTAAATCAACCCAATATAAATGATGCAATTATAAAAAAAAATTATAAAAAAAGAGTCAATTAAGTTAACCTGCTGGATATATAATCTATGTTATAAAAGTATGATAACTAAATAAAAAGCAAATGCAATATTAAAAAATTAAATAAAAAAACAAAATTTTTCTAATTAATATAAAACCCTTACGTTTATGCAACTTCAATTATTGATTTTATACCTATCATGTCAGTGTTTCTGCTCTAAGTCTTAACTCAATTTTATTATCGCTTTTTCCTTGCACCATTTCTTTATCTAATTTCATGTTAAGCTTTTTCCACTGTTTTGTTTTTTTAACTAGATTTTATACATATATGACTACCCGACGACAACGCTTGCAATCATCATATGCAATTAATAATGAGCAAGATTCTCCATATATTTCATCGCAACAAGAAAATGAAACTTATATTTGCTCAGTTGGTACGTTAACACGATCATCAAGGCTAGCTACAAATCTTGATCCTAGGCCTTCCAATGTTCAGCTCTCAAATTTTTATCAAGGAGAGAGCTCACGTTTTCAACCTTCATTGTATTCTCAAAACCGGCAAGATCATGATTGTTTAGCTTCTACAAACAATCAATCTTACTTATTACAATCATCAACTTTATCATGCGCTGATAGTCTTGGTGCTTCTGGTTCAACTTTGTGTTGATCATGAACTTACGGCTTCAGGTTGAGCAACTAATGATTGGGCAAGCTTCATATCAAAAAAAAAGAAAAAGTTTGTTTTTTAATTATTTTTTTCTTTTGGTTTTTTGTTTATTATAAGAGTTTTAGTTATCCATTAACATCTTCTTTGACTCATTTTTTATTTCTTAGGAAGTATAAATGAGTACATTGACTTTGGTGACAAAACATTCAAATGCTCTCATTGCAAGGCTTTTTTTCGGCTTGATGAGAAGCTTGCACGCTCAACCAAAACCAATCCACAATTCTCACTCGTTGTCTTGGTGGAAAGATTAGGCTTCCACGACCATTATCGACGCCTCATGTTCTTGATAAACTTCGGACCCCGCATTTGGTGAAGCTTCTAAGAAATTCCGCACAAATATTCGAGCCTACAACTCTATGTTCGCTTTTACATCCATGGGGGCTAATATAGATCACTCGGTTAATTGTCGACCTGGGCCCTATGTTTTTAAGATAAATGGCCATTGTCATCATTTAATGGGTTCTCTTTTGCCTTCGATGGAGAGACTCCAAAGTTTGCTCACTTTATATTTATGACACTACAAATGAAGTTGCAAATCGACTAGCACCGTTTCCACATGGGAGCTCTGCTTCAACTTTAGATGAATCTGTTGTCAAGGATCTTATTGACATGCTTAATTCAACTAACTGTTTAGTTGGCTTATTTCGTCATGCTTCGCAAAGGCTGTTAATGTCTGACAATCCTGGATATAAACTACGGTTGCTTGGTCAAAGAACTCATGACTCAAGACAAGATATAATGACCCATCTTCGATGATATTGGTGGCTTGATTGTTGGAGATATTGGTGATTATCGTTCAGAACGAGATATTGTTATTGAAAGTTCTTCAGGGACTTTACAAAGAATCTCTAAATTGCATCCAAAATTTATGTCATTGCAGTATCCTCTTCTTTTTCCATTTGGTGAAGATGGTTATCGAACTAATATTAGTTTTGCCAACCATGATAATCAAGTTCCTAGAAGACGTCAAAATGTACCAATGAGAGCTTTTTATGCCTATCTTATTCATGAAAGGGAATATGGTGAAGACATTATTACAAAAGGCGGTCGTCTTTACCAACAATTTTTAGTTGATGCGTTTACCAATGTTGAGGAAGACAGGGCTTGATTACATTAGAATGAACCAAAATGATCTTCGGATCGAACTCTATCAAGGCATTAATGAAGCTGTTCTTAGAGGGGATATTCAAGGGTCCAAGACAGGAAAAATTATTCTCCCCTCTTCTTTAACTGGTAGCCCGCGATACATGATAAATAATTACCAAGATGCTATGGCCATTTGTAGGGCATATGGAAATCCAGATCTTTTCATCACATTCACATGCAATACAAGGCGGCACGAAATCCGAAGAGAGCTTAAAAAAGGCAGACTTTATAAACATGAAGACAAGCCCGATATAATCACACGTGTTTTTAGAGCAAAGGTTCTTGATATGTTGAAGTTCATCAAATCTGGTGTCCCTTTGGCAAGACAATTGTTGGTAATTAAGCCTTACCCATTTCTTTTCTTTCTCATCATATATATCTTTATTTATTTATTCTTATTTGATTTCATTTTGCAACTCGATAGATGTATGTTCAATTGAGTTTCAAAAGAGAGGGCTTCCACATGCACATATTTTGGTTTGGCTTGCCTCCGAATTTAAATGTCGAACTAGCGATGATGTTGACTCGATTGTTTCTGCTGAAATACCGGATAACAATATTGATCCTTTATGTCATGAAATTGTCTCTAAGTTCATGATACATGGTCCATGCAGCGTTGCAAAGCCGAATTCACAATGCATGTTGGAATGTAGATGTGCAAAGTCATTTCCAAAAAAATTCAAAGACTCAACTGTTTTTGGTGAGAATGGGTTTGTTTATTATAAGCGACGTGAATGCCGCAATAATTTTGTTCTCAAGGATGGAATAATGCTTTGCAATGACTATGTTGTTCCATACAATAAAGAACTTTTAATGCGGTATAATGCACATATAAATGTTGAGATATGTTGTCAATCAATGCTCATCAAATATCTATTTAAATATGTCAACAAAGGGCCTGATAGATGTCGTATGGTGCTCCAAAATGAAACAAATGATGAGATACAAGCATATCTTAATTGTCGTTTTATCTGCCCCTTATGAAGTTGTTTGGCGTCTTTTCCAATTTCCAATCCATTCAAGAAACCCTCCGGTTGAACGACTTCGGTTCATTTGCCTTTTCAACAAAATGTTGTCTTTTCGAGTAGCGAGTCTCTCCATTACTGTTCTTAGAAGGCCGGGTATTAATAAAACAATGCTTACTGAATGGTTCGAATGCAACAAGAAAGATTCTAATGCACGAGAACTTTGCTATTCAGAATTTCCAAGCAAATATGTATGGGATGCTGGACAAAAAGAATGGATTACAAGATCAAAGGGGTTTAGCCTTGGGCGTTTAACATATATACATCCTGCTGCCGGGGAACTTTATTTTTTACGATTGCTTTTAAACCATATTAAAGGGCCAATAGGATTTGTTGATTTAAGAAAAGTTGATGGGATTGTTTATCCAACATTTCAACTTGCTTGCAAAGCATATGGGCTTTTAGGCGATGATAAAGAATGGTCTGAGGCTTTTTGTGAAGCCATCGCAATTGCAACATCTCCACAACTTAGACAACTTTTTGTCAGCATTGTTTTATTTTGTGAAATTGTTGATCCTTTGGTTTTATTCAATCGGTTTTGGCATTCAATGCACGATGACATCCTTTATAGGTTGAGAATATCTTTTAAAATGCCAAATTTGATTTTATCCGATGATCGGCTTAAAAATTATGTGTTATATGAGCTTGAACAACTTTTCAATGATCTTTGCAACAACACTTCAAGATCATAAATTGCCAATGCCCAATGGCCAATTGTTAATTGAAATTAGGAACAAACTTCTAAGAGAAGAACTTAATTATGATCTTGCTGACCTTAAGAGTCAACATTCAGTAAATCTCCCCCTTCTCAACAATGGACTGAAAATAATATATGATTCAGTTGTTGCGGTTGTCCTTCAAAAGAAACAAAGTTTAATCTTTGTTCATGGTCATGGAGGAAGCTGGTAAAACTTTTTTATGGCATACAATCATCAATCGCATCAGATCTGAGGGGTTAGTTGTCCTTGTTGTGGCCTCATCCGGTATTGCATCTCTTTTATTGCCAGGCGGTCGTACAGCCCATTCAAGATTCAAAATCCCACTTACTTGTTGATGAATTATCAACATGTGCCATCAAGAAAAACACACATCTCTCTAGCCTTCTTGAAATAACTTCTCTTATAGTTTGGGATGAAGCGCCAATGAATAACAGGTGTTGTTTTGAAGCCCTTGACCGTTCAATGCATGATGTCCTCTCAGGATGTGACAATTGTAGTCGAGATCTTCCATTTGGCGGTAAAACAGTTTTGCTTGGCAGTGATTTTCGCCAAATATTGCCAGTTATTCCTGGTGGAACAAAAGAAGAGATAATTAATGCTTCTCTAAGCAGCTTAGCTTTATGGCCTAAATTTACTGTATTAACTCTTACAGAAAACATGCGTCTCTCTACTCATGGTCTAGCCGCTAAAGAAAGAACTGAAATCAGCGAATTTGCTAGGTGGATTTTAAGCATTGGTAATGGTGATATCTCTGATTTACCTTTCTCTGGTGAGTTAGATGATTCTTTTATTAGTATTCCCTCGATCTACTCCTTCATGCTTCATGTGATCCAATTCCAGCCATTGTCTCAGCAATTTATCCATCTATTTCTAAGCCTCAAATGGACCCCTGCTATTTTAGAGAAAGAGCCATTGTAACACCGAAAAACACAACGATTCTTGAAATTAATGATTTTGTGCTTGCTATGACGCCGGCGACAAACATATCTATCTTAGCACAGATTCTATTTCAACGTCATCAAGAGGAAGACCGACATTGCCAATTCATTATATCCAACGAATATATCAACCAACTTGAATTCAATGGTGTGCCATCTCATACACTTGCTTTGAAAATTGGGACACCAGTCATGTTGCTTAGAAATATCAACCCATCTATTGGTTTATGCAATGGGACAAGACTTATAGTGACACAGCTTTCAGCAAGAGTCATTGAAGCACAGATCATAACTGGGTCTAATATTGGTAATAGAGTTTTTATACCAAGAATTATCTTTCCAATATATGAAGGAAGGTGTCCGTTTACGATAAAAAGGCGTCAGTTTCCTTTAAGACTGTGTTACGCAATGACAATAAATAAAAGTCAAGGCCAATCATTAAAAGCTTTGTTGGAGTCTTTCTTAAAGAACAAGTCTTTACTCATGGCCGCTTTATGTCGCTCTCTCAAGAGTCACTTCAAGAAAGGGTTTAAAAATTATCTCATGCAATAATCAAGGGGAACCTTCTCATTATGCAAAAAATATTGTCTATAAAGACATTATAAACGCTCTTCCTAGAGGTTGTTTTTAAAGCCTTTTTTTCTAACGCTCTGAAACACATCAATTAATAACTTATTGTTTGTTCATCGCTCTTTTACAGATAATTAGATTTCAACTTTGCCTTCAGAAGTGTTCCTTTTCCCCCCTTTGTTTGCTCGCCTGTTAATTAGCCTCATTAATACATTTGTAAGATGTTACTTCACATTTTTACATTGCATTTGTAGCATTTTATAGTTATTGGTATATTGTAAATTAAATTCCTTTCAAATTTAAAATCATTAGTTCTTATTTTATTTATTGTTTTTCCCTCTCAGGATCATGGCGTTGTCTATCCAAAACATTAAAAAATACACCTTTTACACATCCCTTCGTGCTAGAGTTTGCCGTGTTTGGATTCCTAAGCTCAATGGTCAAACAAGTAGTTTTAATTGCCTATTTGTTGATAACATGGTAAGCTCATCTTTTGCACTTTGGTTTTCATAGCTATTTTTCAATTTTCTTTACTGTTTTGAAAACGTTTCGACCGAGTATCATTTATAGATGCACAAAAAATAGAATTGCTATTTTTTATTTTATTATTTTTTTTAAATCTGCAATTTTACATTATATTAATATATGATTCTACATTGAATCCCTTTTAAATTTTACATTCTTAATACATGATTTAATTCTTTTTAAACCTGTCTTTACCATTATTGAACAACGTTGGTCAACCCTGTCTTAACACTAAACACAACCTGCTATAGCTGGAGATACCTGGAACCCGGGTTTCATTAGTTTGCCCTGATGCTCCATTGATAGTCAAATAACCATAATAATAATAATGATAAGCCTACTCTAAAGCAAACGGCCAGAGAAAGAGAAGAGACATAAATATTCTTCTTCTTATGACTGCTGCTATATATATATTGAAGGGGAAAACAAAACATTCTAGGAAATTTAACAAGGCAGCTGTCCTGTGACTGTGTATAGGAAAATTCTTCTTTCCTTTTTAAATCAGGAGTGACAATGTAGGAAATTATAGATTTTGCTTGCATGTATCTGTACTTTCACTCATCATCTGCAACAGCTTCCAATGCTGAAAAAGATTGCTCTGTTGCACCCATGGCAGCTTCAACATGACGTTGGTTTCTATTCTTAAAGCCTTTCCTTGCATGTGGAAACTTCACTATGTGCTAAGACATGCATATTTGTTGGATAATCATCATCTAGAGTCTAAACAGTTTTGTCGTTTGAGCTCTATTTTTGGTAATTGGATTACATTTAGCTTACAATAATGTGCACTATGCAAATCTATTCATGAGAATCTAATTTCTTTTAAAAAAATTCCATTGCATAATAAAATGATTATAATATATTTCCAATCTGTGTACTTTTTTAAATCTAAAATAATATTATATTATACCAGCTACTATTGCAAAACACATTAGAGTAGTTTTTTTATTACAAAAGGCTGTCCACAGGGTTCCATGTACTAAATAAAAAACAATAGACTTCCTTATCTTTACCCTTTAATTTTTACAAACTTTAATCTCAAATTGAACACTGTTTTTACAATTGAATCCAAAACAAAAAAAACTTAAGTGTTATCCATTTGGTATCATCAAATGTTTCTTTTGTTTTTTCAACTAAATAACCTTTTATTATTTTTACAAAACAAAGCTTCTGGTACGCCTATGTTTTATTTGTACCCTTTATAACAAACATAACAGTGGTGTAGGTTTAAAAAATAACATGACGCACAGACCATGGTTGAATGAATTATTTGTAAAATGTATTCATTTTATTTTATTAATTAAAAAGATGACA
Source organism: Populus x sibirica (assembly GCA_019202695.1). NCBI lineage: Eukaryota > Viridiplantae > Streptophyta > Magnoliopsida > Malpighiales > Salicaceae > Populus > Populus x sibirica. The sequence continues at coordinate 479,460 of JAGMVL010000125.1, read as the reverse complement.
GCAATGTGTAATACAACTATAGCAAGAATTGACTTCAATTTCTAATTATAATTTAATTATTATTATCATTATAATATATTTCATATTTTATAATATAATAAATTATATGACTAAAAATTGTCAAATAATTTTTATTTTATATGACTAATGAATCATTGTTAGCTTTATACTTTGTTTTTTGTGCTCAATTTTAATGCTATCTCATTTATAATAGTTTTCATCATGATTCCATAGGGTAACGCAATACAGGGCTCAGCTAAAGGCAAGGATATACAGTTGTTTACTACTTCAATCATTGAAGGTGATTACTACCAAATCAGCGGATTCTATACATTTGAAAATAGATACACCAACTCCGTTGTTGCCCACGAAGCCGTTATTGATCTTAAGTCTGACACAAAAGTTGCAAGGCTTAATCCACTGACACCCCAAGTACCACGCCATTACTTTAACTTCATCGACTTTGCACATTTGTTGACTAAAGGAAAGGGATCAAGAACACTCACTGGTATGAACAACAACAAAAAAATTTCATGATGCATTTTAATTACCTTATTAGATTTGGTTTTTAAATTGCCAACATGTTTAAAATTTTTAATCATAAGATGTACTCGGTCGATTAAAAGCTATTCAGCCACTTGAGCAAGTGTTGGTTTGAGGTCAAGACATAACAGACAAGAAAGAGTTTATCATTGAAAATATCAGGTTTGGCTTATTCTATCTGCTATAACAACTTTAATAGCCTTATTTTTTACTTTTTATCTTTTGTGCAGGGGCGATGAACTTAGGATAACTCTTTGGGGCGACGTTGCTAAAAGCTTTGATGATTCTGTTTTGCATGAACACACAAATCCAATTATTGTTGTTTTTGCTGGCTTTCGAGTCACTGAGATTAAAGGTTTGTATTATCAAATATTGCCCTTCAAATTTTTGCAATTCTTAAGTGCACCTTACATCTATTTGCACGTTGCATCATTTAACTTATTTTCAAATAATTTAAATCAATTTGCTTCCTTTTACTCGCAGGAAAACCAAACCTTGCTAGCACAGTTGCCTCCTTATGGTATTTCAACCCAGAAATTCCTGAGGTTCTTCCATATAAGCATCAGTAAGCTAGCTCTTTTTCTTTTCTTTTAATCTCGCTTATTTTCTTCAATTATTATTTTTTCCTTTTGACATAAAACTACTTCTATTCTCAGCTATAATCAGCTGCCGGTTGAGGTCTATCAACTCCCTGCTTCCATGAATGCCGTTAGATCCATCGAACAACAAATAAATGAAAACAGGAAGACTATCAAAGAAATTCTTTGTATGGATCCATATGAACACAAAGTATGTCAACAGTAATCTCATTCTTTTACTTTGATCTTTATAAATACACATCAAACTATATTTTTTTCTCAATGATGTGTAGAGCGAAAGATTTACATGCAAAGCTTCCATAGCTGACTATGATCTTCATAGAGGATGGTGGTATCAAAGCTGCCCTTTATGCACAAAATCATTGTCTGACAAAGGCACAATTTTTAGATGCATTGAACACAATGAAGTAACGCTGGTTCCATGGTTAAGAGCTCTTTTCAATTGCTTTTCATGTCTCAAACTAAATTATAAATTTTGTTTGCATCTTTTTAACAATATGTTAAATTTATTTATCTCACTTCTAAACATTTTATCAGGTTTAAAGTTGATTGTATTGTGACTGATGGCAATGATGTTGCAACATTTCTAATGGTTGGAAAAACTGCTGAAAACTTCTTTGGCTCCTCTGCCCATTGCTATCTCTATGACAAAGGGTTTATTGATTGCATCCCACCTCCCATGATTGAAAAATTAAACAAGGACAAGATTTTCCAGCTGAGATTTGGAGCTTTTCGCTCAATTGTTAACCGTTGTGACATCATTGTTACCAATGTTTTTGACGACATTGTAACTGCTGAGGTTCCCCCCTTGCCTGATGAACCAGAGCTACATATTATTGATGTTCCTCTTAATAATCAAGCAGCTTCATCATCCTTTAAAGTTGCCTCTCCATTAAACCCAACAACACCAACACCTGTTCCACCATCTAAAACTAATGCTAATTTCTCACAACAGCCACAAGTGTCCCCAAAGCAACCATATATGGTTGGTCCTTTTCCATCACAGGCCAAAAGACAGTTGCTATTTGAAGATGAAACGCCTATTCAAAGGTCACAAACTGCTCCTTTCTCTCATTTAAAAGTTGTTGCTTTTCAATTTTAGCAATGAACATTGTTTCTTTTGGTTTTATGAGTAGCAGATACATAACTTATTAATTTATTTTGGATCAACAGCTCTGCAATAGCTATTGTGGCTGATCCTTAAGCTGGATTCGTACCACTTGACCGTGATACATCAACCATCGCTGAGGCAAATGATCCACCAAGCAAACGCCAACGCCCTTTTAAACAAGACCGTGATTAGGTAATTCTAACTAACTTGCCTTTTAATTTATCTTACACTTTTATCATTTAAATGATTAATGCTAATTTCATAGAGAACATCGGAGATCGGGAACATTTTTCTGTAAAATTAACATTAATCTTGATTTAATTCTTCGTTCAATCTGATTCTGACAACCACATGCATTTGTTTACATGTTTCTTTTGTACAGTGTTTTTAAATTTTAGCACCCTTTTTTTTAATTTTATAGTATCTTTTCAGTCTCCCATATTCATATTACATTTCTACAAGTTTCTATTTAATTAATTACAGTTTAGTTTGTTGATTGATGTTAAGAAATTGACGTGCTGGGAGTTGATTCCAGTTCTTTTTTATCCTACAATTTTCTTTGACTTGATTTTCAATCTGCCTGTGCTTTTACGGGTTCAAACTACAAGTACAAATCTTGGTGTTATGGTACAATAATAAAAATGTAAAAATACACCCCTCTAAACTTCTGCAGCTAGGAAGAATTTTTACCTTTGGTTATTATTTCATTATTACCTTTATATCTTTTTCACTATACTCCTTTGTAAACACATATCTTTACTTCATATTATTTATTTCGTTGTTCATCCATTCATCCGGATCTATAAAAATATATTCTCAAAATTCATATTCCAGTTATATTAATGCTTAAAACTTAATTCAAATAGCTAAGTTAATATGTCTGCAGCCGAAGCATATTATTTGTCCATAAACAACACGAAAAAGCTTCTTCAACTGGTATTCCAAAATTTCTTGCCATATTTTTTAAATATCATGATACCATGAGAGAGAGAATTGAAGACAACAAATAATTTATCGCAAATGATATTCTTAACATTCACAATTCTTTGTCTGCAATCGATACTAATGAAGCATATAACCCATTGTTACAACTCAAAACTAACAAATAGACATTTCATAATAACTTTTGTAAACATATTAAAAAGGTCCTGTCTTTTTGTCACTTTTTATTTCCTCTAAACATTCCTATTACCGTAGATAAAGATGCAGTTTCTAAAAAATATTGGTAATCAGATCAACCCATAATTTTACTCACTTAACATAAAGTGTGATAAATAGAACTAACAGCACAAAGTTGCTGGATATATATTTTAAAAAAAGATTTAATTAATTCTTTCCAACAAAATTATTTGCGAAATGTTCATAGCTTAAAAATAACAACAATAATAAATTGATAGAAAACATTCATTATTCTTTCTTCACTTATACTAAATTTTATAGCTGATGTTGCAATTACACTACAATTTATTATAGCTCACTGAGGAATCAGCATTGTTGAACCATACATTATCCCACATCCATGGTGTGCGGTTAGCACAAGGCAGATTACTACTACTAGACAGCTTACAACCAAATTCATCGCTGGTATTCTCATCACAAACCATCTTCATAATCGCATCTTCTATTGCATCTAATTATGACGAAGTCCTATGAACATTCTGCTTAGGTTGAAAATGCATTGGTGGTTGAACGTTCAATGGATTTGGTTCTAAGTAAAGTTGCAGGTCTGTTGAATAGTAGTTGCCATTGTTGCTCTCCTAAAAACTTGCATTCCTTGTAGTCCCATGAGAAGTCTGTTTAGATTGGAAACCGACCGGTAACTGATCATCCAAAGGCCTTGGTTCATAGTAAACCTGCAAGTCTGTTGAGTAGCCATTGCTATACTTCCTCTCCAGTAAGTTGGTCAAATGAGAACTCTGCTCAGGGTAGAATACCATAGGTGGTTGAGCATCAAAGGGATTTGAATTTTGAATAAGCTGCAGGAAATTGTCATCTCTGCTATTCATGTAGCTTTCCATGTCGTGAGAAATGCTTGGACTAAGCGAGGCAGCTTGCACCCCTGGTGCACCCATGACATTTGAATGACCAACAATAACCCTTAATTGATCTGCATAAAGCCTGTTGAGACGATCATCCCATGCAGGGTACTTAGCACACAAGTTTAATTATGAAAATCATATTCCCTTAGTTTCTAGCTTATTTACTATCATTTTAAACTTTACTTTCTTCTTCTTCTTTTTTTTACAAATTAGCAGCACATTATCTCCACCTTCCCTTTCGTTTTTCCTACTTTTTTCCCTTCATTTGACCACTAATAATGCAAGATTCTTCTTCATTTGCAGGAAATCTCCATCAATAGGGTGACACACAGTATTTTTATTTATGAAGCAACTTTACAGGCTATTTTCCTATTAATTTTGCATGCCCCTACGAACTAATGCAACAACATTTAACTCTGTTAAACAACAATGCAACTCTTTAATGTTGTTGTGGCATCGTTTTGTTTATAATTAGTTATTACATCTTTTTCCTAATGTTTTTTAAATAGATATAATATTTTATGTGTTTTTTTACTTTTGAAATATAATCAATGACACAATCAGTCTTCTGCAACCACCTCCAATCATGTAAGTCTTTGATCTTTCAATATCTCTACAATATCAATATTTTTCACACAATTTATTCTATCCAATTTCTAGGTTCTTAATCACTGACATAATTTTTTCCCCTCATAAAATATTAGTTTATTTAACATTAATTCACAATTATAATATCATCATAGATATTGTTTCTATAAGCCCGCAACAGCACGCATGCCACAACTAAATGGTGTGGGGAAACACAGTGCATTCCTCTTCTTTTTTAACTTTTTCTTTTTCTTTTTGCTTTTTTTTCCAACTTTCCTTTTTTTTGGCATTTATTTTTTCTTTTTATTTTTCAAAATTATTTTTGCTAATTTTACTTTTTCAATATTAAGTCGGGTTAAAAATTTCACTTTGTAGTTTTTTTCTTTTAAAATACTGTGGATTGCTGCATTGTTTTCTCACATAGTTTTCCTATTTTATTTTTTTTATTTTTTAAAATTATATTTGTTGATTTTTTTTTATATTGAGTTGATTGAAATTTTAGTTTTGTATTTTTTTTCCTTAAAACATTGTTAATTGCTGCAAATCTAAATTCTCTACCAACTGTGAATTGTTGCAATGTTTTCCCATATGATTTTTTTATGATTTTTTTCAAAATTATCTGTCCATTTTTTTTAAATATTAAGTTGGTTAAGAATTATAATTACAATAAAGCTAAATCATATGGGGAAAGCGTTGTAGTTTTTCTCACAAAATACTATGGATTGCTACAATCTTTCTCTAAATGGTTTTTTATTTTATTTTATTGGGGAAAACACTATAGTTTTCCTCACAAAACATTGTCAATTGCTACAACGTTTTTTCCTCATGGGTTTTTTTTCCTTCCAAGATTATCTTTGTTTGTTTTTTTTTTAATGTTAAGTTGGTAGAGAATTTAGCTTTATAGTTTTTTTTGCTTTTTATCAATAGAAAAGCTAAATCATGTGATGAAAGTACTGTATCTTTCCTCTTGCTTTTTATTAACAGAAAAAATAAATCATGTAGCGAAAATACTTTATATTTCCTCCAAAAACACTGTGAATTGCTGCAAATCATTTTATTCAGTCTCTCTAAGTTATGATCACCAACACAACTTTTTTTTCATCATAAAATGTTTGTTCCATCATACCTTTAGTTTCTATTACTTATCCAGCGCTGGTTCACAATTATAACACTATTAAATATTGATGCTAACACAATCCTATCTTCTGGAGAAAATCTTTCCAAGCACTCGAGGAGAAGATCATGCCAATCTTTCCAAGCATTCGGAGAAGATCATGCCATCCGATTGTATTACGGTTAATTATATATGTCTATCTAGGAACTGATTAATCCTAATTATAGTATAGTGTATATCCCGTAACAGCCTACTTCCTTATTACTCTTAGCTTCGTTGTAAACATTTTCCTATATAATAATATTCCAACGCCATGTGCAAGGTGTGGTTGATAATTATTGGTTTACAAAACCTTTCATGGTATCGTAGCAGTAAGATTAACATCCATCGATCCTATGGCCTCGGAAAATTCTTCTTCTACTCTCTCCTTCAACACCATGGTTCACATGGTTACTATCAAATTTCCTCCACCAATTTCCTTCTCTGGCATAGTCAAGTGGTCCCTTTATTGCAGTGTCAAAAACTGTATGGACATATTGATGGCTCAACACCAATGCCATCTCGCCGCCACCGAGCTCGGCTCACAATATGTGGAAATAATTGGATCACTCGTCATGAGCCTTCGCTTTCTTCTCTCACGAAGAAGCTCTCTCTATTACTATCGGCTTTACAACTTCAAGAGATGTCCGGAACTCTCTTGAAACCACATTCAGCCAAAAGTCTAAAGCCCGTGAGCTCCAAATTAAGGATGAGCTTCATCTCATAAGGCGTGGCTCTCGTAGCATCTCTGAATATTCTCGAATTTTTAAAGCTCATTGTGATCAATTATCGCCAATGGGACGTCCAGTTGCAGATACTGATAAGGTGCATTGGTATCTACATGGTTTAGGCCATGAGTTTTCAACCTTCTCCATCACTCAACTCTCTTTAACCCCTATTCCTAGTTTTACAGATATTGTTCCCAAAGCAGAAAGCTTTGATCTTTTTTCAAAGTCCATTGATCATAACACAGGGGTCCCTGCCTATGTTGCAAATTTCTCCCCTGCATCCTTAACCAGATTTGGAAATTCCAGCAACTACCAACACAAATATAAAGGAGGGCCATCAAAAGGAGGATACCGTCACAAGCAGCAGCCTAGACGACCTCCTAGATGCCAAATCTGTCGTGAGGAAGGTCATTACGCAACAAATTGTCATCGCAAATATATCAAAACTGATGAGAACAAATATATCAAACCTGATGCCAATATTGCTGAAGCCCTTGCTCATTGCACCATTCATAATGAACCTGCAGATTGGTACACAGATACGGGTGCATCAGCACACATGACAGCTGATGCATCTCAACTTGATCAAATGGAACCTTACGCTGGTAAGGACAAGGTTATTGTTGGTAATGGCTCTTCTCTTCCAATCACCTACACTGGTTCCTGTTCTCTCACTCCCCATCTTCAATTAAATGATGTTCTTGTTGTTCCAAACTTGACTAAAAACTTGCTCTCTGTCAGTAAACTCACACATGACTATCCTTTTTTTGTCTCTTTTATCGACACCGATTTCATCATCCGAATCTTCACACTCAAAAGGTGGTGGCAAGCGGCAAGCATGTTGATGGCCTTTATGTACTGAAGCGCGGACACCAAGCACTTTCTCTTTGTCATCCATAAATCCAGTCTTTGTAATTCTTTTGCGGTTTGGCATGCACGTTTAGGACATGTCTCCTCTTCAATAATTTCAATTCTTAATAAACAAGGTTCACTTGTCCCTCTCTTCTCTATTGCCAAATCCATCTCTCGCATTAGTCGTCAAAAGGCTAAAAGCCATGCATTACCATTTTCAACAAATGACAATCGTTCCAATGACATTCTTGGTCTTATACACTTTGTGATCTTTGGGGACCAGGCTCCCATTAAATCCATCTCAGGCTACCAATACTATGTTATCTTTATAGATGATCACTCCCGTTATACTTGGTTCTATCCATTAAAGCACAAAAGTGATTTTACCCCACGTTCCTTAACTTCCAATCCTTGGTTGAAAATCAATTCTCTACGAAAATTAAAATTTTCCAAAGTGATGGGGGAGGGGAATTCATCGGTAAAAACCTCCGGACCCACTTTACTAAGTGTGGAATTCATCATCAATTCTCATGTCCCTATACACCATCTCAAAATGGTAGGGCGAGAAAGGAAACATAGGCATCTCACTTGAAATGCCTCACAATGATGTTTCATTCCATTGCTCCTCTTCATTTCGGGTTGAAGCCTTCGACGCGCTTTGTTTTCACCATTAACCGCTTGCCAAGCGTGGGAAATCTCCTTTTGAAATTCCGTATGGTAAATCTCCTCTTTACACTACCTTTCGCATCTTTGGTTGCTTATGTTTTCCAAACCCGCGTGCTTATACCAAGCATAAGTTTGAATCAAGAAGTCTTCCTTGCATCTTTCTTGGTTATCACACTTCATACAAAGGATTTCGGTGTCTTGATCTTGTTTCTCACCGAGTCTTTATCACTAGACATGCTCGTTTTGATGAAACTGTATTTCCTTTTTCCTCTTCTAGCATGCAACACTCCTCTGCCATCTCGGATTATGTTGCTTTTCATGATCCTATCCCATTCCTTCCCCGCTATAGCTGTCACTAATTCCTCTACGGGGCCTCCATCTCCAGCCACCCTTGACCTCGTCCATGCCATGCAAGAAATGTGCCTTGGACTTGTCTTCACCTCACCCCCTCATCCTTAGTACCATCTGTTCCGCTCCTCGGGAAGTGCAACCTCCAGATACTTCCAATTGCATCAATTCCAACACGAATTCTCATCCCATGCTCACTCGGGAAAAGCAGGCATCTCCAAATCCAAACATCACGGTTATATATGTCGGTCCCATCTTCTCCTTTAATTTTCTCTCTTTTAGTTATGAAGGAACCAAAAGGTTTCAAAAGTGCTGCCAAGTCTCCCGAATGGCTTGCCGCCATGGATGACGAAATTAAAGCTCTAAAGCTAAATCAAACATGGGAATTGGTTCCACGACCTGCTGCTACAAATGTGGTTGGATCAAAATGGGTTTTCCGCACCAAGTATCATTTGGATGGTTCCATTGATAGGCTCAAGGCACGCCTTGTTGCCAAAGGCTATACTCAACTCTATGGTCTTGATTTTAATGACACTTTTAGTCCAGTTGTTCGAGCCTCCACTATTCGCATTGTTCTCTCCATTGCAGTCTCTCGTGGCTGGACAATGCGTCAGCTGGACGTAAAGAATGCTTTCTTGCATGGCCTTTTACAAGAACAAGTTTACATGGAACAACCACCGGGTTATCTTTGATCCCTCTCATCCAACACATGTTTGTCGTCTTAAAAGGCGTTGTATGGCTTGAAGCAAGCACCACGAGCATGGTTCCATCGATTTAGCCATTTCCGCTCACCGTTGGTTTCACTGCGGTCGGTGATTCCAACTTATTTGTCTATTCATCGCCCTTGACACTATTTACTTGCTCTTATACGTTGATGACATTATCATCACAGACGGAATATATCCCTCATTGATTCCTTCATTCACAAATTACATCATGAGTTCTCCATGAAAGATCTTGGCTCCTTGAATTATTTCTTGGGTTTGGAATTCACTCACTCGCCACCTTGGAATATTTCTCAATCAACTCAAGTATACAAGAGATCTTCTTCTTCGTGCTGATCTGCTTGATTCTAAACCAGTTGCAACTCCGATGATTGTCTCTCAACATTTATCTACTGATGGCACTCCATTTCATTCTCACACTGCCTATCGTTCTCTGGTTGGTGCACTTCATCTATCTAACCATTACAAGGCATGATATTACACATGCCGTGAACTCTGTCAGTCAATTTATGCATAATCCACAGGAACATCACTTCCAGACTGTCAAACGAATCCTCAGATACGTTAAAGGTACTCTGCATTTTGGTCTCAAGATTACACCATCCAACTTCACCATTTCAGCCTTTTCAGATGCCGATCAAGGTTGCCCAGATACCAGTCGATCAACATCAGGCTATGCCATCTTCTTAGGTGACAATCTTGTTTCCTGGACATCTAAAAAGCAATCCACTGTATCTCGCTCTTCTGCAGAATCTGAATATAGAGCCTTAGCACTCATCGCAATTGAAATCCAATGGCTATTAAATATTCTTCATGACTTACATCTTCACCCTCGGACAAACCAACTCTCATGTGTGACAATGCTAGTGCTATTTTTATGGCCGGGAATCCGTTGCTCACAAACGATCTCGCCATATTAATATTGATATTCATTTTGTTCGTGAATTAGTTTGCAAAGGTATATTAAAGATTCAGCATGTGTCGTCCCCCTTACAAACTGCCGACATCTTTACCAAAAGTCCATCCAGATCCTTGTTTTTGCTCTTCAGGTCCAAGCTTCGCGTGTTCCCTACCACGCTTGACTTGCGGGGAGTATTGACGCTAACACAATCCTATCTTCTCGAGAAAATCTTTCCAAGCACTCGGAGAAGATCATGCCAATCTTTCCAAGCATTCGGGAGAAGATCATGCCATCTGATTGTATTATAGTTAATTATATACGTCTATCTAGGAACCGATTAATCCTAATTATAGTATAGTGTATATCCTGTAACAGCTACTTCCTTATTACTCTTACCTTCTGTTGTAAACATTTTCCTATATAATAATATTCCAACGCCATGTGCAAGGTGTGGTTGATAATTATTGGTTTACAAAACCTTTCATTAAATACGTTTGTTTTATAAGCCCGCCCATTGCGCGCGGGCATATCATCTCATAAAGACTAGTCATCGTCGCCCATGCATTGCCGGGTCAATCCACATCTTAGAACAATACTTTGAATATTGTAGAGAACTTTTTACACAATTTAGAATGATTAATTCACCTTTTCAAATATCTTTATACATATAACTTGAAACATCACCTAATATTTACTTAACACTAGAAGAATGATGGATTGAGTCGTTATTAAAAAAAAATCTGTATAATCTTCAATAACCAATAATTTTAGACAGGTAGATATAACTTTTTGAAAAAACTACATAGGCAATAATATTGTACACTTCACAACTAAGGAAATTATTGTTAATGATAGTATAGTGATGGTCTAGTCATCTGCATTCTATTGGTAGTCCATTTTTTATTATTCGATTGTTTGTAATTCTTTTAATAATATTTCAAACCATAATATATATGATTCATGTATTATGCTAGGAAATATAATCTTTTATATGATAATCTATGCTAATTAATATAATTAAATTTATCAATGTTATTCTTAGTAAATGGGTACATCTCTGTGTGTGTGCAAGTGCACGTATATCAGGAAAATGGTATTATTAGGTCCCCATCCATGCGAAATTCACATCTGAATGCAATCAACACTCAATTTTTACTAACCTATTTATAATTTGAATTCTTTTATCATGGAAAAAACTTACATTAATTACCATTGAAAAAACACAGGTAGCTGGTGACTTTTGATCCCATTGTCCCTCCCCTCTCCACATGTATCTTTATCAATTAACATATTTATACATTGATATTATTATTTATCCCCTAAGTTAACTCACTTACCTTATAGGTCAGTTCATAACCTGTTGATTGGAGACTTGACCGGATCTGAAAATATTATGGATTTTTTTAAGCATCCTTGCTGTGCTATGTCGTCTCCATAGCCTAATCTGCGCGTCAACTTTGCATTTTTTTTTTTATAAAAAATAATAATTAGATATTGTTAGCATGCTTTTTAGAAGAAAAAAATACGACTCAAGTTATAAACTTAACTTACTCAAATAAATTGGTTTTATTTTAATAAAATGATAAAAAAGGCAATAATAATAAATTGACTAAGTTTTTTTATAAAAAAAAACTATCCACGATAACTTGGAAATAAACTTGTTTTTTTCAAAAAAGAAAAAAACAATGTAGTTTGGTTTTCAACCAATTAAATATGGAAAAAAAAATCGATTCGAGTTAACATGACAAACACATAAGGTAATAAGAAGAAAATCAACCGAGTTAACTTATCAAACATGTGATCCAGGTAATGAGATTGGGATAGCTCAATAGAAAAAAAACCATAAATCCCATTTTTTTTAATAAAATCAATGTCAAACGATGAAATTGGAAAATAAAATAAGTAAAAAAGAGGATGTCAACCCATGTTAACTTTTCAAACTCGTGACCAGGAAGCACCATACATGGAAAAATTGCGAAGCCCAATCCCTAACCAATCAATTATTGAATGATGAAATTGAAAAAATAAAAAAAACTCAATTATACAAAAGGATCCGAAACCAAAATTAGAAATTAAAAGAATAAGGATCAAAATTGAAATAAAAAATAAATTAGATGACAACTATCAATTTTCGATTAAAGAGTGAAATTGAAAAGAAAAATCACTTTAAAAAAAGGATAAAAAATCAAAAGAATGAGAATCAAATTGGAAAAATACCATAAATTTGGATTGAAAGATTAAATTGAAAAAAAAATTATATAAAAGGGTTAAGAAAAAAAAACTTTTACAAAAGGTTCAAAAACAAAAAAAAAGGATGAAGTTGAAATAACAACAACTAAGAGGACAACACTGAAATTTTGAATGGTTAATGTGACTTTCTAGGGGAGGAGATAGAAAAGAGGGAAAAAAAAGCCATGCTAGGTACAATCCATCCCGCCAACGACGGTCCATCATACCAGCAATAGCGTGTCCCACCATCGCCCCAACATGAAGAAGACGTCGTGAAGATTGTTATGACATGGCCACCAGGAGGTGCTGCACACTCCTCTATAAGTTTATGGGTTCCTCCCACACACTAGCACGTGCGTTGCATGCATCAGCTACTTTATCATTTTAAAAATATTTTATGTTTATTAAAAAATCAAATTACCCTCAACTAACTTGATAATAACAAAAAAATAGGTTGAAAAGATATAAAAAAAAAAAAACCCTGGACACAAGTTTTTAAAATAGATTGGTGGTGGTAGAAGGTCTAACCCTTACAAAACAATCTTTTTTTGTAAGGTTTATGGATCCTCCGATGATAAAATCAATGACTTTTAGTAAGAGATTGTAATAAATTAGAGAATGAACATTAAATTCTAAGAACAAGAGTGTTTGTTCTTGTTTTTGTATGATAAATTTTCTAAGAATTAAAGTATGAATACTTAGATAATAAAAATTATGAATCATTTACCTGGGTGGTTTAGAGGGTATATATAGCCCATGAACGTTGTCATGTTGCTTGAATAGAAGGTCAAAATGTCATTTCTTTCTGATAACATTAATAAGGGATAAATATCTCTCACACAACATTAATGAGGGATAAATATCTCTTATATAATATTAATAAGAGATAAATATCCCTTACATAATATTAATGTTGATGGAAATATGTTAGGCCCTTGAAAGACTTTTAAACACCTAGGCATGTAGAGAGATGATTATTCTTGACATTAACATTTTATGTTAAAAGTTATAATAATAAACAAACAAAGCCTTGTGGCTTAATATGGGGCTTATAATGATCATCAAGCCCATACCCATTTGGACTTAGCATGATGTCAAGCCTACGAGCGATGAGTTTATAGCTTGTCGGATCTAAGTCTATTTGGACTCGGCGCGTAGATGAATCTTGGGATGTTGGGTCCGATAGCTTACTAGATCCAAGTCTATTTGAGCTCAGAACATAGCTGAATCAAAGGATGTTGGATCTGGCATTTCGCTAGACATACGTCTATTCAGGCTCAACACATAATTGAACCTGAGGAAGTTGGGCCTGACAACTCGCTAGACCCATATGTACTTAAGCTTAGCACATAACTAAACTTAAAGATGTTGAGTTTGGTAGCTCATAAGACCCATATATATTTGGGCTCAACACGTGACTGAACCCAATGATGTTGGGTATTGTAGCTCCTAGACTCATATATACTTGGGTTCGACACGTACCTGAACCCAAGAATGTTAGGTATAGCATCTTGATAAACCCACGTCTATTTGAGCTCAACGCATAGATGATCCCATGGATGTTGTGTCTGGCAGCTTGACAAGCTTATATGTACTTGGGCTTAACGTGTAGTTCAACCCAAATAATATTATGTCTGGAAGCTCACTAGACCCATGTTTGTTTGGGCTCAGCGTGTAGCTGAACCCAAAACGTTGGGTCTAACAACTGCTAAACAAAAAAAAATTAATTCGACAAAAGTCTCCAAAAAATAGTAATATAAAAGAATGGGCACCAAATGCTAAACAAAAAAATCAGGTTGAAAAAAACATAGTTTGATTCAAGGGTGAAATTATTAAAATAAACATTTACAAAAGAAATAAAGTAAAAAATCTAAAACCAAAAGAAAGATAATTAAATCTAAAACAAAAATAAAATAAGAGGAAAAATTACATTTCAATGTTAGAGGATAAAAATTAAAAAAAAAATCCAATTTGATAAAAGGCCCCAAAACAAAACAAAAAAAAGTTATATAAAAGAATGAGAACTAAATGTTAAACAAAAAAACTAAAGGGGTAAGTAACACATTGATTCAAAGGTAAAATTGAAAGAAAAAAAACAAAAACCAAACATATCACAAAAAAACTCAAAACAAAAACTCAAAATCAAAAGAAAGAGGATCTAATCTAAAATCAAAACAAAATAAGATGAAAAATAACATTTTAATGTTAGAGGATGAAATTGAAAAAAAAAATTGAATTTGATAAAAAAGCCCTAAAACAAAAATAAATAGGAATATAAACGAATGAGGACCAAATGCTAAACTACAAAAATAAGAGGGGAAATAACATTAATTGATTAAAGGATAAAATTGAAAAAAAATTCAAATATTTCACAAAAGAACTCAAAACAAAAACCCAAAATCAAAAGAAAAATTATCAAATTTGAAATCAAAACAAAATAAAAGAAAAAATAAAATTTCAATATTGGAAAATGAAATTGATAAAAAATGAATTTGATAAAAAGCCCCCCAAAAAAACAAATAGGAATAGAAAAGAATGAGGATCAAATGCTAAACTAAAAAATAAGAGGGGAAATAACATTAATTGATTCAAGGGTCAAATTAAAAAAAAAATCAAGCATTTCATAAAAGAAATAAAAAAAAATCCTAAATTAAAAGAAAGAGGATCAAACCTGAAACTAAAACAAAGTAAGAGAAAAAATAACATTTCAATTAAGGATAAAATTAAAAGGAAATTTAAATTTTAAAAAAGAAATTAAGACAAAAATCATACAATAAAAAATAAGATGACTGAATCAAATACCAAGATAAAATAAAAGGATAACATGGATTTTTTTATTGGATAGCACATTTTCCAAGGCAAAGAGAGGAAAAAAAAAAAGAAAAAAAGAAATCATCACTGGAGCCAAACTATCCACTGGACCACTATATGTGCCGCCTCATTTGAAAGAGGATGTCATGATCTTTTTAACACTGTCATGTATGGGCAATTTCCACCATCTAAATCCTTTGCACGTGTCGCTTGAAGCGTGCGAAGTGGTTTAACACATTGGCATGTGAACAGAACACGCCAGCAACCTTTCTTCTTTAAGTGTTTTTTTTATACCAAATTGCCCTTGTTTTGACTCCATAACTAAAAAAAAATTCAAAATGAAAAGATGAATAAGTCCTTAGACCATAGTTTAAAAACTCTTGACTGAAGGGGTAATCAAGTAAATATACTGTTCATTTCAAAGCAAAAGACGGACTTGCCTTTGTCTTGACCCAATAATCACAAAAAGACCAAAAGAAAATTACAAATAAGCCCTTAGATACTACTTAAAAAGTATTTGTTTTAAGTGACAACAAAATAAATTTAATGTGTTTTTTAAAACAGAAAAACAAAATCACCATTGCAGTTTATTTTGTATTTCAAGGGCATCCCAATTATTAAAGTTTATAATTAAAAACTAGGAAGACATCCTAGACTCTAATAAAAAAATATAATGACGGATTAGTCCTATGCAATTACAATTGCATCCCAGAGGATAGAGGCTATGTAAATGAGTTTTTTTTAAAAAAGAGTATAATAGTAAGTATATCATTTATGTCCACGGCGCACATTGATTTCTCCACCTCTTTTTTTTTAATATCACCTTTATCCCTTGAAATTAAATATTGTTAAGATATTGATTGAGATGATAAGTGAGTTGGCTGTCAATACAATCTCGTTTTTAAACTATATATATATACGTTATGAGACAGAGCTTCTTTATGATTTATCAGTACGATTTAGGTATTTTATTATATTTTAAGCAAGCTATTTATATATTTAATGTATTTATGATAACCTCTACAATTACAGAGTTAGAGACCTCACATGTCCACAGTTGACAAAGACGAATCGACATTAATTTTAATTGCAATTACTATATATATATATATATATATATATTACAGGTAAATTCCACGATTTCATTGTCATGAGAAGTGGACATTGGAAAACTGCGGTCCTCAAGCAACTTGTTAAAACAAACACCGCAATTTGGTCGCCGCTGTTGCTTTCCACTGTGCAAGAATTTGAATGCATGGCTCTTTTTTGCATGGATTTCAAGTCGTCATGAAATATTCAATGACGTGCGTGTATTATCTATAGCTCTTATAATTCAAAACCACATGACTTTTTCTGCAGTAGATATTTCTATTTTTTTTTTCCCGGAGATATTTTGAACTTCTGGCCACTTCCCAGGGTAGAAAAGGGAAATAAGTACTGTTATAAGCCAATTGATTTCATTTTAATTTGAGAGCATTGTATCTTTGTCTGTCTCATGTTACTAATTCAGCATCAATACTTGGGTTGTTTGCACCTACAGGCTTTTTTAACTTGTTAGTTGTTAATCACAAGTCAAATACGGAAAACGTGCAATTTTAGATTATTTATATGTATTTTGAAAATCAAGAAAAGCTTCCGGTCATATTGATTTTGCAAGTAAAAACCAAAAAAAGGGCCGGGGAGTTGATCAAGAGAAGGAAACTGCATGGAAGGTTCCTTCAAACTGTGCTTGTTTCTCCTCTCGTTTGGGCATGGGAGATTTGTAGCTTATTGCTCAC
This sequence comes from Populus x sibirica, assembly GCA_019202695.1. Classification (NCBI taxonomy): domain Eukaryota; kingdom Viridiplantae; phylum Streptophyta; class Magnoliopsida; order Malpighiales; family Salicaceae; genus Populus; species Populus x sibirica. Next base: position 462,389 of record JAGMVL010000125.1, on the reverse strand, counting down.
ACACCTTCCCCTGGTCATGAACAATTAATATACTGGTGGTTAATTTCTCAAATATGGCTCCAGGCAGATAGTTGAAAAAAATTTATGTCATCAAGATGGTTACAAAGAAGTTAAGGAATTTTCCTGTTCTTATAAATAAATAAATATTGCTTTCATATTGGCACGTAAATGGTGGATTTTTTTTTAATACAACAAACTTAATTGTTGAAAACCCCTGTCTCTATCCCTGATGATGAATTATAATTATGGATGCATCTTGATTGTCTGGGAATGAAAAAAACTCTATATATAGGTAATAAAAAGACGTAGTTTATATCAATTTTATAAGCATAAATATATTAGTATACAAATAAATTTCAAGTCGGGTATATGACGGGTTTTGGGTTAGGTAGAGCAATATTTGTTACCTACTCAAAAGGCTTGATACCCGACTTTATCTTTTCGTGTTTTACTCGAACTGGACTGGATAGTAATTATTTATAAAATATTCAACCCATTTAAATTGGTTTGAGCAAGTATCCATTAGGTTAGGGTAAGAATTCTCACCTCCATTAATGAAGTTCTAAAAACTTCAAATTGAATTTGGACTTTTCACGACTGCATCTTGGGATAAAATATCTAGGCTTAGATGTGGTCTTTATCTTTGGACTGGACGTTGTATTCTATGATAAACAAGTCTCTTATCATAATAGAGGATCTTTTGATGCTTAAGCTAGCAAATTATAGGAGGAGAAAAAGGTATAGATAAAAGAGAAAAAGCTTAGAAAAGTGAATATTATGATAGTTATATGTTCTTATATGAACTTATGTTCTATGTGATCTTCTTGAATAAACTTGTGTGTTTACCTGATGATCTGAGGTATTTACATACCTCGATCACATGATCTTACCTTATAGATAGTGGATCAATGATGAAGAGTAATTGATTTTCCTAACAAGTAACCTAGAAAAAAGAGTTATTGGTTGTTATGCATCATTGGTAGGAAAGGTTGGCACTTATGAGTGAATGGTAAGAAAGGTTAGCACCTTCTGAGGAGATATATTGGTAAGAAATCACTGATGAGAAAGGTAGGTGCCTTCTAAAGAGACAGGTTGGCGAGAAATAGCCATTGGCGAGAAAAATAAGCACCCTACAAGAAGACAAGTTAGGAAAGATACCATTAGCGAGAAAGATAGTGTTCTATGATAATATAGGTTAGGAAAGATAGGTATTGGCAAGAAATGTAGCACCACATTGATTATTTATGTGAAAGTATAAGAGAATATGCATCATACTAACATTCTTAGAGATAGTAACTCTATATTATGGCATATGCTAGTCGTTGGACTTCTTTAGAATCTACATGGGATTGGATGCATTCCTACAGTGGTTAGAAAGAAGCACAATTTATTGAGAGCTTAAAAGATAGGGTTAGATAGGCTAAATGGACAATCATCTTATGGTTTAGGTTGCCCCCAAACAACAAGGCTGTCACTTTTTTTACTTGTACTATGTTTTACCTCCCTAGTTTTTAAAACATTTGATATCTGAAACACTTGATCAAAGCATAATATGTTAGCATGACCTTCTTACCGTGTATAAGAGAGACTACACTATCCTTAGGTTTGTATGGTTTCAACCCATGAATGAGTTAGCCTTTTTGGCATTTTTTTCATGACCCATAAGTAAAGTTTGTTGTATGCCAATGTGTGAGAGGGATAAAAAAGCTGGCATTTCTCACATGCCAAAGTTTTGAAAAGATAAAAGTGTTAATGTGCTTTTATTTCCATGTTTTCTTCGGCTATGCATGTTGTAACAGCCGGCCCAACCTGCTAGATATTGTCCTCTTTAGCCCACGGGCCTTACGACTTTGTTCTTGGTAGCCACGCATGGCCCTAAAACGTGTCTAACAAGTTAGTAACCAACACTACTAATAAGGCCAGCTGCCAACTCCTCACCCGCCAATATGGGATATTACAATCCACCCCCTTAAGAAGCTTGACGACCCCTTCATCACAACCAGACAGTAAGTGAAGCCGACTCTGATATCAAATGTAACAGCCTGGCTTAACCCGCCAGATATTATCCGCTTTGATCCACGAGCCTCACGACTTTGTTCTTGGTAGCCACGCATGACCCCAAAACACATCTAACAAGTTAGTAACCAGCACTACTAATAAAATCAGCTACTAACTCCTCACCCGCCGATGTGGGATATTACACATGTAAACATGTACTATGTGGAGAATAGTTTTTTTTAATGATCTTGAAAGTTATGCCATGGTAAAAATTATGCAAATAACAATGGAAAATCAATGAAAATATTGTCACGATAAAAGTTTAGAAAGCTTATTATTTAAAGACGTGAAGATTTGCTGGACACGTGGAGATTTTGTTTGGAGACATGAAGATTTTATTGAAGACAAGTAGATTTCATTTGAAGATATGAAGATTCTTGTTGAAGAAACAAAGATTTCAGTGAAAATATGAAGATAAACAACTCTATGAAGAAAAACTTATGGAGATTACTTGGAGAGACAATATTGATTTGTTTATTAAAAAGTTTAAAATATTTTCTTAAATAAATAGATATACAATCCTTGAAACCTATCTAATCTTGGACAAGACATCCTAGGATACATCAACCTCTCTTTTTTTGTTCAAGTTGTATTTATTTCTTTATAAACTGTTGGAGATAACCCTTGATAATTAATCATTTTATCTCCTTTTTTAGAGCATGATAGTTCTTGGTATCATTCTTGTTGTCACTGTTAAAAAAACAAATTTGTTGGAGTTCCTTGTATCCATGTTGAACCTTAAAATAAATGGATCTCATATGAATTCTTTTTCCTTGATAGAAGTCAATACTTCAATATACGTGGTGGTTAGAGATATGGTTATGAGCTCAATGAGCATCAGTCGATCGTGAATTGATCATTTAGTATTATTTTTTGATGCCTTAGGGCTACTGAGATCAATAGTGCTTGCGAGACTCTACTCTCTATTTTTATAAGTAAGGGTATTCTTGCCTAGTCACACTTTCTTCTTCTACTTGAATATGAATTTTCATATCCTGTTTCAATTTGAGAAAAGTTTGGTTAGGAAAAATGTACAATTATTCCCATAAAAAATAATTTTAAACTCCACTAATCAGGAAATCAGTGGCAATAGGTTTGAGAGACTTTTCATATTAAGCATTTCCTTAATAAAACCTTAAAAGATATTATTTGGTTCTCTCATCTTCTAATTGTGTGATAGTGAAGAGCTTAATTGTACTTTTTTTTAACTAGTATGCTTGTACTAAAATGGGAGATGAGTTTGGCAGTGAGATCATGAAAGTTAATGATGGTGTCAGGTTATAGACTATGGTAACATACCCAAGAAAATCCACATAATGTTGTTAGAAAGATTTTGCATGTAATGTTGACATCTTTTGCTATAAGCTCTGGGATGCTTCTACATTTTATATGCGTTCTCTAGAGTTGTAAGTCCATTATAGTTATATAAATTTACCTTTATAGACACACAATCTTTAGAGAGATGAGTGTATAGCACTATACGGAAAAATAAAGATTTTCTCACTTGGTGGGGGCAATGTTCATTCTTAAGAGCTTGTAAAGTTATAGATCTCATATCATACCAGTATCACTTAGTGGTGTGTGTAATGGAATAGGTGTTGTGTCACCTGTCGAGGAGGGATGCAAAGCTATTATTACGTAGCTAGAATGACTTTAGTGAACACATTCATTTAAAGGAAAATTTGATGAAGAATTAGAGTAGCTAGTGTACTTGTGATAGAGATATCGTTTACTCTCATGCCATGGAGTTTCTAAGTCATTATTTATGGAAAGAACTTTTGGTGAGATGTGAAATGGAAATAAATTAGCTTTTGTTTAGTTTTTTACATAAAGCATTATTGATGAAGTCATAAAAACTTCAAATTTAATTTGGAATTCCCACAACTATGTCTTGGGTCGAAGTATTTAGGTTTGAATATGAGCTTTATCTCTAAGCTTGGTATTCCTTGTAAAACAAGTCCTATTGAAATATGGAACTATCTTATGCTTAAATCAGTGAATTTTAAAAGGGATGACAAGTATAACAAAGAGATCGAGAGCTTAAAAGAGTGGTTATTATGATGATTATGTATTCATTTATGTTATGTGTGATATTCTTGAATAAACTCGTGTGTTTACCTAATGATCTGAGGTATTTATACATCTCAATCACATGATCTTACTCATAGAGAGTAAAATAATGTTGAAAAAAATATTTTTTTTCCCTTGTAACCTGAAAAATAAGTTGTTGTGACATTGGTAGGTAAGGTTAGCATTAGCAGGTAATTGGCGAAAAAGCTTGGTGCTCTCCGAGGAATCAAGATGGTGTTAGAGTCATTGGCAAGAAAGTAAACATCTTCTGAGAAGACAAGTTTGCGGAAGAAATATTAGTGAAAAATGTAGTGTCAGAGTACACAATCATATTAACTTTCTTGTAAATAATAATTCTATCACTTAATTTTCTGAGAATTTACACGGGATTTCAATCCTATGATGGCCAGGAAGAGAGCAATTTACTGAGGACCTGAAAAATAGGGCCGGACAGGCTGTGCAAATAGCCACCGTACCGTTTGTGCTGCCCCAAGCAAGAGGCTATCAGCTTCTTTTTTTATACTACACCTATGGCAGACCACCACCTCGCTGCGGTCACTATCACCTCTACTTTAGCCATTTTAATGCACACCACAAAGCGGTAACCTCGAAATCATAATTTATTATGTTTATGTTAACAATCTTTTAATCCATGTTGCCGCCTTTTTGTCAACTTTGCCATCATTATCTAAATGATCCTCATTAATGTAAGATTTTGTTAATCAAGCAGCTAATGCTCGATGAATAGTACGCCTACCCTTATTTTAAAAAAAATCTTTTTTTTTAGTTTTTTTTACTTTATTTATTATCATTGTATTTTTTCATGTTATTAAATTAATTAATTTTATTAAAATCAATAATCAAGTTAATGATAAAAATCTTGTATTTTTCAAAATACTTGCACCGCCTTCATATCTTTAAAAAAATCAACCTACAACAGCATAATATCACATATCACCCATCAATTATCAACATTAATCTATATACAAAAATGCTTTTATACGAGTTTTTTTGGATTCAAATCCAAAACTATGATGTAAAGAAAATATTGATTTATATAGAAAATAAAATTGATGTGCGTGAAATTAATCGAGGTGTACGCAAGTTAGTCCGGACATTTATGTTAAAAAAAAATTAACCTGTATTTTTATACTTGTAAATCGATGTATTTTGTGCTGAATCGGAATACAAAAAACTTCCAAGAGGTGTAAACCATAATTTCAGCGCATGCTTTGACAAGAGAAAGAAAAGAAAAAAAAAAAGAAAAAAAAGAAAAGCATATACAAGACTTTGAGCATGTGGGTCAATCAGATTTTGGCTAAACTAATTCATATAACGTCTGCCACTTGCTTGAGAACATGCATAGACACGTGTGTCTTCGACCCTCGAAATTGAACACGTAAGCATGCATGTCATATTGAAATTGGATTGAGTAAAAAATTGGAGGAGGGAATAATCAAACTACACGCAAGATATTGAATTTCTCTCTAATTATGTTAAAAATATGCTTGGATTCGATGCATTTAGAGAATTAACTTCAATAGGGCAGATCAGATGCTTAAAAATGGATTTATTCCTTCTTTTATATTTTACAGTTTGAATTTTAGAGTCCTTATCTAAGAAAATTGAATATTTTCGTTACGTTAAAGAAATTAATGAGATGAGGGACTATATTTTAAAATCATTTAGAAAATACTTAGTTTTTATTTATGTGCAAATTAATTTTAAAAAAAAATTCTTTTATTTAGAATTTATTAAACGGGAGATGAGATGGCGGAAATACTTAGAAATGATTTTCTTCTTGTTATATCATATATTTTTTTTTAGATTAATATAGGTATTCGAGTCAGTTTGTACGTACCTTAACTAATTTTATAAACTCTAAAGTTAATGATTATATAAATTTTTAATGACTCTAAAATTCATGAAACTCAAATGGGTGTTTATACAAGTGTCTACGTATAATTAGCTATGAAAAGATATGGAAAAATCTTGGCATTGCTTGTGCGCTGAAAATTGCCCAAAATGTTTATGTTCACAACTCGAAGTACGGAGGTTCGATCCAAAACTTATGTGTTGGGAAGTCAACAAGAGTGTGAATCCATACAGCAGAAAATGGCGATTCAAGATTTTCTCGTTTTTCTGATGGAAAAAGAGATTTTTGTTTTTAGCTATCCATCCATCCATCCATCGTGGTCAATGCAATTGTCCCGAAGAAATTCGTTGGAAAAAAAATTATGTGATCGCTCGCACGTAATCAATTTACTATAATGTTTTTTTTTCTCTTTTGGTTTGTAATTTGTAAATGAAGTAAACTTGTGTTATTCTCCCTTGCCTTCTCCTCGAGAATTAATTGATCTTGTAATTTCTTACTTCTTTTCTGGGACTGTAGAATGATTTGGATTTCCAAACAATTTCAGGTAATCAAGAACCCTTTTTTAAAAAAAAAAATTGAAAGATTAATTTAGGTAGTGTTTGGAATGCTGAAATACTTCAAATTAATTTTTTTTTTATTGTTTGGATGTATTAGTATAAAAAATTAAAATTTAAAAAATAAAAAACATAATATTTTAATATATTTTTAAATAAAAAATACTTTAAAACACAACTACGACCTTGTAAGAAACACAAACTTGACATAGGAACCTTGAATCTTTTTCTTCTTTTAGATTTTTTTGTCTTAAAGTAGTTTTTATGTGATATGAAAGTACTTGATTACTGTGCACTTTTTATAGATTGTTTTATTTGTTTTTATGTTTTAAAATAGTTTTTTTTTAATATATATTTTTAAATTAATTGTTTTAGTATTTTTAAATTATTTTGATGTATTAATATTAAAAATAAATTTAAAAAAAATAAAAAATATTATTTTTATATATTTTCAAACATAAAATTTTAAAAAATAACTGTTACAATAATATCAAACAGATTTTTCCTAGTCAATCCAATTTTTTTTATTCATAGTACAGAAATAAAAAATTACATCTGTGTGTAACCTAAAATTTTACAAAACAATATATTATTTTAAATTTCATAACAAATAATAGTACAAAATAAATAATAAATGATTCAATTTTTTAGAAATACGCAGATTCTTGTCCTAATAAAACATAAGAAAAAAAATCTTTTGTACCAGAAAAACGAGGAACACAAGAAAAATAATCGGTTTCTAATTTCTGCCAAATATAAAAATAAAAAACATCACGTATAATTCATTAGTGATTAATAAAGGGAACATTTGTTTTTTTGGAATTCAGCCCACTTCTTAAAAAATTTATTTTTTAATTAATTTTTTATATCTTTCGATTATTTTAGTATATTAATATTAAAAATAAAATTTTAAAAACAAAAAATCATTATTTTAATACAATTAAAAAAAATACTTAAAAAAAAACAATCCGGAAAACGATTTCAAACAATATCAAACGAAATTGTCTTTCTATTTTTCTTTTGTTATATATGTGGAGCCCATGGTTGCCAGATGCATTGCTGGCTTTTATAGCCATCAATTTGTTCTGTTTTCTTTTATAGGGAGGCTTTTGTCTACTTCAGAAGAACAAAGCGAAGTTTTTTTCTCCACTTCTTTCAAATTCAATCTTCGCACGCGGAAATTGAAAGAGCAAAAGGAAAAAAAAACCCACCTTTCTATCACCGCTTCTTTCAATTCTCTCTCAAAAAGAACCGAAAAGATTGAAACTTTAGTGTTTTCAGTGAAAAAAAACAGACAGCCTTCTTGTTTGTTTTTATAGTTTTGATGGATCTTTAGATCTAACCCACATGTATTGTTTTGTTTACATTAGATCTCCATCCTTTTCATCTTGTTTAATTCAGTAGGTGACCAGAAACTGTATTGAGAGAGCTAATTTTTACTGTGAGTTTTGTGTTATTATTGCTATTTTATCACCTATTTTTATGTATGTTTCGTACTTCATGTAAATGGTACTTGTTTTACTTCAATCTTTTTTCTTTGTTGAGTTCTTGAAAGTTGCTTCTTTTTTTTTGTCTATGCAGCCAAATCTTTGAAAAGGTTCAACTTTGATGTATGGAATGTCGAGTTAGATTTGACCCTTTTGATTTTTTTTTGGCTGAACTTCATGTTTTTGTTCTTATGTGGTTTTTTGGGCAGTATTAGAATAAGTGTCGAGGTTGTTTGGTATTTAAGAACAGATGGACAAGGGGTTTTGATTTCAGACCTTGTTGCAAAATTTAGGATGGAAGTTGAATTCGTTTTATAATTGTTTTGATTGGATTCAATTACAGTGTTGGTTTTGCTTATGTATGCTTCCAAGTTTTGGCCTTCTTATAGTCTGTGACATGAATTGTTTGGTGTGCAGGAGGGCGACTGGTGAGATTTATTGGAGGTAGTGTTATTGCATCCAATTTGGATGTGGAGGAATTGGAGGCTGGCCCTGGTGAGATGAGGGATGTTATCAAGGTTGATAAACTTTTTGAGGGCCTGCTGGCTGCCATCCTCGGACCGTTACGTTCACACAGGTTCGGAAGCAGCTGGCCGGCAAGATGGGCTACTTTGGTACAAAGACACCGGACAGCATATGAATGGTGAATTCTCTATGGCTGTTGTGCAGGCCAATAATTTACTTGAGGATCAAAGTCAGATTGAGTCAGGTCCGTTGAGCACTCTTGATTCTGGTCCTTATGGCACGTTTGTGGGAATATATGATGGTCATGGTGGGCCGGAGACATCACGTTATGTCAATGATCATCTCTTCCAGCATCTAAAGAGTAAGAAACCTAATCCTTGTGAGCTTGGCATGGGATCGGTCTTGAGTATATAAACTGGATTGTCTTTTGGTTCGATCTGTTATTTTGGAATTTCATTTGATGCCTTAAGTTCAACATAAGCCCTGTAATCATTCAGTGGATGATAGTATTCATGTTTCAATTGGGTGGTTTAAGGTTGGGATTCTTATCTTCTTTCTGGTGATGGGCTTAATCTTGCAGGATTCACCTCTGAGCAACAATCCATGTCTGTGGATGTGATTCGGAAAGCATACCAAGCAACTGAAGAGGGATTTCTTTCTCTTGTCACCAAGCAGTGGCCTATGAAACCTCAAATTGCAGCTGTTGGATCTTGCTGTCTGGTGGCCGTGATTTGTGGCGGTATCCTCTACATTGCCAACCTTGGTGATTCCCGAGCTGTCCTTGGGAGGCTTGTCAAGGCAACTGGAGAGGTTCTTGCCATCCAGCTGTCATCAGAGCATAATGTGGCAATTGAATCTGTCAGACAGGAGATGCATTCTTTGCATCCTGATGATTCACAAATTGTGGTTTTGAAGCATAACGTATGGCGTGTGAAGGGCTTGATACAGGTAAATTTGTTGCATGGGTATTGTTGTAGATGTTTTAAATGGCTAGCCTTTATACTTTACTACTTTGTTGGTATCTTGTGTTATCGTAAAATTCAAAGCAAGAATTAGATGCATGAATGCTATGAAGCATTGGAAATAGATTGAACTTGTTGTGTATGCCCTTCTTGTTAAATGTGGTTGCATCAAATGACTTTTTTGGGCTTTAGAATTCTAAGGTACACATGGTTATGGAATTTATGTTCCCTTGTTTAGAATTCATGGTGCCTGGTCGCATTTATGATAAATGGATGGAATACTTGCCTGCATTTGGAGCAAGTCAAATTATGCTGTAGAATTATCTGACAAGTGTTATCTGGGTGCTGATGGATCTGTAAGAGGTTCATGTTTTGCCTAATAATCTTGGGGAGATGTAGATTTGGTTTTTGCTGTTGATGTATTGCTTTTTTACCCTTCTACAGTAAATTGCTAAGCTAACATGAGGTGGATTGAAGCCATCTTAGCATGGCTGCAAAAGAACGGAGGCTTTGGGTGGGATGGAGTTCTATGTTTATCATTGATTCCACATGATGGAAGATATAAAAAATCGCATGCTTTAGAATTTAGGTTCTGAACAGGTGGAAAGCTTTCAGACATGGTAGTGCCTTGATGCAATAACAAATCAGATTGATTGATGGTACTTGTAGAAAACACAACATTGAAGTAGTTTCTCTATAATGAGGACATTGATTTCCAAGTAAAAATTTAGGGTTCCATGAATGTTGGTCCTAACTTGGAATGAAGTAAAATAAATATATACCATGTTGACCATACTGAAAAAATAAAGACTTTTGCCATTGTCTATGTCAATTGTAATCATAGTTTTGTGTTTTCACAATGGCTATGAAGTACTATAATTCAGTTTCTAATGTGGATCTTAACGTGGTATCATATTGTGACTAATATACCGCAGATTTCTAGATCTATTGGCGATGTATATCTAAAGAAGGCTGAATTCAACAGAGCGCCGCTGTATGCAAAGTTCCGTCTTCGCGAACCTTTTAAGAGGCCTATTTTAAGCTCTGAACCTTCAATTTCTGTGCATGAACTTCAACCTCATGATCAGTTTCTGATATTTGCTTCTGATGGGCTGTGGGAGCACCTTAGCAATCAAGAAGCAGTTGATATAGTTCAAAATCATCCCCGCAATGTAAGAATTTATTCAAGCATAAACTGGAGATTAACAAATGCTGCCTAGAAATGAATTTTCTTTCCTTTTTTTCTGCCAAAAAAAGATTGTGGAATTTATTTTGTTGTCCTTTGCTTACCGCATTTCCATGTGAACCAATATACATGCTTCTCGCCTGAATTTATTTTGTCCTTAATTGCATCAATCTTTTCTTTTAACTAGTGTGCGGGAGAAATTTTTTTGCACATGCATTTCAATTGATGTACTTTAATTTTTAGGAGTTTTGGCACGAATTATGCATCAGCTTTGCTATTGCACACTCTCTGCCTCCTGTATTGTAGAATTTTGAAATTGGCATGCGACTTGAGGGGCAAGCATTTCATTGTTGGAATTGAATGATTTCTGACGACAGCAGTCATATTAAGTGCCATGTAAGGAAATCTCAAGGCAAAAATTGTAATCCAGTGGTCGCCTAATCTATGTACAGGGAATTGCTCGAAGGCTCATAAAAGCTGCATTGCAAGAAGCTGCTAAGAAAAGAGAAATGAGATACTCGGACTTGAAGAAAATTGACCGTGGTGTCCGTCGGCATTTCCATGATGACATCACAGTAGCAGTTGTATTTCTTGATGCAAATCTTGTGAGCAGAGCTAGCACAGTCAAAGGGCCTTCTGTCTCTGTCAGGGGAGGTGGGATTCACCTACCTGCAAAAACCCTAGTCCCCTGTGCCACTCCAATGGAGATTAATAGCACTTAAAGAAAGCTGGCACATAATACTGTTATACCATGGGCTGAACCTTCTCGGAACTTCCATGATGGCATCTGCTGCGATTTTCTAGAGATGGAGTGAAGAGGAGGTGATATCCTTAAATTAATTTTTTAATGTACAATGTAACATCTTAACTGGGGACATGTATTTTGTTTAGTTTCTGAGCACACGAGCTGAAAGAAGAGGAAAGAATTGGGGAAATCGAGGTGCAAAGTTGACATGGAAGGTTCCTTCTTGAGGACAAACTTCTTGATGCATTCAATGTACCCTCTTTCCCGCTCTTCATCTTGGAGTCTTTGTTGTTTCTGTAAATTATGTGAAACAGATGCCCCAAAGCATATGTACCTGCGTTTTGCATGTTCTGCTTCCATTGACATTGTGAGCAGTAGCCGACTCTTGTATTCTGTGACTTAGGAAACTGTTAGGCTCTATCCTGACGCGCATTTAGCCCATCAATCATTGAATTCGCCCCCGGCGCTCCCTTCCTTTTTCTTTGTAAATACCTGGGAATTATGGAACTGAAGGCTGGCAAAATCATGTGTCTGAGAACGGAGAAGCATGGAGAGGGGCAGGTGAGCGCATTTAATCCAGAAATTAATGACATCAATAATGACTCCTCCAAATGGCCAAATCTACAGAATGCCCTAAAAAAAACAAAACTGGAATCGACCTTCCTTGTTGCAGTGAAGGTTCTCCGTCCACTTGGATGGTTAGTTGTCAGGCAAATGAATGAATCAGGCATCAGATTCCGTTCCAACTCCGAAGAGAAGTCAGCACCATGAACCGGTAGGATCTGGTCATGACAATCGTGCGGGAACATAATAAAATAACGGCTGTGATTGCTGTGTTTCGTGAATGCATTAAAAAACCCACAATAAATCTATATAATATATTTTTTCATAGGTTTGTAAAATATATATTTGATGGGTTAATTCATATAAACAATATATTATAACAATCAAAAGGGTCATCAATTATGAAAATGAACTTAAAATATAAAAACTATTCAAAAATTAATTTTACAAGTCTTGTTTGAGGCGCATGGATCTAATACCGAGATATTCTACAATCATGTTAAAAAAAAAAAAAAAGGAAGAAAAAGAAAAAGGGAAAGCAGAGGATGAAGAAAATGATTTTCCAATTTACTTCATGGTATGTGGTGGCAAACAGTGACCAGAAAGGTGCTTCTCCTTAAATTAATATACCCCTGCAAATGCATGGCGTTTACCAAACTGCGACGGAGACCAGACCTTCACACTGTCCGGCCACTGGTAGTGGTTCTCCACTTGCGAACTTTAATAGCAGCAGACAAACTTATTTACTGCTTGCCCTATTGGGCTGTTTTTATTTTTATTATTATTATTCAACAGCCAAAGCAGATTCACATTAATCTAGAAGAGACCCTACACCATCACTAAATTGTCCCTTCGTTTCACTTTCAAGTGGCACAATTCTCAATACATCTATAGCCCCCACCCCCACACCCATTATTCTCTCTTGTCGAACTGTTCCGCCATTTTCTGCCTGCCAGACTAATATTTGGTGGCTTCTTTTTTTTTTTCAAAGTAGCACAGTAATAAAATAACACTGTTTAAAATTTAATTAGAAAAATAGGATGGTGTAGTGAGTTATAGATAATATTTTTATAAGATAATCATGAGCTGCAATTATAATGATGAGATGGCATAGCCACGCGTTGCTTAAATTTTATTACAAAGTTAAATTTTTATTAACTAAATATTAAAAAAATAAAATTAACAAAGATAATTTTAAAAAAAAATATTACAAAAAAAAACTGGAAAAAAACCATGTGAGGAAAACTATATCAATTCATAGTGTTTTGTGAGAAAAAACTTATATTTACTTGTAATTGCAATTCTTAACCAACTTAATATTTAAAAAATAAAATTGACAAAGATAATTTTAGGAAAAAACATAACAAAACAGAGAAAAATCATGTGAGAAAAAACATTGTAGCAATCCACAATAATTTGCGAGGAAAGTTACGAGTGCTTTCATCACATATTGTAATTGTAATTTTTAACCAGCTCAATATTAAAAAATAAAATCAAAAAAGATAATTTCGGAGAAAATCATAAAAAAAAAAAAAAAAAAAAAAATGCGGAGAAACACCTGTAGCAATCAACAATGTTTTAAGAAAAAAATTACAAAACTAAATTCTCAATCACCTCAATATAAAAAAATAAAATCGACAAATATAATTTTGAAAAATAAAAAAATAAAATAGAAAAAATTATGTGGAAAAACACCGTAGAAATCAACATAATTTTAAAGGAAAAAAATTACAAAGCAAAATTTTTAATCAACTCAATATTTAAAAAGTAAAATCAACAAAGATAATTTTGGGAAAAAAAATAAATAAAAAAAAAAGAGGAAAGTTGGAAAAAAAAAAAAAAAAAAAAAAAAAGGGAGAAAGTTGGGGAAAAAATGAAAAAGTGCGAAAAAAAAAGTAAAAGTAAAAAAAGAAAGAGAATGCACTGTGGATTACTATTGCATTTTATATATTAAAAATATATTTAAAAAAACATATGATTTTGATGTGTTTTTAAATAAAAAACACTTTAAAATGCAATCTTTATCATACTCTCAAATAGACCCTAAGAGTGTATTTGTTTTTGCATTTAAAAAGCGCTTTTGAAAATTTTAAATTTTGTTTACTTCAAATTAATTTTTTTATGATTTTGGATCATCTCGATATATTGATGTCAAAAATAAATTTTTTAAAAAATATTATTTTAATGTATTTTCAAACAAAAAGCTCTTTGAAAAACAATCAATACCATAATACCAAATATTACATGTCACACGTGGGAGAGTGGCGAATGCGGAGTCAGGGGTCAAGGTTACTAGGAAATCCGAGTATACTAGTTTGATAAAATATTATAAGGGTAAGAGACTGTTTATGGCTAGGAAAGGTATTAGCCCTAGCACAACTTACTTAAGGTAAACTGCATTGTATGGTTTAGATATGATTTAAAGGTTTTGATAAGTTTCTAACCAATTATCTATCTATGACTCCTAATAAAGATTTACTCCCATGAATAAATCTATACATGGTTCACCTATTATGGAAAGCAAAAGGATTCTCCACAACTTGTATATTGTTGTGAAAAACAATTTTGAAAATTTTCTAGTCAACTCTTGGTATTTAAATATCAGTTTACTTATAGGTCCAACATTTATACCTGGATGTTGACCATTAATTTTCATGAATTAATTGTTTTTAGGATTATTGAAATATTGGCCAAATCCTTAAGGAATTTTACAAAGTTATTGTAAATTCCAAAAAAAAATGTAAAGAAAAATCAACACAGGTATTTTCTAAAACCATGCTAAAAAACATTTTTCTCTCTCTGTTGTTTTATAAATAAAAATGTGTTTTTTTATAAGAATTGGCCGTATGCAACAAGTAAAAATCATTCTTTGATTTTTAAAAGAATTTTTTTAGGACCATGTTTGGCAAAACCATATTTTTGTTTAAAACAATATTGTCTAAACAGGCCTAAGGACGTGTTTGTCAAACACGCCTTTAAGCCAAAATATTTTTTATCAAAACAGTAGGAAACCAAACAAATCCTTAAGTATTTCACACAATTTAAACCTGACCGGGTCAACCTGAAAACACTGGTTCAACTTGAACCGAATAAAAAACTAAGGTTTAACCCAAAAACTAAACCAAAATAAACCATTAACCAAAAATGGATCAAAACTAAAATAAAACACAAAAAACATAATTTTTTCTAACAAAAAAAGATAAAAAAAACCAAGAAAAACAAAGATTATAAAAAACAATGAAGAACATTCAAATTCAAACCCAACAACGTAAACATCAAACTAGACCAAATTTTAAGTAATAAAAGGTAATATTTTATTCGCAATCAAGCATATATCAAAAATCAAGTTTCTATTTGCTTCGACTTTTACTCAAACATCATAATTTTTGTTAAAAATGGGTTTCGGTTCAAAACCTAAGCCCTGAGATTAAAACCCATAAAAACACGCTATTGATGCATGAAAACCTTAGATTATTTACTAATGATGATACACAAACTTGCAGAAACCAAAATCAAATCAAAATGAGACATAAAACTAGCACTCAAGATAATGTTTTTCAGATGAACATGAGAAACATGAACCTAAGTTGCCCAGAAAACCTAGCATACACTGTCAAACCCAAAAAAGTACATTTCAGACCTCCAAAACAAGCTCTCTTAGCCCCAATAAACCATATTAACATAAACAAACATGTTTGAATAAAAAACACTAACAAATAACCCTAAATCATAAAAAACATGTATAAAATTTAACTCAAAACTGCGGCTCTATTATCAGCCAACAATAACATCAAAACTTAATTTAAAACTGATTCTTTAAATATTTGAGACCCAAACTAAACTTAAGAAGAACATGTATTAGCAATCTAGAAAAATCAAAAATGCATGTATTTGCATGGTTGGGAATTTTTTTTTTAGATTTGCAGTAAAAAAAAGCTTTCAGTCTTTAAGGCTTCACACTTGACCAATAAGAGAAATATAAAGGAATTAAAAATAAAAAATAAAGCTAATCATGTTGATTACTCTTGAGCTATGCAAGGTGCTTTTACCAC
Source organism: Populus x sibirica (assembly GCA_019202695.1). NCBI lineage: Eukaryota > Viridiplantae > Streptophyta > Magnoliopsida > Malpighiales > Salicaceae > Populus > Populus x sibirica. The sequence goes on along the minus strand of JAGMVL010000125.1, from coordinate 446,370 downwards.
TCGAACTGCTTTTACCATTCTTGCACTTGTTGGAATGTCTCTTTCATGTTCAAAAGGAAAGATAATTGGGCTATTATGTATTTACATGAACACAGTTGTTGTGAATTCATGACAAAACCCCACCAAAAATATATCACTATAAGGTTCTTTGAATCTTTATTTACTTTTTGAGTAGCCAGCAACCTCAAAATCTCACCATGATCATAGGCATAACCTTTTTTCTTGTGTGCTCTGTGGGAGAATGATTATTTTTTTATAAATATATTAAAATACTTTAAAATTTTTAATTTTAAAAAATATTTTCCGTACAGTGTTCCAAAGGCGTTTTCAAACACTACGTAATTGATTGGGCCGCTTGTTAAACATTAGTCAAGCAGTGGTTTTCACATTATCCTGAAGAGAAAAGCTGACATGATTTGTCTTTGTGACAACAGAAAAAAACAAAGCAAGAATTGCTTTTGACTCTTCGAATCTTTCTTTCTTCTCAGTCACTCGCTCAATGGGCCTAGGGCAACAAGACACCAGCGAAAAATATCAGCAAAAATCTAGCAAAATCTCTCCATGTATGGCAATGGAGTAAGTGGGGGGTTTAGGGCTATTCACTTTTTCAGTCCATCTTGCAAACAGAGAGCTTTTAAGATCTTGACATCGTCGGTGCTATGCCAATGCCATTTTTCTCTGTTTGGATAGTACTGAATTCAACATTATTTTCCATGGAACATGCACTGGTTTGGTGCCAATAAGGTCTTTAGTTAGCTATTTGTCTCTTGCTCCGCCTTTGGCCCAGCTGTTTCTCTTTTCTTCTACTAAAATCCAAACCCCTTGCATTGTGCTTTTATCCTTTACTATCTGCTTGTGTGATTCTCTTTCACTTTTCCAACACTACGTACGCTTGTTTTTTTTTATTAAAGTGTTCTTAGTTTTAAAAAAATATTAAGCCCATGTCTTTTAGAGTTCTTGATAGATATAACATGGTGATGTTAAAAATAACAAAAATTAAAAAAAAATACATATTAATAATTTTAAAGAAAAAAACTATTTATAAAAAACAAGTCTCAAACAGCCCTCCCTTTCCTTAACATCATCCACCATTTTTTGCACCCCCAAGGGAAATCTTTCTCTAGTTTCTTACACTAAACAAGGTTGTTTCTTTCTTCTTCTTCTTCTTCTTCTTCTTCTTTTTTTGTCACAAGACAGTACATTGTCGGCGTGAAATGGGGTGTGCAGTGTCAAAGCAAGATGAAGAAGACAATGTGGTCTCGCTGTGTAGAGAAAGAAAAAGACTACTTAAGTTCGCTGTAGAGAGAAGGTATGCTTTTGCAGATGCTCAGTGTAAATATAACCAGTCTCTTTATGGAGTAGCAATGGCTTTAAGGTTGTTTGTTGCTAGACATTCATCTCCAAATTCTCCTTTCCTTATTACCTTCCCTTCTACTTCCTCTACTAATGACCCTAAAGAGACCCTTATTTGCAATTCCAACTTTCATCAACAAAGACCAACTGAAGCCACGCGTGCGACTATTTCATGTCAAGAATCGGTTTCTAAAGTTTCTTTAGTGTCTCCCAAGTTAGAGACTCAAAAACAAGAAGTTCAAGAATGTAGTGATAGTGAGGATTTTGAAGAAGAAAGTGACAGTGAAGATGGAGGAGGGGTTTGCTCACATTTTTATGGCAATGAAGACGGGGAAGCAGTTTGTGATCATTTTTATGATGAGGCGAGTCCATTAATGCCATCATCAGAGAGGGGATTTGGGTGGGATTTTTTTAACCCTTTTGATGAAGTGAGGACTGAAATGGTAAATGGATTTCGTCAAAGCTCTGATGAGGATTTCAGGGCTGTGAGAGAGAAGGAGGGGATTCCTGAGCTAGAAGAAGTAAATGAGAGAGTAAAGAGTGAGAATGAACAAGTGGATATGAAAATTGGTGATGTGGGTTGCAAAGAGAGTGGGGTTAGTGATGTGAAAAGTGGGGATAGTGCTAATGTTGAAATAGGAGAGAGCAAGGGTTTAAGAGTGATTGATACACCAACAAAGGGGAGGGAATTGCTGGAAGCATTGAAGGATATTGAGGACCATTTTGTTAAGGCTTATGATTCTGGTATGGAAATTTCAAGGATGCTGGAGGCCAATAGGGTTCAATTTCTAACTGGTTTGGATGAAATCAAAGGTAGGCATTTGTTCTTCTGCTTGTTGATGTGCTGTTTTTAATTGATTGCAATTTATGTCTATATTTTGGTATGGCTGTGATCATTTACTTGGAGTAAAGAATTAACTAGTAAACACGTCTATAGTTTCTCTCAACTTTTAACTAGGTTTTCAAAATTGTTATAATCGTCCTTGTTACTTTGCTTCAATGGCACAGATTCTGCTTAGTTATTGTTCCTAAAATTTGTGTCAAATTCTTAATTTAATTACAAGAAAGCAAAATTCCTCTTTGTCTGTTGCACATTCCTTAAATTCCAGCTAGGCAATTACCTTGTCAGTTCATTCATATCTTCTGGTTGCAGAGAGCTCAAATAAGCTTGCCCGATCAATTACCTGGAGCCGTTCCCTCTCATCTCGGTCCTCTTCTTCTAAAAGTCTCCTTTCATCTAGCTCTGTCAGTTCTTCCATGTGGACAGAACTCAAGAGTGATCTATTTGATGACTATGGGATGGATGCAGGGAGCCACTCCTTGACCCTTGGACGATTATATGCTTGGGAGAAGAAACTTTATGAGGAAGTGAAGGTTAATTACAAATCCCATCGGTCATGTTCAACTCTGAAATCCAAGTTGCCTGTTCGCTATCTTTGTAAATTTATTAGAAGGGCATATGGCTTTCTTATACCAATACCTTATCCGCTCATATATATTGCAATGAAGTATCAGTTCTATAATGCTGCAGGCATATGGTTGTTGCTTTGATGTCACTCAATTAACATTAATATAGTTCCTTTAACATGCTCAGGCTGGAGAGCAGACCAGGAAACTCTATGTACGAAAATGCTCTCGTTTGAGAAATCAGGATACTTCTGAAGAGGGCCTCCACTTGATAGATAAATCATGTGCTGAAGCAAATGACCTGCATAGTCGGATCTCAGTTGCGCTGCGAAGTGTGGAATCAATCTCTGACAGAATCCAGAAATTGAGAGATGAAGAGTTGGAGCCACAACTTGTCGAACTGCTACATGGGTAAGTAGATCTTTTTTGAAGGACATAAGAAGAGGATGTTTCAAATTAGTTGTGTAATGACATCCAAACTTCCACTTATGCAGCCTAATGAGGAACTGGAAGATGATGTTGGAATCCCATGAAACCCAAAATCGAGTAATGCTTGAAGTGAATTATTTCAACTGTCCAGCATATGGGAAGTTCTCCAATGACTCTCATCGTCTCGCTACTCTTCAACTTGAGGCGGAACTTGACAATTGGCATTCATCTTTCACTGCTTATGTATCTACACAGAAGGCATACATTGAAGCTCTTGGTGGTTGGCTATCCCAGTTTGTTTCTCCAAAAGTTGAATTCTGCTCCAGTGGCAACTCTTTAGTCCGTCCTTATAGAATAAATTGGCCACCATTGCTAGTAACCTGTCATGATTGGTTAGCATGCCTAGATAAGTTGCCACGTAAGACTGTTACTTGTGCCATGAAGAGCTTTGGAAAGGATATCCATGCCCTATGGAATCAGCAAGGAGAAGAACAACAACAAAAGAGGAAAGTTGATGGATTGGCCAAAGAACTTGACAGGAGGACTCTGGCATTCCAGAGAGCAGAGAGGAGGATTCTTGAATCCAAGATTTCTGAGCAGGAATCTAAATTGACGGCGCGTAACTGCATAGAATACATAGCTGAAAGGAAAAATCAATTGGAAATGTTCAGGAAGAGGCTAGATGAAGAGCAGGGAAAGCACCTTGCTAGCATGCAAGAGACACATGGGATCACCATAAATGGATTTCAGAGAGGATTTTCTTCAGTGTTTGAGTCCTTGGCTGAGTTTTCGAAGGCAACAGTAAAGATGTATTCTGATCTCGGTACGTACATGAAAAATGCAAAAACAGAAGAGAATAATGACAGTAACATATCCTATATGGAAGAGATGGGATCCCGGGCTCCAAGTTGTAAGGCATAATAGGTGAAAATAGAACTACTGGAGTGTTTTGAGAATCTTGCTGGCTTTTCCAATCCTTTGTTTCTCAAAAAAGGAATTGCATAGTGAGGTTCTTAAATAGTTGTATCATATTCTTGTAGACAGCTAGTTGTTTTAATCCATGTTTGATATCGTGGTTTAACCATGTTTTTGAAAAAAAATTATTTTTTTAGTTTTAAATTATTTTTTTGTGTTTATGGGTTATTTTGATGTGTTGTCAAAAATAAATTTTAAAAATAAAAAAATATTATTTTAATATATTTAAAAAAAAAACATTTTGAAAAGGAAGAAGGAAAAGTGGCTAACAATAAAAAAAACATCTCTGATGGCAGAAGGCAATTTAAGGAAACGCTAGAAATGATGCAACATTAAGCTATTCTTCCGGTCCTCTTCTAGGACATCCCATGGTTGCTCAAGTGCATAAGATCTACTTTGTCATTTTTGGGAAAAACTAAAAGGAAATTCCAGTACCAGATAAAGTCAAAGAGATTGAGCAGACTACAAACTCCTCTGCCTAATTTTGATGAACAGAACAAATCAAATATCTCAGGACAAATATATAAGAAGGGCTATCAACAATGTGCCAAAACCGCTCCCCAACCCTTCCAGTGAAGGAGGTATCACTGGCATGAACAGAAAGTTGCGTTGCTAAAGCTCAAGCACGACCAATTACATGTTCAACTGATCTCTTCTTTGCTTGTCTCTTCACTTATTCCTCTCAAATTGTTGTTATCAATGTCAATGTTGACACTAGCAGCCTCTAAACACTTCATGCTTGTGCTGTGAAAAAAGATGCTATCCATCTCAACGTGAAACCTTTGAAATCCAACACCATCTATGCTGACAAAACTCTGGGAATTTTCATATGATCTTCGAGGTCCACGATCCATTGATCTACGAGAACTGCTTGATGATCTCCAATAATCCTTTGAAGGTTCTTTGTCGACGAAGTTATCAGCTAAATATAAGGCCTCTTCTAGCTCTTGCCACACCCGGGTCATCGTAGGCCGGTCTTTAGGATTTTTCACTACACATCTCAGACCAAGTTCTCCCATCTTTAGCATCATTTCCATGTCGCAGGAATCTGTTAGAAGATTAGCATCTAAAATTTCTTCAACCCTGCCACTTTCTAAGCTAGGCCTTGCCTGCATTTTAGCAACATACATCATCTCATTTTCAACTATGAAGAAAAAATATTAAAACCATTGCTAAAATGATGATCTGCATCTTGTTCAGTTCTATATCTAGTTATGCATACCCATTCAATTATATTGTAGTTTGATGGATTTCTTGTTAAATCAACTGCAGGCCGGGCAGTGACAAGCTGCAAGAGTATGACTCCAAAGCTGTATACATCACTAAAAGGACTTAAATGACAGCTTGAACAATAGGCAGGATCAAGGTATCCCGCAGTTCCTTTGATCTGGCTACTGACATAAGATTGATCCCCAATAGGTCCCATCTTCACTAGCCCAAAATCTGAAACTTTTGCTTCAAAACCATCTCCTACTAGAATGTTACTTGGTTTTATATCACGGTGGATTATGCTAGGCTTGATCCCATCATGCAAATGAGCTATGCCTGCAATTTTTCAGTAACGTCATGATAAATAGTTAGTACTCTATTCAGTTTTATTATTTTCTAGAGACAGTAATTAAGAGGACATGTACCCTTAGCTGCTCCAATGGCTATGTTTACTCTTTGCCTCCAAGTTAAGCTTCTCCCTCCTTTTCCTGCAAGGAAATCATGCAGATGAGGAACAAAACGTCACATATTTAAGAAAGCTAAGCAGGTATTACAAGCAAGAAGTTGAAGCTTACCGGTAATGTAATCAAGCAAAGAACCATTTGGTACATACTCATAAACCAACATTTGTGTTCTTTTTGCTCCTGTTTGAGACAGCGTTAAGCATATACACGTTTAGTACATGCACAGAAAACAAAGAAAACGACTCAATATGCAACATTTCTATACCAGTTTGTTCACAAAATCCGACCAAGCCAACAAGGTTTCTGTGCTTTACTTTGGAAAGCAGATTCACTTCTGTTTCGAAAAAAGAATACACACAAGGATAGATCAGCCACTCAAACTCATGAGCGTCACAAACTTTTAAGCTTGTACATGCTTGCATAGGTTGATCAGGCTTACCATTTCTAAATTCTTCGGTGTTCTGGTATGATTCAGCATGGGCTCTCTTGATCGCTAGAGCAGTACCCTCCAATTCAAAAGTCCCTTTGTAGACATTGGCAAATGCACCAGACCCCAAGAAGCTATCATCACTAAAGTTCTTCGTAGCCCTCTCTAACTCCTCCAACTGAAATCGCCTCAATGATAATGTCCCAGCTTTCAAACTTCCTAATCCTCCACAACCACACAACTGATCAGTTCACAAAATAGAAGGTTCACATTGATCATAGAAGGCAAATGTTGTCTTACACTAACCTTTATGTAACCAGTATCTTTGCCAAAAAATTGGAAAGAGTCTTCTCCTGAAAAACAAACAGAGTGAGGTAACAACTGATATTGTTACAATCCCAATAATTAGTGCTCCCCATATATGTTTATCATGCCTTCGATTATTATTAGCACTTCTGGTCTCATGAATTAGCGGTGCTGGTGAATTTGGAAATGATGTTGGTTGGGTTGCCAAATAATAGTAGCTCTTTGCTGCCATCTTAACTTGAATGCATAGAAATTTTGCCTTGTAAAACTAGCTAGCTAGGATAGCTTAATTTAGAAGCACTAGCATTTTCTTTAGTCTTGACACATCATTACCCTAAAATGTGATAGATTAGAGAAGAGAAAGAGAGTATTGACGAAGAGGGAAGATCGCTGTCGGAAAGGATGCAGTTTTTAGTGACAAAAATTGAAACCATTGCCGGCAGACCAATATTTACAAAGCAAGTATATATCTTATAGAGTCACTCTCCATATGACATAATTCAAAGACTAAGTCTTCTCTTCGGACGGCATATAATCCATGCAAACTTGAGGACCTCTATGTAATACATGAGTTTTTGTGTGTGATCATTCGCTATGAATTACAAAATTAGAAATGGTAACTCCAAGCTTAATTAAGGTTCAAAATGTGAAATGGTAACTCCAAGCATTAACATGATTCCCTTTCACTGCATCACAGCATTGTTTTGTTGCATGCTTGTTGTCTGCATGATTCCTGGATCATTAATTAATGTTTAGTGATGCTAGCACGCGGTATTATGTCGTCTTTAGGACTACCTGATGAAAAATATTCTCTGCAGAATACAATATTCAATTAATTTTGATATTCACGGGAGGATAATAGATACTGATTCAACATCTTGATAGGAATCTAGATGATGGATATAAATGACCAGGTAATTAGCATTAAGCTTGTATATATGTTATGATTTTGTCATTGAATTTTGAGAAGATTGTGTGTTGTCTCTTCTTGTTGTTTGGGTCTATGCTCTTAATTATTAAATGGGTTAGACAATTGCTAGTCTTACCTTAATGATAAGTATTATAGCGGTGATCTCATGGACTGTTTTGAGTGCATGTCTGTGTGTGTGAGAGAGACTGTTTTAAGCATGTCGTGCATCAGTCAGAAAGAAACATTGGCAAAAGTCATCTTTTGTTTTCTTTTTTTTTACACGTACGTCTACGGAAGAAATGTCCCCATTTACTGGTGGATTGCCAAGATTTCATTTTGAGCTAAATCAAAATTTCTTTTATTGTACAAATTATTGGAATTTAGAATATCTTAATTAAGTTCAACACCTTCCGAGTTTATTAATATTCAAAATGATGGCCATAAGGAGTTTATTTAATATTTAACTATCTAGTAAGTGGTTCAGTGATAAGAGTTTGGAATGAAGAGGTTTGCTCCCCCTGTGGTCTCAGGTTCGAGCCCTGTGGTTACTAATATGATGGCCACTGGAAACTTACATGGTCATTAACTTCAGGACCCGTGGGATTAGTCGAGATACGCGTAAGCTGGCCCGGACACCCATGTTAATAAAAAAAAATCAAAATGTATTTAATTTTTTTGTATAAAAAAGGTTCAAATTTGAGACTTTTTTACACAAAAATACCAATATTTGTTAAGCTACAATTCCTTGGATTAAAAGAGCTTTTACATTGAAAAAGCTAACTTGATGACTCTCTAATCATTAAACTAAAAAATAAATAAAATTAAATAGATATGGGTATCATCTCTCTCATTGGATTTGCCAGAGGCTTACTAGTCTGCTATGAAATATGCTTCAACCAATTTCATCCTAACGACTGAGTAATGTTTTCATCCTTCGAAACATTCATGAAATGATCATGGAGAAACTCTCTTAGTTTTAGTTTTTAAGAATAGTTATGAATTGAAAGGATGCATAATAGCTGAGTAATGTGGACTTTTAAAAGTATTTTTTTTTTTGTGGCATCTCAATTAATATCTTGCATATATATCATTACCACAACATAATTAACAAACTATAAGGACAACACCAAACGTTGGCAATCTTTATACTAGTGTATTCACACCATACTATGTTTACAAAAAATTCCTCCCTTTTTATCATAAGATTCACCTTTTCCTTTTCTACTAACATGATATAACCACAAAGTCTTTATCTTCTCTGCCATAACATCCTTTAATGGAGCCTCCAAATCTTATCCCATCATATTAGTCTTATTATTACCTATATCAAAAGTAACTTCTTTGAATTAAAATTATAATATATGTAACTATCAAAATAATTAGCTTTGATCAGTGAAGGATTATTTGCGTTGATGAAGATGAATTTGTTTAGATTGTTAGCTTATCCAAATTAGATTAAAAAAATCAGTCAAGTTTATCATATAGGATGTAACATGACTATTTTTATAATTATCTAGTTTGTATGGATAAATTATATAAGAAGTTAAAATAGGTTTTATCAAAAGAAGATAAATACAAGTTATCTAAAGATAACTATTAGAGAAGTGTTTTTGTGAAACACGATTAACAGTCTATTAAGAACATGATAAATTAGAAAGCTTGAAGATAATATTTATCAAAGGTTCTTATCCTTATCACATGGATGTGGATATAATGAAGGATAAAAGAGCAAAGACTTGCAGTGTAGCAAGAGTGTCTAACTAGCTAAGAAGTTACACAGAGTTTTGTAGCATATTCTTTTAATACATGAGTGGAGTGTGAATAAAATTTTCAAGGAGAATTTTTTTCTGAAGAGTTGAAGAGCCATCAGACTCCTAGGGGGAGTTCCTGTATTAACTGTTAGCAATTGGATATACCGACTAGGATGACAATAATTTGAAGATTGTTAAGTGTTTTGCAAGCTACTGGGGTAGAAGAAAAAACAGAGTGTTTTTCTTAACAAGTAAGGTATATATACAAAATATTTGTAGGCAAAAATACTCCTCTTGTAATCTTCTAAACTAGTAAAAATTGTTTATCTTGGGTTTGACTGCCCTAGAGAGGTTTTTTTTCTTTTGAAAAGTTCTTCAAAAGGTTTTTTATTTGTAACCAAATAAATTTTCCATTTAAGTTTTCCACACTTATATTTATTTGGTTACTGATCAATGTTTGCAAAGTGATTAGTAGATTGCTTCTTAACATAAAAGGAACAAAAACTAGACTGTCAAATGGTATCAGAGTAAGTTCACTCATTCTAGAGTGAATCTATTTTTCCTGTTAAACATGTCAACATTGAATTCTCCACTATAATTCAACAATGAGAAGTATAACTACTAGAAGGTAAGGATGAAAGCTTTCCTCAAATCACTAGACAAGAAAGTCTGGTACTCAGTTGAGCATGGATGGACCAAGCCTAAAACTCTTTTCAACAACTGGACCAAAGACAAATCCACTAATTATAATTGGAATAATAAAGGTCTAGATATTATATTTATGACAATATCTCCTGATGAAATTTAAGAGAATCTCCATGTGTGAGATAGCCAAGGAAACTTGGGATATTATTGAAGTTACTCATGAGGGAACCAAGACAGTGAAAAACTCTAAATTACAAATACTAACCTCAAGATTTGAGGAGATAAGAATACTGAAAATGAATCTTTTAATGATTTTTGTGCAAAAAATAATGATATTGTAAATTTCAAGTTCAATATAGGAGAAAAAATAAAGGACTCATGAAATATAAGGAAGATTCTAAGATGTATGCCTAAATAAAGATTTCAGCCAAAGGTAACAAAAATAAAAGAAAACAAGGATCTGGACACTATACGTGTTGAAGAATTGGTAGGTTCCTTATAAACTTATAAATCTACATTGTCTTATCAAAAGAAATGTAAGTCCATTACACTTATATCTGTTAAGAAAAAAAATATAATTATTCCTCTAATGATGATCTTTATAGTAAAAATATTGCTCTTGTAGTTAGGAAATTCAAAAAAATTATGTTCAAGAAAAACAACAATGATAAAGATTTAAAAAGACAGATTTTTTCAAAAAAAAATGAATCAGAAAATGGAAGTAAAGGTAAAACTGAATCTAAAGAAAGAGTTAAGTATTTTGAATGCTTAGAATATGGTAACTTAAGAAATGAATACTCTAATTTCAAAAGAAATAAAAAAAACCCCTTAATGAATTTAATTCTGAAAATTATAATACATCATTTGATAATAAGTTTGTTTTGTTGCTCTTTTTGGTCTTGATTGATGTACTGACATGAATCAAACTATTAATACATTAAGTAATTATGATAACTACCAAACTATTAACAAATTTAATATTCTGATATAAATTAAATTGTTAGTTATTTTAGTGATTCAAATATTACTTTGGTTAATGTCAATCATGAATTAAGCTTGCAGGAAGCTTATGTTATGTGAAAAAGTTCATGAAAGTCAAGAAATTTTTCAAAAAGCTAACAACTATGGAAAACAAGAAGAACAATCTGGTTGAGGCTCTAAAGCTGTCAAAAGTAGAGATATTTAGGTCTCTCACTAAGCTCAAAGCACTTGAGAAAGAACTGACAGTGTGCAAACAGATAAAAAAAACAATCAGCAACATAGAAACTTGATAAACTATTGAAAGCTTAAAGGGTTCACACTAATTGTATAGGTTTAGGATACACGACACATGAAAATTCAATAAAAAAAATATATCGATAACTCCTCTTCCAAAGGAATTACCTTTTCAAAAGGTAAACTAGAAGAGGTTTTCATGCCTAGAAACGAGTCAAATAAAGTCCAAACAATTAAGTTGAATGGTAAATTTATTCCTATTTATCAACAATGTGGAATTGTAGAAAATGAAAAAAATAAATTTTTTCAATCTAGAAAATAGATGTTCTTATAAGAATCAAGATCTAGAATATAATATTGACTTAGCATTAAATCAATTATGTATTATAGAAAGGAAACTTGGTAAGTTAAGAGGTTATGAGAAATCTCAAGAGTTTGAAAATTTTAATAGAACAAAAATAAAAAATCAATGGATAGTTAAGAAAAAGGCAATATGTCTAGTAGTAAATACAATACTAAAAACAATAAATAACAATTTGTGGTACTTAAATAGTGGTTGTTCTAAATATATGTCAGGAGATAAAGGTCAGTTCAAAACATTTGAATCCTTAAGTGGAGGATTAGTGACCTTTAGAGATGGAAGCACAACTACTACAGAAGGTAAATGAAGTATTGATATTCCTGATTTACCTACTTTTCATAATGTTTTGTTGTAAATGGTGTTAAAGCTAACCTATTAAGTACAAGTAGATTTTATGATGAGAATCATAGTGTACAGTTTTCTAAAGATGAATACAACATCTATAATTATACTGACAAATGGATAATAAAAGGTACTGGAACCTTAGACAATTGCCATGGAGTTTCAACCCTAACCAATTTGTGTTGTCATAAAGTGATATTAGATGATATTAATCTTTGGCATTAACGCCTTGGTCATAACTTTAAAGACTTGTTAAATATCTCTAAAATAAAAGCAGTACGTGGTCTATTAAATTTGTGAACAATTAGGAAGAGGGTGTGAAGTATGATAAATTCTTAAAAATATTTTTTTATTTAAGTTTTATATCATCATATTACACTTAAAGTATCATTAAATTCTCTAATTTAAGCACATATTATAATAACAAGTATGATAATATGTTCTTTCTTTCTGATTCAGTTAGATAAAGCTATAGTAAATGTTCAATTTTAAATATGGGTTTGTAAAATAGGCATATCTCATAATTCAGATGACTGATTGATGTATTTAATTATTGAAATTGGGGTTTATGTGAAGAGATAAAGAGAGGACTAGTAGGCTTAGAGAAAAAATCCTTGTTGGGTTGGTTCATTTCAAACTCGAACACCATTTGATTTTTAGGTTATAACTGGAGTTGTCAATATCATATTCAATTGTGATTTAGTTTTATGGAAAGCTAAGAAATAGGCTTGTATTCATGAAGAGCCCAAGACTTGATACTTTTATTTTTAAGTTGAAGTCTTAGCAACAGAACAAAGTCTAAATTTGTCTTGCAACCCAAGCACTTTTCAATGTTCAGCCTATATTTGGAGTTCCAGAAGCCCAAATAAGCCCATTATGTTTTGGTTGAAAATATAAGATAAATATCTACAACTTTTATGAAGACCATCTGTTCAGATTATGATTTTATCAATGATGTTTTGTTCAGCCACCAAATAAATAGTTAGTCACTATATCAATAGTTCTAGATTTTAATCTATAAAAGGAGGCATCTTCCATTCATTTAGATATCTTGGTTTTCAAATCAAGATCCATGCTCTTTCTTTCTTTTTATTTCTGTAATGGTCAAGTTTTATTTCATATGATATTATCATTGATCTCTTGTTTATGTTTATCATTTTCTTTATTATACTTAGTCAGTTTATATCATAACTTTGTTCTTGTCTTATTTATTTATGTTTTTATTCTTAATTATATTTAGTTAAGTTTATTTTTGTCAAGGTGAAAAGGTTACATTAATTGTGTGAGAATAAGTATAGTACAATCTCAACATGGACTTTATTATTTAAATTCAAGATAGTTTGTTATTAGCATGTGTTATAATTGTTATCTTAATCAATTTTAATTCATCTTTGTTAAGTGGCGAGTCTTGATTCATGGTGTACAATCCTTGACATAATAAATACTTGATTTTTTTCATAGCTTACCAAATTGAGAACTGACAACTGTGTTATGAACAGATCTTGATTTATTGTTGACATAAGTTGGCACCATGAATACTTGAAAACATTTACAAGTGACATTACTCAAATAAGGTAATTAAAGATAACTAATATGATTATGTTAATAAATTAAAATAAGCCATTAATAATAAATCATTCTATTAGAACCTTATTTGTGTGTGGTTTCTAGTTGAGTAATATAAAAAATTTGGACTATACTTATTTGAAATATCATTAATGGATCCTCTAACTTTGACAATTATTTTATCTCTGTTCTTTTATTATTTATTTATTTATTTTTATTCTTTATTTTTTTTTTGTTATTTTTTTCTTTCTGCACTTGTATGAAAGTTTGGTCACATATATTAAGTGGTAGACTTTCTACGAAATCTTCATCTTCTTAAAAAAAAAAAAACATGGTCAAGAAGATAACCAGTCACTTCACAATGATAATAATCGTCTTAGAAGACCACATGAATCCAATAAGAATAAGAGCACCATCATATATTTTTAAACCAGACATCATTTAACTTTTACCAAGTTTTTATGGCTTAGATTTAATGGATTTGTCATTAATTCTAGATACACCAGTCTATTTCATATAGACCTCTTGGAGTGCCTATAAATGTCTAAGAGTCATGAAGGGGACGTCTCTCTTTTAAAGACTTTTTCTTGTGCTTGTGGAAACATTGGTGCTCCTTAAAATGAGCCATTAATAATAAATCATTTGATTAGAACCTCATTTGTATGTGGTTTCTAATTGAGTAATATAAAGAATTTGGACTATACTTATTTGAAATATCATTAATGGATCCTCTAACTTTGACAATTATTTTATCTCTGTTCTTTTATTATTTATTTATTTATTTTTATTCTTTATTTTTTTTGTTATTTTTTCTTTATGCACTTGTATGAAAGTTTGGTCACATATATTAAGTGGTAGACTTTCTAGGAAATCTTCATCTTCTTATAAAAAAAACATGGCTGAAAAAGATAACCAGTCACTTCACAATGATAATAATCGTCTTAGAAGACCACATGAATCCAATAAGAACAAGAGCATCATCATATATATTTTTCCTTCTAATGCATCTCACTTCAATTTTAAACCAGACATCATTTAACTTTTACCAAGTTTTCATGGCTTAGATTTAATGGATTTGTCATTAATTCTAGATACAGTACCAGTCTATTTTTTATAGGACCTCTTGGATTGCCTATAAATGTCTAAGAGTCATGAAGGGGATGTCTCTTTTTTAAAGATTTTTTCTTATGCTTGTGGAAACATTGGTGCTCCTTTCTAGCTATACTCATTTTCTAAACACGTATATGATTTTATATGGCCTATTTGACATTTAGGAAATTGTTGTCTAAGAGTGCATAAAATTGTTCTCATAATGAGTAGTTATGTAATCCATTTATTAGGGCCTTTGTTTTTTCTAGTTCCAACAAACCTTCTATTTTTAACGTCTCTCTATAGAATCTTTTCAAATAAGCTTTGGCACGTTCCCTTTATAGCTGAGTAATGGTATAGAGCTCAATTGAGCTCTTTTTAGAAGAAATTCTCGTATTGAAATAAGCAACCATCTTATTACATAAAAAGTCAAGTATAGAACCAAGTTCTTGGCTCTCATACCAAACTTTTGCAGACCCACGAAATGTAGTAGGAGGAGTTTTTCACATTGCATTAGTGTCCTGAATTACCAATTCAATACTATTTCTAATGTTTTGGACATGATTCCTAGGATCAGTTAAATTGTCATAGTTATCCAAGTTTATTTTTGTGGTAATGAAGTCTTTAGGCAGGTGAGTTTTCAACACATTCTAGCATAATGAAGGATTTCTTATCTAGCGTGCAAGACTTCTATCTTCAACTCGTTTTATGTTTTGGGCTATTAAATTGGGACCTTGACGGGGAACGATGTCGCTGGCGATGGTTGTGGCGACAACTTAATATGGATTTTCCTTTTAACTTGTGGAGACCGTGTTCGGATGATCCATGTTTGAGAATGTTCTATATAGTGAGTTTTACTCCTTGGCATGGTGGAGTTGTGATAATGTCTACTTTCTTGAACTTCATTTTGTCATGTTCTCTCTGGAAAATAAAGTTATTTATGCATAGGGAAGTAAGTTGTATGTTATATAGAGGTATGGAGAGAGCCCTGGCCTATTGCCGGGTCACTAGAAAAACCTCTATCAGTACTCTCATCTGCTGAGCAAGTTGGCGGAGATCTACTAGGGTAAACGAGGATCGATGGCGAAAGATTTGTAATTCTCCTTCTCAGAGTTTTTATGTTATCAGTCATGGAAAAATTTAAGGCTAGATACAAGAGAAGGGAATGGGTTGAGTTGAGAAGGTAATGAACAAGCTTTGTGCCACTTACGAAGTCACATAAAAAACTTCAAAAGATTTTCTAAGCTTTCCACAACTGATAATGAACTGGATTGTTTTGAATAAGGTATAACTTGTAAGATAAAGTTTCCTGTATGTTTTAGAGAGCCATCTGATACTTAAATTAGTTAACGAAGAAGTTCGAGATGCAAAAATTACAAACTGTAGATAGAGGATGATGTTTTTGTGCAGTTCAAGTTACCCAGTAAAACAAAGTGTAGCTCACTATCATAAGGTGGCACGGCTAGCTCGTCTTATAATCGGTGTTTGTCTGGTTTAGCTTATAGAATAAGTAATTGATCGTACAAGGAAATCCCGTTCCTTATTGGCTGCAGAAAACAACGTTTGATTGGCCATTGCATTGGCCAGTAAGAAGGGTTAGCAGAGGAGTATTTTATGCATTACTGAAATATTGTGTGCCGATCAGGTAATGGTAAGAGTAATTGAGTGGTTTACACTGTTTCTCTCATGTCTAAAACAGCTGATTTTCTAGCCTTGGTCCTCTCCCCTGGTTTCCAACCCGTTTAGACCTCGTCCACACGGCTGGAATTTTTTATTTGTTTTTTTGTTTCTTGCGTGTTATCAGTTTCTAATAAGTTGTTTCTTTGCGTAAAAAGATGGAACAGTCAAAGATTACACTGAAATAAAAAGGTGCCTTTGCCAAAGCTTTTATGCGTGTGAATATGATCCAACACGATGATGGATGAATATTTTTATTGCGGCATTGTTGTAAGCTATCAGGATAGAATTGCCTACAGAAACTTCGTTGCTAAATCAAACAGAAAGTCCCCTTCGCTTAATTTCTTTATATGTTTTCCCATTGATTGTTGCTTCGTCTGTGTTGTTATTTTTAGAGAATAAAGTGTGTTAGAAAACAATATAAATTATATATATTAAGTTGAATTGGTTCTTTGATTTTGATATGATATCAGAGCTTTGATGACCAAGCAGTTACGAGTTTGAATCTCACCGCTCATTTATTTGATAAAAATTAAGCACAAGTGTCAAAGAACCATCACAATCCAATAGCTTAAGTTATTAGGTGAAGTCCCAGGATATGATTTATATTATTATCTAACAACAAGGTAGTGTGAGCATGTGCAAGTTTTAAGCTCAAAGGGCTTTCACTTGAGAGGATGTGTTAGATAATAATACAAATCATATCTTGTAACTTCATTTAACAGTTTAAGCTATTAAATTGAGATGGTTCTTTAATAATTAAAAAAAAAAGATAATGGTTCAGGAAGCTGAAAAGGGCTAAAGAAAGAGGGCAATGAAAATGTCTTGAGCGTGTCCTCATGTCATCTTCTTTATTTAAAAAAAAAAAAAAAAAAAGTTACACGAGGCAAGCATTAAAACAGCACCTCATAATTGAAGCATTTTGAAGAACAATAAATGGTGAGCCTTGACCTGTCATTGTTTGGTTTGCCTTGATTGAAGGTGTTTTTTCTCTAAACCAATCAATAAACTGTATCATGTGAGAAGATCACATGAAGATGCTGCTTTCTGGGCCCGAAAGCAGTTGCTGTTAGAAAGGAGACTGACCAAGTTGAGATTCAAGAAGCACCTATTCCTTGTTGCTGCTTCATAGGAACCAGGTGCCGTAAGACAAAGATAGATCAAAATTTGTGGTCCAGAATTTATGCCTTCAAGAAAATAAATAACAATGCCGCAATAAAAATATTCATCTGTGTGTGTGTGTTTATTCGATTTCATTAAATTTATATATTTTTATTCAAATTTGTTAAATTTATTTGCTCATTTAGGTTTTAATTAAGAAATAAAATGGATGATTAATAATTAACCAAATGAATAATCATTAATGTATGACTATATATGGTTGTTTGATTTTTATTTTGGGTTATGTTTAACCATTATTTTTTTTAAAATGAATATTTTAGAAAAGTTTAGAAAAGTTTTGAGTGTTTTAGTATCATTATAATATAAGAAAGTAGAGATTTGATTGAATAAAATTTTAAAATTATTTTAAAATATAAGATGCAAATTGATATTTTGTTATTTATAGAGTTTTTAGGTTTTTTTATAAATAGAATAGTATATGTCTTATTTTCATGATATTAGATGACAATACATATTAGTACAGTACAGAAACATTTAAATACAAAAAAAAATAGCATTTGTACATATTAATACATTAGACAACATTCAAATATATAACAATTTAAAAGGGTTTATAATATTTTTTAATGGTGGTTCGTATGGAATTTTATTAGAGACCGGAGAATTTGATGGCTTGTAGTTTATAATAACTCAGTCTTAAAGCAAATATTCAGAGGTAAAAAAAATATCTAATCTTCAAGTAATTGTGGTATAAACCCTAAACAACTCTAAATATATTTAACAAAATTATTTAAAATTTAAAAAAATTTACACTTAATGTTTTTGTGTTTCAAAAACCCAACAACTTGTACAGGGTTTGGATGATTAGAGGTCTTATCAAACAAAAAGTCTATAAATGAGTTCGAGCTTGATACATTCTCGCTTTGCCCCTAAGAAATGTTGGAAGCTAATATGCTCAATTGCTGGCCAGTACCTATCATGCATAAATATAGTTTGCACATCATGGGGTCTGCCTTTCTTGATAATAATTCAAAATGATCATTCACAATACAATATGCCTAACTGGTCCCTCCTCCACTGCATTTATATGGACCGACCAGCTGGAGTCTCACACTAATTCTCACCTAAAAATCTCGAATAACCAATGGTAATTAACGTTAAGGCTGGGTTCCATGGCTTGTCCCATATTCAATGCCATCGCTGCAAGCTTAGAATCTAGGGCAGCTTAGCTGGGGGTGGTTAAATTCAAGAGTAGAATTTCAGCTAGAAGGTATTGGACTTAGTTGCTATAGATTATAACACTTGTACGTAAAGGAAGATTGAATTAAAGTTGAGCTATTATTATGTGTATTTGGTTAATAACTATATAGTTGAATTCATCTTCCTTGTTCAACAAAGCTTGTTTTCATTGTACGCATTTGATGTTTCTCTGAGAAGTTGTTTAAAAGTTTTTGATTTTTTTAACTACAAATTCATCTTCTTTTTATGATTTTGGATCGTTTTAATGTGGTAATGTCAAAAATAAAATTTAAAAAATAAAAACAAATATTATTTTGATATATTTCCAAGCGAAAAGTATTTTAAAATGCAACTGTTACTATAATTTGGGAACATGATGATTTTTTTTTTTATTAACGTGGGTGTTCGGACCAGCTTGTGCACACCTCGACTAATTCCATAGGTCCTGAAGTTAACGACCATGTAAGCCTCTAGTGGCTTTGAGATTTGTGAAGTTCGAATAAGTAATCTCTAGAAAGTAAATTCAAAACCTGATTAGTTGAGCTACATCATTTATTAATTATTAATGAGGTAGCTGGTGAGTTCTTCAACAAAAACCACTTATTTCATGAGACATTGATTTGAATCTTGTCTTTTTGGACCATAAGGCATTAAATTTCAGGTCATTTGGAGTGGAATCAGCTGGGGGTGTGCAAATGGTTTGGTTGATAGCCCCACCAAATTTGTGATTAAGTGAAATATATAAACTAATTGTAGCGGTTCAATTTTTATTTTATTTTTTCAATTTAAACCAAACAATGCATAACCCTAATAAAAATTTACTTAATTGAGTTTTCTTATCCAGTGATTAATAAGACTCTTGACGCAAAGCGGCATACAAGCATCTTTGTAATTTATTTTATGCATGTATGATTGTATCATTTTTGGGTTTTTATCTTTATATTTTATTATTAACATGTTTTAAAGTAATTTTAGGCTTTTAGTAGTAAAAAATAAGGTACCACATCTACTCTTTTGTTTTTTTAGGATTTTATGCGACCTAGAAATAGAAATTCTCCATGTTAAAACAGAATTTAAAGGAATCTTTTTTATCAATCAATAATATTATTGTTTTAAAAGATTCTACTCTTTTTTTTCTAATGAATACCAGTGATAGCATGTTTGGCGTTGTAATTGAACTACTGTTTTGTTAATTTTTAATTTTTTTTATTTTATTTTTTTATTTTTGATTATTTTAATATATTGATATCAAAAATAAATTTTAAAAAATATAATATATTATTTTAATATATCCAAAAAAAACATTTTGAAAAAAAAAACCATCAATTTTCTCAACCACCCCCTAGTCTAAAATTACTATACAATTGGGGTAGATACTTGGCATTTACTCAATAACAGGGAACACGGATCTGCTATTCAAAGTGCAGCTACAGTACTGAATAACCAAAATCAACTCAGAAAAGTAATCCAACTGAAAATTTAGGCTTGATCACTCCACTCCATGCTTTTATTAAGGGAATTAATTCTGCTGCGGAGTTGAGCCAATCGTAGAGAAAGAATAGACCTACTGCATTGACATTTTCCAAGTTTTTCACCGACTATTCGGTTTAGTTAGATGCTTGTCTTCGTTTCTTTAACAGAAGAAAACCCTCTTGCTAGAATGGCTCGTTGATTGAGTTTCTGACCATTGTATGAAAAGAATTCAAACACTAACCTCCACAGAAGTTGATGGCCTCCCATTCTATCCAATTCTTATTTAGGAAATTGAAGGCTGAAAGATCTAGCCATCCCTTATCAGTTTCCTTGTATGGATATCTTTGCAAAATTTATTGTAAGTTTGTCTTTGAGGCTTCATAATGAACAGGTAGCTATACAGTATTAATGCTGTCTAAAGAGGCAAGACCAACGAATTTATTGGTATCTTGGCATCCGAGTAGAGTGGGGCATGGATTAGGTCCAGCCTTCAGGATGAGCGGAGTTATTGGGTATGGTGCTTTGCATTATAGATACTGACAGAACAGAATCCACTAGCTACCATGAGATCCCATTGCTTGCGAAGCAATGGTTCAGTAATGAGATCTCTGTAGATTATACGGATCTTGTTCATCCTGGGTTGATTACAAGCCTTTTTTTTTTATATGGAGAATTCTAATACCAGAAAGTAAGATCACCTTAATCAAGATTTAACCTTTCAAAAACTTTGTATACTGTTTCGATAGCCTACTTAAATCTGCATAACCCCAATGATCAATGTTGGGATCTCATGCTGGTCTATCACTATAGCTAAATTGTCATCCTTAAACAGCCACGTTTTACAGTTACAGCATATCAAGGAAACTGGAAGAGGATAGAAGAATCAAAACTTTTATACAAATAACTAGATCTAGTACAAGGATTTAGCCAATGGCATGGCATGCTCAAATGAACAGCAACAGAGTAACTAATCATCTGCTGATAATAAACAGAAGACAGAAGCCAAGAATGGTAATGCCTGTATACACATCAAAAGAAACATTTCTCATCCCATAATTTACAAAAACATCACAGATCCCTTCTACACAGAGGGCAGGATGCATGCCTAAGTAGCCACTTATCTATGCATGGTAGGTGAAACATGTGATGACAATGAGGCAAGCTTCTAACCGTCTCTCCCAGCTGAAAGTCCTGGATGCATGAAACAGTCAGAACGTCAATCAATCACACGTCTAGTTACCAGCTAGAAGGGAAAGGAAAAAAATGCCGGAAATAGTTAAATGGAAAAAATGACAAAACCTGAAGGCAAACTGAACAAGAGACTTTCTCTCCTGATTCATCTACATTGTTATTGCTTGTGATTCTGATCTTCGGGATCTTCTCAAGAGAATCTCCAGGTAATCCCTTGGAACCACCAGTGTCAAAGATGTTTGGGATCTCCTCAAAATTTGTTTCCACAGCACCCATCTGATTGTATTATGGAATGAATTCAGCTTGTGAGTAGAGAATAACTAACAAGTAACTAACAACTAGTAAATAAGACGAAAGCAAAGCACAATGGGCAAGGAAAGTGCTGTCTAATCCATCAACAACAATGCCTTGGATCCCAAATTACCTGACTTTGTACTGCACTTAACATCGCAGGACCAATGCGCTCACGAACAAGTCGTCCACTAAGAAGGCTTGCGATAACATCAATCTGACCACATTAAAAGTTCACATTAACTGGGTTCAAAATCAGAAATCGGATCACTCAGCTAAACAAAGAAATCAAGTTAATTAAAAGCATCAATATAGAAGACAAACATGAGTCGATATTCACTTTCAACAACTCATAGCCATTGCCTACACTTCAAGAGCTTGTAGAGATAAGCTAAAATTGCTCACCAAGTAAAGGACACAGCCTATCCCAGATTCATCTGATTGCCAAAGAACAAGAGATGACTCGAATACTTCAATTGAGAAAACAGCTCCTGATATGGCTCCAACCGCAGCCCCTCGAACAAACCCACTTTCAGTTTCTTGGCCTATCAATGCCCCAGTCATGGCTCCTAACAAAGTGCCCACTGCAAAAAATAATGCCAATTCCTTCAACAAAAACTTCCAAACTACCAAACAGTTCTTAAAAATGAAGTCTCTTGCTATATCCTTAATAATTCTAAGAAATCAGACATCATCTACAGCATGAACATGATTACAAAGAACACGAACCAAAAAGGCCCTTTTGTCTATATGCCAAAACCTTTTCCCACTGTAGAAATCCGATAAAACAATGATATCAGGATCATTTTTAACATAAAAGCTCCAATCTTTTTCAGCATAATCTTATGTAAACTCAACTCCTTGAATTAAGACTTACAATGAAACAGAGGATCAATGATTGGACAGAAACCCAAAAACGAAAACCCAACAAACCCAGATCAGAGAACATGAAACAGATAAAGAGAACACATGTCATTCAATCAAGAAATGGAAAAAAAAAAACTTTCATTTAGATGGAAAAAACAAGAAACCAAATGAGAAAGTAGAGATAAACAAACCTAATGCAAAGAAAAAGGTGAAGATCGCAGAGAATATGTTGCCAATAATAGCTGAAACAACGAAGTTACAAACTTCTTTAACCTTATCAACAAAATTCCCAAAAGAACACAATGAAGACATGGAAAAACGAGATGGGTATGGATAAACCTCCATTTTTAAGGATTCTAAATGACACAAAATACCAGAAAAAGAAGAGAATATCCTGTTTTAAAGGGTGTCTATAGCTTTTGCTTTGATCAGTTCGGATTTGGGTTTTAAATAAAGGTAGAGGTGGTGCTAGAGATGGTGGTGGTGGTGATGGTGGGGGTTTGTTTTCAAGAAAGCTTAGTGCTTAAGAAGAAGGATGGAAAGAAATGAAACCCTCATCAACCAACTACCATTTAAAGCTTCTTACGACTAATATTTTTCTTTTGTCACAATTTTCCACCTGTTTTCTTCGAAACAAAGATCTTCCTTCCTTTTCTTTTTTGTTAAATATGTCAACAGCTCAATTTCAATGGTGGATTCTTGGAATTGGCCATTATGCTCCAAGGGATGGATTTTTAATTAACTTTTTCTTACAACTTATGCTAGCATAATAAATTCATCTGTAGACCAAATTGATATTTCAAGAATTATTATGCATGAATGGAGTTACTATGTATGAATGATTAAAATTAAAAAAAAAATTAGAGTTATTTATATTCATCTTTGTCACAAGAGAGTCTATATTACTTCATAAATGGAAGATGAGTTAGGTTGAAAGAGAAATGGGAGAGGAAAAAAAGATATATCCCTCCATTTGGGTACAAAAACTCGGATCATGATTAATGTTAGAGTATATTTAAGAAAATTTACACACAAAAAAAAAAAAGTACAATGCAAGATCTAGATAAAATTAAGTTTCTCCCCTGCTACGATCAATAGCTTTACTATTTCCAAGTCTTTCAAAAAAAAAAATCAATTAATATGGGTGCATAGATTAGATTGCGTGTACCTCGATTAATTTCACAGGTTTTAAAGTTAACGACTATATAAATCTTTAGTGACTTCAAAATTTATAAAACTTAAATTAATAATTTTTAAAAAATAAAAAAATAAATTCAGCTATACCCCTCAAATTACGAGGCTTTCTTTCAATTGTTGTGGTCATTATATGTGGATATCAACCTCCAACATTGTTGAGAAAATCTTCTTTTCAACAACACAAATCTATGTTACGGGCACCCAAACCATAAAGAGGAAAAAACCTCACAAAAAAAATTAAAAAGAAAATTGGAAAATAAAAATCAATACTTCAAATGCATTTATTGAATTGTTGTAGAATTAAAAAAAAAAAACTATATTTTTCGAGCGAAAATAAATTTCAAAACTAATTACAAAAAGAGACGGACAGGTTATAAATTTCCAACACTCATTTCCGCGAAAGGAGAAAATGAAAGTTAACGGCAGTAGCGATGGCCTAAACACGGTACAGGTGGTTACGATAAACAGCGTTTTTATTTTTTAAGAGCTTCTCCTTTTTATTGTGCCTTTAATTCCATTTTGGCTGATGAAAAATATCTCAATCTCATGGACCCATCAGGTGCGGGTTATGGGTCTTCGGCCAACCGCCACTGCCTGCTGCATACCGTACGCCATCCCACATACATATAAATACTAGTTGGGCCCACCCCCTTCGTTGTGGGCCCTGTCTCATCTATTATGTTCTTTAGAAAAGAAAAGAAAAGGAAAAATGAATTGAATCCCGTGTTGAAATGGTATTTAAGTCTCATTTATTTCAGAATTGTTTTCAAGGAGAGATATAAGATTTTTAATTCAATTTGGGCGGCGGAAAAGCTTAAAACCAAAACAGTCCAAGATTATAAAATTTAACTATAAAATTTTAAAAAATAAATTTAAAATAAAATAAATTCAAATCTTGACAAAAAAAAAGTTCACCCTCAATATCAAATATGTAATTAATCTTTAACCTAATGGTACCAATCTAAATAGCCAAATATTTTTTAAATAGTTACTTTACCCGATAAATAATAAATATAGTATAAATATTAATAAACATATCCAAGCCTAACCAAGAATATATATTTATATCATATAAATTTAATTATAGAGTATTTAGATTTTTTTAAATATAATATATATATATATATATATATTTATATTGACATAAAACATACATGTATAATACTTATCATTTTATCATTTAATTTACATATACATCCTTCAAACATATATATTAACTATTTTTTTTAGTAATAAATAATATATAGCAATATAGATATCACCACTGATAAATAATTTATAAATATCTAATTTTTTTAACAGATATATAATAAAAAAGATATAAATATCAAATTCAACTCGTGTATATCTTCTGTGATCCCTAGTCACTAGACCACAACTTTTTTTCTCTTAAGAAAAGATAGTTTGGATATCCTTGTATACCAAGGGCTTAGCCTTACTATAAAAACCCATGCGCACCTAGGTTTAGAAGCTCATGCCTACACCTGGGATTTTTTTTTCATCAGAATAGGATGACGCATCATTGTTTCTGAATTTTTTTTTAAAGGTGGTTGACATGTCATCTACAGTGCTAAGCGACATGTCGTTGATTGATATTTTTTCAATCACCTCCTGTGATTGTAAAATTAGATTCAATGTTTCTAACCCCAAAACTCAATATTCAACTCATTTTTACCCAAAAAAAAAAAAACCTTTAAACCACTATATAAACATAAAAAAAACCACTTAATAACCCTCATAACACCTCAAAATTAATGTAAAAAAATAAAAATCACCAAATCAAAATAAACCAAACATAACTCAATCATATGGCTATTTATTGTGTGTTTAGTAAAGCGGTACATAGTATTTTTTAAAAGTATTTTTGAGTTGAAAGTATATTCAAATTATGTTTTCTTTAAAAAAATAATTATTTTTTACATTAATATATAAAAATTATCAAAAAAACATTTAAAAATATTAATTTAATATTTTTTAAGAAAATATATTGTTAGAAAAACAATTTAAAAAGTAAATTTAACTACAAAATCAAACACTTACTTTAGTTATTAAAGTTGTGTTTGATCACGTTGTTTTTAAAATTTTGATTGGTTTTTGTTTAAAATTATTTTTTTATTTTTTAATATTAAAAACAAATTTTAAAAATAATATATATATATATATATATATATATATATATTGCTGTTGATCTTCACATGGCTGGTCACAGTATCACATGGCTATTTTTGTAGGCCTTCTTTAGCCTTCATCAAATGGCCATTTTCTTCCCGCTTGTCCTGCTCATTTTTCTGTCAAATGGGCATTTTTTAATGTGTTTGGTGGGTCGTAAAATCAGGGTGCTCTTTCTTTTGCCTCAAGTAATTACATGTCACCAGAAGGGCGAAGTAGACATTCTACAATAAAATCTAATTATATGATATCCTTGTTTGGAAATATGATTATGGTTGTTTTTTAAAGTAATTTTTACTCAAAAATATATTAAAATAATATTATTTTACTTTTTAAAAAATATTTTTAATATTAACGCATCAAAATGATCTAAAAATATCAAAAACATATTAATTTAAAACAAAAATAAATAAATAAAATTTTAAAAATAATTTTAAAATATAAAAATAAACACACATAATAACCTCAACACTGCTCTCTTTTTTGTCAATCTATTAAGCGTACGGATCCATTCTGTATTTCCGTTCTCTCATGAAAGATGGAGACAGGTTGGAAAATAGACTATGCATCACAGAGACTACAAGAGAAGCGTCCCGGAAACATCTTTACCTCCAAGAAAGGTTACATGTATGTGTATAACTGGTCTGTGACCCCACACGGTGTCACGGGGCATTCTTGAATAAAAACACCATGATTTGAATTGACAATGTAATTAAAAAAAATACTTGAGAAAATAAAATATAAAGGTTATATATTGTTTTTATTAGCAACGGGGTTCTTTGGATAAAAATATGATACAATTAAAATAAATATTTGTAAAAATTCTAAACTCCCTTTTATTAATGTTTTTTTTTTTTACAAAGACATATTTGTTTTTCAAAATCATTGTTTTTACATAAAAACTTATTGTAATCTTCAAAGCAAGTTTCTATAAAAAAGAAAATCATGAATCAATAACTTTTATGTGCATTTATTAGAAAGAAATATAAAAATAATGAATTTGAAAAATATAATATAAAACACTTGTAATAAAAATGACAAAATATAAATTTTATTAGTATTGAGTATTCATGAGTAAAAGTTTTTAAACAATTATGCATATTAGGTTTATATGTAATTATTTATAAAGTAATTGTTATTATTACCATAAAACTTTAATCTTAGTTGAAAATTATGGCATAATTAGATAATTTTTAAAATATTATTTTAATAACTTTATATAAAGAGAAGCTTATTATAAAATTAAAAAGAATTGAAAAAAAATGAGGGTCAGTTAAAAAATATTAAACGAAATATCTTGGGCTTACTTGAGTTAAAAAAATTTTAATTTAATTTCATCATTTAGTAGCTTGTCACTAAACAAACAAATTAAACCCCATTAATTACAACAATATGATTAATTTACTTACTTCCCGTATGAATAGAGTGATATTGAGAACTTCCATTTCCATTTCTGAAGCATGTAATAAACATGCAAGCGATCGAGCAACGATCGGACTAGACGTACGCTATGTATCTTTACAAGGAAACTAGCTTAGTGAGCACTCGAGGTGCACAAGAATGGGCAAGTAGACCGCGCATCACTTAAAATAGACATATGCATGGTAGGCTAGGGGCACAAATGATTTGTTTCAATATTTTTAGTTACTGGAAGTGTGAAATTAGATTAAAAAAAAGACAAAAAAAATTGTTCAAGTCAATATAAGGTAGTACGATATACATATAATCTATATAAAAAGAAACAAGTCAACCCGAGTTAACCGACTAAACCTATAATCTAAATCATGAAATAAGGATAACTTGGCAAAAAAGATTGAAAACCATAAAGACAATGTCAAACCTGCAACCCGAGTAATGAGAACCGAATGGCCTGATGGAAAGAAAACTAAAATAAATTATAAAATTTAATTTTTAATCAACCTAATATTATAGTATGAAACTAGAAAAAAATCGATTAAAAAGGGAAAAAAAACACAAGCTAACTAGGTTAACCCACCGAACTTGTGACATGGGTTATAATACTGAAATAACCTTATAGAAAGCAAATCAAAACAAATTATAAAACTCAATCCATAATTTAAAAAAAAATAAAGTTAACCAGGTTAACCCATCAGATATTAAATGATGAAATTGATAAAAACAAAAGTAAGTTTTTTATAAAAAAAACAAAGAAAAAAAAATAGAGAAAAAATAGATCATTGTTCTAGTGAACAATGATCTATAAGGAGGGGAACAATGAATTTCCCTCCTCAATTAGTGTTGGTTACTAGTTATACGACCCGTGCTCTACTGCGAGTCGGATAAAAAAATAAATGAAAAAAAAATTATGTTTAATCAATGCAAATGCATTTTAAAGAATAAAAAAAACCACTTTCGAATGATTAAAACAAAGGAATAAGTAAAAGAAAAAAAACAAAGAAAAGATAAGGGAGAAAAAATAGATCACTATTCTTGTGAACAATGACATGTGAGGAGGGAACAATGAATTCTCATTCTTAATTAGTGTTGGTTACTAGCTATGTGACATGTGTTCCCGAGTCAAATAAAAAAAATTAAGAAAAAAATGATATTCAGTCGATGCAAATGTGTTTTAAAGAAGGGGAAAAACCAATGTTGAATAAGAAAAATCACTTTTAAATGATGAAAAAAAATAAGCAAAACAAAATGGTAACCTGTGATAACTCATTAAGGCCATGAAACAAGGCATTTGATCAAAAACAATAAATTTGAAAAAACCTTGAAATCAATTTTTAACTAATTAAATATTACATGATGAAATTAAAAAAACAAAATGAAATATAAAAAAGGATAAAAAAAATATAACAAATATAAACCAAAACAATGATCTAACCCGTCTGGGTCAACCCTCCAAACCCATAACTAAGGTTATGAAACGAGATAATCCGACAAAAAAAAAAAAAAGTCACAAAGCCTTCATATATATAAAACTACAAAAATATCCTTAAAACAAGCTTAAATTAATTTCGCTGCCAAAGATAATTTAGTAAATTCATTGCGATGTAAAATCTCAATAAAGCTCATAGCAACTAATTATTTGATTTTGCTTGTATTGGCGGGCAGTAAAGGTATTCTACTGTTTTTTATTTTTCAATGGTGACATAATCCGAATCTAGATATTTCAACTATCAAAGCATTAATATTACCAAATCTCCATTAATTAAGTTTAAATTTCTTCCAAGTCACGTGATTTATTCCCCTCTCTTTAAGTTATGAGCAGTCGCGCCAATACACGCACGGTTCAAAAATTTACACGATAGCTTAGGCTTGAATATATTGCCTGAAATATTATAATGGAAGATTTGCTGAGCTAATTATATTCTTTCTGGTTAAACGGGCTAGAAGAGAAGGAAGAATCCATGTCTCAACAACCAAGGATTCTGCGATTCCATGGTCTAAGCTCCTGGATTGCTTTTGCCATGGAGATTTTACTCGTGCATCGAACCTTGAAGACCTTGCCTTTGTTTTTTCTCTCTTGGTTTTATATTTGGTGGGTAAACCGAACAAAGACCTATTAACCTGTTGCATTATTCCTTCAATATTTTTAGTCACTCTCACGAATGGAGAGATCGCATCAACAAATACAGAGACGTGGTTTTGGCCATCCTAACATCAAATCCCACCATGTGTTATGTTAACCAAAGAACAATCAATCAATTTCTTGTCGTTTTTTGCTGGCATTATCCAATTTTTTAATGCAATCAGGTACCATGTTGTTAAGTTTTGGCGACCATAACAAGTTTTCAACTTGCCTCAATTTCTATCTCAATAATATCTTCAAATCTTAGCTTAGCAAGCGAATGCATATATATATATATATTAATTAATGTGTGTGGTGGGTTAACTTATATATATTTCAATTACAATGGATATAAAATTCAATTTTAATTTCAAATTACAAAAATATACATAAAAAAAATCCAACTCATGGCTGCAATGTATTAT
Organism: Populus x sibirica; assembly: GCA_019202695.1. Taxonomy (NCBI): domain Eukaryota; kingdom Viridiplantae; phylum Streptophyta; class Magnoliopsida; order Malpighiales; family Salicaceae; genus Populus; species Populus x sibirica. The sequence continues at coordinate 416,732 of JAGMVL010000125.1, read as the reverse complement.
TATGCTCGTAAAATGAAACTCATTAAGTACTATTCTTCTCTTATCTGTAGAGAGAGAAATTAACTTATTTTCTCAAGTGTACAAATCTAATTATTAAAAAAAAAATTAAAAATCTCTTTGACGAGACATCTTTGTCTATTGATGAGACAAATGCCTGGTTTGCCAAACTAACCAAACTGAAAATAAATCCAATGTCAAGGGTCAACGAACTAAAGAAACAAGTTAATGGCTTAATCAAAGCCTCGTGAGCATTGCAATCAATTGCCATAATGAAGGGCTGGTATTCAGCCTGATTAAGTTGTTTTTATTTTTTATTTTTTACAGTTGTAAAGTGTTTTTGTAAAAAAATTTGAATATATTTTTTATTTAATTGTATAGTAATAAAAATAGATATATCACAAAAATAACATAAATGAAATTATAAAAGAAACTTTTATTTTTTTCATCAAAAATATATTTTCCAATTCAACTATTATTTTTCAACGAAATTGTTTTTTTTTCTTAACAATATATTCCAATTCAACTATTTATGTATATGTTTGTCAGGCCTTTATAGTTTTTCAAACTCATTTTTTATAGAAATGTAGTCCCCAGGAGTCAAGTGTTTAATATATTTTTGGACAAGGGAGAACCCCTTCATTGATAGAGGTTATAATCATTTTTCTAGGTATAATCATGTACAAACCATCTCTTAGTCCTTTGTCTGATATGCTTTTGGAAGACCAAAAAGTTTGGCATAGAATGACAGTTACAATAACTGATGTCCATCTCACGGTAGCTAGAGGGAGTACGTTTGGAGTATCAGCTTTGTACATGAGTATCGCAATGGCATGAGCGACCCCTTGAGGGACTCTCATGAATATAATTATGTCTAGTCTCTTATAGGTAGTGAAAATCGTCTATGGACACTTGGTGCGATTGGTGGTCGTGGTGCCAAGACATTGTGTATTGCTAAGGGTGTCAAGACTTGATGGGTTGTTAAAGGTTTGGTTGGGAACACGGTCTAAGTAAGGAGTTGCATCTAGATGATGAGTTTTTGAAGGTTTAGTTGGGAAAGAAGTGTTTGATAACGGGTAGATTTGGCTAGCATCCTGGCCCAAGTGTGTTTTATTTGTGTGTCATGGAATGACATGGAAATGTCAAAAACAAGTTCTAGAAATTGATGGCTTTTTGATCAGGTTCCCATAAACAATGCCAATAATGAGGTCCCAAAAAATCCAAGTAGCTTAGAAGCAAGATTTATATGTGGGATAATTGGTTAATCTCTTTGTTCTAGAAATTTGATCTATTTTTCCTAGCTAAGATGGCCAGTAGTTTGTACCTGGTGTTTGGTAGGCTGAGGTGGCTGGTGTTTGATACCCCCAAAAGATTCTTTTTTTTTAGATTTTAGAACTCTTGGATGCTTGAGTAAGCATCTTTTAAGAGAGAGAAAATGCAATAATATTTTATTGAGATAAACTTTGAAAATATGTATGCTAAAAATATTGAGAATGAAGAGAATGTGAACCTTAAGCTTAAAGAATTTATAGGGTATTTTTAGCTTGTAAGTCTTGTTTTTTTTTTTTTTTTGAGAGGAGGGGGTAGAGTGTGATTTTTCTCTGATAGTATTAATGAAGGATAAATATCTCTTACATATGCATTAATGAGAAAAAAATATAGTATTGAGAGATTTTTTGTGTACCTACGAGTATAGAGAAAATAGGATCCATCATGTAGATGAGCTTATTGGAATCGAGCTCTTCTTTTATGCTGAGTCCAAAAGGGATGGATTTTTTTTCAAGGTTGAGCCCATTAAGGTTAGGCTTTTCCCTTAAGCCCGTGGCGGTGGGCTCTTCTCTAAGGCTAAGCCTATAGGGTCGGGTTCTTTCTCAAAACTGAGCTCGTAATATTTGACTCTTCCTCTAGCTCGTGGATGATTGAGTATTCAAATGTTTTTTTTTATATGTTAAATTATAACTAAATTAAAAAAAACAAAAAATAAAAATTTTCAATCATCCCATTATAATTGTAAAAAAAGAAGAAATAATTCGTGTAGAATAAAAAATTTATTCTAGTTCACTAAAATTATTACTGATTTTTTTTTCTGTATCAATATTTCAATAATAAAATGCATTTCATTTGATGTTCAAAGTTGTTAAGGACAAAGACAATTTAAAAAAAAAAACAAAAAGGTACAAAGACATTTTTAAAGCCCCATTTAATGCTGCCTAATTGACCATCAATGCTCGCAATGAAGTCCACTATATTCTTTTCTTCATTGCAAAGCAAACAATAAATAGAATTTCTCAAGTGTTCGCATCTAATTTATATGAAAACAAATCTCCTTTCTTTAATTTATTTTTTGAGAATTAAACATCTCCTTAAGTGGGATCTACAATCTATCTTTGTCTTATGACGTGGCAAATACGTGGCAAGCCAAACTTAGACTTGCCCGTGGAAAATAAATCTAATGATAAGGGTCATGGAGCTAACACAGAAGTGGCCTAGAATTAAATAAAGAAACAAGTTAAATCAAAGACTAATTAACATTGAAATAAGAGAGGATTAATTATGAAGGGTCGGTAATTATGAGAGGTAGTTGTTTTGTTTTAAAAATATTTTAAAATAAATTAATTTTTTTAAATTAATTTTTTTTGATATTTTCATATTATTTTAATGTACTAATATAAAAAATAATTTTAAAAAATAAAAAATATATTATTTTAATATATTTGTAAATAATAAATACTTTAAAAATAACAATCTCACGTTTCCGAACGCCTCTAAACTAAAAGCTGATACAAGTGTGACTGGAGCTTGCAACTATAAGCCGGTTTTTTTATGTGTTTAGAAGTATGGTAGCAATTGCTTTTTAAAATACTTTTTATTTCAAAACATATTAAAATAATATTTTTTTTATTTTTTAAAAATTATTTTTAACATCAGCATATCAAAATGATATAAAAATATAAAAAAATATTAATTTAATATAAAAAAATAAATAAAATTTAATTTTTTTAAAATACTTTCAAAATACAATTCCAAACACACACGACGCATGAAGTTTCCTGCGAGGACCATGCCATACTCTCCATTGGCAGCCACGACTTTGTTAAATGCCTTGTCACCCTAAAATTTGAGGTCAGTGTTATTCGCAATCACAGGACTCTTGAAAACATGATCCTTAATTTGACTTTTAAACGATATTTATGTAAGATTTAAAAATATAAATAAATTAATTTGTCTATTTTTTAACCATATGAAATAATTAGTTTTTACCTGAATTCAAGTAAATATTAGGTACATAAATTGAATTATTTTACATAATTTAAATCGCTTCTAAAACGATAATTATATAAAAAAAACTTCTCTTAATATTATATTATTATGAGCCTTTTTTATTTGAAACAATTCTATTCAATTATACATGACATGAATCTAAATTAAAAATAAATAAATGAATATAAATTACTTTTCAAAAAATATTGCTGCTTTCTTTACACTATCCATCGTTATCTGAAAGTGAGGAAAAAAAAAACTAAGATAATAATAATAAAAAAAGGAAATAAAGACTAATAAATTTAGTATCATTTTATTGGTTTCCATTATATTACTAAATAATAGGAAATAAAGATTTATATCCCTATAAAATAGGTTTATCCTACTAGGAGTAGGATTAATACTGAATTTATTATTTATTTATTTTACACATGTAACAATATAATTTTTTTAAAACGTTCTAGATAACATCTCTTCTCAAATCAAATATTTATTATGTGTGATTATCTATCAGGAGGGTATGATAAAAACATACAAGGATAAGATTGAGTTCTTAACTTGTTGATAAAAATTAACTGTGATTATTTTTTGTTCAGTTTATTTTTTATCAAAAAAATAACTAAATCAAAATTATTTTTTAAAAAAAATCAAAACCGAACCAAAACCCTTTCAAACTGACCGGTTTCGGTTCGGTTTTTTAGAACAAAAACTGGTTCAAATTGGTTTGGCTTGGTTTTTTCGGTTTCGCTCGGTTTTTTTGGTTTGACTCGGTTTGGCTCGATTTTTTCCGATTTTTTCGGTTTGGGTTCGGTTCAGTTCGGTTTTTTAGGTTTCAAGCTTATAAAACCAAAACAGAACCGAACTGGTCGGTTTTTTCAAAATTCTAATCGGTTTTTTTTACGGTTCGGTTTTTTCGGTTATTTTTTTTATTTTCTCGATTGAATCGGTTTTTTAATTTTTTTTCTTACCCCTATAAAAAAAAAATAATAGATTTTTAAAAGGCTGCAACTCTTATAGCGCATTCTTTAAAAATAAAATATATTTTTTATTTTTTTAACCAAAATAAGTTTGGAGGCCAGGCTATTTTGAAAAAAAAAAAAACCGTCCAACCGTAAATCGGTCCTTTATCTTCATAACAGTTGTGACCTTTGAAGTTCTCTGAACTTGGCAGCCACGACATTCTCTACGTTGGCAGCCACGACCTTGTAAAATGCCGCGTCACCATAAATTTGAGGCCAATGTTATTCGCAATCACAGGACTATCTTAAACACATGCATGCACTTTCAAGTTCCACCGGCCTGTGCTTTTTCCACAGGAAATTTATGGAGGGTGCATGAAGTGACGGGAGGATTGACTACAAAATTTACGTGTATTACTCATTTTAAATTTATTTATAAAATTTAAATATTTTTAAAATAAAAATGTTTGATTTATAAAATTCGTATTTGACTTTTAAAACAACCTTTATATAAATTTTAAATATATAACTAAATTACTTTGTTTATTTTTTAACCATATAAAATAATCTTTAACTGAAATTTTTAAATTTTTTTTGAATGATTTTCAACTAGGATAAATGAACAATAATAAGTCATTATCCTAAAATTTTGGTTAAGCTTGAAATTTAGGGTTGAGTCAATATGACTCCATGTAGGCCGCAATGTTATTCATTTATGATAATTAAAAGACCATTATAGGTCATAAACCTCAATTAAAAGTAACCCATCAATATGCAATCATTTATTAATTATTTATAGAATAAATCAGCCACTACAAGATATTGTTCTAGCAATATTGAAAAGTGACAACATGATCTTAACCTTATATAGGATAGAGCTTAAATCAACCAATTTTTTTGCACCTTTAGGTCAATCCTTCTATTTTATGTCAACATGTGAATCATAAGTACCCATGCACCAATATAAAGTAGACCATTAGCCTATATGCATATTAAATACATCGGGGATAGAAGGATAAAGTGGCAATGTAACTTACCTAATGTAAGATGTTTAGGGTTAATAGTATTTTTTTGTTAGCATAATCAATCCCTTACCTAAAATTCTGAAAGACTAGTTAGGTTCCAGTGACTATAGCACTATGTGCTGACTCCTTCACTTCACATTCTCTCTTCACACCTTTCCTTCTCTCTCTTAAATAAAAAACTTCAAAAAAAAGCGGTCATCGCAATGTCTAGTGCAATAATTATTTTGAAATTGACTTAATTTTTTTTATTTTAGTTATTACTGTAAATCTTGAATTATTTTTGTATTTGTTAAAGATTGCAAATTATTTTTGTATTATTAGATAAACCTATTTTCTTCTTGATTTATGATAGAAATTTGTTTTGACTGTGCTCTTGATTCTAATATTTTGAGCTTTATGTTATGATATTAATAGGTTTATCTAATAAAGATAATTTGATTGTTTGGTATTTAAGGTAATACAAAAAGTGGATTTGAAATATTAAAAGTTGAAAAGACTAAAGATATTTTATTTGAAGACCCCTTCTTATGGGAAGGGAAACAAATTGAGACATTTGTCTCAATTAATCGTAATTATTGAAATATTATATGTAATTTTTTATTAGTATAGTTATTTTAAGATTGAATTGATTTTAAATCTTTTGTGAGATTGGTTTGTTAATATAAAAATTGATTGATTTAAAGGGTGCAACAATGATTTCATTTTGATTTTCTAAGAGGGATGTACATAATTGTCTTGATTATTTGTTATTATATGCCAAAACATTTTTGTAGTGGCTTGAATATTTATATGTTTTGATTGTTTCCCATAAGTTTTGAACCATATAATGACTGGGATATGAGTATGAATTTTGTTAAGGTTTTTATAATATTTTGCTTGTATTTGATTTCTTTGTTCTTAATTATATGTTTTGAAAAATTGATTTTTTAATTTAGTATTTTGTGCCAAATAGAAATTGTCATACCCAGACATTGCAGCGACCCGTTAAAAATATAAATCTGGATTGTAAAAAGAAACAGATATATGACATCTTGTTCTTTGATGGGAAATGTCTAGTTCAAGAAGTCGCCACCTAGTATTATAGTCACTAGGAACCCTAACTGGTCAATAGAGATTCTATGGTACGAGACTGGATATGCGAAAGGGAAGATACTATCACCCCTTAAGCGTCCTACTTGAAGCAAGTTGCATTACTGATTTTGTCTTAAATTGCTAAAGGTTTGTTTGTGTTTTATTTTTATTGGTCATCCAATAATGTTCCCGACTTTAGCGTTAGTGAATATTCGCCTACGAATATTTCCAACTCTGGCGTTGGTAGATATTGTGTAACCCAAAAACTACGGTATTCCTAACTCTGGCGCTAATGAATAAATTCACAAAAATTGAATTTTTTTAAGAAAAGAAAACTATTTTTTTTATTCATTATTTTTTTTTTCTGATCAGTAGCCTAAGCTAGTGACCTAGCTGAGTAGCAGGCGTGCATGACAACGCATGCCTGCTACAGAAACAAGTGAATTATAATTCACTTGCTACAATAGGAAGCGAATTATAATTCACAGCTACTGTAGCATGAATTATAATGCAGGAGGGGGAAGGCAAAGAACTTACCTGATGTTGGCCATGAAGACGTTGATGGAGGAAGACTGGTCGGCTGCTTTCTCTCCTCTTTTGTTTCTTTTTGTTCCCCACTGGTATTCCCTCTTCCCAGCTCGTCCTGTGTTTCCTCCGTTCTCCTTTGCATTCATCTGTTCAGGGAAGGGTAGTGCAACCGGAGATAAGGATGATGGCGATGGAGACGTGATGCTGCTGGCCGAACAAACACCCCCCCTGTTTCTTTTTATCTTCACTTGTTCTGGTCATTCTTTTTTCTTAGTCTTTGGTGTTGGCTTTGTTACCCTGGTCTCCTACTTCGAGTCCCCTGTGTTTGTGTCTGTCCTGTCTCTACCGAGAAGAGAAGGTTGCTGCTGTTATGGCTGGTGCATGGTCATGGTGCACAGTGGTGGTTGTTGGATGTTGATGGGTCTTGTGGCTTCCCACGATGCAGTACAAAGAGGATGGTTTGTTGGAGATGCGACCGGTGCAGGATGGGTAACTGATGCAGGGAAGGAGACGCACGGTTGCCGTTGTATTGCTTCTGGAGCTGGAAGAGGTGCACAGTGCTGGTGTGGTTGAGGGATGGTATTACCTTGCCTTCACGAGGACAAGCTTAACCGAAGGCAGTAACAATGTCAGGAGGTAGTCCCTGTGGTGACGGGCTGCTTTTGGAAGTTTTTTTTGTTTAAGTTCTTGCTTCCCCTCGTGATTTTGGGGAAGAAGATGACGGGGAATGGGTTATTGGCTGTGAGGAAGGAGCTTTTTGCTCTCGGACGGGGCGGCCTCAGGCTGAGGAAGATGGCCTTTCTTTTTGTGTTCTGCTCAGTCTAAGTTATGGGGATGAGCTGAGGGGGAAAAGGGATGAGTTGAGAGCTGTTTTTGGAGGCCGAGGAAGAAAAACAAAAGGAAAGGGCTGAGGGGGGCGACGGCTAGTATAGGGTTCACCGCCCCCTTCTCTTTTCTTTTTTATGTTTCTTTCTTTTAGGGTTTTTGGTAATGGCCCTCTCTTAGGGTTTCTTGTGATTCTCCCCTTGGGGTTTCTTCTCCTCCTGGGGTTTTCTTCTTCTTTTTCATGCACGGAAATCTGTATTTATAGTGCAAGAGTCTCATCGCGTGTAGAAAATAAAGTTTCAATCAAACTCATTCTCTTCTTTAAAATTTGAATTTGATTAAGAATCAAATTTGAAAGTGGATAACTATCATTATCTTGAAGATAAGCATAAAATGATAAAAGTACATTGTAGTCTCTAATTTTCGCGCAAGCTGACAAATCACACTTTTTATTAAAATAAATATCTGATATTTTAATTTTATATTTTAAACCCTGTAAAATTAAATTAAAAGCCAAAGGAACAAAATTGGGTTACAACAGAAATCATTTTAATTTTTTTCTTATCAATTTAGAATTTCCTTTTAACAATATTTAATTGACTTGCATATTGCATCTCACTTTGTGAATGAGATAAAGTTAGAGAATCTGCCATGTCTTGAGGTTCGAGGGTTTAAGAAAGATTAGTTTCGCTAGTTTGATAATATAACTTAATGATATTCCTATTAAAGTCTACTCTATAAAGGTTTAAAGTCCTTGAACTAGACATAGTATCACTTGTTGATTTTCAAGAGTTTAGGTTTGTAATCTTTACAGGGTAATACCTAGCAGATTGAAATATGATTTCTACATTGTTTAATTGATCTTTTATGATTTTTCTAATATATATATACATATATACATATATATATATATATATGAATTTTTCTAATTGTTCTAGTTATATTCTAGTTTTGAAGATGTTGTTCAATTACGGAGATTTAATATTTTTTTAATTAAAATCTTGAATAATATCATTTTCAAAGGAATTTGGATGCATAGTCAAACACTACTCCTTGAAGGTCAAGATCTAGAAGGTGATAAATAATCTAGATGCAATGAAAGAGAAACAAAACAAAAACCAGAAAATGAACAATAATAAAATTTAGTATATAGTACACCTAACAGGGGATCACCAAATACGTAACCTTGGCTAACAACAACTGACCAAAAGACACATAATAGCTGACCAACGCTGTGACATATACTTTGACTTTTACTATTGTTGATTAATCTCTAGGCTCTAATACTAGAGAAGGAGAATTACTTGGGAGTATACGGAAGAGAAGGAGAGAATGTTTGACAACGTAACATTTTATGATTAAATTAGTAGAAATTTTATGAATTATTTTGTTTAATTAAATGAGTCTTTTGAATATTAAGACGATTATAAGAAGTAAAGTATTATAATTTGTAATATATTTTCTTATAATTTATAATTATTATATTTAGTAATATCTATAGTATAGTTGAAAAACTCCAAAAAATATAAATTTATAAAACATTGGATCTTTTATACTAATACTCATATTTAATATTATTAAATTAAAATGTTTTTTCTATAATAATTAAATAAAATTTTATATATCACACAAATACATAGACACGTAGTTTTTATTTTATAGAGTTACTTTTTAATGGCTCATTATATTGTCTTCTATAAATATTAAAGATATAGACATAGATAAAAAAAATTATACCATCTTAAATATTCTTTCAAGAGGTAGAGCTTTCCAAGAAAATATAAAAGAATTAATGAATTCGATTAAAACCTATTTAGTATTTTATTATTTTTCTTCGTCTTATTATTATTATTTTTAAAAAATTTATCAATTTCATCGTTTAGTCTTTGAAATTTTTTGGAAATTTATTATATATTTCTTATGTAAATTATTTGAACTTTTATTAAAACTCTTGCTAAGTATTCATGTGTTAACACGTGTACATTTGGGCTTTTGTTGACTATTGCATGCTTTTTATCTGTTTTTAGTGGAGTTGGTGGATGGATACCTAAAAGAAGAGTCACATTGTTTTGTCTTAAAAGTGCGAGGAAGAAAAATAAAAATAAAATAAAAACATTAAATATTAAAGATGTAACTGTATTTAACTAGTAATTCAAGATTTTTTTGACTAATTAATCTAAAAATATTGATGTACATTTATTTTTTTATTGTTTGAATATAAAAAGAAAATTGTAAAAAATAATATTTTTTTAATTTAGCAGCTTTTTTTTAACACACATACAAAGAAAAAGAATTCTTTAAAGTGTAGCTTGTAAAATAATAGATTTAGCATGTTTGGTAATGTTTTATAAAGTATTTTTTAAATAATAATGGTTTTTTTAAAATAGAAAGGAAATTACCATGAATATCCTATAATTTACTTCATTTTACATCATGTATCTCTATTATTTTAAAAATTATGGTTTACATACTGAACTTTATAATTTTATAACACTTTACATAACAAAAAAAATTAATAAAAAATATTAAATTATTTACAGGTTTTTTATTATATTTAATTTAATAATTAAAGAGCCCATGTTGCTTTAAAATAATAAAATTACCATTAAAAAAAAACTATCACTCTCTTTGCCAAACATGAAGATAAAACCCTTAACAATCGCCTTTGTTCTCTTCACTGTAGACTCTACTGCAAGTGCAAATAAGAAGACATTCTGCGGGTCTCGTCCATCAGCTTGGAAAATTGTTCCATCCTCTTCCAATGCCTTGTCCTATCCCTTTTCGCCTCTCTATCTCCCTCTTCGATACCATACTTTCTCCTCTGTGGACTGTGAATTAAACTGAAAAATGCAATACCATTTGACAATACAAGAATACTGCATAACACAACAAAAAATTAGGTGAGGTGACAGAGAGATTGTTGAGGGTTTCTTGACTGAAAACAATAAAGAGCCAATAATGGCAAAAATTTATGGAATTCCAACCTCCTATTATTTTTATCTACACTTGCAGCAGAGTCCAAAGTGTAGAGAACAAAAGAGATTGTTAAGGGTTTCTTCGACTGAATTCAAGCCGGTGGCTAGGGTTTCATGTTTGGCAAAGAGAATGATAGTTTTTTTTAGTGGTAATTTGTTATTTTAAAAGCAAGAATGGCTATTTACTCATTATATTGAATATAATGGCAAACTAAAGTAATCTAACATTTTTTTGTTGATTTTTTTTGTGTTATGTGAAACGTTATGAAATTATAAAGTTGAGGATGTAAACTATATTTTTCAAAATAATAGAGATAAAGTGTGAAATAAAATAAACTATAAGATGCTCAAGGTAATGCTTTTTTTTTTTTATATATATACACTAGTACAGAAAAACTATAAAAGTATACCTACAACAAAGTATCAATTTGATGCAGGAGAAAAACAGTTTGAAAAGTTGGTTGAGCCGCCTTACCAAATACATAAAAAGACCGCTTGGTAATGTGATAGTTTTTGCTTTTTGCGCAATCACATTGAAAAAATTATTTGGTTAGTCAAATAACTTCTGTGTTTTTACACTAAACTTCACACATATTTTTTTTAACACTGGTTTTTTTAAAACAACAACTAAATTGTTTTTTAACTTACTTAAAGTAGCATACAATCCTCAAACCTTTCTTGTTGATGCATTGATTCACATATAAATGGTTTTTTTAAAACCTAAAAGAGAAAATAATTTAGTCTTGATTATAAAAAAATAATCCAATAGATATAAGTATGCGGGGAAAAGTACTGTAATTTTCCTTACAAAACACTATGGATTGCTACAGTTTCTCCCCTCATTGTTTTTTTTCCTACTTGAACACATGGTTTTTTTTCTTTTTGTTTTTTTGTTATGATTTTTTTAAAAAAGTTATTTTTGTTAATTTTTTTCTTTTTATTTTTTCTTTCTATGAGGTTAGCGTGATTTGAAGGTTTGTCAAAGTAACTCAAGTTGCCTCAGTTGCCCCAATTTATGGGTTTGGTGATTTTTTTTTTCTTTATTAATTGAACTTGACTTTTTTATAGTCTATTTTTTTCTCATATAGTTAAAAAAAATATGTTATTAAACTTTATAAAGTAATAAAAAATAAAGGATGTGGAGAAACCACTGTTCTCCCAACACCCATTACACTATGGATTATAATAGTAATCCACAATGTTTTGCTCTTTTTTTTTGTTATGACTTTTTTTTAAAAATTTTTTTTTTGTTGATTTCATCTTTTAAAATTGAGATTGTTGATAATTTAACTTTGTAATTTGCTTCCTTTTATTTTACCTTTATATAAGGTTAGTGTGGTTTAACCGTTTGTCAAGGTAACTCAGGTTGCCTTCGTTTACGAGTTTGGTTAGTTGTTTTTATTTTTCTTTGTTTTTTTTAATTGAACTTGACTTTTTTTTATATAGTCTATTTTTTTCTCATATAATTAAAAAATAGTTTTAGAGAAAAGTCATGTTATTAAATTTTATAAAGTAACAAAAATTAAGGGGTGTGAGGAAATCACTGTTCACCCACTCACATTGCACTGTGATGATAATAGTAATCCACAATGTTTTGCTTTCTTTCTTTTGATTTTTGTTTTTTGAATTTTTGTTATGATTTTTTTTCAAATTTGTTTTTGTCGATTTCATCTTTTAATATTGGGATGATTGAGAATTTAGCTTCATAATTTATTTCCTTTTATTCTACATTTCTATAAAGTTAGCATAGTTTGTGGGTTTACCAGGGTAAGCCGATTTGCTCTAGTTTACAAGTTTGATGGGTGTTTTTTTTTTTTAATTAAACTTGATCTTTTTATCGTCTATTTTTTCTCATATAGTTAAAAAAAATAGTTTCAGAGAAAAGTTATGTTATTAAATTTGTAAAGTCTATGGACTTATTCACAGGTTTGACTGATTGATTTGGTTCGCGGGTCTAATAAGTTTAACTTTTTTTTTAATTAATTTTTTTTATTTCATCCTTAGATACTGAGTTAATTGAGAATTCAGTTTCATAAACTAGTTTCATTTCATCTTTTATGAGGTTGTCACGATAAAAAAACATCTCGGTATTGGGTTGATGTTTGATTTCACAATCGTCTATTTTTTTTATCATATAGTTAAATAAAAAATAGTTTTGAAAAAAATAAATTATAATCTCAGTGAAGTCTATTACCCAGTTCACGAGTTTGACATACTAACCCGACTTACCTAATTCACAAGTTTGACGAGTTTACCCACCGATATAATATGTTTTTTTTTGTCTTTTAATTATTTTTAATTATTTTTTTTATTTAATCATTTAATATTAGATTGGTTGAGAAATAGACTTTATTATGGATTTTTGTTTGCTTTCTTTAGGAATAATTGTCTCAAATAAGTGTCTATTTTTAGGTTGATACTCAATTTTGTGAGCATCTATTTTTATCATATAATTAAATTAAAAAAGTTAGTAAACCCAATATAGTCCATGACTCGGGTTGCGGGGGGGGACCGAGATCGATTCAATCTATCATTGTCTTAATATTTTAAAAAAATTATCATCTTGAAATTTTTTTAAAAGCTAAGTCATGTTTTTATCGATTATCAATGTTGCATTTAGACCAATAAAATCGATCGATTTAAGTCGAGTTAGCTCCTAAATAGTTTAATCGAAAACTTGAGTTAGATAAAGAGTTAGGTCCATAGATTTCAAAATTAACCCACTTGTCCAGGTTTAGTAACATAGTTAAAAAATTCTTCATGCTCTTAATTATTTTCTTACATTTAAAAAAATAATCGGTTAGACCCGCTTTGAAGTGCAGACCAATATACTAGTGGACACTAAAGGTTAATTTTGGTGTTATCGTGTTTCATTTGACAAGAAAAGTTTGATGATGATTATTTTAAACTTTAATATTTTGTAAAAAATAGGTCGAAGCTCAGAAATAAACTTTTTTTCTAGTTTGATTTTATATTCTTGGACTATTTTTATGGTTTTTTAGTTTTATAAATTAGTTTTTTTAAATATTATAAGAGTGTGATTTATTTTTTATTTTTTAATATTAGTAATTTAAAAATATTTTAAAAAAATTAATTTATTTTTAAATAAAATATACTTTTAAAATATATCAAACACAAAAATAAAGTGAAAAAATAATCAAGATGGCCGCTGAGTCCAGAATATACTGACAAAACTCAACAACGTGCCCATTAATCTTTTTTCCTCCTCCCAATAGACCTACCAACTCTCGCTTTGTCTCTCTTTAATTCTCTACAGATCTGATTTTTAGTGCGCTAAATATTCATTTCCTTGTAGATTGAGAAATCTCAGATTATCAAAATGGGTAAAAATCCGAACTTGAAACTAAAATCTGATCCTAAATTTTGTAACCAAAATGATTGTTTTGAAGTAAGTGAATCTGATTTTGATTTCTTTGATGTGGGTTTTTGCTTTTCTTGACAGTGAATGAAAATCCTTTCAAGTCTATATTGAAGACACTTGAGAAACCTGGTGGCGAATTTGGCAAATACTATAGCTTGCCTGCTCTCAATGACCCCAGAATTGGTTAGTATTTTTGTTCTTTTAGTTTGTTGAGTTTGAGTTTGGTTACTGAGAAAGGGTAAACATAGATGAAGTTCGACATTATGTGATTTATGTTTGCCGTTGACTCTGGCAAAGAATGAGAATCTTTTTATTAGGATAAAAGGTTCAGACTTTTTTTTTTAATTCTTTGGCTAAAGTTTGAATCTTTTTACTGAAAAGTTGATTTTTTTTTTGACGTGGGATTTTGGATATTGAGTTTAGTTGGTTTTTTGTGTGTTATTGCAGATAGATTGCCGTATTCAATTAAGATTCTCTTGGAATCGGCAATTAGAAACTGCGATGAGTTTCAGGTCACGAGTAATGATGTTGAGAAGATTATTGATTGGGAGAATACCGCTCCTAAATTAGTTGAAATTCCATTCAAGCCTGCTAGAGTCCTTCTTCAGGTAAATGACACTGGTCATTCGATCGGTGTACTTTTTGATAGAGAAAATACATGCCATTGTTATTGATCGTTGCTATAATTATTATTGATGTTGTTATGATTCTGTTCTCAGGATTTTACTGGCGTTCCTGCTGTTGTTGACCTTGCCTGCATGCGAGATGCAATGAATAATCTGGGAGGTGATTCTAATAAGATCAACCCATTGGTGAGCTGTTTTCTCTTTGCATCATCAGGATAACTGCCATTTCAATTTATGTAATTTGTTGCTTCTAAGTCGTTTGATATTTTTATCTGCTATGACATGTGCTTGGGTGAAGACATTTTGATTGCCATGTTATTGTTTAAGGAATTAACCAGTGGAATTTGTGTGTGCAGGTTCCAGTTGATCTTGTTATTGATCACTCAGTTCAGGTTGATGTGGCAAGATCAGAAAATGCAGTGCAGGCTAATATGGAGCTTGAGTTCCAAAGAAACAAAGAAAGATTTGCGTTCCTTAAATGGGGCTCAAATGCTTTCCAAAACATGCTTGTTGTTCCTCCTGGGTCTGGTATAGTTCACCAGGTGAGGCAGCTTTTTCAACAGAGCGGTAACACAGTTGACATTTCATGTTTCTTGAAAAAAAAAAATAACAAATGCTTGGATGCAATCAAGGGGAATGAGCTCTGTCAGTTTAAAAAATGCAATGCATAGGTATGTATTCATATGCAGATGTTTGAAGTTTAACAATTTGATTACCAGGTCAACTTGGAATACCTTGGGAGGGTGGTGTTCAACACAAATGGTTTGCTTTATCCTGATAGTGTTGTTGGTACAGACTCACACACTACTATGATAGATGGATTAGGTGTTGCTGGTTGGGGAGTTGGTGGGATAGAAGCCGAAGCTGCAATGCTTGGCCAGGTAAAAGATTTGTTATTATATTTACATTCGATGTCTACAATCTGGAACGAGTCTCTAATTGACATAAATGTATTTGCAATCCCCTAACTGATTCCTTGATTCTTTTTCTACCTGCATTCAATTAACCAATGAGAAATTTTCTATTTGCTAGTGCTTTCTATAGCCTTTGTCTCACGCCTGTAATTTTTCTCATCAACAATTCATCCAATGTATCTTTCACTTTGCATGCAGCCCATGAGCATGGTCCTGCCTGGTGTGGTTGGGTTTAAGTTATCAGGAAAACTTAGAGATGGTGTCACAGCCACTGATTTGGTTTTGACAGTGACTCAAATGCTGAGAAAGCATGGGGTTGTTGGCAAGTTTGTGGAGTTCTATGGTACACCCTTTGATACTCCTTGTGCATCAAGTTGTGTTTTGATCACTATGTAATCTATTTCTTTTTCTCACATTAGATTTTTGGCTTTTGCTAATGTCTGTAGGTGAGGGCATGAGTGAATTGTCACTAGCAGATCGTGCTACTATTGCCAACATGTCTCCTGAGTATGGAGCTACCATGGGTTTCTTTCCTGTGGATCATGTCACACTGCAATATCTGAAACTGACAGGCAGAAGTGATGAAACTGTAAGCCATAAAATGATACTGTACTGCATTTAATGTGGCCATTGTATATGCTGACTTGGAAACCTAAATAATGCAGATCTCTATGATAGAATCCTATTTAAGAGCTAACAGGATGTTTGTGGACTACAGTGAGGTAAACAATATATATCACTTCATTGCTTTCTTAGTGTATGGTCATTCAATGTATTTATTATGTTACTGTGAAAAAATTCTCTTTATCTAAATATAATTATGTCATTGTGAATTATTTGGTCGGACCTCAGCCCCAGATTGAGAGAATGTACTCTTCTTATCTAGCATTGAATCTCGAGGATGTTGAACCTTGTATATCAGGACCTAAAAGGTAATGCTTATAAACATTTTTAAATTTTTTTCTTCTTTGTCTGATTGTTATATTCCAATATTTCTCGGTCAATGTCATAATCAGATTATTGCAGGCCACATGATCGAGTTCCTTTGAGAGAAATGAAAGCTGATTGGCATGCATGCTTAGACAACAGGGTTGGATTTAAGGTGAGAATTTTATCAACTTACAAGACCGCATAAAAGGCATCATTTTAGACTATTTTTTTTTGGGGGGGGTTGCAAATGGGTTAGGCGGAAACGGAAGTCATCAAAGTAATAAGGGCAGAAAAGAAATTGAGGAAGTTCCACAATTTGGTTCTCTTCAGAGAATAATAGTAGATTGTTTGTAGTTTGTTTTTATAACATAAGAAGGCAGAAAAGGAGGGGTTCCTTTGCATTTTTATTCAATTGCATCAGCTTACAAATGTCTCAAAAATACATCGAAGAAAAATATGGAAAGATTTTCCAAAATAAACAAGCCAACCCAGTGCATTTGCTACTATCCAAAGCATATTTTGCTCTGGTAATAAAATTGTTTGATATCTGTCGTAGCTTAATTTTCCTGCCGTGAACGAAACACCCCCCCTGTCTGTCTCTTACCTTTTTTCATGGCATTACAGGGATTTGCTATACCAAAAGAATCTCAAAGCAAGGTTGCTGAGTTCAGTTTTCGTGGGACTCCAGCCCAACTCAGACATGGTGATGTTGTTATAGCTGCTATTACTAGTTGCACAAATACCTCAAACCCTAGTGTCATGCTTGGAGCTGCTTTAGTTGCAAAGAAAGCTTGTGAACTAGGATTGGAGGTTGGATGTTTCTTCTTTTAAACTTTTTTCCTTCAGCTTATGCTATCCTGATTATAACAATATTTAACAGAATAAAGGATACAACTTCAAGATAAAAGGGAACAGTACAATGTTGACCAGACTAAAACAGATGAAGGGAATTATATATTGCCTACTACTTCGTAGCTAATTCTGGAGGAATTATATATGTCGTGTTTGATCGGTACTACAGTGTGATTTGGCTAATAATATTGGTGCAACTTCCCTTGTTTCTTTTTTATGTTTTCAAGAGTCTGCGTTGTGAATCTAATAAATTCTGAGCATCTATTCATATCATTTCAAAAGCTTCAGAATGTGGGACTCCAATTTTTTAATGCTGGATTAAACCATTGTTAGTTTAAAAAAAGTTTTTGGATTATGTTAGTATCCTGCACACTTTTCCTCCATCCATTAAAACTAGAGAGGCTTAATTTTATCCATTATCTTTTCTATATATTCTATATTGTTGACACGTGAAACTTGAATTACAAAATCGCCTGGCTGATTTTCCAAGTATATGGTCTTGTTAGGAGATTATATCACATTAATTATTGAGTTGCTAAGAGATTGTGATTGAATTTGTAAGTTTTTCATTCTTTTATCAGGTGAAACCATGGATTAAGACAAGTCTTGCTCCAGGTTCTGGGGTTGTAACCAAATATTTGGAAAAGAGGTATTGTTTAGAGTCCTGATCTCATGCTTGTAAACTTAATGCAGCTATAGCAATGCATTTCTGATTTCTGCGCTACATCTGCAGTGGCTTGCAGAAGTATCTTAATCAGCTAGGGTTTAATATTGTTGGTTATGGATGCACAACCTGCATCGGAAATTCTGGAGATATAGATGAAGCAGTGGCATCAGCTATCACTGAAAATGGTAGTCTTTTTTACACGCAATTCTTGTCCTGATATTTCTCTAGGAATCATTTGAACTGATGATATTGTTGATTTTGTACTCATTTGCAGATCTAGTGGCTGCTGCTGTGTTGTCTGGGAACAGAAATTTCGAGGGTCGTGTCCATCCTTTGACAAGGGCTAATTATCTTGCTTCACCGCCACTTGTAGTAGCTTATGCACTTGCTGGAACGGTACTCAACTTATATTCTATGTATTTTTTTTTCTTTAAAAAAAAACTGGACTTATTACTTCACTTTGAATGGTAGCTCTTCCTGTTGCTGTGTGGTCACCACTTTCCTTTCCAATTGTTGATTTACATGTGCTGGACATTATGTATCTCATGAGGGGACAATGCTGCAGGTGGGTATTGATTTTGAAACAGAGCCAATTGGCGTGGGAAAAGATGGAAAGAAGATATTTTTCAGGGATATTTGGCCGTCCAATGACGAAGTTGCTCAAGTAAGCTACTCTCCCTCCTATAGTTTGATTTTGAATTGTCTGATTAGGCAACGGATCAGATCTCTCATTGTTTCTTATTCTTGATGGTCTGCAGGTTGTTCATTCAAGTGTTCTGCCTGATATGTTTAAGGCTACATATCAGGCAATCACCAAGGGAAATCCCATGTGGAACCAATTATCTGTTCCTTCAGGCACTCTGTATGCTTGGGATTCCAAATCAACTTACATACATGAGCCGCCATATTTCAAAAGCATGACTATGTCTCCGCCAGGACCACATGGTGTGAAGGATGCTTACTGCTTGCTCAACTTCGGGGACAGTATTACAACTGATCACATTTCACCAGCTGGCAGCATCCACAAGGACAGTCCTGCTGCTAGATACCTCATGGAACGTGGAGTTGATAGAAGAGACTTCAATTCCTATGGCAGTCGCCGTGGTAATGATGAAGTGATGGCAAGAGGCACATTTGCTAACATTCGCCTTGTCAACAAACTGTTAGGAGGAGAAGTTGGGCCTAAAACAATTCATATTTCCACTGGAGAGAAACTATCTGTGTTTGATGTTGCAATGGTAATTTCTTCTAAGTTACTTCATATACTATCAATTCCAGTTATGCTTTATGTTTTGACTGAGAAAACTTGGGAGCAAAAATATCCTGGGTTATGCTTTAACTCAGGGTTATTAATGGTCAGGGCCATAAGGCTAAAATGTTGTGATTAGCAAAACAAATAAGTAACTACATTAGATAGCCATGGTCCAAATCAGTGCCGTTCTGGGTTAAGTCTACTCCCTACTGGGGAAACATACTGTATCCATAAATTTTAATCATATGGACGACTTCAATTGCTAGTTTCATATATCTTAGATGTCTTGCTTAGGTTAGTGTTCATAAATACTGAACAAAATCATAAAGAACTCATAAACAAGCATCACATTTCTTGTGTTGGGGCGATAATATTGTTTCAATTCTGGTTTTGTTACTTTGGTTAACAGAGGTACAAGAGTGAGGGACGTGATACAGTTATTTTGGCTGGTGCCGAGTATGGGAGTGGAAGTTCTCGTGATTGGGCTGCCAAGGGTCCAATGCTACTGGTACAGTCTCTGCCAGCATCTGAAACCCATCTAATTTCATTAGACTTTTAAACTTTTATCGTAATCCTTTAAATTGTTCCTGGACCAGGGTGTGAAAGCAGTGATAGCCAAGAGCTTTGAGCGAATTCACCGCAGTAATTTGGTGGGAATGGGTATCATTCCACTTTGTTTTAAGCCTGGGGAGGATGCTGAGACCCTTGGCTTGACTGGGCATGAGTGCTACAGCATTGATCTGCCTAGTAATGTGAGTGAGATTAGACCAGGTCAAGATGTTACAGTGGTGACAGACAATGGCAAGTCATTTACATGTACCTTACGCTTTGATACAGAGGTAATGATGGAAACTCAACCTTGCTTTTCACCTCAAAATATAATATCATTTATTTCATAAATGCTTCAATTCCTTCATATGCTTGCGCCTAAGTTTAGTTACTTTGGTGTAGGTGGAACTGGCATATTTTGATCATGGAGGCATTCTACAATATGCCATCAGAAACCTGATTCACACCAATCACTGAATCAGCTGAGTATGATTAACAACATGGTGGGTTCGCAGCTCCATATCTGTTTCCAAACAAACCAGTAATTAAAGATTGCAGCAACACAGGATATAATCTCGGTTTTGGGGCGGAGCCGGGTTATATCATTAATAAGTCGAACTGATTCAATAATATCAGTGTCTAAGTTGATTCAATAATACCAGTGTCTTGAGACGTGGTTTGCATTAATTTGATATATCAGTCAGGTTTGTTTATGTTGATCAATTTTGATTTAGTTGCTGGTTTGAAATGTGTATTTCTGATAATCTGGGAGTTGAAAGTTTTATATCATGAAAGATGGGTTTCCCTTGCTTATGTCCAACCCTTCTTTCCGAGATATCGTCGTCCTGCTCCTGTCATTGTCAATCTCAAAAGATGGGTTTCTTCTGCTTTCAGTTCCAAGTATGCGTGTGTAGTGTTGGGTTTCATAGAATTCTTTATGGCCCTTTTGTTGCACTCAAGGATGCATTTATTTTACCTTTGGAAGCACGATGTTGCTTTCATATTTCAGTTGCCTTGACCCTAAAAGAGAAACCAGCCTAAGCTCAAGCCCTGCTCTGCTCTACCCTCGGGGTAAATAAAGTTGAATGGCCTTTGCTCCATTCACCACAATTTCGGCAAGCCTATAATTGATTAACTCGTTTGCTCTGAAGAATCCAAAGGCACAGTAGTTGTTGGATGATCGAAACTTTAAACAGCTAGTCAACCCATGAGCAAATACAGCCATGTTTTCTCTATGTACGCCACAAAAGGATGCGATGCCTATTGATTTATTTGTTGCAAGTGACACATGAGTGTTCTCTAATGATTCGACTGTTGGTCGGGTTATTTGAATTTGAATTGACAATGTAAATGAATGAAGTTCTCAATGATATTTACTATTAGTTCATGAGTTAATTTTGAACTTGAATTTGCATGTCTTCATTGCATAGAAAAATATGCTTGTCATATATGATTTTCATGTTCAGAAAGTAATTTTTTTTAGATTCTCAAAGTATGTATTGGAGAAAATTATGATTGTATTAGTTTTTAAGCTTTCAAAGTGTGTGTTTCTAATAAGTCAAAAACATGTGATGATTAATATTTGTCTAGTTTTCTATCAAAGTCATTTATTCGACTCTCACTTAAATTATTTTTTTTTCTAGACTTGAAAAGTTGTTCTAAGTATATAATGATAATTGAAACCAAGTATTAAGATCTTTTGACAATATTTGAATTGAAGTCTTTGACTTGGTCTTTTGGCAACCTATCAAGTTTTGTATCTCTTTTGTGAGTAATGAACTTTATACTTTAATTTTGTATTATTAAAGTGGTGAGTGATTTGTATCTTTAGAGTGATAAGTTACTTACGTCTGTATCTTTTCGGTTTTGTACTTTAGAGTGGTGAGCAAAAACTATCATTTGTGTAAGTAACATGTTACTTTATGATATTCATACCATCCCAGTATCAAGTTGGTATCAGAGCTTAGAATTTACAATCATGGCTTTTCATGGACGTTGTGGGTCAAATTCAAGAGGGACATTTATGCTCTTTAATGGATGAAATGAGAAGACAAATCCAACAACTCAAGTAGCGTCTTGAACGATATAAGAGTCAAGATGATAATGATGAGAATAATTCTAAGATTAGTTCCTCTAGCAATAATGAGGAGGATGTTAATCCTTTCCATTATAGACCACACCATAATGCTAGTGATCGTTCTTCTTCTCAGCATCAAAGAAAAAATAATAGAAGGCTTTATCAAAATTCTTATGTGAGAGTTGATATTCTTAAATTCGAGGGAAAAATGCCTTATGATTTCATTTATTAGCTTCAAATTGTAAAGAGGGTTTTTGATTTCAAAGAGTTTCTTGATGATAGAAAAGTGAAGTTAGTAACTCTTAAACTAAAAAAAATGTGTCCTTATAACGGGAGAATCTTAAGAAGCAAAGGGCTTGTGAGGCAGAAGCAAGATCAAGTCTTGAGAGGAGATGAAAATGGAGCTTAAAAAGAGATTCTTGCTTGAAGTATTGGTAATGGACTTTTCTCAAGTTACATAATCTAAGGCAATCTAAACTGATTGTAGAAGAATATACTATGGAATTTGAATTGCCCATGCTAAAGTGTGATATTATCGAGCCTGAAGAGCAAAAAATAGCCTAATACTTCGGTGGATTAAAAGAGAATTTCTAATGTGGTTCAGTTATAGCCTTATTAGACATTCAATGACATGAAAAAACTTTCTTTGAATATGAAAAAACAAAACAAAAAAAAGGTTAGAAAGACTAGCTGGAAATCAGCATCTAAAAAGAGCTCTTCCAACCGAGGGAATACTCCATTCTTTAAGAATACTATAACCAAGGTTGTTAAAATCGCGATTTTAACACGGCACGGAAAGCTACCCACAAACTCGGATCGTAAAAACGGATCGTAAAATCGTAAGGAATTTTAAAATACATAAAAAAAAAATTCATGCTTCAAATAAAAATTTATACATAGTTCAAGCACCTTACAAAACATGTTTCAAATAAAAATTCATACATATTTCAAGCCTTCAAATAAAAATTCATACATAGTTTAAACATCTTAAAATACATGGTTCAAATAAAAGTCATACATAATTTAAAATAACTTTTCATTAACTAATAATTAACAAACTTAAAACAAACAATCTGTTGGTGTGTCATGTAAACTAAAACCAGCTTCATTCCCTTCATCTTCCTTATCATTCCTCAAGCATTCATCAATATCATTAGCATCAAAAGGATTATTAGTATCACTACTAGTACCAACACCAATATTATGAACATTAGTGCTACTACTAGTACCAACACCAATATCATCAATTTGAATATCCAAATCATCTTCAATACCATGACTCTCCATTTCAACATCATTAGGAATTTCTTCTTCATCACTTTCATCTTCATCACCATTTTGTCTTCGTGTTGCACTATCAATAGCACCAAGCAAATCAAAGTTTGGATGTTTTTCTCCTCGGTTATCCAATCATCATCGATGAAAGATCATCTTCTATACCAAAATCACCAACTTGCTTTTTGACTTGGTTATCATTCAATTTCAGATTGCACATTACAAATACCAAGTCATTCATTTTTTTCTCGGTGCAAACAATTTCTTCGTTTTGTATGAACCTAAATAAACAATTCAAATTTATAAGATTTTTATCAAATATTTCAATATTTAAAATAAAAAACAAAAAAAAATTACCATTTCAAATGCACTCCAATTACGCTCACATCCAGATGAAGTACAAGTCAAGCTTAGAACTCGGATTGCAAATCTTTGTAATTCTGGACATTTATCCCCATAAGAATCCCACCATTGAGCTGGAGTTTTTTTATCTCTTGCTGTCTTGGCAGCGTCAATGCCAAACAACCCTTTTGCATCCTTGAATGATTCAAGTTGTAAGTCAATTTTGCACCTTTCATTTACATTAGGCACCATCCTTTCTAAGCATTGATATAATCCAATTTTAATGTTGGCATTAACCTTAAAATTGGGATTATAATGATAATGGGGATTCAAATAATAAGTTGCTTGCATGTAAAGGTCTATGGAGTTGAAGTTCCCATCTTGCATCAACAATATTCCATATAGGTATATAACTATAAAAAAAACAATAAAAATATCATTACAATATAGGATAATTATTAATGGAAAAAAGAAAGAGTTTGTTTTGGACACCATGTGCTGCCCATTGTATTGACTTGATATTAGAAGATTTTGAGACGAAGTTAGAGGTTCATCAAGTAACTATTGCTAAGGGGAGGAGAATCACCTCATATATTTATTCAAGAACCATTCTTATTTCCATGCTAAGGCACTTTACGAAAGGAAGGGATTTGATTAGGCTGCTTTGCCACTCGGTTTGCTACTGCATATTTGACTCTAGGATGTTTGAATGATCATAAAATGCAGCTGATGACTATGTTTACTTCCAACTAGTGGAGTTCATGTAGGTTTGCAAGAATAGAAAAAGGGAAACGAATTCAAAATTGTGTTTTGGACAGGGTTTTGGCATGATGTCACTATATGTATTAAGGCAAAGATATCCTCTAATTAAAGTGCTTCGATTAGTTGATTCAGATGAGAAACCAGCTATGGGTTTTATATATAAAGCAATGGATGAAGCAAAAGAGAAGATACAAGTGAATTTTGGTTCCGTGAAAAAAAGGTATATATCTTGCTAATTTTTATTTCAAATGTTGTCATCTATTAATATGAATGTTTTTCAATTGAGATATTCCTATATTGTAATGATATTTTTATTGTTTTTTTTTTATATAGTTATATACCTATATGGAATATTGTTGATGCAAGATGGGAACTTCAACTCCATAGACCTTTACATGCAGCAGCTTATTATTTGAATCCCCATTATCATTATAATCCCAATTTTAAGGTTAATGCCAACATTAAAATTGGATTATATCAATGCTTAGAAAGGATGGTGCCTAATGTAAATGAAAGGTGCCAAATTGACTTACAACTTGAATCATTTAAGGATGCAAAAGGGTTGTTTGGCATTGACGCTGCCAAGACAGCAAGAGATAAAAAAACTCCAGCTCAATGGTGGGATTCTTATGGGGATGAATGTCCAGAATTACAAAGATTTGCAATCCGAGTTCTAAGCTTGACTTGTACTTCATCTGGATGTGAGTGTAATTGGAGTGCATTTGAAATGGTAATTTTTTTTTTGTTTTTTATTTTAAATATTGAAATATTTGATAAAAATCTTATAAATTTGAATTGTTTATTTAGGTTCATACAAAACGAAGAAATCGTTTGCACCAGAAAAAATGAATGACTTGGTATTTGTAATGTGCAATCTGAAATTGAATGATAACCAAGTCAAAAAGCAAGCTGGTGATTTTGGTATAGAAGATGATCTTTCATCTGATGATGATTGGATAACCGAGGGAGAAAAACATCCAAACTTTGATTTGCTTGGTGCTATTGACGATTGCAACACGAAGACAAAATGGTGATGAAGATGAAAGTGATGAAGAAGAAATTCCTAATGATGTTGAAATGGAGAGTCATGGTATTGAAGATGATTTGGATATTCAAATTGATGATATTGGTGTTGGTACTAGTAGTAGCACTAATGTTCATAATATTGGTATTGGTACTAGTAGTGATACTAATAATCCTTTTGATGCTAATGATATTGATGAATGCTTGAGGAATGATAAGGAAGATGAAGGGAATGAAGCTGGTTTTAGTTTATGACACACCAGCAGATTGTTTGTTTTAAGTTTGTTAATTATTAGTTAATGAAAATTTATTTTAAATTATGTATGACTTTTATTTGAACCATGTATTTTAAGATGTTTAAACTATATATGAATTTTTATTTGAAGGCTTGAAATATGTATGAATTTTTATTTGAAACATGTTTTGTAAGGTGCTTGAACTATGTATAAATTTTTATTTGAAGCATGAATTTTTTTTTTATGTATTTTAAAATTCCTTACGATTTTACGATTTTACGATCTGTTTTTACGATCCGAGTTTGTCGGTAACTTTCCATGCCGTGTTAAAATCGTGATTTTAACAACCTTGATTCAGACCATGTATTGAGATCTTTTAGCAAAATTGGAATTAAAGTCTTTGACTTGGCCTTTAATAACTTATCAATTTTTGTATCTTCTTTGTGAGTAGTGGACTTTATACATTAACTTTGTATCTCTAAAAAGGTGAGTGATCTATATCTTTAGAGTAGTGAGTTATTCGCATCCGTATCTCTTTGGTTTTTTACCTAAAAGTAGTGAGCAAAAAATATCATTTGTGTGAGTGACTTGTTACTTTGTGATAGTCATAACATCCTGGTATCAACAAGTGTTTGGATAATTATGAATAAATGGATTACAAATAATCCAGATAAATGGATGATGCATGTTAAAGACCAAGTCAAGGACACAAATGTTAGAGACCAAGTCAATGAAGAAACGATAGAAAATGAGCATATTTGATCTTTGGGAGTTACTGTAGTATATTTAAATGTAAACTTGAATTTTAAATTCTTATTACTCTCATGTTATAACTCATGTAATACTCATGTAAATTGTAAAGTATAGTGATGATATGAAAGACTTCTTTTACAATTAGAATTCTAAAACTTTACAAGGTATATGAGCCATTCTAAACATCTTATCTTCTGTAATATTTGTCTCTTCCAACTCTAACCCTAACTCATCCTAACTTCTAACCTTTATAATTATGCCTCACATGGTCACATTCAAGCTCCACCATGATAATTATCTTTTTTAGAAAGCCTAGATAGTTCTATATTTTAAAGGTTAAGGTGTCTTCAGATATATTAATTTCTCTTTCAAAACCATCTTTAATCCTCAAAAGCTCACTCTCTACCAATAATATCTCCCCCTTATCAAATCTTGTCTATCTTTAATGGATACAATAGGATAATCTCATTATGAGCACTCTTATAGCCTTTTTTTATTGAAAGTGTACTTTCTCAGGTTATCAGCTATAACATGTCTCAAGATGTGTGACTAAACATTAAATAAAGTCTCTCCTCCCAGTTAAAGGCTCGTATTATTCATATTCAGACTAAGCTAGCTACTGCCACCAAAGGTGCTTCCTCTACCATTGATTATTTTTTTATCATATTAAGAAACTCTCCAATGAGCTTGTAATTGTTGGTCATCTCCTCTCTTATGATGTTATCATCTCTTACATCTCAACCAATTTAGGAATTAATTGTGAGTTAAACTTGAAGAGTTATATTCTCTTATACTTATATGTGAGTCTTGACTTAACCATCACAATCAAGCCATACCAATTATAAATGTTATTACCAATGTTGTGATAATAAATTCTCCATAAACTTATAGACAAGGTTGTAATGGAGGATATCGAGGTCTAGGGCATGATAACTGTGGTGATAATAATACCTATTATGTTGGACCCTAGAGGGATAGCCTAAGTAAATCTAAGAGGGGGTGAATTAGGTATGTAAGGTAAAACTAAAATTTAGAAACTTTTTACCTGATAACATGCAATTCTAAATGCTCAATCTAATATGGAAGAAATAAACAATATAAATACGATAATTAAAGAGTTAGAGTTTAGAGAGAGTGCATCAAGTTTTATAGAGGTTCGATAAACCATCTGCTTCTCTCCTTGAACTTTTGTTTAAGAGTTCCACTATCAAACACTAGTTTTCTTAGAGGGTGAGACCAAATCGTTATATGGTCTTTTTACGGGTGTAAGATCAAACTCAATCCTTTTGCGAGCTTAGGATCAAATCATTATCTCTAATCTTTTTACAAGCTAAAACTATAAAACCTTTCACCAATATTTGTTGAAGGACAAATATTAAATCACTCACAATTTAGTCTTTAAGAGACTTTTCCAAATTTTTAAAGCGTCACTTACACTTTTCACAATATACTCTCTTGGTAAAGTTTATTGGAACAACAATTAAGATCTTTTGGAGGATTTTTGACAATTCACATTTAACCTTGTTTTTGGATAATTACAAATGAAACAAAGGTGTTATAATTTATTTTTGAGACTGAGTATGCTTATATCCTTTTTTTAGAAATTCCACACCTATTTTAGCCAATAGAAGGGCTATTTATAGGTATAGAATTGAAACTAGCCATTAAACACAATTTTTTGCTCGTTAGAAAATCGGTTAGGCTGTTTTTTAGAATCGACCAAACCTTTTTATAATTGGTAAGACCATTTTGAATAATCCCATGAAGTTTTGGACTTTCCCAAAAACAGACTAACTATTTTGATGAACAGCTAGACCATTTTAAGAAACAGCTGGAAAGTTTTGGCTACTATTTGATTTTGTTATGTTTTTTTGTTTTGATTTTTTTTTATTTTATTTGGTTTTTTTAGGTTTGTTTAGGTTGCATAGATATTTCAAGGTGTCCTGCATGCTCATATTGTTTATTTTTAGACCAAAACTTAAATCTCTAGAAGCTGTAAACATCAATAAACAGATGTCAGAAGTAGTATAAAGGCCAAGTATAAATCACAAGCAAATGTTGCGGCAGAGATTTAATAGTTGAACACACTATTGATTGAGATACGCATTACTAAATCTTCAACACCAATATTATGGCGTGACAACATAAATGCAACCCATTTATCTTCTAATTCAATGTTTCATGCACGCACGAAGTGCTACACAGTTTAATCTTCTAAAGACCAATCTTAAGGCACGCCATCTTCCCTTATGATTGCGGGGGGATTTTAAAAATCAAGCCAATGAAGATACAATAAAAGAAGAGCAAATTTGATCTTAGAGAGTTATACTAGTTGTAGTGTATTTCAATGTAAACTTAAATTTTGAATTCTTGTTATGCTCATGCTATACTCACGAAAAGCATAGTGATAATATGAAAGACTTCTTTTACAAATAGAATTCTAGAACTTTACAATGCATGACCATATTTGTCGCTGTAAAAATGGTGGTAACTGACATGATTCAGATGGCCTGAATGCTGGATAGATATCCAGTTAATGCTGTCAGATATTCTCATTTGGATCAAAGATTGCGTCTTGTCAGATAACAGCCACCCACATGCAGCAAAGAACTTTAAAGGAAAGGAATTATAAAATGCATCTCTCAGTTCTAGATTAGGGCACGAGTATCTCTAACAGCAACTGAAAATCCCGAACCTCATTCTGCTATAAAAGTAAAGATTTCAGGCTATTTTATCAGACTCCTGCGAGAAGGGATCCCATGCCCCAACAGTGGAAATCATCAAAATTTACGGCAAGAAAGTGTTTGGTTGTATACAAAGATTACAGATTAAGTGAAGTCCATCAGCACTTGAGCTCTATATTGAGATGCACAAATTACAAGAATAAGATGTGAAGTTGTATCATCACCTGCACAAAAGAAAAGGTCGTGATTCTACAAAGGAAAATACGTCTTCGTACACTCCAGACAGTTTCAACCAGGATGCTTTCACAATAAAACCAACACGAGGTCAGGGGAAGACAGAATGGGTCAATAATTAAGCAGCGAACTCTATCATCCTAGATCAGCAAAGGTCCTTTGTTTTTTTAGTCACGGGTTATTCCACGAGACATCATACTGACCCAGCTTCACAAGAACAATTTGTGTGATTAAATGCCCCCCTGCTCCCGCCCAAAAAGAAAAAGAAACGCACAGAAGCTTCACTATGCAGATCAACAAACTGTTTTCAGCATTTGACTAACAGCTTGTTAAGAAATGCCATTGCCACGGGAGAATATTGTTACCAACCAAAGACAGACTACTGTAACCAATACAAGTAATTAAAGAATATCTGCACAAATGACATTTTTAATTGTCTCTTTTGGGCTCAGATAATTACCTGCAGGATGTTATTTCAGACCTTGTACTCATTCACACGCATCCATTTGGTTGATGACCACTTATTACCTCGAATCACAGGACAACCACCTGCATTGAAGAATAATCCAACTCATCAATTAATTAAAGATTGCTTTACTAAAACGTGCAAAATGATAGTTGATAACCATGCAGAGTATACTCTTGAAATGATAAGGTACTGTCAGCATGGTTGTCGTAAAACCTGAACTACACAGGTTAATGGTGATTAGCTGGTTGGGAGTAACTAACCATGCAAACTTGATGGGTCTGGAGAGCCATCAGGATTCATACTCCAGAAAAGCAATGCATCACCCATCTTTGGTTTAACAGAGAGGCCACCCTTTCCACACTCAGACAACTCGTTCCACCAAGGCACTGCACTAATGTTACCCTCGGCAGAGGGGAACACGGTCTCACCCCCTTCTTCAACATCTGAGCTGTGTACAGTAGTGAAGGAGTTAATATTACAAAAACAACAAAGGCAGGATGCATTTGAATTCATAAAAATTCCACTAGCAGACAGGATCTCACTTACAGGTACATGAGAACAGTAGCTATGCGTTGACCCCCATTCTTGGTGTTGTATTCATCCATAAAGTAGTCAAAGTGAGGCTCATACCTTTGCCCAACTTCATAGTGGAGAATTTGAAGCCCTTCGCCATGCTCTGCACATCATGTCAGCTTAGTAACAGGTGATGAATCAAACTGAAAGGCAAATTTCTAGAAGATGTTTCCCTTGAAAACCTAACAGATTTCTGCTTTCTGAACTTGAATAATCTCCTTTTTCCTTAAAGATGCATTAGGGTGAAGTTACACACTATGATGGATCCAAGAATTCAAATCAAAACCAGTTAGCTTTGGTTGCTCAATTTGGTGGAGTACAAGTTTTCGCTATACGGTGACTTTACTTGAATTTGTGATTATGAAGGTGGTGGTGTTACGAAACTAGTCCCAAATAATTAATAACTACTATCTGTGGCACCAAAAAAAAAAAAAAACATAGAGAAAAAAGTGGAGACGCTCAGTGGGAACTGGTGGTGCTTCGGTTGATTGCACCTTAGGTAGTCGAGTGGTTTTATAGTGGCAATATGCATAACAGAATTGAGATAGGTTAGACCATAAAAGCACCAGCAACAATCTATAAGCTGATCATGGTTCGCTTTTGCAAACACATGAATGAGTGAAGGTGATGAAGTGGTGCAATAAGTGATTACAGGGGCGCATTAGGATATGAAGTCCCAATTTAGGGAAACATGTGCTTAAGGTAGCAACCTAGCCTTCAAAGTAGATTAAAATTCCGTTCATCTATTTGATATTAAAAAAAATAACAGAAAGCAGAACAAAATCTCGCTGGTGCTGGAAACTGATATTCTTTTTTTCATCCTTTCAGTGTATCCTCCAAGTAAATGAAGCTCAAACAACATACCTACGGGAATGAAGCTAAAATCAGCAATCCTTTTCTCAATATCTC
The DNA here is from genome assembly GCA_019202695.1 of Populus x sibirica. Classification (NCBI taxonomy): domain Eukaryota; kingdom Viridiplantae; phylum Streptophyta; class Magnoliopsida; order Malpighiales; family Salicaceae; genus Populus; species Populus x sibirica. Next base: position 385,582 of record JAGMVL010000125.1, on the reverse strand, counting down.
TAACAATTTTGTCACGACCTCTCGGTAGAAATGTTCCAGAACTCGTACGCACTCTACATATCAAAATGCATTATTAGCTCCAATGATTATCCGCAAAGTATACAAGCAAGCTAATGAGAAGAAGAGCAGCATGAACATCCATCCACAAAATTCAAGAACAAAGAGTATAAGATTTAAGAAAGAAAAACTCACTTGCTATCCTTACTCTTCCCCGTTGAACTATCAACGACTGTAGACTTTTGCATACGCGGCTTTGCAAGATTGATTAAGTACTCACATTCTGCCTTAGTCTGTCCAAAACAAGCAACAAACTAATTGGTTAAAGATTTTAATCAAAGTAAAGTTTCTTGCTCGAAAAAATGCTACTAATTAATTCAGTTTTAAATCCAATCTAAAAAAAATATGAAAAAAAAACCGACCAAAAAATTATGATAAACAAAAGCACGAGGCTTCCATGAGATAACCTCTGCCCATTGCTCTGCTTTGCCTTCATCATCTCCACTCCTACAAAAACAACCAAACCAATCAAGTCAATTACGATCAAGCCATCTAATCTCAAACCAAACACTAATAAAAAACGACACGAAATCAATCTCACCCGTCAATTCTGCTATGATGAGCGATGGAGCTGAGATCGTTAGCTTGACGCGACGAATCGGAAGAAGAAGTGCTCGGAATCGAGAGAATTCCGAGACCGAGAAGAATTAGAATCACGAATGTGAACATTAATAGCAGAGTTAGTATAAGTGTCGATGACGGTGATTTTCGTGCTGGAATTCGTGAGTATCTCGCTTTCGCCATTGTCGTGAAAGTCGGAATCGGAGATCGGTGAGGGAAACGGGCAGCTGTTTGATTTAATTTAACAGAGGGAGAGATTTTTCTCTGTTTTTAATTTTAAGAGAGTAGACGCGGTCCTGAGAGAGGACTTTCCATTATAAATATGTTTAATACTAACTCCTTGTTGATTAATAAATAGAAAATCCATAATATACGTACCAAATTATAAATATTTTTTTATTTTATTTCCAAAACAAAATGTTGATTAATATGCTAAGGTTGTAAATATGTTTTATATAATGTGGTTAATTATTATTTCTTAATTGAGTTTATATTTTCGATTTATTGAAAATCAAACTATTTATATTGAACGTTAAGAGATTTATGAGAATTTTCATTTAAATCCCATTTCTAGTGTGTGTAGAAGGAAAATATTAAAAATTCAAAAAAATTATTGTTAGCAATGGGGTTAAATATTTTTTTTTTTAAAGTAGTATATTGATTTTCAAGACATTTAAAAGGATAAACTAAAATACTGGTGATTTCCTAGCCTTTTGTTTTTCCGTATTTATTAGATAACGTTCCGTGGCTTAAACTTTAAAAATTATCAAAATTAAAGTCCATTTACCTTAAAAATGTAATTTAGTTATTCTTGTAATTGTAATATTTTCTACTTTGATCTTGCCTTTATTGAAAGCTCATTTAATATTAAATTTACTAAGAGAAATGTTGAGAGGGATTGTAAATAGCATGCATATATGTGTATGTATGTATGTGTATATATATGCGCGCACATAGGTTAAAAATTGGATAAATTATGATATACTGAAAATTAATTTTCACATAAAGCTAAAATCATATAGTTTTTAGACCCGGCCTGGCCTGAGTTTCAGGTTTTAACCGGGTCATCAAGTCCCTTAGGTCAAATTTTTTTTAAAAAAATTAAAACGACGTCGTTTTAGTAAAAAAAAAACAAAAAACAAAAGTTAACGGGGTATATCACACCCCCCAAGCGAGAAAACAAAAGCAACCGGGTTTTTGATCGAGTCTTGTCGGGTCGTCGGGTCAATCTATCGGGTCAGACCGGTCATACTGGATTTTTTCTTTCTTTATTTTTTGTCAATTTGATCCGATTCCAGCCCCGGGTCGGAAAAAAAACTGTGCATATAACGGATATGGCTTGTGAAATGAAAGGTGCTATATCACCATAGCTTTCGTTTTCCTCAACTACCTAAAAAATGGGGTGTGTGTTTTTTTGGTTTAATTTCTGAAAGAAAAAAAAAGAGCACCAATTGATTTTTTTTTTCATATATATAATTGAAACCAGATTCCCTCGTAATGGATGATTAGTGATATAACACAAAAATAATGAAATGCAAAGTTGTCGGTCATTCCGATCTAGAAAGAGACATTAAAAACTCAACTATTGGCGCTATAGAATTGCATTTTAAACAATATTTTTTAAAAAAATTAAATTTTATTTTATGTTTTTAAATAATTCTAATGAACTTGTATAAAAAATGAATTGGTGTAAAAAATAAATTGTTTTTAAATAAAATTAGTTTTTTATATTTTTAAATCATTTTAATAAATCAATATAAAAAATTAAAAAAAAATTATTTTAAGATGTTTTCATACAAAAAAAATATTTTAAAAAATAATTATTACATAAATACCCTTAAAACTCAAAAAAAAAAAAACCGATAGGTTGCAGTTATAAATGCACTTTGGAAAGATAAGTTCTTACAAAATAAATAAAATAGAGCTTTAATGACTCTGTAAGCAAAAGTTAGGTAAATAGAGGATAGCTTTATGTATTTATTCGAGAAAGGCTACTCAGAAACTTCCATCATATTAATCCATCTACGTGGGGCTGATGAGCATATTTGACTGAACATACATCCTTATGACTTAGCCTTATGGTGTGATTAAAATATTCTTATACGAGAATCTTATTGCCAAATCTGGATTTACATGCCAGCCTGGAGAACATGTAAGCATAACATGGTTAAGGGTTGACCAGATTAAGTGCCTGTTTGGAGCTGTAATTGTATTGTTTTTCAAAGTATTTTTCATGTTGAAATGTATTAAAATAATATTTTATTATTATTTAAAAATCAGTTTTTAGATCAACGCATCAAAACAATCTATTTTAAAAATGCGGTTACAACCACGTTTCCAGACGCTCTCTAAGAAACCGAGTCCCGGATTACTAGCGTTAACTTATAAAAATTAAAAAACAAAATTAATATACCACATTAAAAAATTAAGAAATAATCTATTTAGATATAAACTATACATGTTGTAAATAATAAAGTTTAAAAAATTATTTCAAAAGGTTTTTTAATACATATTGAAAAGATATTATTATCTTTTTGTTTTAACTTAAAGCATTAAAATCAAAATATTTTTTTTATTCTATATTGAAAAAAACATAATTTTTTCATGTGAATATGGAGTATTTATACTAATGGACTTCCAATCTTACATTGAATAAAATAATTTTTTTACAATATTTATATAATAAACTTTAATATTGATTAGTAACTAACAATAAAAAGATGATAGACTCGCGCATATGAGATTGGATCGAGTAAAAAAAAAAACCATGCCGGCGTGACCATACTTATTTTTTTTTTGTGTTTTTGTCCCTCCTTTGACTTGAACCCAATGCCCATTTTGTCCCTGGGAATATTTTCCTCCAATGCTCTTGATTTTAATTCTCACTTTGCTAGGAAAAATAGTGGGCATAATTCAGCGTTGCAATGTTCAAGGGCATGCTGTAGAAAAATGTTACCTTGCTATGCCTTCATTATTATTTTTTTCTCCGTAAAAAAAAATCCAGCTTTTATGGATTAATCCAACAGGTTATGCAAGTTTCACCGAGCCAATTACATATCCGAGTTTTACCTTTCACAAACCCAACCAGGGTTTACCCAAAAGAGCACGGTGTGAGTGGTTCGGTACTCTCATCCCTTAAACAAGGTTAGGGGTTCGACCCCTCCTTGTGTATGGAGACACTCTCTTGGGGAGTACTTTACCCCTCTGTGGGCCGACCCGGTGCGAACGTGGATTAGTCTGGACCAGCGTCTAGGACATCGCATGGTTTATATCAAAAAAAAAAACCCAACTAAGGTTCCAAATAGCAAGTCAGTCCATTGGATCGGGTTGAATAATTTAATCAATAACAACAATTTAATCAATAACAACAATAATAGTAATTAATTTTAAAAAATGAGTAAATAGTACTGTGGTGATAATATTATTATAATAACAATGATATATTTTTAATAAAATTAACGTCATCACCACGGGAGGTGGTTATAATGATAAAATAAAAATGATAAAGATACTGGAATTGTGATGGTGTAATAATAATAATAATTTTAAAAATAGTATTATTTAAAAATAATAGTTAATTTAAAATGAATATAAATAATATTTATTGTTTAAAAATAAAATCATTTTCATTTCTTGTTTTTATCCATACCTCTTCCATCGCAAAAAAACTATATTTAATTTTAATAATCTTTCCCACCCTTTATTCTCATTTTTATTTATTTATTTATTTCAATCAAACACTTACAAAGTATGAATAAAACTTACCATTCCATTTTTCATCATCACGATCATCATCATCAAATAGCACCATTAACATCTAATCATAGATTCCAATTCAACCAGTTGTGTGTTGAAGTGAATACTCAGTAACATAGTTTTTACTATGTTGCAGATAAATCTAATTTTATTTTTTAACATTAAAAAAAATATTAAAGCAATGTAAGTTTTTTTTTAAAAAAAAATAATTAATTTAAAACTCGGGTCATTGACTCGACATAGTTTAATAAATTTGACTAATTTAATAACACAAAAAAAATAATCACAGTAAATAAACTGAAAAAAATTGACAATGAATAAACTGGAAAAAAATTGACAACGAATAAAGGTCAAAAAACCCCAACTTAAACCCATCCGAATTAGCATGCAAATTTGGTGACATGGTTGTGATACCAAGGCAACCCTATTAAAAGCAAGTTAAATAAAATTATGAGACTTAATTATTAAAAACCTAATGTTAAAGAGCGAGAGAATTCGCAATTTCAAAATCAGTGAAAAATCCTATAAAAAATAAAAAATTAAATGGAGTCTAATATCCAAAAAATAATGTTGAATGATAAAACTAAAAAAAATATGAGATTAAAAAAAAACAAACAAACAAACTCAAGTGAATCTCTTAATTATAGATTAATCTTCTAAACTCGTAGCCCGTGAAGTTCTATACCCGAGCTCAATAAAGAATTTCAATTCCCAACCAATTTAATATTGAAGGATGAAATTGAAAAAAATATCAATTTAAAAAATTTTACAAAGTAAAAAAAATAGCAACAAAAAAAATAAGGATCAAATCTTATAGGAAAAAAAAAAACTAAAGGAGGACGGAATCGTAAAAAAAATTAATTTTAAAAATCATTTCAAATAAAAAAATAGCAATAAAAATAATGGGAACCAAATCTGACGAACAAAACAAATTGGAGCATGAAATTAAAAAAATAATTTATAAAGCATTTCAAATAAAACAAGTAACAATAAAAGAAATAAAGACCAAATTTAAAGGAAAAACAAATCAGATGGCTGCTTTGAAAATTTGAAGGGTCAGACAAGGAAATAAAGGAAAAGAAGGGGGAAAAGAGAGAGGATGTCGACACCAAATCGGAGGTCCATTGACTACATGAGCTGTCTAGGAATACAAGGGCCATCGAAACAATATAAACATCATCCCATAAGCAATTATTTGGTCGTCAAACCACCCTTCACATGCCACCTGAATGACGCAATCTCAACCAACATGTTGACTTGTGCAATGCACACCCCATGCATATTTTTTTTATAAAAAATTATATTTATTTAATTACTAAAGTGCCCTTTGATCATCTTGGTTATCATGAAAAATCATGCGGAAAATACAAAAACAACCCTTGACATCAATTAAAAAAACTATGTTTAAGGGTAAATGAGTCATTTTACTATGCTTTAAAAAATAAAAATATGAAAAACCCCTTTAACATGCTAACAAAATGCCCCGTTCATTTCGAAAATGACTTTTGGTTTATAATAAAAAGATTATTTTACCCTCAATAAAAGGCTTAATGATTTTTATAAGAAATTAGTCATTTTATTATTCTAATTCATAATAACTTGTGTCTTGATATACAATGAAAAACCTAGCATTCATAGTTTTTTTCTAATTTTTTAATTAATATTAAATGCAATCTAGGCTTTATCTACCATAAAAGCTAGAAAAAATAACATTCAAAACCACATCAATCTCTCTCTCTCTCTCTCTCTCTCTCTAAAGCTAAAAAGGCTAAGTCATTTACCATGGACCAAGACTTATTGTATTATAATTGCTACAGTATAATAATAATTTTGTCCTCCATCATATTAGGCAATAAATCATTTACCATGGACCAAGACTTATTACTTGGGGTTGAATTAGACTTCTTATATTTTTTACAGTAAAATTATTTAATTATTCTTAAACAAAAACATTTAAATTAGCATCCATGAGATTTTTAGTCTTTTTAGTTTTACAAGCATGGTGAAATAATTGAATTATCTTTAAAATAAAAAAATATCTTATGCTTGCATCCAAGGGCATTTTTATCTCTCCATTATGATATATTTTTTTAATAATCAGGTTCACACAAAGACTATTTGATAATTTTAAAAAAAAAATATTATGAAAAAAAATATATTAGACAAGTGCATGCAACATGTCCGCACATGGTCGTCTTTTGTACCCTTCGAGTGGTACGTGTGGGGGCACATGACAATTAAACAATGCTTTTTGTTGTGGCATTTGAATCGTTATGGTGGCCCTTCTATGATGAAGCAATGTGTGTGGCCAATGACCTCCGATTTGGCACCAATGACCTTTTATTTTATTTTTTTCTTTTCTCTCTCTTTTTTAATTTTTGCATCTATCCATTCAAAAATTCAAACGAGCTCTTCAATTTGTTTTTCTTTCAGATTTGATCCCTATTCTTTTTGTTAGTATTTGTTTTATATGAAATAATTTATAAAATTAGAATATTTTTTAATTTCATCCTCATTTAATTTTTTTTGTATGTCAAATTTGAACCCCATTCTTTTTATTACTATTTATTTTGTGATTTTATTCTCCTTTGAATTTTTTTCGTATCAGATTTGATACTCATTCCTTTGGTTGCTATTTTTTTACTTAGGTAAATTTTTTAAATTGATATTTTTTTTATTTCATCCTTCAACATTAAAGTGGTTGAAGATTAAGCTTCTTGATCTAGCTTGAGTTTAGGGGTTGCGAATTCAGAGATTAACCTAGGTTTAAGAGATTCGCTCAGATTTTTTCGATTTCATCTCTCAACATTTATTTAATTGGATATTGGACTCCATTATTTTTTTATTTTTTTTCTATTGGGTTTTTCACTTATTTTGAAAATGATATGGGTTATATTGTTCTTCAACATTGAGTTGTTTGATAATTAAACTTTAAAGTTTTATTCAATTTGCTTTTGAAGAGGTTACCCCTGTATCACAACCAAGTTGTAGATTTTGCATGGTAACCTAGGTGGACTCGGGTCGAGTTTTTTTTTTATCTTTTTTTTTTATATATATATATATTCAATTTTATCTTTTAACCTTTTATTTACCAGAAATTGAACTTTGTATTTTTTTTTTCATTTTACTTTCTATGAAGTCATCGCATTCTCATTTAAGTTATTCTTCGTTATCAAATAAGATCTTTTAACATTTAATATTTTATTTTAATTTCAATTTTCGACATTTAATTAATTGGAAATTGGTCTTCATAATACATCTTTTTTTCCTTTCTATTGAGTCATCTCAATATTTATACACATGATCACAATGTTAGCAGATTAACCTAGTTTGATTTGAATTTTTTTCATTGTTTTTTTTTAAATCTTTTTCTCAGTTTCACTTTTCAACATTGAGTTGTTTGATAATTAAGTTTCATGATTTTATTCAATTTGTTTTTGATGAGGTTATCTTAGTATCACGACTAAGTTGCATATTTGGCATATTAACCAGGATGAACTCATGTCCAGATTTTTTTACCTTTTTTTGTTGTCATTTTTTTTCGACTTTAATTATTGTTGTATTTTTTTTATTTGTGTTTTCAAATTAGTTGAGCTTATTAAACCCAATTAAATTAATGACTCGAGTTTCATATATTTTTTTTACTTTTTTTGGGAACAATCCAAGTTCGGATTTTTTTTGCTTTTTTTAAAATAGTTACATGGTCTTAGCATTATTTTTCTTATTTAAGAAAAAATAAATTTATCTGCCATGTATTGCGGGGCACCTATAAGTCAGAAGGTAAACACCCCCAACAAAGCGTGCAAATCATGCTTTCCAACCACCAAGAAAAATGCCAATAAAATTGTAATCCAACTATGTTAGCCTCTTCAGAAGAGGTCACAGGCTCAAACATCTCTCTTATAACAGAGAGAAAAGGAAAAGCAACTTCAAGAAAGTCAGGCAATTCAATGAACTGAAACTAATTCGACGGCGGCTAAAAATAGCCATGAGGACTTGAACACAGGGGAACTAACACAGGGGGACTGTGGGATTAAAAGAGAGATTCTTGGTGGTATAACTAAAAGACTGCCTTTTTGGGGGATCCAGCGACTCCATGGCAGGTTGGTTCAAGTATGCATACTTGCTCTTTGTCCACCTGCTTGTGTTAATTGAAATATAATTAAGATTAAAGAAAACATAAATAGTTTCATCTTTAAGAACATACTGAATTTGAAACTTATTCGAAACCACAAGTGGTTGGAGAAATTCAGCTTTTACCAGTCGTTTATTCCCAAACGCATTTCACTGTTCTTCCCATATTCTGTGCTTTTGACGTTCTCTTTAATGTCATCATCATCCTTCAGCGATTCTTCAAAGAGCTTGTAATCATCCTCCTACACCACAAAACTTCAACAAGTCAAACAATCACGCAAGAAGTTTCAGTTTTCTCACCTATGGTTTGCAAGTTGTCACCTAAGTCAGACTATTACGCCTAAATACATCACCCCTGTGAGAGGGCATCAACTTCAGATCGAGTTGAGTTTCAATGGAAATTACAACCTACTCTATATGTGATTCATATGATCTAGACCTCTCATAACAAGGCCCTGGATCTCAAGATCAGCAGTGGCTCATTTAGGAGCGTGGTAGCAATTATAATTTAAAATATTTTTATTCAGAAATACATTAAAATAAAGTTTTCAACCATGTTATCAAACATCGCAAACATCCCATTGTCACTACCCTTTAGATTGCTTCCTCACAGAAATTTCTTTGTAAAGCCAAATAGACAAATGAATGTTGGTCGTATACAGGGTATGAGGGTATATCACAACCCCCAAGCGAGCCACCAGCTAGTAGACTTGAAGTTCAGCATATACAAAAATTATTTATTTATTTATTTATTTGTATTTAAAGAGACTTCGACATATATAACAAGAGAATATTTCCGATAATCGTAGTTCCAAAATAGCTTTAATTGATTGATGCAAGGAACGCTGTTGTATGTAACAATAAATTGAGAGAATGCAATTGGCTCAGTCCAATGAACCAAGTATTAAAACTAACCACTGCATTTCCTATTCCTTTTCTTTTTTGTAGGATTAATTAGCAGCAAGTTAGTAGTAGGAAAGAAAATTAAATACCCCAATATTAAAACTAACCACTGCGTTTCGCTGATTTTTGCTACAAAATACAGGCTTGATCTATGGTTTGTTCGGACCCAAGAACACAGAAAAAACAGACATGTGGGTATAACAAAGAAAGCTCTGAGACATGAAGATACTATCTTTTAAAATATTAATTGTCTCCCTGGTTAAGGTGATATACTTATAATTTTTATAAGTTTTTTAAGAATTTTCATTTTATTTTATTTTGATGAATATAAACAAAGAGTTTATAAAAAAAGAGAAAGAGAAAAAGATTGTTTTGTTAATTAATTTCTATCAATATCAAACTGACATTTATAAAAAAAATAAATATCTTTTCAGTCCAAACCCATATATATCTGTAAAAATTTAAAGACACACATCTATAAAGTGTGTAGAATTTAAAAAGCACACCTCTTATACAAGCTAGATATTATACATAATTAGTTAATTAAATTAAGTTAATTCTGAAAATAAAAATTGATGTATATATAATATTTAAATTTTAGTTGTCGCTTTAAATTTTCTCATAAATATCCAAATCTATTAATTTTAGTATCTCTGTATAACAAAACTTTCAAAATGGGATAGAATTCTCTTTGTTTTTACCTAATACTCAAGCTTTTATAACACTTAATTGCTCACTTGTGTCTTTGGGATTTTTCTGTACATGAATTAAAATCATGAAATTCATCAGCAGCATTATTATAAACAAAAAACAAAAAAACCATGTTCATCAGTAGAGTGACAATCACTGCGTATCTCATTAATTATTGCTGTCATATACTTTAGTCATTCAACAAGTGAAGATTAGTCGGAATTAATGAAAACTAAATGATCCTCACCGAGAGATTGTGAGCCCTGAGACGTGCTGCAGCCTTGATAGCATAAAGCAGGTGATCCTGTTCCTCGTCAAGTTTTTGCCTCCAGAACTCGGCAATCTCTTGCTTTGTCACGCTCTCACCAACAGCACTCTTCCTCGCCCAGAATCTTTGAAGGTGGGAGCATCTCTCTTTCGTCGACATTGCTATATATTCTCTTTTGTTCGATTAGATAATGCAGGGCAAGCTCAAAGCAAGAGACGCGGCCGGCTTTGTTTTGCTGCGCATTGTTAAGTGAAGTCAATATGAAATCAACGTCTTGTTATTTTTTTATACCGTAATTCTCCTTTGTTAATTCTCTGTGTAGTAATGGGCAACGTGAAAAATCAATATTCCGTGTCTACCAAGAAAATTTCACAGTTCTCAATGCCTTAATATTTGTTTATTGCTTGACCAAAAACTCTCTCCTCGTTTTGGTTTAGGATATTTTTTTAAAATAATTTTTAATTGAAAATATATTAAAATAATATTTTATTTATTTATTATATTAAAGTCATCAAAAAAATATTTTAAAAAATATTAATTTAATTTATTTTAAATAAAAAATAATTTAAAAAATACTTTTAAAAACAGGTTGTAATCCAAAAACAAACACTTAAGAAACCTCTTATTATTTGTTTAAGTTATGAGATTTGAGCTTTTTTTTTTTACTTTTATATAATTAAAAAAATAAATTATAGTCTAATTTGTAACACAAGGCCTGGGCCCATTAAAAATAAAAAATAGATTCAAGCATCTTGTTCAACCTAAATATGTTAGGCTTAAGTGTAATGGCTCGACTCACAGAGATAATGGGATGCATGCCCAACCTTAGTTTAGTTAGGCGTGACAGCAAGTCTTCAAGGAGTATATATCCAACTTGGGCTCGAGATTCTTGCATAAGCCTATGTTTTTTGAATATTTTTTGAGCTTTTTGTTTCTTTTAAAGGGTTTCTTAGAGTATTTTTTTTTGTATTTATTACCACCCCCACTATCACCATAAAATTAGAAAAACAAGGATAAATCTATGCAAATACATTAACGTGATTACAATTTTTAATACAAGAACTATAACAAATCTGTTTTTGCATTACTCAGAAACAGGTTGCTTGCTATTAATGCACTCGGAAACGACAATTGCTACCACCTCCAGGGCTTAAATTTGATATGAATGCAGTCAACAAGTTCATGATATGTGCAGGACTTCAAACTTTCACTGTTATTAAATGAAGCATATGTTTCAACTTCTTGACCTCAGATCATCTTTTTTTTTTCTTTTTTCTTTTTTTACCTCAGATCATTAGAATCAAGTAAATCGAACAGAATCCCTGTAAATAAGCAGTAAAAAAAATGGAGTACTCTTGAAGGTTCAGCTGAGTGCATGGACAGTTAAGAAGAGGACTGGTAGGGTCAGCTGCACCCCCTATCGTGACTTGCCTGCAGGGGTTGTTCATGACCCATATGTGCCATGGTTATAAAATCTAGGCCAGTTTATGATGAGGCCCAAGACTTAGATCATCAATAATACTATTAATTTAAAATTATATTGTTTTAAGATTTTATTTTAAAAAAAAAAGTTAGAATGGTTTTGTTTTTTTTAAATTACAAAAAAATAAATTAAATCTAGTATTTAAAGTTTTAACTAAATTAATCATATGACAAATTAACTCACTAAATTCATCAAATTAAACTACATTAATTCTCATTTAATTTGATATGAAACTTTACCAGCAGTATTAAATTTAAAAAAAATCAGTTTATTTTTATATTTTAAAAGTGTTTTTTTAAAAAATTAATTTTTTTATTTTTTTATTTTAAATTAATATTTTTTAGTGTTTTCTGATTATTTTAATGTGTAAATGTTAAAAATATTATTTTAAAAAAATATTACTTTAATTTTTTTAAAATAAAAAATATTTTAAAAAACAATTAATTTTAATATTTGCTGTATGTTACACATGCTGGCCACAGATAGCCTAGGTGGGGACTGGGGAGGTAAGGCCGTGCTTACCCACCTGACAAAGAGAAAATTCCTCGGAAGATAACATGTATCCTGGCTGCCAAGGATTTGTAAGCAAAGTTGGGGGTAACCAGCTGAAATCTTCCCCTTACAGAAATAAGCTAATAGCGAGGGCTTGGAAACAAATGCACTGATGTCGCTCTATCCAACTAGAAGAAAAGATTCAGATATCAAAGAGGATTTGTCTGAATTATCACATGTACTTTCTTCACTGTGAAAAAGGTAAAGAGTTGCATCTGAAGCTACAAGGGAATAACTTAAAAGGAGTGTCTGAAAGCACATTTATTCAGAAGTAACGCATCTCACGATGGTTTTGGTGTTGTACAATTCCCAACCATCAGCTGGAGTTCAAGCATTGTCACAGCAACTGCAGGACAAACAAATCTCAAAAAAAAGAAAAAAAAAGTACAAATCATCCATCCCAACCAGCTTCAACAAAATCAAGCAATCTAATTGAGAGAGGAACACCAATGGGACTAAAAAACACCTAAGGAGGTAGGATACAGGGGAGTTGTGGGCTTAAAAGAAAAATAATTGGGAGTGTAACTGGAAGATCTTCTTTCCGGAGGATCCTTGGACTTGATGGCGGGTTGGTTCAGGTATGCATATTTGCTCTTTGTCCACCTGCACACGTTAATTAAAAGATCATCGTTCCGGAATGGAGAGAACATGTCAAATCTTATTTTCGACGAGAATCAATAACCTCTGTTTCTCACAATCAGAATAAAGAGAAAGGGAACAAAATCTAAAACAGTAATAACCTGTTAGTCAATAAAAAGTTGATCAAGAACACCTCAGTTGCTTCCACTACTATACTAGTTCGAGGAAATTCTAGTCTTAAGAAGGTTAATTTTAGTCTCATCATCAACAAACTTGTACAGAACCACAGGCACTTAAAGAAGTTTAACTCACCAGTCCTTTATTCCCACACGCACTTCCTTGTTCCTGGTATCTTTGCCGCTATTGAGGCTTGTAGTGTCGTTCTCTTTAGCACCATCATCATCCTTCAACGACTCTTCAAATTGCTTATAGCCATCCTCCTATATCAGATGGAACAAACTCTCAACGTGTTAATCAAGCATAAGAAAATTAAAATGTCAATAATTGAAGTCTACGAATTTATAGAAAAATACATATCAATCGACAGGCTAATCCTGTTGTCCATAACTCGAAGTCGTAAAATTGTAGCAGCAGCAGCAGCAAAGTGTTTGGTAATCATATTAGTTTTACATATCACAGTTTCCAAGTTTTAACCAAGTGAAATGTATTGGTGGCTTTTTGGTTTTTTCACCAGTGGGTAACAAAAATAGCAAGACACCCATGTCGATAAATTCATTACTACACCAGCTGCTACACTTGATCTCTATGAAAGGGCATCAACTCAAAATTGAGGTTTTGCAACCTCTATGAGTTCATCCCTGAAGGCTATTTGAATTAGCCTTAAAAATCTGAAACGTTTGCTCCCTCACTGAGATTTCTTGTCCATCTAATAAGTTGACAATCAGCCGCTGGTCATAGGCAGGTGGCTTGAGAACAGGAATTTATTAGATTGAATCTCAAACAATATTAGCTTCTTAGCTAGGAGTTAAAACATGTCTTAAGATTGATTTATTTTGTTCAAGTGAACCCAAATACTCTCACAATTGGAATAATCATTGATATCTTTTCCTCTTATATTTTAGATGCCCAGGAACTTACGAATGAAATGTTTCAAATGTCAATTATATGATCTTACAGAGAGATTTCTAGCTCTGATACGTGCAGCAGCCTTGATAGCAGCAAGGAAGTGATCCTCCTCCTCAGTAAGCTTTTTCCTCCAAAACTTTGCAATCTCTTGCTTTGTGACACTCTCAGTAACCTTCTTCCGAACCCAGAACCTTGGAAGGGGAGGGGGAGGGGGAGGGGGGGGGGGTGGGGGTATTGACTGTGTTATCTTTCCACAGACATCTCCAGTTTCCACTTTCGTTTGCTTCATCTTTAGGCAGATCAATGAGATCACAAAAGAGAAGAGTGTCAAGATATAAAAACCAAAGCCATGATGAGCTAATTCCACAACCAACCCTCAAGAGCTACTGATCTAACCTAATTTTCCAACTGACCGGTAGATTGGCAATCCAGTCACAATTCTTTCTTGTATTCACCACTTTATTTTTTTTAGAAAGACCAGGTTAGCTGAACACATAACAGCACAAATAGGGTCCTACACTTGAAGGGCTTAAGACAAGAAAAATTGACTGGTAGGTACAACCTAAGATTCCCAAATTGACAAGTGATGTATAAAATGATGTTTGCCAAAACTAATTCAAACCAGCATTTCGTTTCCCAAGTTTACTTTCATGAAAGTAACCATATCCCTTCCATGATGGAGAGGCATCTGCCAAAACCCACATGTCAAAACCTCATAAACGTAATGGAAGAACATGCTGCTTCTAAAATCTAGCTTTAACCTGATGGAACAATAAATATCAACAACACTGGTGTCCCTCAACCTTGTTATCCCTGAAATTCAACCAGTATAAAGCCTTCCTTCATAAGAAAGCGACTGGTGTGTTCACTGTAATCTCATAACCGATAAACAGCAACAATTTGTCATAGATCTATTATATTACTCTTCCTATATATCCTGCTCTTTTAGAGCCCTGATTTCCTCAGAATAATTAAATTCAATTGTTGAGATAAGAAGCAATTGATTTACATCCATAGCACCAATAAGAATCACAACAGCCATAAGTAGAACACTAGATTCCCAGAAACTAAAGCTTTATTCTTTATCGACAGATGTACAAAAAAAATATATATATCCAAGAATCAAAGATCATCAAAACATGATTTTAACACTACAAAAAAAAATTCACATCGAATTTGCCACTAGTACAGAAACAACAGCAATAATCAAGGGCCCATGAACTCAAACCACCAATCCATCTAAAACCCCTCCAAACCGTACAAATCCTACACAAAAATCAACAACTAAAACACCCAATAAGCCTCGATCAATCACGAACCCTTCAAGTTTCAGAAGCAATCCTAAGAGCCTTAGTCTTGAACCTATACCTAGGAGCCCTTGGAATAGCCTGACTAGGACCAAGACCAAACTGACCAGGACTAATAGTTGAAGGCTGCCCATCATCATAGATATAACCAACAAGACAGCCACAGCTATTACACTTAATCTTGGTTCTCTTTCTTTGAATGCCCCAGTAGTTCACCGTCTCAAAAAATGGCCTGATCTTGTCTTCTTTTTCAAACCTGAATTTTGTCGAGTCTATTGAAGAAAATGAGAGGGTGCCTTTGTTTCCTGCTTCAAAGTAGAAGTCTTGTGGGTAGAGATGGGTTGTGTTTAGATTCAGGTTTGTTCCACATTCTATGCAAGTGTAGATGGACGCCATTTTTGGAATTTTTTTTTTTGGCTTGGAAGAGAAGAGAGACTTATGTTTCCTGGTTTTGGTTTGGCAGATAAGTTAAATGAATGATGAATGGAAGTGGAAAGGAAATTTCAAAAGCGCGTCGTTTGGAAGCTTCCTTTTGACTGTGGAATTGGATTGATGTGTTAATTGCATCAGTGGTCCTTGAGGTATTTGTTGATTTTAGATTGGTCCCTCTCAACCTCCATTTCTTTTTTTTTTCTTTTTATAACTTTGATGTGGAAAATTCTTAAAATGTAATTTTTTTTCGAGAATTTATTTTCTTATGATATTTTCACTTAATTCTATAAAATAATTTAGGGGTGATTATTTTCGGTTCGATTCGGTTTTTATCAAAAAAAAGTAACCAAACCGAATTTTTTTTTAAAAAAACTGAAATCGGTTCAAACCGACCGGTTTCGGTTCGGTTTTTTAAGACAAAAACCGGTTCAAACTGATTTAGCTCAGTTTTGGCTTGGTTTTTTTCGATTTGGGTTCGGTTTGGTTTTTTGGTTTCGGGCTTATAAAACCGAAACCGAACCGAACCGGCTGTTTTTTTCAAAATTTTAATCGGTTTAATCGGTTTTTTTTCACGATTCGATTTTTTCAGTTTTTTTTTCTGATTTTCTCAATTTAATTATTTTTTTGATTTTTTTATTCACCTCTAAAATCATCCCACTTAATTTTAAAATTAGGCAGTACCGATGACACCCACCATGGTTGTTAAAATCGCGATTCAAGTCGTAAAATCGTACGTTTTTACGAGTTAATATAGACTTTACGTGCTAAATCATTCATAAAAATCGGAAATGAGTAAAATCGGGTAAAAAACGGTTAAAATCGTTAAAATCGGGTGAAATCGCCTAAAATCGCGATTTCACCACCGATTGAACGAGTTTGCCCGCAGGAGAACAAAATTCAGTGTAGTTTCCACGTGTCACCCGCCTATTGGCTTGAACAAATCGAAGGCAAAGTAAATGTGAGTCTGTGACTCACCGAATCATTCTTCTCTCTTCATTCTTCTCTTCAGCGACAATTCACATTTCACAATTCAGTTATCAGTAATTCACGAAATCCCTAAATTGAAAATCCCAAATTTAACAACCATGACTGAGGCTGAGACCTCTTAATCTCTTGCAGTCTTCCTCTCAGCTGACAATCTACCACCGTCACAGACTCACAGCCCTCGCTCGTCCCTCATCTGCATTATTTCCATCATCGACGACGTTCTTTCCACCGGCCACTGTGAGAATCACAGTCCACAGTCCACACTCCACACAACAACAACGGTCAACGACGTCTCTCCAGTCTTCACGAGGTAAGTTACACTGTCCATTTATCTTGTTTCTCTAGTCTTCAAGTGGGTTTTTTTTTCATCCCTGTCCGTTTATTAGTCTCATCACTGATGTTAATGTTAGTTTGATTGAATTCACATGCTCCAACTTTGACTGCAAACATTCACTTGTGAGTCTTGTTGCTTAGTCCGTTACTCTGTTTCTCTTCTCAGCGTCGGTGCTCACTGCTCAGAACAGAGTTGCTCTTCACAGTTTAATGATGTCTAATCTGTTATTGAGACATGTTAATATTCAAGTGTCCATGAATTTGAGAGTATGCCTGAGAATTTTGGATTGAAATATAACCGGTGACAGTGTGTGTGTGTGTGTGACAGTGTCTAAATGGAGAGACTCTGTTTTTTCTTGAAATATAACCGGTGACAGTGTGTGTGTGTGTGTGACAGTGTCTAAATGGAGAGACTCTGTTTTTTCTTACCTTGAATTTGGAATTTAGAGTGATGATTGATGATGTTGGTGCTGAGTTGTGATAATGGATTTATTGTAATTTATTTTAGAGTGCTGCTGCTGCTGCTGAGTTGTGAATTGTGATGAATGGATTTATTATAATTTAGAATGATGCTGCTGCTGCTGAGTTGTGATGCATGGATTTATTGTCATTTTACCTGTAATGGATAATAATATAGAAGATGGGTTGTAGTTTGTATTAAAATCAAGTTTGTAACCTGTTATAAAATGTTTGGATTGATTACAAGGCTGATTTGAATTGATTCTTGAATTGTTGAACTTATGGCATCTAGAAAAAATGCTTCGGTAATAGGCTTGATGTTGGATGGCAAAGATGGGATAGATGTTGATAAAAATTCTAGAAAATTTTTGTGCAAGTATTGTCAAAAAATTATTAGTGGAGGTATATTTCGTTTCAAACAGCATTTGGCTTGCACTCGTAAGGATGTTGAGTCATGTCAGCAAGTGCCAGAAAATGTTAAACAGATGATTTTAGGTGTTTTGGTGAAAAATCTAGAGGCAACTGAAAAGAAAAGAAAGGCCCTTCAATATAGTGGAAATGATGTTGATGATGATGAAATAAAAGAAATTAGCTCCAAGGACAAAGGAAAGAGAGTAGCTAGTGGGAGTGGAAGTACGCAAACAACTCTAAATCAATTGCTAAAAAAGGATATTAGAGAAGAAGCATGTCGACAAATTGCTAGGTTTTTCTACACTAGTGCAATTCCATTTAATTGTGTAAAAAACCCTGAGTTTATTAAAGCCCTTGAAATGGTTGCAAAGCATGGGCCAGGTTTCAAGCCTCCATCCTACTATGATATTAGAGAGAAGTATTTGAAGCAAGAAGTGGATCAAACAATGAAATTGCTTGAGGAGTACAAGCTAGAATGGAAAAAACAAGGTTGTTCAATAATGTCTCGATGGATGGACAGATAAAAAAAGACGTTGTATTTGTAACTTTTTGGTTAA
Source organism: Populus x sibirica (assembly GCA_019202695.1). NCBI lineage: Eukaryota > Viridiplantae > Streptophyta > Magnoliopsida > Malpighiales > Salicaceae > Populus > Populus x sibirica. The sequence goes on along the minus strand of JAGMVL010000125.1, from coordinate 367,027 downwards.
TAGTCCTAAAGGGACAGTTTTTTGTCATCGGTGGATACTTCTAATATGTCCAAGACTGGCGATAAGGTATTTGAGATGTTAGATGCCATTGTGGAGAGGATTGGAGAGGAAAATGTTGTCCAAGTAGTCACCGATAATGCTGCAAATTATAAGGCAGCGGGACAATTATTAATGAAAAAAAGAAAGAGTTTGTTTTGGACACCATGTCTTGCCCATTGTATTGACTTGATATTAGAAGATTTTGAGAAGAAGTTAGAGGTTCATCAAGTAACTATTGCAAAGGGGAGGAGAATCACCTCATATATTTATTCAAGAACCATTCTTATTTCTATGCTAAGGCACTTTACGAAAGGAAGGGATTTGATTAGGCCTGCTGCCACTCGGTTTGCTACTGCATATTTGACTCTAGGATGTTTGAATGATCATAAAATACAGCTGATGACTATGTTTACTTCCAACCAATGGAATTCATGTAGGTTTGCAAGAATAGAAGAAGGGAAACGAATTCAAAATTGTGTTTTGGATAGCAGATTTTGGTATGATGTTACTATATGTATTAAGGCAGCGTTTCCTTTAATTAAAGTTCTTCGATTAGTTGATTCTGATGAGAAACCAGCTATGGGTTTTATATATAAAGCAATGGATGAAGCAAAAGAGAAGATACAAGTGAATTTTGGTTCTGTGAAAAAAAGGTATATATCTTGCTAATTTATATTTCAAATGTTGTCATCTATTAATATGAATGTTTTTCAATTGAGATATTCCTATATTGTAATGACATTTTTATTGTTTTTTTTTATATAGTTATATACCTGTATGGAATATTGTTGATGCAAGATGGGAACTTCAACTCCATAGACCTTTACATGCAGCAACTTATTATTTGAATCCTCATTATCATTATAATCCCAATTTTAAGGTTAATGCCAACATTAAAATTGGATTATATCAATGCTTAGAAAGGATGGTGCCTAATGCAAATGAAAGGTGCAAAATTGACTTACAACTTGAATCATTCAAGGATGCAAAAGGGTTGTTTGGCATTGACGCTGCCAAGACAAAGAAGAGATAAAAAAACTCCAGCTCAATGGTGGGATTCTTATGGGGATGAATGTCCAGAATTACAAAGGTTTGCAATCCGAGTTCTAAGCTTGACTTGTACTTCATCTGGATGTGAGCGTAATTGGAGTGCATTTGAAATGGTGAGTTTTTTTTTTTTTTATTTTAAATATTGAAATATTTGATAAAAATCTTATAAATTTGAATTGTTTATTTAGGTTCATACAAAACGAAGAAATCGTTTGCACCAGAAAAAATGAATGACTTGGTATTTGTAATGTGCAATCTGAAATTGAATGATAACCAAGTCAAAAAGCAAGCTGATGATTTTGGTATGGAAGATGATCTTTCATCTGATGATGATTGGATAACCGAGGGAGAAAAACATCCAAACTTTGATTTTCTTGGTACTATTACCAGTGCAACACGAAGACAAAATGGTAATGAAGATGAAAGTGATGAAGAAGAAATTCCTAATAATGTTGAAATGGAGAGTCATGGTATTGAAGATGATTTGGATATTCAAATTGATGATATTGGTGTTGGTACTAGTAGTAGCACTAATGTTCATAATATTGGTGTTGGTACTAGTAGTGATACTAATAATCCTCTTGATGCTAATGATATTGATGAATGCTTGAGGAATAATGAGGAAGATGAAGGGAATGAAGCTGATTTTAGTTTACATGACACACCAGCAGATTGTTTATTTTAAGTTTGTTAATTATTAGTTAATGAAAAGTTATTTTAAATTATGTATCGGATGACTTTTATTTGAACCATGTATTTTAAGATGTTTGAACTATGTATGAATTTTTATTTGAAGCATTATTTTTAAGGTGCTTGAACTATGTATGAATTTTTATTTGAAGCATGAATTTTTTTTTAATGTATTTTAAAATTCCTTACGATTTTTTTATGATTTTACGATCCGTTTTTACGATCCGAGTTTGCATGCGGCTTTCCGTGCCGTGTTAAAATCACGATTTTAACAACCTTGACACCCACAGTGTATATGGTGATGAATATAAGAATTTTTATTTTTGAATTTCAAAATTGTACGTTATATAATTGTAATATATACTAAAATACTGATGATTTATTTATTTATTTATTTTACACTGATGCTTTTATTTTATTTTGGTTGAGCTGTTTTTTTTTTTAATTGTTTTTATGTTTTTTTTTGTTTTTAATGTCTTTCGAGTTTTTTTTTTTGCCTTTTTCTTTGTTTTTTATAATGAATTTTTTTATTTAATTTAGTTTGTTAATGTTAATTTTATTTTTATTTAGTTATCAAACTTTCATGACACCGATTTCGAGTTTGATGGCTTAACCTGATTTGACAAATTAACCTGAATTTTTTTTTTGCTTTTTTTCATTTTAATTAAATTTTTTTCGTTTAGTTTAGTTTGTTAATGTTGAATTTCTTTCTATTTAACTATTGACTTTCATGACATGTATCCCGGGTTTAACGGGTTGACCTGGTTTTGGACTCGCATGCGTCTGCGTCAAAGGCCCAAAATTTGTCTTTTTTTTTCCCGTTTTTATTTTTTTTTCATTTTTTATGCCTTTCGAGTTTTTTTTTTTTTGCTTTTTTGTTTGTTTTTTTTCTTTTAATGAATTTTTTTGTTTAATTTAGTTTGTTAATGTTAGTTTTTTTTTATTTAGTTATCAGACTTTTATGACACAGATCCCGGGTTTGACAGGTTAGCATGGTTTGACGAGTTAACCCGAATTTTTTTTTTGCTTTTTTTCGTTTTAATTAATTTTTTCGTTTAGTTTAGTTTGTTAATGTAAAATATCTATTTAATTATCAGACCTTCATGACACGTATCCCGGGTTTGACGGGTTAACCCGAATTTTTTTTTCATTTTAATTAATCTTTTTCATTTACTATAGTTTGTTAATGTTAAATTTCTTTCTATTTAATTATCAGACCTTCATAACACGTATCCCGAGTTTGATGAGTTAACCTGGTTTGACGGGTTAATCCGTCAATTTTTTTTTTCTATTTAGTTATCAAACTTTTATGACGCGAATTCCAGGTTTGATGGGTTAACCTAATTTGAAGGGTTAACCCAGTTAATTCATATTTTTTTTCTTTTTCTTCATAGTGCAGTCCATAGTGAAAAGGCTGATACCTTTTGTTTTTTTTTGTTTTAATTATTTTTTTCCGTTTAATTTAGTTTGCTAATGTTAAATTTTTTTCCTATTTAGTTATCAAACATTCATGACACGAATCCCGGGTTTGACGGGTTAGCCCAGTTAATTCTAGGTAACCCGTCAATGTTTTTTTTTCCTATTTAGTCATCAAACTTTCATGACATGAATCCAATGTTTGACAGGTTAACCTGATTTAAAGGTTTATCCCAGTTAATTCAGATTTTTTTTCTTTTTCTTCTTTAGTTTTTTTTTTCCTGTTGGTTTTTTTCTTTGCCTTTTATTTTTAATTAATCTATTTAATTATCACACTTTTATGACACGACTTTGCAGTCAGACCCACATCCAATGCTATTGAGTCTGGTATTGCAGCTAGACCTACTTAAACTTGGGTCATGCAAGTTTAATGTTATTATTAATATTATAAATATTACTCTTGGGTTAGGCGTTGCTACCACACCCAAGACTCTTGGGTATAGTTTTGCAGAAAGACCTAACACTTTTATTATTTTTTATGCAAAAAAAATTGACCCGCGACATCACGCGGCTCATGCAACTAGTTTATTATCTAAAGAGCCCTTGGAATCGTCTGGTTGGTCCAGGATTAAGTGACAAGGAATAATAGTTAAAAGAAGCCCACGGGAAGAAGAGCCCAACTATAAGGCCAACAACGACCATCAATATGACAATGTCTAGAAGGCCTCTGCATCATATTAGAGGTGAGAAAATTAACTAAATTATTCATAATATCTCTTGATATGAAATTAACTTAATTGAATGATTTTTTGAATTTTTTGAATAATTTCAGTTAGAAATTTTTAAAAATGGTTCATTTTGATTTTGGTTTTAGATTCTAGAAATTGACGATAATAAAACCAAATTAAAAAATTAAAATAAAAGGTATATTAAATCAAATCTAAACTTGCTAATTAAAATTAAACTTATTTAATTTTTATAAACCAAACCGATTGATAAATGGTCTCACAAGATCATGATACAATAGTTCATGTCAATTTTAAAATCATTTTTTATAAGATATTTAGCATTATTTTGTTGAGTTCGGAAAAAAATTATAAAACATACTCTAATCCATGATTCTGGTCATGATTAGAATGTGTTAATTTAGGTTAAAACAATATTATTTTAAAAAAATTTAAAAAATTTAAAAAGTAATTATTTTGATTTTTTTAAAAAATAAAATTGAATTTTGACAGAATCACGAATTAACAGGGTGAATTTCTACCAAATTTAACATGATATCCACCAAAATATGCTTCTCTGTGTACCAAAAAAGAAAAGATATTGATGGTGTCCCAATGTAATTTACAATTTTGTTATTTTTTGTTCAATACAATTTCTATTGCCCACTCAATCCATTTCCCACAGGACTTTGTTTGGACCTAAACTCGGAGTCCAATTTAGAAATGGAAAACCATTCGGATCAGACAGTGGGCCTATACACCAAGTACAGGCCTCAAGCAAAACAATGCGCACCCCGGCGAACGTTAGCACAATACACCTCCCAAGATCACAAAACAATGCGCACCCCGGCGAACGTTAGCACAATACACCTCCCAAGATCAGCCTCGATTTCTCTATAAATATAACCCCTCTAAGCAGTCGTTCCATTTGTTTCGTGAGCTCTCGCCTCTTCTTTCTCAAGAGAAAAAGGAGCAGATCTCCTTCTCTGCCCACTTCCCTCTTAACTCTCCTGCAATTATAAAATCCAAAAAAAGTCACTGAAAACAGTCTACAAGATAAAACAAAAAAGACGAATTTGATTATTTGAACTTCATTTGAATTTTTTTTTGAAACCCTAAGTTTTGTTTGGATCGCAATCATGGATACGCGATTTCCTTACTCACCAGCGGAGGTTGCTAAAGTCCGTATGGTTCAGTTTGGCATTCTCAGCCCCGACGAGATAGTAAATCTTCCCGACCTCTACTTCTGCTTCTTTTTTTCTCGTTTTCTTTGCACTCTGTTTGGTTGCTGAGAAAAAGAAAAGGAAAAAAAAAATTGAAACTACAATTGTTTAATTACAAATGTTAGCTCAAACTGTCACGGCTTAAATTGAACACGAATGAATGTTAGGGTTTCATGAGCATGCTTCCCTGTGTGTGCATAAGTTTTTTCAGATAAAGTCATTAGGAATTGCTATTTCACTCAATAAGAAAATAACAATGAATTCTAGGTTTTCTGAGCTGTGTTCTGTTTGGTTGCTGAGAAAATCTTTGGAGATTTTTAATTCGTAGTACTAGTTCACTGGTTTGATGATTTTTCAGCAGGGAAGAAACCACTGTCTGTTCTAGGTTTTGTGATATTGCACCGTGTGCCCTAACTTTTCAGCTAGGGAAAAAAGTGAATCCTAGGGTTTTGATTCTGTGTTGCTGTGTGTGAAATTTTGTTTTTTTTTAGCATGTTTGGTTGTTGAGAAGGAGAAAATAAATGGAATTGTTTGTAGGTAGAAGTACTTGTTGTTGTGAATCTTACTTCATGGAGTAATTGAGTCCTAGGGTTTTTGGTATTGTTTGTATGTTTTAGAGATATTTTGTTGATGGTATTGGTTACACAATGGATTTGTCAGAAGGAGATGAATCAATGCCTAGTTTGTTCTTTATTTACTAAGAGTAAAAATGATTGCTGAGAAAAGTATTTGATGTGTTGAATTAGCAGTACTAGTTAACTATTTGCTATTCTAAGCTGGGAAATGAATGAATGTAGGGTTATGTAATTTTGCTTGCTTATGTGAACTCCTTTTTTGTTTTTGCGTGCAGAGGCAAATGTCTGTGATACAAATTGAGCACAGTGAGACAACAGAAAGAGGAAAACCAAAGCCAGGAGGATTAAGTGATCCGCGGCTGGGTACTATTGATAGAAAGATGAAGTGTGAGACTTGCACGGCAAATATGGCAGAGTGTCCAGGGCATTTTGGGCACTTGGAGCTTGCGAAGCCCATGTTTCATATTGGGTTTATGAAGACTGTGCTTAGTATCATGAGATGCGTTTGCTTCAATTGCTCGAAGATATTGGCTGATGAAGTACGTGAAGCCTCATTTATAGCCTCAATTATGCAATTATGTCTTTGAATTTGCATGTTTTATTTGGTTGTCAAAGTTGTTGATTGATTTCTGGTTTTTAATGTAGTTGGGATGGGGTCTTAGCAGGTTACAGTTATTATTGTCTGAGGAGTACATGTCTGAATTGATTAGCTGTAATTTTCAGTATTAGGGATGCCAAGTATTTAGGGTATTGTTGGTAGAGATGAAGTCCAGTTATATGAGTACGAGTTTTCCATAATGTGAGTTTTGCTTGTAGCTGGATGTTAGCATTTTCTTTTTCCCAGATAGTGGTTTTGGTTCTGGGATTGGATTTCTTTTTTAATTGAGTTGTCTAAGTTTTGAAAAAAATGTTCTTTCCAGGATGTTCATGTATGAGTAACTGTTCTATACATTTTGTTGAATTTTACTTGCAGGAGGATCACAAGTTTAAGCAAGCCTTGAAAATAAAGAATCCCAAAAGCAGGCTTAAAAAGATTTTGGATGCTTGCAAGAATAAAACTAAATGTGAAGGTGGGGATGAAATTGATGTTCAAGGTCAAGATAATGAAGAGCCAGTTAAAAAGAGCCGTGGTGGCTGTGGTGCTCAGCAGCCAAAACTCACCATTGAAGGTATGAAGATGATTGCAGAGTACAAGGTTCAAAGGAAGAAAAGTGATGATCAGGAACAGCTGCCAGAACCTGTGGAGAGAAAGCAGACCCTTACAGCAGAAAGGGTAATTTTTCTGCATTCAGAGTTCTCATACTTCATCGACTTTGGGGCATGATGCTAATTTCTCTTATTTGATACTCCAGGTCTTAAGTGTTTTGAAGAGGATAAGTGATGAGGATTGTCAGTTGCTGGGCTTGGACCCTAAGTATGCACGTCCTGATTGGATGATTCTCCAAGTCCTTCCAATTCCGCCACCTCCAGTGAGGCCCTCTGTGATGATGGATACATCCTCCAGGAGTGAGGCAAGCCTCTTCCATTTTTTATTTTTTTGTTAATGCTGGATCCTTTCAAATAATGGCTGATAGTAGGTCATATTCTTTGCTTTTGCTTTTTTTTTTTTTTTTGTTTTTCTTTCTTCCTATTCAGTAAATTAGCATCCTCCATGAAATTTTAACCTGCGCGTTCTATGGTGATTCTCACGTATTATTTTTTCTGAATCCAGGATGATTTGACTCATCAGTTAGCAATGATAATTCGACACAATGAGAATCTGAGAAGACAGGAGAGGAGTGGGGCACCTGCTCATATCATATCCGAGTTTGCACAGTTGTTGCAGTTCCATGTAGCTACATATTTTGACAATGAGTTGCCTGGACAGCCTCGGGTATGGGCATGAACATAAACATGTATATGTATAAGTCTGAAGTGAATCCACAAGATTTTATTTACCATCTGGAATATTCTTTACTTTGCAGGCCACACAGAGATCAGGGAGACCAATTAAATCTATATGTAGCAGACTTAAGGCAAAGGAAGGCCGGATTAGGGGTAATTTGATGGGGAAACGTGTGGACTTCTCTGCACGTACAGTTATTACACCAGATCCCACCATTAACATTGATGAATTAGGAGTACCATGGAGTATTGCTCTGAATCTCACATATCCAGAAACTGTGACCCCTTATAACATTGAAAGGTTCGTATCTTCTCAAACTTTATTTTTTTGCCCCCCCTTTTCTTTATTTTTCTTGGTTTTTGGTTAAGGATGATTTTGTAAAACAGGTTAAAGGAGCTTGTTGAGTATGGGCCACATCCTCCACCTGGTAAAACCGGTGCTAAATACATCATAAGGGATGATGGACAAAGACTCGATCTTCGCTACTTGAAGAAAAGTAGTGATCATCATCTGGAGCTCGGTTACAAGGCAATGTCTCATATTTGACTGGTTTTTAATGAGTTTTTTGTTTCTAATCATCTCTATTAGACTCTTACATCATGTTTGCAGGTGGAGCGTCATTTAAATGACGGTGACTTTGTCCTCTTTAATCGTCAACCCAGTCTCCATAAAATGTCAATAATGGGGCACAGAATCAAGATTATGCCATATTCTACTTTCCGCCTGAACCTGTCAGTTACTTCACCATACAATGCTGATTTTGATGGTGATGAAATGAATATGCATGTCCCACAATCATTTGAAACTAGAGCGGAAGTATTAGAGCTAATGATGGTGCCTAAGTGCATTGTGTCACCTCAATCAAACCGACCTGTAATGGGAATTGTACAGGATACACTTTTAGGATGCCGCAAAATCACCAAGAGGGATACCTTCATAGAGAAGGTGATAGTCAAGATTTAATATTTCAGCTACCTGGTCATGTTAGTGGTGTAGTTTTCTCTTGAACAGCCAAACTTTAACCTCCATTATGTTTTGTAGGATGTTTTCATGAACATCTTGATGTGGTGGGAGGATTTCGATGGGAAAGTTCCTGCTCCAACAATTGTGAAGCCACGACCACTTTGGACCGGGAAACAGGTTTTTAACCTTATCATACCCAAGCAGATTAATTTGATTAGAACTGCTGCCTGGCACATGGATTCAGAGAGAGGAATGATCACTCCAGGGGATACATTAGTCCGCATAGAAAAAGGGGAGCTGCTTTCTGGAACTCTCTGCAAAAAAACGCTTGGGACTTCTTCTGGAAGTCTTATACATGTCATTTGGTATGCATTAGTTCTTTACAGTATCTGGTTGATATCCCAAATTTTTTGGCCTGCATCTTTAGGCTTTTTAGATATCTTGTTAAAGATTTAAAATTCCGGTCCTTTCATATAAATGTAAAAATTTTGAGCGGATAGTCTATGCCATTGCTTAATTGCTCTATGAACTCTTTTGCTTTTAAAAAATGCAAGTGATTTGGGAATAAGAAAAGAGAGGTTTTACTTTAATGCAAGTAATGTGCTGAATGACTGATGATAGTACTCACCAGTAATGGTAGATTATATGCATTTAATCTTCTAATTGATGTTGATTTGAACACCTGTTTAAAGATGAATTTAGAAAATTGTGGTGCTTCACGGCTTCTGTCCATGTATACAGGGAAGAGGTTGGCCCAGATGCAGCTCGCAAATTTTTGGGGCATACACAGTGGCTAGTGAATTATTGGCTTTTGCAAAATGCTTTCAGTATTGGAATTGGAGATACCATTGCTGATGCATCAACAATGGAAAAAATTAATGAGACTATTTCAAATGCAAAAAATGAGGTGAAAGATCTTATTAGGAAAGCACAGAATAAGGAGTTGGAGGCTGAACCTGGACGGACTATGATGGAATCATTTGAAAACAGAGTGAACCAGGTAACCAGGCATCAACCTGTATTCGTTCTCTTATGTTGTGCATTTTGGTGTACTTTTAATATAACAATTGCCATCTTGCAGGTGTTGAATAAAGCTCGTGATGATGCAGGAAGCAGCGCCCAAAAAAGTTTATCTGAGAGTAACAATCTCAAGGCAATGGTCACTGCTGGATCGAAGGGGAGTTTCATTAACATATCACAGATGACTGCTTGTGTGGGGCAGCAAAATGTTGAGGGTAAGCGTATACCATATGGTTTCATTGACCGGACGTTGCCTCACTTCACGAAGGATGATTATGGTCCAGAAAGTCGTGGGTTTGTGGAGAACTCATACTTGCGTGGGTTAACCCCACAAGAGTTCTTTTTTCATGCCATGGGTGGTAGGGAAGGTCTCATTGATACTGCAGTGAAGACTTCTGAAACTGGCTACATCCAGAGGCGACTTGTGAAGGCCATGGAGGATATTATGGTCAAATATGATGGTACAGTAAGGAACTCATTGGGGGATGTCATTCAGTTTCTATATGGGGAAGATGGTATGGATTCTGTCTGGATAGAATCACAAAAATTGGATTCTCTCAAAATGAAGAAAGCAGAATTTGACAGGGTATTTAGATATGAATTTGACGACGAAGACTGGAATCCTACTTACATGATGACTGATCACGTTGAGGATTTGAGAAATATCCGAGAATTGCGTGATGTGTTTGATGCTGAAGTTCAAAAACTTGAAGCAGATAGATACCAACTTGGAACAGAAATTGCCACCACAGGTGATAATACATGGCCAATGCCTGTTAACCTCAAGAGGCTTATCTGGAATGCACAGAAGACTTTCAAGATTGATACAAGAATTGGAAGAGTTTCAGATATTCACCCAATGGAGGCTGTGGAAGCTGTTGATAAGCTCCAGGAGAGACTTAAGGTTGTTCCTGGTGATGATCTGTTGAGTGTGGAAGCCCAAAAAAATGCCACTCTCTTCTTTGGAATCTTGCTTCGCAGCACTTTGGCCAGTAAAAGGGTGTTGCAGGAATACAGGCTCAGTCGCGAAGCATTTGATTGGGTTATTGGTGAGATAGAATCACGATTTTTACAGTCATTAGTCGCACCAGGTGAGATGATTGGTTGTGTTGCTGCACAATCCATTGGAGAGCCTGCTACTCAAATGACCCTCAATACTTTCCACTATGCTGGTGTTAGTGCAAAGAATGTCACTCTAGGTGTTCCTAGGTTGAGGGAAATTATTAATGTAGCTAAAAAAATAAAAACACCTTCACTTTCTGTGTACCTGAAGCCTGAATTTAACAAGACAAAGGAGAAGGCTAAAAATGTTCAGTGTGCTTTGGAATACACCACTCTCCGAAGTGTCACACAAGCAACAGAAGTGTGGTATGATCCAGATCCCATGAGTACTATAATTGAAGAGGATGCTGACTTCGTGAAGTCATACTATGAAATGCCAGATGAAGAGGTTGCACCGGAGAAAATATCTCCCTGGTTGCTTCGCATAGAGTTGAACCGTGAAATGATGATCGATAAGAAGCTAAACATGGCTGACATTGCTGAGAAGATCAATCATGAGTTTGATGATGATTTGACTTGTATCTTTAATGATGACAATGCTGAGAAACTGATTCTTCGTATCCGTATCATGAACGATGAAGCTCCAAAGGGGGAGTTGAATGATGAATCAGCTGAAGATGATGTTTTCTTGAAAAAGATTGAGAGTAACATGCTGACTGAAATGGCTCTTCGTGGTATACCAGATATCAACAAGGTGTTCATTAAAAATGCCAAGGTAAGCAGTTTTGATGAGAGTGAAGGATTTAAGACTACGGAGGAGTGGATGCTGGATACAGAGGGTGTAAATCTCCTGGCTGTTATGTGCAATGAAAATGTTGATGCCCGAAAGACAACAAGCAATCACTTAATTGAAGTTATAGAAGTGATTGGAATTGAAGCTGTTCGTCGATCCCTACTGGATGAATTGCGAGTTGTCATATCATTTGATGGATCTTATGTGAATTACCGGCATCTGGCTATACTGTGTGATACGATGACCTACCGTGGTCACTTGATGGCAATCACTCGTCATGGTATTAATCGGAATGATACTGGGCCAATGATGAGATGCTCATTTGAAGAGACTGTTGACATTCTCCTTGATGCTGCAGTATATGCTGAAACAGATTACTTGAGGGGCGTCACCGAAAATATAATGCTGGGTCAGCTTGCACCAATTGGCACTGGATATTGTGCTCTTTATCTAAACGATGAGATGTTGAAGAATGCGATTGAGCTCCAGCTCCCTAGTTATATGGAGGGCCTTGATTTTGGCATGACACCTGCTCGTTCTCCAGTTTCTGGGACTCCTTATCATGATGGGATGATGTCTCCCATGCTGATGAGTCCGAATCTCCGCATGTCACCTACTGTAGATGGAGTGGCCTTTTCGCCTTATGTTGGTGGGATGGCCTTTTCTCCTAGTACATCTCCTGTTTCAACATCTATTGGCTACAGCCCATCATCTCCAGTCTACAGTCCTGGATACAGTCCAACTTCACCTTCATACAGCCCCGCCTCACCAAGTTATAGCCCTGCTTCCCCAAATTATAGCCCAACCTCACCCACTTATAGTCCCAGTTCTCCTAGTTATAGCCCAACTAGTCCTGCCTATTCTCCTACAAGTCCATCATACTCCCCCACTTCACCAAGCTACAGCCCCACTTCCCCCAGCTACAGCCCCACTTCCCCCAGCTACAGCCCCACTTCCCCCAGCTACAGCCCCACATCCCCCAGCTACAGCCCCACATCCCCCAGTTACAGCCCCACTTCACCTGCGTACAGTCCCACTTCACCTGCGTACAGTCCAACATCACCTGCGTACAGCCCTACCTCCCCATCATACAGCCCTACATCCCCATCTTACAGCCCTACATCCCCATCTTACAGCCCCACATCCCCATCCTACAGCCCCACTTCACCAGCCTATAGCCCAACCTCCCCTGGCTACAGCCCAACCTCGCCAAGTTACAACCCCCAATCAGCAAAATACAGCCCATCACTGGCATACTCACCTAGCAGTCCAAGATTGTCACCAGCCAGTCCTTACAGTCCAACATCTCCAAATTATAGGTAGGCACATGACAATTTATCAGTAGCTTGTTCTCCAACTTGTTATTGCATTTGGGTTTGGTGAATTATTAGTATCATGCTGCTGCTAAATCTCTGGCTTTTTATCCTTTTGTTGCAGCCCAACATCACCCTCTTATTCGCCCACATCTCCATCATATTCCCCTTCAAGTCCGACCTACAGTCCTAGCAGGTAAGTCTTAGTTTGCCTCCACTTTGTGTGCTGCTAGTGATGTTGACTGGATTTTTCTTACCCTAACTTTAATCACGTTGCACTCTAATGCTTCTATTTGTTTTCCCCAGTCCATATAATTCTGGTGTCAGCCCAGACTACAGCCCAAGTTCTCCACAGTACAGGTGGGTCCTAGTCCACTATCCAATTTTTCAATCAATGTATTGAGTCGGCATTTAATCTAAATATAGCAACCTGATGAAAATCTTTCTGCATTGTTTTGTATTTCACGCAGTCCAAGTGCAGGATACTCACCAAGTGCCCCTGGGTATTCGCCATCATCTACCAGCCAATACACTCCTCAAACAAGTACCAAGGGTGACAGGGACAAGAAGGATAGCAAGAGCACTCGATGAGACATAACATTTAATGAAAAAAGGGGCTCAGTGAGTAGTAAAATCAGGTTGTTATTCAAACTCTTGACCTGTGTATTGGATATAAAACTTTTGTCAACATTGGTGAAGTTTTCTGAATTATAATGTTGAGAGGTGCAGTAGACAACATGGATTTTAAAGTTGTTCGTAGTGTCCCTGAAATAAGATAATGAATGAGCTATTTTATTCTCAGTGCCTAAAATAGTTTGTTTTCCAGACTTGAGAAGTAGTTTCTGGTCCAAGTACTGATGGCGTTATCAATCCTGGTTTCCGATCCCTCATTTACTCACAGTCTGTGATCTATTCTATCAGCTGTGTAATGCTTGTCACTGTAACAAGTATTCTGTCAACTTCTTAGATTCTCCTTCAGTAATGCTAGACCATTCTTGGCGAGATGATTCATGCATGGAATTTCATCTTTTTGAATGAGAACATTTGATACCCAAATGAAAATCTTATAATTAGGGAATGGTATATGCACTTCTAGGATAGCACAACCTGATTTGTGCTTTTATTTTGTTTGATTTGCAGATTCCAAGAAATTGGCTGGCCTTGATCTGGAAATGTCAGAAGCTGCAGGTTATCCATCCTCCTCCATAGATATTTATTCCATAGTTTCCGTGATGTTCAATATTTCTATATAATAGTGTACTCTGTTTTAAGTGGAGCTGAATTTTCAGGGTAAGCTTATTGACTTTTGACGACTGGGGTTTGAGTTTCTTTCGGAAAATATGGTTACTTTTTCAAGTGTATATGGTCTCTTCTTCATTTGGTGTATCTCCATAGTTATAGAAGTAAACACTTATCTGGTGGAATTATGTTACTGGAAAGCCATTTTTCTTGGTGTTGATGAAATAATGAAAGGCTAAATAAGCAACAAAAAAAAAAAAACAAATTGACATAAGAGGGGTATTAGTTAAAAACAAACTTAAAAAATAGTTAAAAAAAAAGACAATTTAATGATGATAATTCCGACCACTGTCATCTAATTTCACTAGGTGAAAAAAGTCTTATAGTTGTTGTTTTAAGTATCAATGTAGCTTAAAAATCAGATTTAAGTCAATAATGAAATATTTTTTTTAGTTTGATTTTGTGATTTAGATTTTGTTTTGGTTTATTAGGTGATAGATCAGTTTCTTGGTATTCTAAGAGTGTTTTGTGGTTAAAATACATTGAAAAACAGGCTTTTTAGATGAAAATTTTTTGACTTGATTTTCAACCATTCATTGATGGCTAGAATCTGGACTAGCGAGCGACATATATTCTCTCTTTTTTTTCAAAAAAATAAAATAAAATGAACATCCTCACTTTAAAAAAGAAAAATAAAATAACTGCATCAAGCATAAGAGGCCTGGGCTTCAAAAGCCACACACTAAGGTTTTTCCTGTCTTGGATTTTTTTCTTTGTTTATTGGAATCCGTCGACTATTCTCTCTCTTCTCATGAGAAAAAGACTGAAAAATAAAAACAAATAAAGTTTGATATAATTTGCCAAAATTAAAGGGACAGATTAACATAAAAAATAGGATATAGAAAATATACTTTCCAAACAACTTGCAAGCTCTGACCTATGTTAGCAATAATATCATGAAAAATAAAAATTTAAGGATAAAATTAAAAATTATAAATAAAAACATTGCTTTGATGATATTGAATAATAATTGATTTACAATATAAAAAAGGATTAGTAGTATATATTAGATATGTTGCTTGCGCTTCACCGCCGAATGAATAATTTTTTTTATATTAAAACATGATAAAAAGAATTTAAGTTTCAAGTCATGGATTTAAGTGATAATCTAAATAATATAAAAAAAAACAATAAATAAACAAATAAAAAAATAAAATAAAGATAAAAAATTCATGCATAAACCTATTCAGGTAATCAAAACAATCCAATGCTAATTTAATTGAAAAGAGAGAGAGAGAGAAACTTAAAAAAGAAGAAGCATAAAACATGGGGGAAAACCAAGCAAACCTGCGGTCCTAAAACACCAGCTTATAAATCATCGAGTTATAAGCAAATGTGTTGGCGTTTGCAGCTTTATTTCTTCGTGTTAGCCAACTTAGATGATTCGTGATGGCAAAGTGTTTTGACTTTGTTAGGAATAAGAATGTAGTGGATGGTACAAGAATGACCTTTGGTCTGTGGACGAAGCCACCCTGTGATTTGAGTTGCAAAAGAAAAAAAAAATAACGGCATCCAAAACAGGGAACAAATCTGCCAAGTGTCAAGCTCTCCTGCTGTCTGCTCCCAATTTATTTAATCTTTATTTTATGGGATGGAGGTTGCTATCAAAAAGTCAGACCCGCTCCCTGGCACTGATCTCATGGAGTGTGGTTCTTTTATAGTATTATTAGCTTCGGCCGGCAATGGTGGAGGTTTCTTTCAGGCATTAGTTTGCTGCACTATGCGATGCAATCCTTGACGAAGTCAGGAAAACCAATATCATTGGTTTCGAAAGCTTCAAATAAGCTTCTGGGTTTTCCCATCCACCATAAGACTACATAGTTAGCAGAGCAAGAGAAATCAAGAAGCAATTTCTTTCTTGATGGGGAAACGAAGGAAATCAAAATTCAGTGTCTTCGCCTGTCTTCCGCAAGCAGCATCTCCTGTCACGTTCCAGAGTCCACCAACCAGCCCTCGCATGTCCAATACTGACAGAGGTTTGTCTGGTCGGATCGTATCGCTTGTTCCAAAGGAGGCTAGAACAAAGGCTAGGAGTGGATGCTTTGATGATGCACAAGAGCCCTCATCCCCTAAAGTTTCGTGCACGGGCAAAGTCAATAACAAAAGCAAGAAAAAACCACAAGCAACTAAGTCAGACTCTTGTCCTAAACCAACAGTACTAACGGTTTTCAAAGGAAAGAAACAAGGTCTGCAATCTGATACCTCTCGTGGGAGGTCGCCTGTTGCAGATAAACCTCCTTCTTTAGGTCACATGAAGCAGTTCTCGAGCAATTGTGGCGTGTTAAGAGATTTCGATTGGAAGGCTCATGATGTTTCAGGGATGCCAGATAACTCAAATTATAGTTCATATGATGAGAAGAACGGAGATAAAGAGAAGGTGTTTATTGTAGTGGAAGTGGATGAAGACATTCCTAGAGAGCCAAAGAAACAAGTAGAATTGTGGAGGAGAAGAAGCTGCAGGACTCCTCCTGGACCTCTTCAATTGGAGAAACAAGCACGCTGTTAATGTTTTAATACCAAGTTTTATTTGTTCAAGTTTTATTTCAACAGCACGAGCCTCCTCATGAGGTGGTGATCATGGTGGTGAAGGAGGTGTTCGTGGTCGTAGTAGTGGAGGAGATGAGGTGGTAATTGTGTTGTGGTTTCTTAATAAGCATAGCTTCTTAGTTTTAGTTGCTGCATACTTGGCCATTGTAAGAAAGAAGGCGACGGATAAGAAAGATCCACGCTCTCATAAAAAAAAAAAAACGAAAATAATAAAAGGGCGTAGACCTAAGAAACGATTGTATGTCATTGACACGAAGAGTCGCAATTGTTGTGAAAATATATTATTCCAAACTTATGGTCTCCCTCTCTTTTCCTTTGTGCGAAAGCAATACTCTTAAGAAATCGTTTGTTTTTGCCATTGAAAAACTATCTGATTAGTTAAATAACTTTTGTTTTTGTTTTTATTTTTTTATTATATTTCATGGATAATTGTATTTTAAATTTTAATTTTATAAAAATTAAAATAATTATTTTACATGTAAAAATTCATCTCGTAACAATTTTTAATATAACATATATTTTTAAAATTTATTTTTTTTTAAAACCCCAACTAAAAATATTTTTTTAAATCACTATTAAAAAAGTTACCATAATGCTAAATACACTAAATACCACTAACTAATTAATCTTTAAATTTACTTTTTAAAAAATACACAAATATAAAAATAAAATGAAATCATGTACAATGAAAATAACTTCACTTGGGGTTTTTCATGTAAATTACTTGATATCAAGGAGGTGATGATCTGATGGCTATCATGATGATAATAATAAAAAAAATAATGATGAGATGATTATAGTAATAGAGAATAAGATGATAATAATTAATATTGTAAGTAAATTATTATTCGTAAAATATTTTAAATTTTTTTATGAATTATAAATATTTTTTTAATAAATAAACTAAGTTTGAAGATTAAATGTAAAATATTTTATATTGATTAATTTTTTTATAAAATATTTTACAATATTTTTCAGTAAATAAACATAAAGTTATTATTTTTTTATTTTTTCATCTATTTTTTTTCTCAAATATTTATATTTATCTTTTTTTTAATTTATAAATCATCTAACATGAATTTTTTCGAAATCAACAACATTATCAAATAAAAAAAAAACCTCACATTTCTTATACCTCGTTCGATATTGAAATCTAACAATAATCAAGAGGTTTAGGATCACATGATATTTGCAATCATCGTCCAATAATTACAAAAATTGCACTATCATTCAAGCAACACAATTTTCAAATGAAATACATTTAATTGCAAAATGAAATCACTACAAAAAATATAAAAAATAAACCTATCGCCTTGGATGCTGGCCAAAGACCAACGAACGACCTGTCAGCCTAATGGGCAGATTACAAGAAACAAAATTCTCTCTTCTAGGAACATAAAAAGGGAGAAGGCAGGGGAAAAACAAAGAAAAAGAATCAAGGTAATAAATAATACGAAGGTCTGTCCGTCTTGGTTCTTAATTTCTTGTTTGCAGATTATTATCATTATTATTTTTATTAATTAGACATGAAGAAGTCACCGTTGCCAATGGTGCAAAACACAAGCAGCAAGGATGAAAAGAGAACAAGAAAAGAAACGCTAGTGAAGCTGTTAAGATGGCATTTTGGGTATCAAGATTTTAGAGGCAAACAGTTAGAAGCCATTGAAGCTGTTTTATCAGGTCTTAAACACACACTATTACTCTTACTATCTCGAAAACAAAACCTCATGTTGCCCCCCTTTTATTTTATTTTTTATTTTTTTAAAATTTGGTAGGGAGGGATTGTTTTTGTTTGATGCCAACTGGTGGAGGGAAGTCAATGTGTTATCAAATTCCTGCTCTTGCTAAACGTGGGATTGTTCTTGTCGTGTCTCCTTTGATTGGTGAGTAAATTCTTTATATTTTTGTTAATTTTATTAAGCTGTTTTCTTTCTTCTTCTTCTTCTTCTTCTTCTTCTTTTTTTAGATTCAACCCTAATTTGTCTTTTCCTTTTCTTTCATTTTTTTTTGCTTGCAGCCTTGATGGTAAGTTGAGCATGCTGGAATTTTACTCTCTTGTATTTGGTTTACTGGGAAGAGTTTTCTTGGGATTTTGATTATAATTTTTTTAGGAGAACCAAGTGATGGCCTTGAAGGAGAAAGGAATTGCAGCTGAATTTCTTTCATCGACTCAAACATCAAGTGTTAGAAATAAAGTGAGTTTTGGTGTGTGTTCTTGTCCTTTATTGGTTTTCAGAACCGTTATTTTACGATGTTTTTGATGAAAGTATGCACGTTGGTGATGGGCTCTTGTGCCGTATTGGGTTTGGGAATTGTGATTTGTCAAGTCTTGGCGTTGAGATGCTTGTGATTGTTTGAGTTGTGGTTTTCTTAAACCTTGTGTTGTTGTAACTAGAATGTATTAGATATGGGGAATGTGTCATAATTTGTATACATCAACGAGCACTTAGCATGATTTTGATTAGTAGCTAGGAAACAGGATTGTATTTCATGGATTGCCTATTCTAATGCCATTGCTTGTTTTGCTTACCTGCTATTTTATTTTTTCTTTTAACTTTATAATGTCTATAGGACATTAACAGTTGAAAAGATATTATACTTATAAATTAATGACCGTCTTTTTTGGCACTGTTAGATTCATGAAGATCTGGACTCTGGAAAACCATCTGTGAGGCTGCTGTATGTAACACCAGAATTAATTGCAACACCAGGATTTATGTCGAAGCTGACAAAGATTCACACCAGAGGGTTGTTGAATCTCATTGCCATAGATGAGGTGTGAACTTATTATTATTATTTTTTTAAATGATGAAAACTTAGATATTCTTTATATTAACAAAGGTTTAACTTTGAGACTCGTGTCTATCATTCCATCTCTTCTTCTCTCTTGATAAATTTCAGGCACATTGCATTTCGTCATGGGGTCATGATTTCAGGTGCGTAAGTAGTTTAAGTAATGAAGGAGTTGACTTTTTTCCCTATTCTTTCCTTCTGCCAGAAGGACAATTTTGTTCCATTAAATGTTTGTGCAAGGTATTGATGTGATTTTTGTCAATAGAGCTACTAGCAGGGCTAGTTTGTGTGTATAGCACAATTTGCTTCAATGCAGTTACGCAATCAAACATGTATATAAATGTAATAAGAAGTTTGTTTCCCTGTCTTGAGTGTCGAGTGATAGTTATTCTTGTATAAAGTAAAAAAGTTGGAATTTCTTGGTACTCTTTACTGAATTTTTGCATCTTGGAATTTTTTTAACTATGTTTTATTTTTGCCTATTTTCTAACTTTTGGCTTTGAATAGGCCTAGCTACCGTAAGCTTTCATCTTTGAGGAATCACCTTCCAGATGTACCAGTCCTGGCTTTGACAGCTACAGCTGCTCCTAAGTAGGTTTTTAGAAGAACTGGATTTATTCTCTACTCTCAACAGTCTTACATCACTCTAAATCATAAGAAGAGATAACAGTTTCATTTTCTGAAGAAGGGAGCAGAGAGCTTTAATAATTCTATAGTTGTTATTTTTATCTGCAGAGTTCAGAATGATGTGATAGAGTCATTATGTCTGCAAGACCCTTTGGTTCTCAGCTCTTCTTTTAATCGTCCAAATATTTATTATGAAGGTGGGTTCTGCTAGCTTGTTTCAGGAATGAAAACATATTTCATAAGCTCAAGTTTATCAGCTAGAATATTCCAAACTAAACCTCATTCCCAACCCGTGTCCAACTGCATGTGCATCTAAGTGGATTTCTCAATAGCGCAGTTCGATACAAAGATCTTCTGGATGATGCCTACGCTGATTTATCCTCTGTACTCAAATCTTGTGGGGATGTCTGTGCAATTGTTTACTGCCTTGAACGAACAACCTGTGATGGCTTGTCTGCTCATCTTTCCAAAAATGGCATTTCCTCTGCTGGTAGTTAATATTCTCTTACACTTCTTTTCCCTGGGAATATTTTTTTTTTAATTTTTTTTATGACAGGTGTTAGTGATGGTATACTCCCTTTTCACACTGGGGTTTTTTTCAGCTTACCACGCTGGCTTGAATAATAAACTGCGGAGCTCAGTTTTAGATGATTGGATTTCTTCTAAAATACAAGTTGTTGTGGCTACAGTGGCTTTTGGGTATGATCTACTCTATAATTTATGCTAATCTAACAGGTATTAGCATTCTTTTTTTTGTGCGCAACCTCCTCAGCTGAGAGTAATGTAGATCCCTCAATTTTTTTTCTTGCCATGCTAACTTTCAACAGGAATGGTAAATGTACTCTGGAAATGGAAGCATGTATATCATTCTTGTATTTTTTTTCCTTTTTGAAGTGTTTTATTCTAGATTGTGATGGTTTTGTTTGCTTCCCTTGTACTCTTCTGTTTGGAGCTGTTCTGGTGAATGCCCGGTAATTGAGACATTGTTGTTCCTCCAGGATGGTATGCAATCAAATACTCGTGAATTCATTGAGCCTTGAAATCTGGAAATTTTATTTTGTATATATCTGATATATGGTTAAGAAGCTATCATGTGCTTCTAATGACATTATGATCAATATTTTCTAGGGTATAGATAGAAAAGATGTTAGAATGGTTTGCCACTTTAACATTCCAAAGTCAATGGAGTCCTTCTATCAAGAATCAGGTAGAGCAGGACGTGACCAGCTTCCATCCAGAAGTCTCTTGTACTATGGAGTTGATGATCGCAAAAAGATGGTATGTTCTATGGTTTCACCACTTCCCTTGTAGTTATTGGTTTACTTATTTATCAACAGTTGCATCTTGCATGGGCTTGTAAAGGAGATATTTTGCTAAATCATTGGGAGCTGTATGAGATATTTCGCTAAATCATTGGGAGCTGTATGACAGGAGTTCATTTTAAGAAATGCTGAGAACAAGAAGCTGCAGTCCTCAAGTTCAAAGGGCGAGTTGTCAAAAAAGTCCCTCACTGACTTCAATCTGGTGAGCGTCAAGTCATTTTGTTCTGTACATACTCTGTGCTACTAGATACTCAATGCAAGATGCAACCACATTCAGATGATTGAGTACTGTGAGGGTTCTGGATGCCGTCGGAAAAAGATTCTTGAGAGTTTTGGGGAACAGGTAATGTGGGCATGGAATTTTTTTTTCCTACATGGACCTCACAATGCCTCTCTCTATCAACACAAGTTAGGGTACTTATTATCATTCACCACAGCAGGTTTCTGCCACACTATGTAAAAAATCATGTGATGCCTGCAAACATCCAAATCTAGTTGCCAAGTATTTGGAGGAACTTACAACTAGCATTGCTCGTCAGAGAAATGGTTTTTCTCGAGGTTTTTTGAGCAGGTGCTTCTCTTTTGTCCATATTATATAGTATTTTGGTGTATCAGTTATTGTAAAGTTCAGTGGAAACATAAAAATTCAAAATTGAAATTACAGAGGAACTAAGCAATCTGGTCTCCATAGAAAAGAGACTTGTCAGGAATCTCAAAAAATGGCCGTGTTGTTATCTTAAACCTGAAGTAGATTTACTTAGAATGTAACCATTTTTCCATGTGGACTTCCCTTGCTTTTGTTCCAAGCTACCAGGTTTCCATTGTTTCCAGTTGGGATGAGCCTAACCTATTGCTGGCTTTCAAATGTTCTCATTTTCATTGCCCCCCTGCAGCATTTTATTATTGTCCTACTAATAGTTAGGAATGCGTTGCTCTTATTTACTTGGTTAATCTTCAAGTTTTAGAATGTCTTATGAGCTTGATTCATTCTTCTCATTTATTCAGGTCCACAGATATGATTGATGAAGAATTCAGAATTGATGAACAATTCTCTGAATTCTGGAATCGGGACGATGAAGCCAAAAGTTCTGAGGAAGATATATCTGATTTTGAGGGTGAATAATTTTTGTAAAATTTCAATGTTTATGCTGGGGGTGTTTTGGGGGCGTTATAGAAATTCTGAACTTCTTTTTTTT
The DNA here is from genome assembly GCA_019202695.1 of Populus x sibirica. NCBI lineage: Eukaryota > Viridiplantae > Streptophyta > Magnoliopsida > Malpighiales > Salicaceae > Populus > Populus x sibirica. The sequence continues at coordinate 344,549 of JAGMVL010000125.1, read as the reverse complement.
ATCATCTCATATGTCAAGTTTCTTTGCTGGCAGATGAAACTGAAGTTGTCAAGAGCCTAGCTAGATCAAGATTGTCAAGAAAATCAGGAGTAGATGAGAAGATTGAGTTGCTGCAGCGTGCGGAAGAAAATTATTATCAGAATAAAAACTTTGATAAACTGGTCTGTCCTTAATATTTTATGTCCTTGAAAAATTAACAGCATCTATTTTTTTTTCTTACTGAACGTAAGCAGCAAGGAGTAAATGCAATTGATGATTGATTAGAATGTATGATTGTTTCATTTTTTCTGTTGGGATTGTGGCTATCTAGATTGATGGGTGAAGTAACTTTGATTTCTAAAATTTATGCTCTATTTGCTTTCTGGGCAATGGTGAGTGGAGTTTCTATATATATATATATATATATATATATATATATATATAGTTGAACGTGGTGCCATTGTATCTCTGTTTAATTAAGACAATAGTTGTATTTCTTTGTTATGTGATTCACAAGCAATTCAATCTGTGTAGCAACTTCTTTTTCATCTAGCAACTTCTTTTTCATGAAAATTGATTTTTTTTATTTGTGAGCAGAAAAATAAAGTTGACAAGAATGCCATATCTGAAACACTGAGAGAAGCAAGCAAACAAAGATTATTAAATGCATTGAAGCTAGCTCACCAGCGGCTTGGAATCTTAAAGTAAGCAGACCTTTCCCTTCGCCCATGGCATCAGATCTGTTATTTGATTAGCATACAAGAGAACTTTTTTAATACTTTTGATTGGGAGAAAGATAACCATGATAGATTTTAATTTGTTTATTCTCCCCTTTGCAGCATTGAACTTGATACATCAGCCTCCTTCCTTGAAAATGAGTGCTACAAGAAGTACGGAAAGAGTGGAAAAACGTTCTACTATTCTCAGGTGGCAAGTACAGTAAGGTGGCTATCATCGACTACTTTGGTAGAGTTAACGAATCGGCTCGGCCCTGGCACCCCTTCCGTCCCTGTGTCTAAAGAACATCCTCCTGAGACACCACCATCACCCTTGCTTGAGCAGAGGCCACCAGAAACTACTAACCTAAAACGCCACAGTAGCTTTCATTCACCCTTGCTTGAGCAGAAGTCACCAGAAACTACTACCCTAAGACTCCACCATGCATTTCAATCAGAAACTTCGATGAATACTTCACCGTCAGAAAGTTCCAGTCTGAGTACAAAGCTGCCATCCATTCCATCCTTCTCCGAGTTTGTGAACAGCAAAAAGGAAAAAGGCAACCATGCCAATACATCACAAAACCAATCACACATGAGACTGGAGAAGACCGGAGAGAAGAGGCTGAGGTTGCATTAACTCAAATTTTGGAGCTTTGTTTTTCTCTCTTCGTAGTTATGTACACACTAGTAGTCGGTCTGGAATAATCTTGTTATAAATTCTGATCAAGGATAAAACACATTTTTTTTTAACTAAATACGTATTCGGTAATTATAAACATCCTTTTTCAAAATTATTGGTAACCTCCTAATTTCTTATTTCAGAGAGCCAAAAAGCACTCTCTTTGATTATTATTTTTTTCTTTTTAATCTTTTTGTAATATACAAGTTGCAAGACCTTCCTAAAATATAATCCAGAAATCAATAAATGAGAGGAGGAGGAACGATGCCTCCCTGATATGGACTGGGTGTGACCCTCGCTCTTGAACACGAGAAGGGTCGCCTTTGTGGCCCCTCAAAATAACTTCGATGGTTGGAGAATTACTTTTTCATTAAATTCTTTCACACCATCAAATAGATTTTGCAAATTAAATAAAATTGAAAGATTGACTGGAAAAATAAATAAAATAAATGAAACTATGGTCAATAATACCAAATCTGATAGGAGACAGACCAACAAGCTCACCCTACAACAAATGGCGCGTAGCTAGACGAGACACATCGGGAATCAAGAACAGCTAAGAACTACCGCATAAACTTGACCTTTTTTTCTTTCTAGCTTTAGAGCACAAATTTCTTCATAGTAAAAAGCTTCTCTCACTCGTTATTTTTTCTCCATTTACTAAATACACCTCGTTGAGTACATGGTCACAGGAGAATCCATGAAGGGAGCACCGCAAACTCTAGGATGATCACTCTCCACCCCATAGTCCAGCATCTGATGGCCCTCCAAATCTTCATCATGATCACAAACGAACTCAGGGATTTTTACTTCATTTCTCCTTATATGGTCCCATAAATAATCAATCCTATTGATATATCTTAGCTTCCCATACAACCTGCCACAATATTGTTTGTGTTGGTTTATTCACGTAAGCCAGAAAGCTAAAAATGCAACCAAATACCGATACCCTTTGAGAGAAAAACGCATCAGTCATTGTGCAAAATATTTCGTCGTTCTTACCTGCTGCCGAAGTGAAGACGGCCAAACGTGGCAAGGAAAAGTTTGGCTTGTAGGCTGGGGTGGACAAAGTAAATTGCCTGGAGATTATCCCTAGCGTTGATTGGGATAACATCATAGATTGATCGGAGGGCTGAGATTCCTGGAAAATCCTCACTCTTTTGTACTTGTGTGTGAAGGTACAAGACCGAAAATGGCTTCTTCTTTAGCCTAGGAAAGATGTTCTCCTCCAAATAATTCTTGAGTGCATCCACGCTCAAAAACCGAGCTGCAAAAGTAAAAAATCGAAACCATAAAATAGTAAGAAATAAAATAAAATTATCAAGCACATGCGGCACGACAGTCGAGAGGATTATTTTCATGTTGATGTTAGAGAACTTACTAACCAGATAAGAATTTGCCGATAATTCGAAGGACTTTGTGGCCATTTTTATCCCTGCCTTGAAATTTGAAAATCTCCAATTTCTCAACAAGTTGTTCTTGGCCAGACAAAGAAATGTGAGTGCACATATTTCCTCTTGCTTTGGTTTTCTTCAACCGACTCTGATCTTGTTGTGTCTGAAGGTGTGAAATAGAGAAGGGAGAAACAAGGAAAAGAGTGATTATGGGGTTTTGATGTTTGAGAGGGAGAGGAGAGCGGCAATAAAGGGAGGAAGGGTAGAAAAATAATGGATGAGCAAAGAGAAGGATATTCCAAGGCATCTTCCATTTTGGACCAGATCGAGTTTTGTTCTGTTTTGTTTCCAGTCCTTTTCATCGTTTGGAAATTACTTGAGTTGATTTAGCATGATCTTGACCGTCCATTTGAAGATCATTGCCGCCAAAAATGGGAAGTAAATAATCAATTCAATAATTGAAGACAAATGGAAAAAAGGGGTGGCTCATGGCTGCACTCAAGACTTACGTTAATAATTTTACCATTCTAAAAAAACTTATTAGCTTTAGTTTTGGAGTTGGTATAGGCTTTTCATAGGTCAAATAATTATTATTAAATTAATTGAAGAGAATTCAGCTTTTTATATTTATAAAGTATGTTGGAATGACTTGATTATTCTTCAAAATAAAATAAAAAATTAAAATTAGGATACAAGAGCTTTTTCTGTATTTTCATGTTTTTAAAGCATAATGAAAGGTCTCAAACATCCTTCAAAGAAAAAGACTTGGAACTAGTATTCATAAGTTTTTTTTTTATTATTTGGTTGATTTGAGGTAATTTAATATTTGAATAAATATAGAATATAATTAAAAAATAATTGACGAATATAAAAGGTGTCCATACCTTTCAGACTACGCGGTGTATGACACCTCTCGATCATCAAAAACTCACTTCTTATCAGTTATTTTCCTGTTTGTTTTTGCATTTCAAAAGCGTTTTTGAAAAAAATTGAAATTTTTTTATTTTTTTCTTTACTTTAAATTAATATATTTTTAATGTTTTCAAATCATTTTGATGCGCTGATATTAAAATTAATTTTTAAAAAAATAAAAAAAAAATTATTTTAATATATTTTTAAATAAAAATATTTTAAAAAGCAATCACAATAACACTTTTATGTCATTCTTTTCCTGCTGGGACGGCTTTGGTGCGGCAGCTCAACACTGGCAGCGCTGGCTTTGTTTTCCTTTTATTGGGCTCAATTTTGAGCCTTTATTTTCCTCTTATTGGACTCAGTTTGCAGCCCTTTCATTCTTCTTGATGGGCTCGATTAGCAATCCTTCATTCTTCTTCATGGGTTTGGTTTTGGTTGCAGCACCTTCACTCCTCTTGGTGGGCTCGATTTTGGTGCCCCATGAATTTACGTTGTATGGTGCCATATGATTTCTTAACGAAGCAAAATTTATATGGTGGTCTAGTCAATGACTCAATGGAATAAGGATTGATAACTTAAATCCCACATCGAAAGGGAGAGAACCTGCAAGGCTCAAGTGCCTATAAGTTTCAAGCTCACAGATTAGAGAAGACATCTTTGCGCTTGGGGCAATGACGCAGCTAGTGAGGTTCTAACCGAGGCGCGTCAATTGCTGGTTGAAAACTATTTCCAAACCCCTCTTTGGCCTAGGTCTTGCCTAGGCCTTTGAGAATTTCTGGAAGGGCTCCCTCCGGGGTAAGGCCCTGCATTTCTAAGTTCAAATTATTAGCTCTTAAATAATACTTCAGTAGATTTTGGATGAAGGCCTACGTAATTTTAGAAAGTAAAGGTAATGTAATCAGTTCTTAAATGTAATGGTAGTATCAGAGCAGATCACACCACATAAGAGGAGTTGTAGAAATTCCAAGTTCAAGAAGTAGATATTGTAGGAGCTTTACCAATGGCTTTATACTTTGCTTTTGCAGAAGAACAGGCAAAAATATGTTGCCTAGGAGGACCAATAGCATTTTGTTTGACGGCTCAGGAATCCAAAAGTTGTTGGGTCATGTTGGGGGCAACGTGATCTAATGCTATGAACTCAACGCTATTAGGTTTTGCTGGACAATGCTATTAGATCTTGGCAAGCCAGACCCAATAATATTTTTTGATTAAAAAACACAAAAGACAACGCCCCCTCGTGCTACAATGTTGTCCACAGTGCAAACATTTTGTCTGCAGTGTAATTAATCTATGTCCACAACCAGCAAGACCCAACGCTATTGGTCCTGCTGGGAAGTTGGGTCTGACTTCCCAGCTTGACTCAATCGCATTGGGTCTGGTTGCCCAGCTTGACTCAAGATTGGTGGGTCTGACTGCTAGCCAGACCCAATAGCAGTGGGTTTGTCACCCAAGCCAGACTTAGCAGCTTTTGGTATAGCAAACAGAAAAGACAATGCCTTTTTATATTATCACATTAAAATAATACAAAACACATTAAAAAATATTAATTTAAATTCAAGGAAAAAATAAAAAAATTTAAATTTTTTTTGAAAGCATTTTTGAAAGGCAAAAACAAACATGCTTTAATAAGAAAATTCATCCCAACCTCGAATGAAAAAACAATTATCATCACCAAACTTTTGTACAATATAAAAAAAGTCCCATCAATTTATTTCCTCTTTACCGTATGAAAAAAAAATTAAATAAGAGAAAAGAAAAAAAATCTAAAGAGACAAAAAAATAAAATTGAAAATATCTGGCGGTCCAACCAAACTCAGTAACGTTAGGTTATATTAAGATATAATTTTTTTTATTTTTTTTTTAAATTTATTTTTTATATCATTACATCAAAATAATATAAACTTAGAGATTTATAGAATTTCAGTAGATTTTGGATGAATGCCTCCTCGTAAGTTCAGAAGGTAAAGTTAATGTAATTTAGTTCTAAATGTAAACGTAGTACCGGATCATTTGACCATAAATAGAGTACGTTTCATACATTGTACAATTTTCCATTGCTTTTCATTAGGTTTGGATTTGTGGTATTTCGGTGAGGCTATCAAACATGCTCAGTGTCTTTGAACACCCTGAAATTGCTTTTGGAAGGTTTAAATTCTGCAATTGTCGATTCTATCAGTTTGCTTATAATCTGAATTATGCTATTTTGGGATTAATTTATTAGGAATAGGATTACACTAATTGAATTGAAAAGAGAGTTTGACAAATATAACCATAAGACATATATATATATATATATATATATATATATGTCTTATGGTTATATTTGTCAAACTCTCTTTTATATATATATATATATATATATATATATATATATATAAGCTTCAGGTAAGTCGTTGAGGACCTTTTGAATCACTCCATTACTTGAGTGATTCAAAAGGTCAAGGATTTTAGATTTGTTTATAATAATCAAATAATATTTGGACTTGTTTTAATATTTCTAGTAATTTTCGATATAATTTTTAAATATTGAATCTTCTGTTATTTAAATCATGTATCTCCATCACTTGTAGTGATTTCATTCAATGAATGACTGAAAAATGATCTACCAATCCAATTAGAATTTTGTTATTTTGTCCCTAGGTAAAATAAAATATTACAATTCTGAAATTATGACGGATGACATGAAGACTGCTCAATTGGGGCACTTTATTGATTATTCGAAGGCAGAATGGATTCCTCTAACTTGACTCCTATGGTTTGATTGGATGAGAATTCACATAATTAGAAGTCAAGAAACCATGCAATAGTTTGTCGGACTTACAAATGTGTTTTCCTCCCTTGTGTCTCCACTTATTCTGTCTTGAAACAACAAGAAATTGTTTTATCTTCATCGTGTGAGAATATTAGCTAAAAACTACATTTATGCACCAGAATTATTAATCTTGTTATTGGAAAAAACTGAAGGATCGATGAGATAGAAAGCAGGGGGCAAGAAATTGCATGGAAATAAGAAGTTTTGGCTCCTTAGTTCAGTATAATTTGGTCAATATAAAAGCATAATTGCGTCTGCACTCTTAGCTTTGCCCAAGCCGTGCAGGGGACTTGGCAAGCACAAAACTTTTTGTCGCCACCCTTGTGTTTCACGCCCCTTGGTGAAATAATAGAAGCATATTACGAAGTAACAAGCCCAGTCTGTATTCTGTCGTCCCATATGGCAGAAATAACAAAGGGCACAAGCAGGAGCACGCTATAAAAGAAAGCTCACTAGCTCTGAATCAATCATACCTTTCTCGGCCTTTTGGCTAAGATCAAGTGTAGTATCTGTTCTTATCAGTTTAATATCTGATACGTGGGCCAATGGCTCACACGATATTAAATTTATTTTTTTAGGGGGAGGGTCCATCACAGTAGCTTGCTGCTGGGGCTCTCGATCGTCGCTTTTGCGTTGCACTATAGCATTGGCCTGCCGCACCCCACCAATTCTAGTAAGATGTTTTGATTTGTAGTGTGTGAGGTTTCAATGCTCTGCTGCATCTGAGATGATTTGATTGTTGGTGTTTTTCATGCTTCAGGAAACAAGTGTAGACTGGAATGACTTAGAAAAATACTTCCAATGTGAGGTGATTGTCATGCCAAGAGAGCTAAACTTAGAAGTTATCAATCTTCATCAATGTGATGTAACCGAGAGTTTGTTCTTTTATGTAGATTGTTCGTTTATTTTTTTAAGAGTTTGATTAGCCGTTGATGCAATGAGTCTGACATTTACTTCATCCAAACCAAATTACAGAATCCTATAAAATTGAAAAAGATTTTCTAATAATCAAAGGAATCGATCTATGGTAGAGGCTCCTCTGCATCTTTAGATGATTTGATTGTTGGGGTTTTCATGCTTCAGATCGAAAGGAAGAGAATCCAATCTGTTTCCAAGAATCTTTCGAGGAGAAAATCAAAGGATTTTGTTGATTTAATTTATGCTACTGATAGTAGAAAATCAAAGACTTCTTAATATAGTATAATATTTTGTGATGTTCAGAAATATTTTGTTAATATGGATTGTTGTTGTGTAACTGCAGTTAATGGAATTGCTAGGCTCCTCTACTCAAGAGTGGCAAACAGTTGGAGGCACCCTTGCTGGCCAAGAGATATTTACAAATTTCCTAACAAGTGTAATGATCCATGCAACTTGGCCACTTATTTTGAATGAATGGGTTCAGACAAAAACTGAAGGCTACGAAGATACTGGAATCAACGATCTGGTTCCTCTCTGTAAAAGAGAAAAGAAAATGAAGTTTGGGAAACCCTACATGTTGTAGCTGAAATCATTTCAAAGAAAATAAAAGTAATGTATTGATTTGGTAACTTGACGCAGAAGTGAATATTATAGAATGGAATTGAAATCAGATCGTGATATAAATCTCATGCTTGTCGGTCTAGACACTGTTGATTTCAAGTCATCGCGGCTTCTCAAAGCTGCTATGTTTGATGAGGAATTGATGTAATCGGACATGTGATAACAGGTGATTTTATGCAATTAGGTGCGAGTCTGTCATTATTAAATAAGGATATGCTCTTGATAGTTGCGTGGATGGCCTAACAAATATATTTATAGATTAGTAGGATAAGTTTAGATCTTAGAGGGGTTTGGTAACGTCAGACTATAATTAATAACAGCTCAAAAAGACCTTAATTTTTTATTCGACTATTAGATTGCAGTAAAATTTTTACAGGAATTTCCGTAAACTATTTTCTTTACGTTAAACACTGCATCGTTACAGGCCATCGAATATTTAGATATCAAAAATCTCATTGATGCCTCTAATTTTGGAAGTTTTTATTATTTTCCTTGGCAATTCTGGATTTGGGAGCCCTTGGCTAGCGTAAATTCTCTGTAATACTTAGAAAATATTATATATGATCTATGGGTTTACCCCTGCAGACATAACGAAGCATGAATATGAGGCTTCAGAAGCCCTATATAACAACAGAATGATGAATATGAGGCGTCAGATTTGATGCATTTCGAAAGGTCATGTGGGAGCTTTGGTAGCGCTACCAAGTACTACCGAGTTACTGAAACTTTTGCGCCATCTTCTGGCTGCCAGTGTTAACAAATTCTTTAAAGAGAAATATATGCAAAGTATAAAATTCTCTCGAGACATGTACATTTATTTTTAAACGCACATGAACTTGTCTCAATAAGGCATTTATAGAACAAATGTTTTCTACCAATCAAAATTTCATCATGTGTCCTTTTTTTATTTTATTTTTTCCCTAAAAAAATTAGTATTACTATTAGTACGTAGACTTTCATCTTCAACACTACCAACCCAATTAAAATTACTAGACCCATTGAGAGAGAGAGAGAGAGAGAGATCAAGTTATCTATCTTTACAGACACACACACACACACGTGTGTGTGTGTGTGTGTGTGTGTGTTTTCCTCCCTTGTGTCTCCATTTATTCTGTCTTGATCAAACAACAAGAAATTGTTTTATCTTCATCGTGTGAGAATATTAGCTAAAAACTACATTTATGCACCAGAATTATTAATCTTGTTTTGGCTCCTTAGTTCAGTATAATTTGGTCAATATAAAAGCATAATCGGCTCTGCACTCTTAGCTTTGCCCAAGACTAAGAGAGCACATCATTCTCCGCCGTGCAGGGGACTTGGCAAGCACAAAACTTTTTGTCGCCACCCTTGTGTGAAATACTAGAAGCATATCACGAAGTAACATGCCCAGTCTGTATTCTGTCGTCCCATATGGCAAAAATAACAAAGGGCACAAGCAGGAGCGCACTATAAAAGAAAGCTTAGTAGCTCTGAATCAATCATACCTTTCTCGGCCTTTTGGCTAAGATCAAGTGTAGTATCTGTTCTTATCAGTTTAATATCTGATACGTGGGCCAATGGCTCACACGATATTAAATTTATTTTTTTAGGGGGAGGTTCCATCACAGTAGCTTGCTACTGGGGCTCTCGATCGTCGCCTTTGCGCTGCACTACAGCATTGGCCTGGCGCTCCCCACCAACTCCAGTACCTAAAGCTTTTATTTGTAGTGTGTGAGGTTTCAATGCTCTTCTGCATCTTTAGTTGATTTGATTGTTGGGGTTTTTCATGCTTTAGATTGAAAGGAAGAGAATCCAATCTTTCTAGGAGAAAAGAATACGATTTTGTTGATTTAATTTATGCTACTCACAGTAGAAAATCAAAGACTTGAAATGCAGTATGGATTGTTGTTGTGTAGCTGTTCATGGAATTGCTAGGCTCCTCTACTCAAGAGTGTTTAACAGTTGGAGGCACCCTTGCTGGCCAAGAGATATTTACAAATTTCCTTTCAAGTGTAATGAACCATGCAACTTGGCCACTTATTTTGAATGAATGGGTTCAGACGAAAACTGAAGGCTACGGAGATACTGGAATCAACGATCTGGTTCCTCGTCTGTAAAAGAGAAAAGAAAATGAAGTTTGGGAAACACTCCATGTTGTAGCTGAAATCATTTCAAAGAAAATGAAAGTAATGTATTGATTTGTTAACTTCACGCATAAGTGAATATTACAGCATGGAATTGAAATCAGATCGTGATATATGTCTCATGTGCTTGTCGGTCTAGACACTGTTGATTTCAAGTCATCGCGGCTTCTCATGGCTGCTATGTTTGATGAAGAACTAATGTAGTCGGGCCTACGATAACTGGTGGTTCTGAGTCTGCCATAATTAGATGATGATTTACCCTTGACAGATTGCATGGATAGCCTAGCAGAAGTATTTATGGATAAGTGGAATATGTCTAGATTTAAGAAGGGGACGGTCACGCCAGACCAGAATAATAGCTCAAAAGAACTTTAACTTTTGATTCGATCGTTGGACTGCACTTATATTTTTACAGGAGTTTTCGGAGGCTGTTTTCCCCACATTAGTCACTATGTCGCCACACGGACTGTCAAATCTTTAGATATTGAAAATCTCACCGATACCCTCGGTTTTGATAGTTTTTGTGATTTTCCTTGGCAATTCTAGATTTGGGAGCCCTTGGCTAGCATTAATTCTTTGTAATACTCTATAAAATATTATCTATGATTTATGGGGTATCCCTGCAGACATAACAAAGCATGAATTTGAGGCTTTGGAAGCCATGTATAACAACAGAATCATGGTCCCAAAGTACTTCCAGTCATTGTTGTTAAAATCACGAGTTGACTCGTAAAATCATATGATTTTACGAGTCAACATGTATATAACATGTAAAATCAGGTTAAAAACTCAAAATCGGTCAAACTCAGTTAAAATCGATCAAACTCGGTAAAATCGGTAAAAGTGGACCGATTTTACGAGCTTGACAAAAGTTCAAAAATTTACTATCTCCCTGTTCGAGTCCCCCGACACTCCACTCCACAGTTTGTGATTGAAAGTTTAATTTTACATTTCATTATGTGATGACTTGAAAGTTTAATTTAGAATTGAATTTCTAATATAACCATATGAAATATTAACACAATAAAATCAGGGTTTTAGTAGATTATTTAACTCCACTCAACTTGATTCAATCAGGAATTTAACCATATACGTGTATGCTTTTTTTTTTTTTTTTAATTTTGTCCAACTCTCTACACTATATATACATCCTTGTTGATGCATATATTGATTCTTGAATAAATTATTTGTTTTAGATTTGTTAATTTTTAGTTAATGAAATTTTATGGATATAATTGTACTATATTGTATTTTTAAGTTATTTAAACCATGTATGAATTTTTATTTGAATTATGTATTCTAAGGTGTTTGGACATTTGTATTGTTTATTTAACTTTTATTTTAATTGTGTCATATTATTATTTACTACTTGACTGAAATTGTCAATATATAATTAGTTAAAATGTTTTTCTTGCAATTTTATGATTTTACGATTCGAGTTTACGATCTGAGTTTATATTGTATATTCCATGTCGTGTTAAAAAAATATTTTTGACAACCTTGCTTCCAATTGAATCTACCTCTACCCAGATTTCATGCATTTCGTAAGGTCATATCGGAGCTTTGGTAGCTCTACCATGCTACCAAGTACTACCGAGTTACTGAAACTTTTACGCCATCTTTAGGCTCTCATAGTTAACATATTCTTTAAAGATAAATATATTCAAAGTATAAAATCCTCCCAATCATATTTTGAAGACATGCCTACTTATTTTTAAATGTAAGTGAATTTATCTCGATGAGGCATTTATAGAAGCAAAAATTTTCTACCAATCAAATTTTCACCATATGTCATTTTTATTTTTATTTTTTACATAGGCATTCATATATTTTTTGTCCAATGGAAGGTTGACACATGCGATGAGATATTCAAGATATCTTGTCATAAATGCAAGATCCCATCAATAAACCAATAAAATAATGTCATGTGACATTGAAAAAAGGACTTGAGATCCCCGTACAAACCTCTATAAATAGAGGGCCTTACCCTAGACAAGGGAAAGAAAAAAATAGGGAATTCTTGAAGATACAAAATTTTATTCAAGACAAACTCTTCAAGTAAGGAAGCTCTCTCAACAGCTCTTAAGCTTCCTTCATCTACGCTTGAAATCTACAAAGAACGAACCTCTATTGAATCAAACCTAAAGTTCCCATAAGAGTTCTTTAACAAAATATCTTTTTTAAGTAAGGAAGCTCTTTTAAAAGCTCTCAAGCTCTTTTAAAAGCTCTCAGGCCTTTTTCATTTACGCTTGATTAAAAAAGTGTTAGGTTACTATTTTGAGATATAACAACTACGATAAAGGGGACAAGACGAAGACAAATGAGTCGAAGATGGAGTTGTGTTTCTTAGGGGTGTATAAGACAAAGTTAATGTCTTTGCATTCGGATTGGTACATGAGGAAAAAGAAAGAATAAAATTGGAAAAGTCTGATTTAATCTTGTAAAAAACATTCTTCTATATTTTTTAGTTTTCAGATTTAAAGGTGAAAAATTTGTAAGTTAATTAAAATCAATTGTACAGATATGAACGGAAGGGCAGGGATTAAAATTAGCTAGAAATTATTTGTAATATAGAGACAAAAACCTATTTTTATCTGTCTTGACAATCAAATGTGTTTTCCTCCCTTGTGTCTCCATTTATTCTGTCTTGAAACAACAAGAAATTGTTTTATCTTCATCGTGTGAGAATATTAGCTAAAAACTACCAATACGCACCAGAATTATTAATCTTGTTATTGGAAAAAACTGAAGGATGAGCTAGAAAGCAGGGGGCAAGAAATTGCATGGAAACAAGAAGTTTTGGCTCCTTAGTTCAGTATAATTTGGTCAATATAACAGCATAATTGGCTCTGCACTCTTAGCTTTGCCCAAGCCGTGCAGGGAACTTGGCAAGCACAAAACTTTTTGTCGCCACCCTTGTGTTTCACGCCCCTTGGTGAAATAATAGAAGCATATTACGAAGTAACAAGCGCAGTCTGTATTCTGTCGTCCCATATGGCAAAAATAACAAAGGGCACAAGCAGGAGCGCACTATAAAAGAAAGCTTACTAGCACTGAATCAATCATACCTTTCTCGGCCTTTTGGCTAAGATCAAGTGTAGTATCTGTTCTTATCAGTTTAATATCTGATACGTGGGCCAATGGCTCACACGATATTAAATTTATTTTTTTAGGGGGAGGGTCCATGACAGTAGCTTGCTACTGGGGCTCTCGAGCGTCGCCTTTGTGCTGCACTATAGCATTTGCCTGGCGCACCCCACCAACTCTAGTCCAATGCTTTCATTTGTAGTTTGTTGTGGTTTTTCATGCTTCAGTAACCAATTGCAGACTAGAAAGAACAAATTGAATGGAAGAGAATCCAATGCTTTTATTTGTAGTTTGTGATTGATCTAATGGAAGGAAGTCATTAATGGTTTGGAGACAGTATTGTTCTTAACTCTGAACTTCACCCCCCAACTCATGTTCAGGAACTTCTTGGAACGCACACACCTCTGTGCTGCTTGTTTTTTTTTCGATGTTTATTTAGGTGCTTCTCTTTACCTGTTTTCTTTAGTTTTTCTTATTGATTTTATGGTATTTTGCTGACTATTAAACCCTCCTTTTCCTATACCCTAAATCAAAGATCTTGCCATAATCTTGACAGTGATGTATGTGTGGAGAAGGAGGAAATTCTTGGGGCAGTCCTACCCTATATATATACTAGTATTTGTTCTTTCTTAGATTGTTAATTTTGAGGAAACCTTTTATGATTAGCTTGAGAATGGTTAACAATCTCTGTTAACTGACTACTGATAAGCAAACAACCTAGAAGAGGCCATGGCCATTGTTAACAGAAAATAGATAATGATTTTAACTCTCTCAATCCTCATGCTGCCATTGGAACCTGTCTTACAAGTTCATTATCTTAGAGACGTGTCTGTGAATTGGGTTTTTGTTGTGATTTTCAAACATGTAACGTTTCCTCCATTATTACCAGATCTGATATATATAATATGCATAGTTTTTCTTATCTAATTTTTCTTTAGAATATTGGTAGATTATGATTAAAAAAATAGTTTTGCAGAGTCAGGATCTTGTGAAAGGAATTGGAGCTTTCCCAATAATATTCTCTGCTCAGCATTCACACATCAGAATATCTGCCTAAATATTCACTATTCTCGGAAAACATACCTTCTTCGAATATCCATACCTTTGTATGTGTTGGGATAAAACTTTAATTTTCACTATATCTGGTGTTTTTGCATTCAACAACTTCTCCTCACCAAATTAGTGTTCTTTGCCATGTTTCTTTTTTTTTTAATTGGATTTTTTCAGTTATTGCTCCTCTCAATGCATACACGTTTTATACTTTGCATGTATTATCTTCCAAGTAGAATGCAATGGCTTTGGATATTTGTAGTCTATGCTTTCGCTGAGGTTTCAGCCGAGCTTTTCGTATTCATTTGTTTTTGTGCTGCATTGCTCTGTACTTTTATTTTGGCATTTCAAAGTATCCTATTAGAGCTTCAACATGAAGAGATACAATCTGTCAACCATGATCCTATCTCTCCATGACTTCCTCTCATATTTAATTCCTTACTCTGTTTTGTATACTTTACTACTTTCCATGTTCAGCATAATTGGCAGTGATTATATTTCCATGTATTGCACAATAGACAGCCATGATGTTAACTGTACATAACCGTTACTCACGCTTGTAATTTCTATTTAAGATGAATACAATACTAAAAAAAGGTAGGTTAGTTTTCCTACATGGTATCATAGCTTCCAGAGGTATCACCAACGATGGAGTCTTCTACCTCTTCGATCCCACCTGTGTCAAATTCTCTTGAATTTCCACCTTCTCATTATTTACCTGATATCTCTATTAAGCTAGCCTCCACCGATTATCTTTTGTGGAAAGCCCAAGTCATTCCCATTCTGCGTGGAAATGGTCTTCTCGGTTATGTGCAAAATCAGGTTCCTTGCCCGTCGCAAACCATCATCAGTGAAGATGGTGTGTCTCGAACCAACCTAGCGGCAGTTATGTGGCTACACACTGATCAATTGATCCTTGGATGGATCAATAGCTCCTTGTCTGACGGTCCCCTATCCCAAGTCATCAATAGTGAATCCTCTCATTATGCTTGGCATGTTTTGGAGACCCTTTATGGTAGTCATACTCAGGATCGTCTTCAACAGATGAAGGGCGAGTTGCAGTCGCTCAACAAAGGTAGTTCTTCTTTAGAAGATAATGTGCACAAGGTCAAATCTCTAGCCTTGTCTCTTCGAGGTGCAAGTAAGCCAATGGATGATGGTGAGTTCATTATATGTATTCTTCGAGGCTTAGGATCCGAGTTTGATCCTATAGTAGCAGCCTTAAATGCTCGGGATATTTTTCCATCTCTTGAAGGGGTCATCGACAAACTATGTGATTTTGAAATTCGCTTTCAAGCAGCATGGGTGACTTCTCCTAACGTTGCATTTTACACAAATCGTGGTAAAACCAATACAAAGTCTTGTGGAACTCATGGTTCTCATGGTCGTAATATTACGCACAACCAGACTACTTCTCAATCCCAACAGAAAGATGCTCGTTCTTCACGCTCAACTAGAGGTAATTCTGGAACTTGCACTCAAACATTCACAAATCATGGTGGACACCGCGCTGGTCGCAAACGTGGAAGCATAACTTGTTTTCGATACGGAGGCCCGAATCATAAAGCAGATGGATGCTTTGCCTCAGATGAGGAAGCAGGACAATTCAAAGTTTTTGCTGCACTCCAAGTTGCCGATACCATAGAGGAAACTTGGTACCCCGACACTGGAGCAAATCATCATATGACATCTGAGACATGTGAAGTACAAGGCATTCATTCTTATCTTAGAAATGATTCTGTTATGGTTGAAAATGGAAATGGATTACAAATATATGGTATTGGACAAGTCTCACTACCTGCTACTGATATCAAACTCAATAATGTTCTTATCGTCCCTGATATTAAAAAGAAATTGCTACCAGTCTCTCAACTTACAAAGGAACATAACAGTTATTTTATATTTTATCCTTGGGGCTTCTTCTTAAGGACATGAGGACGAAACAGGTGTTACTTAAGGGCTCAATGGTCGATGGCTTGTATCCAATCCAGTTACGACAGCATTCAAATTCTCTAGTTGGTCTGCTATCAACTAAAGCACTTAGCAACTTATGGTATGCTCGGCTTGGCCATCCTCAATCTCGTATTCTTTAACTTTTATGTTTATCATCTATGAATAACACTATTGGTTTTTGTGAAAGTTGTGTTTTGGCCAAATCAACAATGTTACCATTTAGCTCTTGAGAAACATATGCTACTACCTTTTTCCATACTCTTTATACTGATGTGTGGGGACCTGCCTCAATCCCCTCTTATGATAGGTTCAATTTTATTTAATCATTGTCGATGAATATTCTTGATACGTATGGCACTTTCCTATGGCTCGTAAATTTGATGTCGCCATTATATTTCCTGCATTTTTTCAGCGAATGATTAACCAATTCAATACTTGTGTAAAAATAATTCAAAGTGATGGTGGCGGAGAATTTGTAAACTAGGATTTACAAGATTGTTTTGTATCCCATGGCATTATTCACAGATTATCATGTCCCGGTACACCAGAGCAAGATAGATTGGCCGAACGTCGGCATTGACATATTGTGGACACTGGTTTAACATTAATGGCCCATGCCTCCATTTCACCACGATTTTGGACAGTTGCATTCACAACTGCAGTATTTCTTATCAATCGGCTTCCAACTTTTATTCTTGGTAACAAGTCTCTTTATGAGCTTGTTTTTGGATCGCCACCATCCTATACTCTCTACGAGTTTTTGGGTGTGCATGTTACCCATTACTTACTCCTTTTGGAAGGTCCAAATTGGACTATAAATATGTCCGTTGTGTGTTCATGGGATACTCTACACACAAAGGGTATCAATGTTTAAACATGCAAATAGGTCGCATATATATATATATATATATATATATATATATATCTCGGCATGTAAAATTTGATGAATTAACGTTTCCCTTCAGGTCTACACAAGGGTCCACTAAATTTGATTTTCATGCTTTCAAAGTTCGTGCTCTTCCCGGGCCACTAAGAAGGAGTCTGGTTATGCCAGATCAAAATAACAGCTTAAAAAAACCCTAACTTTTGATCCGATCATTGGACTACACTCAAATTTTTACAGGAGTTTTCGGAGGTCATTTTCTCTACGGTAAACACTGCATCACTACACAGGCCGTCAAATCTTTAGATATAAAAAATCTCATTGATGCATCTAATTTTGGCAGTTTTTATGATTTTCCTTGGCAATTCTGGATTTGGGAGCCCTTGGCTAGCGTAAATTCTCTGTAATACTTAGAAAATATTATATATGATCTATGGGTTTACCCCTGCAGACATAACGAAGCATGAATATGAGGCTTCAGAAGCCCTATATAACAACAGAATGATGAATATGAGGCGTCAGATTTGATGCATTTCGAAAGGTCATGTGGGAGCTTTGGTAGCGCTACCAAGTACTACCGAGTTACTGAAACTTTTGCGCCATCTTCTGGCTGCCAGTGTTAACAAATTCTTTAAAGAGAACTATATGCAAAGTATAAAATTCTCTCGAGACATGTACATTTATTTTTAAACGCACATGAACTTGTCTCAATAAGGCATTTATAGAACAAATATTTTCTACCAATCAAAATTTCATCATGTGTCCTTGTTTTATTTTATTTTTTCCCTAAAAAAATTAGTATTACTATTAATTAGTACGTAGACTTTCATCTTCAACACTACCAACCCAATTAAAATTACTAGACCCATTGAGAGAGAGAGAGAGAGATCAAGTTATCTATCTTTACAGACACGCACACACACGTGTGTGTGTGTGTGTGTGTTTTCCTCCCTTGTGTCTTGATCAAACAACAAGAAATTGTTTTATCTTCATCGATCGTGTTAGAATATTAGCTAAAAACTACCTATATGCACCAGAATTATTAATCTTGTTTTGGCTCCTTAGTTCAGTATAATTTGGTCAATATAAAAGCATAATCGGCTCTGCACTCTTAGCTTTGCCCAAGACTAAGAGAGCACATCATTCTCCGCCTTGCAGGGGACTTGGCAAGCGCAAAACTTTTTGTCGCCACCCTTGTGTTTTAGGCCCCTTGGTGAAATAATAGAAGCATATTACGAAGTAACAAGCCCAGTCTGTATTCTGTAGTCCCATATGGCAAAAACATCAAATGGCAGAAGCAGGAGAACACTATAAAAGAAAGCTTACTAGTTCTGAATCAGTCATACCTTTCTCGGCCTTTTGGCTAAGATCAAGTGTAGTATCTGTTCTTATCAGTTTAATATCTGATACGTGGGTCAATGGCTCACACGATATTAAATTTATTTTTTTAGGGGGAGGATCCATCTCAGTAGCTTGCTACTGGGGCTCTCGAGCGTCGCCTTTGCGCTGCACTATAGCATTTGCCTGGCGCTCCCCACCAGCTCTAGTCCCAATGCTTTAATTTGTAGTTTGCGAGGGTTCTATGCTTGTTGGGGTTCTTCATGCTTCAGTAACCAATTGCAGACTAGAATGATTTAGAGAACAAATTTAAAGGAGAATATTCCAATGCTTCGATTCGCAGTTTGTGATGGATCTAATGGAAGGAAGTCATTGATAGTTTGGAGACAGTAAAGTTCTTTCCTCTGAACTTCATCCCCCCCAACTCATCTTCAGGAACTTCTTGGAACACACACCTCTGTGCTGCTGTTTTTTTTCGATGTTTATTTAGGTGCTTCTCCTTACCTGTTTTCTTTACTTTTTCTTATTGATTTTATGGTATTTTGCTGACTATTAAACCCTCCTTTTCCTATACCCTAAATCAAAGATCTTGCCATAATCTTGACAGTGATGTATGTGTGGAGAAGGAGGAAATTCTTGGGCGCAGTCCTACCCTATATACTAGTATTTGTTTTTTCTTAGATTGTTAATTTTGAAGGAACCCTTTACGATTAGCTTGAGAATGGTTAACAATCTCTGTTATCTGACTACTGATAAGCAAACAACCTAGAAGAGGCCATGGCCATTGTTAACAGAAAATAGATAATGATTTTAACTCTCTCAATCCTCATGCTGCCATTGGAACCTGTCTTACAAGTTCATTATCTTAGAGACGTGTCTGTGAATTGGGTTTTTGTTGTGATTTTCAAACATGTAACGTTTCCTCCATTATTACCAGATCTGATATATATAATATGCATAGTTTTTCTTATCTACTTTTTCTTTAGAAAATTGAACGACTCACCACTACGTCGTTATATACAGAAGGACCAGACAGGGTAGGAAAATCTGACACAGGCGGTCACCTACAACAATGTATAAACCACCTCAATCTGAATCCCACATCGAAATATTTACCAGGAGCCGACTCCCAAACTAGTATAAAACTAAAAGTTCCTGCTTGTTCTTAATTATCTTTGCGCTTGGGGCAATGACGCAGCTAGTGAGGTTCTAACCGAGGCGCGTCAATTGCTGGTTGAAAACTATTTCCAAACCCCCTCTTTGGCCTAGGTCTTGCCTAGGCCTTTGAGAATTTCTGGAAGGGCTCCCTCCGGGGTAAGGCCCTGCATTTCTAAGTTCAAATTATTAACTCTTAAATAATACTTCGGTAGATTTTGGATGAAGCCCTGCGTAAGTTTAGAAAGTAAAGGTAATGTAATCTAGTTCTTAAATGTATTGGTAGTATCAGCAGATCACACCACATAAGAGTTGTAGAAATTCAAAGTTCAAGAAGTAGAAACTTGATCCATTATAATATTGTAGGAGCATTACCAATGACTTTATACTTTGCTTTTGCAAAAGACCAAGCAAAAATATGTTGCCTAGGAGGACCAATAGCATTTCCTGTTAGGCAACATGACCTAACTCCGTGAACCCAACGCTATTAGGTCCTACTGGACAACACTAATGAATCCTCGCAAGCCAAACCCAATAACATTTTTTGACTAAATAACACAAAAGACAATGTCCCCTGGTGTTACAATGTTGTCCACAGTTCAAGCATTTTATGTCTACAGTGTGGTCCACAGTACAATTAATCTATGTCCATAACCAGCAAGACCCAACGCTATTATGTCATGCTGGGAAGTTGGGTCTGGCTTCCCAGCCTGACCCAATGGCATTGGGTCTAGTTGCCCAGCTTGACCCAAGATTGATAGGTCTACCTGCGAGCCAGACCTAATAGCATTGGGTTTGGCATCCAAGTCAGACTTAGCAGCTTTTGGCATAGCAAACAGAAAAAGACAACGCCTTTTTATATTATCACATCAAAATAATATAAAAATATCAAAAAAATATTAATTTGAATTCAAGAAAAAAAATAAAAAAATTTTAATTTTTTTTTGAAAACATTTTTGAAAGGCAAAAACAAACATGCTTTAATAAGAAAATTTAACCCAACCTCAAATGAAAAACAAATTATTATCACCTAACTTTTGTACAATATAAAAAAATCCGATCAATTTATCTCGTCTTTACTATATGAAAAAAATTAAATAAGAGAAAATAAAAAAAATCTAAAGAGGCAAAAAAATAAAATTGAAAATATCTGGCAGCCCAACCAAACCCAGTAACGTTGGGTTATATTGAGATACTATTTTTTATTTTTTTAAAATTTATTTTTTATATCATCACATCGAAATAATACAAAAACATCAAAATATATTAATTTGAAGTAAAGAAAAAAATCAAATGTTTTTTAAAAGAATTTTTGATATGCAAAAACAAACATGCTTTAATAAGAAAATTCAATGCAACCTGAAATGAAAAACAATTACCATCACCCAACTTTTATACAATATAAAAAAATTCACATCAATTTATTTTCTCTTTACAGTATGAAAAAAATTTAATTAAAGAAAAGAAAAAAAAATTAAAGAGGAAAAAAATACAATTGGAAATATCTTAAAAGGAAAAAAATTAAAGGGAAAGAAATTAGTTGTCGGTGTATTGGGCGCTAGTATGCTATGTGCTATTCATGATGCTACTGTAGAAAATATTTTATTTGAAGATGGTGATGGTGCAAATACATTTTGTGCTTTTAACCCAAGTCAAATATTTTTACATTTGAAAAAAAAATTATTATTGACCCATTGCGAAACGCGGGCGAATATGCTAGTTATTATATTATTACATAATGATTATTTGTTTTAGGCATAGGGCCAAAGATCAGGAACTTTCATTCCCAGTATATGTCCTCAAGTTTCTTGAGCGATGGTTCCATCATCCTTCTACAACCAGTCTTATGGAGGAGTCTTTGCATAATCATGAGGTCTAATGAAGAATCCTATGGTCTATGGAAGACTTATACAAAGCATTAGAGATGCCATTCTTTGACAGGATCAGAGAAATCTCGTAACTTTCCCTATATGATCAAATGAAAGGGGTCAGAGCCATGCGAGAAAAAGCTTAACTTTAACTTAAAACGGCAAAAACTGAAATTTTGCATTTCAGTCGTTTAATTCTAGCATGATTATAGATTATAGATGTTGGGTCTGGCTGCCAAGCCAGACCCATCACCTTTTGGAAGCGATTTGGATTCGGCTGCCTAGCCAGATCCAAAAATATTTGGTCTGACTACCAAGCCAGACCCAACATATTTTAGTACAGAAAACAAAAAAGACAACGCCCCCTAACACCACTTTTTCACTAAAAAACAGCAAAGACAACGCTCCCATAGTGCTTAAGTGTCATCCACACTGCAAACATTCTATGTCTACAGTGTGGTCCACAGTGCAATAAGTTTATGTTCACAGTACATTCTAAGGACTATGGTTTGTAGAGCCAGACCCAATATTGGGTGTGGCTTCAGCACCCAAACCCAAAGGCATTGGGTCTGGCTGATGAGACAGACCCAAGATCCTTGGGTATGATGGACAAAGAAATTGGGTCTGGCTGCGGAGCCAGACCCAATATCCTTGGATGTCTTCATTTCCTTCTGAATCTGGTGGCCATTGGGTTTGGCGTTAAAGCTAGGCCCAAGAGCATTGGGTTTGGCTGTCAAGCATCACCCAACAACTTTTGGAATCACAAAGAGAAAAGACAACATCCCACTAGTGTTGCACAGTACCCAATAACATTGGACATGATTGCCTAGCAAGACCCAATAGCGTTGGGTTTGACTGCCAAGCCAGATCCAACAGCTTTTGGCATAACAAATAAAAAAGACAACGCCCCCAGCAACACTTTTTAACTAAAAAACAAAGAAAGACAACGCCTCTATAACGCTATAGTGTAAACACTTTATACGTACAATGTGGTTCATAGTACAATGAGTCTATGTCCACAATAAATACACAATGTTTTTTACACACATTTTAAAATATAGTATAATAATAACAATAATAATAATATTTAATATTATTTCTTTTTCTCTACATCGGCAAATCCTACCACTACTATTTTGAGTCTATTGCATAACTGTACACATGGCTGCTTTAGAAAACATGTACTCCACGTCACAACCCATGAAAAATCCCTCTTAAGGACCACCACCCTTAGTCAATCCTAATGGGATTTATATAATGAACTACACTATACTATAGATAAGCGAGTTAAAAATTATGTTTAATCATATTACTTCAATATTGTTATCCCTTGCAACAGTACCGATATCCATCTTATATTCAATATTAAATTAATATTGCGATGTAATTAAAATTATCATTACAAAAAGATAATGTATGACACGTTGTTTAAGCTAATTAATTTTCATTCACTAATTTTCATTCGCACACAAAAAGATATATGACACGTTGGTATTTTTCCATTAATATGAAATAGACATTGACGAGAATGTCGATGTTGATCAAACCCACACTAATCATCCACGCTAATTAATTAAACTATGTAAATTTTTTTTATATGATTTAGTCTACTCGATCGATTCAAAGGAAACCTAAACTGAGTGTTAAAAAACATTTGAGGATGACATTGCAAAAACAAGGAGAATAGAAAAAAGAGGGGCTGAATTGAAAAAAAACAAAAAGAGGAACTTCATTTATCATAAACAATAAAACTCCATTAACTTTCCTAAATTTTTAAGTTAATTAAAATCAATTGTCCAGATCTGAATGTAAGGGTAGAGATTAAAATTATGAAATATTTAAGGAGAAAGTTGTAATTTTCTTTTAACTTGCTTCCATCTATGTTTCTCCTGTTTAGAAAGATTGATAAATAGCTAGAAATTATTTGTAATATAGAGACAAAAGCCTATTTTTATCTGTCTTGACAATCAAATGTGGTTTCCTCCCTTGTGTCTCCATTTATTCTGTCTTGATCAAACAACAAGAAATTGTTTTATCTTCACCGTGTGAGAATATTAGCTAAAAACAACCTTTATGTACCAGAATTATTAATCTTGTTATTGGAAAAAAAGCTAGAATTAAAGCAGGGGGCAAGAAATTGCATGGAAACAAGAAGTTTTGGCTCCTTAGTTCAGTATAAGTTGGTCAATATAAAAACATAATTGGCTCTGCACTCTTAGTTTTGCATATTACAAAGTAACAAGCGCAGTCTGTATTCTGTCGTCCCATATGGCAGAAATAACAAAGGGCACAAGCAGGAGCACGCTATAAAAGAAAGCTCACTAGCACTGAATCAATCATACCTTTCTCGGCCTTTTGGCTAAGATCAAGTGTAGTATCTGTTCTTATCAGTTTAATATCTGATACGTGGGCCAATGGCTCACACGATATTAAATTTATTTTTTTAGGGGGAGGGTCCATCACAGTAGCTCGCTACTTTGGCTCTCGAGCGTCGCCTTTGCGCTGCCCTATGGCATTGGCCTGGCGCTCCCCACCAACTGTAGTACCCAAAGCTTTGATTTGTAGTGTGAGGTTTCAATGCTCCGCTGCATCTTTAGATGATTTGATTGTTGGGTTTTTTCATGCTTCAGATCGAAAGGAAGAGAATCCAATCTGTTTCCAAGAATCTTTCGAGAGAAAATCAAAGGATTTTGTTGATTTAATTTATGCTACTCATAGTAGAAAATCAAAGACTTGAAATGCAGTATGGATTGTTGTTGTGTAACTGTTCATGGAATTGCTAGGCTCCTCTACTCAGGAGTGGCTAACAGTTGGAGGCACCCTTGCTGGCCAAGAGATATTTACAAATTTCCTTTCAAGTGTAATGATCCATGCAACTTGGCCACTTATTTTGAATGAATGGGTTCAGAGGAAAACTGAAGGCTACGAAGATACTGAAATCAACGATCTGGTTCCTCTTCTGTAAAAGAGAAAAGAAAATGAAGTTTGGGAAACCATTTTGTAGCTGAAATCATTTCAAAGAAAATAAAAGTAATGTATTGATTTGTTAACTTCACGCATAAGTGAATATTAGAGCATGGAATTGAAATCAGATCGTGATATAAGTCTCATGCTTGTCGGTCTAGACACTGTTGATTTCAAGTCATCGCCGCTTCTCAAAGCTGCTATGTTTGATGATGAATTGATGTAGTTAGGCATGAGATAACAAGTGATTTTAAATAATTAGGTATGAGTCTACTATAATTAGATGAGGATATACCCTTGACAAATTGCGTGGATAGCAAGATTGTCAAAAATATTTTTTTAACACGACACGAAACATACAATATAGACTCGAATCGTAAACTCGAATCATAAAATCGTAAAATCGCAAGTAAAATTTTTTAACTAAAAATCATACAATCGTAATTAGTAAAATATTTTAACTAAATTGCAAGATCCAGTCAAGTAATAAATAATAATATAACACAATTAAAAAAAAAGTGAAATAAACAATACAAATGTCCAAACACCTTAAAATACATAATTCAAATAAAAATTCATACATGTCCATAGAATTTCAATAACTAAAAGTTAACAAACCTAAAACAAACAATCTATTGGTGTGTCATGTAAACTAAACACACCCTCATTGCCTTTATCTTCCTCATTATTCCTAAAACATTCATCAAAATCATTACAATGATGCTTGAAACGTTAAATGCCTCCACTAATAATTTTCTGACAATACTTGCACTGCACTCTTCTTGAATTCTTATCATCATCTATACCACATTGCCATCCCACGTCAAGTCTATTGCCACTTGTAGTTTTTTTAGATGTCATGTATCCTGCAGTTCAAAAATCAATATATGCATCAATAATTACAAATATGCATGTTGTATCCTGCAGTTCAATAAATAGGAAACTATTCTAGTGCAACTGCTGAATTTAAGAAAAGGCAGTGTAAAGAAAATTATCAGTGGAGGCAAAAAAGGCAACTGCTGAATCACAAAATTATGAGCACAGATTGCACTTCTGCAGGTACCACTTCAGTAACTTCTAATTCATAAATTCCATCCTTAGCTTTTGGTCAATTCTATCCTATATCTCCCAAACCATATAACCATTCCACACCTAAAATCCTAGTCTTGAAAAGCCTTTTCAGCATCTTCCACAAAAATCCTAGTCTGTAAGGATATTCATTTCGCACTTTCTTTTTCCTCCCTGACTCTCATTGTTCTAAACCGAGTTCCATTAAACACAACATTGCTGGAAATTTGGTATAATTCTCCAGAATAGCTTCCTATTCTAATATTAGAAAATCCTCCAAAGATAACCCAGCACCTCCATTCCAGCATGAAAATCTAAAAACTCAATCCTAAGAGTTCTTGTTGCCAAAATAAAAATGAACTTAACAAAAGAAAAGCATATTTTCACCTAAGCAGTGAATCTCATCTGAATTAACAAAACATGACTTATTGTAGTCTTTTGCTAAACACAATTAGTTTGGACAAGATCAACATGATATTATGATCACCATACAACAAATCAACACGAAATTCTCAAGTCAATAGAGAAAGTTTTTGAACATTGAGTATTATGCAATCTCAGTTACAAGAAATTACAACACACAAAACCAGCAAGCAAGATCAAACACCTAAATTCCCTTCACATTCAGTTTCCTCTCAAAATTTCATATAATTAAGAAGCTTAGTTAAAGATAATGGAAAGTGATCTTGACAAGAGTGCAATCTTGGTATGCTTCGTTGCTTCGTTGTCTATGTAGACTCTGCAACACCAAAACCAGCAAGCAAGATCAAACAAAGCATAGGTGAAAATTACAAGAAATTACAACACATAGAAGTACAACATCGTTAGACAAGAAACATAGCAGGACTAGCAGCAGTGCAGCACCACTCCCCCTCCGAAAAAATTAGAAATTACAAGAAACATAAAAAAATCTATTATGTTGTTCTTTGCGTCATGGATTTAACAAAACAGAAGCAAACCAATTAATAGTAGAAGATAAACATAGATTCACAGAATACCCAGATAATTTTTTTTTTGTCTCTAATCACCACCATTAGACAGAAAAAACAAATCTTGGGATTGGGAATAAATTCTTACATTCGTCTCGCCAAGAACGCTCTAGATCTAGGAAAGTGATTTCTTAATCTGCTGGGGAAAGGGAAAAGGGGAAAGGGGAAAGGGACAAGGGGAAGGGAGTTAGGGAGACAGGGACGAAGTGTGGAGTCACAGTCTGGAGAGTCGGTCATGGGCTCACGGGTGGGATGGGGACTGGGAAAAGAGAGTGCTAAGTCAGCACAGCCTACAGACTATACAGAAGCATTTCTGCATTTGTTTAAATTTAAAGTGAAATCGTGAAAACGTTACGTTTTTAACGATTTTTACGAGTTTACCTGTTTTTAGGGCGGGTTTGACTGATTTTATAGGTTTTCGAGTTTTAACCTCGATTTTACACGTTTTATGTCTTTTGACTCGTAAAATCATCCGATTTTACGAGTTAAAACGTATTTTTAACAACTATGGTGGATAGCCTAGCAAATGTATTTATAGACTAGTGGGACGGTCTATATCCAAGAGGGGGTCTGATCACACCAAACTAAAATAACAACTCAAAAGGACATTAACTTTTGATCTGACTATTGAATTATACTCAATTTTTTATAGGAATTTCCGCGAGTCGTTTTCCCTACATTAAACACAGCGTCGCTATGCAAGCTGTTACCTAAAAATCTCATTGACGTCCCTTGTTACGGTGGTTTTTATGATTTTCCTCGGCAATTCTCGGTTTGGGAGCCCTTGGCTAGCGTAAATTCTCTGTAATACTCTAGAAAATATTATATATGATCTACGGGGTTATCCCTGCAGACATAACGAAGCATGAATATGAGGTTTCAGAAGCCCTATATAACAACAGAATGATGGTCCAAAAGTACTCCCAGCGGAACCTTCCTCCAGTCAGATTTGATGCATTTCGAAAGGTCATGTGGGAGCTTTGGTAGCGCTACCATGCTACCATGTATTGCCGAGTTACTGAAACTTTTGCGCAATCTCCCGGCTGTCAGTGTTAACAAAATTTTTAAAGAGAAATACATTCAAAGTATAAAATCCTTATGACATGCTTATTTATTTTTAAATGTAAGTGAATTTGTCCCGATAAAATATCTATAGAAGTAAATAAATTTCTACAAATCAAAATTTCATCTCGTGTCAATTTTTTTATTTTATTTTTTACCTAAAAGAAAAATTAGTATAACTATTAGTATACCTTCGTTCTTCAACATTACCAACCCAATCAAAATTAGTAAAACCATTGAGAGAGAGAGAGATCGATCACTCTTACGAGTCAAGTTCAAATCAAAGGATAAAGTGCCGTATAGATAATGCAAGATGCGCTTTACTGCCAACCAAGGAATGTTAGTGGGAGCTAGAATGCTTGAATTCGACTATGAACGTGTTATCTATTGTATTATGGTCCACTATACAAAGCCTATTAAGTTGTCTATCTTTACATATATGTGTGTGTGTCTATGTTTTCCATTTATTCTGTCTTGATGAAACAACAAGAAATTGTTTTATCTTCATCGTGTGAGAATATTTGCTAAAAATATGCACCAGAATTATTAATCTTGTTATTGGAAAAAACTGAAGGATCGATGAGCTAGAAAGCAGGGGGCAAGAAATTGCATGGAAATAAGAAGTTTTGGCTCCTTAGTTCAGTATAATTTGGTCAATATAAAAGCATAATTAGCTCTGCACTCTTAGCTTTGCCCAAGCCGTGCAGAGGGGACTTGGCAAGCACAAAACTTTTTGTCGCCACCCTTGTGTACTTTCACGCCCCTTGGTGAAATAATAGAAGCATATTACGAAGTAACAAGCCCAGTCTGTATTCTGTCGTATCCCATATGGAAAAAATAACAAAGGGCAGAAGCAGGAGCGCACTATAAAAGAAAGCTTAGTAGCTCTGAATCAATCATACCTTTCTCGGCCTTTTGGCTAAGATCAAGTGTAGTATCTGTTCTTATCAGTTTAATATCTGATACGTGGGCCAATGGCTCACACGATATTAAATTTATTTTTTTAGGGGGAGGGTCCATCACAGTAGCTTGCTGCTGGGGCTCTCGAGCGTCGCCTTTGCGTTGCACTATAGCATTGGCCCGGCGTACCCCACCAATTCTAGTCAGATGTTTTGATTTGTAGAGTGTGAGGTTCAATGCTCCGCTGCATCTTAGATAATTTGATTGTTGGTGTTTTTCATGCTTCAGTAAACAAGTGCAGACTGGAATGACTTAGAAAAGTACTTCCAATGTGAGGTGATTGTCACGCCAAGATCTAAACTTAGAAGTTATCTACAAGCTATCGTAGAAAAGCTAGAAGAGAGAGTGTGTATCGTTTACAGGTAGACTTGAATTATTGTCTTTCTTCATCAATGTGATGTAACCAAGAATTTGTTCTTTTATGTAGATTGTTCGTTTATTTTTTTAAGAGTTTGATTAGCCGTTGATGCAATGAGTCTGATATTTACTTCTTCCAAACCAAATTACAGAATCCTATAAATTTGAAAAAGATTTTCCAAGAATCAAAGGAATCTATGGTAGAGTTGGATATTCGAAGTAAGTATGGCCAATCGATTTACAACCTACTATCTTCTTTTTCTTGGGAGGTCAGTCAAGCTCACAAGTCTTATTTTTACATAGAGATTCCATGTCTTCATGCATGAAAACCAACCATTTATCAGAATCAGCACCGGTAATGGCATCCTTATATTAGGAAGGCTTCCAGACATCACATGCATCTAATTAATCCAATAGATTATGCATAGGAATCTAGATTAGTACACTAATTAAGATTAAGCAAAATTAGTATACCTTGTTGGTGTTTTCTTTATTCTTTTCCCATTTCCTTTGCAGTATTACAGTACCACGCCTTATCCCCTCTATCATCAACTTAAATAGCCCGCATGTTCACAATCATATTCTATCATTGTTTAAAACTCTTAAATACTTTGTACTTATGCTTAAGAAACTAAAACCAATTCTTAATGGAACTTTAAAAGACACCTAAAGATCATCATGGATATAATTCAAAGTAGTCTTGGTCTGGTGAATCTCAGAATCAAAGTTAACCCTCTTTATTTACCCAGTATTTACTATGATCACATAGAAGATTTCTCTTGCTCAACTTATAATCAAAGTTAGTCCTGGTCACTGATCATGTGTCCCAGCAGTATCATATGCCACAGTAAGGTTAGAATCGAATCTAACATAAGAGATTAGGAAACTACGTACAATATATCCAGTTAATGTAACACCCTACAATTACATATATAGGTTTGGCAAAATCATTTCTGCGCGCCTTCATGGTAACAAGTGCACCTTTGCTAACCTGCATGACTTCAACTTCAACAAAAGTACTTTTACCTTCTATTACCAAGAATACCAGAGAAATCTAACTTCTCTTTATTTTAGAAAATGCGTGACATTAGTAAATGTCTTAACTACTCTATCATATATTTTGATCCAAACAATCCCAACTCAAACAATCTTTATAAGAGAATTATCACCTATCAAAATAACAATGTGTAAACCACCTCAATCTGAATCCCACGTCGAAAATCTGACAGGGTAGGAAAATCTGAAACAGGCGGTCACGTACAGCAATGTAGAAACCACCTCAATCTGAATCCCACATCGAAATATTTAACAGGAGCCAAGTCCCAAACTAGTATAAACATAAAAGTTCCTGCTGGTTGTTAGCTATCTTTGCGCTTGGGGCAATGACGCAGCTAGTGAGGTTCTAACCGAGGCGCGTCAATTGCTGGTTGAAAACTATTTCCAAACCCCCTCTTTGGCCTAGGTCTTGCCTAGGCCTTTGAGAATTTCTGGAAGGGCTCCCTCCGGGGTAAGGCCCTACATTTCTAAGTTCAAATTATTAACTGTTAAAAATAGTATTTCAGTAGATTTTGGATGAATGCCTCTTCGTAAGTTCAGAAGTTTAAGTTAATGTAATTTAGTTCTAAATGTAACGGTAGTATCGAATCATTTGACTATAAATAGAGAACGTTTTATACATTGTACAATTTTCCATTGCTTTTCATTAGGTTTGGATCTGTGGTATTTCGGTGAGGCTATCAAACAGGCTCAGTGTCTTTGAACACCCTGAAATTGTCTTACAATTCTGAAATTTTGACGGATGACATGATGAAGACTGCTCAATTGGCACTTTATTATTTCATGAACAAAAATACTTGAGAGTTACGAAGTGAAAATGGATCTTCACATTTGCATGGAAAACTATTTGAGCTCCTAAGTTATTACACCACACGAGTTGTAGTCGAAATTTCGAGTTCAAGAAGTAGAAACTTGACCCATTATATATAGTAGCATTAACAGTGACCTTGTACTCTACCTTTGTAGAAGACTGAGCAACAATATGTTTTCCTTGAAATCAGGTTTCGATCAAGAAAAATAGTATAAATTTTCAGTCTTTAATACTACCAACCAAATCAGAATTACTAAACGAATTTACAGAGAGAGAGATCACTCTTATGAGTCAATCTCAAATCAAGGGATAAAATGCCATATAGATAGTGCAAGATACATTTAACTACGAGTCAATGAATGTTAGTGGGAGAATGCTTGAATTAGACTATGTATGTAAGATCCAAACTTTTGGGCCAAATCCAAGCTCAAGTCAGTCCAAACCCAACTTAAGTTAACCTAGGTATATAAGGAAAAGCTGCAAGAGAATTACTGTTCTCTCTTCTAAGTCTTGTGGCCGCCGTGACCCTCTCCTCATCAAACCAAGGATTTCAGTTTTTGATCTTGAGTTTTGGGTTTAAGAAAAGTGAAAGTAGCAAGTAAGTGATCCTCTCTCATGTTACTTTTAATTATGATTTGTTTATGGAAGGATTAAAAAGAGAGAGAGAGAGAGAGAGAGAGAGAGAGAGAGAGAGAGAGAGAGAGATTAGGGTTTATAAGGATTAGAAGTTTATGTTGTTAAGATTCATTTATGATTATTAAGGGTTTAATGTTAGGTGATTAATTAGTATGTTGTTAGAAATAAGGATTTGTGAGTTGATTTGTTTAAATTAATTTTTATGGGTTAAGAAATTCATTTTTACCTTGCTGGAAAATCTGGACAGAATGGCCTTGAGGTTGAAGATGACCAAATTTTATTTTGGTCCTTGATTTATGAAAATTTTAGTTTAGTCCCTAAACTTTGGAAAAAATTACAATTTGACCCCTAAATGTATTTTGAGATTCTGGATAGTGTTATTATGAGGTTTAGGATGATGAATCTCAATTTGATAATTGATTTGGAATATTTTCAGTTTGGCCCCTCAATTTTGGGAATTTACATTTTAGTCCCTAAACTTTATAAAATTACAGTTTGGTCCCTGGTTTGTTCTAGACAGAATTGAGGATGGTTTATGGGTGAAATTTCAGTATGGTTATGCATTTACAGTTTGGTCCAGTTTTGGTAAAATTACGTTTTGGTCCCTGTTTTGGATAATTGTCGTTTTAGTCCCTAAACCTAGGAGACTAAACCTAGTTTTCTTTTATGCACTTGAATCTTTTATTTGTGTTGTTTTGAGTTGCTTTTGAGTATATTTCATACATTTATTGTAGGTTCGCCTAACGATTCTCAATAAGTTTTTCGGATCTTTCATCTGATATTTCTTTTAATCTATATTCTTCCGGGTGAGTGGGCTAATCTTTAATATGCATATATTATAAATAAATATGTATGTTGATTATACGATGAGTACAACCAGTAAATTTCTTGAATATTTATATAAATAACTTTATTTTCCGAGTACTCATTTATTCTTGAATTTGCACTTGCAATCTGTCGAACTAAATTCTATTTGATATGATATATGTTTCTTTGATGATTCTATGAATATCTATTATGCCTTGATATGGGACTTGTCAGTAACTCCATGCTAACAGAGAGTAGTTAGCCTATGTGCACATATGTATACCTAGCTGGTGAGAGAGGCATCACCAGTGGCGATCGATCATCCCATAGTGGTCACCTTCGGGTGTCATCTCGGTCACCTTTGGGTGTCATCTGGTCACCTTCGGGTGTCATCTGGTCTCTGACATGTATTCCACTACGTTATGATAATATGTTTAGTATGTATATGTATATGTATATCAAGATAAATCATCTTGCAAACTATTAATATTATAAATATCTAAAATGCATATTAAATATTATTCCCTCACTGAGTTGGTTGAACTCACCCCTCATTCTTAATATTATTTCAGGTTCTTAGTTTTTTATAGTAGTTGGACTTTGTAGAGTGTTCCTGCTTCTTCAGTTTTGGTCGGTATGCCTTGCTTATTTTGCGAGGCTTTCCTTTTAGTTTTGATTCGATGTCTTAGACACTCCACTATTACCTTATTTTAATTAAGTTTGAATTTTGACAATGTATTGAGTATTATGGATTATTGTTTTTTTGTTTTTAATTACTGATGAAGAGTTTTGAACTATCTTTTGGTTTCATCAGTATTGAATAATATAATATTTTTGAATATTATGAAATGCTGCGTATTTTTGAATAACTTGTTTTTTTGATATGTCTGTTCTGAGGTTTAGTATAGGTGGGGTGTCCTTTCGACACCGCTCCTGCGTTGCCGGTCATGGACCCGGGATTCGGGTCGTGACAATGCACGTGATAAACATATATAATTTATATGCCTAATTATCTATTGTATTATGGTACATTATACAAAGCCTATTAAGTTTATCTATCGTTACTCTATATATAGACAAGCCCAGTCTGTATACTGTCGTCCTTTATGGCAAGCACAAAACCTTTTGTCGCCACCCTTGTGTTTCACGCCCCTTGGTGAAATAATAGAAGCATATTGCGAAGTAACAAGCCCAGTCTGTATTCTGTCGTCCCATATCGCAGAAAAAAGAAAGGGCAGAAGCAGGAGCACACAATAAAAGAAAGCTTACTAGCTCTGAATCAATCATACCTTTCTCGACCTTTTGGCTAAGATCAAGTGTAGTATCTGTTCTTATCAGTTTAATATCTGATACGTGGGCCAATGGCTCACACGATATTAAATTTATTTTTGTAGGCTGCACTATAGCATTGGCCTGGTGCTCCCCACCAATTCTAGTCTGATGTTTTGATTTGTAGTTTGTGAGGTTTCAATCATCTTAGATGATTTGTCTTATTAAGGTTTAATTGCCTCCATGTTGATTTAATTTGTAGCATAAATTAAATCAACAAAATGCTTTGATTTTCTACAAATTTCCTTTCAAGTGTACTGATCCATGCAACTTGGCCACTTATTTTGAATGAATGGATTCAGTGAATCAGAGGAAAACTGAAGGCTACGGAGATACTGGAATCAACGATCTGGTTCCTTTTTCTGTAAACGAGAAAAGAAAATGAAGTTTGGGAAACACTCCATGTTGTAGCTGAAATCATTTCAAAGAAAATAAAAGTAATGTATTGATTTGTTAACTTCACGCATAAGTGAATATTACAGCATGGAATTGAAATCAGATCGTGATATATGTCTCATGCTTGTCGGTCTAGACACTGTTGATTCCAAGCTATGTGATGAGGAATTGATGTAATTGGCCTTGCGATAATGGATAATTCTGAGCAATTAGGTGTGAGTCTGTCATAATTAGATGAGGATCTATCATCGATAGATTGCGTGGATAACCTAGCAGAAGTATTCATGGAACAGTGGGATAGGTCTAGACCAACGAAGGGGTCTGGTGACGCTAGATCAGAATAATAGCTTAAAAGAACCATAATTTTTTATCCGAACGTTGGACTGCATTCAAATTTTTATAGAAGTTTTCAGAGGCTGTTTTCTCTATATTAGTCACTGTATTGCCACATGTACCATCGAATCTTTAGATATTAAAAATCTCACCGATACTCCCAGTTTTGGCAATTCCGGATTTGGAAGCCCTTGGCTTGTGTAAATCCTTTATAATACTCTAGAAAATATTATCTATGATCTATGGGGTATCCTTGCAGACATAACGAAGCACGAATATGAGGCTTCGAAAGCCTTGTATAACAACAGAATCATGGTCCAAAAGTACTTCCTGTGTAATCTACCTCCAATCAGATATGATGCATTTCATAAGGTCATCATGTGAGAGCTTTGGTAGGGCTACCATGCTACCAAGTACTACCGAGTTACTGAAACTTTTGCGCCATCTTCATGCTATCGATGTTAACAAATTCTTTAGAGAGAAATATATTCAAAGTCCCAATTATATTTATAAGACATGCCCAACTTATTTTTAAACGTAAATGAACTTATCTTTGTGAGACATCTATAAAAATAAAAAATTTCTACCAATCAAAATTTCACTATAGATCATTTTTTATTTTAGTTTTTACATAAAAGGATAAAATAAAATAAAAATAAATGATATGAAAAATAAAAGGGCCTTCATATATTTTTTTAGTCAATGAAAGATTGACACATGGGATGATTTCAAGATATTTTGTCACAATTACAAAATCTCATCAATAAACATCGTAATGTCATGTGACATTGAAAAAATGACTTGAGAGCGCCGTACAAACCTCTATAAATAGAAGGTCTTACCTTAGACAAGGGAAAGAAGAAAAAAAAGAGGGAATTCTTGGAGGTACAAAATTTTATTCAAGATAAGTTCTTTAAGTATGGAAGCTCTCTCAAAAGCTCTCAAGCTTCCTTCATCTACATTTGAAATCTATAAAGTACAACCTCTGTTGGATCAAGCCTAAAGTCCTCATAAGAGTTCTTTAACAAAATATCTTCTTCAAAAGCTCTTAAGCCTATTTTATTTATGCTTGAAATTTACAAAGAATGAAATTTCGTTAGATCAAGCCCAAACGCCTCATAATATTTCTTTAACCACATTTTGAAGACAAATCAAAAGTACTCTTCAAAGCATCAAATTACTAATTCTCGCTCGGCAATACACGTCTAAATTCTTGTTCTTGCAAAACATAAATCTTGGCTTGATTTAACAAGTAACTCAAGTCACCATATATCAAATTTAATATAAAAAAATTAGAGAATTATCTTATTTTTTTAAAAAAAATATTTTAGATAGAGATTATATCTTTAGGCACTGCTATTGATAAAAAAAAGATGAGATATCTGCCTTATGCGAGCTAAACCTAAGATCCACTTCATTATAATTTTAAACACTTTCACATGTGAGATTCGCAACATCACTAGATTAATGATGGGAAAAAGTTTTGATTTAAAAAAATGAAAGAAAAAGAAATAAACAACACAGTCTTTTCAGATGAAAAAAATAAAATATAAAGAAAAAAAAAAGAAACAATGAAATAGATTAAAGTAGTGTCAGGTTACTATTTTGAGATGTAAGAGACATAGCAACTAAGATAAAGGGGACAAGACGAAGACAAATGAGTCGAAGATGGAGTTGTGTTTCTTAGGGGTGTATAAGACAAAGTTAATGTCTTTGCATTCAGATTGGTTGATGAGAAAAAAAAAAGAATAAAATTGGAAATTAAAGTCTGCTTTAATCTTAATATGAAACTATGAAATATTTAAATTAACTTATAATGTTAATTTCTCCACTCATCAAATTAAATTATGTTAAGAAGGATTTGTAATCATCGTAGAAAATATAATAGATTACCAAGAAGATAATATAAGTAAATTATGATATTTCCTATGGTCTCTCATTCTCTCCCTCGTTTGTATTTCTGTATTTTTTTGTAAAAAAATTCTTCTATATTTTTTAGTTTTCAGATTTAAAGGTGAATTTTTGTAAGTTAATTAAAATCAATTGTATAGATATGAACGGAAGCGCAGGGATTAAAATTATGCTAGAAATTATTTGTAATATAGAGACAAAAACCTATTTTTATCTGTTTCACAATCAAATGTGTTTTCCTAGCTCCCTTGTGTCTCCATTTATTCTGTCTTGATCAAACAACAAGGAACTGTTTTATCTTCATCGTGTGAGAATATTAGCTAAAAACTACCTTTATGCACCAGAATTATTAATCTTGTTTTGGCTCCTTAGTTCTGTTTAATTTGGTCAATATAAAGGCATAATCGGTTCTGCACTCGCCCAAGACTAAGAGAGCACATCATTCTCCGCCGTGCAGGGGACTTGGCAAGCACAAAACTTTTTGTCGCCACCCTTGTGTTTGACGCCCCTTGGTGAAATACTAGAAGCATATTACGAAGTAACAAGCCCAGTCTGTATTCTGTCGTCCCATATCGCAGAAAAAAGAAAGGGCAGAAGCAGGAGCACACAATAAAAGAAAGCTTACTAGCTCTGAATCAATCATACCTTTCTCGGCCTTTTGGCTAAGATCAAGTGTAGTATCTGTTCTTATCAGTTTAATATCTGATACGTGGGCCAATGGCTCACACGATATTAAATTTATTTTTTTAGTGGGAGGGTCCATCACAGTAGCTTGCTGCTGGGGCTCTCGAGCGTCGCCTATGCGCTGCACTATAGCATTGGCCTGGCGCTCCCCACCAAATCTAGTCCCAATGCTTTAATTTGTAGTTTGCGAGGGTTCTATGCTTGTTGGGGTTCTTCATGCTTCAGTAACCAATTGCAGACTAGAATGATTTAGAGAACAAATTGAAAGGAAGTGAATTCAATGCTTTGATTTGCAGTTTGTGATGGATCTAATGAAAGGAAGTCATTGATATTTTGGAGACAGTAAAGTTCTTTACTTTGAACTTCATCCCCCAACTCATGTTCAGGAACTTCTTGGAACGCACACCTCTGTGCTGCTTTTTTTCTTTCGATGTTTATTTAGGTGCTTCTCTTTACCTGTTTTCTTTAGTTTTTCTTATTGATTTTATGGTATTTTTCTGACTATTAAACCCTCTTGTTCCTATACCCTAAATCAAAGACCTCGCCATAATCTTGACAATGGTGTTTGTGTGGAGAAGGAGGAAATTCTTGGGGCAGTCCTTCCCTATATACTAGTATTTGTTTTTTCTTAGATTGTTAATTTTGAGGGAACCCTTTATGAATTAGCTTGAGAATGGTTAACAATCTCTGTTATCTGACTACCGATAAGTAAACAACCTAGAAGAGGCCATGGCCATTGTTAACAGAAAATAGATATTGATTTTTACTCTCTCTCAATCTTCATGCTGCCATTGGAACCTGTCTTACATGTTCATTATCTTAGAGACGTGTCTGTGAATTGGGTTTTTGTTGTGATTTTCAAACATGTAACGTTTCCTCCATTATTACCACATCTGATATAACATGCATAGTTTTTCTTGTCTACTTTTTCTTAAGAATATTGGTAGAATATGATTAAAAAAATAGTTTTGTAGATTCAGGAGCTTGAAAGGAATTGGAGCTTTCCCAAATATATTCTCTGCTCAGCATTCACACATCACAATATCTGCCTAAATAGTCACTATTCACGGAAAACATACCTTCTTCGAATATCCATACCTTTGTATGTGTTGGGATAAAACTTTAATTTTCACTATATCTGGTGTTTTTGCATTCAACAACTTCTCCTCACCAAATTAGTGTTTTTTGCCATGTTTCTTTTTTTTTTTAGTTGGATTTTTCAGTTATTGCTCCTCTCAATGCATACACGTTTTATACTTTGCTTGTAATATCTTCCAAGTAGATGTCTATGGCTTTGGATATTTGTAGTCTATGCTTTCGCCGAGGTTTCAGCCTAGCTTTTCATATTCATTTGTTTTTGTGCTGCAATGGTCTGTACTTTTATTTTGGCATTTCAAGTATCCTACTAGAGCTTCAACAGGCATCTCCTTTCATTTTCGATGCAAAATTCTTCGGTTTTCTTTAGTTGATGCCAATTGCTTTGGAGATTGGATTTTTCTGTTTCCAACATTGAAACCGAGCCTTTGTGAACAGCTTCGTCTGATACTGGCTACGCTTTTATCCTTTGTCCTTGATGTAAGTTTATTGACTTTCATTTAGTCTAGGATCTGGATTTTTTGTCTCTTGCGATTCATTTTTTTATGCATTTGTCTTTGATCTATTTTGTTGTGTTTTCCATTTAGTTTCTGAAGAACATTCATAGCTTTCTAATAATATTGCACTAGAAATTTAAGAGCACAAGTTAGATCAAGTAGTGTAATGAGTTATGAAAAGCTCGAATTTGTCGGCTGTGCCAAATTATTAGCCTAAAACAGTACATTGTACAATTTCTTTCTGAATCAAAAGGCCATTACTTTTCATTAGGTTTGGATTTGTGGTATTTTGGTGAGACAATCAAACAAGTTTAGTGTCTTTGAACACACAAGCCTTACAATTCAGGGATTTTGACGGATGACATGAAAACTGCTCAATTGGCACTATATTGGTTACTATTTTGAGATCTAAAAGACAGAACAACTGAGATAAAAGGGATAAGATGAAGACAAATGAAACGAAGATGGAGTTTTGTTTATTATTTGCGTAGAAGACAAAGTTAATGTCTTTGCATACGGTTTGGTTGATGAGGAAAAAGAAAGAATAAAATGTGAAAGGTCTGATTTAATCTTTATATATATTATCATAAAACTTACAATGCTTAAAATTATGAAATATTTTAATTAACTTATAATGGTAATTTCTCCACTCATCAAAATTATGTTAAAAAGGATTTGTAATCATGGTCGAAAAGATTATAGATTACCAAGAAGATAATTTAATTAAATTATGATTAATTTCCTATCGTCTCTCATTCTCTCCCTTGTTTATATCTCTGTATTTTTTTTTTTTGTAAAAAAATTCTTCTATATTTTTTAGTTTTCAGATATAAAGGGGAAAATTTGTAAGTTAATTAAAATCAATTGTACAGATCTGAACGGAAGGGCAGGGATTAAAATTAGCTAGAAATTATTTGTAATATAGAGACAAAAACCTATTTTTATCTGTCTTGACAATCAAATGTGTTTTCCTCCCTTGTGTCTCCATTTATTCTGTCTTGATCAAACAACAAGAAATTGTTTTTATATCTTCATCGTGTGAGAATATTAGCTAAAAACTACCTTTATGCACCAGAATTATTAATCTTGTTATTGGGAAAAACTGAAGGATGAGCTAGAAAGCATAACTGGCAAGAAATTGCATGGAAACAAGAAGTTTTGGCTCCTTAGTTCAGTATAAATTGGTCAATATTAAAGCATACTTGGCTCTGCACTCTTAGCTTTGCCCAAGCCGTGCAGGGGACTTGGCAAGCACAAAACTTTTTACGCCCCTTGGTGAAATAATAGAAGCATATTACGAAGTAACAAGCTCAGTCTGTATTCTGTCGTCCCATATGGCAAAAATAACAAGGGCACAAGCAGGAGCGCACTATAAAAGAAAGCTTACTAGCTCTGTATCAATCATACCTTTCTCGGCCTTTTGGCTAAGATCAAGTGTAGTATCTGTTCTTATCAGTTTAATATCTGATACGTGGGCCAATGGCTCACACGATATTAAATTTATTTTTTTTGTGGGAGGGTCCATCACAGTAGCTTGCTGCTGGGGCTCTCGAGCGTCGCCTTTGCGCTGCACTATAGCATTGGCCCGGCGCACCCCACCAATTCTAGTCAGATGTTTTGATTTGTAGAGTGTGAGGTTTCAATGCTCCGCTGCATCTTAGATGATTTGATTGTTGGTGATTTTTTTTCTTCAGATCGAAAGGAAGAGTATCTAATCTGTTTCCAAGAATCTTTCGAGGAGAAAATCAAAGGATTTTGTTGATTTAATTTATGCTACTCATAGTAGAAAATCAAAGACTTGAAATGCAGTATGGAATATGGATTGTTGTTGTGTTACTGTTCATGGAATTGCTAGGCTCCTCTACTCAAGAGTGGCTAATAGTTGGAGGCACCCTTGCTGGCCAAGAGATATTTACAAATTTCCTTTCAAGTGTAATGAACCATGCAACTTGGCCTCTTATTTTGAATGAATGGGTTCAGAGGAAAACTGAAGGCTACGGAGATACTGGAATCAACGATATTTGATTGTCTGGGTTTTTCATGCTTCAGTACTGCAGACTAGAATGATTTAGAAAACAAATTGAAAGGAAGAGAATCCAATCTGTCTCCAAAATCTTTAGACTGGAAAATCAAAGGATTTTGTTGATTTAATTTATGCTACTCATAGTACAAAATCAAACACTTGAAATGGGAGTGTAAAAAAAAATTAAACAGGACAATTAGACATCCAACTTGTAATCGCAACGATCCAATTGCAAGAGTGGAGCTCTGCCAACCGAGCAATATCCTCCCGAGCCAAGTGGAGCCTGTATGAAGGAGTCAGACATACTGCGCTCTCCAAGTGTGCTTATTCCCTCCCTTTTCCTTATCATGACAAGTTTTTTTGAAATAACTCTGATGAGAAGAAAAAAAGAAGGCATTAAAAGACCTTCCAGGCCCTACCTTGAACACGCTACAATCCTTTTTCAAATCTGCTCCTATTTCGAGTCAAGATATATATATAGATAAATAGACATATCTCATTGCACTAATCAGGGACGTTTGTAGTGACTAAGGGGTTCGAAGACTAAGAAGTAAGGTATTTATCAGTCAAATATTCTTCTTGCGGCTAGATCCAATCTCCTAGTCCCTGCAAAAAGGAAAAAATTTCATGTTCTTCCTTTCAGGAAGGGAGGGTTAGGAAAATCCTATTGATTGCAGCTTTCTCTAGATTTCCGGGAAAAGCATGAAAAAAAGCTTGAATGGTACGATCCTTTGGTTGCCCTAAAATGAAAGGGATGATCTCATAGTTATTGATCTATGAAGATACGGTTGTTAGGTGTTCCATTTTATTTTTCCATTAAGGCTGAACATAATGTGCCTTGGATGATCCACTTCTCAGGGTTAAGTGTTGTTGCACTCATTGAACTATCCATGTGGCTGAGAGCCCAGGCACAACGATGTAATTATTAGGAGCGCACTTTACCACTGAGCTAATAGGCCTCACATCAGGGTCTTGCTATTCCAAAAGCGAGGGCAACCCCATCCCTCTCTTTCCTTTTTACATCCCTATGTCGCCGCGCGGGAGGGACACGAGGGCGTAAAAAAGAGGATCCTGTCAACTTGTTATGACTTAGGATAATAAGCTCATGAGCTTGGTCTTACGCCCCTTGGTGAAATAATAGAAGCATATTGCGAAGTAACAAGCTCAGTCTGTATTCTGTCGTCCCATATCGCAGAAAAAACAAGGGCACAAGCAGGAGCACACTATAAAAGAAAGCTTACTAGCTCTGAATCAATCATACCTTTCTCGGCCTTTTGGCTAAGATCAAGTGTAGTATCTGTTCTTATCAGTTTAATATCTGATATGTGGGCCAATGGCTCACACGATATTAAATTTATT
Source organism: Populus x sibirica (assembly GCA_019202695.1). Classification (NCBI taxonomy): domain Eukaryota; kingdom Viridiplantae; phylum Streptophyta; class Magnoliopsida; order Malpighiales; family Salicaceae; genus Populus; species Populus x sibirica. The sequence goes on along the minus strand of JAGMVL010000125.1, from coordinate 302,718 downwards.
TTTTTAGGGGGAGGGTCCATCATAGTAGCTTGCTGCTGGGGCTCTCGATCGTCGCCTTTGCGCTGCACTATAGCATTGGCCCGGCGCACCCCACCAATTCTAGTCAGATGTTTTGATTTGTAGAGTGTGAGGTTTCAATGCTTGGTGGGGGGTTCTTCATTTTTCAGAAACCAATTGCAGACTAGAATGATTTAGAGAACAAATTGAAAGGAAGAGAATCCAGTGGTTTGATTTGTAGTTTGTGATGGATTTAATGAAAGGAAGTCGTCGTTGATGGTTTGGAGACAGTAAAGTTCTTTACTTTGAACTTCATCCCCCAACTCATGTTCAGGAACTTCTTGGAACGCACACCTCTGTGCTGCTTTTTTTCTTTTGATGTTTATTTAGGTGCTTCTCTTTATCTGTTTTCTTTAGTTTTTCTTAATGATTTTATGGTATTTTTCTGACTATTAAACCCTCCTTTTCCTATACCCTAAATCAAAGACCTCGCCATAATCTTGACAATGGTGTTTGTGTGGAGAAGGAGGAAATTCTTGGGGCAGTCCTTCCCTATATACTAGTATTTGTTTTTTCTTAGATTGTTAATTTTGAGGGAACCCTTTATGAATCAGCTTGAGAATGGTTAACAATCTCTGTTATCTGACTACTGATAAGCAAACAACCTAGAAGAGGCCATGGCCATTGTTAACAGAAAATAGATATTGATTTTAACTCTCTCTCAATCCTCATGCTGCCATTGGAACCTGTCTTACATGTTCATTATCTTAGAGACGTGTCTGTGAATTGGGTTTTTGTTGTGATTTTCAAACATGTAACGTTTCCTCCATTATTATCACATCTGATATAACATGCATAGTTTTTCTTGTCTACTTTTTCTTTAGAATATTGGTAGAATATGATTAAAAAAATAGTTTTGCAGAGTCAGGAGCTTGAAAGGAATTGGAGCTTTCCCAAATATATTCTCTGCTCAGCATTCACACATCACTATATCTGGTGTTTTTGCATTCAACAACTTCTCACCAAATTAGTGTTTCTTGCCATGTTTCTTTTTTTTTAATTGGATTTTTTCAGTTATTGCTCCTCTCAATGCATACACGTTTTATACTTTGCATGTATTATCTTCCAAGTAGATTGCAATGGCTTTGGATATTTGTAGTCTATGCTTTCGCTGAGGTTTCAGCCGAGCTTTTCATATTCATTTGTTTTTGTGCTGCAATGGTCTGTACTTTTATTTTGGCATTTCAAGTATTCATTTATTTCGATGCAAAATTCTTTGGTTTTCCTTAGTTGATGGCAATTGCTTTGGAGATTGGATTTTTATGTTTCCAACATTGAAACCGAGCCTTTGTAAACAGCTTCGTCTGAGACTGGCTACGCTTTTATCCGTTGGTGTTCTTTCCGATCTCAACGCATTTCATCGCTCCACTGAAAATTCCCTCTGCCCCTACCATACTTGATACTCCAGCTTGGCAGTTTCGATTGTCTGTCCAGGGTTAAGCCCTGGGATTTGACGGGGGACTTAAAAAGCCAACTAAAGACATTTTACGCCAAATCATTATAGATAACGCTTGCATCCTCTGTATTACCGCAGCTGCTGGCACAAAGTTGACCAATGCTTATTCCCCAGATACCGTTATTGCTTCTTCTTTAGGAAAAGAAATTCACGATTCATAGGCCCTCTACCTCCATGCGGTATTGCTCCGTCAAGCTTTTACCCATTGCAGAAAATTCCCCACTGCTGCCTCCAGTAGGAGTCCGGGTCGTGTCTCAGTCATAGTGTGGTTGATCATCCTCTCCACACATTTTCTCATTCTCCTTACAAGGAGAATGAGAAAATGTGTGGAGAGGCGTGTAGAAGCATGGAAAGAGCAATGTAGCTCTATGACATTGTGTAGTTTGCTCTTTTGCTCTTAATGAAGCTGTCCTATTCTAAATGGTTCATTTATATATGATTCAAGATATTTATAGATTTTAATTATGTTAGTTTATCTTCTGGAGATTGGTGTAATAATGAAGAATAATTACTTTTCTTTGGAGTTACGTTGATTATTGTTCCTTCATTTGATTGAAAAGTTGGTGCTCATAAATTATTTGCGTCGTACAGAAAAGTGCAGCATTGTGTTGACTTGTTTAGAGCTCATCACTTTGTATTATGGGTTGACACCCAAATATTTTTTTAAGGTTGGATCGAGAAAATCCAATCGTTTTGCATTTATTATGACTTTTTCTTCATGAGTATTGGAATTTAAACAATCTTATTTTTTCAAAGAAATCTATTTTTTTATATAAAAAAAGAATCCAAGGTTTTTCTTGTTCTTATATAATTCTCATGTATATAAATACAAGTCCGTTATATTTTTTCTTTCTGATCAATTCTTTCCTTTCCAATCAAGATCTTTTTATGTTTTTCTTGAGCAACTTTTTTCCTAAAAAAAAATAGAGTATTTTGTAGAAGTCTTTGCTAAGAATTTCTAAAAAAGCCTGAAAAACAAAAAACAAAATTGGCATTGTCCCTATACCCAGGACATAGAGAAAAGGTAAATATTAAACGGAATTATTAAGAATGGGCTCATAGATCTCAAGGGTGCGACTTATGATGTCGATGGTGTTCTTGATAAGTTGGCAATTGTTGGAAAAACCAAACACTAATCTAAACGAATAAACAATTCAAAAGTCCCAATTTTTTTTTTCCTTTTTATGCAATCAAAACTAGGATTAACCAATCAATAAAATAATACAATCAATCACACAACTCAACACCAAGATCCTTATGTGGAAAACCCGATGCGGAAAAAATCACAGGACAGTAATCCACCTAAAAAACTTTCACTATCAACAAATAATGGGTTCACAAGTGTTCTTCCTTAGATCTAACTACATATACATCATCAAGAACAATATAATCTTGAAAGAGAAAAAGGTTTGAGAAAATCTCATAACGATAATAGCCTTCCCCCCCCCCCCCAAACAATCAACATATACACCACCAATCTCCAATCCAATTGTCTAGAATGAAGAGCAACATGTCTAAAAGCTTCTATCAAAATCTCAATCCAATCCAACAATTAACGATCTAGAAATCAAAGAATGAATACAAACTGCTCAATTGTCTCTTTTCTTTCTTTCTTTCGTGCTCTCCTTTTTCCTCTTACAAGGCCTTCCACCATAACAATGTTTTTTAAATTTATTTATATAAGGCAGCCAACACTGTGCACTTAAGAGCATTCCTTTTATTTGAAACATGTTGTGTGTGGTGGTCCCATTATCATATGGTGCGGGACCATCCAACAAATCTCCCCCTTACTTACCATGTAAAGAATTCGCCATACCAGCTATTAGCTTGTAAGTTTCAATTTGGGAGGCTTTACCAAGCTCACTTTCTTTTTACAAAAATCAACATTCTCTCTTGGTATAGGCTTGGTGGTCATATTTGACACATTTTCAATGGTATCTAACCTATGTGCTTTGATTGAGAGTGAAAAATAGGACGCTTATTGACATAGATTGCACCTTGACTGTCACAGTACAACATAAAGTTCTCTTGAACTAGGCTAAGTTCATGTAAGAACTTCATCCATAACAACTCTTTACCCCTTTCAGTAAAAGCAATATATTTAGCCTTTGTAGCAGATAATGCAACATATTTTTACAACTTTAATTGCACCATGAATTGCTCCCCCTGTATAAGTCATCAAGTATCTTGATATGGACTTTCTAGAATCAACATCGCCAACCATATTTGCATCTGTGTATCCATCAAACAAATGTTTACCATTTCCTAAACATAAGCTTAACCTAAAAGTACCTTTGAGATACTCAAGTATCCATTTCACTGTTAACTAGTTTTCTTTACCAAGATTGGAGAGAAACCGACTAACCACACCAACTGTATGAGTTATATCCAGTCTTATGCAAATCATGACATACATCAAGCTACCAACTGTAGATGTATAAGGAACCTGTTTCATCTCATTTCTTTCTTTGTCACTTGAAGGACACTGTTTAAAACTTAGTTTAAAATGGCTTGCAAGTGGAGAACAAACAGGTTTAGAGTTGCTTTTGTTAAATCTCTCGAGTATCTTTTGAACATAACTCTTCAAAGATAGCCAAAGTTTCTCATACTTCCTATCATGAGTAATCTTCATGCCAAGAATCTATTTTGCTGGTCCTAAGTCTTTCATTGCAAAAGACTTGCTTAACTCTCTTTTCAAACTCTAAATCTTCTTAATTAGCATTATGACCAACAATCATCATATCATCCATATATAACAAGAGAATAATAGAGTTTCCATTTGAAAACCTTTTCATAAACACACAATATTAGAAGTGGTTCTATCATAACCATGTTACATCATGAAAGAATCAAATTTTTTATACCATTGCTTTGGAGATTGAAAACAGGGGTGAAATTGAAGAAAATTAAAAGTTTAATGATTAATTGAAGGTCAACTTGCATAAATCTATGACTAAAGACTAATATGAAAAAGACGTTGAAATTTAGGGCTAACATTGAAGTTTGCAAGGGCAAAATTGCATAAAATTAGAAGTTTAGGGTCAATTAGGGGTGCAATTGTAAGAAATTAAAATTCAGAGGACCAAATTGAATTTTGACCAAATTCCTATATTAAAACCCAAAATAACATCATTTTGATTAAAAAAAATAAGACCAGACGACGCATCGTTTAGTAATTTTCATCTTCTTTTTCATTTCGCCATAAAAAGCTACTCGAGTGGCCTCTTTCCCAAGGCATTTAATGTTTAATATCTCCATCAAATTTGGAAAAACTTGCACGCAAATGATGGTCTGACATCTTCCTACAACATAATATGGTCCTTTCTGGTCGATTGACGTCAGGCCAGACGACGCATCGTTTAGTAATTTTCATCTTCTTTTTCATTTCGCCAAAAAAAGCTGCTTGAGTGGCCTCTTCCACAAGGCATTTAATGTTTAATATCTCTATCAAATTTGATAAAACTTGCACGCAAATGATGGTCTGACATCTTCCTACAACATAATATGGTCCTTTCTGGTCGATTGACGTCAGGCACTGCACCAAAGTGGCCAGCCCAACTAGACTTCAAATGTCAAAATCGGACAGTTCATGATGGCCACTTTGAGCCAACAATTGAGATCCTTTGGGGTTGAATCAAAGACTAAGATTTGACACCACCATTAAAGATAAAATATCCATCTTCCACCTCCTATAAATAGAGGTGGATTTCATGGCCCAAGAAAGGAGAAATTAGAAGCCAAAGTCAGCAAAAACCAACTTCTTTCCCCGGTCTTTATTTTCCCTCTTGACCACCTCATTTTGCCACTCCCTCTGCCTCATCTCAGCCGCCAGCGCCGCCACTAACCGCTCCTTGATCTTATTTGCACCACCAGGAACACCGTCAGCAACCGTCTGCCTCTGACCAGGTAAGCTGCCTCTTCTTTTCATCCTCCAAAACATCCCTTCATGCTAGCCACTACATGCAAAATTTGCATGCAATGATTGCTTAATTAATTTGCATAATGGGCTGGACCCATTCTGACCCAGCCTTGATGGCCAAACCATGTCGGATCCAACCCACTCCTAAAAAGATAAAAAGAAGAAGAGTTTATTGAGCCACCGGTCGACCCACCCCGATTTATATTTAATAATAATAATAATAATATGAAAAAATCCAAAAATTATCGAGGGTCATTTTAAAATATTTGTCATTTTAAAGCATCGGGCTGTATATTTATACTATAAGACACAGATCTGGTATTAAAATACTCGGTTTGCTCCAAAACTTTTCTTAAAAAAAACTGAAAATTCAAAAAACTTTAAATTAATTTCCTCTTTTAAAAAAATAAAAACAAAAAAAATATTTTTTTTCATGCATACGACTAAATCCTAAAAGTTTTCCAAGCATGTTTTCATAAAAAAATAGAAAAGAATTTGCATCTTTCTCATATTTTAAAAATGAAAAAAAATAGATATCGTAATTAGTTTATGATTATCTATTAGGATTTGACTAAAATGTCAAAAACCCTTCACCAATCATTTTGTTCATTTTATATTAGGGTTTAGTATAGACTTTAATATCTTGGAGTGTAAAACTAAACATTAAAGTATACTCTTAGGTATTAAAAATGCAAAGAAATAAAAGCAATGCTTATTTCTAAATCAATCCATAAATACTTATTTTAGTTTCAAATTCAGTCACCAACTTCAATTATTGTAAATCAACGAGATCAAGTTTTATCTTGTCAAATCAAGTATCAACCAAGTGTTGATTTTTTTTCCTCACACCACGAGAAGCCAATCAAGGATAAACCTTGAGTGACCGTAATCAAGAAAAAAAAAAAAAAAAACTTAAGGGGCACTATTACAATCCAGTGGTTTTGTTTTTATGCTACAGTGAAACCCAAAAGCATTTTTTAGTTTCTTTTAATAATTAATAATAATTGTTGTAATATAGAATTGCCACAGTCGAATCCTTATTTCCAGAGATAATATTTAGTATAAACTGTACAGAAGCTCTATGTTACAGAAAAATAGTTATAATCTAACTCGGTTGATTGGATTCCTCAATCTTGAACCCAGATACCTTCGCAAGCTCAGACAATTCTTGATCTCCACTCAAAACCTGCTAGAAACACCTTACGTGAATGAGAATATCACTTTATATAGGGAAAAAAATTGAGAGAGAACTTCTTCTAGTATGATTCAATGGCTGTTTAGTACAGCTTTCAATGCTGATTGGAACGAGTTAATAATAAATTAGTGGTATCTAATCTAATCAAACAAACTGAGCTGCCTAAAATCCTATAGCAGCGAAAAACAAAACATGTTTCCTAGAATCTTGCAGGAATGGGAATTGAGCCAAATACTTTAACCTATGCTACTACAAGTAATGTGAGTTCAGAAAAAAAGAGGCCACTGATAGATGATGCTGTCTTTTTGGTCAAGGAATAGCGAAAGCTCGATACATTTAAATATCCATACCTGACCATTGATCACCCATGTTGGAAATCCTTCAAGTTTAGCATCTGCACATGCCTTTATCATCTTAGTTCCTTTCCTAAATCCATTAGGGAAGCATTCCACATAGTTCAACAGTTCTGCTGCCTCCTTCCCAAACATCTATGCATCAATAGCATGAAGAAAATATTATAACTAGCCACATATCACTGTTTGGAAACATGCCAGAATTGAAAAAGGTTCTTTACAAAATATTAGGTACTTGGGATAATTCAAAATTTATTTTCTTCGATAAAACAGGCAAACAAATCAAATAGTGATTTGTTTGTCTCTGCAAATTTGCATGTGCTCTATTCAGATAACTGTGTATTCATATGTCGGGATAAATGGAAAGCAAACTTTATTTCACTTTATGCAATGATGTCTCACTATAAAAAATGTGCTATATTCAGATAACATTTGATTTTACATTTCAAATATCCACCTGCTGTTAGCATACTGGTAAAGATCACCAAGGGAATTAATATTGAACTCAAACAGTAAATAATGCTAGTTTTTGGTGTCAATTTCATTTCAAATTCCACATTGTTTGCAAGGATTATCAAGTGAACGTTGAGAAGACTGTCAAACTCTCGCATACTACCACTAATAAAGAAGAATAAAGTACCTGTTTTTGTTCTTGGCAATGTGAACACCAGAAAGCTCCATACATTTTAGCTCCTGTAGATTGTAGATGTCTTGCAAGAGATATAGCAAAAGGACTCGAAGGTGTGGTTATCTCAGTGGTAAAATATTCCAGGTTAATATCAGCCAGGCTGCTATCATAGAGATGAAGATGGAAATATGTCAGGGCACAGATTCCCTTGCAAAAAGAATGCGGAGCATGCACATCAGGGTATCTTAAAACTGAAAACATAAACAAAACAGTATAGAAGCATGACAATGGCCAAGCAACATATAACCATCTTAACAACTGCAAACAGTGCACTCTGACATACTCACCAGGGCAAATACTAACTTATGAACTCAATTGAATTCTGCATCTACCAGGTTAGTAGCGTTGATTAGTGAATTGAATTGACAAAGTATAAGAGTTCCAACGTTGAGAATTATATACAGCCAGACTTTCATAAATGGAAAAAAAAAAAAAGTTTACGTGTAGAGTATGCTAATGAAAGTGAAACAGAAATGCTATGATCCTTGAAAAGATGTTATTCACCTTGAGCTGGCACGTTGGAGTGTAGCATATGAGGTGTTCAATGAAAAAATCACCACGCTTGCTATACATAGCTGTAAACCCAAAAACTTTTGTATCTCTTCCAAACCAAAATCCTATTTTGTACAGCCAAAAAGAGGGAAGCAGAAATTGAATCAAATCATTTTATGAACCTGATAAGAGGCGTGTCCAATATATTAAAAAAGAGAGAAACAAGCACAAGAAACCACACCTTTAAAGTGATGAAAAACAAGCTGAATGACAAGAAAGCTGACAATAAACAGTAAGTGCAAGATGTCCCTGAAAACTTTGTGCTCAAAATGTACAAGAAATATCCACTAGCAACTGCCATTGAGGTAGTGCACCCAAGTAAAAGCAAGCGACCATTAGACTCCTCGATACCAAAGGGAAACTTCTTTCCAGACCACTGTAAACCAAGTGCTGCCACTAGACCATATGATATCATTCCTATCAATGGAAGAGGAACACCTGGAATGAAAATGTAAAAGGGAGATATCACATTACTGGCAAATTTATTCTGTTTTGTGGTTACATAGAAAAATTCTAAAGATAGACTATACAGTAAAAACAATAAATAACAACAAAAGAAAATCTAATGACAGTCACGAGGATCAAGACTGTCACACCCATGCAATGCACATTAATATGTGATCACATGTCATCATTCTCAAATCAGAATTGTGCATGTAATAAACATATAAAGCATCCGCACATGGTTCCCACCATGTTCATATTGCAAATAAATGTTTAACTAAAGACTCAAATTTGGCAGACTGGATCTAAGTGCAATAGGAATGACCATTTGACCGGTCATTTATATTAAGCTTGAAATTAGACCCCTATACAATAATGTTCAACAATTTTTCTTTCCGTTATTGCTTAAAAGAATTCCTGCCCATTTCCACCACCATTGCCAAGATGTCGATTGAGCACTATACTTTCAAGACTTACAATAGACCCCAAAGAAGTCTTCTACTCCACCAATCTTTCCTATGCCATGTTCAACCATCATCCCCTTCTTCCTGGTTTGTACTCAACACCTTTTCTTTGCACTTCTCCAATTACTTTATACGATAATCACCGCTTCTAGTTTAGTGGAACATGTGGGTCTTCCGTTTCTCTTTTCTTCCCTCTCTGTTTTTTCAGTTATGATGAATGACAAGGTAAGGAAAAAAAAATAGTAAACTCCTAACCTGTTAAAATACATGAAACAAGATCCCCTTTTACCCTACAATTAAATCATCACGTTTTGTTTTTTTTTTAATTACATTGAACTAATGAATACTCTGCTTCTTGACCGCAACATATAAGCACTCCTAAATTTGAAATCAAAACCAACATGACAACTGTTAAAAAAACTTGGCTTATTTGTTTTCGAACATCCTCTGACAATTTGACTGCTATTAGCATTCCTCATAATAATAACTGCCTTGTTCTCAATAATTAACAAACTAAACAGAATAGAAGAACAAAATGCTTTGAAAATTAATAATGAACATACCAAAAACCACTGCATAATCACTGCTAAGAACATCACCACAGTTGCCACCACCAATTGGGCAAAAAGCATCAGAATTTGTGAGCTTGAGGAATGTTAAGTATGCAGTTTCAAGAAACCCAACACCACCAAGACCTGCACACCAATTATAAGTAGAAACACTTGAAGAAGACAATAAAGAAGCTGAGTTTGAAGGAGATGGTGCCGTTTCAGGTGGTTCTGAATCAGTCTCTTGATTTGGCCCTGAAGAAGGCATGCACTTTAGTTTCCAACACCAACCCTTCTTCAAGAGATAAACAAAGAAGAAGTCAGCGAATTGAAACGAGAGATTATGAAGTGAAACTGGAATGAATATAGAGAGAAAGCAGCAAAACCTTGAATTGGGTTAGTTGGGCAGTGAGAGTAGGTGGTGGAGAGGGAGAAAGTGATGTTCTTGAAGAGAAGAACGGAGGAGATGTGATGTTGAGGAAACTTGCCATTGCTGTCTGATTCTCTCTATGTGTTCTTCAGTGAACAAGAACCATTGGCGAGGTCGTTTTTAAGTTATTGCTTTTTTCTGAGATGAAACTTCGACATTGAAAATGTGTTTTGAGTGTAAAGATCAAGTCGGTTTGTGACTCAAGCCCAACGAATGACCCATATAATTTGGGGCCTGCTTTCTTTCGGTTGAGTCATAACAATTTAGATTATTTTTTAAATTGTTTTTTAAAAAATATATTAAAATAATATATATTTTATTTTTAAAAAATTAATTTTTAATATAAATATATAAAAGCGATCTAGTAATTTATGAAAAGAAATAACAATTTAAAATTTTTCAATAATACTTTTACAAAAAAAAAATACTTTTTTTTTTAAAAAAAAAAAAAAAATGGAAAAGGTAATTCTCCCTATAACCATTGTATATTTGATGGGTTTTGAACTTTGGGGTGGATTTTGAATTCCATATTAATAAATATACACAGTGATATTAATAAATAAATACAACAAATGATGAACGCAAGCAGTATTTATTGATAATTAAGCATAACCAATAGCCTCTATAATCCTTAAAATTTAAAGTATTTGACTTGTCTTAAAATCAAAGTTTTAATTGAATTTAATTATTATCAAATTATTTCAGGTAAGCACAGTCATAATCATTTTCGATAAATACAACTATTATAATGATAGATTCTTATAAAATAAAACTATTTTGTATGGAAAACAATTATTAATATTAGAGTTTGCAGAGAAAGGAAATTGTCTCTCGGGTTTTTCACGTTTGCTCTCTCTTTTTTTTTTTTTTTTCGTTAGCAATGCATCTCTCTTTCCCTGTATTAGTGCAAGTCCTTCTGAAAAGCTACTTGATGCAAAAGGTTACATGAAATCTCCAGTCATGTGTTCTCCATCACTGTGTAGAGCATCATCCATCGCTATGGAAGATGAGATGCCATTCATGTTTCTTTCTTCCACTAAATCCACTGGCCTTTCTTTTCTTGGTCCAGTACTCTCTGGTTCATCAAGCTCAATCCCTCCAGGAACTCTACCTTCCCCGTTAAATTCATTCTCCCAATCAAGCCATCCATCATCCATGCCATTGCTCCAGGCGAAAGAGGTTGCTCTATTCTTGGTTCATTCCCCGCTTCTCCATGCGAAGAAGGTCTCTCGTCACTGACTTCTTGTCCCATGCTCTGAACTTCCTTTTGCAGCTAGCCTTCCATTATCTCTTGCCTCGTCATTCCTTAAACTTGGCATGGTCTTAAGCTTTTACTTGGACCATGAAGAGCTACATAGGCTGCTTCTTGATCATCTCTAGGCACCTTTTTACAAATTTTCACGCCACGATATTATTGTTGAACTGCAGAGAAATGATCCTCGAAATTGAAGTGGTACGTAGCTGCATATATATTCTAACTCACAAAACTTGCACTTCCAACTATTCTCCGTCCTCTCAACATAATCCCAAAATTGATCATTCTGTCTAGCCATTTTTTCTTTTGGCCCTACAGACAAAACGTTAATTTATATAAATTATGTTGCTGGGAAATTTGAGGCTCCAATGGAAGGGAAAGAAATACATTCCCTTCTCTTTCTCAAAGGTTCAAATACATCAGGGTGGCAACTGTCATTAGCATTCCTCTTAATACCAAACTAATTTACTTGTCTGAATTCGGTATCGAACATACTAAACAGCATTAATGACGCTGAGAATTTCTATACTCTGCATAACCTGAACAGCGCATAAAACGAGAAACAAGACCTTGAGTAAAGGTTAGAAAATTAATTTAGTGAAACTAGCAATTTATGGAGTGAAATTAATAATATGTACGAAGAAAGAATGTGCATGTACTAGAAGTTCCTTTAAATCTTGTACTATAAAATTTTCTACTGTCAAATGGCCATACCGCAACTTTGAATTAAAGGGTTATTTCTTTTCAGGAAACGCTAAAAGTAAGGGCTGTTGCGTGCATGTACTAAGGATAAGTTTTATCTCTCCCGCTTGTCTTTTATGCCTAGTAGTCTAGTACTACAAAGTGTTTTTTATACCGACTGAGTAAGTTCAGATTTGAATTTTAGCTTAAAGTTTATTACCGTTCAGTTTTATGTTTTTAAGTAAAATTTTAAATTAAATTATTGAATTAAGCTGAAATTTTACCCAAAAAAAAATTAAGAGTATTTTTTTATGTTATAATAAAATTTTAGGTGATTTGGAGTTCGGGGAAATCTTATAATAGAGGCCATATGAATTTTTATTTTTTTTTAACTTGTGAACTTGTTATTTAATAAAAAAAAAAATTATAAAGATATGGTAACTTGTTATGAAATTTTTTTTAGTTTTATAAAAATCTTTAATAAGTTGCAATATTATTTTCAAATATAGCAAGGATTCGATCATTAATGTTATTAAATTTTTTTTACAAAAATTCTTTATTTATTTCAATTACACAATGAAAAAATGACTAGTAATATTTAATAATTTAATAACAAATTAGTTTTTATAATTATTCGGCAGTATTGTAGGTTATAAATAAATTTTATATTTGTTTTATTCTTCTTCTTTTTTCTCTTCTCACAACAACACAGAGAATTGACTTATAGATTTTCTTCTTCTTTGAAAACTTATCAAAAGGATAAAAGGATCCAGAAGGGTACCATATTTTTATTTTCGTATGTAAGCAAATCCCTCGAGGTTTTTTTTTTTTTTTTAAATCACTCAAATAATATTCAAGCAAACTATTTTCTGGGTAAGATCAACTTAATTATAACTATAGCTTGGGCCCGGCGCTCCCGTCTATTCAAGTCTTTTTCTCGCTTTTGGTTTTGAACAAATATTATGATTTGTTTATGGATAGAAAATTTTTTTAAAAATTATTTTTATTTAAAAATATATTATTTTTGATATATATCAAAACATGATTTAAAAATATTTAGTTTTCTCCTTTCTTTTTCTACAGAGATGAAATTGAAATTTAGAAATACAAATAACCACACAAAAAAAAATGCTTAGTGCTGTCAAATAATTAATTCAACCCAATAGTTTAAGCTATTGGATTGAATTAGTTATTTAATATGATATCAGAGCCATGATAACCAAGTGATCACGAGTTCGAATTTCACCATCTTTATTTATTTGATAAAAAAACTAAACACAAGGTAGTGTAGACATGTGTAAATTTAAAATCTAAAAATCTTTCACTTGAAAGAGTGTGTTAGAAAATAATATAAATTATATCTTGAGATCTTACTTAACAACTTAAACAGTGCTTACCATAAACCTAATTAAAAAATATATAAAAATGTGGTAGTAATTATTTTTTGGAATTTATTTGGAACTATAATAAAATAATTTTTAATTTTTTTTTAAATAACACATCTAAATAATCCAAATATATTAAAAAATTAATTTTAAACAAAAAAAAAATATTTTAATTTTTATAAAATATCATTTTAGCCGCGTTCCCCTACCCACCCACCCACCCGTCCCAAAGTAAAAAAAATCAAATATGGTAATCCAATGCTTAATTGCCAAATGTGTGCGTGTTGGCAGTGAAGTCAGCCCATTTGGCCACGTGTAGGAGGCATCTACCATGCATTGGGAGATGTGAAGATATATGGACACCAGATTCAAGGTTCGAACTTATCCATGCAAGTGTGTGTGTGTGTACCCTTTGCCCTCTTGTGATTCCATCGGATGTATGTTGGATCACGATACCATCACATCAATACGTGGCAGCCATGCTTCTCTTCCTCATCTCTCAAAGCCACAAATATTATTAATAACCATGTAAATAACCTCCATAGCCAGAAGCCATACAAAGCAGACTCTTAAAAAGGACTATCAAGCGCAAGAAACAGTATATAGCGGGAAAAAATGGCAGCAAAGGCTGTTGTTTGCTATGGTAGCTCAACTTCTAGCACCACACTTCGTCCAGTTCTTTGTCCTCAACAGCTTAACAAGAGGTCTTTCTTTTCTTCTGTTTTCGCCCTCTTGTGACCTGAGCTCTGTTTTTTGCTTCTGTTTATTATTCTTTTGTTGCATGTAGGAGGGGGGTTTTCGCAGTGAATTCGCGGAGATGTAGCATCAATATCAATCACAAAAGTTTGAGCTTTCGGTACGTTTAAGTGTATTGTCAATTATTGAAAGCTAGAGATAATTTAGTGGTATTGTTTGTACTAACAAGTTTTGTTTTTGAAGCCCGAAGACGTCTCTGAGATGGAATTTGGAGGCTACTGGAATTCCAACTTCAGTTCCAGTAAGAGTGGCACATGAACTTCATCAAGCTGGACACAGATATCTGGACGTCAGGTACTGATTCTTGAAAGCAGTTTGGGAAAGTTTGTTCCTTTTTATCATTTTTTTTCTTATATTGTCTTTATATATCTAACTTTTATTGTTTTGATTTTGATAATTTTGCAGGACTCCTGATGAGTTTAGTGCTGGACATGCAGCAGGAGCAATTAACATTCCTTATATGTACAGAGTTGGATCAGGCAATCATTTTTCCTTAACTTCATAGCAATTTAATCAGATATATTCACCGAAAGGATTCGAATTTGAAAATTATAAATCCTACTAGGATCTGATTAGAGAGGAATGCATACATTGAATGTATTCTCATCTTTAAGTTGGCACTGGAAGTGCCTAGTGTTGCAATTCAAGATAACCTTCACTTGTCCACTTTGTTTTGCTTTCTACTCTGGCCACACCTGAAATTGAATCAATGAATAGGTCATTTTGAGAAGTGAGTTTGACTTTAAGTTTTTACCACTTTCGAAAGAACGAAATTGTGTTCGTTGAAGTTTTCAAGACTGGTGGCCAAGATAGAGAAGCATTTTGGCTTTCAGTGCAAATCCCACTTGTGGATATATAGGAATAAATTCAGAATCCGAAGCTAAAATAAGAATTAATTTGGTCCCAATTTGCTTAATGGTCCCAAACAAGATTTTTTTTGGAGGATTTTGCACTTTCATTTCCTTACACTTGTGTTTCACCTAGTGTCCTTTAGACCTTATTCTGTTTTAATTAATGTTTGTTTCAATGCAGGAATGACCAAGAACCCCAAATTTGTGGAGGAAGTATCGTCACATTTCAGAAAACATGATGAAATTATTGTCGTGAGTTCCTGAATGAAACTCCATCTGCTTCCAATCACCTGTTCTTTTTTCTTTTTTTTTCCTGTGTGTAACTTCTGGTTTCGCAGGGTTGCCAGCTTGGGAAAAGGTCTATGATGGCTGCAACTGATCTTTTAGCTGCTGTAAGCACATCATCCTGTAAATCTTAAATTTGGTTGATTTTCGTGTTCGATAGATAAAAATTGAAATTCGGTAAAGTATCATAAGTCGAGTTTTCTTGAAGGCACAGCATGATTTGCCCCATGGCTTGCATTGCTATTTACTTCCCACCTACTATCAGTATAGTTTAAGCAAGGAAATTAGCTTGTCATTTTCAAACCAGCCACAGCATAAATCTTGCACTTCTGAGAAATTCAAAGAACCGTTGTTTTTATTCGGATCGCATGCTAGCAAGCTTTTGATTATTTTCTGATTCAAGATTGGTCTGCATATAGTTAAAACTTGCACAGATTAGGATCATAAAAAGGGGTGGATTTCTTGATATTTTGTCTCCTTAATAAGTTCCCTTATTCACGGCTTCCTTGTAGCTACCTTTAGGATTTATGAGATTTAAAGAGTTGTGCTCGGGTTCAATCCAATGCAGTAATGCCCATTTTGATTTTCGACTTTGGCTGCAAGCTTAATTACTTTATAGAGCTGTGATTGCACTTGAGACGCAAGCCTATCATTTAGTGGGAGTCTGAATTTATTTCCATGGCTCCAAGTCTTTTGACCATGCATGGAGCTTGTTAAAACTGATTAGAGCTTAATCCTTTCTGCAGGGTTTTACTGCAGTGACTGACATTGCTGGTGGATTTGCTGCCTGGACACAGAATGGACTTCCAACAGATAATTAACTTCTGTTTACGGGAATTACGTCCATTAATTACCGCAATAAACTTTAAAGATAAGAGATAGGTGATGTGCAGAACGTCACTCGTCAATGTTTTAGTAGGCAGCATCCAACATTACAAATCCTGCTGTAAAGCATACTGAAAACGCATGGCAAGTGCTGTGAAAATTTGTCATGAAAAGAACTGTATGAAATGGAACATTTGTGTAAAATAAAACATCTTAAAATTGTACAGAAAGTTCTCTTCTTGTGGATCAGCTTGTTTATGCAACTTTATTTTCTTTTGATCTAAGGTTGGGTCAAACTTGGCTTGCCTTGAAACTTGGTGGCGAATTCCATGATATCATACCTTGTGGATATAGCCACTTAAGTTCGAGCAGGATGTTAGGACATTGCTAATTACTTGGCCATGGTGCTGGCTAGATCATTCCCTGAAATAGGAATCAACTCCCCTTGCTGCCCGTTGCGGTGTCGGGTTTATATATATATATATATATATATATATATATATATATATATATATATATGTTTGGTGCTGAAATGAGATAAAAATAATAAAAAAATCTGGTCATTATAAATATGTAATTTTAATAATTAGAGTTGAGGTAACGTGAGATATTTTCGCAATTTATATCATAAAAAGAATTATAAAGTTTTTTTTAAATAAAAAACAAAACAAAATTTGTGTTAACTTTTCAAATTTGTAATCCGAGTTATTTGAAAAATTCATGAAATTTAATTCTCACTCAAAAATAATTTTAATTATATAAAAGGATTATAATTAAAAAATAGCATTAAAAAAATAAGAATTAAAATTAAAAAACAAAATTAATTTTTTATTTGATTGAATGGTGAAATTAAAAAGAAAAAATAATTTAGCAAAAGGACCAAAACAAATATCAAAAGAATAAGGATAAAAATTAACATAAAAAATAAAAATAATGTTTTGATTGAATGATGAAATTAAAAAGAACAATAACTTTTACAAAAAAACTAAGAAAAAAATAGAAATAAAAATAATAAGGACTAAATTGGAAAATATAATACGATCAATTTAAATTGAATGATGAAATTGAAAACCAATAAAATTTTTACGAAAAAGCCAATGAAAAAAATTAGAAATCAAAAGAATTAGAACTAGATTAGAGAATATAATATTTAATAAATTAGGATTAAAAGATGAAAATTGAAAACAAATAAAACTTCTACAAAAAATCAAGATCAAAAATTAAAAATTAAAAGAATAAGAACTGAAGTTGAAATACCAACAACAAAGAGAGTCAAGCTGTATTTTTTAAGAGATGAGAGAAAAAGAAAGGGGAAAATGGTTCATTGGTGACAAATCGACCACCAATAAAGACACGCGCCACACCAACAAGAAAAGAAGACAATGGTGCTTTCAATGAGAGTGAGATGACATTTTTAGATGCAAAGAGGCGCTGTATTTTCAACCCGAAAGGTGGGCGCCTCTCAAATGCCCTCGGGTGTTGTGCCCACCCATTTTTTATTTTATTTAATTAAATACAAAATTTTTCATAAGCTAACTTTGTAATTACAAAAAATTCATTGTAAAAAACAAAAAACATTTCTTAATCTGATGCTTAGATTTTTTATTTTAAGAGTATTTTTATAATTTTAATGTACATTTTAATTATTTATTATTTTTGTATTTGGTTTAATATTAAAGTGCCCTTTATTTAAATTATAATAATAAAAAAATCATTATAAAAAATATAAAAATACCTCTTCACTCCATGTTTAATTTATTCGTGTTTAATTGTATAATTAATATGGAAAAAAAATTATTTATCTTTAATTAATTTAAAAATAATAAATAAATTACATGAAAAGAAGATGTATTTTTTAAATACTAATTAGTTCTTCATAGTCAATTCCAAACACTAGACACAAAGATTCAGGCTGTGGCAAGTCCCAGAACCATGAACGATATTGCCGACAAATTATTAAGCCAAGTGCATGGAAATAGCACGTCGGGTACTGGAAAGAGCCATTAATCAAACTTGCCACAGCATGTTAGAAGGACGACTCTGTATTGGCGTGCTAAAATGATCACAACATAGTATGGAATTTGTTTTAATAAAACATGCTAAATCAACGTATTTGATATCAAATTAAAGTGAAATTTATTTATTTTTATAATTAAAATTTTATTAAAAACTATTTTCCAATAAAAACTTATTAAGGACGACTCTGTATTGGCGTGATAAAATGATCACAACATAGTATGGGAATTTGTTTTAATAAAACATGCTAAATCAACGTATTTGATATCAAATTAAAGTGAAATTTATTTATTTTTATAATTAAAATTTTATTGAAAATTATTTTTCAATAAAAATTTATTAACACGAAACATTAACATGATTAAAATAAATTATAGATAATTAAAAAATTAATTTTAAGATATCTTTAATTGATATATTTTTGTAAAACTTGAGAATTTTTATCTTATATAAAAAAGAAAAAAGATTTGTTTATAGTTTATTTTCTTATAGTTTATACGTTAGGTTGAAAGAATTATAATAAACTTTAAGTAGTGTGTGTTTAATTTACATGCATGCTCACATCTTAACACATAGTCCTAAAAGAGAGCTCACATTGTCCTAAAAGAGCTCTCTTAATATATTTTTCTATGAGTATATCTAGAGATGGAGCTGGGAATTTTAGTTAGAGGGGAAATTAGGGGGGAAATTATACCATACCATACCATACGTTAGTGCATTATAGTAGTAAAAAAAAAAAAAAAATCTCAATTGATTACCAAAACATCTCTCTATTAAGCTCTTAAAGATTCAGAAAATTCTCAATGAATCCCCAATCCAAATCTGTTTAACAGATTCCGTGTAAATTGTATGTTCATGCATGGTGCCATGTCCTATGAAGCACGGCATTATTCATTAAAAAAACTATGTGAGGATTTTGTGGGAGAAGCTCAAATTGAGAGATTTTGGGAAGTTTGAAAACCCGAGTGAGACAATTTTATTGGAGAATCTTTAAAGTTTTGGGTTATAGTTAAAGGACTAATTTGAGATTAAGTTTTCTTAATTAAAAAAAATTAAATAAATAAACACAATCACAAGTCCACAACATATCCATGGAGAGTCGATCAAGCCAGTTAGATCACTTTCATTCGATTAGATAGGCCATAGGCCAGCTTTACTCTTTCTTTCCTTTTCTTTTTTCCTCGAAGGAATGGGTAGTTAGGCAGGTCCACTGTTGAGTAAGATCCCCGGGCCCCACCTCCCACCAAAACTAAATCAACTATGATTTGTCTCCCTTATTTAATTTTCATTTGTTTTTCTCAGCTCAGGGGGTCTGAAATTGAATGCTTCAAACTTGCTCGGAACTGTCAACAGATCTATTCATCCAGCCACGTTCTTGCCTTCTGACAGACACTTTGCGAAGTAAACAATCCTCCAAAATCAAGCAAACATGGGGAGCACATCCCCTACCTTTAAGCTACCTCTTGTTTAAAAGGCATTGTGTGAAGAAGACATTAGATTTGGTGCTACAAACCCTGGCAAGAAAAGAGAAATAACCTAGAGATGGCAAGAAAGAGGGTGTCTCGGAACTGGTTCGACAAAGTTCGGAGAAAGTTTCTCCGTTCATCTCATAGAAACATCATTCTCAATTCCAAAGCTTGCTCAAGTCACAGTGACGAGATCACAGAAGCAGGCGATTATGAGGTCTTCAATAGCATAGCTTCACCACCTTCGAAGAGAGAACTCGCCATAGAAGATATAGCAGCAATCACAATTCAAGCAAATTTCAGGGGACACCTTGTATGTACTACAATCCACAGCTTTTTTATTTGTTCAGTTCTGTGAAGTTATTTTCCTAAGTTCTGTGATCTATAAACTTGACAGGCGAGGCGGGCATTTCGAGCACTCAGGAGCCTGGTGAAATTGCAAGCGTTGGCTCGAGGGGTGCATGTAAGGAAGCAATCAGGCATAGCCCTGCAGTGCATGCACGCGCTCGTCCGGTTGCAGGTCCGTATTCGTGCGAGGCAGCTCCTCGGCCAGTGCAATGATAACTGATGCATCATATAATATCTAGAGTCGAATTATATCACTAAAGTCTAAACAATTCACGGAAAGCATTTCATATCCAGTGTTAATGTTACACTGTAATTTGAAGGCTACCTTCCCTTTTATTTACTTAATCTACCCATCTGAATAAATTTCTTGGCAGAGACAGCGACCATGGATTTGTGTAGCAACTGCAAATAGTTTTATCATTTCTTGTACCTTCTATCTAGCCTACTAATCACCCATTACCGCAACATTGGGCAACAAAGAAGTTGCCGTTGTTTCCAAACATAGGTCATAGTTGATCGTGCATAATCCAAGTGTTGCATGGCAAGTAGTATAGAAAATAAGGTATGGGAAAAACAAAATACAACGTGCAGAAAATTGGAATCTTTGATCAAGGGAAAAGGGGCAACTAAAGTTGAACTAGGACAAAGCACTGTACAACTAACAACTACGTACGACAAAAGGAAATAAAAAAGATGTTAGAGAAAAAGGAAAAAAAGAAGAATGTACGATGGGAACTGGCTAGATTTGCACGAATTATTAACAGCATATGCTCCTTGATAGTTAATGGTGGCCCTTGATCAGTGCTGAGAAAAAGCCATCGGATGATTTATCCTTCGCCCATCTTCCCTCTCATCTCCAACCTGTTCCAATGAAGAAAGTTAGAATTGTTCAATGGAACTGAAGTGTGATGATGGGAAATTCCTTACCTCCTTCGCTATTTGCTGAAGGATATCTATTATCTGAGAAAAATTGGGCCTTTGAGTTGGGTCTCGCTGCCAGCATCTCTCAAGAAGTTCTGCAAGTTTTGGGTAAGTGTGCTTGGGGATTGTAGGCCGTAGACCCTTCAGGAATGTTAGATAAAAATGAAATTGTCATTGTAAAATAAGAAAAATGTTTTAGTTTTACATAAATATGGGGGGAAAAAATTATACCTTTTGCACTACGCCAACTGCTGCTTGCAATGGGGTTAAGTACGAGTAAGGAAGCTGCAATTTCAGTCATAAAATATAACGATTAATAAGAGTGATGAAGTTCATACAATTATAACTAACGAAGTAAGTCAACAAAAGAAATTAAAATAGAACTCTGTTTCTCCTCTTAAAGACTGCAAGACTTACTTCTCCTGTTAGAAGCTCCCACATAACGATTCCAAAACTGAATACATCTGCCTTGTAATCATATGGTTTGTGTTCAATCACCTTCATGTAGTTAAAACAACATAAGTAAATGTGAAAGGAGCAGCTCCATTTCTATAAGAAAGGAGAAACCATTCCATGCCCTATGTACAGTAAGAGTTAACTGTCAACGAAAACAAAGAAAGACCCAATTAAACTGTCAAACCATGTCATGGAAGATCAGATATCCCATTTATGTCGCAAGGCATGACCATGTAAAATAACATTAACAAGAAACTTAAGTTCACATGCAAGTAAAATGTACCTCAGGAGCCATCCAGCGGTATGTTCCTGTTTCAGCTGTCATTACCCCAGATTGAGTCTGTACTCTAGCAACTCCAAAATCAGCAACCTTTACAACCTATCAACAAAGTTATAGATTTTAGAACAAGCAAATCATTTGAAAATTATTCTGAGAATGCATCAGATACAACAAGGATGAACAACACACCCAAACAGTGGATTATAAGTTCAGCATGTGTGACAAGAAAGTTTGTAAAAAAAATTAAAAGACAATGAAAAAGTGAACAGTTCTTGAATTAAAAATTTCATTTAAACATGGAAATGTAAACAGATACATGTGAGTTCAGGAAATGCTCTTACTTCGTTTTCATCCATCAGAAGATTGGCAGTTTTCAGGTCCCTGTGAATTATATTATTTTGGTGCAGATAATTCATTCCCTTTGACACATCAATCGCCACTTTGATCAAGGATGGAAGCTTAAATACACCCTTCTGTTTATGCAGAAAGTTGTATAAACTTCCTTTAGCCATGAACTCTGACAAGGCAGGAATATAACAGCAAAGAGTGAATATTGATGTAGCCAATGAAAAGGCCTATCTGAATTAGATGCATGCTTTCTAAGCTGTGTCAAACTCACATTTTTCCACTAAACATACAACCATGCATTCCCATTCCATCTATTAGCAAAATAGTTCATATCTAATAAACTGTGGGTGGAAGGGGAGGGGGATGAAACAACTCCTTAATAACATCAATATCAAATTCAGAAACATAAACTTTTAAGGTAAGCATCATTGAGCAAAGATGTGAAAGATTTACTAGGATGTACCAGTCACAATGCACAAGTTTGGAGATCGGGTGCATGCACCAATTAATTGCACAACATTCTTATGCCGGACTTTCCTGCAAACCAACAATTGCAAATGGTTACAATTTTCACAAAAATAAAGAGATAACGAGGGTTACCCCACCACAGCTTAGTGAAGAAAGTGGATCATCACATGTACAAGATATTGAGTTTACAAGAGAGAGCTTCAGATAAAAGTGGACCATTGCATGTAAAAAGGTATTAAGGTTTACAAGGATAAGAGGAGGGAGCACTGGTCTTGATATATAACTAAATCCATTCATGAAAATTACAAATTAAGCATTAATGCTATTCTCAACGGAAGCAACTTCAATGTGCATAGAAAGCATTTTACTGGAGAAGGTATTGCAGTTACTCCTTACAAAATCAGAGACATTTTTTCACTTGCTTTTTTAAGATGATTAAAAAATGAACGATCTAATTAAGGAGTATATAAACAAAAAGCACTAGAAATGGTGGCAGGAGATCTTTCAAGCATATATTCTAACAGACCTCATTATATAAACTTCCTGGGAGAACTCCCTAAGCATTTCTGCACTGACACGCTCAGGCTTGAGCACTTTGATGGCTACTTCCTGACTACAATATGTGCCTCTGTACCTGAAGAGGTTAAATGATACAATCAACTGAGAACTTGCAATCCGCAGAGTAACACATATTTCAAATGGCAACTCACAGAACTTACAAATCACCATACGATCCAGATGCAACTTTGTTTTCGACTTTCAGTTGACTGGTGTCAATTTCCCAGACATCAGTTCCATCACTCGGTATTTGAACATTATCAAGAAGAGTTCCATCACTCGGTATTTGAACATTATCAAGAAGAGATTTGACCCCTGTTTTATTCTGCTCACCAACGAGAGAAACAGAAAGCTGATTTGGAAAGCACTGATCCTGTAGAGCATTACAAACTATCAAACATAAGCCAGCTACTATTGCTCCAGGTTGATCAATCACACAGCATTTTATAATTAATGTATGAGTGGCCGATACAGCAAAAGCATTGTTTTCAACTATTACATAAGTCAACAGTTGGTACCTGATATTGATCACTGCCATATGGTTTCATGCCCTAATGAAATTAGTTCATATAATGAAGATGAGCCATCCGGTTACAAGTTCCACAATCTAGAATCCCCTAATGAATACCAGTGTGTCTGAATCTACTGAATTTGAAGGGGTATTTTTTTCTTAAAAGAACAGAACAAAGAGAAGACTCAAAATTAAACCTTCTATAGGGAATTTTATTATTTTTGGGATGGGGATTTCCCGAGGAATTGGATTTCAACTCTAACTAGAATGGTTAACTATTCTGAGAACATGCAACTAATGTCAAGTCTATTTGAGCATTTTAGTTGACCTATACTCCGCCTGAATGGCTATGAGCAAACACTACAAAAATAAAATATGTTTCAAGTTGAAGAAGAACATAAGCAGTATTTGGTTCTGCAAAGTGATATATTAAGAACTTTCTTTATGATTGCTTTCATCATGCAACATATCAAGCGGAAAGAGTACATCACCAATAAAATAGCCAATAACTACTATGCCACCAGAATGTAAGCAGACTGTAAGCCTAGATATACACATCTTAGTTCCCTGTTAACATCTAGTCAACTCTTTCCCCAAAAAAAGATTATTACACCTGCAAAAAGTTAACAAACTTGCCATACACTGGCATAGAAACAAGGAGAAAACTATAACCACCATGAGCTTCATTTAACAAAAGATTTTTGAGAATGTGTGGTGAAACAACAGTTACGTACTCACTTTACAAACATAATCCATACATCCTACATCCTAGAGATGGCTGATACACATGTTAATTGAAATAAAGGGTGTTCTAGCAGCAAGCATTAAAATAAAATAGATTTATTTTAGAGATGTGCAAAACTGTAATTATGATCAACAGAGCAGTATGAAGAAAAATTACCTTAGCCTTTAAGATTTCCTTTTCTAAAGCATTTTTGAGCTCTTCAGTCTCCTAAAGTTTCCCACATGCATGATCAAGAATGTCAGTCTGGCAATTATGTCAGTATTGAAAAGAGAATAGCATAAACCAAGCATGTTGGATAAAACAATAACTTTAAAAGGGGAATAAAATTTACACAGGATGTGCATCTTTTTTTTAGCCGTCATATTTTTTTTCTTTATTTTTAAGCAATCAAGAATAGTAAACATTGAAAAAGATTTTGACAATAATAAGTTGATACCACAAAATAAAAGTCACTAGATTTTTCAACCGGTGAAAAGAATAGGACAGTACCTCACAAAGCCATCCATCAACAACAAAAACGTCCAGAGAAAACCCATCAACTGTGGAAAAAGCATGAGCTTCTTGAATGTTCAATCCAATCTCCGCGAGCAGGGAAGTCAACTGGAAATTATTTATCAATATCTATTATCTAGTGCAATGTAAACAAGCACATGAGACAGCGAGAGTATATATTAAAGTTTAATGTAGCAATCGATGCAGACACAATTGTGCTCTACCAGTAGGATAATCATTCCATTACATGTGTTTCTTTTTTTTCCCTTCTAATACAGGCAAATGCAATCTTAGGCAATTGGCAATGTATGTATACTTCCGCATGTGAGTGTGTGTATTTCCATATCTATTTAGAGAATATATTATATCTGCAGCTATACTAGCTGAAAGCCTGAGACAATCTGAAAAATTTTCACCATATTTGTCCTGAAAAACATATATAGCATGACATTATTAATCCAGAATTGTTCCCAATACATATGAAATATTATATACAGATGATGATAGTACCAGACACCAACCTGACTAAGGAGTTTTGGCCTATCGACTGTTGAAAAGGTGATCTCGTGCATAGGCCTACAAGATAGTTTGAATGTATAATACTATGGTAAACATGAATTTAAGATAACATCATACTAAGGCTACAATCATAAAGTTTACACTCCTAACTCATTTACACCCAACAATGTCTGGGGAAGGGGGCAATCATTCAAAGTATATAAAAAGTCTTACCGAGAACGACACGGTGTAGAATTTATAGCACCATCTCCATCTTCAACATTATATCTAAAGGCTTGAAATGCTTCAAGATGAGGTGATGAGCCAAATGTGGGTGGTGGGAGCATTCTGCAGACGGAGAACAACAAGAATCAACACAGAAACAGCACATCACTTAGATGGACATTGACAAAAATATAACAGCATACCCCTGCTTGTTTGTAAAACAAGAACTTTGCGCATCTTCTTTCATTGTCGGATCTGAATGAACAGGATCATTAAAATTTCCATTCCAGGAAGGATACACCTGTAACACTAACAAGCCACCAATCAGACTCACACCGTTTAGCAAAAGATCAGCTAAACCCTAAACAACATTACGAACACCTTATATAACATAAATAACATTTCTTGATGTTAATGAATACTACCAAATGGTTGTAGGATGAGGGTATAATCTAAGGGTAATCCGCTAAGAAACCAAATATCAGTTACTGCTTTTATTAACCTGAACGAGATGAACTTCAAAAGCCGGTCGATTTGCAGGATTTTCAGCCAACTGAAGTAATCTCTTGTGCATAAGCACATCTTCTGCTCTCTCCACATTCACATCCATCACATATCTACATTATTTTAATTAGAATTAAAAAAAAAATCAAAGATAAATCTCATAAAAATTAGACAAGAAACGACAAAAAGGACTTGAGACGATTAATTTTACTAGAATTGAAGATCGTTCTTTTATTTACTAATTACACTACACATGAAGATAAAGAAATAAATTCGCAAAAAGAAAAATCCTAACATTTCCTTCTTTCTTTCTCAGCAACCAAACAAGAAATGACATTTGTAATTAAGTAAATTACCGAGCAGGTAACCGATTGAAATGAAGCCAAAGGTGATCATCAAAGCCAGGAACATTCGCTTCTTCGAAGTTCGAGTCTTGAATTCGCTTCAAAACTTCATTATACACTTCAAGCTTCTGCCTTTGGTGATGGTGATGGTGCCGTGCTGATGGATTCGCTGTAGCAGAGTACGACTCCACTGCTCTGCTTCCACAGCTCTCTACGTCGTCGTCTTCTTCAATCGACATTAATTGAATTACCAACACGACTCCGGATCGCACAGGGTAGTTATGCTGCTGGTGGTGAAAGCTTCAATGAACCAAGCCACAGAGATATTCTTTCTTCCTTTTATTTATTTCAGTTTGTTTTTTCTTTATTCTTTTCCTTTTCACTCCGAAAAATTATTTTCTGGATAAGCCATGTTTTATCCCTCATAATTTAACGATATTACACTCTGGTCCCCGTAATTTTAATTTTCCAATGAAAACAAGAGATTTCAAAGAACAGTGTTATTTAACAAATTGATTTATCATTTTCATTCCATCTCTTTAATGACTGATATTATTTAAAAAATTGATTCTCGACGAAGTATATTCAATTTAAAGATATTAAAATATCACTCTTGAATTTAAATATTGTATAAATTTTATTTAATAAAATAAGCTTCCTAATTAAGTTGATTTAAAATCCTAATAGTAGATTTGAAGTAACATAATTCTTAAGATATATATTTAAATTTCTATTTTTATTCATCTTTTTGGTTTTCTTTAAGATTTATATAAGATATAATCAAATGAAAAAGAAAATGACTTTCATCGGTAAAAAAAACAGTCACTCATCAACAATTTTAATGTGTTCATCCTTAACAATGTCCTCATCAACAATATGAGATTATAGTTTCATCTATTATGTCTAATACATTTACTATTAATAAAAAAATTCAAAAATTTAAGGTTAACATTATAAAGATCATAACTATAAGGATGAAATGGAATATTTCTAAATATACAAGGAGTATAATATGATTTACAAAAGGGTCAAACAAGTTGGAGGTGTCAGTACATGCAACCAGTTAAAGAGAGTATTTCGAATAGCAGTTTAATTATACATTAAAAAAAATTAATTCTAAATTAATATTTTTTATATTTTTTTATTATTAAAAAAATATTATTTTGATTTATTATTAAATAATAAAATATTTTAAAAAATAATATTTTTCATGCTTTTAAACAAAATAGGGTAAAATTTTAGGCAAAGTCTTATTAAAAAAAATGTCTTTTGGTATTTGATGTATCCTATTCATTGCCGAATTGTTTCTTACAATGATTATATTTTTTAAACCCTCGAGTATGGTTGCGGTTATTTTTTAAAGTGTTTTTAATTTGAAAATACATTAAAATAATATTTTTTTTATTTTTTAAAAATTATTTTTGACATCAGTACACTAAAATGATTTGAAAACACCAAAAAATATTAATTTGAAACAAAGAAAAAAATATAAAAAATTTAATTTTTTTTAAAAACGTTTTTAAATGAAAAACAAACAGGACCAAATAATATTTCCAGAATAAATTTTTTCATTTTAATAGATTTTAATTCCGTACAAGTTATAAATTCTTCAACAATTTATTTTTTATTTTTTGAAAGTTGTTGAATTCGAATGGCAAACCGACCATCTTTGCAAACGAAATTAGTTTATTTATACAGAAGTCTTTGTCGATTTCTTAAATCACCAATATAATAAATTATCATAAGATTTTTGGCATATGAATTCAAGTCATATCTCACAACTATACATGCTCCACCACATTAGATCAACCGACCAATGACAACAAAATCCCTTTATCCGGCATTTGTTAATGGGAAAGATGGTGAGTGAATAAATAATAATAATATTGCTATACAACCAAGTTGTGATTAGAGAATCATAACCACGGGAACATATTGGATAAAATGTTGTCCTGATATAATAATAATACGCATAAACTATACATGTGTTAATTAATTAATCAATTAATTAGTTATATAGACACACATTAAGAATATTTCAATATTTTTCCTCTCCACAACACATCTCTTCGCTGGTACAAGATGACATAAAAAATGATTTTAAAGGGTATATCTTAAATAATCAGGTTTTAAATTTACTTTTAAAAATTATCAATTTAAATATTATAAATTTCAAGACAATAAGAAATTTATCTAATTATTTACTTTAGATTTTTAAAAATTAATTGAAGTACGATATAAATTAATCCGCACATCTACATAAAAAAATAAAAATAACACAAGGAATCGTCTCTGCTCCTGCTATTGAATTGCTCGTGGACAAGGCATCCGGGGTAGTTGGAATCTTTCCCGTGGAGGATGATGTCTTCAATTTCCATTGACTCGAATCCAAAATGCTGAGTTAAATACCACGTGGAAAGCTATTGACATTTGATGCCTGAGAAGAGAGAGAGAGAGAGCCATTACTGACTGCAAATTTATGTGATGTTTGTCCCTTGTTTAATAAAGAGTGCAAGGAACCATCTAGGTGGTAGCCCAGTGGTAAGAGCTTGGGACTAAGGGGTTTGCTCCCTCTTAGGTCTTAGGTTCGAACCCTATGGTTGCTCATATGATGGCCACTGGAGGCTTACATGGTCGTTAACTTCAGGGCCCGTGGGATTAGTCGAGGTGCGCGCAAGCTGGCCCGGACACCCACGATAATCAAAAAAAAATATATATAAAAAAAATAAAGAGTGCAAGGCACCTTATCCACATGAAGAAGAAGAAATAAAATAAAAATGGATGCGGTCCTATTTGCCGACGTGGGGATTTCTTTTTAGTTCTTATTATTTAAATGTCACGTGTCATGCCGCGAGTTAATATATTTTTATAAAAAAAATATTAAAAAAAAATAAAATCTAAAAGTATTAGGTTTTTTCTGCAAAACTATATCCAAAAGTCTTAGATTTAACTACAACGCCTGACCCATGTCAAGAGTAATATTTATAATATTAATAATAATATTAAACTTGCATTATCTAAGTTTAAGTGGGTCTGGCTACAACACTAGACCCAAAAGCCTTGGATGCGAGTCTGGCAGCAAGGTCGTGTCATAAAAATATAATAACTAAATAGAAAAAAAAATTAATATTACATAATGAAATAAAACAAAAAAAATATTAATTGAAAAGAAAAAAAACAAAGAAAAAAACAACAAAGCAAAGAACTATTTCAATGAATAGTGTTATGCGAAGAGGGGTACAGTAAAATCCTCTCATGAGATTACAATAATCTAATGAAAAGTAAACAAAACAAATCATAAAGTTTAATTCTTAATCAAATTGATATTAAAAGATGAAATTGGAAGGAAAAAACTACTTAAGAAAAAGAAAAAAAATCTTAATCAATTGGTTTCACTCGCCAAACTTGGGATCCATGTCATGAGAGTGTGATAACTAAATAGAAAAAAAAATTAATATTAACAAACTAAATTAAACAAAAAAAAGATTAATTAAAAAGAAAAAAGCAAAAAAAAAACTTATAACTACTAATATTTTTTTCAATTTTATTAATTATTATATTAGCAATATTCATTATAATAAAAATAATGATATTTATAATACAAATAATAATATTTTTAATATTAATAAAAATATTAAACTTGCACTACCCAAGTTTAAGTGGGTCTAGCTGCAACAGCAAACCCAAGAGCCTTAGATGTGGATCTGGCTATAAGGTCGTGTCATGAAAGTGTGACAACTAAAAAGAAATTAATATTAAATAATAAAATTAAACAAAAAAAGATTAATTGAAAAAGGATAAAACAAAGAAAAGCACTATTCCAATGAATATTACTTTGCGAGGAGGGGTATAATAAAATCCTCTCATAAGATTACAATAATCTAATGAAAAATAAACAAAACAAATCATAAAGTTTAATTCCCAATCAAATCGATATTAAAAGATGAAATTAGAAGAAAAAAACTAATTAAGAAAAAGAAAAAAAACTGAATCAACTGGGTTAACCCGCCAAACCAGGTTAATCCGTCAAACACTGGATCTGTGTCATGAGATTGTAATAACTAAATAGAAAAAAATTAATATTAACAAACTAAATTAAACAAAAAAATATTAATTAAAAAGAAAAAAAAAACAAAAAAAACCTATAATTAAAAGGCATCTGCCTTTCACTGTGGATTTGCACAGTGCAATCCACAATGAACGGTTGATCTTTTTAGTTATAGTTACAATATTAAAACATGAAATTAAAAGAAAAAAACTAATGAAAAAAAAAAAAAACTGAATCAACCGGGTTAACCGTCAAATCAGGTTAATCTGTCAAATCTGGGATTCGTGTCATGAGAGTGTGATAACTAAATAAATTTTTTTTAATATTAATGAACTAAATTAAACAAAAAAAAATAATTAAAAAGAAAAAAACAAAGGAAAAAACCTATAAAAAAACCTATAAGAATAAAAAAACTAATGAAGAAAAAGAAAAAAAATCTGAATTAACTGGGTTAACCCGTCAAATCTGATATTCGTGTTATGAAAGTTTGATAACTAAATAGAAAAAAAAATTAATATTAACAAATTAAATTTAATTAAAAAAATATAAAAAAACTAAAAACATTAACTTTTTATTATGAATTATACTATGCAGTTCACCGTAAAAAACTTATGCCTTTTATGCCTTTTAGCTTATAGTTAATGTACTTGGATTGGTGGAGGAGACATATCACTGTGTTTATTTATTTTTGTTTTCTAGCCATCAGCATTCAATGTTCTCATGTTATGCATAATTTTAGAATTTTGTGCGTTTTAATTTAAATTAAAAACTAAACTAAAAGGGGTCTTACCTGTACACAAATGCTGATGTTACTATTGACCCAAATAGTAAATTATCATTTTATTCTTAATAAAAAAACACAATAACCTTGGTAGTGGGAGAAGAACAGCCATTTTACAAGGGTTTATTTATTATTATCAAATTAATCAGAGATAAAATTATTTTTAAAATTTTTTAGCATAATAAAATAACTTATTATCCTTGAAAATAAAAAAAAAAACATTTAACTTGGGTCCAGGATTGTTTTTGTCTTTTTAGTTTTTTAAGCACAATAATATGGCTTCGATACCTATAAATAAAAAATTACTAAACTTGCTTCCAGGGAATTTTTAGTAGCTTCATCCATGTTTTTTGCTATAGTTAAATTGATTTAGAGATGTTTTGATAAATATATAATATTAATAGAAAAAATTAGCTAGCACATGTGAAGCACCACATGTGTGTGTGAAATGCTAACTTTTACAATAATGTTGGAAGCTTCTTGTAGCCTCCTTTCTTTTGGATAGCGCGTGTAGCAGTCGAGTCAACGGTTTATTAATAGTGGTCTCTTTTTTTTTCTTCTCTACTTTTCTCTCTCATCCTTTAAAATCCACACGAGTCATTCAAAATGTCAGAATTGTCCTCTTATTTACCGGTATTTCAACTTTAGACCTATTTTTTATTTTTTTTATTTTTGTTCTTGGCCTTTT
Organism: Populus x sibirica; assembly: GCA_019202695.1. Taxonomy (NCBI): domain Eukaryota; kingdom Viridiplantae; phylum Streptophyta; class Magnoliopsida; order Malpighiales; family Salicaceae; genus Populus; species Populus x sibirica. The sequence goes on along the minus strand of JAGMVL010000125.1, from coordinate 270,877 downwards.
TATCAAACTTCTTAATTTCATCATTGGATCCATAATTAAAATTTGTTATTTTTTTTCAAATATGATCATTTTTCTTTTGATTTTTTTTTTTGGATTCTTTAGTGAATTTTATTTTTCTTTTCAATTTCAACTTTCAACTCGAAATTCTAGGTAGTCCTTTTATTTACTTTTTATTTCAAATTAAGGGTCCTCATTCTCTTAATTGATATTTTTTTTGTTTTTTTATTTTGTATATTTGATTTTTTTTTCAATTTCATCCTTCAACATTTGATTTGTTGGGGGTTGAGTCATAATTTTTTCAGATAGGGTGCTTCATGTTTAGTGACTTAGGTCACAGATTTGAAAATTTAACACAGGTTGACATCTTTTTTTTTTCACTTGTTTTTTTTATTTCATCCTTCTACGTTGTTTATTTTGAAAAATGAGTTTTGTGATTTTCTTCGGTTTCCTTTCAATTAAGTTATCATGATCTCATTACCTGAGCAATAGGTTTGGCTAGGTAACCTGTGTATTTTTTTTTGTTCCTTTTTTTTTCGTTTCATCCTTTAAAATTGGGTTCTTTTTTAAATTAGATTTTGTTATTTTTTTTCCTTATATTAGGTTATCTTATTCACATGATTTAACTCATGAATTTTTGTGGCCTTACCTAGATTTGCAGGTGTTTGATCTTTTTTAACTTATTTTTGTTGACTGATTTATTTTTCGATTTTATCATTCTATATTTGAATTTTTAGGGAATGACTATTGTTATTGTTTTCAATTTTCTTTCTATGAAATTGGCTCGACCTCACCCTCTTGATTGTGAGTTTGTCATCTAGCTTGGGTTGACTCGAGGCACTTTATTTTGTTATTTTTTTTTTAATTTTATCTTTTGACATTGAGTTATCTTGGAATTTAGATTTCTAGTTTTTCTACCTTTTGACAAACGCTTTTTTTTTTCTAGTTATCATGGCCACTATCATATAATAGAATGATACCATCTTATTGGATCCAATAAAGTTCATAACTCGAGTTGTTGATTTTTTTCCTTCTTTATAACACACTAGTAGGAGCCACCTATGGTGAAGTACAAGCCACCTACGTCGTTATTTTCTACATTTATATGTTAGGGTCTCACCTCTTTCACTATTTATATAAATATTGAAGGATGTGACTTCTCCTTCTTCTTCTTTGTATTTCTCACTTCTTTATTTTTTTTCCCGTCCCCCCCTTTTTTTTTCATTTCATCATTCATTTCTCAATTTATCCTTAAATATTTTCTTGTTTTTAATTGTTTTCATAAATTATTTCGGCTTACTTTTTATGAGGTTATCACAATCTCAAATAAACATTTCAATATTTGGTTTGTGCTTGTACTCGATTTTACAAGTGTTGATTTTTATTAACGTATAATTAAGTAAAAAATAATTTTAAAAAATAAAATTATTAAACCTAATATATTCTATAACTGGATCGCAGATTTGACGGGTTGAGTATTGAAGCCTTAATCAATCCAATATGTCACTATCTAAAAAAACATTTCAATGCAGCTCTAATATAGTTTAATTTTAAATTCAGATTAGATAAGAAGGCCGATTAAGAGATTCTAAAATTAACTCGCTGGATCAAGTTTAAAATAATAATATCAAATAATACACTCTAACTTAAACGATTCTTTTATGTAATTTTTTTTTTAAATCGCAACATAATTCGACCATGTAAACTAATATGCAACGAATAATGTTGACTGCTACTTGTAAAATTTGGTGGCGAACAAACAGATCAGAGAACAAAAAGGAATACATAAAAATATACATTGAAATCAACCTTCTAGATTTTATTGAAGTCTGACAGTTTTCTTGGCAACTCTAGCTATGTAAGTTTTGGTGGTTTACTTCGAGATGATGCAGGTTTAGTATCATTCCTTTTTTTTTTTTTTTTTCAGATTTCATCATTCTTACGTGTTTTTTTCTTAAATTTTATACTCATTCTTTTTGTTATTTTTTTTCTTTTCTTTGCAAGTTTTTTTTTTATTAATAGTTTTTCAACGATTCCATCCTTCAAAATTAAATTGAAAGATATTTAAGTTTTTTCATTGAAATCGGGTCCAAGACCTAATGAGTTGCAAGATTTTTAGATTAAATCAAGTTTAGAAAGTTCGCCTTAGTTTTTTTGGTTTTTTCCCTCTTTTTCTAAGCTAATGTTTTCTGTCTTTTTTTTTTTTTTTTTTTTTTAGTTTTACTCTTTTTTGTGGTTTTTCTTCAATTAGGTTAGCATTAAGTTGTTTGATAATCCGGATAAGCTCAAGTGTGGTTTTTCTAAAAAATTTTCATTGTTTTTTTATCAGTTTATTTATTATTATTGTTTTTTTTCTTATTATTTATATTATCACTTGAATTAATTACTCGGGACTTGAATTTTTTTAACCTAACACTTTTTTACATAAAAAATTAGCTCGGCTCACGGCGAAGCACGAAAAACATACCTAGTAAAAACCAAATAAACAGCCCACATGTGTTAAGCGATGGTGATAGCTAGTTATGTCTAATATTTTAGTTAACAAAGCTTTTGATGGGAATAAATTTGTCATGAATGTCATAATTATGATATAAGATATTGTGTGTGTTTTACTACATTAGAAATTAAGATGCCTTTTGTTGAAGTCCTCAAAAATTGATTAATTAAACTGTATTTGTGTTTTGTTTATGAATAGTGTGGTATATTCTCAAACTAACTCCTATAAATTTATTTATACAATACATTCATATAATAATTACAATTTCCTCTTTCAACTCATCCTGAATTGCTTCTTGAATATAATAGTACAGTTAGGAGCAATAATTGGGTAGGAGATTATGTAAAGAAAAATGTACACCTATGGCAATAATGTTATACCATGTAAGGATATATAGTGGCATCCGGTTCGGTTCTGGAGTTGTAAGAAGCATCTATTTTGTAAGGACTATGGACACCACTTATCTCCACATTGGTATGATATTGTCCACTTTAGGCCTAAGCCCTCATGGATTTGCTCTTGGGCTATACCCAAAAGGCCTCATACCAATGGAGATATTTGTCCATCCTTATATACCCATGATCCTCCCCATTTCTAGCCAATGTGGGACTTTGGTCGTATACCCAACAATCCTCCCCTCGAACAAAGGACCACCGAGCCTCCCCTCAAACCGATCATTCATCCGTCCACTCTCAACCAACCAGGATTCTTCATTCTCTACTTCACCGTGTTGGGGGTCGGGACACGTCCATGAAGCATCCGGAGAGCACTACCTGACTTGAGAGTTTGCTCTTTCTAGGTCAACTTCTCTTCACCGTGTTGGGATCAGGACACGTCCATGAAGGGAGCACACCGCCTATCCAATAGAGTTGATCCATGGATTACATCGTGATTGGGGGCCCACCACCTTTTGTTCGGCATTATTCCGAGGATTCATCCATCATAGCTAACTCGGGGCCGGCTCGATACCACTTGTAAGGACTATGGACACCACTTATCTCCACATTGGTATGATATTGTCCACTTTAGGCCTAAGCCCTCATGGATTTGCTCTTGGGCTATACCCAAAAGGCCTCATACCAATGGAGATATTTGTCCATCCTTATATACCCATGATCCTCCCCATTTCTAGCCAATGTGGGACTTTGGTCGTATACCCAACATATTTGACTGGGAGTTTCAAGCTGAGTACTGCAAATCTCTTCAGTTTATGTGAAATGTAGAAGCTTTCAGGCTGGGATCAATGCATTCTTAATCCTTCATGGGATAAATATGGTAAGAACTCATAGATAGTGGATGATGGAATTGGAGATTGTTGGGATGTAGCATGACATAATTTAAATGCAAGAATTAATGCGAGACTAGGATTAATTGTCACATAATTAAGTTTTAAAAATGAACTCCATACTATCAATTAATCAAACAATTAATGTTATATTTTGTATAAGAAAAATATAGCCATAAGAGTTGCTAATTCGTAGGCAAAACAATTTCTGCCTAGTGAATGAACTGCAATCGGCCTTGTTCTCCATGTGAATGCGATCTCAACATGAATTCCCTATGGTTTTAAAATATATGAGTTTGTGTGTGTGTGTGTTTTATATAACCCGCGGTGTTCAGGTCAGTTTATGCACACCACGACTAATCCCTGGATCCACTGAACACCCTGCAAGCCTAGTAGGCATGTAAGGCATCGCGGGGATAACAAACGTACACAAAAGAGTCGAACCTGGATGCTGAGGAAGGGAACAAGTCCCTGTCATGACCGTTAGGTCACGAACTGAGTGTGTGTGTGTTTTATTCATTAGTTTAGTCTATGCATGATGAGGACCGGTTATCTACACAACAATTTCTCAAAAATTTGGGATTAGCAAGATTCAGACGGTTTTTAATTAATGGAGAAATACTATGAAATATTGTGAGTGGCAGGATTTTCAAATTTCACATATATGTGTAATAGCACGGTGGAACCTACTTTCTCCTCATATTACATTACAAATTATCAAATTACAAGATTTTACAGAAAGTGGATAATGTAATTGAAGGCAAAAATATACTGTTCATTTCCCCCCTACATTTAATGATGTTACATGCATCGCTTTATTTTATTCCTTTTTTTTAATTTTTAATCAGAGGACAGGTATAATACTTGAAATTAAAAAGTCGGACAAGGTAATTATTAGAATGATAAAATGTTTTGCATGATGAAAATTGAAGTTCTTGGTGAATATACAGATCTAAATAAAAGATCAGTACAATGCAGGAAAGTTAGAGTTGAATCTTGTTTGATTGTTAATGACATATACTATGTGACCCGAGACCTCCCTCAACACGCAAGAACGTCCATCAAGCCCTTTGCCCTAGCTCCACGGCATTAATTTAGCTTGTGGACGGGAAGGGCTCTCCATTTGCGTCACGGCTAGAGCTAGTTTTAGCTTTCAAGGGAAAAAATGATTTTTTTGTGCAACCTCAAGTTGAGATTCAATATGGGGCATCCTTCCTCCTTTTCTTTGTCTATGATTCTATGCATTAAAGGATCGTATTAAGGGCCATTTGACTTTTACAGGCATTTTTAGCTAGAGACCCTCTCTGAGATCTCACTTGCCTTAAAGTTGGATTGGGACTTATCCTGTCAAATTCTAAATCAAATCATCAAGGTGGGGCATCATTAGATCAATGAAAAAAACTAAAACGAAAAAAAAAAGAAAAAAAAGAAAAGAGAGAGAGAGAGAGAGAGAGAATCAAGAATTAGCACTCATTCAAAATAGTAAGATCATATATATCAGATGTGATTAATATCAACACCTATGTATATAACAATACTAATTTTATCATATCAATTCGGGAATTATTTTCAAAAAGTGATTTAGGATATAAACTTTGTATAGGACTAGCATGCTTCAGTTCCCACCAGAGTTCCCTGCTACGCTTCTAGGGATATGGTTCAGCTTCATGTCATTGATGAAAAGATACGTAGAATCTTTTCCTGCATCAGAAAAATACAAACATCCACAGCTATAAAATAAGAAACGACAGAATACTAGGTATTTAGTCAAGCGACACTATTTTTCCTTCGACAAATGAAAGAGTACAGACAAGTCGTGATTACAAATCCTGCTATTACAATGTTAAAGGAAATTAAGACAAGAGATGTTAAGAGAAAAAACAAAAACAGTTATCAAACAGAAATCTGGTTGTAACAGCAAGTCAAGCATTAATTATACAAACCATCAATTGTTCTAGTGGAATAGTGTTTTTGGAGATCGACTTGGAGAGACATGAAAGAGTACTGAGATATTGGCACGGCTCAATCAAATCAAACGAACATAAAACAAGAAGAAGAAGAAGAAGAAGAAGAAGAAAGACACTTTGCTTTGAAGTCGTGATCTGAGTGAACCAGGCCAATATCATAGTCACTCTTCCACATGATTTCAACACGGTAAACAATCCCTTCTTTGCCTTGTCAAGAGAAATGGGAGAGTTCCATCAAGATAACAAGAGATCAAAATGACCAGAGAGGAAGAGAGGAAGAGAAGGAGGTTTTTTTGTTTCCTTGGAAGATGGCTAGCAAGGTGTGAGGGAGAGGTGAGAATGTCTGGGGTAGGATTTAAGAGGGCAAGAGGGCCTGCATGAGCATTTAAAACCGCGACTACCAAAGCAGAAAGCTGGGCCAGTGCATTTAAATCCATTATTCTCCCTCCATCCTTTTCTCTTCTACAGTAAATCCAAGCCTAAAAAGTAATAATCTTGTGAGAAATCCAGAAATAAAAATTAAACCATGAACTTTCACTTCAAGGAAACCCCCAAAATAACATCACAGAAATCAGACTATAGTTTTCTTTTCCTTGTCGATGGCATTCCTCAATAATCTGCCTTTTCAATTTGTCAACAATAAGTCACCAAGTGGGATAAGGAGTGGACCAAGGGATACGGATGAGAGCCACCATGCACACCCACAGCCTCAGAGTTCAACACAACACTTAAAAGTTTAATGACTGTTTCAGATAGATAGATCCTAAAATTATATAAAATTATATATAAAATTGTCTTCTTCGAATGAAAAAAAGCTACTTTACAGTTTCTAATTTCATTTCACTTCTGTGTATGAAAATGATTTTTTCTTGACTCCCCTATTTATTATTGCCCTCTCCAACATAAAATTTTAATTTGTAGCCCTGCTATTACATGTTGAGGTTAGAAAATACTTAAGAAATTACCTTAACAATTAATTTGAGTTTAAACCTCAGCGTGTACGAAGCAAAAACACGTCCCTCAACCATTTCCCATGATCATTGGTTGGATTGATAGCAGATGGAGCAGGTCAAAATATTAAATTCTTGCCCTTTGCTGCATAAATAATGTTCGGATGGGCAAGATTGTAATATGGGTGCTCATGGTTAAAAGCAAAAGGAGGGTAAAATTAAAAAAAGAAAAAGAAAAAGAAAATTAAGTGAGGCAACGAATGGATGGCGATATCCACTGTCTTAATTGCGAACCAGAAAGACCACCAACATTAATGAGGGAATCTCTCTCTGAACGAACAGGCGGCAACATTAATAAGGCAAGCTTCCCGTGAGACCATTTTTAGAACTTTTTAAGTTCTAATTCACTGGCTTTATGAAAAGACTTGGGAGAGCAGTTAATGCAATTAATTATCTCTAGTCTATTCCTGTTTGTTTGTTGGATAATAATTTTTTTAAAAAAATAAATTCTAAAAAGTAAATTATTTTCTAATGTTTGGTAGTGTAATAAAAAATAAGTTGTAAAACATTTTTCAGTGTTTGGTTACGTCATGGAAAATGAGCTGAAAAATAACTTATTAATTTTTTATTTTTTTCAAGTTTATTAAAATAATGAGGAACAAATCTTACAAATTAAAAGGTTTAATGAGAATGAAATTGAAAAAAATATATATAATTTCATAAATTATCTTAAATAAAATAAATAATAATCAAAATAATAGATATCAAATTTAAAAAAAAAATTGAAAGATGAAGAAATTAAAATAATAATAATTAACATTTCATAAATTATTTAAAATAAAATAAGTAACAATCAAAAGAATAAGGACTAAATTTGATAGATAAAAAATTACAATTAAAAAATGATAAGAAAAAAGCAAATAACAATTATAAAAATGAGGATCAAAATTAATATAAAAATTAAATTCTAAGGGATGAAATTGAAAAACAAATATTCAAAACAATATATATATATATATAGCAATCAAAAGTTTGAGGACCAAATTTGATATAATCAGCAAATAATATGACATTTCTAATTTTTTTACAACTTCCGGAAAATGTTTTCCGCCCAAAATAAAAGGAAAACACTTTCTTGAAAACCAAGCCAAATTTTTCTTTGACTGAAAAGTGTTTTCTGTTGACCAACTTTTCTAATAGCAAACAAACACGGGAAAGTTTGGAAAGTGGTTTCCCGAAAACCATTTTCTGATAAACAAACGCAGCCTTAGAAAGGGTAAACCAAGTTATAATCTTGTTAATTTGTTGAATCCTCTAATTTAATTTGGTATAGATGAGGTAGTTGTCTTTTATTAGGAGAGGATTTAGGAGTGTGGTAGCAGTTATTTTTTAAAGTATTTTTCGTCTAAAAATATATTAAAATAAGTCATTAGTGACTTTTTTTGGTGTCCTTGGATTGTCTTATCAAGATCTTTCCAACGGTACCAGTGGTGTCGTCATCAGAATTTCAGTGTATCTTAGAGATTTTTTCTTTTTATCTTTCCTTTTTTTCTCTCTCTCGTCTATCATCTCTTCTTATTGAATTTTATATCCAATAATTTTGCAATTTAAGTGAGTTGCAAATGATATTTGTTATTTGTGAATCACAGATGTTATATGCGACTCTCTAAACTATATTATTTTTCTAAATATTTTTTGCATAATGTTATTTTATCAAAAAAATTTACTATATATGCTAAAAAAAATGGTTCAAAGATCGCTTGCCTCTTATGTGTGATGATTAGGTATGAATGGAGGTTGATAGGTAGAAAGAAGAGTAAGCTTTGGGTAATATAATAAAATTTAGTAATTTAATTATTGTGAGATAGGAGAGACAGAAACAACTAAGTAAAGGTGAAAATATGAAATAAAAGACAGGTGAAGCTATCTTTAATAGTAATATATAAATCGAGTGAATATCTTTATATTATATTAGGTTGATAATGTACAAGATAAAATAAAATATAATTTTTTTTTTAATATATATTAAAATCAAAATTGCAATATTTGAAATAATAAATAGCAATCATTATTTTCACTTTACTTTACAATATGGACATTAATTTTTTTAAAACTAACATAAAATAGCAATTTATCTAGTCATCAAAGTCATATTAAAAAAAGATTTTTACTCGTGCTAAAAAAAGTTAATTAATTTTTGATAATATAATATAATTAAATTATGATTTACTTAGTTATTAAATTATTTTTAAAAAATATATTTAAAAATAAAATAAATAATTAAACTAATCATATATAAAATAAAATATTTACTCATGTTCAATAAATATATATGAAGGAGTACGTACATATAAATCAGCCTCAAATTTCCCAAATCACAAGCAAGAAAAAATTGTAGTTTGAAAAGTCTAAACACCTAATTAATTCAAGGCTATAATGATGCAATGGAGAAGAGAGGGAATTAACTCAGAGAATTAATTCGAAAACAAGTTCGTCGGCAACCTGTCAAGCATCAATCCACCCTCTGCTTGCTTCTTCCTGCGCGGGTCAATTTCATGATTTAGCCATAACTGATTTCTTCATCGTTTTGAAGGATTTATTATAATTTCAATTCATCTCTCTGGGACACCACACATCAATTGATAGAGATCTCTATGCTTTTTGAGAGATTTATCAAATATTTAATATTAATTTAAAAAATACCACTACAAAAAAGTTAGCATCTAATGAAAAATTTATTATCAATAAAATTATGAATGAGGATTTCTATCTCTTATGCTTAATTGTGTGTTTGAGGTAATCTAACTTTACTAGAAAATAACAACAATTATGAGTTTACTTTTTTAAAATATATATTATTTTTTAAAATATTTGTTCTCAGTTTTAATTTGTATTTAAACTTATGATAAGTTCCTATTTGTTTTGGGTTTTTCTAATTTAATTAATTTTTAAATAATGCTCTTATCAATTAATACATAGATTCCTGACATTTATATATATATGATTTAATGAAATTGAACGAAATGATAATATCTTAACAAAACAAGTTTAAGATCTTAAAAATACTCTTACAAGGGTAAAATCAATAATTATAAGAAAAGGAGTACAAGGTATAGTTTTGAAACCCAGTCCGGCCTGGCGGGTCGATCCGGAACCAGGCCGACCCGGGACTGGAACCGGGCCGGGTTGAAGAAAAAATAGGGAAAGAAAAAACCCGGTTGATCCAGCATGTTGACCCGGTGACCCGGCAAGACCTAGTTAAAAACCTGGTTGCAACCCGTTGACTTTTTTTTTTTTTACTAAAATGACGTCGTTTTGATTAAAAAAAAGAATTGACCCGGACGACCCGATAACCTAGTCAAAACCCGGAACCCGGGCCTTGGACCGGAGCGGCCACCGGGCCGGGTCTGAAAACTATGGTACAAGGGCATTAATCCTATAAAAGAAATATATATTGACCTATTAAATTACAATAAAATCTGTGATAGGTTTCAGTTGGAAAGTTTTTAAAATTGCTTCCACCTTGTTCCCTAAGAATTAAAATCAAAGAGTATATATAGCTTATAGCCAGCAACATGACATGTCTTTCATGCTTGAATTAAGAAAAAAGGAAAATTTACTATAAAAATAAAAAAAAGGGGAAAATTGTCAGTTTTTAAGATAACAAGACACCACTAACCGTTACCAAAAAAATAAACACGATGTTGTTATTTTAGTAATTTTATGGTAGTAAAAGAGTAGATAATAATATTTTATTAGCTATTATTTAGAGTTTATTTTAATGAAATAGAAAGATATACTTAGGATAGAAAAATTCTAAATGTAGATATTTTTATTATTTTTGATGGGTAATTAATTTTATCTTTTAATTTCAAATTTTCTCCTTAGTCATTTTATAAAAAATTTATTGGTTTTTAATTTTCTCATTAAATCTTAAGTTCATCCAAAAGAAAATTTGTAGGTACCCTCTAATTTATTTATTTTTATTTTAAACCTGATTCTTTTAATTGCTATTTTTTAATTTTAAATTCTTTTGTGTGAATGTTTTTTTTCTTGATTCATCCTTCAACGTTTAATTTGTTGGAAATTGAGCTTTACGGTTTTTTCATATATGGTGTTTTTAATCTAGTAACTTGAGTCACAGGTCTAAAAGACTAACATGGATTGACAATTTTTTTTAGCTTATTTTTTTTGTATTTTATAGTTTGACGTTAGTTTTTTTAAAAAGAAATTAGCTTTGTGGTTTTCTTCAATTTATTTTCCATTCGGTTATCCTAATCTCATGATCTGAGTCATGAGTTTTGCAAGTTAATCTGAGTTGACTCGCTCTTTATTGCCCTTGTTATATATCTATCACGCTATCTCAGGTTGACTCAAGTTTGCTTTTTTTATCTCTTTCTATCCAATTTTATACTTTCAAGATTTTTTTTTCAAACAATCGTGATCTTTTTTATAAAAAAAATTTGTTCATTTATTATCCTTATCTTTTTTATCATCTAATTTAAATAAAACCAAATTAAGTATAACCCAGTCGTTATAAGTTTTTCTTATTTTTTGGGAACACACTTACAGCACTTAAATAATATTTTTTAAAAAGAAAAAAAATCCAAATCTACGATGTAGCGCGAGTCCACGTCTTTTTCTAACTATAAACCATGAGAAGTACTATTTTTTTGAGACATAATCTTATGAACTTAATTATTAATTAATTAGAAAGTAATCCGAAGAGAGAAACAGGACTGCATGTGTTTCTATCCCTCCAGTGTAATCATAACCGATCACGATTGCCTTTATCTCCTGTCATGAAAATCATAAACCACATACTTTTGATTTCATATATATATATATATATATATATATATATATATATATATATATTCATCAATCCCTTGTATTGGATAATAAGATTTGTAATACAATCGAATTAGAAATATTAATATATCAACTATGCATTCTTTGATTTTTTAATTTACATTTCATATATATTCAATTGAGGGTTCGTATGGTGCTTATATTGCACAAAGCAACTCTAAGAAAAAAAGGAAAAATATATTTCAACGTACCTTATTACGGAAAACTCAAGGTTCAAGGTTTGAGTCTGATGTTTAGCAAATTTTAATAATACAAACAAACAATAAACCCTACGTACGGTTACTTAAGCATTGTGAGTGAGAAGCGTAAAAACATACCAAATTTAGGGAAGGTTTAGGAATTTATTCCAATTCGTGTTTTTAAAAATTTTAAATATTTTTTGGTTTAAAATTAATAGTTTTTAATGTTTTTAGATTGTTTTGATTCGTTGATATTAAAAATAATTTAAAAAAATAAAAAAAATATTATTTTGACGCGTTTTTAAATGAAAAACAACTACAACCACACTCCCAAACACATCCTTATACTTTTCTCCATATGTTTAGGTAATAGACCAGATAAAAGATTTTAACACACAAATATATAAGAAACGGGTGAAAACTGTGTTATCTCATGTATGGAAGCCAAAGGGAAAAACATGGAGAGAAACAAGAAATGATGCATAAATAAGTGGATGTAATTTTTGTTTTTGTATTTTAAAAGTATTTTTTTTCAAATTGAATTTTTTATTTTTTTGATTTAAATTAATAATTTTTTTGGTATTTTCAAATCATTTTGATATGCTGATATCAAAATAATTTTTTAAAAAATAAAAAAAATATTATTTTGATACATTTTCAAGCAAAATTTATTTTAAAAAACAATTATTACCAAGTTCCTAAACAACCTTATCAGTGATCATCATCCATACAATTATTGTTCCGCTTCTCTTGAGAGTTTTGAAATGTAAATAATTGGGTTTTCGAATCCTCTCTTTCTGGGTTCATTGCTATAAGATTTGGGGTTTGATTAATGTTCTATTTTTGTTGACGAGGGACCCTTGCGTGCAAATCTCTCGAGCGTGTCTTAATTATATCAATTCTTCGAAGAAGACTTTGCTCGAAAATTTACTCCATCATGGCTAAGTATCAGATTCGTGACAACCGCCCAACCACATGACCCGGGTTCCCTAGGACAGGCCAGCATGAGGAGTATTAGGGGTTTGATTCTTCTAACAAACATGGATACATAATTGTGTTAGATACTGTTTTTCAATTTTTTTGCTTAATTGAATTTTCTATATTATAATCTGTTATGGGGCAATGTGTATCTCGAGGAGGGAAGAAAAAGGAAGTTTGGGGTGGTGGAGGTGGCTTGGAGTCGGGGAGATATGGGTGGTAGGCCCGTGATAAGGGAGTGACGGTCGAGGTTCTATATTGTTAGAAGATGTGTGGTGATGCTATTTGTTGGCACAAATACGGCAAACATTAGTTTTTATTTTATCCTTGTTTTCGTTTGAAATCGCTCCAAAATTCTAGATTTTTGGTGTACCTAATTATTCTTTAAAATCCATGTTTTTATACTACTATAAAATTATCTAATATCATTACTAATAAAAAAAAATCATTTATAAATTACAATAATATTTATTAACAAAAATTCACATATTCCAGAGACCATCGCTTTATTGCAATACATATTTAAGAGATCATCTCCCTCTAATATTATTATACTCTCTCACTGAAAAAATACTTACTTAAATATATGAAAATCTCTTATCTATAATAGAAGATTTTTTATAGGTATCAATTATTAGTCGCCTTGACTTTCTAGGCACTAGCCACCAATCACATTGACTTATCATATACCAATTATCAAGTACTTTAACTTATCAGGCTCTAGCTATCCACTGCCAGTCACATTTTACATACTAGACACTAATTATCTACTACCAATTATTTTAGCTTACTAAACACAAGCTATCAGCCTCATTAGCGTGCTAGCTACCATTTACTTTGACTTAATTTCCACACAAAAAAACCAGCCATCTTAGCTGATAAAAATTAAAAAATAACTAAAATTAAATGATTAACTAATTATATATCCAATATATAAATCTTGTTACTAAAGAATTTGATTTTTTTATAACATCATGAAATCGTACACCTTGCCCATAGAAGATATGACATGACTGTACACTGATGGTGTGAGATGAATTGCGGAGAAGAGCTAAAATTGTAATTCAAAACAAGACAATTCTTTTTTTAATGCTTTGCTCAACATTAGCAAAATGATATTCATGAAAAATAATATTTGTGCATAATGCCAACATTTGTATTTGAAAGGGAAAGAAGAGCAGATGGGTGGCTTGGTATCATTTAAAATTTTTGTTCTTTTTTTTTTTTGAAATCCTTGAAAACATAAACATAAAAATTTGAATATATAATTAGTTAATCATTTAATTTTAGTTATTTAATTTATTTTTTGGAAACCATTTCGTTTTTAGTGAAAATTCTTGACTATTATTAGTTGGTTTTTTCAATTTTTTGAAATAGTTTTAAAATTTAGTTTATAAAAATAAAAAACAGAAATGATTCTTCACAACCAAAGAAAATCAACATAAGATAACTTCTCAACAACAAGAGGAGATGAAAAATAGTGGAAGAAAAAATAAAATGGATCACTCATTTTTTCGACGAGTTTTAGATTTCCATTTTTTTTTGGGGTAAAAAATATTTCTCTCATCATGCTTGTATGTTTTTGGGTATAACTAGAGGTTAATAAAAAAAATCAAAAAATCGATTAAATCGAGAAAACCGGAAAAAAAATAACTGAAAAAACCGAACCGTGAAATAAAACCGATTAAACCGATTAAAATTTTAAAAAAACTGACCGGTTCGGTTTTATAAGCCTGAAACCGAAAAAACCGAACTGAACCGAACCGAACCCAAACCGGAAAAAACCAGAAAAAACCGAGCCAAACCGAGCTAAAACCGAGCCAAACCGGAAAAAATCGAGCCAAAACCTAGCCAAACCTAAAAACCTAGACAAACCGGTTTGAACCGGTTTTTGTCCAGAAAAGCCGAACCGAACCAAAACCAGTCAGTTTGAACCGGTTTCGGTTCGGTTTTCTTTTTTTTTAAATTCGGTTTGATTACTTTTTTTTTATAAAAACCAAACCGAACCGAAAATGATCACCCTAGATATAACTCTAAGAAATATATATAAAAACACTTGGAAAATAAGGGCGCATGGCACTATGCTAAAAGGCTTAGTTATAGTTATTTTGTTTTACTACTAGTGAACCAAATATGGTACCTGTTTAAGGGCTGACATTGACGACGAGACTTCGAGTGAAAAGCTCCCATATGGTTCCTGTTTAAAGGCATATTCTCCTCTCAAGAAACCGATGCTGGTTAGGAAGGAGGATAAAATGGCAGACTCGGCTATACATCGGCTACTTTTCCATCAAGAAGAGGCTGATCAGAGGAGGTAGGACGAAGGATACACAGGCAGAGAGGGAAAACATCCAGGTAACTAAAAGCGTGGTTTATGCGAATTTGGACTCAGTTTTAAGAAGCTTTTTAATAATGTAGGGATTCATTAAGCTAGTTTTGTGGCAGACAATCGTGGGGACGAAGGATAATACATGCTGAAATTGAAATTGTCATTAATGAAATGGTGCAGAAAGAGATCGAGCCTTGCACAAGTCTATGATCCAACCCATAAAGCCCAAACACAACCCAAAACAAGTGTTGATAATAATAATGTCCAACCAGACTCAATTTATGAACATGAAAATCCATACCCAAAATCCAAACCACCCTTAAACCCACAATCTCCTAGCACTAAATCCCTCGTAACCCTTTAAAACAAGGAAGAAGAATTAACATTAACACTAACAAGAAATCTAAAAGGTGTGGGGCTTTTACCGTAACGTGCACTGTAGAATGTAAGAGGAAATACTGTAGATTGTAATCGTTTTTTTTTGTTCTAAAAAAATCTATATATATAAAATCAATTTTGTCTTCTTCCACATTGCAAATATAAAGAAATTGAGTTTGATAATTTTTTTCAATTTTATCCACATTCCAACAACCAAAAAAACTAATCTTAGTGTCAACTAGTTTCATTTAACGAGTTGAATTTTTTTTAGCCGTTTTTGACCCCTAATACTCTATTTTATACACCAGGTGTGCATGACTACCTAAACCCAGACACTTGTCTTTTTAGCTTTTTTATTTATTTTAATTGCAATTCACTAGGATAAATTAATCAGAGATTCTTTTGGATATTATTTCATTAAATAACAATTGATTTTTGGCTCATTTTCAAATAAAGTTATATAGCATTCTTTTCATCACATTAGCAAACACTTTTTTTTTTACAACCACTTGCAATGATTTTTTTCTTAAATTTTATTAAGTGGTTTTCTACGCATGCCAATTTTTATTGTTGTATGATTAAATAAATATATTAATTTTTTTGTATGAAGCTCATAAAAAAGCCAAAGAAATATGTTAAAGAAAGAGAGTTTTCAAGCTGGAAAGACGTGGTGGTTTGGAAGGATTTTAGACCTCCGTATGCCTCAAAGGTTGTATGGGAAGAATATATTCAGCATGTGATATACAAGCATTTCATGTGATGGTCACAATCCGGCATGGAGAACCGGAGGTAGATTCATGATTTCATTACCACGCACACTGGCGAACCCATTCTGTTCATTTCTCATAGAAGTGGATGGTGAGATTTTTTTTATTACATCCATTTTTTTAAAATTGTTGTTTTATATGAATATGTTTAACTAACAACAACTTTCTATTGTCGGCTACGATTTTTGGACGCAAACCGAGACCGATGAAACTTTTTGTAGAAACACACGTGCGAAATAATAATTTTCGAAAATGGGTGTAATAACTCGTGAATAACTGAGCTCAGTACTTCTTGGTATGTTGGATTTCAACAATTTCTTTTCTTAAGTTATTATGTTTTTGAATTTGCTGACTTTCTTTTTCAGGAAACATATGACACCGGCTACATGAGAGATACGAGGATGATCCTTCGACTCATTCGAAACTCGATTCAGAACTATGGTTGGAGGAAAAATCGTTTGATGGACTCAATAAAAATTGACTTTATGGTATCACAAACACTACAACCAAAGACTTGTGGATGACGTAAAGTGTTTAAATCGTTAGATGCTTGAAATCATTTTGAGCACTCAAACTCCAAAGTTTGAGCCAATTTTAAACTAACAAGTTGAAGTTTAAATGACTCATCTAACTGCTAAGACAAAACGACTTAGTGCTAAGACAACCGAACTCCAATGATTCTATATGGAGCTGAAATCACAGATGAATAGTATCTATGCTCCTCTTTTTGGCCTCATGGTCCTAGCAAAAACATGCATCCTCCTCCTTTTTTAGGTCATCTATTTTAGATGAATTATTTTTGAACTAATAAATTTTTAAATCTGTAATTAATATCTTATTTTTATTTTATTTTTATTTATTTTAATTATTATCTACTATAACTAGGAACTTAGTTTTGAGTGAAGGCAAGTACTTGCCTTAAAAATCATGGAGTGTTATGGGATGCCAGACCTCAAACCTTAAACAAAAGGTTATTTGTTAATAAAGGGGACTAGAAAATAATGAAAGCTATATAAAAAAAAAGCTATAAAAAGACAAGAAGAATAAATTAAATAAATGAAATTTTATATTTGGGACTGACCATATTTATAGTAAGTGTATTGCCCTATTTATATTATTATAAGATATTAATGTTCTAAGTAATCTTTTAAAACTAATTCTATACAGACTATTCATATTAGATAAAAAGCTTATATGAGTCGATAACGCAAACCTTTTCCTTATGACCTATCATTTAATCCTAGCCGATTAGACAAACTCCTTTCATATTAACAATCGTTTCCTCCTAGTCCATCGTGGTCTTGTCTTCCTTTCCTTTGCTCGATTATAAAATTCTTGGTAAATCATACAACTTTTATTGATTTTAGCTTACTTTTCCTTGTAGTGAACAATAATTGATCCCTTTTATTTGGATGATCATGAAATTCTTGGTCAATAATATACTATTCACGTTTGATTTCAACAATAACTATTCTTATTTGGTTGACACATACATGTATTTTTGGTGTTGCTTTACTAGAATTGCATGGCGTAGCCCCCATAATCAGTACTCAATATAAGATCACTAAGTGTACTGAGCTAGTAGTGTATGTAGCCAATGAATAGCATGGCTAGAAAAAACATGATATGGGCAAAAACAATCAGCCATCAGAGAGGAAACGAGCGTAAGAAGCTCGTGGCCTAGCTAATCCGTATCTTGGCTAGACGGACACTCATGGTCAAAGGTATCTATCTATTAGAAAAGAATTGACTGTAAATAGCTCATGGCCAAGTCAGCGTGAAGTTTGTCCATGATGTAGAGTGTGTTTGGTATTGCGGTAATTATTGTGGTTATGGTTTAAAAAAAATTATTTTATAAAAAGTATTTTTAATTGAGGTTGGTTTGAAAAAATAGGTGTTTGGTTAAAACTGTGGTTGAAATTGAGGTTGAAAAAAAATAGTTTAATGTGTTTGGTTAAGAATGATTTTGAAATTGAGGTTATAAAATAATTTAAAAATATATATTAATATTGATGGTTTTAAATTTAAATATTCTAGAATTAATTATTACTATTACATCATGAAATAAATAATACTTTATATAAAATATTTTTTATTATTCTATTAAACAATTTATAATTCCATTACGTACAAAATTCATTCGATAAGAACTATAGTTTTTATACGTGTAATAAAATTAGATAAGATACCCCGTGAACAGTGCATTGAATTGCACTGTTCACATGAACAGTATATTTATATATATTGTTCATGCTAATTATATCAGTACAAATGCTGCAATTAGCATGCACAAGAAACACAAAGCAGCAAAATGTCGCTTCTTCTTTTCTACGTCACGTACGCAAAAAACATGTGGGGTCCATACACAGTAAACTGTGTATTTTTTGTTACTAAACGGCTACAGACTGTATTTTAATTAAAATACAGCCGCAGCCGCGTAAACAAACGGATTCATAGTGTGGGTAAAGGAGACCAGCCATATAACAAAAAGAAAAGAAAGGAGTATAACAAGCATAAGGCCTCACCATCATAAAACTTGGATTGAGGGAAATCGTGTGACTAATGGAGATAAACCATAGGAAATAAGCGAGCTTAAAGAGCTTGTGACATGGCGAGCACATTATTTGGCTAGATGGACGACATGGTGTGGCCAAAGATGGCTTAGCATAAAAAATATACATACCATAAAAAGCTAGTGACCGACCTAATAAACAACTTGATCTAATGAAAATGATGACGCTAAAGGTAACTAGTCATTGGAAAAAAAATAGCATGAGAAGCCCGTGGATGGCCAGAATGTGGCTTGGCTAAATGGACATGTCATGGGAAATAATGGTTGTCGTTAAAAAAGGGATCGAGCATAGGGAGCTCGTGCCTAACCAATAAACAACAAAGTCATAAGGCATGGCATCATTGAAAGCAACCAACCTTTGAAAAAAGAACTAAGCATAAAGAGCTCAAGGTTAATTAGGCAATCCGTGACTTCGCCAAATAAACATGGCAAGCCAAGACCATAGTTATTAAACCCGGCACGGGGTTGACCCGGCCAAGGAGCCGGGTCCCGGGTTTCATGGGTCAACCCGGGTCAACTCGGGTTAACCCGGATTAACCCGGAAAAATTAAAATTTTAATATTTCATATGAAAAAATCCATGTAAATATAGATTATACATATTATGAAGTTTAAAAGAATATTTTAAAAAAAAATTATCCCACATTAAAAAGATATTATGTTAAGCTTTTAAGTTAAAGTATTTAAACTAAAAAAGTTTTTTATCCCACATTGAAAAACATAACTTTTTCCTTGGAAATATAGAGTATATATACTAATGGGTTTCAAATCTCACATTGAAAAAACATAAATTTTTTCATGGGAACATAGAATATATATATGAAAGGGTTTCAAATCCCACATTGAAAAGATAATATGTTATCTTTTTAAGTTGAAGTATTTAAACCAAAAAGTTTTTTATCCCACGTTGAAAAAACATGATTTTTTTCTTGGGAACATAGAGTATATATACTAATGGGTTTCAAATCCCACATTGAAAAAACATGGTTTTTTTCATGGGAACATAGAGTATATATATGTAAGGGCTTCAAATCCCACATTGAAAAGATATTATATTATTCTTTTAAGTTGAAGTATTTAAACCAAAAGGTTTTTTATCCCACATTGAAAAAACATGGTTTTTTTCATGGGAACATAGAGTATATATATGAAAGGGCTTCAAATCCCACATTGAAAAGATATTATGTTATCTTTTAAGTTGAAGTATTTAAACCAAAAGGTTTTTTATCCCACATTGAAAAAACATGACTTTTTTCTTGGGAACATATAGTATATATACTAATGGATTTCAAATCCCACATTTGAAAAAAAAAAAAATCGGGTCTCGTTCGAGTTTGCCCGGGTTTGGCCGGGCTGTTACCACAGCCGGTCTTTTATTAAACCCGGACCGTCCAGCCACCGGATCCCAGATCGACCCATCGGGCCAAGCCGGGTTTAATAACAGTGGCCAAGACAACTAGCCATTAGAGAGGGAGTACCGAGCATAGGGAGCTCGTACCTTAGCTAGCATAGCTTAGCTTAGCTAGATGGACATAACATCTTCAAATATGAACAACCATAGAAAGAAAACCATGGATAAATAACTTGTGGCCTAACTAGTGCACAAATGCATTTAATTAGGATGGATAAAGTCAACTAGCCAACGAGAAATAATTGAACTTATGACCTAAACATCTTTTATTATTATTATTAATATGGGTATCCGAGTTAGCATGCGCGCATCTCGATTAATCTCACGGGTCTTAAAATTAACGACCATATAAGCCTTCAGCGGTCTTGAGGTTTGTGGGACTCGAACTAGTGATCTCTAGCGAACAAACTTAAAACTTAATCATTTGAGCTACACCCTTCAGAATTTTTAAACACCGCATACTTGGCCGGAATGGATATGACATCGCAGAAAACGACCAGCCATTTGGAAAGAAAATTTAGGGTGCACTTGAGGGTCTAGCTGCTGTGGTCAATCGTGTGACTTGTTCCGCCCCGTCCCGGGTTCGACCCTCGTGCACGCCCGTCACCCCCCGCGGTGCCTAACCCGCCCCCGGGCTTGCGGGATGTCCAAGGGGCCGTGGGGAATAGTCGTGGTGCGCGCAAGCCGGCCCGGACACCCCACGTGAATCAAAAAAAAAAAAAAAAAAAAAAAAAAAAAAAAAAAAAAAAAGAAAATTTAGGGTAGAGAGCTCGAGGCTAGCTAGCGTGTGGCTTGGTTAGATGGACATGGCATGGCCAAAGACT
This sequence comes from Populus x sibirica, assembly GCA_019202695.1. Taxonomy (NCBI): domain Eukaryota; kingdom Viridiplantae; phylum Streptophyta; class Magnoliopsida; order Malpighiales; family Salicaceae; genus Populus; species Populus x sibirica. Next base: position 249,872 of record JAGMVL010000125.1, on the reverse strand, counting down.
ACCAACCACTAGAGAGAGGCTGAACATCAAAAGCTCATGGCCTGGCCAGCACGCAACTTGGCTAAATCGATATGGCATCGTCAAAGATGACCATCCATTCAAAAAAGAATTGGCATAAGGAGCTCACGACCAGGCCCATGCGAAGCTTGGCCAAATGAACATGGCATTTGGAAAGAAAATTGATTGTAGAATCTCATGAATGGAACTCGAAATTTACGCTACTAAGGGAAAATTAAAAGAAACTAAAAGGAGTCCTAGTTTGACTTTAGCTTCCTTTTCTTTTTCTTTTCTTGGGAACTTAAGACTCTTTGACATTGTAGATCGGAATATCAAAATATTGATTTTCCTCTTATTAACATAACATAGTTGGCCTTGGTAGTAGGGGTGTAATAGTTTTTTTTTATCGTTATTTGAACAATAAAATGACTCGTATGCTCTTAGAGACAAAAATGAATGCACTCCACTAGTGTTATATTTGACCTTTTTATTTTAAATACACGGTAAAATGACTATAAAATCTTTAAATTAAATTATATTTGCCTTTGGTTAAGGGTTTTTTTTTTATTCTTTTCTTTTTTAAATAATTATCAGGTTTGAATAAGGCCAATTTAGTATTTAGGTATATATAAAATATTATTTTATAAGAAAAAGTTGGTTAAGTGTGAAATTAACGTGGATACGCGTTGATGGTCTCACGCTCTTTTGAAAGCGCGTACAACATCGTCCAACAACCAAAATTCAACTTCTATGAAGGCGTTTTAATCCTCAGATTGTCACCTCTATTCCTGGACAGCGCATGTGGTAAAGAAATATTGGGTTTTGCGCCGATGGCCATTTATTTTTTTCCTTCATTCATTCCTCTCTCCTCCTCGGTTTCAAAGTCTTCACCTACATATTTTCGAAGCATCTCTTTGATTTCTTTCTTTTTAGATTTGGTTCTATTCTCTGTATTACGTTTTGTTTTATTTTAAATAATACATAGAACTAGAGTTCTTTTGATTTAACCCTCCTTCGATTTTTTTCACCTTTTAGATTTGATCACTATTATTTTGATTGATATTTTTTTTAACCATTCTCTTAATAATTGAATTATATTTTCAATTGCATCCCTCAATATTTTAGTTTATTTTATTTTATGTTAAATTTGATCATTATTCTTTTGAATGCTATTTCTATTTGTTTTGTTTTTAATATTTTTTTGGAATTTTTTTTTATTTCATCCCTCAGCATCTTATTGATTGACATTTTGTTAATCTTTCAGGTCATGAGTTTGAAAGATTGAATCCGGTTGGCTTAGATTTTTTTTTCATGACTTTTTTTACAACTTTTTTTTTGTTGATTCCATTCTTTTTTGTGATTATCTCGATTTCATATACCAGGTCACGGGTTTCGCTTATTAACTTAGCTTTGCCCAAGCCAATATTATTTTTAAATTTATTTGTTTTTGTTGTTTTTTATTTTTTTTTCCATATTATCAAATTAATTAAGATTTAACTCGACTTTTAAATTTCTCTTACTTCTTTAAAATTACAATCATTTCCTAAATATTCTTTTTTCAGCTTGATAAAAACGTTTGGTCTGCCCGCGGCAGCGTCATGCAGGACACCAATCTAGTGATATTCTAATTGCAGAGGGCTAGAGATGAAACACCCAGATCAAAAGCATATTTAAAAAGGTAAATATAGATAGATAGATAGAACAAGATATGACAGGATTGATCAGCTAGATCGTGGAAACATGCAAAAACCTGGATTTACAATAGTGAAGCCACCATCTACCACCAGATTGTGTCCACTAACATACTTTGATTCATCACTCCCCAAATAAAGAGCAGCCTCAGCAATGTCTTCTGCTTCAAGTACAGCTTCCTTGAGGTTAGAGTAAATGCAACTAACTTCATCATCGTTCATCTTGAAGAAATTCTTAAACAATGGGGTAGGAACCGCGTACGGTGACACACAATTTACACGGATGCCATATTGTCCTAATTCCACAGCCGTGTTTCTCATTAATCCTAACACACCATGCTTTGAACTAGTGTAGGCATGTGATGAACCTCCTCCAATTGTTGCACAAACACTTGCAGTTGTAATTATGCTACCGCGCCGAGCAGGGATCATTACACGGGCTGCATGCTTAGTGCCTAAGAATGCACCTACTAAATTGGCACAAATGATATTCTCAAATTCGGCCTTGTCATTTTCAAGTATGTTTGTTTTTGGCGTTCCTCCTGTACCTGCGTTGTTGAACATGATGTCAAGCTTTCCATACTTAGAAACAGCTGTATTAACAGCGTTTTCAACATCTTTTTCTTGAGTAACATCACAATGGATGAATGAAGCAGGTTCAGGTTCTAATTCCTTGCAAACGGAGTGGCCCAATTCATCTTGAATGTCTGCAATTACCACCTTAGCTCCATGTTTGACGAAGAGTCTTGCAGTGGACTCTCCTATGCCACTTGATCCTCCAGTGATCAGTGCCACCTTGCCTTCTAGCCTACAACACCAGCAGAAAACATTCACTAGTTAGATCACGTGCCAAGAGATTAAGCATGCATCTAGTTATATGCATGTGCCTTAAAACCTAGCTTCGAATACTGCATAAATTTAAGGATAATTATGCAGCTGAAATCATGTCAAAGATATTGTTTATTAGTAGTATTAGCTACCTAAAGAAAGCAAAATATTAGAATTACCTTCTTAGGGCTGCAGAGACTAGCGAAACACTTCCCATGGTTAAACAAATGCCGAAAAGCTACCCACCTGCATTTTCAAAACACTGATCGTTATACCTTATATATATGGAATGCAACGTCCTGTTCTTTGGGTGACATGGTGACAAGTTCACAGATACAATGCATGCACCCGGGTTATGTCCGGTTTGTTTTTATGTTTTAAAAATGTTTTGAAAAAATTTAAATTTTTTTTATTTGCTTCAAATTAATATTTTATGAGTGTTTTCGTATCATTTTGATGTGCTGATATCAAAATTAATTTTTAAAAAATAAAAAAAAATATTTTGATGCATTTCCGAGTGAAAAGCACAAGAACCTTACATAAAATTTTATTTATTCATTATCTTTATTTATTTTTTATTTTCGAATCAAAACAAAACTAAATTATTAAACATGATCAAAAATATATAAAAAAATGTGAATTAGTTGTAGCGTCTAGTTAGAGAGTCCTTAAGGAGCGTAGCGTGATGACAAAGAGCTTAAGATCTACACAGCAGGTCTCGAGTTCGAGTCAGGGCGTGCATCTTTTGTAAGAGCTTGGGACAGCCGGATCGAGTTTTACTCGCTCACCTGAGCCCACAAAATGTGCTTTTCGAGAAGTGGATTTCCTTTAATCCAAAAATAAGTCTAGTTAGAGACTATTCATCATTAATCCTTTAATCCCAAATTTGAAAAAGAGGTGGAATTTGATAGAAAAGATTGCCACCGACGATCTAAACGTGATGATCGTGTTCGAATTACCGAAAAAAAGAAATTATTGGTCTCTTTTATTCGACTGCTTGCGTACGTGACTTGTCAACGTGTTTGGATTGTTGATCATAAGTTGCCGTTTCACCAGCAAAAACATCACTGTGACTTGTACTAGCAAAAATAACTCAAATGGTCACATTTCCAACCCAACCTCAAATTATAAGAGTATCGTTTGTTAACAGTTACATGACTTAAAAGATTAAAAAAAAAAGGTATAAATGTGACAAAATAGAATAAAATAGTGAGATAAAATTATTTTTAGTAGTGGTGTATAAAATAAAATGAATATCTTTATATTCTGTTTTTGAAAATACAAAAATTCACTGTAAAGTAAAATTTATTCTCATGGCAAATTCATTTTTATATTTTTTCTCTTCAACTAAATATTATTATGTTTTTATTGACTCTATCTATTTTATTTTATGACACTAACCAAACACTCCATGAAAAAATAAAACCAAACCTCCCTTGAAACTATGTTCTAGTCATGCTGTAACATATGACCTAGCAGAATTGGCATGACTTCATTGCAATATGTCGTGGGTGACCTTCTAGCCAAGTACCAAACGATTGATAAAATTGACAAAATTAAGCAAAAGTGCATGAATGTGTATTCAACACGCAAAACAAGGCCAAAGAGTCTAGATTTGTTATGCATGAGAATCACAAGCAATAATCCTGTTCATAACTCAATTTTAAATCCCCTAAAATTATTATTATTATTATATACCTTTTTTATTCATGTAATTTGAAGAGACGATGTATCATCTATTTTTTGGTACAGTGCGTGTGTGTAATTTGTAGCCAATAAACCTTTTTTCTTCTTTTTTCTCTCCTCCCCTGAAAATTAGAGGTTGATCTTTTTTGTTGTTGATATTTGAACTTCAATTCTTATTCTTTTGATTTCTGATTTTTGTTCTAGATCATTTTGTAAAAGTTTTATTTTTTTCAATTTAGTCCTTCAATTCTAATTTGTCATATATTATATATTTTTTAATTTGGTTCTTATTCTTTTAATTTTTAATTTTCTCTCCTTAGCCTTTTTGTAAAAGTTTTATTGATTTTCAATTCCATCTTTCAACCTGAGTTGTCTCGTCTCTTATTACCCAAGTTACATGTCTATCACACTATCTGGAGTTTATTCATGCCAATTTTTTTGTTTCTTTTTTTGAATCTAATTTTGTACTTTCAAAGGTTTTTTCAAGTTATTGTGATCTTTTTTTTTTGAAAAAAAAATTATTTGTTTATTATTGTTATCTATTTTTTATTGTCTAATCCAAATAAAATTAAGTTATTAAACATAGTCGAAATCTGTAATTTAAAAATAAATAAATTTGCAGGACTTAGACATTACTTAAAAAAATTGTGAAGCTGTAGCGTAGCGCGGAGCACGGTCTAATTAGGTACTATTCATCAGAAAAATGATGTAATCCTTCGATCCCATATTTGAAAAGGAGGTGGAATTTGATTGAAAAGATCGCCACCGACACCGACGATTTAAATGTGATGATCGTGTTCGAACTACCGGAAAAAGGAAATTATTGGTCTCTTTTATTCGACTGCTTGCGTCCGTGACTTGTCAACGTGTTTGGATTGTTAACTGTTCCATGGCATAAAAAAATATAAATAGTAGGGATAAAAAAGATGGAGATAAAATTATTTCTGTTATATAAAATAGGATTGATTATTTTTTTTTATCTTGTTTTGTTAATAAAAGATAAGACATAATAAAATATGAAAAATTATAATTTATCTTTACTACAACTTATATATTTTTAAAGAGTTAAATATTATTTATTTTATTTTGAGTGTTGGAATTAATAATAGTATAATAAACCTAATTATAAAAACCGAACTCGCTAGTTGAGTCGACCTAGGACATGAATTGGCCAGATAAGTCTACTTATGACCTGATTAAACTGGATCTAGACTGGTCTGGGTTTAAGAAAAAATAAAAGAATGATTGATCTAGCTTGACTCGATCAAATAAAAATATTTGTACCGGAAATAATAATATTTATACCACAAATAGTAATATTTTTGATATTAATGTTTTGAAATATAATAGAAATATTAATATTTATAGCACAAATAATAGTATTTTTAAAATTAATACATTCAATTATAATAAAAATAATAATATTTATGGTGTTTGGGTTGTTTGCCCTTGTGCAAGGTAAGACCCAAACGCCACGTGGCGCTGGGGCTGGCTTGCTCTTGCCCTGGGTGGGAGTCAGGCCCGCGTCCCCACGTGGGGACACCTGGCACGTGGGCTATCTGTTTTGGCGCTGGGTTAGACCCGAGCGCCACGTGGCGCTGGGGCTGGCTTTCCTTGCCCTGAGCGTGAGCCAGGCCTGCGCCCCCACTTAGGGACACCCGCGCGCCGGGCTGCCTGCCTTTGCACTGGGTCAGACCGAAGCACCACGTGGCGCTGAAGCTGGCTTGCCCTTGCCCTAGGCGAGAGCTAGCTTGCGCCCCCATATAGGGACACCTGGCGCCTGGGCTACTTCTCCTTGCGCTGGGTTAGACCCGAGTGTCATGTGGCGTTAGGGCTTGATTGCCAAGGACTCGCGTGCCATGTGGCGAGACCTGGCGCTTGGGCTGCCCTGCCTGGACGCCTGCATCAGGACCCAATAGTAATAGATCGTTGTCAGGACCCAATTCGATTGGGTCCTACGCCACGACCCAATGGTAATGGGTCCAGCGCAGACCAAATGGCAATGGATCCTGTGCAGTATAGTTTTGAAACTCGACTTGGCGGGTCGACCCGGGACCCAAACGACTCGAGGTTGGAACCGGGCCGGGTTTAAGAAAAAATAGGGAAAGTCAAAACCCAAGGTGACCTGGTTGACCCGGTCAAAAACCTGGTTGCAACCCGTTGACTTTTTTTTTTACGAAAATAACATCGTTTTGATTTTAAAAAAATTAAAATTGACCCGAACGACCTAGTGACCAGGTCAAAACCCGGAACCCGAGCCTTGGACCGGGTTTAAAAACTCTATTGCGCAGGACCCAATACCATTAAGTCCTATGCAGGACCCATGTCTAATGGGTCTTGCATCATGACCAATTCGCTTGGGTCCTCACCAATACCCAAATAATTTGTGTTATAAATATTCTTCAATTTTCTTAATATAATAATGTGTGTTATAAATATTATTATTTCTCTTATAATTCAAAGTGTTCATATTAAAAATATTATTATTTATGTTATAAATATTATTATTTTTATTATAACTCAAAGTATTGATATAAAAAATATTATTATTTGTGTTATAATCATCCTTGGAATTCTTAATATAATTATTTATGTTATAAATTTTATTATTTTTATTATAATTAATATTATTAATAAAAATAATTAATAAATTTGAAAACAAAATTATTATTAATATTAAAAAATATATTATTTTTTGTTTTATAAATTTTTATAATATTTTTTATGACAATAAAAAGTGAATCGCGTGACGTGTGCATCTAACTAGTATATTACTAAAAAAGAATACAGGTAAACTTGTTGCCACTGCAATTGATGAACAATCAATACAACTAAGAACGAGGGGCCAGCAAGCTCATCAACATCTTGGACTTCAAAATGTTATGTGAAGCTGTCCATGTTTGTGTCCTAATCTGATAGACGGTACCGAAGATATTGCTTTCAAATGGTAGCTGAACTCAGACGTATATATGATAAAGAAAACGAAGGGCAGACAACCAGGCATGTATGGATCTCATTTTTTTAGAGTAAATGGCCAGCTCAAAACAAAATCTCTCCTAGGAATCATAAATTTTTTCATTAATTAGTAGAAAAAATTACGTGGGGAATAGACACAATACAGGATTCAGTTTCTGTTTTTCATGATTTTAATTGTCCAATATCCTTTGTAAATATCTAATAGTTTCGGCAAATAATTAAATACATAAATGAATCTTCTAAGCTCTAATAGAATTTGAATGAATCCTGAAGCCAACCAACCACTTTGAACAGCTAGGAATTTTAGAGTATCCTATTAACTATTGATGAAAACAATGTGGAGATTGCTACAATGCTACTGCATCATATATAGCTCCAAAACCCATCTTCCTTTTTATTGCAATTCACACCAGAAACGGAAGCTAAATTTCCGAAAGCAAAAGTAAGGGAAACAAAGACTCAACTTTCTCGAGCCAATTTAGCTTTCGTTCTCCTCCCTATGAGTTTCCCACAAGGATTAAATCCAGATGAAGGATCTCCAGAATGGATGAACAAGGCAGACAGCGCATGGCAACTAACAGCAACCACGATGGTCTGCCTACAAAGTGTTCCTGGGCTAGTCATTCTATATGGAAGCATGGTCAAGAAAAAATGGGCTGTCAACTCTGCCTTCATGGCCTTCTATGCCTTTGCCGCGGTGCTAGTCTGTTGGGTCTTATTGGCCCATCAAATGTCCTTTGGGGCCAAGATGAGCCCACTGTTAGGGAGACCTGGCTCTGCATTGTCAGAAAAACTACTCCTTGGACCCTCTAGGAGGGGTTTGGTCCCAGTGGCTGATTTTGTGTTTTACCAATTTGCTTTTGCTGCTATTACTGTTATATTGCTGGCAGGTTCTTTACTTGGGAGGATGAACTTCTATGCATGGATGTTGTTTGTTCCTCTATGGCTGTTTTTCAGTTACACTGTTGGTGCCTCAACTATCTGGGGTGATGGCTTTCTTGAAAGACGTATAATTGATTATGCTGGTGGCTATGTAATTCATCTTTCCTCTGGGGTGGCTGGTTTCACTGCTGCATATTGGGTAATTCACATGCACTCCTAATACTTTTGTGTGTTTTAATATAAGAAAATAGATATTCACCTCGAAAAAGAAGAGTTATTAATAATAAATGAAAGAGAAATTGTGTTGTCTGCCAATGGATTTTGTTGTATGCAAGCTATCTGACTGCTGAATCTGCGATTATGGTGGGTGATCATATACATATAGGTAGGACCAAGGCATTCACATGATAGGCAAAACTTTCCACCAAACAACATAATTCACATGTTAGGAGGTGCAGGGTTCCTATGGCTGGGATGGACAGGTTTCAATGGTGGATCTCCTTTTGCTGCTGGCTTGGTTGCTTCGTTGGCCATTTTCAACACTCATCTTTGCACTGCAACCAGCCTCTTGGTATGGGTTTCCCTGGACATGCTTTTTTACAGGAAAAGTTCTGTCATTGGTGCTGTCCAGGGGATGATCACTGGACTTGTTTGCATCACTCCCGGTGCAGGTCAGCCCTTTGTCTAGGCAATTTCTTACATTCACATTATGCATTCTATACACGATGATAAAAGTATGAAACATGACGCGGTAATTGATACATGGCAGGGATAGTGGAACCATGGGCAGCACTATTGATGGGAGTAATGTCTGGTTCAATTCCATGGTACACAATGATGGTGTTGCACAGGAGCTTTGCGTTCTTCCAAAGCGTGGACGACACATTGGCTGTCTTCCACACGCATGCTGTGGCTGGACTTTTGGGAGGAATTCTTTCTGGCATCTTCGCTAAGCCTGCCCTTCTAAAGTTGATGTACCCAGACACCACGTACCATACAGGATTAATTTATAGTTTCAGTGGCGGAAGACATGCGGATGGCTTTAAGCAGATGGGCATCCAACTTTTGGGAGCTGCTTTTATTGCTGCTTGGAATGCAGGCGCTACAAGCTTAATTTGTATTCTGATAAGCCGCATTGTCGATCTTAGGATGAAGGAAGATGACCTAGAAATAGGTGATGATGCTGTGCACGGTGAAGAAGCCTATGCGCTGTGGGGTGATGGGGGAGAGGATGCCGAAACCTCTTCGTCTGCACATGCATCCCAGACTTCCTTACTTCTGCCGACAACGCTTCTGATATGTCCATCAGAACTGGATACGTAATGCGTATCTAATAAGTTGCAATGCATTACCATGGAATAAGGCAGTATTGCTTATTGGTTCATTGCTGCGGCACTTATCCACTTTTCGTTGGATTATTGCTGCTTGCATCTTGTAAATTTTCAAGTTGGAAAAGAAAATAGTTGTGATTATTGTCAGAAAGAGAGGCATCTTATCATTATGTATCTTGCAAATTGGCAATTCGTAAGATCTACAAAACGCAAAAGCTTCATGCTCTAAAAGATATGCTGGCTTTTTAAAGACATCTAAGATATACAATTCTGTCTCGGACAAAAACAATAACGAACTCAAATGTAGAAATAAAACTGAATAACGTTTATATCAATGCAATTAGCAAAGGAGAACAGGCAGAGATGAAAATTTGATAATTAATTTCACTGTCACAACTCACAACTGTACACAAGTATTCATTGCAAATACACATATATCTAAAAAGCTTTACATCGTAGGGTGGCGCAAAACGTCCAATTAAAGATCGGATTTCATATTCAAGCCCATTTTCATGGAGCCTTCCATGTCACTGTCTGCGAATCTATTCAATTATAGCAGGTTCTTTCTTCCTTTCAATAAAAATCATGTGAAGAAGAGTTTACTCAAGCACAAAAATCAGAGCAATGAAACAACGGGTAGCTTGTCATGTTTTCTCCAACCAGGGATGAAATAAGAGACATAAAAGACAAGAGAACTGATTAGAATTACATGGTGATAGAACACCTTGATCTTTTTCTTTGAGAAACATCATTTCTATTTTTTACATACACATCATCTACAAAGGTTTACATTTGTCACTGCAGCAATAGTATCTTTCACTCAGTATGGAAGAGAGATTTGATCATCTAATAGCTTTCAACAATTCAGGGGGAGACTTGATCAAACTTACATGGTGGGCATATCATTTCTGGAAGCAAGTTTAAGCGGTACATACCAATATTTTGCACTTCTGACGACCATACACGAGTCCCTTGGACTGTTAACTGACATGAATGTGTCTATCGAAGTGCTATGCAAAAGAATGCCCATGATTATTTGTTTTCTGACCAGTATTCACCCGACAAATTTCATCTGAAACTACATAGGAACAAGCTCAAACAGACCAGCCACAAGCCAACAGTGGGAGCCTTAATAATAAAAACATCCTGAAATAAAGTTATATAGACATTAAGGCAGCCATTACATATGCAAGCAGCAAGGTAGAAGTTACACATGCAAGCTAGAAGCAACACTTTTAAAACTTGATATACCTTACGTTGGCTAATGTTCCTGCCTTGACTTGCGAAGCTCCATCAGTTTGTCTCTCCACAAGGCTGCAAGAGCAAGTGATCAGAATCAAATGGTTTTAAGAAGCAAGAGACTTCATTGTGTGACTGATATAGAGTATAATTGATAATGAAAATGAAATTTGCATTGTCAAAACAAAGTAATTTTTATTTTAAGTACCTGCATCAGTGTACCTTTCCTCTTTAACAGCTAAATTCATATTCCTTACGAGATCAAGTTCCTCGACTAGTGAATCTGGACCATCAGCAGCACTGGACAAAAAGATTCAAATCAATCTTAGAATCAGCCTCCCATAGAGATGACATTGATGATGGGGCATAAATAAGCAAGCATGGCCAAATACCTATCAAGGGACACATCATAAATAGGCTTTGAATTACGCAATCTTCCCACCCCATTACCAATTCGAATAGCATCAGTTAAAACAATTTGTTTACTTATATAAATTGGAGCCTGCATAGAGCAAAGTCCAACAATAATCAGCAGCATGTAAATCTTTTAGTACAATCAGAAAAAGGTTGTCAAAACAGTTAAACTAAAATCAGAAAACAAACAGTGATCATTCAACATTGAAGATAGTAACAGCATTTGAATAGCTACGGTTTGGAGATAAATACCTTACATCTACTTGCCACATTTATGGCATCTGACGGTCGTGCATCCACACTAAGAATATCCTTTTCCCCAGGCTGCGTATATTTAAAGTTCCATTTAACAAAAATAACAAGTACTAGTGATAATGTTTTTTAGGACAACTTTCTTTATTACCTTGCTAAAACATAATCTTGCAAAGTAAGTATTTGCCACTCTCTCTGTAATCCGTACCATTTTTACCTGAAATGAAGAGAAAGAAGACACGGAATGCTAAGGATGAATCTTTCTAAACTTTTCAATGTACTACAACTAATAGCCTAAGTGCCCAACACATATTGTTCCATACATCATATCCAAGCTCTTCTGCTACATTTCCCACAAGTTGGAACTGATCAGCGCAAACCTGCGAAAAAATCATGCAAACACAAGGGCTATTAAAAAGTAAAGTTAATAAACCAACAATAAATACAAGAGATGGGGAAAAAATTACTGCATTATCATCTCCTTGTATTCCATCTATCAATTTCTCAATAGCAAACTCCCCTGTGTCAGAAAACAACAAAACTTAACAACTAGCAAATTTGTCCAAATTTGTAAAAAAACAAAGACAAGAAGAAATAAATGAAACGACAGCTTTCTAATATACCAACAATAATCGGCAGCACAAAGTCACCATCACAAGAAACTTTAAGGAAAATCGTGGGACTTTGAAATCCACGCAGAAAACCATGTCCTAATAATCCTGTATTAGGCCTCGCTTCCTTTCTTTCTTGCAGACCAAAAGGAAACACCAATTTACCAGATGAATGCCATCTAACCTCCTCTTGAAATCCTTGTTTCCGCATTCGATAATGAGAAATTGTCTCTGCAGCCCATCAAACCAATTAAGAGATTGTCTCACAATAACTCATTAACTTCATTTCTCTTTTTCCCTTCTAGACCCTATCCAATCTATATAACCAAAACCCATTTATGAAAGAGCACCAAAATCTCATAAGTTGGGTTTTTTTTTAACTTGAATTAAGGTTACTTAACTTCCACATTGCAAACAAACTCATAAAGCACACCTCTTTTTCCCCTTTACCGTATCCAATCAAAAAAACCAATACCCATTTCTTAAAATGCACCAAAACCTCACAAAAAAGTGTTCTTTTGTATTTTTAGAGGCAAATCCAATAACAAAATCCACAGCTTTCTAAACCTAATCTAATAAAAACAACCACAGCCCATCTTTTTAAATTCATCAAAACCTCGTAAATTAGTGTTCTTTTTTCATTTTTTGAAACAAGTTCAACAACAAAATCTACACACAAGTATCTATCTACAAAGAACATAATTATTAAACATAAAGAGAGAGGGAGGGAGAGGAACCTGAAACAAGAAGGGATGCAGGGAGATAATCAAGACCATTATTATTATTATGAGCATTAGTGGATCCACTGCTATCACTGGAAGCCTTACAAGAAACTGATATTGATCTGGGACATTGAAAGCGACACCGTATCCTCTTAACTGAGAACTGAAAGGAACAAGATGGACTAGGAGGAGGGTTTTTTTGTGGTGAGATTAAACGACAGGTCGGGTAATTTCCTTGATCTGTTGTCTTCAGAGTCTTGAAGCCACTGAATGTACGAGCTGGGAATTGAGCTCCTAGCATTTTTTTTTTCTTGTCTATGTGGATGTGTTCGTGTTCGTGTTTGTGTTTGTGTCTGTGTTTGTTAGGAAGAGATGTTAAAGGTTCTTCTAAGTTCTAACAGAGAGGGAAGGGGAGAGAAAGAGAGAGGGACGGGGGTGGTTGGATTTTGGAAGCCGCGAGTTAAAAATTAAAATACAGCATGTCTTGTGCTTATTTATTAGGCTTTTATCATCATCCACTGTTTCAAAACTGACTAAATAAATTTATTTTAATATACTCTTATGTTGCAGAATATGCAAGAGAAAATTTAATATATTAATTCAGATAAAAAAAAAAAATCAACCTTAATATGTAAAAAACGATTTAAGAATAACTAAACTGCTTATTTTTTAAATTATCAAAATTTATATTATATTGAAGTTCATCTTCCTAGAAAGCATTGTTTATTAGAAAATTGCTTTGGTTTCTTAGTTTACTTTTTTTTTCAATTTATTTTAGTATTGAGTGTATTAAATATTAGGTTTTTATTTATTTTCTATAAGATTTTTTTAATTTTATAATCTAGATCACGAGTGTTTCGAGTTAACTTGGGTTTTTCGTAGTTTTTTTTTAATTGAATTTTTTTTAATTTTATTTTTTAATATTAAATTAATTACAAATTAGATTTTATAATTTATTTTAATTTATTTTATAAAAAATTATAATAATCTTATAAATTACGAGTTTGAAAAATTAACCAATATCAATCCATTTTGTTTCCGTTGTTTTTTTACCCGCAACATTGAACTAACTCTCAAATAGTTTAAAATATATTTTCTTCAAAATAAACATGATGAAAATGCTTGAACATTTTTCTTTAAAGCTTAAAAATAATTATCGCGTTGCGTAAGCCAATGATTCAGTGGATAGCTAAGATAAAAAGCAAGGAAGAGGAACCGGTGCTTAGGATTAGTTTTAAGGATATAATCTTTATCTGTTAGCCCAACATGATTGCATGGGTCCAGTCATTTTACACAACTCGTTGTTTTTCAATCTAGGATTTGGATAATGTCAAGATTTCTCTTTTGGTAGGACAGTGATCGTGGTGGAAAGAGTTCTAGGTACTGTGACAACGTGCTGTCAAGTTACTTTACTTCAAATGAAAAGGAGAAAAAAAGTCATTTTTCGTTTATCATAATGGAAACAAAATGGTAGTGTTAATTATATAATAATGACTAATATATATATATATATATATATATAGAGAGTAATATCAGATCCATATGGGCTGCCATTTTTTATCCCATCGGAAAACGTCCTTGGCATATTTTTGTCCTAGGAGACAATTCCTTTATCTGCATCCGTCCAATTCCTCCATGCTACAAGGTATAATCTTGTACACGAGGGAGCTTGAAGTGATAGACTCACTGTCAGAGCAACAATTTCCTGCGAATCTTGGATAATGGGAAGATACGAAGTGGTTCCGTTAAAGCAGTTGGGAAGCTGAGGCGTTATAAGGATTTTTTGCCAAAGTTGGTTTCTTCGCGAACTGCTTCAGCAGCTTGATAAGCTCGTAGGTCCTTGTGTCTCTACCAGAAGAGAGGCAGAGATCGAGTGGTGTTGATCCATCCTGAGAGGGAGGTAAAAAAATAAAGTGATTTGTGATGACAATGTAACGAAAAAGGTTGCTGAAACTACTGGTGATAGGACTTTCAAAAAAATGCCCACCTACGATTTTCCTTCCTTTTTTTTTTTTCCATTTCCCAGCTATTAAGCTTTTTTTCTTTTTTTGAATCCCCGTTTCATTTATTGACCATGGATCCTCCACATAAAGTAGGCAGCCGATTCTTATCAACCTATTGCTCTAAGTTTCAAACTGCAGGCAATTTTGTCTGTATCTCTCGTATGTTAGCAGTGGTGACACAGTATGCAACCTAAGCTTTACTATCATCTCAATGCGGTAAAGCACAGTACAAAAGCCAGAAACACATACAAGCGGTGGTCTGATATCTTCCATGAATATTCATACGATGTGATGGTATGAGAGATTCCTAGAATCATTGTATAATTACCTTGTTTTTTAATGTCCTGTCCGCTCTTTTAATTAATAAAAGCTTCACTATGTCTGTTCTCTGGGTTTGAACAGCAAGATGTAACGGTGTCCATCCATCCTGAAAGGGTAATAAATGAGAGTGTTCACCAATGAAGCATCGAAACTGAAACGGAAAAAAAAAAAAAAGTTGGCCTATATCATCCTCACATTGTCCTGAAGGTTTATATCAACGTTATATAACAGAAGAAGTTTGATAGCTGGAGCAGATGCAGTTTGAACTGCATAATGCATCAAGGTGGCACCCTCCTGTCATCAGCAAGAAAAGAGAAAGAGGAAAGCAAATACAATCTCATTAGAAAATGGCTGCATAAAAGATGATGATTAGTCATAAGAGAACAAGTTGAACATGGTAAAATAAGATAAATAAATATAATGATTGTACTGGCAGAAAAATAAATATAAGATAAAGAAAGTCACTGCGTCAATACTCACTGCATCACGAACAAAAGGATCTGCTGATTCTCTCAACAGATAGCTGGTTATAGCTTGCTTTTTGCATACTATTGCTCTGTGAAGTGCAGTCCAACCATTCTGAGGTAAATATAACGATCCAAAGTTCAAAACTGAGCAAACATGAAATACTAAGAATTCCAAGCATTTTTGCATCCAATATGAAATAAAGGGAGGGAAGTGTATAAAACTTGATGGGACTGACAAAATCCAACAAATCAGCCTCCACCTACCACATCCACGGCATTGATGTCCACATTGTGCTTCAACAACGCATCCATAAGGTGGAATTCTCCTGATGCAGCAAGGGTGTGGAGAGGTAGCCATTTGCTCTGCAGAGAATTCAACAAAAATAAAAAACTACAAATGAATTGCAGATTTGCGTGATGTATATTATCCAAAAAAACAATTGCA
Source organism: Populus x sibirica (assembly GCA_019202695.1). NCBI lineage: Eukaryota > Viridiplantae > Streptophyta > Magnoliopsida > Malpighiales > Salicaceae > Populus > Populus x sibirica. The sequence continues at coordinate 234,007 of JAGMVL010000125.1, read as the reverse complement.
CCATGTACAGCCTGTCATAACTTCTTCAAACAAGAAAGACATGCATGACCAAAAAATGCAGGGGGGGGTATAGCTATTGTAACTGTAAGAAACTTCTCATTTGATTCCAAAATCAGATTGAAACATCAGCTAGCAGTTCGATAACTACAAGTTGAGAAAGCAGCAACTAATTATTAAACAACAATAAATATACATCAAAATCAAATACAGTGACGAGAGTGGTTCAACAGATAGTGAACTCACAGAGTTAGCAACTGCTAGATCAGGTACCCGCTTATTCAACAAAACCTTTTCCTCTTTCGTAAACAACTTGCGTTTACCTATTTATTCAAAAACACAAGGCAGAAAAGGCGATATGAATAGCAAGATCTTGAAGCTCACATGCAAAACATAGAACAAAACAAAGCAACATCAGCACTCAAATCCAGAATGCATCTCATACGCTTTAAGAACTAAGTAACATAAGGTGAAATAGCATCGAGTAACCCTAAGAGAATTAAAAATCATATTCTTCACAGCTTGCACCAAATTCACACTAAAATTAACTAGTTTTGCATCAATCAAGCCAATAACAACAAATTCAATCCCTCTTATCAATAAACAAACAAACAAACTACAATATCAACAAGAAAACAACAACCGATACCAAACCCAAGTTCAAAACTGAAAATAGAAAAGCAATTACCCTCAGATTTATGTTCGCCAGGCTCATAATCCTCACTGTTAAGAAACTCTCTAACATCATCTAAACCTCTCCCATAAACTGCCCATCTAGGATGCTTCCCTTTCACTCTCTCGCTAACAATCTCCTTCACTTCTACCTCGTCCTCTTTCATTTTCTCCTCTTCTTTAAAACTCTCTGGATTACCGAGCACAAGTGGCTTCAACTGTGCCAATTTGGCTTCTTTAAAAGCCTGATATTCCTCTAGATTAACACTCCTAATAGGAACCAACCCTTTCTTTTTCCTTTCGAATTTTTTATTATATTCCATTTCTTGAGCAATCTTTCTCCTTTCCTTTTTGCCAATATTAATCTCTGCTTGCGCATCTCTCCATTTCTCTGGCACCAAATTCTCTGCTTCAATTGTAGGAACAACCCTTTTTTTTTTTTTTCTTAAAAGTTTTCAACTTTGGGTCCTCAATGGCATTTGAGTTGGTTTCCAAATATGGGTCTTCAAAAATGCCTTCTTCAAAGAGTAGACAGCCACCAATGGCATGGTCTTGGTCTTCAAAATTGTAATTTTGTATAGCGAATTGGGATTGTAGAGAAGGTGAGAAAGAGTGGATTTTTTGGGGAAATTTCAGGATTTTGAAAGATGAAAACTTGAGAGGTGGAGGGAGAGATAGAAGGGCGTGTAATTTTGGGGTTTGTGGTGGGTTTAGCAGAGCTGGGAATGACATTGTTTCTGCAACTTTGGAGTAAGAACTGGAGCTGATTTTGGTGTCCCTTTATACGTCCTCTTTCTTTAGAATTTGTAGGGGCTGGATTATAGCACAAATTAATGGGCTAATGTGGTGGGTTGAGACTTGAGACTGGCTTAACAAGTTTTGACTTTTTGTTAGTTCCCATTGTTTTGTGGGGTAGAGATTAGAGAACAAGAATGATTTTCATTCTAAAATCTTCATCCTCTCCATTTGACTGTTGTTATCACCAACTCGTTGGATTTGAGTCCATCTTATTGGTGATTATCCAGTTGGATCTACTGTGTCATTATCGTTTATTGATACTGTTCGAAAAACTAATTTCAAATAAATACCTATTTAGGTTCCAAATCTTGAAAGATGGGTTAACCAGATGGCTAATATTTTTCATTTCACACAACAGCAAACTATCTCCAGTGCCATCCTTTTTCTCCCTTACATTTGCACCATTCTTTCCACATGTTAATCATCTCACAAGGGATTTTTCTTTTTGGCAAGAAAAAAATGTAAACAAGGGGATTTTTTAAATTAGTGGACAAATTATCTTCCATCAACTTCAGGGCAACCCCACAACGAACAAATCGCCTTTCCACTTCTTGATGGTAACCTGAAATTTTCTGCGTTCCCAAGCTGAACGTGAGGGTGCATCAGCTGATGGTAACAATGGAAGCGAGCTGCTTTTGTTCGCGACTGTAGCTGGCCACTGACAACAAAATGAACTACTGACCGGTACTTTCATTTGCACCTTTATTTTATAACACGGTATAATATGGTAAGATTGTTTTAAGGCAACAATCAAAAGACAACCATACTCTGACCAATTTTCATTTCCATGGCATTGCGAAGCAAAGCCATAAAAACCGTGCTCAGAATCAAGGTCATAAGCTACTGTGAAAGGTCTCAACTCTCAAGCATTGAACAACAATCGCTCGAAAATAAAATACGCAGTAATGGCTTACTGTTACATAAAGGTTTGCCACCATAACAATCATGCAGAAGAAGCTGAAACATTACACCAAGTCTCGCGCATACCATCTTACTATTTCATAGCCAACTGTTTCACAGTAGAGTTAGGTAGCAACATATTACCCAGTCGTTCAAAGGAAAGAAAGTGCAGTAACAACACACAACTACATGTTTCTTGGAGGATGTAAACAAGTAAAATCAGATCTCACAATAAACACATAATTTGCTTAAAATTTGAGCAAATATTGTTACATCACCATGATTTCCACTTCACAAAATAACTTAAGGCCTGTCTCACCTAGAGCCTCTAGGAGAATAAGGGGACCTGGACCTGTCCCTCCGTGATCGTCCACCATAGGGAGAGCGCCTGGGAGAATAATCACGACCACCACGATAAGGAGAGTGCCTTGGAGACCTGCGATGGTCATCACGACCATAGCCACCACGATACCTACCACGATCACCACCACGATCACCACCACGTTCACCACGAGAGCCTTTCCAAAAAGCAAGATAAGTTAGTAAAATTCAAGCAAGGACATGCATTGAAAGTGTAGATAGAGCTCTTTCTTTCTAAGATAAAATTACATATATACAATATAAACTTACCATAGTCCCTGGTATTCTTCAGCCCAAGATAGTGTCCTGGAGTTGGAGTTCTTGGCCGTTTCCTCCGTGACTGAAAGTTACATGAATCACCTCAATACAGCAAACTATGAAAAATGTTCAACTTGGACAAAACAAACTAGGTAAAGTACAGAACTGAAACTTTAAGAACATATGCTTACCTGTAAAACTAAATAATATAAACACACACACAAGCATAAACATATTGTAAGCAGAAAAACTACACCTAGGAAGACAGCAAGGGGCAGGCTATCTACCAAGCACAACAAGGACAACAATCAGGCATATATGACTACTGTCTATTAACTGTTGGGCATGAAATACCATAAAGCCTGATTAGAAAGAAGTTGATAATGTCCGTTGATTAGTTGAGTTGAAATTGAATGCTTGATAATGTCCGTTGATTAGTTGAGGGTTGAAATTGAATGCTGATGTTGTATAGTTGTTGAACAATATAGTTGCTATGTTTAGTTGATCACTAGCATTTGAAAAGCTGTTTAAGCTGGCCATTGATCAAGCTGTTACACTTAAGTTGACATGGATGAACTGATCATCTTTGATTGCTGCCAACATAGCTGACGCAATGTGTTCTGAATATAACCAGAAAACTTCCAAGTTAAGAATAAAGATCCAATCAAATGGGTTGGTGAGCATCACCAACGAGATAATCACATTACCTTTTCCACAGTGATATATCGCCCCTCCAGAACTGACTGGTTGAGATATTTCACACAACGATTGGCACCGTCAACATTGTCCATTGTAACAAAAGCAAACCCACGAGAAATGCGTGTCCGGGGCTCCACAACAAGAAAACAAGATGCAACCTAAAAAATATAAATTCTTCAAAAATTATTAATTGATATAAAAATGGATGACAACCACATTTACTAAGAAATATTAATTATACATCGAACAACTGCCTTAAAAGGGACCAACCTTTCCCTCCTTTGAGAAATGTTCTTCAAGATCCCTTTCTGTGACCCTTGTAGACAGCCCTGTCACATAAAGTGTATTTCCAGGATTTACGACTTCCGTCCTGCCATATAATCAACCAAGTAAAGATTAACATATAAACCATCTTAACAACAATGATGAAGCAATACAGATCCACAAGACACATTGGAAGAAACACCATAACACATGTCTGTCATTCTAAGAAATTGCAATTTAAAAGCTGCAACTAACCTGTCATGATCTCTAGACCTTGATCTGTGCAGAGACCACCAACCATCCATGTAATAAAGCCATAAAATTAGTGTTGGATGCAGATGTGCATTAGTGCCACAATTACAAACCAGCACACAATAAGCAAAAACCCAGGGTTACAGTACCTTCCACGACTTTGTGACCGTGACCTATGCCTTGGCCTTGGCAATGATCTTGATCTGGATCTAGACCTGGGCCTGGGCCTCGACCACGATCTTGACCTGGACCTCGACTGCTCTCTCCAAGGCGAAGGAGAGCGTGAATCCCTGGTATGCCCAGTTCAAATAACATCAACACAAAACAAAAGGTGCAGAGCCAAATAACCATATATATCTAAGCAACACAAGCTTGGCGAGGTAACAAATCTTAATAAACTCAAAAAATCCGAACTTTAACAACATAAAGCCATTGTTTGTGATGGAAATGCCATCTATCAAACCCTCCAATATTTTTTCAGGTTCCTTAGATTTGCAGCAATTTGAACCAAAACAAAGCCATAGTTGCTCTTGACACATTCTATTACATAAGAACCTGAAGTCATTATTTGTAGTTGTCATCCCTTCCATCAAACCCTTCAATATTTTTAAAATCCCGTTAAGTAAACAAACGTATATCAGCTAGCCCCAATATTAACAAACCTAAGATTCGTTACATTAATCATTCTTAAACACCTCAAAACACAAAACCCATATCTTAAAACATCGAAAGTTGATGAAAACATAAAAATAAATATATAAAAAAACCCTTAATCTATATTAAAACTAGTTCGAGATGTTACCTTTTGACTGGAGAATCAGCCTGTAAGAGAAGGAAAAGATTAATTAGGTCTTTAAATTTTCAACAAATTACATATATAAAGAGAGAATGAGAGAGAAATTTCACCATTGGAAACGATGAAGAAGCCGAGACCTAATAGGGTTTTTTTTGGTTTTGAATGAAGGGCTCGACTCCAAAGTCTTACTTAAAATAAAATAAAGGAAGGGAAATCAGAAGATACTACACTACACTTTGATTTCTATAATGTTTCATATATTTCAATTTAGTCCTTATCTTTTAAAGATTCCCAAAGTTCATTTTATATTTCTATATTCCAATATGATGTTCCAATGTACACTTTTGTTTCTAAATTTCCAATCATATCAACATAAAGGATCATTTTCTTGATTATTTTTAATTTCTCATATATTTTTTAATAATTTTATTGTGTTATATGTGGAGTTTTCATATTATAATGTGTAATAAATAACATATGTAATGTGGAGTTTTAGCATAAAATCTTTCATATTTGTCGATATGATCATTGTATAAAACATATATAAAATTGAACTAAAATATTATTAGTTTAATTTTTATTTTATTATTATCATCAAAACATATAAAAATATAAATGTGTGACTTGAATGTAAAATAAAAATATGAAGAAAATCATAAAGCCCAAATATTTAATAAACTCATTGTTAAATGATGAAATTAAAAAAAATCAATGTAAGAACAAGACCTGAAAAAAAAAATCAATGTCAACCCAGGCTAACTTTTCGAACTCATGACCTGGGTCACAAAAACAAAATGACCCTATAAAAAAAATAATGAAACTTAATCCTAAATCAACCCAACATTGAAGAATAAAATTAAAAGAAAAAATCAATTTTAAAGAAGGATCCAAAACCAAAAATAACAATCAAAAAGATGAAGATTAAACTTGACACTATAAAAAAAATGACATGACATTTTTAAATTTTGGCAAACCAACGTCAATCACGAGAATATGAGAGAGAAAAAAGGAGGAGAAGAAAGAAAAAGTAGTTGAAACTATTGTCACTACTCTTCCATTGACACGCACAACATAATAAAAAAAAACACGCCGCGTCACTTTGAATGCAACCGCTGACAACAGTGTGACACTATGAAGGAAGTTGCATTTGTTTCTAAAGTGCGACAACATCACCACACACAATGGCACATGCATTGCACACGTCAGTTCATGCCTATCCTTTTTGGCCCTTGAAATTCTTCTAGTGTCAAATTTGATCCTTAAGCCTTAATTGTTTTAGATCAATTAAATTTAATTTTATTTTACAAAACTAATTATCAACACACATGTCTTAATTTTTTTCTTCATATCATGGAACCCTCGTACCTAGACAACTGAAAAAAACTTTCAAGTCTAATCCAAAAAAAAACTAACTATGAAAAAAATTAAATTGAAAAGAAAAAATCAAGGGGCCAAAACAAAAGGTTGAATCTCTCTCATGTCCGCATTTAAGTCCCCAATGTTTGAAAGAAAAAACGGCTCAATATTTGTCTAGTGTTGAAATTCAATCCTCATTGCTTTAATTATTTAAATTCAATTTAGTTTCATTTAATATTTTCAAATCGAGCATCAATCGATAATTTATTTTGTTTTTTGACATTGCAAGTAGTCAATACAAAGCCAAACAAAACAAATAACCAACGGCAATTTCTAATTAATCTAATATATTAATCTAATGTATAAGAATAAAATTGAAAAAAAAAACCATATAAATCCATAGTGTTTTCTCTCGCAATATAATTTCTTAGAACAAAACCCGTTCATGACTCTAGCTGGTTCAAACATCAAACCTCAAGAAAGAAAGAAAACAGTAATTTTATTTGAGCTACATTTTATTAAAACTCAGCAGCTCCTAAATCGATAAACATTGAGAGTGCAGTGACTTAAACACATCCAAAAGTATATGGCCAAAGAACACTTGCTCACATTCTGCATCTCTTTCTCCCCATCTCCATTCCAATACCATTCATGCTGCGAAATTCCCACTAGAAGAATGCCGTATTTCCTCCATTTATTGCATTTTGCTAGATTTGTGGCCAGTGATTCACCGTCGCGGGCTGGTCAAGTTTTTTTTTTTTTTTAATCGATGTAAAAAATTTGCGAAGAAAAAAAATTTAAAACCCCAGTCATCGTACCCATTAATAATTTAAATAATATAAATAAAACAACAATAAAATAAATAAAATAAAATAAATAACATGAACCCTTCAGAATATAAAAAATTCAATATTGAAGGGAGAAAATAAATATTTAACCCCATGCAATTTAATATTTATTCTAGAGTTAAATTAATATTTACACTGTGCAATAAAAAAACAAAATAATCAATTTAACCCATGCAACTTGTAAAAAACAATTGTATTATGGCAAAAAATTCATCTTATCAGATAATTTTGAACAAGAGGCAATTTCATCAAATAGCTAGTAATCTGAGTCTTAGGCTATAGTAAATTCCCTTTTTTTAAAATTTAATTTAATAATAAATAGTATAAACAAGGCGTAAAAACAAATTATTTAAAGAAAAAATCCCAGGAGCACAATCAAATGCAATTTTGAACGGTCGGATGATTGCAGAAGGCAAAAGAACAGTAACACCTGCCTGCTTGCCTGGTATTGACATCAGCCACATCATTCATAAACTTGCAACACACATAGAAGGTGAACAGGAAATGTGATTAGCACTCCATTTTTTAAATGTTACACTGGAACCAGGCATGTACGGACTTGCTATGTAGCTTGTTTCGTTAACCTTCTCCCATCGAGGACAGCCTAGAAACCATTCGTATCAGCCAGTATTCAAAGCGTCTCATCCTTGTCTTGCTTTCCACAGTGACATGACATACTTAGAGCTTCCCCAAGACATGAAGTAAAAGGAAAACATACAAAACATAAAGCTCCGCATTGAGAAACCCAGAAACATGCTGCCCATTTTCCTCATCAGTGTTGCATGAACACGAGATGGGATGGGGATTATGTTGTTAACACATCGGGAAGTGTGGTGGAATGAGCTCCAAGCACCTTGCCACCAACATCTGGGAAATTCTCATGTCCAGGAAGTGGACACACCTTCCCATCAGCATCTACCAGCAAAGGATACTTGAGAAGATGTCCTTGCAACAGCTTGAAATTCGGATCTGTGAATTTCCTCCAGTTGTCCTCGGCAATTTTATTTACTTTCTTCACACAATGCAAATCCTCGGGCTCCATGAAAAGTTTATCTATCTCACCAAGATGTTCCACCCATAGTGACATTCTATATCCATAAATCTGCACACAAAAAAAGAAAAGAAAAGAAAACATTTTTCCATGCTGACCACCTCATGAGCAACAGCAAAACTAGGCCAGAAACAAGATTTTTGCTATGGCATGAAGAAGGATGCCAAACAAACCTGTCCACGTGGATGCTTCTTCCTTGCAGCCCATGTGTGCCGGGGTTGATATGAGCCCATAGCTATCTCAGTGTCTTTTGACCCAGCCATGGATCTCTGGTTAATATTTGCAGATCCCATTATCACATACTCATCGTCCACTACCATTCCCTTTGCATGGACATAAATCATGAATCGCTGAGATTTATAAGATTCGGAGACCTGATTGAAACAATGTGATTGTGAACATTATTAGGACTTCAATGCAGATAAAAAGTAAAAGTCACACTTCAAAGATAACAACCTCAACTATCATACCCTTTTCAAAAAAGGGAATACTGCTGCAAGATTAAATGGTAAGGAACAAAAATAAATATCATGAGGTCAATTTTTAAGGCTATAAGACTAGCTGACATTTGTTTTAGTGAAATAACAATAACCGTGCCTTGGAGAAGCAGGTCACAGAAGATTTCTGCCTCAACATTTTCAGAAACAGAAATTCATGATAGTTTTCCCATCATTTAGGTCACTGGACACAATCAAGAACTGAGATAGATATGAAAGAAAAAATCTATGTCAGAAACTTGAAAAAATGGCAGCACTCTATGTAACCGGGATAATCCAGAATTGCCAGAGTATGAGACAAACAGGTGCGCAGAAACATTTCCATATGCACCTCCACGCCAAAGGAAAATACATGAGCTAAAACGAAATTTCAGAAGGGAATTATTTATTTATCTTCATTGTGTTGACATTTTATTATGACGAATTGGGAACTTGAATTGGGCTTTGTTTACACAAAAGTTCGAAGTTTCAAAGGCCACATATTTCAGTTCCTATAAGCAACTTTTGGATTATAGCCACTCAGATACCGTGCACACCACTTTCTAGGGTGAAAATCAGCAGCAAGTGCAGACACAGCTATATCCATAATATATGTTACATAGCAGCCAACAAACTATTTTATACACAGAAAGAAAACAGGTAATGCAATGGTAAGGATGAAAAACCACAGAAGGATATAATCTGAAAGAATTACCGTTCCACCATTAGCACTCGACAATTCTTGGGGAATTTCTTCTCGTTTACCAATGCAATAGAAATTGAGGTAGTCTTGAGGATGTGAATCTACAAGATCCATTGATTTAAGTTCCTGTGCAATTTTTTCATACATTGCTTGCATTGTCTGGCTCTGCAAAGTATAAACTTTCTAAAGTTGGCGACAAAATAGATTGAATTGTTGCTCTGTTTCAACAGAAACCCTTGGTGTCTCACAACAATCAAATCCAACTAGCTGACAGAATCACTAAAAGAAATCAACTCACAACCCAAAGCAATAGTCACCCAATCAGTGTGCACCAATATTAAGAAACTCCTTAATAAAGCTGCTTTAGCAGCAAAATTTGAGTAACAGTTATTATTCTCTGTTATGTATCTAAAACCATGGTCTTGCCTATAAGAAGGATAATAACAGTAAAAGTAGCAAAACAGCCGTTCTAGCTGCAAGTCACTAAACATCTTACCATGAAAAATCACCAATTGCAGGTATAGGAATCAAGCATCCCAGACCAATGGAATTGGAAATCAAATACTTCTTATTATTTAAGGACAGAAAGTGGAAACCTATGTTGATCCAAGATCGTATAAGGTGAACCTATCCCATGTCACTAGGGACAAGGCATATGAGAAGTACACTATGACTAGAAGAGCTCATGAATAATAAAATGTTGACCGGGTTCCAAATATACAAGATGGTTCATTCATGATGTCTGAAAAAATATATTGATCTTTCAAGTCAACATAGTTGATTATACACTACCTGCCAAAAGAGAATTTCTTGCACAGTGTTGGTCTTTGGATCACCCTCTGGCCACAATGGAATAACAACATATACTGCAAATCTCTCTTTGGCTCTAATTTTACTAACAATCTTCAATGCCAACTCCATTGGGATTAGATTATCAGCTCCTGCACATCATAATAATGGAAACAACTTGAGAACAAATGTGTGTATGTGTGTGTTTTATCTGTGTTGTCGTGTGTAAAATGAAGGCATGTAGTTACAGCCATGATCGTTGTCCATAGAAATAGCAAAAAGTTTCATTCAAAACAGCTTGACAATAACATAAGAAGCAAAGGTGAGCAAAACAGAATTCATGATGGTAGTGGCTAAACTAGTGAGAAGCTAAAAAATAAAAATAATTGAGTTGTCAACTTAAAAAGGCAAACAAATAGATGAAAAGCCATAGAGGTTGTGGTAAAAGATATGAATTTGAGAAGGTCCAAAATCCAAATCTTATCAAGCAAAAGAACATCTACCAAGATATATTATTCCTAAAATCCAAATACCCATGCAAAATTTTGTATGTAGAGGCTCTGCATCAACGTGGGTCTCTTGAAAAAGGAATCCTAATCCAAAAAAAAAAAAAAAGAACCGGTATAATGAAAATTTGCAATTCTGACCTGCATCCTTATATGATGGCCATGCATATGAGGATCCAAGAAAATACTGATTTTCAATATATATGAAATGCTGAGCAGATCTGATGGCTTGTATGTATGCTGTTTGAATGCTTTTATCTACAACCAGATCTTTTGCAACAACTAGGTTCTGCAACACAAAATTAACATCAATAAAGCTATGTTATCTTTGGCTTATATTAAAAGGAAGAAAGAAAATAAAATGTTCAACTTGCTGTAAACCTGATCCTGACACTCATCAATAGTTTTGGGAAATCCTTTCAGTGATCCGGAGTCAATGGACCTAAAAATCTGCAAAAACAAAATAAGTAAAAACAGGGGTCAATAAAATGATGATGATGATGATGATGATAAAGGTTGTAATCTAAACGACAAAAATAGAGAAGCGTGATGTCCAACCTGGACATGCCAATTTTCAGGGCCTTCTTCACTGGAAACGTATACTGTGGGATCATCAGGTGGAACTATTGTGGTTCCATCCTTTGTTTCAGAAAGGTGAGGACTTAGTATCCACGAAATCCGTTCTATCTTTATCAATGAATCATCGCTCCAGTGAGATTTTCTTTTGAAACGCAGTCCCAACTCTGTCCACTTTGTTGCTTTCCTCCAACGCTGCTCAAAGTTTATAAGAGCATCATATGCAGCTGGCCCATCAATTTTACAATGCAGGTCATGCCAGGGCTGCCTCGGTGCTTTGGTTCCAGCCTTTCATACATAAAAAGGAGAGTTGAGGCAAAAAAAAAAGTGCAAAAAGAAAAAAGTATACAGCACCAAAGGATCTGGCGGAACAATATCAGAAGTCAATAAACAGGAATTCAGAATATTTAGTAAACCATGTTAGTATTGGGGATGATAAAGAAAATATCACTTGAAAGTGATATAAATTTCATGGCAACTTAAACATCAAGTCACATTGAAATTATAGGTACATTATGCGCTTGAAAAAGTGGAAAACAAACTATAACAGCACCATTTGTACACTGTTGATCTGAATATAAATAGCAGATACCGAAAGTGAAAAGACTACTGAAACTAAAAGTTGATCATTTGATTTGTCTATCACTTACAGGAAATGTTGGATTGTGGAAATCATCCAGAAAGACAGTGTTGAGATCATGAAACAGTCTATGTCCGGGAGTATCATACCGTCCATCGCAGAGATCAATGCCTCCTATAAATGCAGTGATCTTCCTGTTATTACCGGATGCTTGGGTGTCCACAAGAACACATTTCTGATGGTGCGTAAACATGGTTCCAACAATCTGGGAAAAACCACCGCACATCAATAAATTGTCCAAAGAGAAGCAATTGTGACCTCTCAAATGAAACCGAAAGAACAACCAAGTTTGTTCCACAAACCAAAACTTACCAATTAATATTTTTGCATAAGCTAAAGAGATGTAAAATAAAAACCCATTAGCCAAAAGAACGTGCATTGTTAAAACAACCAACACACTTAGCTGCATGTGCTTCTTACGAGACAACAATCAACTCAACAATAAAATCAGGCTTGCCTGTTGCTTGAGAAAACTGAGCTTACTGCTGGCATATCGAGGTGCCAACACACAAGTAACAGATGAATGCTTGAAGAATCTTCTGGTTTCTTCATCATGTGTTGCCATAACTCCTGCCTGTATCCCAAAATAGCTTTTCACATTATAAAACTATTGCAGACATCTTTCATTATTAAATATCACTACTGCTAAAATCATGAGGGGAAAAAATACAATTACAAAATAGAAGTTGCATGTGCCCCCTGCCATCACATTACAAATTGGCATTAAATTTTAAAACCTTCTGACAAAACCTCCCCTTAACTTTCTACCACAAGAAAGTGGCAACAATCACCCAAGTTAAACAATCATAATTGAATTATTTAACCATTCATCGCTCATTAACCAAACAAAACAACATCACACAAAATAGCAACAACGGACCAAATAAACCCACATAATAATAAAAATCAAATAGTACTAATCAAAATCCTCACTTACTGTTTTAATCCCAAATTTATCATGAGAAGTCCTATCATCCCAAACCAACAACAAGACTCTCACACCTTCCTCGCTCTTATACTTCAGCAGCTCCCCAAGAGTCAAATCTCCACCTCTTGGCAATGGCCTAGTTGGTTCTCTAACCAACTTAATCTTATAAAAGACAGACCAGCCAACAATATAAATCATATGATGAGCTTCGGATATGGCATAACAAATATCCTCCCAGCACCTCTCTTGCTTAAAAACCTTCCCTCCATCAATCTCAATCTCAGGCAGGTCATGATCCTTCACATGAGCATCTTGATAGAGTGTCACATGACCGCCTTTTCGGACCGGGAAATAGGTACCCCTCACCCCATTTACTCCAGGATCACCTCCAAACCCATTCTGGTATAAAGGGTTTTTCTCAAAAGGTGTGAATTTCAATTCCAGATAAAGAGCTGTGTCGGGCTTTGGTGGTTTCCCTGATGCAGCAATTATTGGAAACCATCCCTGAATAAACTCCCCCGACAACACTGTTGATGCAGGTATCTTCACGGTCCCGATCAACTCTGCACCGAACAAATCATTATCTTTGACGTGAAATTCAATATCTTTAACAGGATGTGCCAAAGGGATATTGAACCTTTGCTCCCAAACGGGGGTTGCGGCATTTTTCAACACGCGAGTGCGGGCGAGTGTCACCTGAGGGACTGTCACTGTCACGTATGCATCACTGGTGATAATGTGACGGTGGTGGATCTTCTTGTCGGCGTCGCTGTGGTGGCGGTGGTCGCGGTCACGGTGGTGGCGGTGGTCGCGGTCACGGTGGTGGCGGTGGTCGCGGTCATGGTGGTCGGTGGGTTTGGTGGCGGTGGTGGCGGAAGAAGGGATGCAAACATTGAAGAGCTGGCGGAAGTTCTTGGAGATAACATCCATGTTGGGTAAAGATCTGGCTTCAACTATGAGCAAGTCGAGGTCACCGTGAAGGTAGATGAGGTGGTTGTGACTGGAGCTCTCAGCCATTTTATTGGGCGGGATTTTTCAGAGATTGTGAAGAAAGGGTCTTAATTGAACAGGGAGGTTATCATGGTTTTTATAGTAAGAGGAAAGGAGGAAAAAGGAAGGAATCTTCGAGCTAGGAGACACCAAAGGAATAGCGTTGTTGGGGTGGTGGGTTTATTGCGCTTGCTTGTCCCATAGAGCTTAGACCTCGTGACCCTTTGTGTGTTCTTGTTGTGTTATGTTTCTCTTCATTTTTATACTACTTCCATGTCTAGCTTTTGTACTCGAACAAGAAAACCGAAAAGAGATGGCTTCTTTATTTAACCATGATGATTAGCAGTTTCACGATCACCCTTTTTCTTCTTTTTTTTCTTTTTAACTTACATCAACTACTTACTACATGAACTAGTTTATCAGGGATATTAGGACATGGATTCTTCGATCTCTCAGCGGCTGATTTCAGTTATCTAGATTAGTGCATGAGACTTATTTTTTAAATCTCAAATCCACGTAATAAGATCAGGCCCGAGTCAAAGTGAAAAGTCAATTTTTTAGTCAAAGAGCTAGAGTGGTGGTGACCAATGGAGAGAGAGAGAGGATAAATTTTTTTTTTCTCGAGGTGGGTCAGATATGATTAGCATCTTGAATTATGAATTGATATACAATTGTTTGTCTTTCATGTGTTAAAAGTATTTTTAAAAAAGTTTAATTTTTTTTATTTTAAATTAATATTTTTTAATTATTTTAATATACTAATATTAAAAATAATTTTTAAAAAATAAAATAATTTCATTTTAATCAATATTTAAATAAAAAAATAATTTAAAAAATAATCATTATCCCACGTTCAAACACCTAACAAATATAACTGTGAATTTCAGTTCTAATTACTTGCGTGGTTGCTTCTGCGTTTGAAGCAACCATAGCAAATATGATGTTTGGTTCCACTAAAAACACAATTTAATTTTAGTGGGCCTCATACAATTTCACGTTTTGACGCGAATTTTGCAAAGCAGCTCATGGCTGCTTTGCAAAATTCTGTGTTTACGTGCACAGTGCAATTCACTTGCACTGTGCACGCGAACAGTGCAAGTAAACTTTTTTTTCAGTGTGTTTAGTTTTTGTATTTTTTTAAAAAAAACTAGTTTAGAATAAATTAAATTTACTCGCATTGTCATGTAAATAATATTTTTTTTCCTGAAAAACTAGTGTAGAGTGAATTAAATTCACTCGCACTGTAATATCAAATCAATTTTATTCTTGATAATATTTTATCTAATTTTATTGCACGCTCAAAAAATAATGAAAACTGTAATTCTTGTCGAATGAATTTTGTACGTAATTGAATTGTAGATGGTTTAATAGCATAATAAAAAATATTTTATATAAAGTATTATTTATTTCATGAAGTAATAACAATAGTTAAATCTACAACATTTAAATTAAAAACCATCAATTTTAATATATATATATATATTAAAATTATTTTATAACTTTAATTTTAAAAGTATTTTTAATCAAACACATTAAACTATTTTTTATTCAACCTCAATTTCAACCACAGTTTTAACCAAACACCTATTTTTTCAAACCAATTTCAATTAAAAATATTTTTTATAAAATAATTTTTTTCAAATCACAATCACAACAGCTACCGCAATACTAAATACATTCTACAATTCCAACCACCGCGACAAAGTAATGGTTGAGTGATAATGACACGATAAGAGGGAGGGGGGCCGCGTGGAAGTGGAAAGGTGCGTGTAAATGCTATGCACCAAGAATTTCATGGATAGCCAGCCAGCCAGCCAGCTGCCCAGCCGTTAGGGGAGCAACAGCAAACGCTTTCCAAGCTCTACAGAGAACAGAGTGTTTGTTACAATTGCAATACGTGTGTGATGTGATCTCTTTTTTTATCTGCCTTCTCACCAAACGGAATTGTCCTTCCATCTCTGGCATTTTGGGAACGGTTAAATTTTGAAAAAATAAAAATAAAATTAAATATATTTTTAAATTTTATAATGTTATAATATCAAAAATAATTTTTAAAAAATAAAAAATATTATTTTAATATATTTTTGAATAAAAAACACTTTGAAAATCAATCACCGTCACGCTTCCAAATCTCCCTATTTAAACCATATTCTATCTTTTTATTATTGTATGTTTATTTAAAAATTTATGATATGTCTGAATAAAATGATATATTCTTAGTTGATCCATAATTTTTAATAATAAATCAAATTCAACAAGTAATTTGTGAGGTTTGATATATATTCCATTTAAATGAATTTGGAAGTGTTCCTAAATTGCAATGTGAGAAATGTATATGTGTATGAATTATGTTGCTGACTTTTCAATATTAACTTTACAAGAGATTTTCGAGAGTGTTTAGAAGTGAATCCAACAAAGCTTTTTAAAAATTTTAATTTTTTTTTGTTTTAAATTAATTATATATATATATATCATTTTAATATAAAAATGAATTTTAAAAAATATTATTTTAATATATACCTACAGGCTACCACTCTCTCATCCACACTTTTTAAATGAAGAGAAAACACGGAGTTGGGATGGGGACCAAATACGTTACCAGTGATAAAAAAAAATGTGGGATCCGATACCAATATTGAAAAAAAAAAAAAAAAAAGAGGATAGACTTGAAAGTGTGACTAAGCTACATGGATAACACGTTTTTTTTTTTTAAGTGTGCAAACCATGTAAACATGTGTTTTTTTATATAAAAAAAATCAAAAAATAAATGGTCTGAATTAAAAAAAAATATATCATTTTGATTAACTAACACAGTTAAAATCATGCTCTTAATCCATCAATTACTTTTTAAAATCTATTTTATAAAAAACAATATTATTTTGATTTTTAAAAAAATATATATTACAATCGATCATTCCTGCACTTAAGCCTTATCATATATCATACTATATAGAATTTTGCATTAATGTCCACTTTGCTTAGAAAAGTAATATTATTCATGTAGATTGGATTCCCTCCCTCCCTCTCTGTAAAAAGAAAAGAAGATAATAACAAGACATTGCAGAAAGAAAAGGAAAAAGTGGGAAAAAGACGTAAAATGTGAAAGTAAAAAAAAAGGCAGAGGGAGGGTTAATTTCAAAGTAATAAATCGAAACATGTGTTCTGTCTTTGATATACCTAACACTATGTTGTCGTCTCTTGTGGGGATGATCCATGCAAAATCCATTAAACTGTTTTTATTAATAGGCAAAGCTGCCTGCCTTGTTTGTAGCCAAAACACGTGCAAACGAAGATCAATTTTGGAAAACACAATCACAAATGCCGACTGTTGCATGATCTATTTTTTTTATATATATATATATATATTAATGAAGTGCTAAGAGCAAGATTTCAAGCTTATGGTACAAATTATACATTAATTTATGGCCTCTTTTTAATCACATGTTAATTTTCTTTAATCTCAAACAACGAACCATTGTTATTTTAATTTTCATTTTTTATTAAAATGTCACCGAATGCTTAACTTAAAATTATACTTATCGATATTATTTAATGATACCCTTTTCAATTTAAGTACAATTTTTCTTTGTTCTATACTTTAGATTTTACTCATTAAATACAACTTCTTCTTCTTCTTTTTTATCAGAAAGTAAGTGCGTGGGGCCTTAGAATCATAGTTTTGAAACTCATTCGACCCGGCAGGTCGACCCGGGACCCGGCCAACCCGGGGCTGAAATTGGACCGGGTTAAAGAAAAATAGAAAAATTCATGATCCGGTGTAACCCGTCGGGTTTACCAGGTGACCCGGTTGACCTGAAAAAACCCGGTCAAAACCTAGTTGTAACCTGTTAATTTTATTTTTTTACTAAAACAACACCGTTTTGAATTTTTTAAAAAAAATAGGATTTGATCTGATTAAAATCCGGAACTTGAATCAGGTTTAAAAACTATATTTAGAATATGTAATGGGAATAGTTATCCCCTGTCACATAATATTCAAATCAAAAAACGTAATCAACATCAAGACATTAATGTCTAACGTTAATCATGGTTTGAGCGAAATCGATAAAGTAAGAAACTTTGAAACTTAATTGATAATGAGATAATATATTCAAAACTGATTTGAGTTCTCTATATAAAAAAATAGCACTAAAATGTGTGGTAGTTTGCCTTTTCAATCACAAGGGAATAGAGAAAATACTTTTTTTTGGCATTTAAAAAAAAAACAGTATTTTCTCAAAAGCAAAACAAAAAAATTAGCACCGTTGAATTTTTTTTAAATAAAATAATTAATGAGGTGACCCCTAGCGTGCAACATAGTAGATTTGCAATCTACAATTTTTTTCTTTTTTTAAATTACAGGTATGTTTAAAAAATTTTAATTGTGTTATTAAACAAACACAAATCTTTAAAAAATTTGTGATGTTTAAGAAATAATTAGTGATATTTTATTAGTTATTTTTTATAATTAATTTAAAAAAAAAGAGACAAACATAAAAATCAGAGAGAAATCATAAAAATTCAATATTCTAAGCAAAATTACTTTTTAAACAACTATTTACTAAACGTTACATGCTATTGCTACCCCCTTCTTCTTTAATTTGGGATAGGTACAATTAACGATCAAGATTAATATTAATAAATTAACATAAAAAAACTAAGAAATTATAAAGTCTTAATTAAGGCTTTCACAAAATACTATGGATGGACTTATAAATAAATAGTTGCCGTTGTTTATATTTTTTTGTTTTTTTTAATTTTTTCCTTTTAATTTTTTATTTATTTCTATTTAGTTCATCATTTTAATAACCAACAAAGTGTTGATCAAGCGATTAAGGCACTGCTATATTCCTATAAGGATAAGAATACGAGTTCGATCTCCAAAAAGCATATTTGTTGGGAAGAACAACCATGAATCTCAAACGAAATTAGTCTTGTTTTTCAAAAAGAATGTGAAAATACTCTGATAAAAAAAAAATTCACCATTTTAATAACAAGTGACAGTTATAATTTATTACACCACTAAAAACTCATTCTTATAAATACCTCAGATGGAGTTCCAATGTAAGTTAAAGTTTCTTTTTCCTTCCATTCAACACAAGCTATTCCAACATTTTTTTTTTAATTTTCTTTTTCTATTTCTTCGCTATGCTATTTTATCTCTCCCTTTGTAATATTATCCATATACTCCGACATCTATAAAAATTTTTTTCAACGTTCTTAAAAAATCATTTTCTCATAGCCTCGTTTAAAAATCGAATTAGAATTAAGCTAAGCTTTTAGGGTTCGTGGATTACTCTTCACCGCATCCACGGCGAGGCAATTCTTCCTCTGCTTTCATGTTTGAAAATGTAAAAATATTAATTTAATTTAATTTTTTTAAAAACAAACTAAAAGAGATAGTTGTTTTAAATCTATGCTTTTTTTAATAATTAATTTATTGAAGGTTATGCTCCATGATTTATTGTGATTTTTCTAGTCTTATAACTCGTGTTACTAGTTTGGCATGTTAATCTAATTGACTTGATTTTTTTAATTTTATAAATTAATATTGAGTTTATTAGAAATTAGGCTTCATGGATTGTTTCAGTTTGCTTTCTACGAGGTTATCCTAATCTCTAGATTTGAGTTACGTGTTTTGTGGGTTAACCTAAATAGACTCGAGTCATTTTATTATGTCATTTTTTTAGATTATTTTTTTTTCTCAATTTCATCCTTCAACAATTAGTTGATGTAAAATTGAAATTTATAATTTATTTCAATTTTTTTTTCATGAGATTAACTCAGTCTCATGATTTGGGTTATGAGTTTGGTAAGTTAACCCGAGTTGACTTGGGTTGTTTTATTGATTTACTTTTTATGAGATTTTCTCGGCCTCATAACTCAGGTTGTTGGTTTATCATGTTAACCCAGGTTGACCCGGATCGTTTTTTATGTTCTTTTTTTAATTATTTATTTTTTAATTTTATTATTTAACATTAAGTTGATTAAGAATTATACTTTATAATTTATTATTGAAAATCGAAGTGGTGCTTTTATTAAATTTTTTAAAGTTTAATTTAGCCCTAATTGACCCCTCTTTTAAGATATTTTAGACTTTTAATTGGTATCGGAGCGACTCTTAGTTTAAAGCTTAATCACTTAGAAGAAAAGATCATAGCACAAGAAGGTCAATGTTTAACTAAGACTCTTTTATTTGAAGTAAAAACCATGTCTAATGAAAATTTATGATACAAGCCTTTCTTGGATGTTGAATTATGAGATATTGTTGAGAGTAAATACACTATACATGTTAAGATAAATTTAAATTGAGAAGTTATTACAATATTTATATGCGAATGAGATGATAAACAAAAAATAAGACATAGTTATAATACTAATACTATTAATGCATTCTTTTATGCTCTTAAACATGGAATTTTCTAGAGTTAGGAATTATAAAATGACATTTGAAATTTGAAAACTTTTGAAAGTCACACATGAAAGAATAAGTCAGGTTAAGGAGAATACAAATTCTTTAAAATGAAACCTTATAAAAGTTTTCATGTAATGCATAATAAGTTTATAACTTTTGTTAGTGAACTTGTTAACCTTTGAAAAAAGATTATTGGAGAAGAAATGATTGGTAAAATCGACCATTTGCATAATAACTCACTTTTATCTTAATTACAATTTCCCTCCAACATCCAAAATACTTAAAACAAAGTAAATTAATCATTTAATCATGATTGACTTTTCAAATTTATCAAGTGTCTCTAAACTAATAATTTTGCCAATCATTATAAAACTTATAATTTTATTTGGTTTCACTCCACATATATATACACATTAAGGTTTTCAATTTCTATACCTTCACCTACCCATATTATCTCAAACATTTAAAGTGCCTTTAATTAACCATCTTTTACTTAAAAAGTATAACTTTCCCAAAACATATCAACTTAATTATAATTTACCTATAACACCGATTTAAAACCATTATAATCACATTTAAGCATCTTTATATCATTAAAAGATCAACACTATCACCATTTTACCCAATTTAGCAAAAAATCTACAATTCCAACATTCTAATACATCTAACACAAAATATTTAAACTCTTATAAATCTTCATTAAATGTTCAATACAAAACTCAAGATTTCTAAACACACTTAGAACATCACAAGCAATTTCATTTAATTAAGGCCCCATTTGTTTGCTGGAAAGTAATTTCCTTTTGGAAAGTGAATTATTTTTCAATTTTTGGTAGTGTAATGGAAAATAAGTTGGAAAATATTTTCCAGTGTTTGGTTATGTCATGGAAAATGAGTTGGAAAATAACTTATTAATCTTTTACTTTTTTTCAAATTTATTAAAATAATGAGGAACAAATCTTACAAGTTAAAAAGTTGAATGAGAATGAAATTGAAAAAAAAATAATTTCATAAATTATATCAAATAAAATAAATAATAATTAAAATAATAGAGATCAAATCTAACAAATTAAAAAATTGAAATATGAAGAAATTAAAATAATAATAATAATTACTATTTCATAAATTATTTCAAATAAAAAAAGTAACAATCAAAAGAATGAGGACCAAATTTGATAAATAAAAATTTTCAATTAAAAAATGATAAAGGAAAAGCAAATAACAATTATAAAAATGAGGACCAAAGTTAATATAAAAATAAAATTATAAAAAATAAAATTGAAAAAAAATTATTCAAAACAATATATATATAACAATCAAAAGTTTGAGGACCAAATTTGATATAATTAGTAAATAATATGACATTTCTAAATTTTTCACAACTTCTGAAAAGTGTTTTCCGTCCAAAATAAAAGGAAAATACTTTCCTGTAAACCAAGTTAATTTTTTTTTTACTGAAAAGTATTTTTCGTTGACCAACTTTTCTAATGATAATAAACACAGAAAAGTTTGGAAAGTGGTTTCCAGAAAACCACGCCCCCTAAATTTCCAAATTTTTCTATACTAACTTTTGATCATTTCAAACGAACTCATAATTAGTCATAATTTCTGTAATTTATTTTTCAAATATATTAATTCCTATACCAAACACTCCATACAATTCATCTCAATAATTTCCCATACAACTTGAATAAGTTTCTTAATTTTCATACATTTAATTAATACATTCTAAACAATCTCTACCCTAATAACAATATCTTAAGCTTTCATATTAATTTATAAACATTCAATATCAAAATTTAACAAGCTTTCATCTTCCTCTTTAATTTTTATACAATACAAAACCAACATGAAAATCATACATCCTACCAAAATACCACACACACCCCATATCAAATCTTAACCATTATTTATACCCTTTAAACAACAACAAATCCTAACTTCCATACATGCCATTTATTTTTTTAACCAAAATTTCCCAAAACACACATAATATGAAATCCCCATATACAACTAGAAATATTTCTCAAATACAATTTATTATAACAACACAATCAAATAAACATAAGTATCCCTAAGTTAAAATCATTTTACTCCATTCCCTAAAATTATATACATGGTCGATTTTAGGTATTAGGTTATCCCATGACTTTTCTTTCAATTCCTCCATAATTTCATTCTATCTTATAGTAATTCCATTTCAAGTTACATAATTAATAATAATTTTCCTTTTTTCCTAATTAGTTTCAAGAACCCTGAATTGAAAGAATTTAAGGCGTTTTCATTCTTCCACCATTAAACCCATTAAACAAGAAAATAAGTAGGGAAGAACACCTTACCAATAAATTTCAATCTCAATTTAATAAGCTCTTCATCATATCTCCAAGGATTTTGCTCATCCTCTTCCCAAAACCCAAACTTTCTCTATACTTTGAACACTTTTCCTCTCTAACTTCTCTTTTAATAACCCATTTTTCTTTGGTTTTTCTTACTTGGATAAGCCTTCCTAGTAAAAAATCATCCTCACACATTCTTTAACCTATGATTTGGAAGAATAAGCACCCATCTTCAAGATAAAATGAACAAAAATATCAAGCTCTTCCTTCTTTAAAGGGTTGTCGGCCAGAAAAGTAGAGAAGAAAAAGCTTTGGCCAAAATTTGACAATGTCATTAATGAGTCCATGTGTTATTTTTTATATTTTTTGTCCAACTATCAGCATTCTTGCAAGGTCTTTCCAAACTCTGATCTCATATTGAATAATATGTTAGTTTTCTCAGAGTTTACATCACTTTCGATCGAAATAACGCAATTGTACGTCGGGTATAATAACGATCAATGTTTTTAGCGCATAAAATCATACATTATTTTATATAGAGTTTCACTCTATCATCATCATCCAACTATTTTCACCCCAATTTATAAATTTTTCATTTAAATAATTATTTTACCCGATTAGAAAATTTAAACAATTTATCATTAGGTTGATATTTCATGTACTGATCTCTTTATCTTATCCAAATCTTAAGTTAATTTATTGAGAATTTTCATCCCAAATTACAACATTTTCCCTTATAATTTATCATTTTCAATAAAGAATGATCCTATTTAATACTGATTTATCAATTTTTAGGCTCGGGGTTTATATTATCTCAGTATCATAACCTATATCATGAGTTGGCGGGTTAACCCGACTAACTCAAAAATTTTTTTGTCTATTTTTTTAATTGATATTTTCTTTTTAGTTTCATTATTCAGCATTTTCAATATTTTGTTAATTATGAATTAGGTTGTAATTTGTTTCAATTTGTTTTATATGAAATTATCTTAGTCTCATGACCCAGGTCACAAGGTTTTTGAGTTAACTCAAGTAGAATTAGGTAATTTTATTATGTCCTTTTTGTTGATTAATTTCTTTTCAATTTCATCGTTCAACAATGAATTTATTAGGAAGTAAGCTTAATAATTTATTTTAATTTACTTTACATGGGTTTATTATGGTCTCATGACCTGGGTTACAGATTTGGGATGTTAACTTAGGTTGATCCAGATCGATCTAATATTTTATTATCTCAATATTTTTTTTAAATGTTATCTTGATTTTTTTTAGTCAACTACGTTTTTATTAGACATCTAAGTTATTTATAAATTCAATCGAGTCATATTAAATTAACTCCCATATTATTTAAAATACTTTTTAATTAAAAATAAATTATAAATGTTTGTATAAAAGTCATTGAATGTTAAATTACCAAAAAAGACACTAATTTATATATTAATTTGCACTGAAATTTAATATATTATTTGACTGTGAAGACAGAGGAGAAGATGATAAGAAGTTAACAAATATTGGTACATTCCAAATAGTCGGAAATTGTAATCAGAATCCAATTTCACCAATGTCGTCTACGTCTACCAATAAATACAGGTGGCAAGTCGTTTAATACGAATAAGCTCCAAGAGACAAGTCGTTGTGGGCTTCACTGACCTTTGCAGCTGACATCTCTCTCCAGTCTCCCCTCTTCCATTTCACTCTCTTCCGATTCTCTGAATCATAAACTTCAGACTCTTTATCACGCAGAGCTGAGAATTGAAGGCACAAATCCAAACCTTTCTTCACTATAAAAGGTAAAAAGCTCCAGACTTTCAACTCAAAAGCAGGGCTTTGTTTTTTTCTTTTAGCTCTGAAAACGTATAAAGACCATTACTTTGCAATCCAATTCCTCAAAGAAATGGTATTCAATTACAATTTCGGAATCATGTTCTCATCACTGACATTTATTATTTTGAAGGAACTTCATATTTTTATGAGTAGCAATGGTTTTCTTGTGCTGGGCTAAGCCATCACTTCAAGAACAGAAGGATTGTCTAAACAAGTATAAAGAAACTGACCCTTTAATATTGAATTTCTTTCTTCCACAGTTTTGTCATTTCTTATGTATAGTTGATGCTTAATTGCTTATTAACAGGTCAGATGGATTTAATTATGACTCGAAGTACAGGGGAGCTACTTCCAAACATGCGTCTTCTCTCAATGAGCTTTCAAAAGATGGTTTCTTGATTAACCATGCTCGTGTTTTAGTTGGTTCTGGTGTTGAGACTTATGAAAAGGGCAAGCTGGCTCTTGAAAATTGGAGGTCTGTGATTTTTTTTTTAAGTGAGAAATGTTAATGGTGGGGTATGAATATTTTTTTTGTTTAATTTGATTGCAGGCATTTTGGGTTTGACTGGGGATTTGTTGATTCGAAGACTCCGATTCGAAGTGGAGTGAAGTTTTGTGTATGTGTAAAGGAGTTTTTGCCTTGGGTTATGATGCCTCTTCAGATTGTTTATGTAAATGAAAGCAGGAGTTCCAAGAAGGATATGGCTTCGTTTTGCTTCGGTGGCGGTACCCTTCAAGGTCACTTGCTGGTTAGTGATTCTTTGCTGACGTTGAAATTTGATGACTCGAACCTTGTTAGCCACCATGTCCAATATATAGGAATCAAGAATTTGGCATACATCATTTCATTCAGTTGACACATCATGCTTGCAATGAGGTGCTTGATTTTTCCTTCTTTTTTTTTCCTGGTCTTTAGGTAGTTGAGCTATCATGATCTACTGATGTTATCAAAATGGATACAATCAATAAATCAACTAATTAATAACTTGATGTAGCATAGCAACCGCGAACAATCATGGTTGCTTGACTATGGGTTGGCTTGACATCCTACTGCAGAATGTTGCTACAGCTTGTTTGCTTTGTCTGTTGAGTGTTGAGCTTTCCTTTTATTTATTTTTTGTTTTTTTCTGCTGACTCTTCTTTTTAATGGATGAAGTAATATTAGAAAAGCATTTGCATGTTTTGTTTCATACTGTCTAGTCATTTCCACATTCAAGTTTTAGCCTGCTAAGCCTCTTTGGCATACATAAACACAGGCCATTACTAACATTTTACTGGGGAACAGGCTGGGGAAGAGCGTTTTTCAATTGAAATGGATGAGAAGAACCAAGTGTGGTACGAGGTCCTTTCCTTCTCAAAGCCTGCCCACTTTCTGTCATTTATCGGGTACCCCTATGTTCAACTTAGGCAAAAGTTTTTTGCTCATCAGTCTAGCAATGCTGTTGTAAAACATGTGTCTGGTTCATAATCCTATTCATTTTTAAACTTTCTGTCATTTATCGGGTACCCATATGTTCAACTTAGGCAAAAGTTAATGCTGTTGTAAAACATGTGTCTGGTTCATAATCCTATTCATTTTTAAACTTTCTGTCATTTATCGGGTACCCATACGTTCAACTTAGGCAAAAGTTTTTTGCTCATCAGTCTAGCAATGCTGTTGTAAAACATGTGTCTGGTTCATAATCCTATTCATTTTTAAACTTGAATTCCAGCACTGAGTAATTGTCTTCAGCTCATAACTGTTCTGTTCTAGTGAACAAACTGCTTAAGTGTCGGTTTGACATTGCTGTGGAAGGTCCTTTTCCTTCCACACAATGAAGGGAAGATCATATAATCCAATTTTTACTTAAAAAGCGGGAAAAATATAATAAAGAAAAGATATAGAATTTACACAGACAACTTTTAAACTGTCGTTAACCAAACTCCTACTACGCTTTAGATTAGGTCAACTAATATGCATAAAGAAGGGATCACCAATCTACCATTTGTCTGGTGCTTAAATCTAAAACCAATCTGCTGAAAGAAGAAAAATCAAATCCCCATGATGCTGATTCAACCATCCCTTAACTGCTGTTGAATTTGTTAAATCATATCAACGTGGATGTCAAGCCTCTATCTGCTCTGTTAGTTCCCAAAAAGGCTTCTTTAACTGCTCCCGTGTAAAGATCAAGTTAAGAAAATTACTCTAAAGAGACAGAAAAAGGATTGCTATATCTGAAAAGAAAAAAATTTCATGGTCATTCATCAAAAAGAAAAAAAGAAGAAAACAGAACTATTTAAAGTATGGAATTTGGTCTGCTGAATATCTAGGCAAGAATCATACGACTGCATGAGCATAAAACATGGATAGTTTTGTGTCTGGATGCTTCTGTAGCAATCATTACAGGTGTGTATCCTACTAATTCTGATAATTGCCATTAACTTAATCTAGTAGCATTCTGGAATGAAGCTTTTTTTCTCAATGATTGTGAAATCTTAACTATTGATCTAAGGAGTTCAAGTCATTTGAGTTCAGTGCAATGTCCCGTGAACGTGCAGAAGAGTAATCAAAGCTGCAGAAAATGTCTACCCTCGTGCATTTCCCCCCCGTAAGATATTAACTCCACCATTAACAGATCAAGCCTCAAACAAAACATGTATATAGTACTTATGCATATGATAATAACGTTAATAATAGTATAATTACTCTCAAATTGTATTTTTTTTAAGAATAATTGTTATCGAATTGTTGATTTTCAAACGACAGAGTTTTCCCTTTTCCTTTCCTTTTCTTTTTGCGTGGAATTCCATCTTAGCTCTATTGTACCAGGATTTAATTTTGGTGTTGTTCTTGGCAGAAACAGCCAAGGGCATGCGGTAAACCACAATCGGAGTAATTCTAATGCCTAAGTCAATATAATGCCATAGTTGGATAATTTTACCTCAGTATAATTGGATTCAGATAGCAACAATTCGAGTAGGAATTAATCTTTTTGACTAAATTGGATTATCATGAAATTAATGTAGTCTGTATCAGGTGGATTCCAGCAGATGTTGAAACTAGAGCAGGGTATATAGAACTCTGTCACCGTGTTCTTGAAAAAAAAAAAAAAAAAAAAAAAAACGAAACAAAGTTATAATCCTGTATGTTCTAACTCCCATCAAGTGCTTTCATTCCCCTAGCAAGCTGATAAAGTTTCCAAGCTAAGACAAGTTGTACAATCCAAAAAGGTTTACAGTTGTAATTAACAGCGTTTCCTTTATAAAGCATGTTCAAGAGGGAAGACGGGCAAGCAGGTTTCTGATCCAGTTAATATATGGAAATGCTTATCTTTTTCCGAGCAACAAAAATGCTCTGCCGCAGCTGCGAGAAATCTTCATTTGCTGGAGAAGAATCGATCTTATTTTCTCTTACCATATAGTCTAACCAAAACACTTGATCTCACAAAATTGAAACGGTTAATCAGTCTCTCAAACCATCATCTATGAACATGGGTGGAGGGACCGGATTTGACCAATAACTAAAAGTATAAGGTCTTATATGATCAAAATTAAACTAGAGGGGTAAATATGAATAGTTTCTGCCTTTCTGGGGCTTGAAGGACCATGAATCCATTTTACTAAAAGAGAAAAGCACACCAAACCTCGTCGCAAAGCAACCAGCTTTTAAACCTTCTCCAGACAGAGAAGGCAAAGAACAAAAGTGAGAAATAAATATAAAGCTCAAGGAAAGAAAAAGAAAAAGAAAAGGACTAAAAAGAAAGGATAAAACAAGAGAAAAAAGATTAAAATAGCTACAAATAGAAGAAGAAAACAATAACACAAGATGACAAGGAAATAAGTTATTCAGAACACGAATCAGTTGAGAGGAGTAGCAAGAGGGGAAAAAAATAAATATAAAAACTAAAAGTAATTGAAAGTCTGGTTGTAGTTATTTTTCACTCAGAAATATATCAAAATAATATTTTTTTTATTTTTTAAAAATTATTTTTGATATTAGTGCATCAAAATGATCTAAAAATACTAAAAACATGTTAATTTAAAGTAGAGAAAAAAATTAAAAAATTTCAAATATTTTCAAAAACATTTTTAAAATAAAAAAATAAACAGGCATAACACCCAAACTGACGCAGGACAATAAATAATAAGAATTAAAGCAGGAAAAGAAAGAAGCTTTTAGAGAAGAAGCTGAGAAGAGAAAGCAAAGAAAGAGAAGAAAGGGGATTGGAGATATGCAAAGTCTGCAAATTTTTATTAATCATCAAAACTGTCTAATATTTAGAAAAATAGGATATGAATACTAAAACCCTAACTAGAACAAGTGTTTGGGCTTATGGCTCACTAAATAAAATACCAAACAATAATTAAATCAAACCCAACAAATAAAACCAAATTAATAAACCTTAATAAAAAGTTCATATAAATTAAGCCTAAAAAACATAAGTTAAAGCCCAATCTCTCAATTGTTTGGGCTATCCTTCATCGTCTATGATCATTCGCGTGCATAAATAATATTTCGGGTTCGATGTCCCCATCAATTCTCCCAGGGTTGGAAGAACTCGACCCCGTCGAGTATAGGCCAAGGCGACTCCGATAATGCTCTCAAAGATAAAGATCAAGCTGTTGTGATGTCTCTCTGATAATCCAAACATAGTCTGAATCTGGTCGTCGAGCCCATATATTGGGATTTGCTGAAGTTCACCATCCCTGGTAAAAACAACTTGTGCATTCAAAGTAGCATTAATATGTTCCTTTTGTGCCGAAGATATGGATAATGAGGTAGGGGTATCAAAAGGAGCATCAGGGATAGGCTGTATTTTATAAATACTGAGGTTTTTCATGTTAAAAGTAGAGCTAATATCAAAGTTTAATGACAATTTAATGACATAATTATTTGATTTAACCATTTGCAACACTTTGAATGGTCTAGCACTACTTACTTGCAACTTATGATCGGTTTTCAAAGGACACCGTTCAGGTCTAATCTGTATCATGAAATAATCTCCAACATTAAGTGCATCATGATACTTAAGTAAATCAACTCGAAATTTGTATTGTTCATTACTTACTTGAATTTGTTTCATGATCTCAATATGCAAATTATGAACCCTACATAGTAACGACTCAGCTGACTTAGACATCCTATCGTGAGGAGATATGGGAAGGTGTTCTATAAGCTTCTTAGGTTTGTAACTATGAACACTAAATGATTGAGGGTGTGGAATGAGACAAACATTGTTTGAAACCTGTGTAGATATGGTATGAACACAATCAAGTAACCTAGGATTATCTTCATCTTCCTTATCACGTGCATGAGGTAAGGGGTCAAGAAGTTCAACATGTTACTCTAAACTTATGATGTGCTGGATACCAAGTATGTGGGGTAAGGAATCAGGTAATTTAGGAGGACTAATATCATGAGACTCTTCTAAGACCATACTTATCTCTATAGGCGATTCCACTGAAGAGTTCCCTAAAACTTTCTTTACCATTAAAGCAGATATATCAGACTCCTTCTTAACCTCATTCTCAAGCTCATGTGGACTCATTGTGTTGGGTACCTCTTCTTGCACATCCTCGTCATCTAGATCACTAAAATCCTCAAGATTAGGCTCATACACTTCAACACTACAATATTCCTCTTTACCTATATCCTTATGTTTTTGGATGACTAAGGGTTTAGAGGTGCAATCTAAAGAGATATGACCAAAACCTAAATAATTAGTACACTTAACCTTTGAACTCACCTTAGACACTTCATTGACAACTCGTTTGCCCTTATATTTTTTACAAAGTTGGGCGCTACTAGGATTAGGTCTGTGGGGTGGAGCATCTAACAAATAATCATTACTTCTGAATTGGGACCTAGTAGGGATACTATAAGAGCCCTGACGATTCATCTACTGATTCTTTGTATGATTCTTCGTGACCAACTTGTAATCTTGAACTAAGGTATAAGCTTGGTTAAGGGTAGATACACCTTGAAATTCAACTTCTTTTCTAAGATCATCATTTAAGCCTTTACAAAATCTACGCAAAGTCATGGCTTCATTCTCTCTTATGGCACATCTAATCATGTAATCGTTAAATTGCGTTATATACTCATTGATAGACTTATTCTCTTGTCTTAGATTGTTCCATTGGTCTAAGAGTTTATTCCTATAAGACTAGGGTAGGTACTTCTCCTGAAGTTTTTGTTTCATTTTGATCCAATCAGTTATAGGAAGTTTACCTCTCATCTCTAAACTATTCTCAACATCTCTCCAATAAATTTTGGCTTCATCAATGAGTTTTATCTTAGCAAATCTAACTTTCCTATTATCAGACAAGTTATGCCACTCAAAGAATCTATCCATATCACGAAACCACATATCAAATATCCAAGGGTCATGACGACAGTCAAAAGTGGGGGCTTCTATTTTGTTAGGACTCCAGACTCGCTCATCAAAGTCATCGTGTTTAGAGTAACCTAAATGATAGTCATATTGGTGGCGCTCAGAGTGAACTTGTCCATAATGATTATTCTTGTGATATTTATTGGTCTTTGAGTGCCTTATTCGAAAACTCTCTTGGGGCTCAATTCTTCTAAACATGTTGATTACCTAAGTTTGCAGTGCCCTTTAAATGGTCATAAGAATATGACTAAGGGTTGAGTCTACGGTAAGTGTAAACTTAAGTTTGGACACTAGATGATCATGACACAAAAGCATGCAACACTTACTTAGAAATGAAATTGAGATCACAAATGGTTCTTGCAAGTGAAGTCACAATACAAAAATAAAGCTAAATTTTGTTTTATCTTTTGTTTTATCCTTTTTTTTTTCCCTTAAATATGGAGATTAATCAAGAACAAATTACACTAATAAAATTATAAGCATGTAATACTAGATTCTTAAGTGTAAATGATTAATCAAATACGATGTCATAAGCAAGAATTCATAATTATCAAATAGAATAAAATATTAGCTATCATTGATGAAAGAGGTTGATGAACAAAAATTAACAATTAAAAATGCTAGGTGAGATTTTTTTTTTATGTTTTTTTTTTAGAATTTTCTAGTCACAAAAGTAATATTAATAACAACTTAAATGACAAGTGAAAAACTAAGAAAAGTAAACTTTAACAAATATGGGAGAGTGATTCACTAACTAGAGTGCTGGGAGGAAGCTGGAATTTGCTAGAGCTGATGTGGCAAACTAGATGAATTGACGGCTGACACGACAGATGACATGGCAGGATATGCTGACATGACGGGTCTGCTGATGTGGCAAGAGCTGATGCCGTGGCGGCTGACGTGGTGCTGACGTGGGTAGGTTAATTATTTTCCTAGCTTCTGTTTCCTTCTCTTCTATCTCCTTAGGTGTTGTTGCTGGCGGCGCACGCGTGACTGCTGAAGGCGAGGACCATTGCGGTTTGTTGAAGATGGTGGTTGCCGCCGGTCGGTTCTACTGCTCTATCGGTTGCTAATGGCGGGGGGGATGATGGTACCGTGGATGGTCGCTGGCGCTGAAGAGGACGACACTGGCTGAGGCGCTGCCTTTGCTGTTGTAAACCCGAATCGATGTTGGTTGTGATGGGTGTTATGGGTAGCGGCGTCTGGTGGTTTGTGATTCTGATTTGGCTGTTGAAGCTGTAGGTCTGCTGTGGTTCTGTGGAGGCGCCGCTGAAGGTGGTTTGGTGTGATCTATCGGCGGCGTGGGGAATGGCCTCCTTTAGGAGAATATGTCGCCGTGGGTCTTGGTGTGACCGGCGCTGAGGTAGAGTTTCCGGTCGACGTTGATGCACGCTGTAATCGGCTCTAGATTTGCTGAGTTGGCGGCGACTGTTTGCTGGTGGAGAAGATGAACAGTGTTTCCTCTTTTTTTTTGAATCAGAACAATACCTTTTTTTTCCCTTTTTTTTTAGATCAATCTAGGGTTAAACGTAAACATATGGATCGTTTAATTGTAAAAACAATTAAAAGTCATGCTCTGATACCAAATTTGATTCGGGACAATAAATAATAAGAATTAAAGCAGGAAAAGAAAGAAACTTTTAGAGAAGAAGCTGAGAAGAGAAAGCAAAGAAAGAGAAGAAAGAGGATTGGAGATATGCAAAGTCTGCAAATTTTCATTAATCATCAAAACTATCTAACATTTAGAAAAATAGGATATAAATACTAAAACCCTAACTAGAACAGGCGTTTGGGCTTGTGGCCCACTAAATAAAATACCCAACAATAATTAAATCAAACCCAACAAATAAAACCAAATTAATAAACCTTAACAAAAAGTTCATATAAATTAAGCCCAAAAAACATAAGTTAAAGCCCAATTTTTCAATTGTTTGGGCTATCCTCCATCGTCTTTGATCATTCGCGTGCATAAATAATATTTCGGGTTTGATGTTCCCATCACAAACTCTCTATGAGCACTTCCCCTGAAAAGAAAAAAAGAGGGAATTTCATTACTAAAAAAAACATGGTGGCTCATCGAAAAAATAGCAAAGCAAAGCACTATGAAGCAAGAAGGCATATACTTGAAAAACTAATAGATCTAAATAAGATATAAGACTAAAAATAATTAAAAAAAAATGAAATTAGCATGCAAAAAAAAAACAACAGGAGAAAGTAGAGATTAAAAAAATGAAATGAAAAACCGCCAACCCTATGAGTGACGGAGAGAAGTAATTAAAAATTTAAAACAACTGGAACCAAAGAAACCAAAACAATGATCGCCACGTGCCAAAGGACCAAAAATTTTCAAGTCTTCTCCCTAGTCAATGAAAAATAATAAATAAAAGGTTCCCACATCATTGTTGCAATCGCCACCGCCGCCACCACCACCACCACCATCCTTCTAGTTCTGTTGGCAAAAAAAAACATACTATATTTTTATAAATTTATATTTGATTTGATTTGATTGAAATGAAGTAATTATTTAAGTTAAATTTAAGATTTAGAGTGAATTTAAGATTTGTTAAATTAATGATAAATTAGTTAAGAATACAATTAATTATGATTTATTTGATATAGTTGAATATGAAAATAAAATAAATTAATTATGAATTAATCATTTCAATTAATTTAGGGTTTATAGTAAAAATAATGATTATGATTGGTTAGACCGACATAATGCTTATATATTATAATGAGATGCACAAATGAATGAGATATTTACAGAGATGCATCATGTGATTACTGACGAGGAGTATATGATTTGGTACATGAGTATAACACGACAGGTCATTGCTTCAAATCTCGAGCAGGTTCCTCCACTTGGATATATGCAGTGCAAGCAACATACCCAATGGATTCAACATCATGTAAGTAATAAAGTCTTTTCATGATTAATATATGTTAAATCTTGAGTTTTATGTATTTATCTCTTAATTTAATATTAATATTTTATTAATATTATGTTGACTTCTTGCTACGGGATGGTCGAGAGACCGCATCTTATCTTCATATTAATAACGAAGAAAGCGAAGTTCACATCGTAGCGTCCCGATGGTTAAATGTTTGCCGCATTAGACTTGAAACTTTTGGAGAGAGGCCAACTTTAGATGATGCCGTGGTAGAGCACGATGCCACTTAGGCAAGAGTATGAGATGGATTCAGTCGTGCTACTAATGAGCTCAGATCATCCAGTAGATGACGTAGGTATAAATAAACAGATGAGTTGTGTTTATATATTTTGGGATTATTGAATATTGTATTGTTGAATTATTTTTATTCATTTTGCATGTAATATGTTTTTTTTTTCAATTCCTCGGACTATTTGTGATTATAGAATATGAGAATATGTTGAATTTAATTAGAATTTGTTGATAGAAGTTATTGTGGTTTTTTGCAAGTTTTTTTAAGTGGAACAATTTTTTTTGTATAGTTTCTGTACAGAAGAAACTGTTTAAATTTTGATAAAATTATAATTTTTTTTACTCTCTAAAATCATAAAGTAAATAAAATTTTACATTGACAAAAAATATGATTTTATAAACTAGACAACAGCCAAAACAATCGAACTGTTTTGTCGGACCGATGTAAAAGTTTTTACTCTCTAAAATCATAAAGTAAATAAAATTTTATATTAATAAGAACTATAATTTTATGAACTAGATAGTAGTCAAAATAGTCGAATTATTTTGACTATTATCGAATTATTTTATTAAATATCTAACTGTTTTTCAAAATAAAGTATGATCTTTTTAAAAATGTTGTTGTTCAGAATTATAACATCTAGTGAAATATTATGGTTCTAAAATGTAAAATTTAATCAAATATTATGATTCAGAGCCACGAAATCAATTGTCAAAATTTTTAACCGTCACATTATTAAAATGTCATGTTTTTCAACCTTAACATCCTCAAACCGTGATATTTCGTTAAAACCTTTTAATCCAAATACTATTTCACGATTTATTTATTTTTTAGGTGTTAGTTGACCGATTTATCCAAATGAAAGCAACATAAAGCATCTCTACTTCCATCAATACTAGCGTTACAAAATCTGCAAGTCTTCTTTGATTACCTCCAGCCCTGTAAGTGACGGAGAGAACTTAAGACACCATGTACCAATGGGCAGATCTTCCAAAAGAACTGTTAGACATGATCAGCAAATGCTTAGATTCTCGAGTTGACTTAGTTTGCTTACGTGCTGTCTGCACTTCATGGAGACACTCTGCCTCTTCACCTTCATTTGATCAAGAAATCCCTCGTTTAGTTCTCAAGCTTCCTTCACCAATCCATGCAGATGCGATTCTCATGCAAACCTCCGTTTGTCGCATGGAACTTATAAGTAAATATCCCAACTCCTTCTCTTCTTTTGCGAAATCTTGGTTGGTTAAAGTTGGAGAGTCAAAATATGGTAAACTGCAGCTTTTGAATCCACTTACAAATTATAAAATCAAGTACTCACCAATATCAGTGAATTTGCTTGATTTTAAGTTTGTACAGTTGAATAAAGCTTTCTTACTTGAACAGTCAAGACGGTTTCTTGTTTTCGGAAT
Organism: Populus x sibirica; assembly: GCA_019202695.1. Classification (NCBI taxonomy): domain Eukaryota; kingdom Viridiplantae; phylum Streptophyta; class Magnoliopsida; order Malpighiales; family Salicaceae; genus Populus; species Populus x sibirica. The sequence continues at coordinate 198,607 of JAGMVL010000125.1, read as the reverse complement.
AATTAAGGTTGTTCCATTTCCTATCTCTGCAAGTCGTAGTAATATGGATGGATTTGGAATTTTGGCAATTTATCATGAAGGGAAATTAGGTTATTGGAAATATGGAGATAAGGAATGGACTTTGTTAGATTACAAGAATTTTCAATATGATGATATTATTGTGTACAGGGAGCAGTTTTATGTTATTGATAGACGGGGTACGGTTTATTGGATTGATTCATCATTGAAAGTGATTCAATACTCCCCTCCACTTTATGGTTGTGGAGGGCAGAAGAATTTGGTGGAGTCACGTGGAGATCTTTATGTTGTTGATAGGTATCTTGATGGAGAAAGGAGAACATGGAAAGATTATGAGAATGTTATGGACTACAGTGACAATCCTTTTCGTGTTAGGAAACTCAGGAAGCAAAGCAGACCCAGGGCTGTTGATCTGAGAGTTTATAAGCTGGACGAGGAGTTGGCTACCTGGGTTGATGTGAAATCTTTAGATGATCAAATCTTTGTCCTGGGTACGGACTGTTCTTTCTCGATTTCGTGTAGAGAGTTTAATGGAGGTAAAGGGAATTGCATTTACTTCGTAGATGGTGATGATCACGCGGGTAGAGGATTAAGTGCCAGTAGCATTCATGTGTTTCAATTAGAGGATCGTAGCATTGGGAAACTTGATGTGATGCCGGAGTTCTCTGACAGTTTCTGGCCGCCCAACATGTTTGATTCCTCAATACAGAACAATCCTGGTCTAGATCTCTGATGTAAGTGTTAGAAGTCGCAAAATCTTTTATCTGATTGACTTAATTGCATGAATGCTTTTACTATTTTTTTGAAACCCTCTATTCAGAAAGATATATAGTATCTCTAATCTTTCTGTTTAGATCATTGCTGCTAGTTGTAATGCTCAAATAAAGGATATCTAAGCGAAGTCATTCATGTTTGTTCCTGAAAAGCAAGAGATAGGAGAGTGATCGGCTTCAAGTCTTGTCTCTGGCACTTTAAGAACAGAAGAATGTTATAATGCTGTTTTGAAATTAACATTATCTTTACAATCACATCACAGAACATTATTGTCCTTAATCTTACCGAATCCATCAAAGCTAACCATATATTCTAAAAGGATCTGAGATTTTAGCGAAGATGATAATCGTAGTGTTGGGGCTGATTTGAGCTAAAGTTGAATTAACGCACAAATATCTCCTGCTTCACATGTTATGATAGAGGAATAGGCATGTGTATGATTAGCATACTTGATAATACCATGGATATTACACCACTAATGCTTATGTCTCCTTCTGTTTTCTTCCTAATAGTTGGTTCACAATGGAATTTTAATGGTTTTATGCAGTTATGAAGATCGGAGGTTCCCTCTCGCAGCCTCTCCCTCTGGGAAAATGTGTTGTTATAAAGAGTGAATTTGTGTGGAGCTTGTCTTGACAGGGCTTTGTGTGCATGGAGAGAAAACTTGCTTGGTCATTGTAGATGAACCTCTAATAATGTATCTATCATGCACTTGCTATTCTTATGCTTGCAAGATATGGTTGCCCTCCTGTAAATTTCTATCTCTTTAACAGGCAGTCAGATATTTGAGATGTAATAAAAACTGAGGATGTCTAAGAGTATCTGTGGCTTGAGGGACTATCCATTTAACCGATGCTTCATGAGTAGTAGAGGTCCAATTCAGGTTCCCTGGGAGGCAAGGACAAAACTTGAAACATGTTTCTGAAATAGCCCTCAAGCAATCCATAGAAAAGCATTATTAAGCAGCCTTTCATCTTCTTTTCGTGTTAAAGACAAGAACAGAACCCAGGAATTATCATGTTGCATTATGTGTCTTACATCGAGTTTTAAACTGGAAAGAAATTGATCTGGGTTCAAGACACAGAGGCCTCGCTTTAAACTATCTGCAAGAGTTCCCCTGCTTTTCCTATGTTACTGTGGGTTTTCTTCATAAAGGGATTTCTTCATAAAGAAATTGTGGTCCTTTTAACAGAGTTAGAGCTTATTCATAGAAAATATCAGTTTAGTTTGTTTTTGTGGATAATCAATTAAATGAAAGACATCATTTTTATTATTGAATCTAATTCCTTTTCTTTTAGTTTTCTTCCATTTTAATGAATAAAAAGAAGATAAAGTTTCTTCAAGAGATCTTCAAAATTTTTTTTCATGTTTGAATGTAAGATAATCTTCTACCAGTTGTATTATGTATTTATTACGACATATAAAATATCCATATTATATATATTTTTTATTTTTTATATATATTGAATCTTAAAATAAATCTACTAATTTATTAGGATTTTCAATATCTATTTGTTTGTCTAAAAATCTAGCATCTCTACTTTCAATTAGTTTACTAAACCACTAGTTTCATTGAATTTTTGTATTAACTAATGTTTTTTAATAGAATATTTAGTTTATAAACAAGACTTCAATATTTTTTTAAATTGGGAGGTATTCTTTTTGTGTAGCCGCACGTAAAAAAATCTCTTTAATTTTATTTAATTGTTTTTTTCAATGTGTTTTTTTTATTGTTTTATTAAATAAAATATTAATTTTAAAAAATAAAGTTATTAAACATAATCGAGTCTATAACCTGTGTTTTGAGATCAAATATCAGCATTCATATCTATATTTCAACTTTTCAATTTAGTTTTTGATTAAATATTATTTATTTTTTACTTGGCCTTTACATAAAACGATAACATTTTGTTTTCCTAATATGTGTAATTTTACATAATATTTTTTTATTTAATTGTTTTTTTATGTATGTCTTTTTCTATTATCATTTTATTAAATAAAAATTTGATTCTAATAAATAAAATCATTAAGCACAACTATGTACATGATCTGTGTTGCAAGATTAAATATCTTAATCTATATTTATCTCTTAGTTTTTTAAATTTAGTTTTTAGTTATTGTTAATGATTTTATTTTTGTATTTATAAACATAAATAGTTCTCAATGTATTTAATTAAATATATAAATAATTTTTTTTTATTACTAAGATTTTTTTTGTCAAAAAATACATTGAAAAAGCCTATATATTCATATCTTTACTAAAAATATTTATCTTCTTCGAAATGAATTGCGGGTTGAATAGCTAGGGTTTACGTAGTTTGCATGATTTTTTAGATTCTATGATTGTGTCTCTTAATTATTCTTCTACTCCTATGATAATAATATAAAAAATTACCACCTTTGTTGGGCTTTTAGTCATTGTTCAATTTAATGAGCGCGGTCGATTAAATATTAAAACTCATAAAGATATGGAATATTTTATGACATTTAATGATTATTCTTGGTATGGATATATTTTTTTTTATCGTATTTTTCGATGGTTTTGGTATTCTAGTAAGGGAAGAGTATCCAAGCGTTTCCGGATTGCTTCCAACAGTTCCTTTGGAAGATTGCTCCACTCCACTCATCCCCTCCTGCTCATAGAAACCCAGCATGCGGGAACTACTTACTATCTGTAATTGACTATTTATAGAGCTCTGGATTTGGAATGTGAAGAGGAGCATGCGGAGCCAGAACACTGGATTATCGATGCAAGTGATGAGAGAAGTAATATTATGTTAGAAGCGTGAGAGAAATCATCAGGAAGTTAAAAATAGATATTAAAATTCACAATCCATAATTAAATTATGGGATACAAGTTTACATAGGTTAAAGAGGTACTAGTTCACCATGTAGGATGTCTCGACAATTGTAGCTCAACTGATCAGATTTTAAGTCAATACCACATATTTCAGAGCCACTAAAGACTTACATGATCGTTAATTTCAGGATCTCGAGGATTAGTCGAGATGCGCATAAGCTGGACCGGACACCCATGGTTACCTAAAACAAAAAAAGAAAAGAGAATACATGCAAGAGGGGAGAGAACGAGAACTTGCACTTCTTTTGAATGGGATCTTGGCTTCAATCTGCATATCTGATATCATAAAATTATCATTGTCAGCCACTAATTAGGAAGAAAATAAAAAAAAGAATTGTTTGCTACGAAATAAAATACAAGCAGAATTAAGCATGCACATGCCTGCTCCTGTCTTAGAGAAGTCCCTATTTCACGCTTTGCTTCAGGAGATCTCTATGCTTATAATCTAACACTGCACCACTAGATCTCAGATCCTTCTACCATAAATAGTTTTTCTTGGATTAATTTGGTAAACATAGTTAAGGACAATAATCTTCTGCGATTTGATTGAAACAAAATGTCAAGACATAAAATATCAGACAAGTCAGGGATCACGACATCATTCATCTGTTCAAGGTTGAGGGGACAATACTTGAAGCTGATTACTCTCCTCTTACTTGCTATGCATGAAGAGTATCTCTGCTTAAACGTCTCCATCAGTAGAGCATTACAACTAAACATATATAATCAAAGACAGCATGTGTAGACCAAATATGCCAAGCTAAATCAAGATTTCAAAAGTAGAACTACAGGCAACAATACTGAAGCATCCATCCAATTAACGTAAATCAGATAGAAAGTCTACAACTTACTTACAATGAACAACCAGACCAAGACAGGTTTATGTTGAGGAACCAGTGTTGGCTGGCCAGAATATCTCAGAGAAATCGGGAATCAAGGCAAGGTTGTCAATGCTATGATCCTCAAATCGAAACACATGAATGGCACCACCACTCATTCCTTGACCGCCATAAAGACTATGATAGAAGTAAATGCAATTCCCTTTACCTCCACTAAGATCTCTACATGAAACCGAGAAAGAACAATCAGTACCCAAAATAAAGATTCTATCATCTAAAGATTTTATGTCAACCCAAGTACCCCATTCCTCATCCAGCTTATAAACTCTAAAATCGACAGCCATAGGTCTGGCTTTACTCATCAATCTCGGAAAACGAAGAGGATTGCCATTGGTATCCATAACATCCTCATAATCTTTCCATGTCCTCCTTTCTCCATCTAGATACCTGTCGACAACGTAAAGATCTCCACATGATTCCACCAAATTCTTTTGCCCACCGCAGCCATAAAGCGGAGGTGAGTATTGGATCACCTTCAATGATGAGTCAATCCAAGAAACTGTCCCCCATCGGTCCACAACATAAAACTGCCCCTTATACACAATAATATCGTCATATTCAAAGTTCCTATCATCTAACAAAGTCCATTCCTTATCTCCATATCTCCAATAACCCAGTTTTCCTTCATGATAGATGGCCAAAATTCCAAGCTCACAATTATCAATACAACCCCCGGAAAGAGGAAACACAACGACCTTATTTATTCCAAAAACAGATATCCCACCTGGCCACTTAAGTAAACAAGCTTTACTTAATTGCACAAACTTAAGATCAAGCAAGTTCAATGATATAAACGAGTCGTTAGTTTCTTGATTTGAAAGTGGATGAAAAAGCTGTAGTTTTCCATGTTTAGACTCTCCAACTTTAACTAACGAAGATTTTGATAAAGAGCAGGAGGAGTTTGAATAGTTACATAGAAACTCCATTCGACATATGGTAGTTTGCATGAGAATTGCACCTGCAAAGATGGGATCAGGAGCACGAATGGGTGGAGGAAGCTTGAGAAAAAAAGGAGGAATTTCTTGATCAAATGAAGGTGGAGAGACAGAGCATCTCCATGAAGAACAGACAGCACGAAAGCGAAGTACTTCCACACGAAGATCTAAGCGTTTGCTGATCATTTCTAACAGTTCTTTTGGAAGATCTGCCCATTGGGACATGATGTTTTGATCAGACGTTTTGATCAGATTTTTGATGCTAGTGCATTGATGGGAGTGGACGCTACCTTATGTTTTTTTTTTTTTTTAATTTTATGTACGACTCGGTTTGTAAAGTCAAACTAAGAGAATGGTTGGTCTTAAATTGGATTTAGATTTTTCCTGGATTTAGAGCAGTGGATTTGGAGAGAGAGATTGGATTATTGGGCCAATCTTTGTTTTACACCAGACTAGGGCTTACGCAAACTATTATCTTCACAGTTTTGATGGACTGACCCTATCTAATTTCTTTCTTGGACTGCAAAAGAAATGGAAAGCATATGATCAAAGAATCAAAGGAAAGATAACAAGAATGCATACACACTGCACTTGAATGTACAATGAATAAAAAAGAATTCCTTTAATTTCTCAAAAAGACATGAAAATGAGGAGACAGACAGATAGTTTCCCTTCTGTTTAATTCTTTTTGGTCCCCAGGCCAAATTAAGAGACTTGAACTGGAAATCTAAATACAAGACCATCTTCCCTTTCAAGATTGGACCTCTATGCTCCTCATCCTATGCCTGTTTTCCGCTCTTGCTATGGGACGCAGAAGAATATAGCAAGGGGATCGAAGGAGAAGGGAAACAGCCACCTGACTAAGGTTTTCAAAAAATCAGTGTGCCATTGAAACATCCAAATTTCTCTCTTGTTTTTATCTGGGTTCTGAACGTGACTGTTAAAGGATCCTTCCCCAGAGTAATTAATCACCTTAAATTAGATTGGTTGCGGCGGATGGGATCATGCAACTGTACAAAGATGAGACCTGCGTCTTCATCTCTTCCCCTGCTTTGAAGGGAAAACTAGGCTTGATTGGCTTCCATGTCCACTGGCAGAGTATTGCAGATAAACAATATTGATCAACGTCAACAAGTTTACATCACCAAGCATTACCGAAACCAAGGTTTCAATATTAAAACCAGAAGGGATGATGCTAAAACACGCATCTTATTTGCGTAAATCAGATAACTAACAAAATCATAGCATAATCATGCATACACGAAGCATCCAGGCCCGGATTGATTTACACAGAGGACACATTGCTTGGAGGCCAGAATATCTCAGAGAACTCGGGAATCACTGCAAGTTTGTGAATGCTACGATCTTCTAATTGAAACACATGAATGCTCCCACCACTTATTCGACTACCCACGTAATCATCACCATCCATGTAGTAAATGCAATTCCCTTTAACTCCATTAAACTCTTTACACGAAACTGAGAAGGAACAATCCATTCCCAAAACGAAGACCTTGTCATCTAAAGATTTGACTTCAATCCATTTACCCCAATCTTCATCCATTTTATAAACTCTAAAATCGATCGCCTTAGGAGCATGTGTCGGGGTGAATCCCACATTAGGTAGAATTTCATCATCGCTATCCATCAGACCATCAATACCTACCCATCTTCTTCTTTCTCCATCAAGATACCTATCAACAACATAAAGATCTCCACAACACTCCACCAAATCCTTCTGCCCGCCAAAGCAATACAGCGAAGGGTAATATTGAGTCACATTCAACACCGGACTAATCCAAGAAACCGTCCCACATCTATCAACAACATAAACCCGCTCGTTGCACACAGTAATATCATCATATTGAACATTCTCATCACCACCCAATATAATCCAACTCTCAGCCCCATATTTCCAATAAGCCAGCTCTACTTCATGAAAAATAGCCAAAATCCCAAACTCATTTTCATCACTAGAATTTGCAGAGACACGAAACATAACAACTTTATTTATTCCATCAACAGAAAACCCATGAGGCGATTTAAGTAAAAAAGCTTTACTTAACTCCACAAACTTGAATTCAAGTAAGTTCAAAGCTGTAGGAGAATACTTGATTTCTTGATTTGTAAGCGGGTTGAAAAGCTTCAACTTACCGTAGTTTGACTCTCCAACTTTAACCAACCATGATTTTGATGAAGAAGAAGAGTTTGGATCTTTACGTACATGGTCCATGCGGCAGATCGTGGTCTGAAAGAAAAGCGGGGCATAAGAAATTGGGCCAGGAAGGTTGAGGATGAGAGGAGGGATTTCTTGACCCGATGAAGGTAAGGAGACAGAGGATCTCCATGAAGTACAGACAGCACGAAAGCGAAGTGTGTCCACACGAGAATCTAAGCGTTTGCCGATCATTTCTAACAGTTCTTTCGGAAGGTCTGCCCATTGAATGCTAGTCATTTCCGAGAAGAGTGGTTTGACTTTGATGGAGATAATGATGATTAAAGGCTGCTTCTTCTTATGCATATGGTATTAGGAAGAAAGCAGTGTTTGAAAAAAGTTTAGAATATAGTACCTAAATCAAACAACTAAAAATTAAACAAGTCATCAAACTTCCAAATCCTTAAATAAGTCTTCCAGATTTCTTGAATTTAAATACAAAACGCACACAAATAAGTGAAATAACTCAAGTTTCAAGAAAGATTTCGAGCTTAGCTGAAGGCATGAAACAAAGCTTGACCATACAATTTCATGCTAACCGTCCAACATTACGTTGTCATCAACATAGGCTAAAAAGGAAAAGTGAACTAAATTAGCAACCATGTATTCAACTGTTGTTTGATGTCATGGATTCTGCACTTCCACCGGAGTTGAATTCATATTAGAGATGAGCCCTATTCAATTTAAAAAGCACTTCTGCAATATAAAGCACTTCTACCGCAGTTGAATTCATATTCGAGATGAGTCCATCCATAATATAAATTCTCTGTTTTTTTTTTCTTAAAATAAAATATATCTTCCTTTAACTATGTTATTTATTGCATAGAAACTATAAACAATTAAAATCAAGATAAAAAAAATTCTAAATTCTAACAATTTGAATTAAGTCTAAAAACAACATCTCTTTAATCAAATCTCTTTCCTCTGTTAATGCATCTCTTTTTTTATTTGATAAAATATTTTTTTTTTATCAAAAGTTATATTTTTAAAATAAAAACTTGTCGTAATCTTAAAAGCAAGTTTATTAAAATAAAATAATGAATTAATAATTTCAATGTCAATATATTAAGAATATAAAAATAATAATGTTGATAAAAAAACATAGAAAAGTTAACAATAAAAATTTCAAAAACTATACATATTTATAAAATTATGCATATTAGACTCATATATAACTATTCAAAAAACAATTGTTAATAATACAATGAAATACAATAATATCATTTAAAACTTATAACATAATTAGGTAATTATTTAAATGTCATTTAAATATATTTATTTAGAAAAATTCAATTAAAAAACATGAAAAAAAAAATGGGGGAGTGCATTGGCTAGACATGCACATTAGGGTATGGTAACTTAGACTCATGTTTAGTTTTTATTTTTTTTAATTAAGCGGATAACACATTATCCGTTTTATTGTCTTTTTTATATATATATAAATTTGATGGACAAACGCATCATTAATTTGAATAGATAACATATTGTTCATTTGTCCTTTTTTTAATATTAAAAGTATCTTCGATTATTGACAAATCAGGATTTAAGTTTTTGAATTCTAAAAACTTAGATTTCAACATTATTCATCTAAAATACATGAAAAAGAGTCTTATAGACCTCTTTATCCTTATTTCTAACAATAAAATGCATTATAATCAGTCTAAAACTCAAAATAAATAGAATAAGAAAATCAAAACGATCCTGCCATCAAATTGATATTTGATGAAAAAACCCATTTGAAGCCCATAACATTTTTATTGGGCTGTTTAGGTACCAGATCCCATCTGTGATTCTTATGAAAGGCCTGAATTTCTTCATCCAACAATCCAACCGTGATGTTTGGCTGCATACCTGAAGCCTTTGGGCTCGCGCATGGTGAGAAAAGAGGGGAACAGGCTGGAGGGAGGAACTGTGCTCACATAGGATCGGAGGGCAGGCACATACCCATCTATAGCTATTGTCTGTAATCAAGGGATTGCCTGGAATCATGGGATTGAGTTTTGATAAAACGAATAGCCTGATTCGAGGAGGATCTTATGGATCCTTCTATGTTCGTACTAGTTTTTGTTGCAACAGGTTACACTCATTTATCTTTCTAAGCCACCACTAACAATTAGATTTCTGCTTTAGATAAACTTTTTGTCCGCCATTTTCTCTGCATAACAAAGACACCTCCCATTTCAAAGAATGTTTATGCTTCAATTTTTATGTTGTGTCAGGACAAATATACCTCCCGTTTCAAAGCATTTCTTTTACATATTTTCTTTCTCGCTCTCCTAGACATAACTTGCACCATTTCTATAATGGATGATGACTGATTTCAGACCATCACATAAAAATGTCCCTGTTTGTAGCAGTTGAAGCACTAAATGATAGACTTGTCAAATCCTTCTCTACCTCTTTCTTTTTCTCTAAATCCACCACGACCTCATCCCCTTCCTCTTGATTGATCTTCATAAATAACCTTCAACGCATGTTCTTCAACAACATGACTATTCATATATTGTTCATGCACTAGAAGGTTGCTTTTGCATTTTTAAGTTCTTCCACAGCTTTGCTGCTAAAGTATTTTAGTTCAAATTTGTTAACCATCATGCTGCTTTTAGAGTCCTTACATGTAGAAGTCAATGGTGGATATAGTAATTGATCAAGAAGATTCACCAAGTTTTTGATTGAAGGTCAATCATTCTATAACTTCGCTTTTACAAATAATTTAAACATTCCTCAGTAAATCTTCACAGGAGATTAAAGAAATCAGATTTCAGTGCCAACGATGGTCGCATTCTTTGGCTACATAAACTAGGTTACGTGTAGCCCGCAGAGCAGCACGGGCAAGCATGCCAGTAAAGAACCAAAAAATCATGTAATCTTCCAAAGAGATTAGAGAATGATCTTATTGAATTAAACAACTAGGTTGACTTTAAGTAGCCTTTTAAAAAATTAAATCATAAGAGATTGCAACCCACTAATCCTAATAACATGGTTAAAGAATAGGTAAAACAAATAATCATTAACAGATCCAAAATCTAATGACTAAAAAGCACTAACAACTCTAACAACATTAACACCATGTTTAATAAAATTTAAATGGTACAACTACGTGCATGGATTGTAAAAACACAGTTTACCTGTAATGTTTCCAATACTAAAACATCGATCCTGGAAGTTATATCCTTACTGGGGTTACTTTTGGTCTCCACATCCCTCTTGATTTCAACAATAGAAATTTTGAGGTGGCCACAACATGCAAGAATGGCCAGGAAAATTTGCTACTTTGCTAATTCTACCACTACTTAAATCACATACACGAGCATCACGGCCACTCAACTCCCCTTGGCGACTAGCATCGAGAGGATCTATGAAGTATATACAATTACCTTCACGCCCAGAAAACTCTTTAGCTGAAACAGAGAAACTGCATTCATTACCCAAGACAAAAACCTTATCCCCTAACGAGCTTATATTCACCCAAGTACCCCACTCTTCATCAAGCTTATACACTTTAATACTGACCGTCTTAGCTTGACAAATTGGGAGATACCTAAATGGATACGCGACATCACTGTGAAGTTCATCATTCCAAGTTCTCCTTTCTCCGTCGAAGAACCTATCAACAACATAAAAATCACCATCTGACTCAACCAAACTCTTCTGGCTACCACAGCCATATAGCGGAGGCGAATATTGAATCAAATTCAAAGATGAATCAATCCAATAAATAGTCCCCAATCTATCAACAACATATGCTTGTCCCCTGTAAACAATAATATCATCATAATGAAAATTTGTTTCATCTATAAACTTCCATTCCTTCTCATCGAACCTCCAGTAACCCAATTTTCCTTCATGGAAGATTGCTAGAACACCATACTCATTAGTGTTCCTATTAGTAGAAGATGGAAGCAACACAACTTTATTGATCCCATGAGGACTACCACTAGCAAGTTTAAGGCTACATGCTTTAGTTATTTCTACTAAGCGAAAGTGCAACAAGTTCAACATCTTTGGCATCATGCCTGGAGAATTAGTCCTCAATTGGCGGTTTGAGACTGGAACTAAAAGCTGGATATCTCCATAGGTTGACTCCTCAACTTTAGTCAACCAGGCCATAGAGCTCGAAGAGCTTGAATCCTCACTATCATCAACAAGTTCGACACGGCAGATTGTGACTTGAGACAAATAGGCGTGTGCCCGGATTGGTTTAGGGAGCTTAAGGGGCACACGAGGAGACTGCTTGTAGAAAAGAGAGATTGATGATCTCCATGACGTGCAAACCGCACGAAATCGGTACACATCGATACGAGAATCAAGGCGTTTTCTAATCATTTCCAGTAATTCTTCTGGAAGATCAGCCCAGCTATGATTACTACCATCATCAACCTCCATCTTCCTTTCCCAGAAATTTTATTAAGAGAGTAAAGAGAAGGAGTGACTTCTGTCTGACCTAGGCATATCGATTCCTTTAAGAGTCTATGTTAAGTTATTGCCAGTCATCCAAGACGGCTTGACCTGCATGCATGTGGAAAATTGGGCTTCGTTGACCGGTCATTGGATTTGGACAGAAAGCTCATGGCATGTAGTAACAGGGTTGATGTCTTTGTCGATATACTGTTTAAATTCACGAGAAATTATTTATTTTTATTGGTCCACGTATTTCTATGAAATTAGAAAAAGATTTCCACCAATGCTTTAATCTTAATGTGAATAATCTATGTTTGACTGATTCCAAGAGACTGGCCAATTTAAGGGACAAAAAAAAAAAAAAAAAGAAGATAAGTGGATTTCCAAGAGACTCACCAATTCCAAGAGACTCCCTATCTCTTAATATATCCATACGCGTGTAGCTGTAGGAATGGATTCAAGCAGTTACTTTATGAAAGAAAAGACAAAAACATAATCCCAATTCGAAATTAATTTCCAAAACTATTAATGCAAGAAAACATTTGTTTTTTTTCCCCAATCAATGTTGTTTTTATTTATTTTATTTTTTAATTTTAGATTTATATTTTATTGGTTATCTTATTTTCATGATACGAATTGTGAATTTAGCTGATTAATCTGGTTATTTAGGGTTTTTTTTCTTATTCAACTTTTTTGTCGTGATTTTATTCTTTAATATTAGGTTAATTAAGAATTAGGCTTTATGATTTATTTTATTTATTTTTTACTAAGTTATTTCAGTCTAATGATCCGAGAATATTGATTAATAGGTTAATCCGAGTTAACTCGGGTTTTTTTTGTGTTTTTTAAAATTGAATTTTATTTTTCAATTTTATCATTTAATATTGGGTTGGTTAGGAATTGAACCTTATAATTTATTTTGATTTGTTTTCTATGGAGATATCTTGGTCTCATGATCAAGGCTGCATGTTTTGGTATTTTAACCCCGGTTAAATCATGTTATTTTTTTTTTTATTTTCTTTCTAAGAAGTTATCTCGATTTTATATAATTCAAAATTGTATTTGCTTTTTATTTGGTTAATCCGATTGATTCATTTTTTTTAATTTGTTTTTCAATTTTATCATTTAATATTGTGTTTAATTGAGAATTAAACTTCATTATTTATTTTAATTTGATTTTTATGAAGTTATCCTTACATCATGACATAAAAATAGTGCTTAATGGGTTAACCCGTATTGACTTGACTCATTTTTTGTGTTATTTTCTTAATTAATATTTTTATAAATTTCATGATTCAACATTTGATCCAATAGGATCAATTGAGAATTAAACTTTATAATTTTTTTTTATTCTCTTTATAGGGTTATCTCAATTTCATGATCAGAGTCGTGGATTTGACAAGTTAATCCAAATTAAATGAGGTTTTTTTTTTAAAAAAATATTTCTTTGTATGAGGTTATCTCGATCTCATGATCCATGTTAATTTAATATGTTGTTATCTTAATATTAAAATAATATCATTTTGATTTTTTTTGAGTTAAACTATATTTTTACGTGTCATCCAGGACCCGTAAAGTTAATTGGGTCATATCGAGTCAACCCCTACACGGTTTATATTTTTTTTTTACTAAAAACATATTAGCAATATCTGAATTTTTTTTTTATATTCAAGAAAAAATTGATTGCTTAGCATACAGTTGTCAGTAGTTATTTTTATGTAAACCAATTGAAATTTCACATTAGAAGTTTCAGTTTTAGAAGGTTGTTGAATATTTTTTATTGAAATAAGAAAAGTAAAAAAAGAAATCAAGAAATTTATCTATAATATTATATCAACTCAGATCAAGGTTAAATTGTTCAAAAGTTTGGTAACATGATAGTTAACTTCTATATTATTTACAAATCGATATTTAGGGTTAGGGTTTGTTTCATCATAACTTCTAATCGAGCTTCCAATAATAATTTTACCTTCATTGGAAATTCATTGTTGGACGTCTGAAATCACCAAATATTGTTAATTACTACTATTTTGCAATGACCTGTCTCATCTAAAGGGAAAGGTATCGTCATTCGTCGTCTTTCGTTCTTTTCTCGATGAAGAGAGAATAATTGTGTTTCTAGATCAGATTTTCATGCTTGGGTTATAATTAATATCATAGACTTTTTTTTTTTTTTTTTTTTTGTCTTTTCATCATTTTTCTTAAGTGTTGTTGGTAGAATATATAAAGTATAATTTATGAAAATTTAATTAATGTGCCAATAAAAATACTTTAGTTTTTTAAAGTTTCCCATATATTTATAACAAATAAATTTAAGAGCGGACAAGAGAGTAGGTCTATGTTTTTATTGTCCTAAGCTGGTGAAACTAAGACATGGTGGATTCTCTTAGACCTCATTTGTTTGTTAGAAAGTAGTTTATTTTTAAAAAGTAAATTACAGGAAAATGAATTCTAGAAAAATAAATTATTTTCGATATTTGATAGTGTGATGAAAAATAAGTTGGAAAACACTTTTCAGTATTTGGTTATGTCATGAAAAATGAGCTGGAAAATAACTTATTAATATTTTATTTTTTTCAAGTTTATTAAAATAATGAGGAACAAATCTTACAAATTAAAAGGTTGAATGAGAATGAAATTGAAAAAAATATAATTTCATAAATTATCTCAAATAAAATAAATAATAATCAAAATAATAGAGATCAAATCTAAAAAATAAAAAAATTGAAAGATGAAAAAATTAAAATAATAATAATTAACATTTCATAAATTTTTTCAAATAAAATAAGTAACAATCAAAAGAATGAGGATCAAATTTGATAAATAAAAAATTTCAATTAAAAAATAATAAGGAAAAAGCAAATAACAATTATAAAAATGAGGACCAAAATTAATATAAAAATTAAATTCTAAGGGATGAAATTGAAAAATAAATATTCAAAACAAAATATATATAGCAATCAAAAGTTTGAGGATCAAATTTGATATAATCAGTAAATAATATGACATTTCTAAATTTTTCATAACTTCTGGAAAGTGTTTTTCGTCTAAAATAAAAGGAAAATATTTTCCTTAAAACCAAGCCAAATTTTTCTTTGACTGAAAAATATTTTTCGTTGACCAACTTTTCTAATAGCAAATAAATACAAAAAAATCTGAAAAATAATTTCTCAAAAACAACTTTTCAAAAAACAAACATAAATCATCTATGAATCACCGTATATTCCTTATATATTCCATTTGTACAAATCCATAGAAAACGATGTAGTTAATACTCCTACTATACGAAAAAGATGACTCAATCATATTTGGGATTTCCAAGTTAATATTAAATATGTAAATTAAAAACTGAACAAAGTGGAACACATGTTTCCGAGGAGATGTTGTCGTAAGATTTTTATTTTCGTATTCTCAATCATTTTCAGGTCATTTTTGTGTTTTAATTTTTTTTAAAATAATTTTTAAATTTTTACTTAAAATTATTTTTTTTATATTTTCACAACATTTTAATATACTGATATAAAAATAATTTTTTTAATATATTTTAAAATTAAAAACACTTTAAAAAATATTCATTACCACATCTCCAAATACCTACTAAATCCCTATGTAATGAAGTCCTAAACAAATCATCTGCCACTGGAAATTATCTATAGTCACCTAAGCCAAGCTTCTCTCACCTAAGCCAAGCTTCGATCGAAAGGTGTTCAAGCTAGGAAAAAAAATAAACTATACTTGTACGTTGAGCGAGAGTTTATGAGCAAGTTTGTTTACAGAAACTTGGATTTCTATGTTTAATTCCATCTTCGTTAGTAACGATATGTATGATCAGGTCTATTTAGCCTACGCTGTCTCACTATATTAATTACTCCTACCTAGCTAGCTAGCTTGCATTCAAGAATTTCACGAGAATCTGTTTTGTATATTAGAGTTATGATGATAAATTAAATTTGCTTTCTTCTCAGAGCCAAGTCGAGTGATTTCAAGATTTTATATATTCAAATTTCAGTTATTATAAATATATTCTCCTAAATTGTTGAATTAATGCTTTACATTCATGTCTGAAAACAGGGGAAGGAAAAAAGAAAAAGAAAGGAAAGAAAAAAGTATTCTCTAGTAAGTTCTTTGGGATCTTGACTTGCCTCCATGCATGCATTCAACAATTCAATGTTTCAAAAATCCACGACAAACAAAGACAAAAAAAAAATATATATATATATCCTCGACAAACAAATTAACATATTAAATGAGGTTTTAATTTCTTGTCAAGGGCTTTTTTAATAAAAATAAAAAAAAACGTTGAATAAATACTAATATTTTGTTGACTCTTGTCATCTTTTGTTTTAGACAGTAACTATAACACAATAGTTTTTTAAAAGGCATTTAAATGATGCCATTTGACCTTTTCTTCTCATCTTGTTTTTTTTTGTTTTTTTTCCTTTCCTTTTTGAGGATGATGTCATTTGACTTGTTTATTCTATAGATATTATAGAAAATCGCTATAAATATACGCAATTGCGACACATGATTGCTGCTAAATCTTCTCCTAAATATTTGTTAATTATGACATATTTCTTTCGTTTTTTTTTTTAAAAAAAATAAAGAGTTCAATGATCCAAAAGCATAGAAAGTAACAGTTCTTTATTGAAATAGGATAGTTAAAGTGGGATTATTAACATTCCGGATTTGGCGAAGGATCATCGATCTTCTACATCATTGATACAACTCATATTCTTGCATTTTATTAATTAGTTGTATCAGGATATTAATCCCCTATCAACTGACTAAAATTCACAGGTGTTGCATATTTTGCTCCTCCACCAAAGAGGGCTCGAGCTGCTAATTTGGCTGCACGCTCAGTTGGGTGAATTGCATCCCAGAATACGTACTCTCGACGATGCGGACAAAGCTTTGCATCTCGATTACATGGGGATTCGGCATTGTAGCTTCCATTCCCACAGCATGCTGTTTGCGCCTCCTTGAAACCTGAGAAATCAGGATGATTAAATTAAGATAATACTATAATTTTTAATGTGACAAAATTATCGTATTTTATTGTCTTAGAGCTAAAAATGACAAAAACTTGAAGGTTGTCAGCTCTACTTGTCAACTTAGACGTGATTTCTTGAAGTGCTTCGAGCATTTTTGATAAAATTCTTTGTTAGAATGAAATACTTACCGACGGATCGTGGGTTATGAAGGACCTCATAAGCTATCTCGTAAAGATTTCCAAGAGAGTACTTCATGTCTTGAACCTGAGAGGTTAAATTTAGTAAGAGGATCTCAGTGGCATTGAAGAATGCTTGAGCCAAATCATTCATTTCCTTGTTGCATTCACCAGTTCCAAGAGCACGCTATAGCGGACAGCATCCGATTGGTGCGATGCTTACAATGCCGAATTTCCGAGCCCCTAAGTCGTACAAACTCTGCCACAATATATGCCAAATTGATATAATCAATTTTTTTCTCTAATATTTAGAAAACAATTTAAGGGAGTTAGAGATAGATTTAGAATCAAGGCTTGAATAAAATCATCTTCATATTTGTCGTTAATGCCTGTCAAAAGCATCAGTAAGTGGAATGATTGCCGACGGTTTTGGAAACATTGTGGCATAAGTAGTGACACATTTTGCATCACCTGGAAATGCAATTTCTTACCCGTAGATGAATTTGATATGTTGATGATAGAATGCGTAGCAGCTCTTGCGCCTCAGGCAGATTAGGGTCATTCTTAGACCTATTTAGCTGATATTCAAAGAGGTCATTGCCTCCAACACTGATGAGAAACAATGACTTAGATAGCATATCAGCAGCAGCTTCTGTACCCAATATTTCTGTGAGATTTCCACGAACTGTTGAAAATTGTTGTATCTGCTCTCTCATCGGCACGACCTTCGTCTGCAAAGTTATTATAAAATGAAGTTCATTAGTTACTGCCCTATGATGTAAATTTAGAAACAAACTAACTAAGATGACACAAATGTAACATTTTTTCAATGACAGAAATTAAGGCTTACAAATAACTGGAATCCGGTGGTGTCGATAATCCCTGAGCCTCCTGATGCAAAATTGACACCACAGCGTATGTTGTGCTTGAAACTCGATGTTTGATTGAGAAGATAAAAAAAGGATTGCGGGCTCTTCTTAAAACCAAAGAGCTTAGCTGTCCAAGCAAACATTGATCATTAGCTATAAATTCTATATCACAATAAATGAAGTTCTGAAATGTTAAACAAGTTCTCGTTATGTTATGAAAGAAAGAATTGCTAGCATTTCAGAAAATTGCTAAACTATCTGTGCTATCAAGTACCACTTGCTCTTTTTTTTTTTTTGAATGAGTAGCAAATTTTGTTTAATAGTTACAAATAGTCGATCCATACCGATACTGTCAGCAGAATTATAGCCATTGCTGAACCTTCCGGTAGGCACCGAACTGGGATAATCAATCCCATAATACCGGAAGTTCGCCTTTCCTCGGCACTCGGGTATGAAATTATTTGTACCAACATCAACAGTTGAGTCACCAAATACAAATATGGCTGGTACAGCAGCATCAGCCAAGTGAAAGGCCAGATTGGCCAGCAATAAGGAAAGAAAACAAAAGCATGAAGTGTTTCTGTTTGTCATTAGAATTTGGTTGTGCAATAAATCTGTGTCTCCCACTTTAAGTGATTGTGTTATGAACATGGATGCATTTAAGTATTATATAGCCAGTGACCTGAGGAGTGGACAAGAGAGTAAGGTTTTATGTTGCTCATTTTCTTGGTAAATAGGCTTATAAAACAAAAGGCTGGCGGATTGTCCTAGCTAGCCACCGAATCAAAATGTGTCCGGAACAATCTTTGAACTGATGCATCTTTCTCTTATATGCCAATTTGTACACATTCAAGATTTTTTTGGTTAATGACGAGGGTATTCTTGAGTAAGCTTTCACACACAGAGAGCAGTTCCATTTTTAATCAAAATTTATAGACGACTCATCTACATCTATAAATCCAAAGCCTCCTTTTAGATTCAAAAACGAAATTATAATCTTAAAAAACAAACCTACCTCCTCACAAAGAAAGGAATGACTCGATCCACTGGCATCTGGCAAAATAAAATACAACAAAATGGATCTTCTCCAAGGTCACACATTCCAAAGTAAAAATTAAAATATAGGCACTTGATTTTAATGGTTGATTTATGCGGCTACAATTCATGGACTGTTTTCATGCACTTGAGATTCCATGTTTGATTCCGTCCTTGCTAGTAACGAAATGAATGTCTTGTTGTTTACTGCACGACTTGGACGTTTCACCATCTCCCAGCTTGCATTTCAAGATTTTCACGAGAATATGCTTCCCAATACAAAAGTTCCGATGGTAACTTATATTTGCATTTTTCATTGCCGAGTGTGTGTGTGTGTGTGAGTTTATTATTTTATTAATGTTCAATTTTTAATTATTCATATTCCCAATAGAAAAAATGCCAACTGATGAATAAGCAGATCTTAACATGTTCCCCCATACATTTTAGTAAGTAGGATATTAGGAGGTATTTTATCAGCAGATAGCATTGAATGAACAATTAAGATTAAATTGCAATAAGGTTGATTGGAAAAGACTATGCTATGGATGCAAACGGGACAAATTAAAATCAAACTGTGAAATAAGAAATACAATTTTGTGTTTTTTCTATGCATAAAAGATATCAATACAAGTTTTAGTTTTGTCCTTTGCCGTTGTTTCAAAAATCTAGGACTAAAATTTGTCATAAATAATCTTTAAATCACGAGAAGGAGAGCTTATATTTTATATAATTTATTTTGATACCTTCGCCTCCAAATTAAAATTTTATACCTAGACTATTGTGTATGTTTACAAATTAAAAATATATATTTTTTCTTTGAGTTCAAACCTTTTATATTAATTAGTTTGAATTAAAACCTTTAACGGTAATGATGTCTCAAATTCTAATATGCTCGATGTGGGTTTTTAGAGTGTTTAGATAGAGAGTAATCACATATTCATATCAAATTTTTTTTTCCAGAGTTCATAAAGTTGATGATTGGTGATACAAGACTCAACACTTGTAAAATAGTCTTTTTTGATGGGATTTAGGGATTTTTTGATGATAAAGTCAGTGACTTTTGAACAAGAAATCTATCTTTCCATTCTCTTCTTTTGAAATACGATCATTTAGAATTTCTCTGCCTTTATCTATCCTAGAGAGTTGCTCTTGGACTTTTAGCAAGTATTTTGTTAAAGTAGGGTTTCTAATTTTAAATATCATTTGACATTATTCAATTATTAGTTAGGAGTCACTATGGACTCGAAGAGGGAAAGCTTCAAAGGTTTTTGCTAGGCCCAATCCTGCTAAGAAAGCTTCATACTCTGATACGTTGTTGGTGGCTAAAAATTCAAATTGAATTCCATATTCAAAGACTTGCCCATGAGGGCTCACAAGTACTTCTTTCAAAATTAAAAGATCTATCAACATATAATTCTCAATGTGAGATCAATTGTATTGACTATGAGGGGATCAAAGCTTTTTCTAAGAGGATCTGATGTTCAACTATTGGAATAAACTTATCCTGGAGATCATTCTCAAAAGAGTATTCTACTATGAAGTTTGTTAAGGCTTACCCTTTAATAGCTAGTCTTGGTTAATATAAAAGTTCATATTCTTCTAACTCAATTTCTCATCTCACTGGCTATCCAAATATGTATACCTTGTGGAGAATTTGTCATAGAAGCTAGTCTGTTAATATTATAACTTGATGAGTTTGGAGGTACAATTTTAACTTTCTAGAGGTTTTCACAAGAGCTAAGGCTATATTTTTCACTTTCAAGTATCTTGTTTCAACATCATGAAAAGTTTGGCTAGAATAGTAGACCAGACATTGTATGCCATCTTTTTTTTTACTAACACGACATTGACTACCTAGTTAAAAACACCAATATAGAGGAATAGACTCTCAATTTTTTTTGGATGTGACAAGATCTTAAGAGATATGAGATAAGTTTTGACCTCTTCAAAAGCTTTTTGGCACTTTGGTGTTCATTTAAAGTTTGTGATATCTTCAAAATCATGAAGAATGGTAGTTGCGTTCTTTCAACTTGAATATGAATCTGTTGGGGGAGGTTAGTCAACCAGTGAGGCATTAACATCATTGACCTTTTAAGGAGGAGTCATATCCAGTATTGCTTGAATCTTCTCAGGATTGGGTTCTATTCCATTGCTGCTTACTAGGAAACCTAAAACTTTTTCTCTTTTGATGACAAATACACACTTGAAAAGATTTAACTTCATCTAATATTTTCCAAAAAAAAACATTTTCTAGATTCTTTAAATGTTGTTCAAAAGTCATGTTTTTCACCAACATTTGATCCACATAAGCTTTAATGTTTGTCCTAATTTCGTGTTTGAACACTTTGTTAACCATTTACTGGTAAGTAGACCTTGTGTTTTTCAAGCCAAATGACATTGCATTGTAGCAAAAAATTCATCCTTCTGTAATGAAAAAAGTCTTCTTCTCATCTTCTAGATACATAGGGATTTGATGGTACCTTTAAATAACATCCAAGAGCTTAAGAATTCAAGGCCAGCTGTAGAATCCACCAATTTGTCAATCTTTGAGAGAGAAAAACTATTCTTTAGACATGTCTTGTTCAAAGCGGTGAAGTCCACACACATTCTTTATTTTCCGGTGCTCTTCTTTATCATTACCACATTACCTCACCAATCTGGATACATAACCTCACAAATGAACCTAACAGCTAATAATTTATCCACTTCTACAGTTATTGCTCGTTATCTTCCTGCCTAAATTTCTTCTTCTTCTATCTAATATAAAGGAAAATTTGATTAACTTGAAGTTTGTGAACATATATCTCTAGGCTGATCCCTGATATATCTAAGGTGTTGAAAGCAAAATTAGTCTTATAGGTGAAGAGAAAATCTATTAGTAATAGTTATTGAGGTGATTCCAAAGTTAGGCTTATCTTGGTGACAACTCCCTTATCTTGTCCTAAAGACATTTCTTTCAACTACTTTGTGACCTTATTTCCGACCTCCACCCTTTTCTTCAAGAACCCTTGATGGTCCAGGGGTAAATATCTCTTGCCTTTCAAACATACAGACACATAATGTCTTGAGGCCCCTTGATTTCTTTTTACGATAACAATCCCCTTCTGAGTAGGGAATTTTTAGAAAAACTATTATGTGTTTATTACTGCATTAATCTTATGTAAGAGAGGTTTTCTTATTATAGTGTTATAGGTCAGAGCCATATCTACTACCATAAAGGTTTGCTAAAAGGTAAAACACTTAAGGTAAGTGCCTATTGTGATTAGGATCTCCAAAACACCTTGTCCTGACAGTCTTGACTGTTTAATCTCATTTAAATAGTTTTTTTACATGAGTCATCCTTGAGGGATTTATCCCTGTATAGGACATCTCATCTTTATATAAGATATTAACTAAGCTCTCATCATCTACCAACACCCTGTGGACTTGATGATTGGTTAGAACTATAGAAATTACCAATGCATCCTCATGGAGGTAAGTCACCCTCTCTCTATTTTCTAAAGTAAAAGTTAAAGGCTCGTATCATAGGTTCTGTTGATGAGCTGTTGTAAGGACATATTTTCTATACTTTCTCTTGCCATTATAAGTATCCCTCCAGCTAAAGTGCCACCTAGAATCACATTGATCTCAAGTAGGGCTTGAACAGGTTGGCTGGGCTCTTTTCTGTCACGTTCCAAGTGGACATGCCTTTTGATAAATTGCTTTAGATAACACTTAGCTATTAGCATCTCAATCTCTTTTTATAATGTGAAGCAATCTTTTGTATCATGTCATTTATCCGTGTGAAACAAACAAAACTTCTTGGAGATACGTGTGTGTGAAGGCGACACCATAGAAGGTAGATATTAAACAAAGTCTTTTCACTTGGTGGTTGCAAAAAATTCTGTGAGGGTGGTGTTTAGAGGAGTTATATATCTCCTCTTAGAATATTATATGCGTTCATTTACTAGCCTTTTCTAACCTTTATTGGAATTATTCCATTTTCAAATCTCAATTACTTCGACTAGCACAATCTAATATAAGTATCCAAACAGTTAAAAACTTAAAAACTTAAAACATTCCATTTCTTTCCTCATTTTCGACCCTAGGCCGAATTTTCCTTGAACAAGAAAGGCTTATTTTCTTTTCAATACACACAACTTACACATTATTTATTCCTTTTCCACATAAACGAACATGTTTAAAAAATCAATTAAGTCAATTTCATTTACCCTTAAAACTTATCAAGACTAATCCCTTGAACAATGGTGACATAACACTTCCTTCGTCATTTTTTTTAATTAACACCTTATCCATTCATTTATTACCTATGCTCTCATAATTCTACTCATTTTACATGGCAATTAATACAAACTAACCCAAACCTTTTTCTTATATCTAGTCCAAAACATAACACATCACTTTTCTTAGGTTCCCTTTTAATTATTTCTTCACAAAAAGTCAATACAAGCTACCATATTATACATAAAGAACATATCAATTTATAAAATCCAAATCATGTTTTCTTCCTTTCTTCATTGTTAGCCAAATATGCCTATAAAGGCAAGTGTAATTCCCCCTTTTGATTTTCTTCCTAATCTTTCATTAATCAAACATGCTCTACTTTATGTAACTCAATTTAATTCATTCTCTTTACAATTAAATCGACAATGTCCATCCTCAATTTATTAGTTTAGACCTAAATTTGAGTTTTTTTTGTTCAATCATTCCATAAATCATATCAATTGTCTCAATAAATCACCAAGAACATTTATACATTTGGTCTTTTCACCATTCACTTCATTTATAAATTTTTTATCATTTCACGGTAATGTTATCAATTTTTTCACTGGTGCTCACACAATTACTTTTTTTTGTAGGGGTTTACATGCTTGGTCTAGTATCTTGCCAGATTCAATGCACTTGAGCTCAACATATAACTGAATCCAAAAATATTAGATTTGATATCTCTCTAAACCCACATATATGTTGGGTTATTACTATGTTTTTAACTTTTTTAATCATGGGCTTTTAAGAAAGCGCCCATGTGCTCACGCGTATATATATATATATATATATATATATATATATATATATATATATATATATATATATATATAGCTTGATGATTACTTGATGTTTATCCGTAAAATGTTTATCCGTGTGAGCTCGCATATATATATATATATATATATTAATGTCCTTAACTAAGACCCAAAAGTGAGAATAATCATTATAAATGAATCACCTTCAGGTTCAGCTTCCTTGAAAAAAATGGATTTGAGCACCTATAATATTATTTGTATTAATAAGATAATCAAGGAAAAAAATATGCTTTTTTAACAATAACAGATAACAATAAAAAAATAAAGAAAAACAAAAAAAAGAAAGGACTCTCATAAGACAGTCTTATGAGTATACACCCAACAAACTTTCCTCTGTTGTCCGAAGACCAAGAAATGTGGAAAGAAAACATTTATCATGTGATAAAAAGTAGTTAAAACTTCTACTTTCTTCGTGATTTTATTATTGTCCAAATTTTTTTGAGCTCAAATCAATACTTTTATGAGTAGACTATCTTTATTAAAGTACGTGTATTTATAATTTTTTTTAAAATTCTTAATGATAGTAAAAATATTGGTGATGTTTTTTTCTACTAAAAAAAAATAAAAATTTTGTGAGGGTTATTTGATGTAACCCGGTTAATTTTATTAGTTTAAAAATAATCCATATAACTTGTGAAAACAATATTTGATTAATGATATTTAATGAGAGTTTCAATATCAAAACTTGTTATCTTGATTGTAAAACTAAGATATTTTTATAAAAAATAAATCAAAATAGTTTAATTTCCAACTGATCTAATATTAAATGATAAAATTAAAAAACAAAATCAATAAAATAAAATACATAAAAAATAACCCGAGTCAAATCAGAATAACCCGTTAAACACTATTCTCGGATCATGAGATCAGAATAATTTAATAAAAAGTAAATAAAACAAATCTGAGTTAATCAGGTTAATTCATCAAACTAAATTAACCCATAAAATCTAAAATTCATGTGTAATAATTAAATAAAAATAAAATTTAATATTAGTATAAAATTAAAAAATAATTTTAATTTAAAAAAAAAACAAGTACTTTGTGACGACGAATACAGTAAAACTTCGTTTCAAACTACTACCACTACAGCAACTGGTCACCCCCATAAATTAAATAGACTTTAATTCCTGGAATCCTTCTCCTTAATACTCTCCTGTTTTATTCCAAAGTGGTACAGATACCCTTACTGAAAGTCCGCGACCTAAGAATCCGCACTCTTTTCTCGTATAGGTCCTAATTAGTTTTAACCGGCAACATTATCATTTCTCCCATTTTCCCTATCTTTTTCTTTTTTCTTTTTTAGTTCTACTTAATTTTCTCTCAAAATCAGTTTAGATAACCATCACTCTTGCTTTCTTTTCTCTTTTCTGTCTCTCTCTCTTTTTTTTCTTAATTTCCAGAATTCTTTTTAGTCTTTTTTCTTTACTTTTTCTCAATTAATGATTTTTTTACCTTCCATGTCGATTTTCAATTTCTGCCACCGTTTTGTTCCTTGCCTTGCCGATCCAGGTGACTTTCTGATAGAAAATCAGAAATGAAATAATGGGTTTCTTTTGTTTTTGTGGTTAATGGTGTAATTTTGTTTGTGTAGCAACGAGATCTTCGTTGGGGTTGAAAGCAGCATTAGTGGTGTTGCATATTGTATATGCGGGCATTCTCTTTCTTTTTGACGGTGATTTAATATAGAAAACAAAACAAGAGCCATGGTATGTTGTTTTGTTTACCTTTTGGTTTTGTTGATTGAATTGGATTGCTGGAGTGTAACTTGTAATGGGTTATTGGATTATTGAAAATTTAGTTGAAGGTGGCTTGTTATGATCACATCAGTGATGTTGGATTAGGAAGTTAATTGGTCAAAAGAATTTAATGAATTGAGTTTTTGAGGTAAAATGAATTAATTACAGTCAATAGCTAACATTGATTACTGTTTCAGCAAGATAGTTTGCAAGTTTGCGCAAAAAAAGGTGAAATTATAAAATTGGTTGGGAAATGCTAGGTGAATTAGGCCTTTTTTTCTTTTGACAATGAGAGGAAATTTATGAATTTCAAGATTCTTAATTATTCACTGTGAACATGTTCACAAACCTTTGATGTTTATTTATGTTAGCATGGTAATCAAAGGGTGTTTTTTATATTTACTT
Organism: Populus x sibirica; assembly: GCA_019202695.1. Taxonomy (NCBI): domain Eukaryota; kingdom Viridiplantae; phylum Streptophyta; class Magnoliopsida; order Malpighiales; family Salicaceae; genus Populus; species Populus x sibirica. The sequence goes on along the minus strand of JAGMVL010000125.1, from coordinate 172,209 downwards.
TGTGATGGGAACTTTAGGTAAATATTATGGTAAATAGAGTGCATAATTATGTGATTGTTATCGAATCTATGCAAGGAGGTTGTAGCTACTGATGTGTTTTTAAAATTTGTTAAAATTTCTTTGATATGGTTCTCATCTTTGCTTCAACTTGAGTGTGCAATGTAGCATAACGTTGAAGAATTTATTTGCCATTTCCCCCCCTTCAGGTCCTACACGGGATTATATCTGTTGCTGTTTGTTGCAACATTGATTCAATACTTTGTTGCATCATATTCTTCTCCGGGTTAATTTTGATGGAGTTGTAATGCCCCATGATCAATCTGAATTGTGATTAGAACTCATAATTTCTGTAATATATTTCGTTAGTTTCTGTGATTTATATAACTACTTGCCTAATATTCTCTCTTCCTCTTTTGTTTTGTTTTCTTCCCCATTTTTGTAACACTTTCAGCAATGTCCTCGATGCAATGAGGGATGTGAACGAGAAAAATTCTTTATTTAGAAAGGCATCAATGTTGTCCAAGTAAGCCCTGATTTTGAAGTTTCTTTTAATTGGAAATCATTGCAAATAACACTAATTAAAATAAACTGGAGTGGAATTGCATTCAAATTGATCTCTCTGACTATCAATTGTTATAATGTTTAAGCAAAGACAGCCTGCTTCAAGCAAAAATGGAAGCTTGGTTATTACTGTGGAAGGAAGTCAGTCAGAAAGAAATATTCCAGGAAGTAATGTTACATCTTGGACAAAGCTTGTTCTGGACATGTATCCACCTGGAACGTCTGTTAGGTATGCAAGTGCTTTGCAGATATGTGTGCTTGATGTTTTAATCAATGACAACTATGAATGCTGGGTACATGCAGGAATCCCTTCCTTTGGCCTGTTGGTCTGTTATGTCACAAGATGATTGGCTGGCTTTAGTGTATTGTTACCTCTTAGATGATGATTGGATTGTTATCCACTTGACCAAAGACGGTCATTGTTTGTTCTTGACTGCAGTGGCAGTGAGATAACTTTCGATGTAAAAAGAACTTAGTTTGTTCAAAAAGTGTCAATGCCTAGACTAAACCTTAACTGTATCCAGAGTCTTGAATTTAGAAGATTATGTGATTTGATGCAAAAGGTCTGGACATAAGGTCTTGAAAAGTGAAGATGATGAAGTTTTTAAGTTCCCCCATTATTAATTTCTGTTGTTTTCTTCAATTTGATAACATGATGTTCAACAAAATGTTAGCAGAGATATAAATCAGGAAATTGAATAGGTTGTAGTGCCACTGAGTTCATTTCTATATGATTTCATGTGATGATTACAAAGGGGAAAAGAAGATGCAGTTGTTCTGTATCTATTTAAAAACTAACATACTCTACTACTGACTACTTTGCCTTTTTTCACAGAACTTTGACATGTTCCTTTTGCAATGTTGAACAGGTATTTCTTATCTCATGTTTACATCCTAGTTTGTGTTATACACTCAGTTGCATCAATTCAAATCTCATTCCAACTCTAGAATGCTTAAATCTAGAACTACCTGCTTTCGTACTGTTCTATTGATTATATAAGAAAGTAGGTCGACTTATTTAGGGTGAGTGGAGCATCTAATAGTGCCTAAATGAATTTTTGTTCCCAATTATTTCTCATGGAGGCATTACTTAACTATGAGCCCATTGAAAAGTTCTGGGTGGAGAATTTGGATGGTGTTTTGTCCTTCAGCATTTTTGCACGAATCAGTTGGTCCCCAAGACTTGAACACACACCCCTGTGAATGCAAGCCCAAGACTTGGTGCAATGCCCCCTTAAGCTTGGAAGTACACCTGCACTTAAATTGCTCTCTCTATTGCTGTTTTATTTTTTCCAATATTTGATAGACTATATTAAATGATCATCTCATAAATCTACAAATGAATATGCAGAAGAAAAATGATCAGAGAACATATGAAGTACTTACCCATCACTAACCTTTCAAAGTTCACTGCAATCTCCTTCATGGACAACCTTTTCTTCTCTTGCAATGAATTAAAAATACACACATTTTGCAGGAATTTGTGCAAAAAAAGTAACTAATGTTCTGTTTCCAATAATTTTGATAGAAACATGAGGTTGCATTAGGTTGCTGAGTAAAAAGCTTGGTCCTAACTGATGATGCTTTAAACCTCTGGAGAAATTTAGCCAATTTCCAGACATCCTGCTTTTCCTGCTCCGTGGTCTTATTTCTCCTGATGTTGGTATTTTGACCGTCATTTGACTGCATAAATTATGAAGTTTCTGATGAAGCTGTGTTGTTACAAACATGTTTTTTTTTTTTCGTTTCAAGGAACTATTTCACCATTATGGTAGCATTTGGTTGTTGTTTACTTTTTTTCTTTGCCATAATTGCAGCCTCCACGAGCGAAGCATTGCCATGATTGTGATAGATGTGTTCTTCAGTTTGACCATCATTGTGTTTGGATTGGGGCATGCATTGGCCGGGGAAATCATTGTCGATTTTGGTGAGCATTTTATCCTTTTGAAGTCCTCTACAGAAAATTGTGTTGGATGGATTGTAAACAGAATGGGCCTTGCTTCAAATTCCATAAGAGTGGTTATACTTCATCATAAGCTTAAGCTACAGCTGTTCATGATTGATTTTTATACTCTTTGGTAGTAATTGAATTCAATGTCAATTATAATCTGTTCTAGTTATCTTTTATGGATCTGATGCCCACCACATCCTAGCATTAACATGCTTGCTTGATGAAGAGAAAGGCTGACATTTTGTTATACAATGTCATAGTCATCTTGCATTCTGATAAACTCCGTTTGCATTGGATAAAATGATTTACATCATGGAATTTTGATTGCTTGAAATTTAGCTGCAATGGAGCAGCTCTATGGATTAAAGAGTTATGCTTTGCTCTTGGATGGTCTTATTGACAAAGAGAAGTTTTGTGTGCATAATGGTTGTTGTTCCCAACATTACATGTATGTTTCTACAGTTTACTTTTTGATAAAGCATGCCAGTTGAAACATGTAGGATCATCATTTCTGCCTTCCATCTTTCTTTCTTTCTTTCTTTCTTTGTTTGTTTTTTTTTTTTTTTTTTGCGGGGAAGCACTCTAAACATAGACAAAAGACATAGCCAGCCTGGGGATATCTTATTAATCACCTGTGTGTGAATTTCCATCCAAATTAGATCTACAAGCTGGCTTTTTCAAATTTTCCGTATACTTCTAATGCACTTCCAATATTTTTGTTCTTTTTAGGTGGTACATTTTCGAAGAAACTGCACTATGCGTTTGGACTGGCATCTTGTACATCACATACTTGAAGGCTAACATCTCAAGAGCTTGGTACAGTATATTTTTTGAAGTCCTTTCTGTTTTTTCTTCACCGCTTCTGTTATTTTCATTGAAAGGCCCTGGTGCCTTGCTAATAAAGAAAGGAGAAAAGGGAAAAAGTAGTCATCGAGCTTTATGATCATCTTTGGTGCCGGTGGTTTCAATGATGAAGTTTTAACTTAGCTACACATATGATCAACTTTTACGACTCCTGCAGCCTTTAGATTTAATCTAAATTATGCTGTACTGTCAGGTGGAAGGATGTGATTATGATCTTGCTATTGGTTACTTTATTAGTAGCACATATCGTTGTGGTGTGTCCAAAGATATTGCAATTATTGCACTTTGACGGTATCCATTCGTGATCAGCTAAAATTGTTATGAATAACCCATTTGGACAGCGTAGGTCGTATTCCTTAACCAGCGTCTTCGAAGCATCTATCTCAACGCAAACTCTTGCGTAGCTAATCCTTTTACGCAACAATGTAGTATGATCAACATGAAAGGGAACCCCAATAGCACTCGCTACACAACTCAACCCCTTGATAGTCCAATACTCGAGAGGAACATTATATAGCCTAACCCATATCGGAACTTTGACCAAATCACATTTCAAAAATTGCATGTTCGGTTGCCAACGTTTAAGCACCAAAGGTCTGTTTGCCATGTGTCATGGGGCTCTTTTTAGAACATTTGTGGCGCGATCAACGGAATCAAAAGTGAAAAGGAAGAAACCATTATCCGAAGATAAAACTTCTGATAGACCATAGAAGTCCCATATTCTTTTGGCAATAATAGGATACGGTAATTTCTGACCCATAAAATGACCAACTAGGGTGGATTTCCACAGTTCGCACCCATCTTTAAACACATCAAGTGGAGGAGCTACTGTCACATGACCATCAGTCATAGTGGGGGGTGCAAAATGCAGATTATGAACTGGATTAATATCAATGGTCTTGCTAACCTCATTGTCATCGACATCAGAACCCTTTAAAGTATTTAAAAAATTCAATTTGGGGCTAAGGTTTAGATGTTCTTGTTGCTGAGACCCTACTTTCAAGTCATCAACTTTAGAATCTAACACATGATTCATTTCTGAAACAAAGATGAGAAGTTTGGAAATTAGAGTGTTTCTCTATGCTAGTTTCAGAATCAGCTTGATTATCACTAGTAAACTGAGAAATCTTCATACCATGACTATTTAACATATCTTGTAGCTCTAATATTAAGGTATGTCAAGACTTAACTTCATTGTGTTGTTCAAAGTTATAGCTAACCATTGGAACATATTCCACAGCAAAACACAAAGACACTATGGCATCAGACAAATACTAGAGATAACAAAGTTCTAAGTAGAGAAACTGAGTCCAAGAAGAACTAATAAGCAACCTAAGCTAAAAAACAACAAGATGAGTTACTTGACTGAAACATTCATGTCCATAACTGCCATTGGAAAATCTAGTAAGAAAACCCACTGAAAATGATGCAACTGCTCTTTTTATATATACTCCAAGAACAAACAACAGAATTACAAGGCCAGTATCTCTCAGCTCATTGATTGGAACGATGATCTGTTCGGTCAAGATTTAGAGCATGTTCTGATGGACAACATACTCAAACATGGTGGCAATCCAACGGTGAACAAAAAAGATCTAGCTTCGACAACACCACTCTGTAACCAGCAAGGAAATGAACTTTCAAATGAGCTGTAATATAATCTTTAAGGGTGATAAGGGCCTTTCAATTCTAACTTCAAGATACTAATTTGAAACATTCATGTTAACTATTGAAAGTGAAAAGACAGAGAGGGTTAAGCTTAAAGAAGAGATGCTGGTTCAATTCAAACTGGAACATTATTCAGTTATTAGATCATAACTAGAGCTGTAGAACATGGATTTAGGTTTGATTTATAAGGATCGAAAGCTAAGACATAGGCCTAAAACTTTCATTAAGAGTCTAAGATTCAAAACGGTTGTTTTCAAGTTCAAATTGTAGCAACAAAAGAGAAGTTATCACTATGGAGTTTGTTTTAGGTTTACCTAGGTCAAAAAAAGATAGAGACTATTTTTGTTGTGGCTGATAGGTTTTCTAAGATAATGCATTTCATTGCATGCTATAAGACTAATAATGCATCTTATATCGCATGCTTGTTCTTTAGGGAGGTTCTATGTTTGTTTGGCATTCCTAGGAGTATAGTTCCAGATCATGACGTTAAGTTCCTTAACTACTTTTGAAAGACTTTGTGGGGAGAGTTGGGAACTAAACCTTTACTTTCGTCAACTTGTCATCTATAATAGATGGACAAACTCAGGTAGTGAATAAAATTTTATCACAACTTTTGTGCGTTGTTATTCTAAAGAATCTGAAAAGTTAGGAAGAATGTTTGCCTTTTATTGAGTTTGCTTATAATAGAAATGTGCATTCGACCACTAACTTTTTTCCTTTTGAAATTGTTTAAAGGTTTAATCCACTAACTCCTATGGATTTAATTCCTTTAGATTTGGAAGAAATGATAAGTTTAGATTGTGAAAAGAAAGCAAGGATGACGAAACAACTCCATGAGGGAGTTCGACTGCAAATAGATAAAAGGTTGAAATAAGCAAATAAGAGGCTTAAACATGTTGTTTTCCAACCCGGTGATTGGGTTTGGATGCACATGTGTAAGGAACGGTTTCCTTACCTTAGAAAATCAATGTTAAAGCCTCGTGGTGATAATCCATTCCATGTTTTAGAAAGGATCAATGACAATGCCTACAAAGTTGATCATTCAAGTTAGATTAGTGTAGAGCTACCTTAGTGATAATGAAAGTTTTAGGCCTATGTCTTAGCTTTCAATCCTTATAAATCAAACCTAAATCCATGTTCTACAACTCTAGTTATGATCCAATAACTGAATAATGTTCCAGTTTGAATTGAATCAGCATCTCTTCTTTAAGCTTAGCCTTCTCTGTCTTTTCACTTTCAATAGTTAATATGAATGTTTCAAATTAGTATCTCGAATTTAGAATTGAAAGGCTCTTGCCACCCTTGAAGATTATATTACAACTCATTAGAAAGTTCATTTCCTTGCTGGTTACAAAGTGGTGTTGTCGAAGCTAGATCTCTTTTGTTCACCGTTGGATTGTCACCATGTTTGAGTATGTTGTCCATCAGAACATGCTCTAAATCTTGACCGAACGGATCATCGTTCCAATCAATGAGCTGAGAGATACTGGCCTCGTAATTCTGTTGTTTGTTCTTGGAGTATATATAAAAAAGCAAGCTTGCATCATTTTCAGTGGGTTTTCTTACTAGATTTTCGAATGGCAGTTATGGACATGAATGTTTCAGTCAAGTAACTCATCTTGTTGTTTTTTAGTTTAGGTTGCTTATTAATTCTTCTTGGACTCAGTTTCTCTACTTAGAACTTTGTTATCTCTAGTATTTGTCTGATGCCATAATGTCTTTGTGTTCTGCTGTGGAATCTGTTCCAATGGTTAGCTATAACTTTGAACAACACAATGAAGTTAAGTCTTGACATACCTTAATATTAGAGCTACAAGATATGTTAAATAGTCATGGTATGAAGATTTCTTAGTTTACTAGTGATAATCAAGCTGATTCTGAAACTAGCATAGAGAAACAATCTAATTTTCAAGCTTCTCATGCTGTTTCAGAAATGAATCATGTGTTGGGTTCTAAAGTTGATGAATTGAAGATAGGGTCTCAGCAACAAGAACATCTAAACCTTAGCCACAAATTGAATTTTTTAAATGCTTTAAAGGGTTTTAATGTCGATGACAATGAGGTTAGCAAGGCCATTGATATTAATCCAGTTCATAATCTGCATTTTGCACCCCCCGCTATGACTGATGGTCATGTGACAGTAGCTCCTCCATTTGATGTATTTGAAGATGGGTGCGAATTGTGGAAATCTACCCTAGTTGGTCATTTTGTGGGTTAGAAATTACTGTATCCTGTTATTGCCAAAAGAATATGGGGCTTCTACGGTCTATCAGAAGTTTTATCTTCGGATAATGATTTCTTCCTTTTCACTTTTGATTCTGTTGATCGTGCCACAAATGTTCTGGAAAGAGCCTCATGGCAAACAGACCTTTGGTGCTTAAACGTTGGCAACCGAACATGCAATTTTTGAAAGGTGATTTGATCAGAGTTCCGGTATGGGTTAAGCTGTATAATGTTCCTCTCGAGTATTGGACTATTAAGGGTTGAGTTGTGTAGCAAGTGCTATTGGGGTTCCCTTTCATGCTGATCATACTACATTGTTGCGTAAAAGGCTTAGATATGCAAGAGTTTGCGTTGAGATAGATGTTTCGAAGATGCTGGTTAAGGAATACGACCTACGCTGTCCAAATAGGTTATTCATAACAATTTTAGCTGATCACGAATGGATACCGTCAAAGTGCAATAATTGCAATATCTCATCTCTAGACAGGATATTAACCGAGCTCCTATCATCTACCAACACCTTGTGGACTTGATGATTGGCTAGAACTATGGAAATTACCAATACATCCCTATAAGGGTAAGTCACCTCTCTCCATCTTTTGAAATAAAAGTTATAAGCTCGTGTTATAGGTTCTGTTGACAAGCCGTTGTGAAGACATATTTTCTATACTTTCTCTGGCCATTATAAGTATCCCCCTAGCTAAAGTGCCACCTAGAATCACATTGATCTCAGGTTGGCTGGGCTCTTCTTTGTCATGTTCCAAGTGGGCGTGCCTTTTGACAAATTGCTTTAGATAACACTTGGTTATCAGCCTCTCATTTTTTTTTTTTTATAATGTGAAGCAATCTTTCGTATCATGTCATTTATTCTTGTTAAACAAACAAAACTTCTTGGAGGTACGAGTGTATGGAGGTGACACCATAAAAGGTAGATATTAAACAAAGTTTTTTTCCTTGGTGGCTGTAAACAATTCTGTGAGGGTGATGTTTAGGGGAGTCATATATCTTCTCTTGAAGTACGGTGTGCGTTCTTTTACTAGCCTTTTCTAACCTTTATTGGAATTATTTCATTTTTAAATCTTAATTACTTCAACTAGCACAATCTAATATAAGTATCCAAACAATTAAAACATTCTAATTCTTTCCTCATTTTTAGCCGTAGGCTGAATTTCCCTTAAACAATGAGGGCTTATTTTTCTTTTCAATGCATACAACTTACACATTATTTATTCCCTTTCCACATAAACAAACATGTTTGAAGAATCAAATAAGTCAATTTCATTTACCCCTAAAGCTTATCAAGACTAATCCCTTGAACAATAATAGACATAACACTTGCTTCATCATTCTTTTTAATTAACATCTTATCCATTTATTTATTACCCATACTATCACAATTCTACTCAATTTACATGGCAATTAATACAAACTAACCTAAGCCTTTTTTCTTGTATCTAGTCCGAAACATAACACACCACTTTCCTTAGGTTTCCTTTTAATTATTCCTTCACAAAAATCAATACAAGCTACCATATTAATTGCTACCTTCATAAAGAACATATCCATTTGTTAATAAAATCCAAATAATGTTTTCTTCCTATCTCCATTGTTATCTGAATATGCCTATAAAGGTAAGTATAATTTCCCATTTTGAATTTCTTCCTAAATCTTTCATCAATCAACCATGCTCTACTTCATGTAACTCAATTTAATTCATTCTCTTTACAATCTCTTTACAATTAAATCGACAGTGTCTATCCTCAATTTATTAGTTTAGGCCTAAATTTGAGTTTTCTTGTTCAATCATTTACTTATTTCCAAGAACATTTATTTATTTCAATATTTGGTTCGGTTTTGGTTTTTTTTTAAAAAACCAGTTTGTTTATTTTTTTTGATAAAAACCAATTCGAACTGAAAATGATTACCCTCGCTATTTCTATGTCTTTAACTCTTTTACTCATGAGTTTTTAAGAGCCCCCAACATGCGCGCACACATATAATATGTTTATTCTTAAAATGGCTTGATGATTACTTGTAGAGTAAAAATAATAGAACTTTGTCACAAACAACGTGCAACATTTGTATAAATAACGCTGTATAATTCATGCAAGACTTTCCCTGATTTACAGAACGAAATTATGTGGAGATTCAATCCCAAATCATGCACAGCATAATTCACGACAAATAAAAGTTATTGTATTCTTTAAAAGAAGGAGCAGGCCCTGTTATATATATATAGCCACATCTATGGAATATTTTGATTTCTCGGACTATTATTGTCTCTGTTTGCTGTGGAAGTATAGAGGCCCACTTTATAATTTTCGAGCAAAAAAAAACACAAAGTCGAAAAGCAAAGGAGAATTTTTCATTTACATATATCTTGAATATTTCTTCCTTTTCTTTCTCATTCTGTCTACACTTTTTGCTTATTTCTTCTGTTTCTTTGCACTGCTAAAGTAATTAAAAAAAAAAAACCACTTACATTTTTATCTCAAGAGGACGTTTGACAATACTTTATGCATTCATTTGATTTGACTAACGGAATTTGTCAATCTGTAACAGTGTTTCTTACAAGGGTCATATGATAATTTTAAGGTCTGTCATGACCAGTTTTGAAGCACAGGTGTAGTTTTAATTAGCGAACCTGTCAGTGTCCCAAGTTCCAGCCTGCAATGATATACATACAAAATTTTCAGCTACCAGTCTCTGGTTCATTGGGCAGATAGACCTAACCGTGAATCAGACAGATGGAACAAGCATGGCCCCAATATCTAAACACAAACTCATCTTTTCAGCCATGCATGTCAAACGCAAAGCAAACTGGCGAGCTCAGAACTTGCAAATGTGTCTCAGAAAATGTCGAGCACGATGCTATTTTGATGTCTAAAGCCATGATAAGTTCAAAGACCTGGTGTTATTTAACTTTCTTGACCATTTTTTTTCTTATGTTTACTAATTTGAGCTGATTCGCTTGAGTGAGTATCCAAGGAGAAAAGAACATATAATTTGGTCATATTTTTCACTGATGTGCGCGTAGGATCCCTTCATAAAGAAGAAGATGAGACTGTCAATTGAGAAAATTAATGTCCTTAACTAAGAGAATAATAATTATAAATGAATCACCTTCAGCTTCAGCTTCCTTGAAGGAAAAAATGGATTTGAGCATCTATAATATTATTTGTATTAATAATTAAGATAATCAAGGAAAAAAAATATGCTTTTTTAACAATAACAGATAACAATAAAAAAAATAAAGAAAAGAAAGGACTCTCATAAGACAGTCTTATGAGTATACACCCAACAAACTTTCTTCTGTTGTCCGAAGACCAAGAAATGTGGAAAGAAAACATTTATCATGTGATAAAGTAGTTCAAACTTCGGCTTTCTTCGTTTAAGATTTTATTATTGGTCCAAATTTTTATGAGCTCAAATCAATACTTTAATGAGTAGACTATCTTTATTAAAGTACGTGTATTTATAATTTTTTTTAAAAAAATTCTTAATGATAGTAAAAATGTTGGTGATGTTTTTTTTCTAGTGAAAAAAAATAAAAAATCATGTGAGAGTTATTAAATGTAACCTATTAATTTTATTAGTTCAAAAATAATTCATACAACTTATCAAAACAATATTTGACAATTGATATTTAATGAGAGTTTAAATATTAAAACTTGTTATCTTAATTGTGAGACCAATATATTCTTAAAAAAACAAATTAAAATAGTTTAATTCTCAACTGATTCAATATTAAATGATAAAATTAAAAAACAAAACCAATTAAATAAAATATACAAAAAACAACCCGAGTAAAATCAGGATAACCCGTTAAACACTATTCTCGGATCATGAGACCAGAAAAACCTAATGAAAAGTAAACAAAACAAATCTGAGTTAACCGAGTTAATCTATCAAACTAAATTAACCCATAAAATCTGAAATTCATGTGTAAAAATACGATAATTAAATAAAAATAAAATTTAATATTAGTATAAAATTAAAAAATAATTTTAATTTAAAAAAACAAAAAAAAAACACGTAATTTGTGACGACGAATACAGTAAAACTTCGTTTCAAACTACTACCACTACAGCAACTGGTCAACCCCATAAATTAAATAGACTTTAATTCCTGGAAGCCTTCTCCTTAACACTCTCCTGTTTTATTCCAAAGTGGTATAGATACCCTTACTGAAAGTCCGCGACCTAAGAATCCGCACTCTTTTCTCGCAGAGGTCCTAATTAGTTTTAACCGGCAACATTATCATTTCTCCCATTTTCCCTATCGTTTTCTTTTTTCTTTTTTAGTTCTACTTAATTTTCTCTCAAAATCAGTTTAGATAACCATTACTCTTGCTTTCTTTTCTCTTTTCTGTCTCTTATTTTTTTTTCTCTTAATTTCCAGAATTCTTTTTAGTCTTTTTTCTTTACTTTTTCTCAATTAATGATTTTTTTACCTTCCATGTCGATTTTCAATTTCTGCCACCGTTTTGTTCCTTGCCTTGCCGATCCAGGTGACTTTCTGATAGAAAATCAGAAATGAAATAATGGGTTTCTTTTGTTTTTGTGGTTGATGGTGTAATTTTGTTTGTGTAGCAAGGAGATCTTCGTTGGGGTTGAAAGCAGCATTAGTGGTGTTGCATATTGTATATGCGGGCATTCTCTTTCTTTTTGACGGTGATTTAATAGAGAAAACAAAACAAGAGCCATGGTATGTTGTTTCTTTCTTTCTTTTTTTGAGAGTACTGATCGAGTTAAAAAGTGAAAGTTTGTTACCTTTTGGTTTTGTTGATTGAATTGGATTGCTGTAGTGTAACTTGTAATGGGTTATTGAATTATTGAAAATTTAGTTGAAGGTGGCTTGTTATGATCATATTAGTGATGTTGGATTAGGAAGTTAATTGGTCAAAAGAATTTAATGAATTGAGTTTTAGAGGTAAAATGAATTAATTACAGTCAATAGCTAACATTGATTACTGTTTCAGCAAGATAATTTGCAAGTTTGCGCAAAAAAGGTGAAATTAAAAAATTGGTTGGGAAATGCTAGGTGAATTAGGCCTGTTTTTCTTTTGACAATGAGAGGAAATTTAGGAATTTCAAGATTCTTAATTATTCACGGTGAACATGTTCACAAACCTTTGATGTTTATTCATGTTAGCATGGTAATCAAAGGGTGTTTTTAATATTTACTTTGTGATGGGAACTTTAGGTAAATATTATGGTAAATAGAGTGCATAATTATGTGATTGTTAGTGGATGTTATCGAATCTATGCAAGGAGGGTGTAACTACTGATGTGTTTTTAAAATTTGTTAAAATTTCTTTGATATGGTTCTCATCTTTGCTTTAACTTGAGTGTGCAATGTAGCATAACGTTGAAGAATTTATTTGCCATTTTTCCCCCTTCAGGTCCTACACGGGATTATATCTGTTGCTGTTTGTTGCAACATTGATTCAATACTTTGTTGCATCATATTCTTCTCCCGGGTAAATTTTGATGGAGTTGTAATGTCTTATGATCAATCTGAATTGTGATTAGAACTCATAATTTCTGTAATATATTTCATTAGTTTCTGTGATTTATATAACTACTTGCCTAATATTCTCTCTTCCTCTTTTGTTTTGTTTTCTTCCCCATTTTTGTAACACTTTCAGCTATGTCCTTGATGCAATGAGGGATGTGAATGAGAAAAATTCTTTATTTAGAAAGGCATCAATGTTGTCCAAGTAAGCCCTGATTTTGAAGTTTCTTTTACTAGGAAATCATTGCAAATAACACTAATTAAAATAAACTGGAGTGGAATTGCATTCAAATTGATCTCTCTGACTATCAATTGTTATAATGTTTAAGCAAAGACAGCCTGCTTCAAGCAAAAATGGAAGCTTGGTTATTACTGTGGAAGGAAGTCAGTCAGAAAGAAATATTCCAGGAAGTAATGTTACATCTTGGACAAAGCTTGTTCTGGACATGTATCCACCTGGAACGTCTGTTAGGTATGCAAGGGCTTTGCAGATATGTGTGCTTGATGTTTTAATCAATGACAACTATGAATGCTGGGTACATGCAGGAATCCCTTCCTTTGGCCTGTTGGTCTGTTATGTCACAAGATGATTGGCTGGCTTTAGTGTATTGTTACCTCTTAGATGATGATTGGATTGTTATCCACTTGACCAAAGACAGTCATTGTTTGTTCTTGACTGCTGTTGGCTGGCTTTAGTGTATTGTTACCTCTTAGAGGATGATTGGATTGTTATCCACTTGACCAAAGACGGTCATTGTTTGTTCTTGACTGCAGTGGCAGTGAGATAACTTTCGATGTAAAAAGAACTTAGTTTGTTCAAAAAGTGCCAATGCCTAGACTAAACCTTAACTGTATCCAGAGTCTTGAATTTAGAAGATTATGTGATTTGATGCAAAAGGTCTGGGCATAAGGTCTTGAAAAGTGAAGATGATTAAGTTTTTAAGTTCCCCCATTATTAATTTCTGTTGTTTTCTTCAATTTGATAACATGATGTTCAACAAAATGTTAGCAGAGATATAAATCAGGAAATTGAATAGATTGTAGTGCCACTGAGTTCATTTCTATATGATTTCATGTGATGATTGCAAAGGGGAAAAAAGCAGTTGTTCTGTATCTATTTAAAAACTAACATACTCTACTACTGACTACTTTGCCTTTTTTCACAGAACTTTGACATGTTCCTTTTGCAATGTTGAACAGGTATTTCTTATCTCATGTTTACATCCTCGTTTGTGTTATACACTCAGTTGCATCAATTGAAATCTCATTCCAGAACTAGAATGCTTAAATCTAGAACTACCTGCTTTCATACTGTTCTATTGATTATATAAGAAAGTAGGTCGACTTATTTAGGGTGAGTGGAGCATCTAATAGTGCCGAAATGAATTTTTGTTCCCAATTATTTCTCATGAAGGCAATTACTTAACTATGAGCCCATTGAAAAGTTCTGGGTGGTGTTTTGTCCTTAAGCATTTTTGCACGAATCTGTTGGTCCCCAAGACTTGAACACACACCCCTGTGAATGCAAGCCCAAGACTTGGTGCAATGCCCCCTTAAGCTTGGAAGCACAACTGCACTTAAATTGCTCTCTCTATTGCTGTTTTATTTTTTCCAATATTTGATAGACTATGTTAAATGATCATCTCATAAATCTACAAATGAATATGCAGAAGAAAAATGATCAGAGATCATATGAAGTACTTACCCATCACTAACCTTTCAAAGTTCACTGCAATCTCCTTCATGGACTTTCTTCTCTTGCAATGAATTAAAAATACACACATTTTGCAGGAATTTGTGCAAAAAAAGTAACTAATGTTCTGTTTCCAATAATTTTGATAGAAACATGAGGTTGCATTAGGTTGCTGAGTAAAAACCTTGGTCCTAACTGATGATGCTTTAAACCTCTGGAGAAATTTAGCCAATTTCCAGACATCCTGCTTTTCCTGCTCCGTGGTCTTATTTCTCCTGATGTTGGTATTTTGACCGTCATTTGACTGCATAAATTATGAATTTTCTGATGGAGCTGTGTTGTTACAAACATGTTTTTTATTTTCTTTTCGAGGAACTCTATTTCACCATTATGGTAGCATGTGGTTGTTGTTTACTTTTTTTCTTTGCCATAATTGCAGCCTCCACGAGCGAAGCATTGCCATGATTGTGATAGATGTGTTCTTCAGTTTGACCATCATTGTGTTTGGCTTGGGGCATGCATTGGCTGGGGAAATCATTGTCGATTTTGGTGAGCATTTTATCCTTTTGAAGTCCTCTACAGAAAATTGTGTTGGATGGATTGTAAACAAAATGGGCCTTGCTTCAAATTCCATAAGAGTGGTTATACTTCATCATAAGCTTAAGCTACAGCTGTTCATGATTGATTTTTATACTCTTTGGTAGTAATTGAATTCAATGTCAATTATAATCTTTTCTAGTTATCTTTTATGGATCTGATGCCCACCACATGCTAGCATTAACATGTTTGCTTGAAGAAGAGAAAGGCTGACATTTTGTTATACAATGTCATAGTCATTTTGCATTCAGATAAACTCCGTTTGCATTGGATAAAATGATTTACATCATGGAATTTTGATCGCTTGAAATTTAGCTGCAATGGACCAGCTCTATGGATTAAAGAGTTATGCTTTGCTCTTGGATGGTCTTATTGACAAAAGAGAAGTTTTGTGTGCATAATGGTTGTTGTTCCCAACATTACATGTATGTTTCTATAGTTTACTTTTTGATAAAGCATGCCAGTTGAAACATGTAGGATCATCATTCCTGCCTTCCATCTTTCTTTCTTTTTTTTTTTTTTTTTTTTTTGCGGGGAAGCACTCTAAACGTAGACAAATGACATAGCCAGCCTGGGGATATCTTATTAATCATCTCTGTGTGAATTTCCATCCAAATTAGATCTACAGGCTGACTTTTTCAAATTTTCCGTATACTTCTAATGCACTTCCAATATTTTTGTTCTTTTTAGGTGGTACATTTTCGAAGAAACTGCACTATGCATTTGGACTGGCATCTTGTACATCACATACTTGAAGGCTAACATCTCAAGAGCTTGGTACAGTATATTTTTTGAAGTCCTCTCTGTTTTTTCTTCACCGCTTCTGTTACTTTCATTGAAAGGCCCTGGTGCCTTGCTAATAAAGAAGGGAGAAAAGGGAAAGAGTAGTCATCGAGCTTTATGATCATGCTGGTGCCAGCGGTTTCAATGATGAACTTTTAGCTTAGCTACACATATGATCAGCTTTTACGAGTCCTGCAGCTTTAGATTTAATCTAAATTATGCTGTACTGTCAGGTGGAAGGATGTGATTATGATCTTGCTATTGGTTACTTTATCATTTGCCGTGATCTTTCTCCTGCTGCTCCTCATTTTCCATAGGTAAGTGTTTACATTCACTCAGTACTTTGTTGCCCACATGAGATTCTTAGAAACATGGTTTCTGAGCGTCGCTTCTTTTTTGTCATGTTTATGTTTACTCTAAAAACCACAAGAGTAACTAGAATATCCCGTTTGTTGTTTCTGGTGTTTCTAGTGAGCTGACTTAGTTATCCTAATGTCATATTAGTTCGTTTTCTAACGCTTTCTCTGATGATCTCATTTTGATGGGTGGGAAAGTTTTAACAGAAAAGTAGGAGCATGGAATTAACTTGTCCATTTTAAGAATAAATCTGAATACCACTTGAAAAGGAAATGGCCAGGTCCAAAAAATGATTAGTTGGCTCATCTTTTTTCTTACAATAGTGCTTGTCCTGTTTGCTCATTGAGACCAGTAAACGATCCATTGTTCACTAGGTTCTGAGGGAAGAAAAAGAAAATCTTCCCTTGTTAAGCTTCTAAAGCTCAATCCCAATTGGACCAAGGAATAGTTACTCATGCTGTAAAGATCATGCAAAAGCTGACAAGGAATTGGAAATGATATCCAGTTGCAGCTTGCCAGTATGAAAGGGAAAAGCTGGAAGCAGATTATGGCTTAATTCATGTTTGCACTTGTTTTTTGCTTCTGAAGTTTCACTGACAATGGCAGAAAACAACTGGCCTTACACCCAATAAATAGATAAAGATCATAAAAATTGTCTACTTGCATGAAATACATCTAGCCTGCTTCAGCATGATTAATTAACTTCATGATTTTTGATGCAGCTATCTTATTCTGACAAATCAAACTACCTATGAACTCATAAGACGTAGACGCATTCCATATCTAAGGTTTGCTAGCACTCTTAAATCTTGTATTTTAAACCATTTGTTTAGTGTTGGATCTGTATTTACTGATCAACAAAATATATCAAATCAAACCACATGCTGGGTTCATTTATGGGCATTCACTTTGCATTATTTGGTGCCAGCCTTCTATTGGATGGTGCTTAGGGCACCATATTTTACTGGGAAAAGCAAATATGATGTGACCATTATTTATATGCTGATTTATTAGTCCACCAACTTTCATTGATATGCAGAGGAATTCCTGAACGAGTGTATCCATTCAGTGAAGGAGTTTGCAGAAATTTATACAAATTTTGTTGTGCACGAAGCAGCATATACAGTTTGGAAAGATTACCCACGGCAATGGAACTTGAAGACAAGTCAAGACCTTACACATGCTTAGGTTTTTTGACCTGCCGTTGTTGCTGAGGTTGTGAGGGCATTGTGATATTAATGAAAACATTGTTGCCTCCAAATTTGCTTTTTGATCTCCATGTGAATGTGTGCCCGAGCATCCAGTTGTTTTAGCTACAGAATATGGCAGTACGGATGGTTAAGTTGGAGCCTCTTGTGGGCCTTTAGGTTTTTGTAGCCTGAATTGGATGGTGGTTGTAATGTTTGTTTGATGGAGATTTTCAGAATTGTTTGTGTACTGATTTTTTCACGCCCCAATCAATCTAAAGATGTTGATTTTTCGAATTCAAATTGCCATGTAAAGCAAAAAAAAAAAGAACAAAAAAGAGTAGGATTCCAAGTGCAGCTGATAGCAGCCTCCCTGTCTAGTTTACAGAAATGTTTGTCAAATAAATGTCTGTTGGTGCATTCACTGTTTAGATGGGTTTGGATCGTGCATCTGGTCATTCCATCACTGTTTGTATTCATTGCCATTTCTTGATTCAGTTAGGGGTAACCAAGCATCTTGAGGATCAAACTTTGTTAAGCGAAGAGCTTTTCTCACAGGACTACCCAAAGGAGTATTATATCTTGGAGACAGAGAGGCTAGCGGGGTTCTCGGGCTTTTCTTTATTTTAGGTTCCTCTGGCGGTCCAGAAAAAGATGGGTAGTTATCTTGAGAGGGTGGACCAAAAAACTATAGTTATTAATTTTATTCCGGATCTTAGGTTATATGGGTTGAGTCGTATTAATTTGAGAAATTTTTTTAAAAAAATATTTGAGGTTTTATTATTTTACATAAAAAAAATTAAGAAACAATTCATATAGATATAGATTATATATAATTATTCCTTATAAAAAAATTAAAAAATAATTTATGTGAATATAGGTTATATATAACTATTATACATCAAAAAGTTAAAAAACACTATAGTTGGATGTAGGTTATTTATTAGCCATCTTACATTGAAAAGTTAAGAAACAATTTATGTAAAAATAATTTATGTAGATGTAAACTATATATATAACTATCATACATTAAAAAGCTAAGAAACATTTCATATATATGAATGTAGGTTATATATATAGTTATCAAACATTAAAAAGTTAAGAAACAATTTATGTAAATATAGATTATAAAAAAATATCCGAGGTTAAGTATTTATAATTTTATTATATATTTTTGGGTTTATTAAAAAATATAAAACGAAAAGTCAGGTCTCGCTCGGGTTTCAGGTTAACCTGGCATGTTGCCCAGGTTTGACTTAATTAATTACAGGCCTGATTTTGCCTATTTAAAACTCAGTCAAGGTTCCGTATCCCGGGTCAACCTTTCATGCCGACCGGGATTATAACAATGCGAAAAACTTGTGGTGCATTGGTTTATGGACTTGGCATTACGGGAGCTGCAATCATCTCAATTGCCTCACTCATCTTTAGTAGTTTCTTTTTCTGGAAGTATCTATCAATCTATCTTTCTTTTGAAGCTTTCAACTGAAACCTCTTGAAGTGTGAGCTAATTATCTATGTTTGTTTGTGCCACCAGTGTTGGGAAATTTCAACACAAATAATATCTTGGTCCAGAAGGAGAGGAAGAATCGTAAATAGATTCCTAGTGAGCTTGGAATGACGAGATGGAAAACGCAATCACTTATAAATAGAAAAAGAAATCGGTGCCGGCAATCTTGTTAGTCGTATGAACCAGCTGACGACAAAGTGAGTTCATAGAGAGCTTTAATAATAAATCCTACTAAGCTGGAGACTGATTTGTCATTCTATGGGAGGAGGAGCTACGAAGTATAGCAAGTCCTGCCAAAATGAAAAAGATCCATCAGGGAAAGCCCTAGCATTAAAGTTGTGGGCAATGAGAAAATTGAAAGAAACAATGAAAGTTCTGTTCAAAAGTCAAAACTGCAGGTTGCTTGACAAATTTGGCTATCAGTAGCGTACACAACGAAACATAAAGATTGCGAAAGGTAGCTTGCTGCATCAATTTTACACCAACCCTGACTGAAGAAAAGGACAGCTTAATTATGCAAGTTCTTATTCTAGTTTGACCCTGCTACTACATTTTCTTAATTTATTCATGTCTCACTAAGGGTTCTGTGTTTTACTTCTGTCTTGAAAATTTGTGTATCCTTTAATCTTGAGTACCCCTGAAGTTTCTTCCTCTGGACCACTTTCCACTGCCCTCTTTAGCTATGCTTACAATTCCTGGATTACCCGTGATTGTTTAGGATTTATTATTTATATAAAACTTTTAAGACATTACAAGTTTTGATAATTTGATAAAATGACAGACTTTTCATTCTTTTCATTCTCTCTTTTCCTAGCTTTTCTTTTCTCTACTGGAGTAAACATTAAACAGAACATTTGATTGGTCTGGTATACATAAACTTGAGTTTGTAAGAAGTTGTTCAAGCTGAGGGAC
Organism: Populus x sibirica; assembly: GCA_019202695.1. Classification (NCBI taxonomy): domain Eukaryota; kingdom Viridiplantae; phylum Streptophyta; class Magnoliopsida; order Malpighiales; family Salicaceae; genus Populus; species Populus x sibirica. Next base: position 152,386 of record JAGMVL010000125.1, on the reverse strand, counting down.
TCTCATTTGGCCATTTGAAGCTTGAACTTTTCGACAATACTACAAAGGGTGTTTCTTTTTGGTTTTTTTAATAATTTCTCAAGAATTGTATTGCATTGTTTATTTGATTGTTTTTTTTTTGCCAAAATTCATATACAGAAACGACAAGGTTCAATCAAGTCTTGGAATCTTAAGGAAACAAATCCCTCTAACACATTCAGGAAGGAGCGAAACCATCGGGGGAAAATAAAAAACAGAGAGAGAACAGTTTGATCACAATTAATCTACTTAAATTCAAGCTTTATTTCAACCTTTCTGCTATACAACTGGACTCGTGAACATAATTGTACAATTGAAAGGATGAAAATCCTCTAAAATTCGGATCTCATCAATGATACATAGTTACATAAAAATTTACACTGAAATCCCTCTAGCTATTGGGACAGTATATTCAGGAGGGAGACTCTAGCATGGATTAGATGCCTAAACAAGCTGTCCAATTCATTTTCAATTTCTTCAATACTAGTATCCAGAATTCCCAGCCTTTTCTGAACAGAATGTATGTCCCGTGCCTCAAAATCTTTACCTGAGTTGGGCACCACTAAGCTTGCAAGAGCAGCATCCACACTTTTCAATTCATTCAGGTTCTCCTGTTGGCCTTCGCATGTGACCACACCCTTGTGCACCAATTTTGAAACCAAGTACCATTTACTAGGCCTTGGCTTCAACATTGGCACAGAAAGGAATAACAAGAGTGACCTAAAGATCGAAACTGTGACCAGACTTGCTTCTCTAAGCACTCTAACAATTGCAGAAAGGAGATGATCACTTGCATTGAACAAAGGAGAGTCTCCGAAAATGTTATCTGCTTGCTTCAATGATGCGAGAGATTTTGCTACTTCCTTTTTCATCTTCTTTCTCGCACAAAAGTAAGCGTTGACATTGCTTTCAATGCTTAACTCCCCACCTGCTTTACTTCGCCGAAGGGCAGATTGAACATCCCGGATGCTTTCTTTCATCAAGACAGCAGCATCCCTTGTCTTGCCACATACATCCAAGTACCTCATCAAGTCATCCAGCATGTCGTTCATCAATTTCTCATTTCGATGTTGCAATAGAGCTTGTTGGGTCATTGGCAAGTTGAGAAGATCCTCAACGCATCTGTATATCTCTCCAAGGCTTGATAGGCGACCGAGAACTGTTTCTGCCTTCAATGAAGTTGGTACCTGCCAAGAACTAATCTTGTTCAATTCTTGTTCAAGTTTGGCTACACTAGGATGTGATCGAGCTGGAAAACTAACCGAACGAACATTGTAAGGAGGAGTAGATTTTGGAGAGAAAGCAGCCATGGTTACTATTTTTAACATGGAAAGGTCAAGTTTCTTAAATAGCTTAACTGGTGATATGAATTATTAGGACTATTTATACTCAACAGAATTTACAAGAACAAGGCTCATGTGAGGGCAGAGTGGGCTTCTCTATGGCGTGGGGTTATGTTGTCACATCCTTGGCACCTAAAAATAAAGCAACAAAATCTGGTTGTTGTTATATGGGTACAATGTATCTCACTGTTCTAAATTCTTAGCATTCATTAGGTGTTTCACTTTTTCTCCCTCTCACGCACCGGCATTCCCACCGCCAGTCTAATTTGTCAATGTTTTATTTCATGGAAATTGGTACCATTAAAGAAGTGGTTGGCCACCCCAAGTTCTCTGGATATGGAAAATGTAACGTAGAAAGTCTGGATATTTTGAGATCCGGGAAGATGTAGGAGCCTTGTATGTTCATCAAAGTTGAAAATTTACATGGATACGGTGGTTAGTATAAACCAAGAAAAATGTAAATTATTTATTGTTGCACGAGTGGCATGTTTGGCTATGTTCCCTTTAAAGGCTACAACCTTCCTATGCTAGATTATGTGTTTGGTGATTGATATTATTGTTGTGATGTTCATATCATACCTGTACTTGATCATGGATCCTACTTCTGCATTGACCTTAACATTGTTCAAAATACATGTGTTTGCTTTAATGGATTTGCAATGTATAGAAGAATAATTCTCTGATTATTGGTTTTGGTTGCAATGATTATATTCTGAGCATTATTCACTCAAAAATGGCCATCCAAGTGGATCGGTTTGAATTTTACTTTGCACAATTTTCAGCCAACTTATTGAGGCTGTTATTTTCCTAGGAAAAACCCTTTGGTTCATTCAAGGAAACTCCTGAAATCTAGATAATGTCTTAGTCATCAGAAAATATTATTGTGTCCTTAACTTGTTTGGATTCTGACTGATGTGATCGAAGACAAGAGCATATTTATTGACCAGTTCACTCAGAAAATTCATGATTTAAAACTTTATTCAAATTAAATTTTGAGTTAAATTTTAAAAGATATTGACATGGTAAAATTTAGTTGGTTTAGATAAATCTGATTCAAATTTAATTAAATAAAAATAAATATTTTAAATATATATATAAAATAATGTTGATTTAGTAAAATAATTGATCCAAACTGATTTAATGATTCCAAATTTACATAATAATTCAATAAATCAAGTCATTTTTGGGATAAGTAATGAGGTTACCCTTTAAATTAAAAAAAAAAAAAGGCTGGAACTTCTTGATATGAGGCATCTTATCGAAAATTGAACCGTATGTTGGAGTGATCAAGGACAATCAAAAGAAAAACATTGAACTTCTAAAGTGAACTGTTGTGTAAGAACTGTTTCATCATTTTAATATTTTTATTTTTCAGATTCCATTGCTTAATTTTTCCGGTGCACGATTCCCGTCGAACCATTTAGGCTGCTATTTTTTTCACAGGAATGGACCCTTTGTTAACGTGATAAAATTCAGACGCAGCAGATAGAATCTTAGTCATTTCAAAACCTTGTAATGGTGTCCAAAGTCATTGTTCATGTGATTTGATTGTTGAGGTTTAAATTCATAGATATGGAATATCTTATCGAACCATGAACCACATGTTGGAGTACAGGCTGCAACTGTCGCAGAGATTTTTTGTTATTAGTTTTCATCATATGTGATGGCACACAATTTTTCAATAATAATAATAAAAAAAACTCTAGCCATGAACAGCTAGAAATGTTAGCAAAAAATGATTTGCCTTGCATGGTAACTATCAACACCATGCTGTTTTGGGTCAAAACCCGAACAGCTATACCCAACTTTACCTGGTTAGGATTTTTTTTTAATTAATCTTTTCAACATACTTTTCAATACACATACACAAAATATTTTATTGAGTTTCGAGGAGTCAAAATAAAATGTAATGTCATGCATTGTTCACATACACAAAATCTTCTATGCTTTATTAAACTCTTTATAAGTACACGCTTTTATACAGGATTGACGTCATATTTCTAGCCAATAGTTGTTGTTGCCATCCAAATTTCAATACTATTTTAGAAAACATTTTCAAGAAAAACCGCAAAACAACCAACAAAAAAACTCAAAAAATATTCTTGACGTATTTGCGTTGTTTTTAGCATCTTTTCTAAAGAATTTAAAATAAAAAAAGAAAAAAAAACATTTAATTTTTAGTGATCTAATTATAATTGTGGAAGGGAGATGACCAATTTAAAAATTAAAAACCCTTTCATCAAGCAACATATTTTTTTATAATCAAATGGTCTACAATCATTCTTTTAATCAAATGGTCCATTTTTCTTTACTTTGTCTCCAAGTTATCAAATGAATGATTGTGATTTATTCTTGAAATTAAATGATTGATATTTGTTTACTTTGCATTAAAGCCAAAAAAATTTATTTACCTAGTGGTTATACCACACATGGGGGGGATTTAATTAAGGAACTAGAAAGTTAAAAAAAAAAAACAAAAAACATTCCTACACTTCTCTCCAAATCTCTCAAACTAAAAAAAACCCTAGCCCAAGACCTAAACCTAGAAAAAACTATCTATCGGGGGGAGGGGGGGTATCATCTTTCTTTCCCTCCCAACTGTCCTCCCCATCACTTTCGACCAACCACCCAGCCATCGTGTCCCTCACCAACACCTATCTCCCTTTCCCCCTTTAGGCATGGTCACTGCCAAAACCAGCACCCCACACTTCCAACCAAAACCCCCTCATTTTCTCTATTCTAGCCACACACATTTACTTCCCTCTCTATTGCCAAGACTTCCAAACTCACCACTAATCCAGTCATCACTGGAACCCGCCTCTCATCGACCCAATATATCTCTTTCCAGTTGAGGACCTCCATGACTAACTACTGTTGAAATTCCAGTAGAGAGGAGAGCAATGACAGACCTTCTCTAGTCTTGATTTGCTTCCTTCGGTATTGGTAGCTGCACTGCCAACACAAGGAGAAAGAAGAAAACGTTGTGCATCTTGCAGATGGGTCTACTTGCCCCCGGGTCCCATCGTCGCGTGTATTGTCATACCACCAATCATGATAGCCTTTTCTCCTCCCATCTTCGACCTTCAAGACAACAACAAGCAATAATGGTGGCGTTAAACTTATGAAGAAGAAAAAAAGATTAGTAGAGAGAGAGGTAGATCTGGAGAAAAAGAAAGAAAAATAAAATGACTGATTTGTGGATTTCAATCTAGTGGATTATTAGTAATTTTCAATAATAAACCTTTTTATTCTGCTCCGCTCTGATATCTACGTAAGAACCATAAACTACAACAATCTCCACATTAATGAATATTCACCTCTTAGGAGAAAAGTAAAGTAACCATAACCTGTAACTCCACCTGGAACAATAGGTTGGGATGTCTCCCATTTAGCACTTAGAGACATTGATCAAGTTCAAGCAACACTTGAACTTATCTATGGTAACATGTTTTGTCAAAATGCCTGCTGTATTATCAGAAGTGTGAACTTTCTCAAATAATAGTTTAGTAGAAAAAACCAATTCCATGATCCCGTGAAACCTCACATTTATGTACTTGATTCCAAGACCGAGCTGTATTGTTTCTTGATTCACTTCAAGAATTGTTTCTTACACACTCTTGATTTCTCTTCACCACATGGCTTCACCTTATGAATATTCATTATCGGCTTTATTTTTTTATTAAAGCTTAATAAAACACTTGTAATCTCCTTTAATTGGAGTGTTTTTCCCCTCATATTAAAGTTGTAACCAAATTTTCATTCATAGAAAGAGCAGGTAGGGAATTCAATAACATCAACATCTTGTATTCGTCATCGAAATTCACATCAGTTCATTTCAAATCACTAATGATCTAATTGAACATGTTGATATGCTAATCTATATCCGTGCCCTCTAACATTTTAAGATCAAACAGTTTCTACTTAAAATAAAGTTTGTTCATCAATGACTTGGACATATACCAACTTTCCAGTTTTGCTAAAATTATCGTCGATGATTCCTCATTCATGATATGATACATCACGTCATCATCCAAACAAAGCCTAATAGTTTACACATCTTTCGCTTCTAGTTCCTTCCAATATGCATCGTTTGGGTAGGTCACCCATGACAATTCAATTATTTCAAAAATATTTGAATTTCACAAAAAAAAAACCTTCCTGTTTTTCCGTTGAGTGTGCTTTCTAGCCCTAACTTCAAATATTTTCAAAATAATTCATCATTTTTTGATATGGTGTGTCTGTTATTTTTTCCTTTTCTTCTTTACAAAGCTTACTATCTAAAATCTTTTATGAGATTTTCTGTCATAAACATTGTAAAGAGGAGGGCAACTGTCATAACCTATTTTTGGGTTATTAGCTAAATTCACGTTTTCTCTTTCAAAAAAATAAAAATAAAAATATTTGAGCTAAAAAACAAAAAAAAACCAAAAAAATAATAGCAGTGAAAAAAAGATGTCGGAGCGCTCTAAAAATGGCTAGAATTTGGTTAAGGAGGTTTAAAAATACAAAGATTGAAATTTGATAGTATTTTGTTGACTGATGAGAGCCCTGTTGACAAAAAAAATTCAATTCGAGGAAGAAAGGTTCAAAATCAGATGTTTATGGACTCAATTAAAATTTCATTGTAGGTTTAATTAAATTTATGGAGGGTTTGTTTTCAAGAAAAATTGATTTTGAAGTCAATTTAAGTTTTAATGGGAAAAAATTAAAATTCTAGGATCAAATTAGAATTTTTAAAAATTAATTTAGTCAAATAAAAAACTTAATTACATAAATATTAAAATTTGATTACCAGTTACGTAACAATTACATAACAAGAAGTGGTGATCTTATGAGTTCAACGACAAATATAAATAGGAGTTTTAAATTGATTTAAAATAATAATGTATTTAACACACATGAACATGCATAGATTATATATATATATATATATATTTTGAATCATTTCTCCCTTTTCTCTCTCTTTCTCGGTATATATGCGTGTGTATTTAATAAATCCTTAGCTCATATTCTCCCTTGCTGTCTTAATTTGTCGATCACACGTGGAGTAGGAGTACGATAAATAAATGTAAAATCTTGATAAAAGAAATAAACTGATTTGACCTTTGAAAAAGAAAGGCAAGAGATGAAGGAAGAGCTAGAATGCAAGGCATCATCGCCGCCGCCGCCGCCGCCGCCCTGTTATCATAAAGATTTTAAACTCACATCAATCGGAGATTACACCCATGGTTAAATATTTATTGGCAATATCATATTCACATAGTTTAAATACAAAGAGTAATTTGGTGCTTCACTGATGAATTATAATGATCAACCATCTGTGTCCTGAGTCCTTGGCCTTGCAACTCTTGTTTTATCCTGCAGTCTGCATTTGTAGCCGCGCGTCTAGAGTTGTATTTTTTCATAAAATGATTAAAATCTTGTAAACAAGACAGGATCAGTTTAGCACTGAAAGGCAGATGGGAGCAATGTAAAAATTATTGTAAAGAACTCTGCCAGAGATGATTATTGTTTCATTTTTCACTTGAGATTTCTCTGTCTATGACAATCATACCATAGCCCTATTCACAGTTTATAGCAGCATGGTTACATAATTAGATGGCTTGCACAAGGATTTTTAAGGATAGAAGCGAGGAAAGTAAAGAAGAGAAACAAAAAGATAAGAAATGAACACAACATGGATAGAAAACCTTGTGGTTATTTCACTGTATTAATTACAAAATTCGTTTCATGTACATAGCACTTGATATGAATATTGAATCCCATAGCAGATCCTCTAAATTTTGGATGCCAGGATTGTATCAATGATCAAGAATGATTTATTGGGAGATTATGTTCAAAAGAGAGGCTCTTGATTTAATCAAGGGCCTGGACAGACGCTCCAAACAATTCTCAAGGTCATCAATGCTCATGTCCAAAGCCTCAAGTCTCTTCTGTGCAATTTTCACCTTCTCGGAATCAGACACTTCACTTAGTGCAGCATCAACAGTTTCTACTTCATTTACATTTTCTTGCTTCTCTTCACAGGCTATTACTCCCTTGTGCATCAACTTCGAAACAAGGGACCACCTGCTTTGTTTTGGCTTGGATGATGTTGACATGAACAACAGGAGGGATTGGAAGATGGAACAGTTAATAACATTAACTTCTCTGATCACCCTAATCACCGCGGAGAGGTGCTGGTCTTGATCTAGAAGTGAAGATGCCCCAAGTTTGTTATCCATTTGCTTCAATGAAGCAATCAACTTTTTGGCATCCTTTTTCATCTTCTTCCTGAAGCAAGTAAAAGTAGCTACACTGCTTTCTATGCTTGAATCTCCCTTTCTCCTGCGGAAAGCGGATTGAAGAGCTTGAACTTGTTCCCTGAACCTCAACAAGATGTCCCTTCCAATGCTGCAAACATCCAAGAGCCTCACAGATCCATCCAATAATTCGTCGAGACATTTTTCATTTTCATAGCGAGAGAGGACTTGTTGGGTTGATGCCAAATTGAGCAAATCATCCATACATTTGTACAAGTCCTCTAGTCCTGATAGACCATTGCAGATCGACCCTGATGTTGAGTTTGATGACACCTCCCATGCTTTGAGCTTGTTCAGCTCTTCTTCGATTCTCTGTGTGGTAGGATGTGATCTTGAAGGCAAGCTAATTGATCTAACATGATACTTACAAGCCATGATTGCTTTTATATTTTCCCTTTTCTTTCTCGCCGGATGCTTTGATTTCAGAGAAGGTTTGAACCTGATATGCTTAGCCAATGATGCGGTTCTCTTTATATAGAAACACAAGAGGGTAATAAAAGTAGATATGGTTGGACAGGGTCGATGTGGTGAGCATGTGAGGCCACTGTGGTCTCTCCTCTGAATTCGGTTACCTTGTCTTATTCTTGGCCAACATAGTTCCAATGATATGCAATATTTAAGTCCTTGAAGGTTATAAATATAACAAGAAGAGTCATCACCGGTTTCGCCTCCCCTACTGCCACATTAACCTCTCTAGTATTTTATGTAGCTTCATCAGATTATAAAATACGACCTGTCTGGATTGTCGCGTAATAACCTTGAAATGCAAACTTCACTAAACAAATCAGGATCCAGATCTCTTATGACGAAGAAAATTGTTATGATACAAGAATTATATGGCCCATGATTATTATATTTAAAGCTCAGGTCACTATTAAATTGTTCACACGAGTGGTTTGTACTCGTCTTGTCTACTTTTTTATATGGTGATGCTTTTTGTTGAACGACATCGCAAAAAATATGCAGTATAGTTAATTCTTTCGTGTTATTCTCCCACCGATCGTACGTCTTGGTAAGGACGGGTGCATCACTCGCGGTATCGCTGCTAACTTCTTTTTTTGGCTATTGATAACGTTGTGTTTATTGCTGTAAGGTTCAGAATGTGGCTGTTAGGGTGTCAAGAGTATCCTGCCGGAGAAGGACCTTAGCTAGTTCATGATCATAACAGGAATGTACGTGAAAGGACATCTAGATTAGCAGAACATGCACATCGGATCCTTCTGATGGACTTGTGGATTAGCCCTACATTTTAACTCTTTTATCAACTGAACTAATTATTCAAGAAAAAATAATTTGGTGTTTTATGTACAGAGAATATGCATGTGATAGCTATGTGATTTGTCTTGCCTTCTATATTTTTTCTTGTAGCATTTTTATCTAACAATTTCGCGGAACCTAATTATATTCTCAATGCTGCTAGCTGCAGAATATAACATTATGGTCTCGCCATAAATATTTAAACGAAGAATACAGGCTATTACAGGGTTCGGTGCAGTGTGCCTCCTTGCCGCCTCTGTCATTGCTTGTAGCATCCTCTCAAGTCTCAACCACAATTAGGTCCTATTCATTGAATGGTAATTGTGTGTTTGATAAAATTGCTGGGCTCGTTCTACATGATGAACGACAATTAATAATTTATAAATAGTAGGCCACGAATCTAGGCTTGTATGTAAGAATCAATTAGGGCAAGATTATTAATGTTAGCTAACAATTTCATTTAAGTAATGAAAACCATATGTAATGTTAGTGACAGACTACTCTTGAGAAGAAGAAAAACCCTCGACACCTCGAGTAGCAAACAATGGCCTAGTCTGCTGCCTACTTCAGGGAAGGTGTCTCACAGATGCTGATGGCTAAATGCGAAACAGTTCCAATTAGCCAACACATGCAGATTCCTCAGCATGTGATTTGATCTCATAATTACAAGACCTTCTCCTTAGGTTTTGAACATCAGAAATCAGGGCTTGTTGGACACAAGGTGAATTGCATTAATTAATTTGACAGTGTATCATTTGCTGCAAATCCAGGCTGCTATGGACAAAAAGCCCCCCTTTTTTTTATAATGAAGAACCATTTTTTTGTTTCTTTACTTGCATCTCCTTTTTCCATGTAGCACAGACGCTGAGCTAGAATTTTCAGGAAATTAACTGCTAATGAAGCTTCTACTGCCGTAGAATCCAAGATTGAAATATTGATTTTTTTATATATGTATCTAGCAAAAGATTAAGAGTCTTAGCTTTTAGATCAAAAGATTATCGAAAATGGAAACAATATCAAATCAGTTTAGCAGAAGGACATAAGACTGCAAGGGGGATTGCAGCAGGGGTATAGCTTATTGTGAAAGAATCCAAGATGCAGCAGACATTCATTTCTGTGAGTTTGCTAATTCTGTCTCAGCTAATTAAAATTGCATTTTCTAACTTGCAATTTTCTCTGTCCGGAACTATGATTTGCTAATCGACAGTAAGGTTACGTGTTCGGATATCCTGGGAAAAGGATCTTTCAGTAGAATGTTAATCTGTCCTGACCCTTTATCAACCGAAAGAGAAAGTAAGAAAGGAACTGGAATGATCAAGATATGGGTCACAAAACTTGTGTGTATTTCATTGTATTAGTTACAAAGTTTGATTCATGTACAAAGCTTTTCATTTCAATACTGAATCCCATAGCAGATCCTCTAATATTTGGATGCCTATGGATGATTGAGAAAGCTCTATAGGGAGATTGCGTTCAAAAGAGAGGCTCTTGTTTTAATCAAGACCCTGAACACACGCTCCAAACAACTCTCGAGATCTTCAATGCTGATCACCAAAGCCTCAAGTTTCTTATAGGTAATTTTCACCTTCTCGGAATCAGACACTTCACTTAGTGCAGCATACACTGCTACCAACTCATTAACATTTTCTTGCTTCTCTTCACAGGCTATTACTCCCTTGTGCATCAACTTCGAAACAAGGGACCACCTGCTTTGTTTTGGCTTGGATGATGTTGACATGAACAACAGGAGGGATTGGAAGATGGAACAGTTAATAACATTAACTTCTCTGATCACCTTTATCACTGCGGAGAGGTGCTGGTCTTGATCTAGAAGTGAAGATGCGCCAAGTTTGTTATCCATTTGCTTCAATGAAGCAATCAACTTTTTGGCATCCTTTTTCATCTTCTTCCTGAAGCAAGTAAAAGTAGCTACACTGCTTTCTATGCTTGAATCTCCCTTTCTCCTGCGTAAAGCGGACTGAAGAGCTTGAATTTGCTCCTTAAACCTCAACATGGTGTCCCTTGCAATGCTGCAAACATCCAAGAGCCTCACTGACCCGTCCAATAATTCGTTGTGGCATTTTCCATTTTCATGGCGAGAGAGGACTTCTTGGGTTGATGCCAAGTTGAGAAACTCATCCACATATTTGTACAAGTCCTCCACTCCCAATAGACCATTGCAAATGGACCCTGATGTTGACAATGCCTCCCATGCTTTGAGCTTGTTCAGCTCTTCTTCGACTGTTAGTGTTGTCGGGTGTGATCTTGAAGGCAAGCTAACTGATCTAACACGGTATTTACCGGACATTGTTGCTTTTATCTGTTCTTTTCTTTTTTTCTGCAGAAAGTTTTGTTTTGAGAGATGATTTGAAACTGAGATGCTTAATCCATGGTGTGGTTCTTTTTATATAGCGACACAAGATGATAATGGAAGGAGACAGCAGTGTGCAGAGTTGACGTGATGAGCATGTGAGGCCAGTGAATGCTCTCCTTTGAATTCGGTTACCTTGTCATATTCTTGCCCAACATAGTTCCAATGATACGCAATATTTAAGTCCTTGAAGGTTATGTCATGTGTGTGAGGTGTCTCGCTAGTTTTTCATTTCTGTGTTTTTTATAAATATAACAAGAAGAGTCATCTTCATTTTCGCCTCCCCTGTTGCCACATTAACCTCTCTGGTATTTTATGTAGCTTCAGCATCTTAAAAGAATATGGTCTGTCTGGATTGTCTCCATTTGAAGCGCCTTGAGCTGCAAACTTCATTAAATAAATCAAGATCCAGATCCGTCGAGATAGAGAAAAATGGACGACATATACACGAATTACTTGGACCATTGTTAGAATTTCTAGATAATTATTAAAGCTCAAGACACTATTAAATTGTTTGCACTTTGCACGAGTGGCTTGCATCGCTTGTCTCCGTTTTATATGCCGACGCCTTTATTAAACTTCATTGTAGTAACATATGCAGCATTGTTAATTCTTTTGCTTGATTCTCCCACCAATCTTCCGCATTGGTAAGGATACGTGTATTACTCGCGAGATCAACACTTGTATCACTGCTAACTTTTTTCTGATATTAGGATTCAGAAGCTGGCTCCTGCCAGAGCAGGACCTGGCTGGTGGTCTTAACAGGAATATGCACATAAGGACCTAAAGGTTAGCCTAAGATGCACACACGACCAAGCTGAGGGATCTGTAGTTCACCCTTCGATTTAACTTTGAATTAACTGAATTAACTCTAGAAAAATGGTGCTTCATTGACTGTTTTCCTGAAGTGAGATTTGCGCCCTGTTTTTGTAGCAATTTTATCCAACAATCTGCAGCACCTAACTCTTTCTTTAATCTTCCGGTCATGGAAACAGGAGGAGATAACATTATAGTTTGCCGCGAATATTTAAACGAAGATTGCAGGCTAGAGGGCATTAGTACAGAGTGCCTCTTTGCCTCCCTTTCCATTGCTGGTACATTCCTTTCAAGTCTCGACCACAAATAGGTGGCTATTCATTGAATAATTACGCGCTCGATAAATGGCCAGGCTCGCCCTTCTTGATGATGAAAAAAATAAGATTGTATCATAGGCCATGAATCTAGGCTCGTAAGCAAGAATCAATTTGGCAAAATTATTGATGTTAGCTCCAATTTGCGTTTAAGTAATGAAAACAATATGAAATCGTGACAGTACAGCTGGTTGCCTGTACAATTATTCTTTTCTCGGTGCTCAAGGAACAAAACTGAAAAAATAAACACCTTAAGTAGCAAACGTTGGTCTATCTGCTGCCCACTGGAGAAGCAGGTTGCTAAATGCTACATAGCCCCCATTTGCCAACACTTGCAGAACTTCTCACAGACGCCCTCCTCAACAAGTGACTTGATCGCATGCTAACAAGTCCCTTCTTATCATCAGGATTTGGACATCAGAAATCAGGGTTTATTGGGGATGAGACAACCAATCATTACCTTTAAGATATAATTCAAATAATACCAAATCCTTTAGTTTGTATTCATTTTATTCTTGATGATGTGCAGATCATAATCCAACTTCTGCAGTGACATCAACCTAACTCAAGCATCCACATTTGTACTGCAATGGATTGGTGCCAACAAATAGTAAATAGTTACTGTTCTTAATTATTATGTAAATATTATATGTTCTGTACTCAATCATGAATCCTACTTCTGCATTGACCTTCACCTAATCAAACATCCACCTGTGTGCTTTAATGGACTGGCAATATATGGGCGATTAATCTCATCTGCTTCACCCTTGTATGCCCCTTTTGTTGTTTCAGGTTATTCTTAACTCGAGCACTCCAAAAATGGAACCCTGAAGGGATTTTTCATAGAAAATGAACTCCCCAATTCAGCTAATGCGATTTATTCACTCATTCTATAGTTGATATCACTAGCTCATACTTGAACTCTTCCTTCAATAGCACCTGCATATTGTCCACTATTTCTTTGCCTGCATTCTCATATTCTCTTGTTTTGAAACAAACCCATATGAAGCCTTGAATTCACTCATCTCCAATTCTGCGTTTTTCAATTCCTTCTCATATTCTTCCAGATACTCTTGCATCACATTTATTAAATCTTTAATGATCATGTTTGAATCAGGTTCTCCTCCACGCAATAGAATATCTACCAAACCATGAAATACTCCTGTTAATTTGAAAAGCAATATGTTATCTGTATCTGTGTCAAGCGAACCATCAATGAACTTTGATTTCTTTACGTGAAACTCCTAGTATAGGCTCGATCTTGCAAGCTATAACAGAGTTCTTATCTTGAAATGCCTTTCGAGTTGAAGCTTCAAATAGTTGAATCATGGTTAAAGTCCATTTTTCATTTCTTGTTAGTTCTGTTGTTAAAACCAGTTGCAACTCCTTTCACTCCCTTGAGTCCAGACCAATGTCATTGAAACCGACTAAGACAGTAACTTAGTCAAGTTATTGAGTCATTGGTTCAACCACTGTCAGTGGCCTATGTGGTCAGTTGTGCATGATATTGGATCATCTATTTTAGCCCACCATTTAGATTTGTGTCTGCATTTATTTGGAGAAATTTAGTCATCCATTTCAATTTCTTTAAACTGTAAGGATAATCTTATTAACGCATTATGAAGCCTTCTTTTCCATTCATCACAGCAGCTTCAGTACACTATAATTGAGAAAAACAACAAAATATGGGATTGGCAAAGTTCAATTGAGTCCCTGAACTTCAAGTTACTTTTAATTGCATCCATAATTATCTCCAAGCTTTTAGTTTCATGCAATTTCACCAATTCCAAAATCAATTGTCAGCCTCAAAGTTAACCGTCCTTTTCATTTTAATCCTTGGTTCTGAATGTGTGCATTTTAACCCTTAATTAACCAACAAACTCTCAATTTCTTCAATTTAGTTCCTGATATGGTCAATTTCAGCCCTTATATTCTCATGTCTTTTTCAGTTTCATTCTTGGTTTTGAATTTTTTCAATCAAGCTCCTAATTGTCCATCAAACTTCAATATTTATGCAATTAAGCCCATGATTTAACTAAATAAACTCTTAGAAATTGCAATTCAATCCCCAGACTTTAATTTCTTTCGATTAAAGCCTAAAATGACTTTAAAAATTAATTTTTCTTGTAATTAAACCCTCACTAAATTCAATTAAACCTTGAAAAATTCTAATTCATTCCTTAAACATTTGATATTGAATCTTCCTTCTTAAATTGAATTTTCTTTGCCAATACGGCCTTTATCAATAAAAAAGACACTGTCAAATTTTCTAATCTTATATATTTTGATTTTTCTCGATCAGTCTTCGGTAATTTCCTAGATGTTTTGGTGTACTTGTGTCAGCCTTCCTTCTAAGTTTGCATCAAGGAAACTAACACAACGAAAATGGTTATTCAGTGACCAGTTAATCCTATTCATGAAAAGCAACAAGCATGTGATCATAACGTAGGTGCCACTGCTTTTCTGATTCTGTTGTAGCAGTTTTACCCAACAGTTTGCAACAGCTAATTCTTTCTTTAGGAGAAGATAATGTTTGCGACTGCTGCGAACAATTAAACAAAGAATACAGGCTCCAGTCTCTTCGTGCTTCCTTGCCTCCCATGACATTTGCAAGTGCCAGTCTCTCTGCCATAATTGAGTCCTATTCATTAAATAGTTATGCGTATGTGAGCACATATTAGACTGATCGATCCGTAATAATTTAACGCAGGCCATGAATCTAGGCTTGTATAATGAATAAATGAGAACATATACGCGATATTGGCTCCAAATTGCGTTTTAAGTCCTGGAAACCGTAATATTCAGTTCTTAAAGAACAATAGCTTGGAAAAACCAAGAACTCAAAGTAGCAACCATGGCCTAACTAGCTTTGTTGACCCGATTTTTGGATTTATGACTGGTGTATAGATAATTTTTCCCTCTAGATTTCTTACCTATACAAACCTAAATATATATACAAACTTTTTTGTTTATCTCTATCAGAATTCTATACAACATTTGATATCATAATTAAGTTTATAATATAAATCAATATCTTAATATAATCCTTAATATAATCCATTAAAAATAAAGCACTGACTAGTCATAACAAAATAATATTAATTACAATAAAAAAAAACAGATTTTGAAAGTTCAATAAAAAAGACTTGCTAACAAAGCTATAAGCCTGAAAAAAAAATTAAATAATAAGAGGGTGAGTTCATCAACTTAGAAAGTAAATAACATGCAATATATACTTACGAGATAATACAACAATGAGAAATATATAAAAGTTTGGCTTCATATTTTACAGGTGAGTTTTACAAGCAGACCATAACAAGAAATATCATAAAGTAAAATTCATCAAAAAATTAATATGCAATAAGCATAATGCTTCAAACTATATGATGATCAGTTAATATTACAGATTGGTCACTTCCTCGACCAACTAAGGTTTAAAACTATAGTGAGCACAAAGACTAATATTACCCATTAATATAGATATATATTTTGACTATTATACCATAGAGTCAAAGCATTAATCTTCCACAAATATGTGTTTTGATCGCACATTATCAAGTCCTTGCTTTTGATCTGGTTTTGACATCCAAAAACATGGCGATGTGGGGGTCTGACAATTAATGAATCATCATTATGTCCTCTAATAGTTTCCACAAAATCAGATTACGAAGTACCATCCCAATTGCAATTGCATTGCAAACAAGACAGTACTATTAACGAAGATCATACAAATGAAAGAAAACAGAGAATACTTTGAAAATGTCTCAAAGTTCCACACCAATAATTACATAATTGAAAACTTCAATCTCAAACTTCTCCCTAAAAAGACTTGGAGAAGCAAGATAGAATTTGGTCCGAAGTCCGAACTTCTCCAACGTAAATTTGGAGAAGACCTCAAAGAAGAACTGAAAATAAGCCTATGCATTTAAAGCATTATGCAGTAGCTTATTTCCATAGTAGATCACATCATGTTGCAAACAGATTGAAGCCGCTGGTTCTGCACTGGCGGTGGCCCTTGGGGAAAATACATGGCCGGTGGCTCATAGTATGAGTAGGGTGGGTAGTACTGTGGAGGGTAGTAATCTTGGTAATATGAGTATAAATATGTCTGTTGAGGATCATCCATATAATAGTTCATTCCTCCATATGGATCAGTATATGGATAATCACTGTAAAACCCATAGCCATCGCCATAACCCATAGGGATGTTCCCATATACATGGCTATAGCTTTGTGCATTGCTTTGGCTATTTCCATGGTGAACCCATATAAGCTCTGCATGTTTTCCTGCTTTGGCTAGAATTAGGAGAAGTTTGTTAGGGTTTACTTCTCCTGAGACCCTTGCACGCCCCCGGCTGGCGTCGATGGTGAAAGACACCCCTAACACAAAATCAAATATGGAGAAAATAAATATGATTATCATGGAAACAAAAAGACCAACATTCTAACTCAATACTCAACTATTAAGAATTTAAACACTATATGGATTTGGTTGGAGTCGTCTTAATATATATAGAATGAGGCAGGCCGTAGCATGATAATCTAGTATGAACTTATCTGACATGCAAGTGAAGATGCTCATAGAGCCTGATAGGAAAGATGATTGAAACATTTAGGGTTTGTCTAGCAGAGAATTTTAAGACATATGTTAACGTTTTGTTTGTCGTTGAATCACATTTAAGGGGATCATCACTTATTAGAATCTAACGGATGCTTTCTAAAAGGGTAGGTAGTGATTTAACATTAAGATTTTAAACTATTAATGTCTTCTCAACCTGTGTTCTTGAAACACATTTTATTAAATAAAAATATCATACTTAAATTCGATCTACTATGAATAAGCACTTGTATTTAATTTAACATGTGAAGATTCATACCTATATGATATCAAAATCACCCTACCTCGATCCTTGGCCTCTTTTTTTAGTTTTTATTAAAAAAAAATTAAAACTAAAGAAACTCTTTCTCGAAAAAGAGAGAGAAATCTTTAAAAAAATAAAAGGGAGAGAGAGCCGAAAAGGAGAAGAAGAGAACAAACTACGTACCTTGAATACCTTTCAGCACTTTGCATAGTGTCTTCTGCCATCCAGGAGATTGAGTGTCCACTTGAAGTTCACATACCTACAAATCCAGGAAATCGCAAAAAAAAAAAAAAGAATATTACTTACTATGATTAGTAACAAAAACAAAAGATTAAAACTGTGAAAATAAAACCCAAGAGGATGAAATTTGTAGTCTAACCGTGTGTGGCGTGGTGGGAGTAGGTGCTGGAGTGGGAGGGGTGGTAGTAGCAGTGGTGGTATCCTTTGACATGGGGTTTGTAGATAGGCAGATGAAAATGGAGACTGGTTAGTGAGATGATAATTAGGATTTTCTAATAGTACGTTGCTGTGTTAATCTTTTAGGGTTAAAAGCAAGTCGCCGTTGATTCTTATATATAAACTAGCTACGTCGGCCGGTACATTAAATGAATTACAAATATGATTATGGATATTATTGATTGTTAAGATTTATTTTCCTTTTTCTATATTCGAATATATATTCTCGATGTGCCTATATGCCTATATGTTTGAGAACTTTCTAAAGATAAAATCAAACTTGGCATGATCACTTGATGGACGATATCTTTTTGAATCATATTCAAGAACAATTGCCATAGTCAAGCTTAGTACTCAACATGCACGATTTTCTGAAGATGCTTTTATGCTTGTATGTAGCCCTTGAAAGATTTGCATCATGTGTTTTCCATTTTAGTATACAAATACCGAAGATTTGAACCGTTTTTTCATGGGAGAGAGTCAAATTTTGCAGTATATCTCCTACCATTATTACATGAATCACAAAAATCAAAATTCATAATACATATTATATCTATCTCATTCATTGGTTAAAACAGAATATTCAAGAATAGCTAGGAGATTTGGGGCAGACAAACTACATTAGCACCCTCCAACCATCATGAAGATTTCTATTGGATCCTTCAATTTGTCAAAGAACTATCTTAATTTAAAATTTTAAACTTTTAGATAAGTTTTCAAGATATAATTTATATTATTTTCCAACACACTCTCTCAAATAAAGTTCTTTGAACTTGAAACTTATACAGATTCATACTATCTTATACTTAATTTTTATTAAATAAATGAAAATGGTGAAATTTGAACTCGTGACCACTTGATTATCAAGACTTTAATATCATGTCAAATAATCATTTAAATCCAATAACTTAAACCGATAGGTAATTTATATTATTGATTGTTAATGGTGTATCCTCTCTTTCTTATCTTTCTAAGTTCAAATCATACCGATATAGAAAGCGTGCTCTTAAGATTGTCTAAGAAAATAGCACTGAAACGTAGAAGTTCTCGCATTGGATCGATCGTGGTAGGTTAGTGGCTCAATTGTGACTTCTAGTATTTTGGTGATCAAATTGAAACATTAGTAGTGGTTGGAATTAAAGCCTGGATATTGATTAAAACAGTTTTGATTGCGTGCATAAACCCCTTTATGACTCTCAAGATTTTCTCCCTGATTGACTCTTGTGCAAAAGATTAGCATTTTAATGGAGAAAAAAAATACACCCTTGTATGGTCTGAGCTACTTTGAACATTCCAAATGAGTCAAAAAGGACTTTGTGGAACTGCAATCTAAATCAATATAGCATCACAAAAGGATAGTCTAGTTTAATTACAGGCGCCATTAGTTCCAATGTCTCTTTTTTTTCCATGTTCGTTGGATTAAATATATATAGAACAATTATGCTCACTCCTATAAGGAATTGAATAGGAAAAATACGTTTTAATATAATTAGTAAAAACAAGGCATAATACGTAAAATCAATGACTTTGGATGATGAATTTAAATCTTAGGATGGATGATGAACGAAAATGGTGGAGGAACGACCAAAAACTATTACATTGGTCGGATAAAAAAAAATAAAATTGTAGCCAATATATTTTGTGGCAGCAAGAAAAAAAGTTAACAATAATAAAGCATAAGATAGGGAGATAAATACAAATTAGAATTTAATAACATGACTTTCGGCTGCAACTTGACTTAACAATTATATTAGCACAAAAGTAAATTTTATCCTTGCTAAGTAGCTTCTTGATATTGGCTTGGGATTTATTTGTACATGGACGTATCCTTTAAAATGTGGATGCCATGACAAGTTCGATGTACAAAATAAAATCTTTCAAGGAGTAACAAGATTGAGAAGGGACACTCTATTTTGTATTAAACATCTAAAAATGCAATCTAATTTTGCATTAAAACCATTGATGCACACATCAAGTGTCTCTAATCTCCTTTGCACTTCTTGCACGTCGACCTTGGCATCATTTTTCCGCATGTGTCCTTGAATGGAACATAGAGCAATGTCAACATTCCCTACTTCATTGAAAATCTTCTGACCTTTATCAGAAGCTAGCAACCCTGAACGTATCAGTTTCGATATCAACGACCATCCGCCGGTGTTCTTCTTCACTTCCGGCATGGATAGAAAAAGAACTAGAGATCGGAAGATTGAAATAGCGATAGCCCTTGCTTCATTTATAACCTCGATCACATATGACTGCTGGTTATCTACCTCCGTGCTGGGATGGTAGGATCCATTAACATTGCTTGCGGTTCTTTTCAATGTTCTAATGGACCTGGTGATTTCCTTCGTTGTCTTCTTTCTGAAGCTAACGTAAGCAAGAACGTTGCTTTCGATGCTTAAATCTCTAGCTCCGCGCCTTCGTAGCAGGGACTGCATGTCCTGGACATGTTCTTTCATTGTCAAGAACAAATCCCTTACCGTGCTACACACGTCTAACAAGCCAACCGAACCCTCAATTGCTCCTTCCACTTGACTTAAATGTTGATGATGAAAAGCTTGTTGGGTGAGTGGCGAGTGAATGAGGTCTTGGATGCAATTAAACAACTCTGCTAGCTTAGTCAAACTCATTTGAATAGTTTCAGCTCTTAAAGGATTCGTAGATGATTCCCAAGTTCTTAGCTTTGTTAGCTGAGCTTCGACTTTGAGAGAATTCGGATGTGACCTAGAAGGCAAGCTAATGGACCTAACAGGGTGGTGCGCAGAATTAATTGGAGATAAGCTTGCCATCTTCACTTGCTATGCAAATGCTGAATATCAAAAGTTCACAAGGTGAATGCTTTGAATGGAGATTATGCCCTATCCTATTTATATGAACACGACGGTGATGATGAATTTATTGGCTAATTCAATATCTAAGAAGTAGGTCCATGTGATGGCAATGCTGTTCACCCTACAGTCGCAAGATTCTTGTAACAATTTTAGCCAGCAAACTACAAACCTAAAAGTTTTTCTTTAATCTTGAGGTCAAGAAATGGACAACAATACTAGATAGGGTTTGGTTTTATTATTGGTAATAACCTTGACAATTTGTGAATCATGTGCCTCCTTGCCTCCCCTAATCATTGATGGTACGTAGTTGTAAAACTGACCAAAATCTTCAATTATATCGTTTGTAAGAAGGTAATGAACATGAAAGGCTGGCGATTCCATGACTGGTTGGTTTCAAAGAACCAATAATTCATCAAGACACCTAATCAATTGACCATGTGGATGGAGAAAAAACGAGACAATCTTGCATGACAGAAAAGGACCCTTTTAGGGTACAAGAATCTAAGGTTGTCCTAACCCACATTGGGTGAATTTGATCTCATTCCAAATTCATTATACTATGATCCACATGGGCACTGAATTCCGTAATAATGTGCACCATATGGCATTAAGGTTTGCATCATGTAGAATAAATCAATATTGGGAAACAAGGACAGTATTAAGCTTTATGTTTTTTGTTTTCTGGTTTTTTTTTTTTTTCCTTCCAGACATATACCAATGTATCGTGTATGAAATTTTGACAAGGAGTGGGCAAGGAAGTTTTGTATTGTAAAATACCAATAAATTTTGAATTACCCCATGAACATACTTATTTGAGAGAATAATGAGAAGAATAGATTATACATTTACCTTAAAAAAACATCAAATTATTATTTTTTTTTATACTATTTTGATATACTGATATCAAAATAAAAAAAATCTAAAAAAAATCATTTAAATACAATTTTAAACAATTCACTGTAATACCAATCATGCCTTATGCACAAGCGGAGATTGTGATTCTAAAACATTCACTTTTCACATCTGTTTTGGGTTGTCCACCTTGGGATTCATCCCTTTTGGAGCCCATTTAGGATTTGAGGTCCCAAATCTGTGAACATCCATTTCGCCTAAAACATGTTCTGCAAGCTCTGCATCTAAATTTCGGCCACACACAAACGGTTTTTGCATTTGGATTTGCCCATAAACAGTGCCGAATTCACCACTACAGATTTCTCAAGATTTCATTACTGGAATTCAAAATCATAAATACGAAGCACGTCACAAACTCACAATACTGCACTGGCTACTAGATGCATTTCTGTGAAATCTGAAGGAAGTTGAGCTCCATCCCTATATGTTTTCACTAAAATGAACACATCAATCTGCAAGAAGACACCCTGTCAAACCTTTGATTCACTAAAGAACGTGCAGAGTTTTTTAAAGGTGGGTCAATATCTCATACTGCCAAAGAAAGGACAAAATTTAATGGTGCTAAGAAGGCTAGTTGTACATGTATAATATTCACATTCAAGGCTGTCATATCTTTTGCCTATCTTAGTGGCCACAGGCCAGTAGCCTTGTATATGAGAAACTTGGTTAAGGGGGATGCAAGGGCTGCAACATCTCATGATAAGAGATATCAGCAAGAAATCAACACAAACAAGAAAAAAGCACCTTAATGTTGCTCGAATTGCAACAGTCACTGGCACAATGAAGATCTCAAACATATTGAGATAATACAACATAGAACAATTGCCATAAATACTACTAGCTTCTATTCAGAGTATTCTAGCCCAAAAGTTATAAAAATGCTCTGTCATTGACCACTGAGATTAAGAATGGAAAGAAAATGGGTGAGATAAATGTTCAGAAGATATCAACTTTAAGGATTTCCAACATATTCGAGATTTGCTATGCATTGTAATCAATTGAAAATTAACTTCAACTTTATTTTGGCAGTGTGGTAGATTTGCGTAAACAAATACAAGATCAACACTGATGGTAAACAACGCAGGTGGTACAGGTGGGATTCATTGAGATTTTATCCCTCCATCAAAAGTGAAAATTAAGCAATATATTTTGGCAGCTCCTAATGGTCGTTAATGGATGAGGTGGTCAAAGAGTTGTCTCTATAGTCTATCAAGCATTAATTTCACACATGTTGGAAGCTTCAAGAGTATTATTATACGCCACCTTCGCAGAATCATCATGCAGCCTTAGCACTTCGTCTTTCTCTAAAACCACCATTTGATGTCTATATTCTGGTTTTTTTTTTTTTTTTTTTTGGCCAACGAAACCTTGTTGACAGCTCCTGCCTTAAATTGAACCACAAAAGCTTCAGCTCGGGAGAGCTGGTAGAGAAAATAACAGGAAAGTAACATGTTATTTCTGTTCAGATTGGATAGCTGAACAGCATGTTATGGTGTTCTTGGCACTATTGTAAGGACGGCTGAACAAATTAAACTTTAGGCGTTAAATTTGGAACATTTGTAGCCAAAACACAGCAGTCATCATGACTAAAATGAAGTTGTACCAATTAAAGCAACGAGGAAAGAAGGCATAATGATCCCTGACGTGGCAGGGACATCGGGGGAACTACATCTAGAAAGGATAAAAATAGAAAAATAAGTCTCCATCTAGTTAGTGTTACTCAATAGTTGGTTATGTAATAAAAAAAATAATCATTACCCAATATACATGTTTTTAATATAAAAAAATGTCTAATGTTTCCTCGAAAAATATTTTTCCAAAATGATTTTATTATCACGACTTATAAGAAAAGAATCTCATTAAAGAAACAATGGGTCTTTAGGAGTTATTGGTGGCTGAGATGTTTTTGGGCTTTATTTCAAGTGTTCTTCGGCCATGTTTCGGGTTGTTGTGGGGCTGTGATTTGGACCTATTTCCAAGCAGGTTTGGACTAAGAGGGAGGAGGTCGAGTTGAAGTTTTTGGATTGGAAAGGAAAATGATTTGAGGGCTGCGTGAGATTGGGTTAAAGGAGGCTGATTTGATAGCTTAAGAAATGGAGAGCTGAGACAACGGTGTGGGTTTTTTTAGGAAGACAACGGCTGAGCAATAGTTACTATTACAAGGGCTGATGACGTCGGTGAGGAGGAGATGAAAGGTAGGGCCTGTTGGGAAGATGAAAGTCGTCGTGAGAGAAGCTAGTGGCAGTTGAGAAAAGGGATCTATCACCATGGTTTTTTTTAGGAAGGGGGCTGGAGGATGTATGGCTGACAGAGATGGAAATCTGCCATTGTGGCGTGGGATCACAGCTGGTGTGGGCTATTGTCGCCGTGGGAAGCTGTCAGGGTTGGCGAGGTAGAAACCCCCGGTGATGTGGCAGTCGACAGTGCGGTTTTTTTTTGGATTTTGATTTTAAAAAACATTTAGAATCGTAAAATGGGAGCGCAGATGGCCGAAAACACATTTTCTGAAATTTAAAAAAAATATTTTGAAAAAAAAGGAGTCAAAATTGGTTAACAGGGAGATCAAACGAATCCAACTTTTTAAAGATAACAAGCAGTTATTGGAAAAACAACAGGAAAGCCATATTAAAGTACCAGAACTAGATAGCTAAGCACACGGAAGAACCCAGAATTAATGTCAAACCATGGACTTCATCGAGACTTTACAGAGAGCCAGTATCATTGTTCTACGAGACATGCACACAAAATGAGAGTCGAGCACTGAGACTAAAATTAACAGAGCCAAATTTAATTCTTCTTGGACAGAGGTGCGATAGTCATTAGCTGGTAACAGAAACTTCTTTTCAATTAATGGAAAAACTGTGCAAGCTATCTCAACAAGCATAATCGTTTCCAAAGAAACAGAAAGCAGTCCTACTTGATGCCCTTTCTGATTTATTTACTTATTGTTTCCCCATCATTAGAAATTTAGTGGAAATTAAAAACTTTAATATTCCCTTTCTTTCTGTCAGCATAACATTTGCTTCATCTTCAAGAACTTTCTTCCTTTAGCTATTCACATGTGGCAAACTAAATCAAATACAGTTTCAATCTATTTTGTTGTTTATTCTCGGGGTCAACAAGAACAAATCATTTTCAAGCAAAAGCACCCCAAGTACAAGTTTGGCACATTGCATTCCAACCAAAAACAAAAAACAGGGACTAGCTAGTGCATTTACCCATAAAAGAATCGTTTTCGTCTAAGATGCATTAGCTACCAGGACACGAATGAGACAGGTAGCAATAAGAAAAGCTAAGAAAACAGAATTATTAATGTAGTAAACAACATACCATCTATACAGCAAGACCTTGCTCTCTCGCTTTCTTCAACCACTTCAGTGTACTCTCCAATGTAGTGTAAGCAGCTACATCAGTTAAACTCTTACTCTCTACTGCATAGTCAAATACCTCATAAGCTTCTGCAACTCTACCCTCCCTGCAAAGAGCTCTCACAAACGTAGCATAAGAAGCTGTCTCAAGCTTCATACCACCCTCTTTTATCACCCCATACAATTCAACACCCTTATTCAACCTTCTCCCTTTGCAAAACCCATGAAGCAGCGTATTATAAGTACACGAATTTGGACTACATCCTTTCAATTCCATCTCCTCCAACAATGCCGCCGCACCCAATACATCACCTTCTCTACACATCCCATTCATCAATGATGTGTATGTAACTGCATCAGGAAAATGGCCTGATTCAACCATAATTTTCAAAAGCTTCTTAGCTTCACTAACTCTCCCGCACTTTGACAACCCAAAAATCAACGTATTATATGTAACAAGATCAGGCTCCACTCCTTCCTCTTTCATCTGTTTATAAATCCTAACAGCCTCAATACCTTTATTCAACAAACAGTAACCTTTCATAATCGTATTGTACAAAAAAGCATCTGGCTTTAGCCCACATTCCTTTAACACAGTCACCAATCTATCAGCCTCACGAATATTTTTTGCATTACAAACATTATCAATCAATATGGTATAAGTAACAAGATCAGGCTTTATATCAAAACTACTCTTCATTTCATCAATGAAACTATAAACACTGTTGAAAATCCTACTCTTACATAAACACTTAACAAGAAAATTATAAGTAAAAGTATCAGGCTTTGAATGCTTCGAAGAAAATTCCTTTACCAATAAAATAGCATCATCTACTCTCCCAGCAGAGCACAGAGACCTAATCGCGACATCAACAGTAAATTGATTAGGCTTAAACCCCTTATTAATCATCAAGTTCAAAACTTTCTGAGCAGAAGATAGAGAACTACCAGGTTCTCTGCAAGACTGTGAAAGCAAAACATGGTAAGTGGATCGGTCAGGGGATAAAGAAGGGAGCGTCTTGACCATGTGATCAAGAAGAGAAATGGAATCATCGAGGGTGGAGATTGAAGTGTAGGATTGAAGGAAAGAGTTGTGTAAACGAAGGTTGTCTAGTAGCGGGGCTTTTGTAGTTGAAATGAAGGAATTGAAGAGACTTTTAGCTTCATTTAGAGATGGGGTTTTAAAGAGTGATTTGTGAGGTGGTGGGGTTTCAGTTTCATGGGGTTTTGGGGAATTTTTCTTGGTGAGTTTCTTGGGAAAGTAATGGGGTTGTTGTTGCTGCTGAGAGGGTGTGTTCTTGATGAGTGATGTCGATGAGATTGCAGAACGGAATGAAGGTGGGAATTTTCCCATTTCCGTAGCTTCGCTCTTGATGATGATGATGCTGTTTTTGTTTGTGCCTCTGCTGTTTTTGTTTGCTTTCAGATTAGGGTTTTGTGGGGGTCCTAGGATGATGAGTACGATGGATCTGGGCCAGTTAGAGTTTTCCACAACTTAAGAGCCCATGGATCATGTCAGTGGTTCCACAGCCTTGCTACTCAAATCTCTGCTAATTTTCAACACTAGCAATTTAATCTTCGATAGATGGCGCATGTGTTGCCGCGGGCTGATTTTGATTGAGTGCGCAGTGTTCTTGGGGAAAAAAAAAAGGGATTGCATCTGTGAAATAAGTGATAGGAGAAACAGAAACCCTAGCAAATTATTGTGAAAATTAAAGGCAGCATGATATTTATCAAGAGAAGCAATGCAAATGCAATGTGAAACAGCAACATCGTCAGTGCATGATTCAACTACAAGATCACAGTGAACTTAGATTACAAATACCAAGCTAATCTCAATCAAAAAATTTATATGCCAACAAAAGACGACACGTGCTTGAAAGGGCTAAACTGGAAACATCTGCTATGATTGGCGGGTAGTTCCTTCGTAAAATATAACGAGGTGATGTTAGCAATAAGTTGTTCCATACAAATGAAATTGGCTCTTCTAGTCGCAACGAGGAGGATGATGTTAATCTTTTCCATCACAAACCTCACCATGAACCATCTAGCAATTATTCTTCAATAT
The DNA here is from genome assembly GCA_019202695.1 of Populus x sibirica. Lineage (NCBI taxonomy): Eukaryota > Viridiplantae > Streptophyta > Magnoliopsida > Malpighiales > Salicaceae > Populus > Populus x sibirica. The sequence continues at coordinate 125,468 of JAGMVL010000125.1, read as the reverse complement.
CTTAACACCGAAGAAGAAGAAATATAAGACCTTATTAAAAATCTGATATGACAGTTGATAATCCTAAATTTAAAGGAAAAATGCAACCGGATGAGTTTATTGATTGGCTTTGAATCATGAAGAGGATTTTCAATTTCATAGGGTTTCCTTGAAATAGAAAAGTAAACTTGGTGGCTCTGAAATTCAGATAGTATACTTTCTTGTGGGTATACTTTCTTGTGATGAGAAAATTTTAAAAAGTAAAGAGTTCGTGAAGGCAAAAACAAGATTAAGTATTTGGAGAAGATAAAAATGGAACTTAAAAGGACATTCTTATATGAACATTATAGGCAAGATACATTTCTCAAGTTTCATAACCTAAGGTAATTTGGTATGACTATGGAAAAGTATACGATGGAGTTTGAATTACTCGTGTTAAAGTGTGATATTAATTATTAAACCTGAAGAGCAAACAATAGCCCGATACTTGGGTGGGTTAAATGAAGAAATTTCTAATGTGGTTCGATTGTAACCTTATTGGATATTCAATGATGTGATAAAACTTGCTTTTGAATATGGAAAAACAATAGAATGAGGTTAGAAAGACTGGATGGAAATCAACATTTAAGAAGAGTTCTTCCAACTAGGGTTGTACTTCATTCTCCAAGGGAGTTTCAACAGCAAAACCTTTCGTTGTTAAGGCTTATGAGAAGGGTAGTCTAAGAACTAGTTCTAAAACAGCGAGTTGTTCGAACTTTAATTAAAAGAAGTGTTTTCAAGTGTCAATGGTACAAACATATTGTTTTTTATTGTCCAAACTATAAAATTGTTATTATTATGGAGAAAGAGATAGTTAGTGAAGAGGACTTTCTGAATGAATCAGATCAAGAAGGTGAATTGATTTATGTTGATCAAAGTGAAGTACTTATTGTTCAGAAAAGTTTGAGTGTTGTTTATGATAAGAGTGAAAATTGGGTTCATTATAATATTTTTTTTCCACCTGTTGTAGTGCAATTGAGAAATTTTGTGATGTAATCATCGATAGTGGTGTTTGCACCAATGTTGTATCTACTGATATTGTGAATAAGTTGCAGCTCAAGACTAAAGCATACCCTTAACCTTATGAATTAAGGTGGCTAGAGAAGAAGCATGAAAGGAAGGTGACAAATAAATGTCTTGTTTTATTTTCCATTGGAAAAATTTATTGAGATTATGGGTACATGATATATGTTACTTAGTCGTCCATGGTAATATGATAAGAAATCTCAGCATGATGGTTTTAAGAATACTTATTCATTTGTAAAAGATAATGTAAAGGTTATTTTAGGTCCTTCCAAATCGAGACTTATTTCCAAACCTTCTAAAGGGGTAAAAACACTTTTAATTACTTGTACCAAAATAGAAAAGCTTGTTGATGATGTGAATTTTGTTTATGCTCTTGTTGTTTGTTAGAAAAATGCTAAAATAAATTAGTTGCTTCCAAACGTGCAACCTTTACTTGATAAGTTTTCTAATGTGGTTCCTGAAGAAATATCATAAGGCCTTTCTCCAATGAGTGATATTTAATATTGTATTAACTTTATTTTGGGTGTTATAATTCCAAACAAAGCAACCTATCAAATGAGTCCAATCGAGCATGCAGAGTTATAAAGGCAAGTTAATGAGTTAATTTTGAAGGGCTTAGTAAAGGAAAGTAAAAGACCATGTGTTATGCCCGCTTTTTTTTTTTTTTCAAAGATTGATGGATTGTGGAAATGTGTATTGATGGTCTGGCGATGAACAAAATCACTATTGGCTACTGATTTTATATTGTCTAATTAAATGACTTGTTAGATCAACTTTATAGTGCTACTATCTTTTCAACTATTGATCTTAGAAGCGCTATCATCAGATTCGAATGAAAGTTGGTGATGAATTAAAGACAACTTTCAAAACTAGGGATTGTGGAGAATGTGTATTGATGGTCTGGCGATGAACAAAATCACTATTGGCTACTGATTTTATATTGCCTAATTAAATGACTTGTTAGATCAACTTTATAGTGCTATTATCTTTTCAAATATTGATCTTAGAAGCGTTATCATCAGATTCGAATGAAAGTTGGTGATGAATTAAAGACAACTTTCAAAACTAGGGATGACCTTTATGAATGGATGGTTATGCCATCTGACCTCTCAAATGCTTATAGTACTTTCATGTGAATGATGTATTTAAACCTTTTATTGGCAGATTCATTGTTGTTTACTTTGATGGTATTCTTGTTTACAATAACAATAAAGAGGAGCATCGTAATCACTTGCAATAAGAAAATTAGATTTTAGTAATTAAAAGTTATATGCTAGTATGAATTCTTTACTAGTAGCCTTGTGTTCTTGGGTTTTGTTGTTTTCAGCGAAGGAGGGAAAATGAATCCTAAAAATATTGAAGCAATTCTCAACTAGCCATCTCCTCAAACTCTTCATGATATTCAGAGTTTTCATGACTTAGCATCCTTCTATTAGTGTTTCATAAAAAAAAGAATTCAGTAACATTATTGCTTCAATCATCGAATATTTGAAAAAAAAGTAGTTTCAAGTGAACTAATAAAGCCGATAAAAGTTTTGAAGTTATGAAACAAAAGGTGACAAATGCACCTATTTATTCTCTACCATATTTTCAAAAAGTTTCTGAAGTTCAATGTGATGTTTCTAATAATGACATTGGTGTTGTTCTTAATCAATATAACAAACCTATTGCTTTCTATAGTAAGAAACTCAATGATTTACGAACAGTACTCCGGAAGGCACCTCAAGCTATTAGGCGGTCTATGAAATTATAATAATAATTGTATTTTAAGATATTTTTTATTTATAAATATATAAAAATAATATTTTTTATTTTTTAAAAATTAATTTTTATTTTCACACATTAAAACAATCTAAAAATTTCTTAAAAAATTAATTTGAAGTAAATATTTATTTTAAAAAAATCACGAAACTTCTAAACAATAAAAGACCCAAACTTAACTAACTTCATCTCAAGAATTTTGGGACTTGACCAGTCAAATTGTTTTTGTTCAACAGTCAAAGACAACAAGTTGAGGCAATTTCCAAGATTTGATGGGATTCTCCCTTGTAAATTATTTCCATGTAAATGAACGCTGACAAGGAGGTAATATTCCTCATCAGAGAAGATGGGATGTCACCGGTTTTTTTTTTCCCACCAAGTTCACCTATGTTTAATTTGTAATTTACCAATAGAATCTGTAATCACGCCAGTCAAGTTAAGCCATTGAGATCTCCTATATCAACTGGAATACTTCCAAGTATTTGGTTTCTTCCATGGTTGTTCTCTATAGGTTTTCTGAGAAGTTCAAAACCATTTTAGGTAGCAACCCTCCGAAATTGTTATCATTTAAAGACAATTCTTCCAAATTGGTCCGGTGTGCCGGGGCAGAGAGAGAGAACTTGTGTCTTTATCATTACCATTTCCAAGATAATTTACATCATCTATCAGCCATTGTTGTTTCAGAGTTCAGCAACAGAAATAGTTCAACGACGACAGTTTAGCGAAACTACGCAGATAAAGAGAGAAAAGGGAAGGAAGAGGAGAAAGAAGGAGAAGGGGAAGAGAGGGGGAAAAGAAAAGGAAAGAAAGAAAAAGAATCATGGGATATTTTATTATTTTTGTTTAAAATTTGAAAGTGAGGTCATAAAGTTTATTTTGAAGACAGGGTTGTTTCTAGTTAAATATTTGTAAGTCAGAGTATTTTTTTTTCTTTTATTTATGTTGTTCTTAAATAAATGTAAAAAAATAAAAAAGTAAAAGGAATTGATGAATTATTAAATATAAGACGAGATAGGATATTATTATTACTTCGTGTATGGAAGTAAAACTCTTGAAATTGCCACAAATTTAAAATTTTTAGAAAATTAAGGTTGTTTTAGGTTTTTTTTTTTAATTATGTTTCAAACAATGTTTTATAAAAATTAATATTTTTTAATTTAAATTTAATTTTTTTATGATTTCAGATATAATGTACTAATATTAAAAATAATTTTTAAAAATAAAAAAAATATTATTTTAATATATTTTTTAAAAATTACTTTGAAAAACAATCATCATTATCACTACACAATCTCAAAAGGAAGTTGCAATGAAGTATGGAGCCACCGATCCAAGAAAAGTGGTAGGAAACGAAGGCTAGTCGAGGTGTTTCTACCATTTTTTCTTTCAATTATTGGACATTCGAAGTCAAGTCTTGGTCGAGCAATGAAAATGGTCCTTTTCTTGTCTAATGTCTTTTACACACCGTGTGAGACCCGCCATTTTTCATAGGATCATCTCTACTTCAAATTTCTATCTCCAAGTTCCAACAAACATTTTTCATGCATATATAAATAGGGAACCTGCGATAGATAAATTGATTGAGCTATACTCTCTAGCTTTTGTGTACTCTTGACCAGCTCTAGAAGTCACTCAACTATTTTATCACCGTAGTAATATCACCAAAAAAAATGGAGTTTGATGAGCTCCCAGGTTTTCGATTCCACCCAACAGAAGAAGAACTCTTAGATTTCTACCTTACAAAGACTGTCTTAGGTCAAGACACAGCTGATATCATTGGTTTCCTCAACATATACAATCACGAACCTTGGGACTTGCCAGGTACTGCTACTGTCATATTATCAATCATTTGCCTCTCCAGTTCTTTATTTTATTTTCTGGGAGCTTGCTATATCCGCTAGAACGTGTTTCCTTCAGTCTCTCAGCTGTTGATTTATCTTGAGGGATGCTGTGGAGTTGTTCATGGACGATTTCATGTTCAGATTTCATGTACAGGATTGTCTCGTGCATGCGTTCAAGTGTAGATACATATTTCTTAAGCCAAAATGTGCACTACTCTACTTTGAGCATGCATAAAAAATATTGCTGACCTGGGATTCGTTTGATTAATACAGGATTATCGAAGATAGGGGAGAGGGAGTGGTATTTCCTTGTGCACAGGGAGAGCGTTCTTGGGAGACCCAGGAGGACAACCGAGAAAGGTTACTGGAAGGCAACTGGTTCGGACAGGCCCATCCGACGCTTGATGGATCCGAAAAGGTTGTTGGGTCATAGAAAAACTATGGTTTTCTACAGAGGAAGAGCTCCACGAGGGAGCAAAACGGATTGGGTCATGAATGAGTACAGATTACCCAGCAACTGCTATTTATCAAAGGTATTGTTAAGAACTTTCACTTAATGATTAATCTTTAGGGTATGAATAGGTGGTGGAAAGTCGAGGTAATCTTCCATGAAAGCAATGGTTCAATCTTGTTTCGTGGAAAATAGTTTGATGAATATTACTTTTTAATTTTTTATGTATTTATTTATTATTAAAAAAATTGATCAATGAAAAACGTTTTTGAGTAGAAGGAAAACTTGTTTTGATTTAAAAAAAAATATTTTTCTTTTATTTTAAGTAGAAAACACTTTTTAAAAGTTGTGAAAAATTCAAAAATATCTTGTTATTTGTTGATTATATCAGATTTGGTCCTTAATCTTTTGATTGCTATATATTTTGTTTTGATTTTTTTTTTAATTTCATCCCTTAGAATTTGATTTATATCAAACCTGATATTTTCTTTTCTCTTATCATTTTTTTAATTGAAATTATTTTTATCTATCATACTTGGTTTTAATTCTTTCGATTGCTATTTATTTTATTTGAAATAATTTATGAAATTATATTTTTTTAATTTCATCATCTTTCAATTTTTATTTGTAGATTTGGTCTCAATTATTTTAATTGTTATTTATTTTATTTGAAATAATTTATAAAATTAGATTTTTTTTTCAATTTCATCATCCTTCAATTTTTTTATCTATTAGATTTAATTATCATTCTTTTAATAAACTTGAAAAAAAAACATTAACAAGTTATTTTTCATGATATAGTCAAACACTAGAAAGTGTTTTCCAACTCATTTTTCATGACACTACCACGTATCAAAAAATAATTCACTTTTAAAGAATTTATTTTTTATAAAAACTACTTTTCAAAAAAGAATTATTTTTTAACAAACAAACACTTCCTAAAATTCAAGTGAAAGATCAAACCTTAAAAAAAAAAAAAAAAAAGAGCATGCAATATAATTCGGGTTCAAATGGCGCCTTAATTGCTTGAGAATGCTCGCATACACGAAGATGTAAATGGGAAATTTTTTATTACTAATATGGTTGTTGAATTTATGTGATGCAGGAGATTGTGCTTTGCAAAGTATATAGAAAGGCAACACCATTGAAGGTCTTGGAGCAAAGGGCAGCTATAGAAGAAATTGTTAGAGCACCTAACGTCACATCTTTATCTCCTCCAATGCAAGAGAATTTCTCCTTTTATGACCACCAAAAGAGCTTCGACAAGTTCTTGATAGAACAAAATAATGTTGCTCACAAAGTAGAGGGAGTGACAGTAATAGAAGAAGAAGACAACAAAATTGGTTACCCATCCCAAGTAATGGGAGTTGGACCCATCAAAGAGCACTTCTCCGAGCTCCTGTCACCGAAGTTAGTCCTGGATTGGACCATGGATTCTTTTTGGCCTAACTAAGGAGCCCCAAGCTAGATATCCCCTGATATTTTGCTAAATACTAGTATTTTTCCATATAGTCTTGGGTTATCCCATTTGTAATTTGGTGGGATTTTCCCAAAGATCTCGATCGTAAAGACTAAGTTTAATGTTGGTTGATGTTTATGATTGAAATGATTAGGGGAAAATAATTTTAAAAATATCAGGTAACTTTTATTTAATTTGGATTGAGCCTTCTAAGAGATGTGTAGAATAATGATACTGATTGCTTTTCAAAATAATTTTTATTTTAAAATATATTAAAATAATATTTTTTATTTTTTAAAATTTATTTTTAACATCAACACATCAAAATAATTTAAAAATATTAAAAAAATAATTTGAAGCAAAAAAAATTTAATTTTTTTAAAAACTCTAGTTGAAACGCCCTACCAAACACCGCTTCAATCTCTTGTACATGCTATTAATTATGTTCCAAGCCATAATCAATTTTTCCTTTTTAACAGTTTTCAAATAAACTATTTATATTCAAACAAATATGTTTACATGAATTATTTTTTAAACTATCATTTTATAAATTTGAATTGAAAAATAATAGTATAAAAATAATATTTGATTTACCAACCAAGTCAAATCTGTAAGTATTGAAGCCAAAATCAATTTGTTTGTCCTTTTTAAACACTATCTCATTGGAAAAGAGTCTTTTGCTAGATAGGTTTGCCAGCCAAGGGAGGAGGAGTCTTCTGCTAGATCATTGGAAAACATCCTCCCTTACTGAAGAAAGAATAGAGCATGATCTGATTCTTGTGGTTGAGCTCCTCGCTTATGAGGGCCTAAATTCTAAAGAAATGATGGTGGGGGCTCGTATTCTCACTAAGACAAAGGCTAAAGGGAGTTGTACCCTCCAGGCCGGGAGTTACACTGACTTGACTCTCTCAAAGTGATTGTGGGCGTTGTTGCTCGTTTTAAGAGAAAAAAGGTCTCCATTCTAAGGGGCATATGTTGAGTCCTTGGTAGTGGAGGTGTTCGTTCCTCTATCTTTATTCTCTCCTATGATCACTAGGGCCACAACTACGGAGTTCTCCCTTTGGGGTTAAGGATGTTTTTTCCTTCCTAGCTATTGATTGCGCCCCTTTCACCTTTCCTACCTTAAATGAGAAGGAGAGGTAAGTCATAGAGGTCTTTGTTGGCGAGAGGTCTGGTCTTGGTGAGACGAGCCTTGAGGTGGTGATGCAGTTGGAAAGGGTTCTCACATCTCCTCGGATATCCTCCAGATGTCCAATAAGAGCTACCACCACCATTTGACTTTGACTGCTTAAATGCCTTTTAATGTAAGGAAATTCTTTTTCTATCTTTTTCCTTATTGTGTGTCTTTCACTATCTTTTTGCTAAAGTTTTTGCTCAAACACCCTTTAGTTCTTCTCATATCATAAGAAGAGAAATAAAAAACACAACAAGAGAGATAAAAGTCAAATCTCTTCTTACTTGATTGATGTTCTTCAACTATAAGTTCTTTTCTTCCTTACTTAATTTTTTTTTGTGACCTAGAGTTGATGAAACTAGGCACTTGAATGGTGGTTTGACTTTTACCTTATTGGTCTTGTTCCTATTCCTTGTTCATATTTTCTATTGGCAACCCATTAATTATTAATCTAATTTGTTTTTTGTTCTTGTGTTAGGTGATGATTATTTTCCAAGTTGTTCAATAATAGTAGGGTTGGATAATGGATTGTCAATAGTAGATGATCTTAGATTCTGAAGTGATAAAGTCATGCATTTTTATATGTACTATTGTTAATAGAAATTTACATCTATTAATATGATATTCACTTTTGTTGTTAGCTTGAGTGTTTAGCATTTTACTTTATTGAACTCTGCTTGGTTGATTTTTTTTAAAAGTTCAATCCTTCAATGCTAATATTGGTTTAATCTAATTATTTTTTTATCAAAAAAATGTTGATCTAACACCACTATGTTTTTTTCAATGGGGAGAAACTACTATTACTTTAGAGGATGTGATTGTTTTTCGGGGTTACTCTATTTTAGGATCCCTTGTTTCATGTTTTGTTGAAAATAAAAAATAAAAGGTAATTAAAGAGAAATTAATGGATGCTAGAAAGGAAGTAGTACGAAGTATAGCTAGGAAAACATGCCATCATACATGGATGTATATATTTGTCAAGTTTCATAGTTAAACAGGCTTTTTAAATATTAATTTTTGGATAGTATTTTTTCTCTTTCAAAATTCTAAGTAACTCTTGGATTTTCTTTTCGGTAACCAATAAACTTTCAATACCCTGAGCATATCAACATTATTCATTTCTTTTATTTTAGACTAATACAACAACTTTCAAGTCTCTAATGACCCGAATATTAGCTCTAGAGAAGCTAAGATTTTTTAACCGATGTGATTACATGCTCGCAAAGCCACAAATAATAGAGGCCTTCTCGAATGGATTGTATTCATGATGAGATTGCAGCTAATTTAATGAAACAATAAAAATAAGACCTTAATATCACATTGTTGTATTTATGATATATTAATAATCTAGTGCACAATAATGTAATTCAAAACTATGAATTACTGCATGTCTTTTTTAGTTATTTTATTATTAACAACACTTTCAACAATAAATTTAACCAAACACCTTTTAATTGCTTTTTATTCAACAATAATTTCAATTGTAGTTTTAACCAAACACATATTTTAACCCAACTAACAACAACTAAAATTGATTTTTTAAAACCTATTTTTTTTTATCAAACTACAATCACAAAAAGCTGTTACAATACCAAACACACATTATATTTACAATCACACCTGTCTGCATGAGATGGCCTCCATTTTCCAATAATAACATTATGGCTTGATGGCTTGTTTCCTTTCGGGGTCATCAACAACCATATAGCTATCTTAAATGATATAACTAGGTTAGTTGATACGAACTTTGGATTGTTTATAAGATCCACCCCAATGGCTTGACTAGTCAGGCCATAGTTGTAGTTGCTAAGAAAGTCAATAGTTAAAGTTAGCTTCCATTTCATGACTTTGGTCATTAATATTTAATAAGAAGAGAAATCACATTGATTTGGAACTTACATTTGACTAGACTTGGCCTGATCGATGAGTTGATAGAGTGATCATACTTGGCCACTCTACGCTCTCTTAAAAATAAGTCTTTTATCGAAATAGAGGATCTTTTAATTCTTAAGTCAATAAATGTAAAAGGAGAAATAATGCATATAAAAGTGAAGGAGATTGAAGAATGTAGGAAAGTGTAGATTTGTTCTTGTATGAATTTATGGTTGTTCTTTTTAAATGACCTTGTCTGTTTATCCGGTGACCCGAGGTATTTATGTTAGAATTCAACATAAACTAGGGTTTAGGTTCATTGGAATTTATATTTTGCAAGAGTTCTAATATTGTTAGAATTCTGCAATCTTAAAGATCAATGATATATTAGAGTTTTAGTATTAGAAGATAGTTAGTTGACTATTTTTCTTCTTGGTTGGATAAAGATAGAAGTCTTAGCTTAGTAGAATTGTAAGGTTGTTTAAAGCCACCTTGAATATTCAGATCTATAAGAGCAAGAAAAATAGAAAAATTTTAACTATTGTTTTTATTTTTCCTTAGATCTAAACTTACAAAAGTTTCTTGTTCAACAATTTATGCACATCGGTCACGTGATTTTACCTCATAAAAAGTGGAATAATGATAGAGAACAATTACTTTTCCTTGCATGTAATTTGAAAAAAGAGTTGTTGATTGTTGTTTCTTTTTGTGCCATCGGTGAAAGAGTTTGGCACTTTAAAATTATTGATAAGAAAGGTTGGTGCCCTCTGATGAGATAGGTTGGAAGAAGATAATCATTAATGACAAAGGTAGGTATTGTAAGCATAATAAAGTGCAGTACCATACTAACTTTCTTAGAGGTAGTAATATATATATATATATATATATATATATATATATATATATATATATATATATATATATAGTGTGTGTGTATGTGTGTGTGTGTGTGTGTTTGTGTTAGTCATTGAGAGTTTATATGGTGTTGGGTTGAGGTAGTAACTTGGAATAAGTGCTTAGGCTAGAGAGCACATGAATTAGAGAGTTAAACGACCATGATGACTTGTCCATAATTTATGTCAAGTGCTTGGAAAGTTTGAGAGCACAAGAATTGAAGAGTTGAATGACTATGAAGCATGCATTGAATATTATTTGTTTCCCTTTTTTCCTTTTCCTTTTCATTGTACATTGCATGTTGTTGGTCAAGAAAATCTAAAGACTGAATTATAAAGTTTTAATAGAAATTAGGGACTGAAATGGAGAAAAGAAGGAAAATGGCTAGCACGTGTCATACACACGCCAACATATAAGTCATGCTTAGTCATATTTAGGTATCTCTCATGGCTCACCCCTAGCTCTGATGGTAGCCTTTCTTAGTTTAGTTGGATTCATTTTGTTGAAATATTTCCAATAATGTAATGCATGTGCTAATCGCAGTTTATGTGTGACTCTAACATCCCATTCTTCATTTGTTTTGTTTTCTTTTTTTTTCTCTCTCTCTCTTTATTTTAAACCCATGCCATTTTTTTTATATGCTTCTCTTCCATTTCACTTACGATATTTGGTCCATGCTTGTGAGAAGTTAGGTTGTCCTGAATTAAAAGATAACCTCGTTGTTTAATTTGGTGTTGTTTGAGCCTAAACCTAAATAGAGGGGTTGTCTTACCCACCCATTCCTTTTAGGCTAGCCTCCCTGCCATTTGAGCTTGGCCTAAATGGCAGTGTTATTCCTTTTTTTCTTATGGCCCATCGGTTGTCCCTAGTCTTTAAAATTATGTGCAATTTGAAAGACTCATGAATTTTTTTCTCATCAAGTTACAGAGCCTAACATATAAAATAATTAGTGATCATCAAAATTCTATCATGGTAAGAATTATGCCACTAACAATGAAGAATCAATGGAGAAATTACCATGATGAATGTTTAGAGAGCTCATTATTTAGAGATGTGGAGATTTCATTGGAGATATGAAGATTTCACTTAGAGATTTCATTCGAAGATATGAAGATTTTATTGTAGGATGGAGATTTAATTTGGATATTTTGTTTGGAGATATAAAGATTTTGTTGGAGACATGAAGATTTTATTTGGAGATATAAAGACAAATAATACCATGAACAAAATTATAGAGAAACCATTTGGAGTGATAATATTAATTTGTTCATTGAAAAATTTAAAAGATTCTCTTACATAAGTGGAGATGCAATCACTAGAATCTATTTGAACAATGTATGATGGGATACATTGACTTTTTTCTTTTTTTTGTCGGTTATGCTTATAAAAATGGCCTATTTAAAGCTTTCAATTTCATTACACTAATTATTTTACTTGATAGAACTTGCACCAAGCTCTAACTATCCTAGGAAAAAATTAACAGCAACCAACTATGAGATGGTTTGATTAGTCTTTTTTCATTATACCCAAGTCAAATCAATGATTTACACATTTGTATCTTTACAAGTCTCTACAAGAGTTTCCTCTGGCTTCATCCGTTCAAGCATAGTTCATCATCTTATACATGTCCCGATATATATGCTCTTGCTTGAATAATTCTAAAAAGATTAAGGTTGGTCAGCGGTGTAAACCCAAGGCGATCTCGCAGGTCAACTTCCCTGTGCCTTGGTCATGTTTGAAAACAATACAAATAGGGAGTATATAGGTCGATGGTTAGAGTGTGCATGTGTTAGGGGCATGATGAGCTTAAAATATTTACATATTTTGTACTTTATTTAGGTTTTTTAATCATTATTTTTTATATTTTTCGTTTTTAGGCCTAAATTTGTTTATTTTATATTTGTATTGGGGTTGAGTGAATAGTAGCAAAAGGATAAATTCTTCAGAGCAGTCCTTAGTGTTTTGAGCATAACTGTCTTTCTAGTCGGGAAAATCAAGTGAGTCTAGTGGCACTAAAAATCTCACTCAAAACGCAACAATTCTTATGTTTATCACTTGGTCTGGAACAGCCTGCATCGAAGAGAGATGGATTAAATTGGACGTGTTCATAAAGAAGTAGATAACATTCCGTATATTCTTAAAATCTATGAAAGTCTAGTTTCTGGGAAATTTTATGGTTCACAATTCTTCTAGTTTCTCTTAAAGAAGTTACACCAGTTTTAATACCAGTTTCAGAACATCTAGATACTGTGTTCCCTTCAATACGAATTCAACATTGGAGGTAGGGAAAGAGTTTCAATAGCTATTCAAAGAATCAGCACTTACTGCATTAACATGGCCCTTCAAGTCCCAATATACAGCGAGGATGATCCACCGAGGACGAGGAATTATTAAATGCGTTAATGGTGTTAGCTCAAAGCTGATGCTGCGTTCTATACCTGTCATCGCCTCATTAATTATTTACGAGTGAAAGCATTTTTTCCATATAAAAAAAGAGAGGTTATGGGCTGACTTATGATGCCATAGGCTCCACCTCTGTATTTATAAGCATTCCCCTGCATCTTATTCGAAGAACATCCCTCAAGAGACGTAAGAAATGGAGGGAATTTATCACTGCCCTGCAAACTACGTGCCCTTATCACCAATAAGTTTCCTAGAGAGAGCTGCTACGGTTTATGGAGATAAAGTTTCCATTGTGTATGGCAGTAATGTCAGGTTTTCATGGAAAGATACGTTTGACAGATGTGTCAAGGTTGCTTCTGCTTTAGTTCAGTTGAAGATTTGCCCAGGTGATATTGTAAGTTTGGCTCTCCACACTTAATTTGTTATGCATTCTTGTCAATATCTATTATATTTCTTGTTAATATATAGAGGACTCGAACTTGAGATTGCAAATATATTGTTCAGTGTTTCCTGGTTTTCAGCCAAATCGCCATTATTGATAGGATGCTTGTCAGCATTGTAGATGATAGCGTTTTATGCCATAAAATGTTTGGTGAAATGTCTCGCTTTCGAGTGCTTGAATAGCTTTGTTTTGACGAATAAAAAACTAACAGGACGTCACTGAGGCTAAAAAAAGACTTGCTAATGTCAAGCCGTAAAGTCGAACGACTTGAATTGCGAGATGCAGGAGAGTTTGAGAAGCCATTAACAAAGACGGACGACTTTCTTTTAGTCTTCTCATATTGATTTTTTCTTTCTTTTTACCAATTCTCGGCTTGTTAACTTCCTGACAATTTTCTGTCTTTTCTTGTTCTTTTGAGACTTTGGCCTAATGATTTGCTAACCATGCATATAATTTTTTTCCTGATTTTACTAATAATTGCATAACTAATAGCATAGAATTTGAACTAATTAAGTCTTTCCCTTTTGAAGTGTTTCCATTGGACATCAAGCCAATCGTTTTATCTTGATTCCTTCTATTGATTAGAGTTACATACTGTTTTTTTTTCCATTAAATATGATTTTTTTATGTTTTAAAATTAAATTTTTATATATAATTCATATCTAAAAGTTTTAGAATTTGAAATTAAAGTTTTATATATAATTCATATCTAAAAGTTTTGCGACAATCTATGAAGACTGATTTTGTACTTGAAATTCTTTTAAAATCCATCAAAACAAGAAATATAAACTTTTAAAAAAGGAAATTATTAAATAAAGTAGACTAAAACATCACAAAAACATCATATTTTAATTAGTAGTAAAAACAAAAGGGACAAAACATTAAAAAAAAAAATTGAAAAAGAAAAATATCATCACCAATGACTACATCTAAAAACACATCTAAAACTACTCAAGAAACTCTCAAAATATTAGAGAAGGGAAGAAAACTTAGTTTCTCTTGCAAGGGAAAAATGTATTTGCTAATATTTAGTATATATGCTAATTAATGACGCTCATTGATTGATAATTGCTTAATCATAAAAATCATATGTTAATTCATTCAGTGTATTTATTTGAACTTGATTTGCATGTATATATATGTAAAATATTAACAGAAGGGGAAATATATTGTTATTGTTATCTTCCTCGCAAAAGTATATATTGTTATTGCAATAAAATATTTTTTTTTAATTTTATCTTTTAACATTAATTTTTTTATAATTGATTTTTTTTAATTTCATCCTTCACCATTTAAGTTAATTAAAAATTAAATTTCATAATTTATTTTAGTTTACTTTCTATAAGATTATTTCAGTCTCATGAACTGAGTCAATGATTTGACGGGTTAAATCTAGTTGACTCGAGTCTTTTTTTTTTTAATTGATTTTCTTTTTCAATTTCATCTCTCAATGTTGGATTAATTGAAAATTAAATTTCATAATTTGTTTTGATGTGTTTTCTATTGGGTTATCCTGGTCTCATGATCTAGTTTTAGAAGGTTAACTTGAGTTTTTTCTTTGTTTTTTTTAATTGATTTTTTTCAATTTTATTTTTTAATACTGGATTGATTGAGAATTAGACTTCAAAATGTTTTTTTTAATTTTCTTTATAAGGTTATCATAGTCTTACGATCTAAATTGCAGATTTTACATATTAATTTAGGTTGATCTATGTCGATTCAATATATTTTCATCCCGATGTTTTTTTTTAAATATCATCTTAAAATTCAAACTATGTTTTTTCTTTTTTATTGTTCAAATTATCTTTAAACTTCTCAAGTTAACTGAATCATATTAGATGAATCTCAACATAATCTATTTTTTTTCTTTTTAAAAAATATGTTAATAATATTTGAATATTTTTTTAATTTAAAAAAATAATAATTTGACCAAAAGCACAGCACAATAAATAATCTAGTGTAGTCTAAGGCAACGTTTGGGAACGCGGCTGCGGATGCGTTCCCAAAAAATTTGAAAATTTTTTCTTTATTGTTTTTGCTAAAATTTAATATGGTTTGTATGTTTTGGATCGTTTTGATGTGCTGATGTCAAAAATAATTTTTAAAAAATGAAAAAACATCAATGACATGCATTTTGACACGAAAAGTTATTTGAAAAGCACTCATAACTACACTGTCAAACACGCTCTAAGAGGTAGGTGGTCCCATTGACTTACAAAGCAAAGTCAAGCGGTGACTTGCAACGTGCCATCATGTGCAAGTGCATCTTTTCTTGCATGTAAATTGCATCCAACGTGTCTTTGATTGCCTTAAGAGATGCTTATCTAATCATGATCAATATTATAAACAAAAAAATAAATAAATGATTGACCCATTCCAACAGAAAATCAAAACGCATATTCTAGACCGTTATAAAAGATAAAGAAGAAAAAGCTGGCAAATTAGTTTTTGTTTCTTACACGTCTCTTCCTTTTGACGTTATTTTATTCTTACCTATTATGATTCATGGAACTAAAATGATTCGGTGAATAGAGTATCATTATTAGATTTCAAGGGTTCGTTACAAATATTACCACATTTTTGTTCAAATAAAGTGATTTTAATACAAAATTTACTTTGCAAACTGTTTTGTCCTATATAAAAAAAATATTATTATAAGAGAATAATATAAACTATATCTTAAAATTTAATCTAAAATCTTAAAGTTTTTTGAGTTTAGAAGGTTCTTTGACACGGTATGACAATCTCGTTAATCAAGTGGTCATGAATTTAAATCTCAACACTTTATTTTATTTGATAAAAACTAAGCACAAATTAGTATGATTATATACAAGTTTCAAGTCCAAAGAATTTTTCCTTGAATAAACATGTTAAATAATAATATATGATAAGCATAAGATTTTAGATAATCATCAATTCACAAACAATATACATTATAAACTATATGTGAAATTCTTATTGATGAGGTTTTCACTTTGGTTATTTTGCTTTCTTGTCCTAAATGAGCTTGTTATATATGTTTTAAGAGTTTCTTACATAATGTTTTAAAATTATGTTCAAATAGCTTAGTTTAATTACATGATTCACCTAAATGGACTTATATATTAGAGAATAAGTTCAAATTAAATATTGCAATTGATTTTTATTTTTATTATTTTGCTACAGCTTAATTGTTTTGTAGAATTAGTTGCTGAAAATCTAATTAATTCTTATTTTATCAAAATAATGGAATTAAAAGATTTAGCTTACTAATTTGACTTTAAAGAACGTACTTATTATATTAATTTTACGGGATTGTTACGTAATCTTTCAATATAGTATGTTTATAGTTTTGTTGCATTACATAATTCACATTTTGTCGTATTTTTTCTTTTTTGGGAACACTTTCATTCTGTACTTTAAGCTTTAAGTTCAAATTTGATGAACTTACATGCAATCATGACACCTCTTCTAAAATTTATTTAGGATCCAGCATTGCCTACATATAACAGTAATTAGAAGAAGAAAGACGGACTAAATTGTTTAAACACAAAGTCGCTGCTTTACGTTTCAATCAAATGACTCAAACCTTTAATGGTGATAATTTGACCAACAAAAACTTAGTATCTAACCTTTGAAAATTTTCATTTGTGTCCTCATGTTTTGTTTACTATTTCTTTTTTGGAAATGTCACCTCTCTGTCAAGGTTTCATCCATTTTAACAAACTCAAATGCATATCATAGCCATTTGATCCATCTAATTGAGGAGGACCTATGATCACGGGTAGGTGGTAAGTGATGAGTCCGACTTAGCAAATCTTAGGCCAAACTTAATGATGTTGTAGAAAATCCGAGTAGTTTAGGAATAAAATTTATGTGTTGGATAATTAGTTATTTTTTTAATTATAGCAATTTGATACATTTTCCCTAGCTAAGGTGTCTAGTAGCTTGATATGAAAAGCCTAAGTGACTGATAGTTAATGTCTGATAAATCAAGGCGATTGATGCCTAGTGCCTAGTAAGCCGGGGTGACTTGTAGTTGGTACCTGTAAAGGTCCTTTTTTTATGGATGTGAGGACTCTCAGATGCTTAAGTTCACAATTTTGTGGAGAGAGAAAGTGCAGTGATATTTTAGAGAGACTCTGAAAATATATATGCTAAAAATATTGAGAATGAAAAGAATGTGAACCTTGAACTTGGTGGATTCAAGGAGTATTTATAGCAGACAAGTCTTGTCTTTTTGTGGAGAGAAGGGGTTGAAGAGTCATTTCACCCCTATAAATTAATGTGGTATATTGAGTTGTATTCCATTCAAAATAATATGTATTTTAAAGGGTAGAAATGAGAAAACCCATGATGACACTCATACATAGAAAAGTTTATAAGAGGCGAAGGGGGATGGATCCATGGAAATGCCCATACATAGAAAAATTTCTAAGGGACGAAGAGGACCGAACCCATGATGACACCTATACTTAGAAAAATTTCTAGGGGGAAAGAGGAGCGAACCCATGGTGACACCTATACTTAGAAAAAATTCTAAGAGGTAGAGGGTTTCTAATGGGTTGAGGGAAAACTCCTTAAGGATCATTCCCTATAATAGTGTGAGGCTTAGAACCCCATATTGATCCGAGATCATACTAGATAGAGGGAGGCTTGTGGCCTCCTATTCAATGGTATGGGGTTGGGAAGCCCCTATCGAAGAGAGATTGCACTAGAGTGGGAGGCATGTAGCCTTTTTGGCAATGGTTTAAGGCTTAGGAGCCACTGTATTAGAGAGTAGTTGCGTTGGAGTGTGGGAGGTATGTGACCTCTCTAGGACAACATGGGGTATGAGATCCCCTTATTGAAGAGTGTTCAATGGAGTGTAGAAGATATGTGACCTCCCTAGAATGACATAAGGTGTGAGAGTCCCACACTAAAGAGTTATTATTTTTAAAATGGAAGGCTTATGGCTTCCTTGGCATGGCATGGGGCTTGGAAGACCCTAATTGAAAAGAGATTGTTCTTGAGAGTGGGAGCTCTGAGATCATCCCTGGAGATAACGTGAGGCTCGAGAGCTCTATTGGCGAGTCGTGCCAGTCCAAGACTGCACTAGAGAGCGGGATATCCTAGATCATATATGAGGACATTGTAAGGCTTAAAAGCCCCACTAAAAAGTTGTGTTAGTTCAAAATTGCACTAGAGAGAGAAAGATATGAGATCATACCTAAAGAGCGGGAGATCCAAAATCAATCCTTGGAGATTGTGTGAGGCCTGAGAGCTTCATTGGAGATTCATGCTAGTCCGAGACTACACTTGAGAGATAAGAGATCTAAGATCAATCCCAAGAGATTTCGTGAGGCCTGGGAGCCCTATTAGAGAGTCGTGTCAGTCCGAGACTACACTGGAGATCTATAGATAGGAAATGTATGTCAAAGATATTTTTGTCACAAATTAAACTTACTTCCTGTTAAGGATAATGCATGATGAGGTGATCTATTGAGCACTAAAGAGCCTGGGGAGTTTGGCTTAAAACAACATGATTGGTAACTAAGGTTCATCCTGCGGTAGCTAAAGGGAACGTGTTTGGAGTATCAACTATGTGCACGGGTATATAATGACACGAGCGACCCCTAGAGGGATGTGGCGAGTATAGAGGAAAAATACTCTTCTAAATGTCATTCTGCCCAGGCTTTTCTAGGTAGTGCAATGGCTTACGAGTGCTAGGAGCGACCAATAGCAATTGTGATGGGGTTAAGTGTGTTACCACAGGTGCCAAAACTTGCTGCAGTGACAAGGTATGATTTTTTCCCTAGGTTGCCAATATGACTTTAGTAAAGACTTGCACCTGATTGATAAGTTGTTGAAGGTATGGATAGGCAGAAGTGCTCGTGATGGCGGTAATGAATATATTCGTCATGCGTCTTGGCCCAGGTGTGTCTTGGTTGTGTGCTATAGAATGATCTGGAAATGTCAAAAACAAGTCTTAAAAATTAATAGCTTTTTTATTAATTTCTCACAGACAACACTAATGATGATGTCCTAAAAAATCCAAGTATCTTAGGAATAAGACTTATGTGTTGGATAATTGGTTATTCTCTTAGTTCTATTAATCCGATCTATTCTCCCTAGCTAAGGTGTCCTGTAGCTTGATATGAAAAGTCCAAGTAGCTGGTAACTAGTGCCTAATAAGTCAAGGTGGCTGGTGCCTAATAAGCCGGAGTGACTTGTAGCTGGTACCTGCAAAAGATCCCTTTTGATGGATGAAGGGACTCTTAGATGCTTTAGTCAATAACTTTGTAGAGAGAAAAAATACAATGATATTTTGGAGAGATAGATTCTGAAAATATGTATGCTAAAAATGTTGAGAATGAAGAGATTGTGAATCTTGAACTTAATGAATTCATGAGGTATTTATAGCTAATGAGTCTTATCTTTTTGTAGAGATAAACGACTGAAAAGTCATGTCACCTCTATAAATTAATGTGGTATATTGAGTTATATTCCACTCAAAATAATATATATTAAATTAATATAAAATATTGAGGGACTCATGTAGGGGTCCCGAAAAATTACCGATATAATCAATTGGGACCCTGGAAAAATTCTTAGGGGAGTGTTATGCTCAAAGAAGTTGCATGATCTGGTTAGAGATGAAAAATAAATTCAGACGCGATGCATAAGCCCAAACATATTGGGCTTGAGCGTGTGACTAGTCTATAGGGGTGAAGACAAGAAAGCTTTTAAGTATAGACAATTACTTGTACTTGAAATTTCATTCTTTTATCAGGTGGTACGTACAAATGTTATGTTGGATACATGTGAGATTCCATTTGTTAATGAATGGAGCCTCAATGGAACGATGGCATTCCAAGAAAATAAGTAGTATAAGAAAACAAAAAAAAAATTAACTAGAACGAAGTTTCCTTCGATCAAAAAATTCAGAAGAGATTTGGTCTATTATTCATAAACTTCACGTCATCTCAAGTTATTCTACCACCGTTCTGTCACTGGGTCTTAAATTTGGCCAAAATGGTAATGAAATCTCGTCATTTCTAATAGTTGTTTTCCATGACCAGGTTGTAGCTTTTGCCCCTAATGTTCCGGCACTTTATGAATTACATTTTGGTGTTCCGATGGCTGGGGCAGTTATTTCTGCGCTTAACACCAGGTTAGATGCATCCACATTGGCTTTGGCATTAGAACAACTGGAGGCCAAACTCATTTTTGTGGATTACCAGTTCACTGATGCTGTGCTTAAGGCACTGGACCTCCTCTCTCAGAAAAAAGTCAACCCACCCCACCTTGTGGTAATCCCCGAGTGTGACAAATCTTCTTCAATGGACCACAAACACATTGCCAGTGACCTGGATTACAATTGTCTTCTTGAAATGGGGAGAGACGATTTTAGGATAATCCGACCGAACAACGAATGTGATCCGATTTCAGTGAATTACACTTCAGGTTCAACTGGAAAACCTAAAGGAGTGGTATACAGTCACAGAGCTGCCTATCTCAACTCCTTGGCTGAGATATTCAGATTTGACATGAGACAAATGCCAGTGTTTCTATGGACAGTGGACATGTTTCGATGCAATGGATGGTGCCTTACTTGGGCAATGGCTGCCCTTGGTGGTACCAATATCTGCCTCAGAAATGTCTCAGCAGAAATCATATTCGATGCCGTATCTCTTCACAAGGTAACTCACTTCTGCGGTCCACCAGCTATTTTGAACACCATTGCAAATGCACCAGCTAGAGCTAGCTCCCAAAGTCCATTTCCGTGCAGTGTTAATGTTGTTGTGGCCGGATCATTGCCAAATTCAGAGATTCTCACTAAGGTTGAAGGTTTGGGATTTAATGTGTATCATGGTTACGGCATGACAGAAGCTCTTGGTCCAGCAACTATTAGGCCATGGAAACCTGAATCGGATTCTACGTTCGAAATTGAACAAGAAGAAATCAGGAGGCGTGAAGGACTACACAACCTTTTACTTGAAGGGGTTGATGTAAAGGATCCAAAGACCATGGAAAGCGTACCGAATGATGGGAAAACCATTGGTGAAGTGATGTTTAGAGGCAACATTTTGATGTCAGGGTACCTGAAAAGTACAGAAATTACTCAAGAAACCTTAAAGGGTGGGTGGTTTCATACAGGAGACCTTGGAGTAAGGCATCCGAATGGTTACTTACAAATGAAGGACCGAGCTAAGGATATTATCATCTCAGGGGGAGAGGCTATAAGCACATTAGAGGTGGAAGCAGTATTGTTAAGTCATCCAAAGGTTTCAGAGGCTGCCGTTGTTGGACAGCCTGATGCTCTTTTGAATGAGGTGCCATGTGCATTTGTGAAATTGAAGGAAGGTTTTGGCGCTAGTGCTGAAGAGATTATTGAGTTCTGTGGTGATCAATTGCCAGACCTTATGATTCCAAGAACTATAGTGTTTGGGGAATTACCAGTCAATTTCTCTGGAAAGGTGCAAAAATTTGCTATGAGGGAGACGGTCAATGCCAACACCAGCCTTGCCAATTGTTGAAGGTAGTTTTTTGGCATGAAATGAGTAATAAATCAGGCATCACTCTCAGAGCATATGCTTACATTGGTATATTTAGTATCTCCAGGTCAAGGTCTGCTTGGTTATGTCGATGGTTCTATGGCATGCCCTCCTTCCTCCATTCACAGTTATCATGGTTCGCTTCCCTCTCTTGGATTATGCAGCTTGGCATATCTCTACAAGAGCTTGATCAAGGAGATGACATTGTTATTGTATTTATACCTCTATCTATGTTATTAAAAAAAAATTAATTAATTAATTGCAATTATTTAAGTTTGATTTTGTTCAACTAAAAGTATTATGATTACTTAATATTATTAAATGTATCTAGAATGAAATTTAAACTTATAAAAGAAAGTAACAAACAAAAATTAAACACATTCAAAATTAAACTAAATAAATTTGTTGTTACCCACTTTTGAACCCATAAAAAATCAAGAAAAGAAAAAAAAATTGAAAAAGAAAATCCAAAATACAAGAGGATATAAAGGAAGAGAGCCTAGAAGATTATCCATTTGGTGGCGAAGGACCAAAATGTTTAAGATTGGTAAAATTGGCTCATTAGTGAGAATATTTTTATTTGAGGTAAAGAAATACAAATTTGGATAGGTAAGGACTCCATGAGAATTTTGCAAGGCTTAATTAATTTTATTAAGGACTTAATTGCAAGAAAAATTGATTTTTGAAGTCAATTTAGCCTTCAATTGGAAGAAATTAAAGTTTAGGGACGAAATGCAATTATAAAGAGTTAATTTGATCAAATCAAAGTTTAATTGCATTAATATTGAAGTTTGATGAGTAATTAGGGACTTGATTGAAGAATTTCAAAACCGAGGACCAAATTGAAAAAGACGTGTGAATGCAGGAGTTGAAATTGATCAAATAAGGGGCCAAATTGAATAAATTAGAAGTTTTTTTTATCAATTGAGGGTCAAAATGCATAATTTTATAACCAATGACTAAAATGAAACAAGCAGCCAACTTTGAGGCTGATGATTGAGTTTGGCAAGGGTGATATTGCATGAAATTAAGAGTTTAAGAGGTAATTACAGGTGCAATTAAAAGAAATTAAAAAAATAGAGACTAGAGTGAAATTTATCAAATACCAAATTAAAAACCCTAATTTCTAGGGTTTAACCTAGATGACGCGTTGTTTGGCCACTATTTAGCTTCTTCTTGGTAGTTTTTGTTGATCGAGTAGGCATCTTTAGGCGAATGAATGTGGCTTCTCATACCACTTCTAGGAATGTAACCACCACCATTCAACTGAGAAACACCTCCTCTACAAAGATCAGCTACTATCATCAAATGTTTACATCCTATTTTCTTCAACGAAGTTAACAACATCTTGTCTCTGATCAGCCTTCACTATATTTTTAAATTCTCGGTTGATCGAGTTGACACTTTTAAACGAATAAATGTGGAGTTACAAATTCCTCCAAATTGAGCATGAATAGATCCAAACAAGCTTTTTCGTCTCCAAGTTTGAAAAAACCACTAAAATCTCTAAAAATTAAGTTTGTTGCAAAACCACCATCCTAAAACCATTGAAGGATAGAGGTTCCAGTGTTAATATATATCTAGAACTCTCTCATTTTAATCAAACGACTAAGGTTTGATCAATCTATGTTTGAATCCATCAAGAATCCTAGCAAAACCTTATAAATACCCCCTGGAAAATGAAAAAAAAATAGAAAAAACATAAAGAAACACACTGTGAAAAGACTTGGGTGTGAAGGTTCAAAAGCCTAATATAATGGGTCTTACAAGCTTTAGAAGAAAAAGATAGTGAAAGGGAAAAAATGAAAGAAAAGAGAAGGAAAACAATTGTTCATAGCCATCAAGCTTTAAAAAGGTATAACCACGTAAAAGTTCAAAGGTGGAGTCTATGTGGCCTCCTATTCATGCTTTATTAATATTTAAACCTCTTTTGATGTTGTTTGAGCTCATCTTGCCTTTTTAGATTGATTTTGGTGCTAGAATAATCTGATGTTTTTTGAAAGAGTTTGTTTTGTTTTTGTTCTTGTTTTAAGCATGTTTTAGATTGCTCAAGCTTTCATTATGATAGTTTATTTTAGTTTAGGTCAATAATATGTTAGTGAGGCTTGCATTAAAGGCATGATTCTTGGTTTTGATGCTTATTTGATTTTATGTTTTTATCTCATTTGAATGATGTATTTGAGGTATTTTGATTGGTGTTTGAATTTATTTTGTAATAAAATAGTAAGTTCTTTTTATTTGTAGGTTAAATTTTTTGGAAGCATGTTTATCAATTTGATGTTTTTAGTGCAAGTTCATGGTTCATACAAGTATATTTTGGCATATAGATGTTAAAAATGTTAAATTTTGAATCCAAATAGCATGAATATGTTTGTTGTTTAGCTTTAACAGTTTTGAACTTCGGAATTTCATGTATGTTACTAATGATTTGATGTTATTTGTTAGTTATTTGGATTTAAAAAGGCTTAGTATTGATAATATGGTTTTTAAGGACCAAAAACAGTGTGTTTAAAGGCCAAGAAGGTGCTAAATATATCTAGGTATTTTTCTAGGTTATAAAACAATGTTCCTCATATTCTTAGAAAAAACATTGTCTTAAACCAATGATTTGGACCAGTTTCAGTTCAATTCTTTGCACTAAACTATTCGAGCAACTTGACTAGTAAATAAATAAGTTTCTGGGGGTTTTAATCCTAAGGTTTTAGTTTTGAATCGAAACCTATTTTGACAAAATCATGTTAATTCTTTGATAATCAAAGTGAATGAATGCTAGATTAGGGATCCTTGCATGATTTCCAACATGTCTATGTTTTTATTTTGATTGTATTCGGTCTGATTTGGGATCTATATTGTTAGAAACACCTTAGATGCTTTCATGTTCTTGATTTTTTTTTCTGTGTTTGATCCTTTTTTGTCAAAGATTTTTGTGTTTTTGTGTCTATTTTTAAGTTTGATTCATTTTAAGTTTTAGTTTTAGTTTTAGTTTTGGTTTAGTTTTCAAGTCAAATCAATATCTTTAGGGTTTATGGTCGGACCAAGGATTTCAGGTCAACCAGTCGAGTCAACCCGATTGGGTCAACTCAGTTAAGTCAAACTGATATTGTTAAAGGTTAAGACCCTATTTGGCTGGTAATGTTTTTGCTAAAGGTTTTTTTGGTTTAAAGGTGTGTTTAGCAAACACCCCTTGAGCCTATTTTAACAGTTATGATTTTTTTAAAAAAAATAGGTTTTTGACAAATGTGACCTTAAAAAAAAATAAAATTTTTTTTTGTTTGTTGCATATGATCTAATTCTTATAAAAATCGCATTTTATTTATAAAAAAATGGGAAATGGTTTTTTAAGCATTGTTTTCAGAAATTTCTATGCTTTTTTTTTTTTTGTAATTTACAATAAGTTTGTAAAATTTATTATGGATTTGGTCAATATTTCAATAACCCTAAAAATTTTAATTCTAAAAAATTAATGATCAACATTCTGGTATAAATAGTAGGTTAGTATTTAAGTACTTGGAGTTGATTAGAAAATTCTCATAATTATTTTGGATATTCAGCAATTTTAAATTAGAGTGTTTTTCACTATAATATATGAGTTATGAAAAACACTTTCGTCTTCCAAGATAGGTGAACCTTGTCAAGGCACCTACATGGATTCTTCCTATAAGAATTTACTTCGGCATACGAGCCCATAATAAATTCAAAATGCTAGATTTATTTATGAGTATAAATCTTTATTCTGAGTTATAAACAGATCACTCGTTAGGAACTCATCAACATCTTTAAACCATATTTAGACCACACAATGCAACTTACCTCAGATAAGATGCGTTAGAGGTGTTAATACATTCCATAGCTACAACAAAAATTTACAATGCTAGGATGTCATGTTTCATTAATAGAATTATTGGTTAGTATTTTCATTTTGATAATAATATTATTCCAAGTTTTGATAAAACCCTAAAAAAAACTCTAAAAATTCCAAGTTTTGATAATAACATTATTGGTATTAAGAAATGGCATGTCCTCCTATAATTTAGGAGTGAATGGCAATGAGGTCTAATGGGGGGCAATATAATCTAATATTTTTATAATGGTAGTTTTTTTTGTGAAAAATTAATAATAAAAAATATTTATGAGATTGAAACTTTCCATAATAAAAAAAAAACAAGGTGTTTTATGACTTATATATATATATATATATATATATATATATATATGATTTCCAAATAAAAAGTAAAGTTTTGATAAAAAGTGGAACCAATTAAAAGGGTTGTGATCGTTTGATGGTAAAGTTTCAAGGAAAAATGATAATTATGTGATAGTATAATTCATGCTTTTTTGCGTTAAATATATGAGCTATTGACAAGCTATTAAAAGTAGTTTCTTGTGATAATTTTATTTATTTTAATATGCAAATAATTCTTCAAATGCCAAATAAAGCCTTAGATTATGCACAATGGAAGGATTTTATTAAGATTTAATACTAAATTAAAATGCACATTTGGATATTCGTGCATTGATAGATAAATTAGAGTTTCATATTATGTGGGTCACTAACATGCTTTTTACATGAACTTAAGGATTGTAATATTGTCAAGCAAATATTGTCACGTCTATAAAGAGTGAAAACAAAGATTAATATTTTTGTTTTGTGTGAAAGCTGCTTATATATATAATCCTCTAATATCATCATAAACATAGAGTGAGAATGGGTGTGGAAGAGAAGTGAGAAAAGATTTGTATGAACTGGTTGAAGTTTAGAAAATAACAAATTTAAGTGTGTCCACTCTAAATGTCATGGCAAATCATTTGGTACTATTGATGTTATGCGTTCTCGTAGTGAAACCAAGCACTTAAAGTTTAAATTCTATCGCAATTATTGTGACAATGCTTTTGAGAATCAAAATTTTAAAACTGTTGATGTTGGTGGATGTACTTTGGGCTTATAAAACTTCACTTGTGACTGCAATAGGAGAAACGCTCTATGCTTTAATGTTTGGCCAAGAAGTTGTATTACCTTGCGAAGTGGATATTAAGTTTGTAAGAGTTCAATATCAAAACGCAATGATACAAGAGTTAAGGGATATGGATGAGGGAAGAATTTATGATTTGAACAAGTTGTAAACAGAAAAGTTACAAGTTCAAAAAACATACAATAAAAAAGTGAAGAAACAAGAATTCATGCAAAGAGACCTAGTCTAGAAAGCAAGTCTCCCCCTGAAATGAAAGGTAGGCAATTTGGAAAATGGTCCCTAACTTGGGAGGGACCTTTAAGAATAAATCAAACCTACTTTGGAAACGCCTATTTGTTAGAAAGCATAAATAGAGAAATACATGCAAAAGCGATTAATGGAAAATATCTCAAAAATTACACACCATTCATATAAAATGCCAACAAAGAGGTATTAAAATATAAATATCCTGAAATGTGGGATCAATTTCTCCAACATTCTACGATATTCTAACAGAAACACACACACATACACACACATATCAAATGTGAGAGCAATTTTTGCAACATATCATATGAACCCATCATAAACTCATTGTTCACGAGATATGAGATAGTTAAGTCCATAGATAATCAAGTTAAAAAAAGACTCTTATAAATATCAAAGCCAAATCATAGAGTAAAAATTTGATTCTTAATCAATTAGACAGGGGAGGCAAACTCCCTCTTTGCATGCAAGTTGGTCAGCTCCTTTGAAAATCCACCTAAGGCCTTCTTTTTTTTATTCAATTTGTTGCTTAATAGTAGCCAACTTAGATTTCAAAGTATCTACACTGTCTTCAAGCTGCTTAAGCTTAAGTTAGGAGACTCTTTGGACTTTATGAGCACCAAAAGATCATGATTCATATCAGATAGGTTAGGGGCATCAACAGAAACAAAGAGCATATGTTGAAGGCACATGAGGCGTCTTAATTACTGCTAATACATACAGGTTAGGATGCTCTATCAATTCTGGAATTATTGATCACAATGGTAAAGACACTTGATTTTTTCATAAAGGTTATAGTCCGAAGATTTTAACAGATTTAGAAAAAGGAGTTGGTGAGAATTCTTCCTTTATATATGACAAGAAAGACCATAATTAGTTGAAAACAACACATATAACATTAGAAAATTACCATAACTAGTTGGTTCATCATCTTTCTTCAAACTTGAGGAATTGTGGACTTATGTAGTAGCTCTATCAATCACAGGGGTTTCTAGAGGAGGCTTAGGTTCCACACTGGTGGTAGACTCTGAAGAAAACTCTGAAGCTGTTAGCTTTACAGTAACAAGCTCTTTAACTAGAGAAGGTTTAGAAAGAGCAGACATGATCCATGACCTGATTGCACAATGAGGGGGAACTTCATTATAATCATATTCTAAATTAAAAGGTGATGAATTAGAAGGAGGAGCAGTTGATTTTTGAGCGATAGATTTAAATAATTTTCTTTTCTTTAAGGAATGGAAAGCTTTCATAGGTGGCTCAGACTTAGAGGAGGGCTGACTTCGAATAAATTTTGCAGTAGGCTTGGTCTCAACTTTCTTCATCTTCTTGGGGTCCTGAAGGTGTGAGCTAGAAAATAGAATAACAAAGGCTTTACTACTATCACCTCCTGGTGTAAGTTTTTTAGGAGGTTTAAGGAAAACCATTCATAAATAGACTTTGCAATACCTTTCTCAATGAAACTTTGTTCCTAAATAGTAGCCCACCAAAGTTAGAAAGTAATAGTTAATGCAGGAAAAAGATTTGGACATGACAAATTAGAGAACTCATAAATAACCTTACCATGTTTTTTCAAGATTTCAAGATCTGAAACCTTGGCATTACACCTATAATGTAAAGAGGAATTGACATGGTTATAAAGAAAGATGGCAGGGGGTCGTGACACATGCCAAATTGCATGGCAACAAGATTGGGGTAATAGCTTTCTGCCTTAACAATGCTAGAGACTAGAATAAGAATAAGTCTATTAGTCAAGATAGAAGTCTAGTACTTAAAGTTCTCACTAGATAAAAATGTACTCAAGGAACAAAGCTTATACCAATCTAACCCTTGCTTCTTGGCATGAAAAAGGACTTCATTCATCATGGAGTTGATAAGAAAAGACTAGTGCATACATTGTAATTGCAAAAGAGAATGAATTAATGGGAGCTATAGTAAGGCTATAAAAGTGACCATAAGAAAGAAGCTTACTAGTGTCAAAAATAGCAACTCTAGAGTAGTACAGAGAAAAATAGGCAGCAGCCTAGAACACAACAAACCATAAAAGGCCACCAACCGACCACGAAACAATTTCTTCGATAGCATATTGTAAACTCTTAAATGTCATACATAAAAATAGAGGAGTTAAAGTTAAATGTGGATTGCAAGGAAGATCAGGACAAAAAAAAAATCAACAACAACTCAAACTCAAATCACTACATTTCAGTTTTATCAAGTTCTTAAGACTTTTCAAACCTGAAACCAGTAGGTGATAATTTGTATAAGGTAATTCTGTAGGCAATAATTGTAGGCGATAGAATAGTAGGCAGTAGTAAAGTAAACATGTATTTTCCTTTGTAATCAGTAAGCTTATGGTTTTAATTCCATATACCAAAAATACCAAAAAGATGTTTCATTATCTAGGAGTTCTAATTCATGGATGTAATTTCAATATGAATCACTCTATGAATATAAGTATTCATTTCCTAAGTTATTGAGTTTACTTTACATTCAAGTTGTTAATTATTTAGTTACTTCTTCAGTTGAACTACTATTTATGTGAAGTGGATTTAATCATATTGATACTTGTGTAACTATATAATACAAATTTGGAATTACTTGAGTAGATCTAAGAGTAAATCTAGAGTTCGAATCAATTAACTTAGAACTCCAGAGCTCAAATCAGTTAACTTAAAACTGCAATCTTAAGTTGCAAAGTTTTTTTAATTGAGGCAGACACAAGAGAACCTATATCAAACATAACTATTGACCGAAGATACCACTTTAAAATTATAAATACACAAGAAGAAAAATTTATTATAATTACAAGAAAAATATTAAAACAATCCAAAATTAACAAGCAATTATAATGAATAGAAATAAAAAGGGAGAGAGTTTTACAATTATGTTATCAAGAGGAGAAGAGGAACAATCACAAGCCATATATAAGTGAGAAATTCAAGTTAAGTTTCTTCTTTATGTATATAGCTTGGTATATAAAAGAAAAAATAGTCGCCACTACCAAAAAAAGTTAATGGATTGAGAAGAGAGCGAAAGGAAGGGAAGTGACGCAAGAAAGACAACTCTAATTTTCTTTACATATACAGCTTAGTATAAATGTAATTTTTTCAAACTTTAAAGTTGTTAATGCACTTTGGGTTAGGTTTGGGTTGAGTTTCGGGTAGGGTAAATTAGTATCTATACTCAACTCAAAACCCGAGTTTTTGCCTTCGAGTTTTACCCAAACTCGATCGATTAAATATTTTTTTATTCATTTAGTTTGATTAGTATCCATCAAGTTCGAGTAAAATTATCATCTCTAACCATATTAAAAATAGTTAACAAGTTATTTTAGGATCGTTTTCTTTTTTTTTTATTTGTGTATAAAAGAACTAGTAGCAAATAATTTCATTCATATATCAAAATTAAGTTTTTTAGATGTTAAGTTTGAAGTAAATTATCTACGTAAAAATAAAAATCATGATTATAATATCACGTCTGAATACAAGTCAACCTATTAATTTAAAGTTTGATTAGGATTATGTTAGTGGAAAAACATGATTTTTTATAAGAAAATTATTATTTAAAATAATTTTTAAAAAAAAACTGGGGTTGACAGTGATTAACATGTTTGATATGTTTGATGTATGATTAAGAGATTTGATATGTGTTGTAGGCTCAAATCAAGTATTATAATTATGATTAAAATATGAATGAAAAGTTAAATACCAAGAACTTTGAAGATTCATCTCTTCCCATGGTGAAGAATAAATTGTTTTTGGATCAGAAAGAGCAATCGAATACGAATTCACTTACCTAATTTCTGAGAACTTCAAAAGTTAAATATTTCAAGAGGTGTTTCTAGACTCCAATCAGGGCTCCATACTTATATTTAACGGTTTTTTTTATTATTATTATTTAAGAATGATTGTTGGCAAAACGAGAACAATTATTGAACCGACTAAGCACTAAGCATTATTTTGGGCACAGAAATCATGCATGTTTTAGGAATAGAATTTGTACGCCAGGTGGAAAGAGGATTCGAAGAAAGGTCAAGAGATCATTGTCATTGCATTGATAATGCGAGGCCATGTTGAGAATTGCCATGTTCTGATTGATGACCTTTGAAGAAATGGCAGCCTCGTCTTCATTCTCAGTCAGTCACGAGGCTCCAACGATCATGGCTGTTGGGTTTACAGCTCATTTAACAAATTTATTCTCAGGATATTACTTCTTCACTTAATTTAATTACTTATATTAATTGTTCTATCACTAGTGTATCTCTGTAATTGTTGGGTTTACCACCATTGTATCTCCAAAATCTTGCTTGGTTTTTTTTATTTTAAGTAGTAATTTTTGGTAAGGTGGTTCAATCATATTTTTTAGAATTTTTAAGATCTTAATTTTTTTTAATTTTTTTTATATTTTTAAATTATTTTAATATGTTGATGTTAAAAATAAAATTTAAAATTAATATATATATTACATTAAAATAAAATAATGATTGTTGAGGGAATAAGTATCAGACAAGTTGGACCCAACAATATTTTCAAAAATGATAATAATATTACAGAACCTATGTAGGAATCACTCATCGAGCAAAGCTGTCGGTCATCAAGTTCAACTACCCCCCCAACTCTGCCATCTTATGCAATACAAATAAGAGCCATTACTTTAATCATCTTCTTAGGATCCCGCCACATTTGCGGCCACTACTTTTGCTCTCTCAGTTTCTGGGTCGTTGCTTGGTCTCCAGACTCTTTCCACTCTTGTAAGTGATCTCTCAGTGCTCCACATTGTTTGAATTCTGTGTTGTAACCCCTAGTCTGTAAGGATACCATTTCAGTTGATTATAAAAGAGCAGAAATTCAAAAGAGAGAAGTTGTTTTTATACTTAAAGAGAGGTTGTTTCCTCAGCAGCGAAATGGAAATGTGCTTGAAATTGCTTGTGTGTTGTTGGGTTTTCTTCGTTTTTGTTATTCTATCTCTGAAGTTGCCAAGAAAACAAGATAAACGAAACAAAAAGGAAAAGAAATTTGTTGAATATCATGTTATGTGTAGTTGTGGCTGCTTTTTAGTTGATAATTGTAACTTGGATGAGTCGCAATGTAGTAATACAGTCAAGAGAGAATAATTTGACTGAAATTCTGGTAGTCTTTGATCCTGTGTAGCAAATCACAAAAATGGCACAATGCTATTTCTTCTTTTAACTGTTTTCTCAGTAACCAAAGGGTAAGCCTTAACTTTTTCTTCTTCTTTTTTTAGCATTGTTTGCTTTAGGGGAATGATATTGGATTGAATGTCAATAGAAAATTCAGAGGGAAATCTAACTTTGGTTTGTTTTTTGCCCAGTTTACACAGGTTCCCTTGATATCTGCACTTGATTATAAAGAACTAATAGGCCAATCTATTCATTGGCAAAGATGACTGTTACTCAACTTAGAGGTTTACCCTTTTATGGAGTCACTGGTAAAAGACGTGAAAGAAGAGTGAATAAAAGGGGTGAAGCTTTTACATTAAAAGATGAAATAAAAGTTCCTCATCTTTGTCATTTTGTCGTGAGCAATAAGAGGGGACTGAGATTCAACACTTTCACCAAGTGTTGTGGGTCAATCTTTGATCGGCAAACTTCAGAATATAGCTTGAATCTTTCGAGTGTCGAGGAGAGATTGGCGTCAAACAATGGGAGATCTGTAAGCAAGGGAATCTAGTAAGATTTACTACTTCTAATTCACTTCGCCTTCAGGGTTTGTTTTCATGTATATGTGATCTGCTTTGTGTAGTAATGATAAATGTCTTCGTACCATACTTCTATTTATTCTTTCAATCTTGGCTGGCTGCATCATTTAGGATGTCTCTCTTCGACGATATTGTGATTATAATTATTATTTTTCTTACATGTAAATATTCTTGGTTATCTTTCAGTGACTCAACAGGGCCACCAATAGCCAGTCAATCACGCACGCCTAGTGTCCAAAATGAACTCATAATGCTTTCTATACCGGCAATTGCTGGACAAGCAATTGAACCTTTAGCACAACTCATGGAAACAGCTTATGTCGGTAGATTGGGTAGGTATTTCCTGGTGAATCTAGATTTACAAATGTTCTATTGGAAAACAGAAACAGCTTAGTGAGCTCTTAAACTTTTTATGTTCAAAAAGGTCCTTTGGAGTTAGCAACAGCAGGAGTTTCCATGTCAATATTCAATATCCTATCAAAGGTTTTTAATATACCTCTCCTCAGTGTAGCAACTTCATTTGTGGCTGAAGACATCTCAAGGAATGCTAGCAAGTCTACTTCAGGTAAATATAATTTATTAACACGTGTTAGTCAAGCTTCTAGCGGACATGCAACTGTATCGTATGAGCGAAGAATTGGAAGATTGTTAGTCTAAACTTGAAGTTGTTTGATGTACAGGTCATCTCCACCCTGAAGATGAAATGGCTGAAAGAAAGTCACTGTCTTCTGTCTCTACGGCTTTAGTCTTAGCAGCTGGAATTGGTGTATTTGAGGCTTTGGCTATGTATCTAGGATCCGGATTATTTCTCAATATGATGGGCATACCACCTGTAAGTACACCTGATACTTCATTTACCATATCAAATCTTCTTTTCTCTTGTCACTGAAAATTATGTCTCATGTGATATTTTTATCTACTGTGTTGGCTGTTTTCTGAACCTAATTTTCTGCACAGGCTTCACCAATGCGCATCCCAGCAGAAAGATTTCTCAAACTCAGGGCAATTGGTGCTCCAGCAGTTGTAGTTTATCTGGCCATTCAGGGCATTTTTCGTGGGTTTAAGGACACTAAGACTCCTGTCCTGTGTCTAGGCAGGTGTTTGGCTGGAATTATTAAGTACCAACAAGTCCTTAGGTTATTTTTAGTTTCTTTAACCGACATAGAGCATAAATGTAACAACATCAGTAAGCATCACATATCTGCTTTGGTTAGATGAAACTGGCACAAAGGCTACCATATTTAACAGCATCAGTAAGCATCACATATCCACAGCTAGAATCTTCACTTTCTTTACCTGGCATTACAATTACATTAATGATGGTCTAAGACTAAATTCGATGAATTGTTAGAACAATCATATGTTAGGATATGCATGCTTCCAACAAGATTTCCGATTCAGTAAGTGTAAGTATTCTATTGATCTGACCGAGTTGGAATATTTATTTGCAGGGTTTGGCAATTTTTCAGCTGTACTCTTGTTCCCCTTGCTGATGAACTATTTTGGCTTGGGTGTAACTGGAGCTGCCATCTCAACCGTTGTGTCGCAGTATGTTCTTTTTATTGTGCTACATTTTCTTTTGCTCCCACTACAGTGAGCATCATAAATAATGGCTTTGAATCAAAATTTTCAGATACGTTGTTGCCTTTCTCATGATCTGGTATCTTAACAAAAGGACAATTTTGTCCCTTCCGAATGTCCAAAGCTTGGATTGTGGTGGCTACCTCAGCTCTGGTAAGTCTTAGTGTTCTGATGCATTTAGCCATGATCAACTTTTATATATCCACGAAGATTTTAACAACTATATGTTGTTTGCTATGTTGTGATGGTTTCTTTTTGTCATAACGTGTTGAAATATGTACCTAGTCTTAGTGTTGTTTTAATAATACTAACCTAGTAATACCTCTGCACTTAGATTTGATTAATATGATAAACTATCATATTGTGGTCCAAAGGAAAAATCTCTGGTCTAAAATAGCGTTTCTGATGCTGAAGTTCAAAATTACTTTTGGAATTACTATATTCTTGAAGATTTTGAACTTTAAACTTTGAGGTATATGCTTGATTGTGTAAACTGCGACGATTATTTTCCTGTTCTACTCTGATCTATAGAAGAAAATTTTACAACATGGATTCTCTTAGGCTTAAAAGAACTATCAATCAAAATTTGGTTTAGAGTATAAATAGATGTTGCAATTTTGCTCGCAAAAAGTTCTTTGTAGATTGGCAGATCTGCTTGATCTCAATAATTTGTATAAAACATTTAAATTTGTTTAATTATTATTGAAAATATGCTCATGCTGTGTTGATTTAATATATATACTTCAATTTTCCTTATGAATTCTGTTAAAATGTGTTGCAGACAAGAATGTTAATTTTTTTTTCAGTATTTGTTCTTTCTGTTGGATACTCCTTCTTCTCTGCAAATTCAAGAGATTTAACTAACCTTAAAAATTTATGTTTTTTTTTTTAAAAAAAAAGAGAGATTCTAAAGGATAAACTATCTTTTCAGGTGGTTTTCTTCTTGGGAGAACTTTAGCTGCTGTCATGACCATAACTTTGAGCACATCAATGGCTGCTCGTCAAGGAGCACTACCAATGGCAGCTCATCAAATATGTTTACAAGTGTGGCTATCAGTTTCACTTCTTGCAGATGCTCAAGCTGCATCTGGTCAGGTAAGGCCAATTCACAGTTTACCTTTTTCTAACTCTGTATTCAAACTTCTTCTAGGTGACAACTCTTAGCAGATAACCAATTTCAATTGTATTCTATGAGATCAGAGCTTAATAATTTAGCAACCTATATTAGGAGGTTCTTGGATTG
This sequence comes from Populus x sibirica, assembly GCA_019202695.1. Classification (NCBI taxonomy): domain Eukaryota; kingdom Viridiplantae; phylum Streptophyta; class Magnoliopsida; order Malpighiales; family Salicaceae; genus Populus; species Populus x sibirica. The sequence continues at coordinate 89,856 of JAGMVL010000125.1, read as the reverse complement.
CCCATGTGTGAATCATAGTTCGTATATAATCATGTGAATAAGATCAGGGTTGGAGTCCTCTTGTAAATTGTAGGACATTCAGCCTTCCTACTATTGCAGTTCGTGTTATTCTCCCATTTATCTTATTGTCGTACATCCTTCAAGATTCTCCGATGATCAAAGAAACCATATTTCTTGCAGGCCCTTATTGCAAGCTCTTCTGCAAAAGGTGACTACAGCACTGTGAAAGAAATTACATTCTCTGCTTTGAAGGTGACAGCTCTAGTATTTGGCTGTGCTTTGTAAGATATTTCGTTTTATTTCATACTGTTTCTTCTCTGGGCTTCATGCTGATCAATAACATGTCATATGATTTCACCAGATTGGATTGATTACTGGCATTTCCTTAGCAATCATATTGGGTGTGTCGTTTAGTTCTATAGCAACTATGTTCACTAAAGACGCAGAGGTACTAGCGATAGTCAGATCTGGGCTGCTGGTATGTATCATGTTTGCTCTAGTTCCTTAATTTCAAAATTTCAGTTAACTTTATTAGCTGTCACCATCTTCTTTCTGCCTGTTTTAATTAATTTACTCTATCCAATCTTGTCTAAATGTTCAACAGTTTGTGAGTGCTAGTCAACCTATCAATGCGCTTGCTTACATATTTGACGGCCTGCATTATGGCATATCTGATTTTTCATATGCTGCATGGTCTATGGTAAGTTTTGACCTCATGATGGATTGCATTCATAGGGTTTCTGCCATGATTTTATAGCACAGTTTTTTCTTCCAAATATGTCCTAACATTTGTACAAATAATACTAGATGATGGTTGGGGCAATTTCTTCTGCATTTATTCTCTACGCACCCTCAACCGTTGGTCTCTATGGAGTTTGGTCTGGACTAACTCTTTTCATGGGCTTGCGGACAGTCGCCGGATATATGAGGTAATGAACTGTGTGACATTAACGTGCAACAATGTTTCTGTAACATTTAAACTACTAGGATCAACCCTGGTCAATGCATGAACTCGTATTTGGATTCCAAACCTGTCAGTACAGTTCTCTCCACAGCAAAACAGTATTTGATGCTGAATTGTTTGTCGTATGGTTTCATGTCTGATTATTCTAGCTATATCATCGGCAATTCAGAATGTTGACAAATGTTCTTGCTAATAATTCCTACTGCACTCTCATTTCGTGCTAGATTAATCTCCAAAAATGGGCCATGGTGGTTCCTGCACGAGGACATCCCTAAAAATTGGAGACTGGACGAGGTAAGTCAAGATCTCTTGTAGTCTAAATCCGCCCATCATCTCTTGTCATTTGCTCATACCGCTTGTTCTCAAAATAATTTTTTTCATCAAATGTATTGCTTCTTTGTGCTTCTCATATTGCAACTTACCTTAGGGCATTTACAATCAAACCAAGTTAATCACACAGGCTTAGCGAGGCGTGCTTAAAATCTATACAATGGCCAAGAACGAGGAGGATTCTTCCCTTTGGGCTACGCTGTACGAAGGGAAGACACGAGGAGTTTATATGCTGGCAAAAGGTCCCTTCGCGGCATAGCCCAGCCCGAGTACATAGTGAGGTTACTGGTAAATATGATTCTTGCATGCAATCCAAATATTTTGTTATGCTGGTAATATTTCAAGTCTATTTGTGCACAAGATCCCTTTCAATCAAACTGCTGCTTCAGATATGAAGCTCCACATGCTGTGCAAGACCTCAAGGCTATACCTGCTGTGGATAAAAGAGAATGCTTTGGGGGATCGAGTGAAGAAAAGAACTTCGGCCAGTTTAGATAATAAACCATGTGGATGATTAAGATTGAAAATCTAATAAATGAATGGTTTGGATTGATTATTTAAATTCTAAATCCTTCGATACAGTTTTTTTTTCCAGTTCCTCAACAGGAGACATGAACATGACGTACAAAATCTATCCACTGTTGTGGTGACTAAAAAATTAAGAGGGTTTTTTTTATTCTAAAAATCATTTTTTTATCTATTTTTATTCAAGAACACCATTAAAACCAACACAAACAATCATAAAACACCACAAAAAAAATTAAAAATCAACCAGATTAAAAAAAATAAAACCATACATAATCTACTTTGTTTTTCTATGTTTAAATAGAAAAAACATATCTATTAAACTCTTCTCGAGAAAAAAAAAAAACATTAATACAAAAATCTTTCTTTTGTTACCAAATTGTAGCCGAACAATAACCTCATTGTGGTATTTTTTAAGGAGCTTCTCCTTTTTTTTTCCAACTTAAAATTGAAAAATAAATAAAATAAATTTTTAAACTACAATGAAAATTTTAAAAACTTTAAGATTGAATATGTAATTTTACACTGTAATTCTCTCACTTTAAATTTTATCTTTTTAATTCAAATGGATTAAATTTAACCCAGAAAAAGAGAGGATGAAAACACAACAGAAAAAAAGGGAAGGTCTCGTTACAATAAAAGCATATATATAATTCCTGAATCTTTCTATTCTAACTCGAGAACTAAAGGTTGCTGCCAATGATTCTCTTTAACATTACCTGCATATGCCTTCAAGTGGTTGAAGTTGCAGGGTATCAAGTGTCAACTGAAAAGTGATTACCCTAAAAGTAAACACTGCCGACTGACTGTACATCGATGATGTATAATTAGGCCTCATTACTAGCTTGTGGACTTCCATCTGGAGGCGACTCAATGTGTCGTCTCTTGGAGCTGTAATTGTCCATGGATTCATTTCGATTAGAGGCCATTTCCAGTTGCCTTCTCTTGGAGCGGCTTTTCGCTTCCTGTTCCTTTTCGTCAACAAATGAAAGAAATGTTTGAAGACGTGCAGATGTTGAGCCTCGACCAGAAGAATCTAACTCCGGTGAGTAGTGCCGACTGAACTGCCGCACCATCTTCAGAAAATACATGAAGAGAGCAAGCAAGCAAGCTATTCCACATATCAAATATAGGACCCAGAAGCTTCTTAGGTCAAGCCTGTCCACTTCAAGCTTTGCGCCTTGTGAACTACATGCACTTCTCAGAAGCCATTTGTCATGGATCCTTTGCAGATCCCCATTCTCTGATAGTTTCAGAATGGCAGTTGACAAATCTACTGCTAAAGGCGAGTCTCTTGGAAATGCCTAGTAAATGAAGAAGAACACACATTTTCATAAGCTGGAAATGTTAAAGACAAAAGACACATGGCATTTACCATCCAATAAAAGAGTCTAGAATGAACAACAGAATTGTGCCATTTTGATGCACTTACAAATCCCCATCCATTCTTGGTGAACTCTCGACCCACGATACTGAATTCACATTGATTTGAGAGGAAGAGCTCTAAGTACGCGCGCTCATCAACCACAGCAGCCACACCACCCTTATGAGGACCATCTTTCAAGGCTTTAGCATAGTCTTCTGGCATCTTAAGTGAAATGAGCCTGGATTTGTGAATGCCAAGTTCATTAATTAGATAGTCTCGGGTAAATGATCCCTGCTGGTAACCAATTGGATCTTTGCTTGATATTAAACTATCAATGCCTTTAATAGGAGAAGTAAGCTGCTGAACTGTAAGGATTGAGGTCAAGCTTGCTGTGTAGCTTGAGTTAATTATAAGAACCACAAATAGCCATATAATTAATACAAAGCGACCAAGAGTGCTGATGGTATTTTCTCCTACATTAAATAGGAGAAAGCAACTTGTCAGATTGAAGCTACTTTATTGTGGTGGCTATTAGAAAGGACAATTAAATGATTTTCATTTCAACTTACTGTGGGCAAAGAACCAAGTTGAAAAGCTAAACCTGCAGAAGCCAAGCATGATCTTAAGAGATTGAGCAACTCAAGCCAAAAGATGAACTGATATTGTAATAATTTGTTCAAGATATTGAGATAACCTGACAGAAATTGAAAAGAATATAGAAAAAGTCAAAGTGAAGAACCATCCCTAAACAATCTATAGGACGTTGTAAGATGCTTACCATAGAATAGTAATCACTTGTCTTCTAGGAGGACCTCTGAAATCATCATTCAACCTATGCTCCAAAATCCAAACAACTGCACCCACAATGATGAAAAAGAGTGCTGTAACCCCCCACATCTGTCGAGTAAATGGCTTCAGAAATGACCAAGCACTAGAATTCATTTTTTTAACAGGAGCTACTACAACTAGCCCAGACTCGATATATGGCTGTGTAAAGTCGGCCATCCTCGTTCTGTTTGTGATGATTGCAATATCACCTATTGCTGCATCATAGACCTATATGAAAGATGAAAACCGAATTAAAAATAGAGAACCATTGTACTTTGAAAATCTGCGAAGTTTTGTTTTAGAATACTCACACCCGCTGTGATCAAACGTACAAGCTCAGTGCCACTTGGGTTATTAATTCCATCTCCATATGGAATTAATTTATATGGGACAGCATATGGCAACAAGTTGATAGCAGCAGTAAAAACATCAATGCAGTACCCAGTAAACATATCAGTGCCTGGTACTTGAGAGACAAAATCACGATAACTAACGCGATTTGGGACACCGATTCTCAAATGTCTTCCATTGTTTGGGAAAACCCACCCACGAGGCTTCTGTGCTGTTTGGCCAGGCCAAAGAACACTGTATAAATTTTGACTAGAGCTGGAACGATTAGGAGGGTTTGAGTAAAGAGTTTCAGGAGGCGCAACAGATAAACCAGAATAATTAGTCCAATAACCAATCTTTCTGATCCCATTGCCAATCACATTGATGACTTCATAAGCAGGATTAATGAGATTCCCATCAGGATTAAACTTGAGTTGGCCTGTCACGCCAGTCATGTTAGCCTGCAAAATGTTTTCACGTAACAGCTCTCCTCCATTGAAAATGTTCATGGCATCAAGATGCAAACTCCCTCCGCGTAGCTTAGATAGTCTTGATTCAGTTGAAAATGAAATGTTGCCTCCTTGATCTAAAAAAGCATTGATTGCACGAGCAAGTAACCATACTGTGTCATAAGCATATAGACCATAGGTACTCAGACCTATAGGATTAAGGCCATAACCTGTTGTCCCTCTAGTCAAGTTGCTCCACCTAGATATAAACTTCCTTTTGAGTTCTGAATCTGGAGTGTACATACGCAATGTAAGAACTCCTTGAATATCATCTAATGTATCTGATGAGAGATAATCGGTTTCTAAGAGAGTGGAGAGCCAATTAGTAGCAATCCACACATATCCAGGTCCCATCATGCCAAGATGTTGAGCAACACTGAATACAACTGGACCCCAACTGGAAAAAGTATGAACAACAAGAATCCGGGACTCGGTTAAAGCCACCTCAATTAGCAGATCAGTGATCTCCTGCTGGGTTGCTGTAGGGGTCAGAGGTGCTTTATATGAGATTTTACATCGTCTCTCTGCAAGTTTATCACTTAATGCAGCTATCCCATTTCTCCCATAATCATCATCCCCATAAATTGCTATCACCTCTCTCCATCCATAATAGTCGACAATTTCAGCTATAGCAGCCATCTGATACAGGTCATTCCGGGAGGTCATGATAAAGTATGGGAACTGAAGTGATGAAAGAGTAGGATCTGTGGCTGAATATGATAATAAAGGGACTTGGAGCTCATTTGCTACAAAAGATATTACATGAGCTGTCACTGAAGACTGGGGACCAATTATGGCCACAGTATCAGTTTCCATGAACTTCAAAGCTGCAATCACCAATGAGATTAAGATGAAGAATCATAATCCATCTTTGAAATCCAAGAAATGAATTTGAAGGAGAAATGAAAAGAACAGGCAAGAGATAATAAAGGATATACACTCAACAATGCCAAGAAATCCACTGTTATTAGTATTCTGCATCTGAAGCCTTAGCTTAGTTCCACCAAGAACAGATGGGTCAGAATTCACGTCATCAACTGCAGCTTGTATTGCAACTTTTGCAACTTTTCCAATGGTAGAATTGTATGACAAAAGAGCTCCAATGTTCACAAAAGGAGGTCTTGTAGTTACATTTGTAGTAACTCCATTTAGGCAAACCCCATTGTAGCAAACCACCAACACCAGAACCCAAATTAACTTCATGGTGATTTTCCTATTCAAAAACCCTCTCTTTTTTCCCTTTTTCTTTTATTGATTCTGCAAAGAACAAAGACAACAAAGAGCATATTTAATCCTACAACCCTTACAAAACACAACCAAAGTTAAATGAATCAATTGCAAACTCCATATCTAAACAGTGCCAGATCCCAAAAAAGATATGCCTTCTCTCAAATCTTAGAAATACATGAATATTAAAAAGGCAAGCAATATATAATATATTATCTGAGAGAAGCAGAAAGCCATAAGCGAAGAAGATACTGGAAGAGATAATAAGCAGTAAGAAATAACCATGATACCAATATATTATCCACAAATCAGTGGTTAGTGCTGATAAGTGAATTGAACCCACCAAAACCATACAGAGAAAAGAGAGGAGCATTCAAAGAGCACATGAAACATGACAATTGGCTTAAAAACTGCTTTCCATTTAAAGTTAACCGGAAGCGAGCAACCAAAAGAAGTCAACAACAACAGCTGTGAAAAGTGGCTTTATCTTGATATGGGAATTTAATCACATGAAAGACAAGACACGGGAATTTAAAGCAGACCAGTTTTAAAAAGTGCAAGTTGAAAGAAATTTCAAGAAACTTCGGTTTCATACATGAGCAAATAATAAAATACTTACAGAGCAGCAGCAGCAGCAGCAGCTCAGTAGCTTTAGCAGCATGCAGCCATGAATTTGACTCGATGTTTGGTCTCAGGGCTTGGATAGGAGGACAGGAATGTATGGAGCTGGCAACAAATAACAGATTGAGATTGTAAATCAACCATTAATTTGATGTACGGTCAAGGAAATTTCTTCTTTTCCTCCTTTTTGGAGATAATGACCATTCTCATGGTAGCACGTGTGCAAGTTTCTGTGAGGGGTTCATGACTTCATGTGGGGGAGACAGTGAGTGCTGGTGGTTCTCGTTCTTCACCAATGACTTCACATTGCACGAGTATCATGCCTTACATCATGTTTTATATTGTTAAAAGGAGGTTTTTTTATTTTAAAGTGTGTTTTATTTAAAAATATATTTAAATATTTTTTATTTTTAAAAAATATTTTTAATATAAACACAGCAAAATAACTTTAAAAAATAAAAAATATAATTTAAAACAATTTAAAAAAAAACACAGTCACACCACAAATAACAAACACTCATTTATAACAATGAATTTTTTGAAATGAGAGGGTTTTTTTTTTTTCATTGGCAGAGGGGTAAACTCATTTCACAAACTACCAAAATTGAAAAAATAATTCTCACTCTAGCATGAAAAACAGTGGTCATACATGTACCACACACGCCATATATAGTAAATATACCGCCTATAGGTCGCATGTAATACATGCACAACCACCTAATTAATTATTTTAAAGACAATTTCCTTTCCTTTTCTTTTCCCTTTACTGCTCTCTCTCTTCCATTGTTTTTCCCTCCTCTCATCATTGCTCTCGTATCAGGCAAGCTAATCTCTCTCTCCACTAAAATTTTTTTGTCTCTCTCTTCCCCACGACAGACCTCATATTTCTCTCTCTTTCAACTGTCAGTTCTTTCTCTAACCATCCACCCGCGATAACCACTGATTTCTCCCTACCATCACTACCCATAAGCACCACATTTAACCAATCCGAGGTATATTTACCTTTTCCTCTATTAATTTGTTATTTTACTTGGCTAATTTATGATTTTTTTTAAGATAAGAGTTTTAGGGTTTAGGTTAGGGGTTTTGTTGATTTTATCTAATTGAACTATAATTTAAGATTAATTAGATATAAAATTAGTTAAGTGTATACATTGTCTTATTTGGTAAGAAAAGTAGATGAATTATGTTGTGTTGATTATATTAATGTTAGTGTTTTAGTGTTTAGTTTATGATTTTTGTTAATTTTAGGTTTTTTAATGTAACTTGAATAATTTGGTATATTTACAAATTAGCATTGTGTTTTGTTATGATTTTCACCAAACATGTTTTCTATAGTGGAAATTTTATATTATTATGGTGGTACAACCATCAATAGTGATAACGATATTATTTACCATGAAGAAAATACCGAGTTATGTAGCTTGAGATTAGACAGTTCATTTCATGAATTTAAAAATTTAGTGTGTCGAGGAATTGGGTGGAATTTGGATGAATTTGATGTTGATATTACTTGGAGGATGTTGGGTGAGGGTTATTTGAATCGTTATGTCGATGTTCCCATTACTAGTAATATGAGTTTTAATGCAATGGTTAGGTTGATCACCATAAATGAGTTGCAAATGTTAGAACTCTACTTGAGTAAAAAACCTAAAGTATAAAACTCTTTGAGTTTAAAGTTGACTCGAGTCCTAAGTTATAGTTAAAGGACTATAAATTCATCACATGTAATAGGTTCATCTAAGACAATTGGTAATGTAATGAACCTAACATCAGTTCAAGAAATGATATGTATGGAACCTCGATTGGGTATGGTAACGGCTCTAAATTGTTATAATGAATATGAACTAAGTGATGGGAAAGATGATTGTCATATCGATAATGTAGTTGAGGAAGATGACAAGGTGATCCAATAAACCAAACAATAAGACCCCATGTTCCTGAATTTGAATATGTTAGTTGGTCTACTCATATTAGGGGTGATCATTTTTGGTTCGGTTCGGTTTTTACATAAAAAAATGAACTAAACCGACATTATTAATTTTAAAATTTTAAAACCGAAACCGGTTCAAATCGACTGGTTTCCGTTCGGTTCGATTCGGTTTTTGTTGTTCAAAAACCGGTAAAACCAAAAAGAAAATCTCGGTGCCCAGTGTCCACAAACTCCAAGCAAATCTCAGTTTCTGTTGTTCACGAAAACAGATCTGCCTAGTGCCCACAAACTACAAGCAAATCTCGATGTCCAGTGCCCACAAATTACAAGCAAATCTCGGTTTCTGTTGTTCAAGAACACAGATCTACCCACAAATTACAAGCAAATTATAACTTAATAATAATAAAAAAAAAAAACAAAAACCCACAAGATGCAGACTGCAGAGATGAATTTGAAATGGAGTTAGAATTTTAATCATCAAAAAGTCGTCTCTCTTTTTATCTGCCCAGCCCATGTAGTTTGATTAGAGTAAATGTATTGTTGATGCAAGGGTGAACTTAAAGAGATGAGATGAGAGATGAGAGATAGAGAGATAGAGAGAAAAGGAGGAGGGGCTACGGGGAGATGAGAGGCATGGAGAAAAAAAGGAAAGGGAGGGGGGCTGTGAAAAGAATCAAAAGATGATAAGAGGCAAGGAGAAAAAGAGAGAAAAAAAGGGAAAAGGGAGGGGGGCTGTGTGAGAAGATGATGAGAGGCAGAGAAAAGAGAGGGAGGGGGGCATCAACTGCACTTTAGATCTAGGGTTTTTTCTATTTATACTTGGTTTTTTTTTAAAATGCTGGAATGGTTGAACCGGTTCGGTTCGGTTTAATCGGTTTCAGACTTTGGAAACCGAAACCGAACCGAACCAGGATTTTTTCTAACTATTCTAATCGGTTTAATCGGTTTTTTTTTCGGTTCGGTTTTTTCGGTTAATTTTTTCTCGGTGTTCTCGGTTTATTCGGTTTTCCGGTTTTTTTGCACACCCCTAACTCATATGATGAGCTTTGGTTGGGCTTTAAGCCTTAAGGATTCAGGTTTAAGTACTGAATCCAAGGTTGGATAAATGTTCCCAATGTTGATTTAATCAATGTAGTATGTAAAAAATTCATTTCAATACAAAGTGCAACGTTCAACCACAACTTACATGCAATTGTAGTGTAAGCATGAAACATCAAGTCACTGGTATTTACAAGGGGGATATAACACAAATTCTTATTCATTTGAGATTTTAAAATTGAAAAAGACTTATACATGTCACAATCCAATGGTTATGTAAGCTCATCATTAGATTGACTCTGATTTTGTTGCTAATATGATGTTGATTATTGTCCAAGCTGAAATAAGTATTAAAATTGCAAAATAGTTTACTAATTGTCTCTGAATTTCTTGTATTTGATTTGGTATGTATGGTTTACCAATTGTCTTTAGATTTTGTAACTTGTTTGGTTAATTAGTTTACTATACCTACTGTCTTGCTTCCTAGAAGGGTTTAGAAATATGTTTGTTATGGTCATCTTATGTACTAGAGGTCTTGATCTTTTTAGGTGTAGACAAAGCTATTTTACATAATTTCAAAGATAACTTTTTTAGGATAGTATTATGGATATAGAAAGTTTATCTTAATAGTTAAATCAATCTCTATATAGACTTAAGTCACATATAATATAATGTCTTAAGTATAATATTCTATCAATGTAGTTAGATGTTCTTAGTGCAAGTTCAAGACATTGTTGATAATCATTGAGATGCAAAGCATAGTAATTAATTTATGTCAACATAATCTCAAGAAAATGATTAGAAATCAATTAATGGTTTGATTTGTTCAAACTAGAAGCAATGGATACTTGTGAGCCAATATTCTTTCCCTTTTTTTATTATGACAAATCATTAATATTTTTGTAAGTATTAACATATTAATAATAAATCTACATGATTTCTCCCACTATCAATCGTAGTATGCTCCTTTTATCAATTATAAGATATGTCCATGAAATGCGTGAGAAAAGTCAATAATATAAACATTTTAAGATTAATAATCATAAGTTCTTGGCGTATAAGCATATTATATAAAGATATAGCATTGCATGTTACCAAATCAAAAATCATTTGAAATGATATAGAGACCAAATTTGTAAGATCCAAACTTTTAACTCAAACCCAAGCCCAAATCAGTCCAAACCCAACCTAAGTTAACCTAGGTATATAAAAAAAAGTTGCAAGAGAATTACTTTTCTCTCTTCCAATTCTTGTGGCCGTCATGACCCTCCCTTCATCAAACCAAGGATTTCAGTTTTTGATCTTGAGTTTTGGGTTCAAGAAATATGGAAGTAACAAGTAAGTGGTTCTCTCTCATATTACTTTCGATTATGATTTGTTTATGAAAAGATTAAAGAAGAGTTAGGGTTTATAAGGATTTAAAGTTTATTTTATTAAGATTAATTTATGATTATTAGGGGTTTAATGTTAAGTGATTGATTTTGAGTATGTTGTTAGAAATAAGAATTTATGAGTTGATTTGTTTAAATAATTTTTATGGGTTAAGAAATTCATTTAACCTTGCTGTAAAATCTGGACAGAATGGTCTTGAGGTTGAAGATGACCAAATTTTATTTTGGTCCTCGATTTATAAAAATTTCAGTTTAATCCCTAAAATTTGAAAACATTATAATTTGACCCCTAAATATATTTTGAGATTCTGGACAGTGTTATTATGAGGTTAAGGATGATTAATCTTAGCTTGATAATTTATTTGAAATATTTTCAGTTTGGTCCCTCAATTTTAGGAATTTATATTTTAGTCCCTAAACTTTATAAAAATTACAGTTCAGTCCCTGGTTCGTTCTAGACCGAATTTAGGATGGTTTGTGGGTGAAATTTTAGTATGGTTATGTATTTACAATTTGGTCCAGTTTTGGTAAAATTACGTTTCAATCCTCGTTTTTGGAAAATTATCGTTTTAGTCCCTAAACCTAGGAGACTAAACCTAATTTTCTTTTATGCATTGGAATCTTTATTTGTGTTGTTTTGAGTTTCTTTTGAGTATATTTTGTATATTTATTGTAGGTTCTCCTAACGATCTTCAATAGGTTTTTCAGGTTTTTTATCTGACATTCCTTTTAATCTATATTTTTTCAAGTGAGTGGGATAATCTTTAATATGCATATTTTATAAATAAATATGCATGTTGATTATACGATGAGTACAACTAGTTAATTCCTTGAATATTTATATATGTTGCTTTATTTTCCGAGCACTCATTTATTCTTGAATTTGCACTCGCAACTGTCGAACTAAATTCTATTTGATATGATATACGTTCCTTTGATGATTACGTGAATATCTATTATGCCTTGATATAGGACTTGTCGGTAACTCCATGCTAACGGAGAGTAGTTAGCTTATGTGCACATAGTATTCTGTATACCTAGCTGGTGAAAGAAGCATCAGCCTGTGACGACTGATCATCTCACAGTGGTCACATTTAAGTGTCATCTGGTCACCTTTGTGTGTCATCTAGTCACCTTCGGGTGTCATCTGATTTCTAACATGTATTCCACTAATTTGTGATAATATGTTTAGTATGCATATGTATATGTATATCAAGATAAATCGGCTTGCAAACTATTAATATCTAGAATGTATATTAGATATTATTCCCTCAGTGAATTGGTTGAACTCACCCCTTATTCTTAATATTATTTCAGGTTATTAGTTTTTGATAGTAGGTGGACTTTGTTGAGTGTTCCTGCTTCTTCAGTTTTGATCAATATGCCTTGCTTGTCTTGTGAGGTTTTCCTTTTAGTTTTGATTCGATGTCTTAGACGCTCTATTGTCACCTTGTTTTAATGAAATTTGAATTTTAACAATGTAACGAGTATTATAAATAATTGTTTTTGTTTTAATTACTGATGAAGAATTTTGAACTATTTTTTAGTTTCATCATATTCCTTAAATATTTCTTAAATATTTTATTGTTTTCAAACTCTTTTACATGGTGTTTGAAACCTTGTGAATTTAATTCAATTCATATTCATATGATTAAATCAATTCTTGTGTTTAGAATGTTTTCGAGGGTATAGATTTGAATTCAATTTTTCGAAAATATGTAAAAGCAAATAAGATGGAAGAGACTCTCATTTTCTATAATATTTCCCTCGGAATTGGCATAAAATATAATATTTCAAAAATACCCTTAAGTTAACAAATCATATTTTTTACAGACCCCTACAGTCTTTTTTTTTTAGCCCCCACCATCTTTTTTTCCTTCTTTTCCTTTAACCCCCCACTGTGTCTCTTCTTGCAAATTAGAGTGGATTGCAAATCAATAGGGATTTGTTGCTAATTGTAGGAAGAACACAATTGACGAATCTATGACGAGTACGGTGATTTCAAACCTTTTTGGTAAGTCCATGGTTGAGCATAGATCTTGCGTCTCATGCTCTCAAGCTAGTAAAACATTAGTGTACTTTATGTCTCTCTCTCCTCCCTCTCGCTTCCATTATCAGGCCGAATTATTCGAGTTTGTTCTCTCTCTCTCTCTCTATTCACTTTAATTTTCTCTTCCTTTTTTTTTATCTCAAAGCATCAACATCACTTGTTTATTACTTGTGAATTGAATTTAAAAATGGCTTTTCGTATCTCAACCATTCCCAAATCTTATTAATTTACTTGTGAATTAGAAGTTGAGATTTTCTTGAAAGGGTCTTTAATTTATGCAAACTCTTCTCTCACAATTCTGATTATTGTGATGATAAACTAGTATGATTTGTAACTCTTATACTTTTTTTATTGTTAATAATAATGGCATGGATATAAATGCATATATATGCCTATAGCAAACAGGAAGGAAGACTACTACTATGCTTATAGCATGCTCCAAATGATCTGATCATAATTTACATGATGATCCTGAAAAGCATAATGCTGTAGCAGACTCCAAAACTACTACAATGGATGGAAGAACCCTAGACTTCATTACTATTCCCAAAAGAACAGTTTGGTGATTCATCTCCACCTCTAACTTTATTTGAGGCCCTCTCCATTCGCCTTTTCTTGGACCGACTAGTGATGTCCGCTTCCTTTTCACTAACAAATGAAAAGAATGTCTGAAGACCTGGAGATGAAGTGCCTCGACTTGAAGGCTCGGTGTCTTCTGAGTAATTGGAAAACTTCCACAGTATCTTTATAAGATATAGAAGGAGAGCGAGCAAACAAGCTACACCACACATGAGAAAAAGGCCCCAAAAGCTTTTTAGGTGAAGTCGGTTTATACTTTCTTTCGCACCTTCTGAACTACAGGGACTTCTCTGCAGCCATTTATCATGTATTCTTTGGAGTTCTCCGCCTTCTGAAAGTTTCAGGATGGCCGCTGACATGTCCACTGCTAAGGGTGAGTCCCTCGGAAATGCCTGAAATGTAATGACAAATGAGGAAAACTAGCCCATGTTATGATATACGCGCGCAAAACTATATGCGCAATAATTTGAAAGGATACAGTAAACGGGCTGGAAATACTCACAAATCCCCACCCACTTTTGCTGAACTCCTGACCTACAATACTGAAGTCACATCGAGTGGAGAGGAAAAGCTCTATGTATGCTCGTTCATCAATCACCGCGGCAACACCTCCTTTCTGGGGACCATCTTTCAAGGCTTTGGCATAGTCCTCATCGGAGTTGAGAGCAACAAGTCTAGACCTGGCTATGTTGTATTCCTCCGCTAGATAATTTTCAGCGAATGATCCCCGCTGGAAGCCTATGCGGTCATTGCTTGTTACCAAACTCTCAATCCCTTTAATGGGCGAAGAAAGTTGTTCTACCGTAAGAATTGAGGTCAAACTTGCAGTGTAACTTGAATTGAGTATAAGAACTACGAATAGCCAGATGAGTAGCACAAAGCGACCAAGGGAGCTGACGGTATTTTGCTCTGTATATATCAGAACAAGAAATGGACTGTTACTTTCACAGGTGCTTCAATGGTCCGTGTGACAAAGTAGATAAAACTATATATGTATCTATATATATAAAAGGGCCATTCCACTTACTATGGGAGAAAAACAATGTTGAAAAGCTGAACCTGTAGATCATGTGCGAAAATGTTAGCCATTCAAGAATTGGATATGGAGGAAGCAAATTCTCATATTGCATAGATTGCTCAAATAGGGAAGATTGGTGATAAACCCACAAAATTGTTATATTTCTTAGGCACTCACCATATAATAGTTGCAATTTGTCTCTTAGGAGGGCCTCGAAAATCATCGTTCACTCTATGCTCCAAGATCCAAACAACAACTCCGACAACAAGGAAAAAGATTCCTGTTACTAACCACATCATCGGAGTGAATGGCCTCAAGAATGCCAAAGAATTAGAGTTCAACTTCTGAACTGGGGCCACTACGACTAGGCCGGACTCCACGTAGGGCTGTGTGAAATCCACAATCCTTGTTCGATTGTTGGTGATAGCCAAGTCCCCTACTGCAGCATCATAGACCTACATAGAACAAGATAGACAAAGGTTCAGAAAGAAAAATTGCAGCCTTTTCAGATTAAGTTAAAAGAATATATCTTTTCTTTCTCTTTTTTTATACTCACACCGGCTTCGATCAATTTCAGAAGCTCAGATATTTTAGGTTTGTTAATACCATCCCCAAATGCATGTAGCTTATATGGGACAGCGTAAGGCAAAGAGCTCAAAGCAGCTGTAAATACATCAATGCAGTATCCACTGAATGAATCAGCGCCTTTCACAGAGACCAACTCGTGATAAATGACATGGTTTGGCACTGCAATTCTCAATTGCCTTCCATTCTCTGGAAAAACCCATCCACGAGGCTTCTGTTTCGTTTGTCCAGGCCAGATTACACTCTCTAGTTCTTGACTCAAACTTGAACGATTAGGTGGCTTTGTATAAAGCGTTTCCGGTGGCACAACTGATAAGCCAGAGTAATTAGACCAATAACCGATCCTTTTAAATCCTTTGCCAATGACGTTCATAACTTCATATGCCGGATGAATGAGGTTCCTATCTGAATCGAACTTGATTGGCCCTGCTACTCCGGTCGTATTGACCTGTAAAATGCTGTGAAGCAAAAGATCCCCTCCATTGAAGATTCTCACTTCATCCACCTGCAGTTTCCCTCTATGCTGCTCGGTTACCTTTGGATCTTGTGAAAATGAAATATTTCCTCCCTGCTTGAAAAAGGCATCAATTCCATAAGCCAGCAACCAGACAGTGTCATAAGCATATAGACCATAAGTATTTAACCCAGTGCCATTAACCATTTTATCCCGAGTCAATTTGCTCCATTCAGAGACAAATTTCGTTTTCTGTTGTGAATCTGGTGTGTGCATACGCAACGTAATAGCTCCTTGAACTCCACCAATTGCTTCTGAAAAGATAGAAGTATCAGTATCGAAGGCGCTAGCAAGCCAATCAGTAACTAGCCAGACATAGCCACTTCCTGTCATCCCATTATCTTGCGCCACACTAAAAACCTCCAGACCCCAGTCTGCATAAGCAAGAAGAACAAAAATCCTAGATTCCTCCGAATTCGCCGTTTTCAGTTCATTGTGGATGTTTTCACGGCTCAGACTGGGGCTTATAGGAGCTTTATGTGATATCCTACAGCGTCTCTCGGCCAACTTGTCTCCCAAAGCTGCAATTCCGTTTCTCCCATGATCGTCATCTACATAGATTGCTGTTACATCTCTCCATCCATAGTAGTCTATAATTTCTGCTATTGCTGCCATCTGAAATAGATCATTCTGTGTTGTCCTGACAAAGAATGGGTACTGAAGTGAAGATAGTGTCGGGTCTGTAGCTCCAAATGACAACATGGGGATTTGAATCTCATCGGCGATTTGCGATACAACATGAGCAGTAGCTGAAGTCTGGGGGCCAATTATGGCCACTGTCTCACCATCCATCAAGCTTAAAGCTGTTGGAAACAAGGAGATTATCATAAGAGAAATTGACATGCATGAGCCAGAAACTAAAAAAAGCTTAGGTCAAACAAGGATTTACCATCAAGCATGCCAAGAAAGCTGCTATTCTTTGTGTCCTGCATTGTGACTTCCAGCTTTGTCCCACCAAGGATAGCATTGTTGCTATTCACATCGTCAACAGCAGCATCTATTGCTATCTCCGCAACTTTTCCAACGGTAGTATTCAAATTTAGAAGAGCCCCAATTTTCACAACCTTCGGTCTTGCAGTATCATTCAGACCGATCCCATTTGATGATAACCCATTGCTGAAAACCATTACAGCCACAAACAAAACCTTATGCATGATGGTGCACAACCCCATAATCTCCCCTTTCTGCATGAAAAGAAAACAACTTCAGAAAAATGATGAAATCACTGGAAAGCATCCAAATATACAGATATATCAGGAAAACACCAATACTGAACGAAAGAATGTTTGAAGAAGATGAAGCCAAGAGCTGCTTCTGACTTTTTCATGCAGACAACAGCAGATTCCCACCAGAAAGCAAAGTTGCAATAGAAACCAAGCATGCAATTCAATCAAGCAGTAAACATAACACGTGAAAAACTAAAAGCAACGAAAAGCATGAGCTCAAAATTGTATGTGTGTGCTTATACTAGCTGCCAAAATCCTTGCGTGTTTCTTTTTGAAAGACAGAAGGAAAAAAAGATGAACATAAGAACAAAACGATGCTACTTACTTAAAAGACAAGAAATACAAGGTACTTGATATGATTTCAGCTATGGAATGTACCTATTATATAGAAGATGACCATGCTGTTAGAAATCCTTGAATTCAATATCAGAGGATGAATGGAAAAGAAGCCATGCATGCATCACACCCCATGTCAGTAAACAAGAGGTGGGCTCCACTTCATTCCACCACCTAATAATGTGGTCTAGTACTTGTAATGTCAGACTACGAGTGGAAAATGAAGTCGATGGCAGAGACAACTTGTTAGATATGCAATCCATTCGGAGAGCTCCTTAACGGATTTTTCTTTTATATTAAAATATTATAGAAGTCATTTACAGTTGATTTCGAGTATTCATAGACCGTGAATTTATTCTTTGGGTACTTCATTTGAAAAACCTCAAATTAGTCCTCCAATTATGAGCTTATTATCAATCTAGTCCAAACTTTAAAATTTTCAATTAAGTCTCCAGTGTATCATACTCCATCGAATTTCCACCTATAAATCTTCTTCTTTTTTCTTGTGGAAAACATCAAAATTTCCCAAAGCAACTTTTTCTATCTATTTCATAACATGTGCAATTTAAACGGAAAACAATAACAATACATAGAAATGGGATTCAATTGAGGAATGTCTAATATTTTAGGGATACAATTATGAATTAGTAGATAGTAAAGGGGGAAATCTAAGGATTACACTACTTCGTTTTGTTTTGGCTGAAGGTGGGGTCTTCTTTGACACTCGATCAATTAAGAAAAATTTTATCATTTTATATTTAATTGATTTTGAGTATTTAAAGTTTTATTTTAATTTTTTTTAATAAAATTATCATAGCTAAAATAAATATTTTAATATTTTATTTTCTTATAGAATTATTATAACTTAAATAAACATCTTGGTATTTAGTTATTACTCAATTTTATGAGTGTTTATTTTTATTATCATATCATTAAATAAAAAATACTTTTAAAAACAAAGTTTATAAGCCTAACGGAGTTCGTGATTCAAGTCGTAGGTTTGAGAGTTAAGTCGCGAAACTTAGGTTAATCTAATATTTTGTTGTTTTAATATTTAAAAAATATATATCATCTTGAATTTTTTTTTTTAAGTCAAACCATGCTTTTACCGATCGTTCAAGTTGTCTTTGGACTTATCAAGTCAACTAGGTCACCTAGATTCAACTCTCATGCTAGTTAATTTTAAACTCAGGTTAGGTAAGAAGGAGGGTAGAAAGGTTTAAAGTTGACCCGCTGGGTCGGGTTTAGTACAATGCCAAATAGTTTTATTGTTTATTCCATCTTCTATTTTTTTTCAATTAAATCTTTTTTTTATTAATATTATCCTTCAACATTTGATTAATTTTGAATTGGTATTCATAATTTATTTTGATTTGCTTTCTGTTAGGTTATCACGGTCTCAAACAAACATCTGAATATTTAGTTGGTGCTTAATTTTGCAATCTCTTATTTTTATTACCATATCATTAAGTAAAAAATAATTTTAAAAAAAAGTTATTAAACCTAGTAGAGTCCATGATATCAGGGTCAGTGGTCTGGCGGGTCAAGCCATGAAACCCGAGTCAATTTAATATATTGTTGTTTCAATATTAAAAAAAAATATCATCTTGAATTTTTTAAAAAAAAAATTCAAATTACATTTTTTATCAATCATTCAGGTTGTTTTTCGATTCATGAAGTTGATCGAGTCATGTCGAAGTAAATCTCATATTATTTAATTTAAAAATAGAGTTAGGTATGAAATTAATTTTTTTTTTTAAATTAACCCATTATGTTAAATTTAATAATAATATTAAAAAAAATTATTTGTTGCCTAAATATTTTTTTTTAATTCAATAAAAATTTAATTCAACCCATCCTTGGCCAATATCTAAACTTTGTTTTTTTTATTAATGTGGGTGTCCGGGTCAGCTTGCGCGCACCTCAACTAATTCCATGGACCTTGAAATTAACGACTATATAAGCTTCTAGTGACCCTGAGATTTGTGAGACTCAAAATGATGATCTTTAAAAAACAAACCTAGAATCTAACCAATTAAACTATACCTCAAATGAGTTATTACCGGAAGTCATGGTTTTGTAATATTGCGGAGTGATTGATTTCATCGAAGAATTTTATCTCCCACGCGTTGACCAAAAAATTACTCCACTTGTCTAATATATATCTTGGTCTCGGCTAACTTTACCCCCTTTTTTTAAGAAACGGGGCTTAGGCCCAAAAAACGTGGGATAGTGCATCACCAAGTCAAGTCAATATTGATGCAAGTACTAAGTAGTGGGTTTAGCCACCTTTAAATTTTAAATAGCTGCATATTAATAAAAGCATTAAAAAATTTAAGGTAAAAACATTGTTTATATAAATAGTGAATCACCTCAAATCTTTTTTTATTTATTTACATTCTCTTTTATTTTTGGTTGGGCCCTACTTTTCGTTTGCATCATTCTTTTTTAAAAAAAAATAAATCTTTTTACTTTCCATTTAATAATTATAGTTTAGTTTCTTAAAAATAATGTTTTATAAATCATGAAATGATGGTGTTTGGATTATAAACAGTGAACCACCTTGATTTTATTTTTCATTTAAATTTTTTTTTAAGTCATCTTGCTTTCCATTTAACAATTATAATTTGGTTTCGTAAAATTAATACTCGGTAAACTATGATATCATCTTTGAAATCTTAAACATACGATGTAGTGTGATATAAATCATAAATATATGATGTGGTGTTATATGAAAGAGATTAAAAAAATAAAACAATAAAAATACAACATAGGAGAAAGACAATCCAATCTAGATTGCCATAGTTACCCATAGTTTTTCTTTTCTTTTCTTTTCTTTAATTTTTGTTATCACTTAGACTTTTTTTATTTTCAACTTAATCCTTTCACATTAATTTAACTTGGGATTGAATTTAATATTTTATTTTGGTTGGTTTTATATGGGGCTCTTGCGATGTTAAAAATAAATAATTTAGACGTTAAGTTTATACTTAATTTGAAAAATAAATTCAATTTTATTAATTCAAACCAATTAAAATTTTAAGTAACCAATTTTAAAACTAAAATAAATATTCAACTTTTTATTTTAAAAAATAATATTTTTATCTCAATTTGATAACTCAATTTTTTATTAGAATGAACAAATTTATTATTATTTATTAATATATATAATTTTTAATTTATTTTATTAAATGTGTATGTAACATTTTCAGTTCGCAGTTAAAAAAAATATGGTAAAATAATGATGACAAT
Organism: Populus x sibirica; assembly: GCA_019202695.1. Lineage (NCBI taxonomy): Eukaryota > Viridiplantae > Streptophyta > Magnoliopsida > Malpighiales > Salicaceae > Populus > Populus x sibirica. The sequence goes on along the minus strand of JAGMVL010000125.1, from coordinate 69,234 downwards.
ACTAGCACCTTTTTCTAGGTTAAGAAAAAAAAAATCACCCCGCAGGATCAAACTTGTATTTGCCACATGAGAAGATAATCCTTCCGCAAATAGCTTTTAGTTAACCAACCCTTTTTCGTTATTACGGAGGACGATAGATATTAGTGGTTAAGATCTTTTGATATTTATACTTTATATTTATTATTAATTGAGTAATAAATTTAAGTATTTATAAATTATTTATCAAATTCCAGGTATTTAATCAGTATTCATTATCTATTATAATCAATAAAAAATAAAATAGTTAATATATATATATATATATATATATATATATATATATATATATATATATATGTGTGTGTGTGTGTGTTATGTCAGTATTAAACTACGTACATGTCATATTATATTAAAAGTGTATTTCGAATATAATATTTATATTTTATTTATTATTTTTTAAATCTAAAAATATCCATCTATTTATATCATCGTATTGATATCCATCAAATTAAATTAAAGTATCATCCGTGTTTCTCATCAACACTTATACTTCCCATTTTGGAAGATAAAGCGAAGAAAAGTAAAGCACTATACAGTCAAAAAAGTCAACCACCACTCTGCCACCAACTTTCTTTTCCACACTACCATCATCTAATTATAGTGGTTAGCACATCGTGATTCATGGAAATCTTTTACTGCGCACATGCCTTAAGTTCGACATTTAATTGTATTAAATATTTGCATTTACGAACATAAAATGAATAGAAAAAGGGTCCCAGAAAGAGTTGTCAATTCTCATTTGGTCCCCAAACAAATATTTGTTTTTCAATTTCACCCCTATTAAAGTATTTTACATTTAACACCAGACAAAATGAGGACCTATATTTATTTTAAAAAACAAGCGTTCTATTTGTCATAAATTCATTGACACATTTCTGAATGTGTTGAATGTTTATTTGATCATAATTTACACCAACAAAATGAATCAGTGGACTACGTGATTCATTACAGTTCTGTAAATGGATTTCAAGCACTTTTTTTTTTACACCGTATTTGTTTCTCTTCTTTTGCCATTTTACTTTTTTTTTTTTCAATTTGATTCTTTAATATTGTTTTTTTATGCAATCAAGCTTGTTAATTTGTTTCCATCTTCTCAAGTATTAAGAAAAAAATTTGTAATTGGGTTTGTGCTTGATCGTGTGAAAAATTTGTTGGTTTTCTGATTTTAAAGAGAATAAACCTAGAGGAACTGAAATTAACAACAAGAAAACAAAAAAGGTTTTAAAAGAAGAAAAAATAAATAAAATGTAGAATTCTATGGGAGAAGAGAGGGGGAAAAAAAGAGAAGAGAAAAAAGATGTTGGTGCCACTTCATGGAGATTTAACTTGCTCGCATTATCTAGAGAGGACAGAGATGCCAAAATGGTTATAAAGACACCAAACAAAACTGACTTTGGTTGTGGCAGGAGACCACAAGCACCACTTGAAGTTGGTTAGCCTCCTTACACGCTACTGTATAATTTGCACGTGCCAACCTTTTTTTTTTTTTAGTTTTTCATTATAGTCTCTAATTTGATAATGACTCTTCAAGTAAGCTTTGAATATCATTTAATACGTCCAATTTAATCTTAATTCATTAATAACTCTTCAAGTGTTCTTTAACTATAAGGAAAGAGAAAAAAAAAGGGAAAAAAAAAGAAAAATGATTGTTGGCGACAATCCGATTGTTTTTAGTTGTCACGCACCATTCCAAATAAAAGAGAAGATGATGGAGCATCCAAGAAGATGACGGAAGGCCAAATTTGGCCGCCGAGTGATGTCAAAAGCGTCGTCTAAATGACATGGATGTCACCAACGTGCTGGCATATGCAATATATGCACCAATAACTTTTCCCATTTAAAAATTTATAAACAATGTGAAAATACTAAAATCCCCTCCCAGTTACTTTGGAAATTACAGAAAATACTTGTGTAAAAGTACAAAAATACCCCATCATGCAAAACTTCTTTTTTGTCTCATCCAAGGTTAAGTCTGTATGATTTTTTGAATTGAGGGGCTAAGAAGTATTTTTAGTATTAAGATGTTTTGTGAAAAGTCAAGAAAGCCCTTGACCAAATGTTTTATTTATTTTTTATTTTAGGGGTAAAAGAATATTTTTACTGTGTAAAAAAGTGAAAAGATGCATACACCCTAAAAAAAAGCTTCAAAAGTATAAAAAAAAATCTTCAAAAATAAAAGAGTGGATGATAAAATAGTAATCTTATTGTAACTCACGTGAAAACTATTATCCTACCCTCAAGCTAATAACAACTATTTTTGTAAGCCATTGTCAAATGCAAATCTTATGTTTCAGAAAGTGATAATTTTTATTTTTTTTTCTATTTATTTTTTTTTAAAATAATTTTGATATGTTAATGTTAAAAATAATTTTTAAAAATAATAAATATTATTTTAATATATTTTTAAATAAAAAATACTTTAAGAAATAATTACTACTCCACGTACAAATAAGTTATAATGATCATACAAATAAGTTATAATGATCATAGAGAGTATAAAATGCAAGGACTCGGTTAATGAAATTAGTAATAAAAGGATTCAATTAATTGAAGGTAATAACCTACACATGTGTAGGTAGAGGCTACCACCCTCATGTCTTGCTGGCACGATGCAATTTACACAATCACCACTGTCATATCTAGCTATCTACACATGCCTGCCTAGCATCAAGATTTTTGGTGGCAACTAACTTCGGAAGTCATGCAGAGCAGGCAATAATGAATCAACAGCATTACGGAATGCTAATCTCATGGTTGAAAGACATGCCAAGTTCAGACACGGAGAACCATGAAACTAAAACAACATGCTCATAATTACATATGTCCGTTCTGGGATTCTTGTAAGAGAGATATAACACGTGCCCATACCCCCATTTCCTTTTCAACTTTCAACTCCCTCTAATGGCTACCGTAAAAAGCTGGAATCCCTCAGTTACTCAACCACATAAATGTAATCTCCCTCTCTTTCCTCTTAATGGCCTCCCCTTGCCTATTTTCATGTGCTTCTTCTCTTGTTTTTCTCCCGTTGTGTCTCATGCATTCTGCAAAATTTTCAAGTGTTCAACACTTGTTCTTTTTGGACTAAGTTTTGATCTGGGTTTCTGTTAATCTTGATCTATGCTGTCAAAGTTTCAATAACTGTGCTGAATTCCTTTAAGAATTTAAGAAAATGAGAGGTGAGAGTCTTTTGCTGGTAGCTTAGCTAGCATTTGAATATTGAATCCAGTGCTTTGCTTTGAACCAGCTGGTGGACAACTTTTGCTGTCTGGGGGGGTTTTCTTTGGATGTATCTAAAGATGGCTTCTTCACGGGCTGAGGGCGTGGCTAGCTAAATGCAACTGTTTCCAATAAGCTATATTTTTTGCTTCCTTTCTCTGTATTGAAAATCGAGAATGGAGTAGACTTGGAGAATGGCTCCAGGGACTAATGCTTCACTTCAGATAGAAAGACTGGATGGGGGGTCTGGTAGTACTAGTAAAGGCAGTGCCTCTGCCACGGAAGATGAGAATTTGGACAATTTGAACCAATTGAGTGCTGGTAAACCTCCAAGAAACATCAAAATAGTCAGGCATTGTAGCAGCTCTGCATTTTTTACAGATTTTGTGAGTTAATCTCTCTTCTTATCCACCCTTCTTTTATCATTATGTTCTAGTTGAATGAGGTTCTAATATAAGTTGATATTCTTTCCTATCCATGATAGAAAACCTTCTTCGTTATGAATGTAGATCCATGCATTCAGTCAAGTGATTGCAAGAGATTGTGTGGGATGGTTTGATTTAGCTGAAAAAGTAATTGCCATATTATTTTAGCCTGAAAATTTGAACTTTGTTTGATAGTTACAGGCTTAATTGTTTGGAAAAACAAGTTAGAAACACTCACTAGAAAACATTTTTTTCATATTAGGATGTAGGGAGGCATTTTCTTGAAACCAGGAAATTAATCCATAGCGATCTTGTCAAGGTCCTGCTGTGGTCAAGTAAAAGTATTTTGGAAAGAATTAAGCTTGCAAAATATGCAAAAGAGCAGCGTTCCACTGCAAAACTTTGTGCTGCATTTGATAACGAAACAAATGTCCAATTAGTTGGATCTAACTATAACTATCAAATTTATTAAGTTACAATGTGATGTCTCTCAATTAATTTGCAGAAGCTTGTGTGCACTTATCTTTAACCTCTTACAAAAAAAGTTGTGCGTGTTTTGTCTCGTGAGTGCGTGCACAAGTGGATGCATGTTCAGGTTCTTAAGAAGAATAAATGCTGCTTGGTGGAAAGTTTGATGCATCATTTATGTATGGATGCCTGATCCATATATACAAGGTAAATTTCATCTGATGATCTGCTATTGTGCATGTAGGAATCAGAAATTGGAATTCTGGGATTAGTATCACCATCAACTGAAAATTCTGCATTTCTACCTATTTTTCGCTCCGGAAGCTGGGCAGAGAAGGGACCAAAGCAGTACATGGAGGATGAGCATATATGCGTAGATAATCTACACAAACATCTTGCTACATCAGCAGATTTTCCCTCTCCTGGTGCATTTTATGGGGTGTGTAAGTTGCTGTTAGGTTAATCTTCCTGTTTATCACTTGGGTTATTTTCTGCATACACTGATCAATCCAAAAGTTGGATTTAAACCATTATAGTATGATTGTTTCTTTTTAGTTTGTTATGATATCTTTTACATCTATATATTTGATCCTTAACAATCTGGTGGCAAAGCTCTATATTCGACCACACAAAACAAATATAGAACTTTGTCACCAGATTGTTAAGGATCAAATACATAGATGTAAAAGATATCATAACAAACTAAAAAGAAACAGTCATACTATAATGGTTTTATGTATAGCTCGACTATGTCTACTTCTATAAGCAAAGAGGAGAAATTTATATATAGTTAAAACCAATATGATTTTTTTAGACTCTAAAATTCAAGTTTCAAATACACCTAATCTTCACAATACATTATGAATTTTTCTTGGTTATTATCTTTTTAAAATACAAGAGAATACAAGATCATCCTTTAAAAAAACTAGGCCTGAGCACATATTTATAAAGAATATGTTTTAGTCCTAATAGGCAGAGAATTAATATAAAACCAATCTTACAGGGTTTCTTTTTCTAAATAAAGCAAACCAAATCAATAAGGTTTTTATTATTCAATATAAAGTTGTTATACAATATAGATTTAAATTCATATAACTTTTGTAAGAAAGAGAAAAACTTTTGCAACCATATTCTTTCAATATTTTATTTTTTTATAGGGTGTTTGGAACAATGTGAATTTAATTCAATTCATATGATTAAATTAATTCTTGTGTTTAGAATTTATTTATTTTTTTGAGGGTATAGATTTGAATTCAATTTCTAGAAAATATGTAAAAGCAAATAAGATGGAAAACACTCTCATTTTCTATAATATTTCCCTCGGAATTGGCATAAAATATAATATTTCAAAAATACCCTTAATAACCCAAATCATATTTTTTACAGACCCTCTACAGTCTCTTCTTGTAAATTAGAGTGGATTGCAAATCAAAGGGATTTGTTGCTAATTGTAGGAAGAACACCATTGACGATTCTATGAGGAGTACAGTGATTTCAAATCTTTTTGGTAAGTCCATGGTTGAGCATAGGTCTTGCGTCTCATACTCTCAAGCTAGTAAAACAATAGTGTACTTTATGTCTCTCTCTCCTCCCTCTCGCTTCCATTATCAGGCCAAATTATTCGAGTTTGCTCTCTCTCTCTCTCTATTCACTTTAATTTTCTCTTCTTTTTTTATCTCAAAGCATCAACATCGCTTGTTTATTACTTGGGAATTGAATTAAAAAATGGCTTTTCGTATCTCAACCATTCCCAAATCTTATTAATTTACTTGTGAATTAGAAGTTGAGATTTTCTTGAAACGGTCTTTAATTTATGCAAACTCTTCTCTCACAATTCTGATTATTGTGATGATAAACTAGTATGATTTGTAACTCTTATACTTTTTTTATTGTTAATAATAATGGCATGGATATAAATGCATATATATGCCTATAGCAATCAGGAAGGAAGACTACTACTATGCTTATAGCATGCTCCAAATGATCTGATCATAATTTACATGATGATCCTGAAAAGCATAATGCTGTAGCAGACTCCAAAACTACTACAATGGATGGAAGAACCCTAGACTTCATTACTATTCCCAAAAGAACAGTTTGGTGATTCATCTCCACCTCTAACTTTATTTGAGGCCCTCTCCATTCGCCTTTTCTTGGACCGACTAGTGATGTCCGCTTCCTTTTCACTGACAAATGAAATGAATGTCTGAAGACCTGGAGATGAAGTGCCTCGACTTGAAGGCTCGGTGTCTTCTGAGTAATTGGAAAACTTCCACAGTATCTTTATAAGATATAGAAGGAGAGCGAGCAAACAAGATACACCACACATGAGAAAAAGGCCCCAAAAGCTTTTTAGGTGAAGTCGGTTTATACTTTCTTTCGCACCTTCTGAACTACAGGGACTTCTCTGCAGCCATTTATCATGTATTCTTTGGAGTTCTCCGCCTTCTGAAAGTTTCAGGATGGCCGCTGACATGTCCACTGCTAAGGGTGAGTCCCTCGGAAATGCCTGAAATGTAATGACAAATGAGGAAAACTAGCCCATGTTATGATATACGCGCGCAAAACTATATGCGCAATAATTTGAAAGGATACAGTAAACGGGCTGGAAATACTCACAAATCCCCACCCACTTTTGCTGAACTCCTGACCTACAATACTGAAGTCACATCGAGTGGAGAGGAAAAGCTCTATGTATGCTCGTTCATCAATCACCGCGGCAACACCTCCTTTCTGGGGACCATCTTTCAAGGCTTTGGCATAGTCCTCATCGGAGTTGAGAGCAACAAGTCTAGACCTGGCTATGTTGTATTCCTCCGCTAGATAATTTTCAGCGAATGATCCCCGCTGGAAGCCTATGCGGTCATTGCTTGTTACCAAACTCTCAATCCCTTTAATGGGCGAAGAAAGTTGTTCTACCGTAAGAATTGAGGTCAAACTTGCAGTGTAACTTGAATTGAGTATAAGAACTACGAATAGCCAGATGAGTAGCACAAAGCGACCAAGGGAGCTGACGGTATTTTGCTCTGTATATATCAGAACAAGAAATGGACTGTTACTTTCACAGGTGCTTCAATGGTCCGTGTGACAAAGTAGATAAAACTATATATGTATCTATATATATAAAAGGGCCATTCCACTTACTATGGGAGAAAAAAAAATGTTGAAAAGCTGAACCTGTAGATCATGTGCGAAAATGTTAGCCATTCAAGAATTGGATATGGAGGAAGCAAATTCTCATATTGCATAGATTGCTCAAATAGGGAAGATTGGTGATAAACCCACAAAATTGTTATATTTCTTAGGCACTCACCATATAATAGTTGCAATTTGTCTCTTAGGAGGGCCTCGAAAATCATCGTTCACTCTATGCTCCAAGATCCAAACAACAACTCCGACAACAAGGAAAAATATTCCTGTTACTAACCACATCACCGGAGTGAATGGCCTCAAGAATGCCAAAGAATTAGAGTTCAACTTCTGAACTGGGGCCACTACGACTAGGCCGGACTCCACGTAGGGCTGTGTGAAATCCACAATCCTTGTTCGATTGTTGGTGATAGCCAAGTCCCCTACTGCAGCATCATAGACCTACATAGAACAAGATAGACAAAGGTTCAGAAAGAAAAATTGCAGCCTTTTCAGATTAAGTTAAAAGAATATATCTTTTCTTTCTTTTTTTTATACTCACACCGTCTTCGATCAATTGCAGAAGCTCAGATATTTTAGGTTTGTTAATACCATCCCCAAATGCATGTAGCTTACATGGGACATCGTAAGGCAAAGACTTCAAAGCAGCTGTAAATACATCAATGCAGTATCCACTGAATGAATCAGCGCCTTTCACAGAGACCAACTCGTGATAAATGACATGGTTTGGCACTGCAATTCTCAATTGCCTTCCATTCTCTGGAAAAACCCATCCACGAGGCTTCTGTTTCGTTTGTCCAGGCCAGATTACACTCTCTAGTTCTTGACTCAAACTTGAACGATTAGGTGGCTTTGTATAAAGCGTTTCCGGTGGCACAACTGATAAGCCAGAGTAATTAGACCAATAACCGATCCTTTTAAATCCTTTGCCAATGACGTTCATAACTTCATATGCCGGATGAATGAGGTTCCTATCTGAATCGAACTTGATTGGCCCTGCTACTCCGGTCGTATTGACCTGTAAAATGCTGTGAAGCAAAAGATCCCCTCCATTGAAGATTCTCACTTCATCCACCTGCAGTTTCCCTCTATGCTGCTCGGTTACCTTTGGATCTTGTGAAAATGAAATATTTCCTCCCTGCTTGAAAAAGGCATCAATTCCATAAGCCAGCAACCAGACAGTGTCATATGTTGGTGGGATTTCTGCTCCCCCTGCGGAACGGTGGTGTTCATGATCATTGCTCAAAGGAGGCTAAGCACACTGACACAATATTTAACGTGGTTCGGCAAATCGCCTACATCCACGGGAGAGATCGATATTATTAGAGATAGAGAAAGAATACAACACACGGAGTAGGATCACATCCACTCAACTCCCATCTCTCATTGCTACATAGGGCAGCAGCTGCATAAGGCAGCAGGGCTGCTGGTGGCAGCCCTTCTCTTTCTTTCTCTCTTCTTCTCTCTTTTGTTCTTGCTCTCTCTCTTTTGTGCTGCACTCTTGGTGTCTATTTATAGGCTTCAATGACAGCTCCTCTTGCTCCTTTGTCAACAATGGTGGTTGCCAAACTTACCAAACTTTGACATTAGACAATGGTTGTTGGCTGCCACCAACAACCCACCATTGTAGCTTTCTTCTTTGACAATGTCAAGGGGCTGCAAATGCTGCACCAGCAGCCCTCTTTGACTCTCACATGGCAGCCATCTTCTTTGACAATGGCAGCCATCTTCTTTGACAATGGCAGCCACATAATTGGCAATATTCCAACATCATAAGCATATAGACCATAAGTATTTAACTCAGTGCCATTAACCATTTTATCCCGAGTCAATTTGCTCCATCCAGAGACAAATTTCGTTTTCTGTTTTGAATCTGGTGTGTGCATACGCAACGTAATAGCTCCTTGAACTCCACCAATTGCTTCTGAAAAGATAGAAGTATCAGTATCGAAGGCGCTAGCAAGCCAATCAGTAACTAGCCAGACATAGCCACTTCCTGTCATCCCTTTATCTTGCGCCACACTAAAAACCTCCAGACCCCAGTCTGCATAAGCAAGAAGAACAAAAATCCTAGATTCCTCCGAATTCGCCGTTTTCAGTTCATTGCCGATGTTTTCACGATTCAGACTGGGGCTTATAGGAGCTTTATGTGATATCCTACAGCGTCTCTCGGCCAACTTGTCTCCCAAAGCTGCAATTCCGTTTCTCCCATGATCGTCATCTACATAGATTGCTGTTACATCTCTCCATCCATAGTAGTCTATAATTTCTGCTATTGCTGCCATCTGAAATAGATCATTCTGTGTTGTCCTGACAAAGAATGGGTACTGAAGTGAAGATAGTGTCGGGTCTGTAGCTCCAAATGACAACATGGGGATATGAATCTCATTGGCGATTTGCGATACAACATGAGCAGTAGCTGAAGTCTGGGGGCCAATTATGGCCACTGTCTCACCATCCATCAAGCCTAAAGCTGTTGGAAACAAGGAGATTATCATAAGAGAAATTGATATGCAGAAGTCAGAAACTAAAAAAAGCTTGGTTCAAACAAGGATTTACCGTCAAGCATGCCAAGAAAGCTGCTATTCTTTGTGTCCTGCATTGTGACTTCCAGCTTTGTCCCACCAAGGATAGCATTGTTGCTATTCACATCGTCAACAGCAGCATCTATTGGTATCGTCGCAACTTTTCCAACGGTAGTATTAAAATTTAGAAGAGCGCCAATTTTCACAACCTTCGGTCTTGCAGTATCATTCAGACCGATCCCATTTGATGATAACCCATTGCTGAAAACCATTACAGCCACAAACAAAACCTTATGCATGATGGTGCACAACCCCATAATCTCCCCTTTCTGCATGAAAAGAAAACAACTTCAGAAAAATGATGAAATCACTGGAAAGCATCCAAATATACAGATATATCAGGAAAACACCAATACTGAACGAAAGAATGTTTGAAGAAGATGAAGCCAAGAGCTGCTTCTGACTTTTTCATGCAGACAACAGCAGATTCCCACCAGAAAGCAAAGTTGCAATAGAAACCAAGCATGCAATTCAATCAAGCAGTAAACATAACACGTGAAAAACTAAAAGCAACGAAAAGCATGAGCTCAAAATTGTATGTGTGTGCTTATATACAGCTGCCAAAATCCTTGCGTGTTTCTTTTTGAAAGACAGAAGGAAAAAAAGATGAACATAAGAACAAAACGATGCTACTTACTTAAAAGACAAGAAATACAAGGTACTTGATATGATTTCAGCTATGGAATGTACCTATTATATAGAAGATGACCATGCTGTTAGAAATCCTTGAATTCAATATCAGAGGATGAATGGAAAAGAAGCCATGCATGCATCACACCCCATGTCAGTAAACAAGAGGTGGGCTCCACTTCATTCCACCACCTAATAATGTGGTCTAGTACTTGTAATGTCAGACGAGTGGAAAATGAAGTCGATGGCAGAGACAACTTGTTAGATATGCAATCCATTCGGAGAGCTCCTTAACGGATTTTTCTTTTATATTAAAATAGTATAGAAGTAATTTACAGTTGATTTCGAGTATTCATAGACCGTGAATTTATTCTTCGGATACTTCATTTGAAAAACCTCAAATTAGTCCTCCAATTATGAGCTTATTATCAATCTAGTCCAAACTTTAAAATTTTCAATTAAGTCTCCATGTATCATACTCCATCGAATTTCCACCTATAAATCTTCTTCTTTTTTCTTGTGGAAAACATCAAAATTTCCCAAAGCAACTTTTTCTATCTATTTCATAGTGCAATTTAAACGGAAAACAATAACAATACATAGAAATGGGATTCAATTGAGGAATGTCTAATATTTTAGGGATAAAATTATGAATAGTAGATAGTAAACGGGGCAATCTAAGGATTACACTACTTCATTTTGTTTTGGCTCAATGGGAGTCTTCTTTGACACTTGATCAATTAAGAAAAATTTTATTCTTTTATATTTAATTAATTTTAAGTATTTAAAGTTTTGTTTAAATTTATTTTTTTGTAAAATTATCATAATTTAAATAAATATCATGGTATTTATTTTTTTTATAAGATTATCATAGTTCAAATAAATATTCTGGTATTTGGTGTCAAAGAATCAACTCAATCCAATAGCTTAACTTTTTAAGTTAAATCCCAAGATATGATTTATATTAGTTTCTAACACACCCCCTGAAGTGAAAGCTCTTTGGGCTTGAAACTTGCACAAATTCACACTACCTTGTGCTTAATTTTTATCAAATAAACAGAGATGGTGAGATTCAAACTCGTGACCGTTTAGTCATTAAGGCTCTGATACCATGTCAAAAAACCAACTCAACCCAATTGCTTAAACTGTTAGGTTATGTCCCAAAATATGATTTATATTATTCTCTAATATTTGGTTGGCACTCAATTTTACGAGCGTTTATTTTTATTATCATATCATTAAATAAAAAATAGTTTTAAAAACAAAGTTTGTAAGTCTAGCGAAGTTCATCATTTAGGTAGTAAGTTTTGAGAGTTAAGTCGCGAAACTCGGGTTAATCTAATATGTTGTTCTCGCAATATATATATATATATATATATATATATATATATATATATATATATATTATCTTGAATTTTGTTTAAAAGGAAAACCATGCTTTTACCGATCATTCAGGTTGTCTTTGAACTTATTAAGTCAACTAGGTCACCTAGAGTCAACTCCCATGCAAGTTAATTTTAAACTCGAGTTAGGTAAGGAGAAGGGTAGAAAGGTTTCAAAGTTGACCCGCTGGGTCGGGTTTAATAACAATGCCAAATAGTTTTTTTTATTCCATCCTCTAATTTTTTTCTTTCAATTAAATCCTTTTTTTATTAATCTTATCATTCAATATTTGGTTAATTTTGAATTGACGTTCATAATTTATTTTGGTTTACTTTTTATTAGGTTATCGCGGTCTCAAACAAACATCCGGATATTAAGTTGGTGCTTAATTTTATGATCGCTTATTTTTATTATCATATCATTAAGTAAAAAATAGTTTAAAAAAAATTGTTAAACCTAGTAGAGTCCATGATCAAGGTTAGTGGTTTGGTGGGTCAAGCCATGAAGCCCGAATCAATCTAACATGTTGTTATTTCAATATTAAAAAAAAATGTCATCTTGAATTTTTTTTTTTTAAATCAAATCATATTTTTTACCAATCATTCAAGTTGTCTTTTGATTCATGAAGGTTGTGGAGTTACGTCGAATTAAGTAAATCTCATATTATTTAATTTAAAACTCAAGTTAGGCAAAAAATTAAATCAATTTTTTTAAAATTAATCCATTATGTTAAATTTTATAATAATATTAAAAAATTATTTGTAGCCTAAATATATATTTTTTAATTCAATAAAAATTTAATCCAACCCATCCCTGGCCAATATCTAAACTTTTTTTTTTATTCACGTGGGGTGTGTCCGGGCCGACTTTGCGCGCACCACGACTATTCCCCACGGCCCATTGGACATCCTGCAAGCCCAGAGGCGGGTTAGGCACCGCGGGGGTGACAGACGTGTACATAGAGGATCGAACCCGGGACAGGAACGGAACAAATCACACAATTAACCACAGCAACTAGACCCTCAAGTGCAATGTCTAAACTTTGTTATTACCGGAAGTCATGGTTTTGAAATATTGCGGAGTGATTGATTTCATCAAAGAATTTTATCTCCCACGCGTTGACCAAAAAATTACTCCACTTGTCTAATATATATCTTGGTCTCGGCTAACTTTAACCCCTTTTTTTAAGAAACGGGGCTTAGGCCCAAAAAACGTGGGATAGTGCATCACCAAGTCAAGTCAATATTGATGCAAGTACTAAGTAGTGGGTTTAGCCACCTTTAAATTTTAAATAGCTGCAAATTAATAAAAGCATTAAAAAATTTAAGGTAAAAACATTGTTTATATAAATAGTGAATCACCTCAAATCTTTTTTTATTTATTTACATTCTCTTTTATTTTTGGTTGGGCCCTACTTTTCGATTGCATCATTCCTTTTTTTAAAAAAAATTAAATCTTTTCCCAAAAATAATTTTATGAAATAACGGTGTTTGGATTATGAAGAGTGAACCACCTTGATTTTGTTTCTCGTTTACATTTTTTTTTGTTTTTTTTTATTGAAATATTTTGCTTTTCATTTAACAATTACAATTTGATTTTGGAAAATTAATACTTCATAAACTATAATATAATTTTTGATATCATGAACATACGATATAGTGTTAGATGAAAGAGATTGAAAAAATAAAACAATAAAAATACAACATAGGAGAAAGACAATTCAATCTAGGTTGTGATAGTTACCCATAGTTTTTTCTTTCCTTTTCTTTTTTTTTTAATTTTTTTATCACTTAATTTTTTCAACTTAATTCTTTCACCTTAATTTAACTTGGGATTGAGTTTAATATTTTATTTTGGTTGGTTTTATATGGGACTTTTACGATGTTAAAAATAAGTTTTGACGTTGAGTTCATACTCAATATGAAAAAATAAATTTAATTTTATTAATTTAAACCAATTAAAACTTTAGATACTTAATTTTAAAACCTAAAATAAATATTCAACTTTTTATTTTAAAAAATAATATTTTTATCTCAATTTCATAATTCAAATTTTTTTTACAATCAAAAAATTTATTATTAATTATTAATATATATAATTTTTAATTTATTTTATTAAATGTGTATGCAACATTTTCAGTTCGCGGTTAAAAAAAAAGGTAAAATAATGATGACAATACTAGCACCTTTTTCTACTTTATATTTATACTTTATAAATTTGTAATCCTTCCGCAAATAGCTTTTAGTTAACCAACCCATTTTTGTTATTATGGATGACTATAGATATTAGTGGTTAAGATCTTTTGATATTTATACTTTATATTTATTATCAATTGAGTAAGAAATTTAAGTATTTATAAATTATTTATTGAATTCCAGGTATTTAATAAGTATTTATTAGCTATTATTATTTAATAATCAATAAAAAATAAAATAGTTAATATATATATATACACACACGTGCGCGCGCGTGCTATATCGGTATTAAACTACGTATATGTCGTATTATATTAAAAAGTTAGGTTTGAGTGTATTTCAATTTAAATTTGATAATATTTATATTTTATTTATTATTTTTTAAATCTAAAAATATCCATCTATTTAGATCATCATATTGATATCCATCAAATTAAATTAAAGTATCATCCGTGTTTCTCATCAACACTTATACTTCCCATTTTGGAAGATAAAGCGAAGAAAAGTAAAGCACTATACAATTGGACTAGTCAATAAAGTCAACCACCAACTTTCTTTTCCACACTACCATCATCTAATTATATAGTGGTTAGCACATCGTGATTCATGGAAATCTTTTACTGCGCACATGCCTTAAGCTCGACATTTACTTGTATTAAACATTTGCATTTACGAACATAAAATTAATAGAAAAAGGGTCCCATAAAGAGTAGTTAATTCTCATTTGGTCCCAAATAAATATTTCTTTTTTAATTTCACCCCTATTAAAGTATTTTACTTTTAACACCAGACAAAATGAGGACCTATATTTATTTTAAAAACAAGCGTTCTATTTGTTTCTTTTTTTTTCCCATTTTTTTTTTCAATTTGATTCTTTAATATTATTTTTTTTATGCAATCAAGCTTGTTAATTTGTTTCCATCTTCTCAAGTATTAAGAAAAAATTTTGTTGTTGTACCAGGGCTTGTAGCCCAACGGCAGAGGCAAGGTTTCCTTGCCTCTGTCACCTAGGTTCGAGCCTTAACATGCACGCCTGTCACTCCCGCGGTGTCTTACATGCCTACTGGGCTTGCAGGGTGTTCAGAGATTTTAAGTCAACAAATCAAAATTGCGTAAAATTGAATAAATATACTTATGTTTTTTTAAAAAAAAAAAATTAGAAAATTCCTTGGATTTTTTTTTAAAAATCAATTATCTATATAGCTTAATCTCTTGGTATATAAGAAGCTCATGATCCTACCACTTATATCCTTGCTTGCGAAATCCAGTTTACACAATCACCACACCTACATCTACACATCCTTACCAGCCCTACGATTAATTAAGCTAGCTATGTATTTATCTAGCGTTAACTAACTATTTAACCCGCGTTTCGTCGCAAGTTGTAATTGTTTTTTAAAAAATTACCGGATATACATGCTTTTTCAATGTGTTTTTTATATAAACTCATAAAAACTAATGCAGAATGAGAAGATCGCATAAATCAGAATCTCTAACAAATCAAATGCTAAAAAATGAAACTTGAAAAAGAAAATTAATTACACAAAACGATTTTTAAAAATTGAGGGTGAAAAAAAATCAATTGGAGAAAAAATAAAAATTTTCAGTTGGAAGGTTAAATTGAATTGAAAAGTAACTTTAACAAAAAAAAATTCAAAAAAATGAGGGTAAAACTGGAAAAAAAAAACTTTTATTGAAGGATGAAATTGAAAGTAGAAAAAACTTCAACAAAAGAATCAAGGAAAAAAATTAAAATTTTAAAAAATAAGAACCGGAATGAAAAATAAAACATTTGAAAAATTATAATCGATGGACTAAATTGACAAACAATTCTATAAAAAGGAATAAGAATGAAATAAGAAATTAAAAGAACGAGGATTGAAATTAAAAACAAAACAAATGATAAATTATAATTGAAGGACTAAATTAAAAAACTAAAAAATTCTTTAAAAGGAATAAGAATGAAATAAGAAATTAAAAGAATGAGGATTGAAATTAAAAACAAAACAAATGATAAATTATAATTGAAGGACTAAATTAAAAAACTAAAAACTTCTTTAAAAGAAATAAGAATGAAATAAGAAATTAAAAGAATGAGAACTGAAATTAAAAACAAATCAAATGATAAATTAGAATTGAAGGACTAAATTGAAAAACTAAAAACTTCTTAAAAAGGAATAAGAATGAAATAAGAAATCAAAAGAATGATAACTGAAACTATAAAAGGAGTAAGAACGAAATCAGAAATTAAAAGAATGAAGATTGAAATTAAAAATAAAAATAAAACATTTAAGAAAGTGTAATTGAAAGACTAAATTGTAAAACAAAAAAAATCTATAAAAGAAATAAGAATAAAATAAGAAATAAAAAGAATGGGGTTTGAAATTGACACAAAAAAAAATAAAGAGAATAATGGTGTTCTTTAACTGTAAGGAAAGAGAAAAAAAAGGGGAAAAAGAAGAAAAATGATTGTTGGCGACAATCCGACTATTTTTAGCTATCACGCACCACTCCAAATGGAAGAGGAGATGATAGAGCATCCAAGAAGATGATGGAAGGCCAAATTTGGCCGCCGAGTGATGTCAGAAGCGTCATCTAAATGACATGAATGTCACCCACGTGTTGGCACATACAATATATGCGTCAATAGCTTTTCCCATTTAAAAATTTATAAACAATGTGAAAATACTAAAATTCCTCCCACCCCCAATGACTTTGGAAATTACAGAAAATACTTGTGTAAAAGTACAAAAATACCCCAACATGCAAAACTTCTTTTTTGTCTCATCTAAGGTTAAGTTTGTATGATTTTTTGATTTGGGGGCTAAGAAGTATTTTTAGTATTACGAAGTTTTGTGAAAAGTCAAGAAAGCCCTTGATCAAATGTTTTAATTTTTTTTTACTTTAAAGGTGAAAAAATATTTTACTATGTAAAAAAGTGACAAGATGCATACACCCTAAAAAAAAAAGCTTAAAAAAATAAAAGAGTGGATGATAAAATGATAATCTCATTGTAACTCAATTGAAAACTATTATCCTACCCTCAAGCTAAGAACAACTATTTTCGGAAGCCATTGTCAAATGCAAATCTTATGCTTAAGAAAGTGGTAATTTTTTTTTCTAACTATTTTTTTTAATATTTTGGATAGTTTTAATATGTTAATATTAAAAATAATTTTTAAAAATAACAAATATTAAAAAAAAATAATTACTACTCCACTTTTAAGAAAATAGAAATAAGTTATAATCATCATAGAGAGTATAAAATGGAAGGACTCGGTTAATGAAATTAGTAATAAAAGGATTCAATTAATTGAAGGTAATAACCTACACGTGTGTAGGTAGAGGCTACCACCCTCATGTCTTGCTGGCACGATGCAATTTACACAATCGCCACTGTCATATCTAGCTATCTACACATGCCTGCCTAGCATCAAGATTTTTGGTGGCAACTAACTTCGGAAGTCATGCAGAGCGGGCAATAATGAATCAACAGCATTACGGAATGCTAATCTCATGGTTGAATGACATGCCAAGTTCAGACACGGAGAACCATGAAACTAAAACAACATGCTCATAATTACATATGTCCGTTCTGGGATTCTTGTAAGAGAGATATAACACGTGCCCATACCCCCATTTCCTTTTCAACTTTCAACTCCCTCTAATGGCTACCGTAAAAAGCTGGAATCCCTCAGTTACTCAACCACATAAATGTAATCTCCCTCTCTTTCCTCTTAATGGCCTCCCCTTGCCTATTTTCATGTGCTTCTTCTCTTGTTTTTCTCCCGTTGTGTCTCATGCATTCTGCAAAATTTTCAAGTGTTCAACACTTGTTCTTTTTGGACTAAGTTTTGATCTGGGTTTCTGTTAATCTTGATCTATGCTGTCAAAGTTTCAATAACTGTGCTGAATTCCTTTAAGAATTTAAGAAAATGAGAGGTGAGAGTCTTTTGCTGGTAGCTTAGCTAGCATTTGAATATTGAATCCAGTGCTTTGCTTTGAACCAGCTGGTGGACAACTTTTGCTGTCTGGGGGGTTTTCTTTGGATGTATCTAAAGATGGCTTCTTCACGGGCTGAGGGCGTGGCTAGCTAAATGCAACTGTTTCCAATAAGCTATATTTTTTGCTTCCTTTCTCTGTATTGAAAATCGAGAATGGAGTAGACTTGGAGAATGGCTCCAGGGACTAATGCTTCACTTCAGATAGAAAGACTGGATGGGGGGTCTGGTAGTACTAGTAAAGGCAGTGCCTCTGCCACGGAAGATGAGAATTTGGACAATTTGAACCAATTGAGTGCTGGTAAACCTCCAAGAAACATCAAAATAGTCAGGCATTGTAGCAGCTCTGCATTTTTTACAGATTTTGTGAGTTAATCTCTCTTCTTATCCACCCTTCTTTTATTATTATGTTCTAGTTGAATGAGGTTCTAATATAAGTTGATATTCTTTCCTATCCATGATAGGAAACCTTCTTCGTTATGAATGTAGATCCATGCATTCAGTCAAGTGATTGCAAGAGATTGTGTGGGATGGTTTGATTTAGCTGAAAAAGTAATTGCCATATTATTTTAGCCTGAAAATTTGAACTTTGTTTGATAGTTACAGGCTTAATTGTTTGGAAAAACAAGTTAGAAACACTTACTAGAAAACATTTTTTTCATATGAGGATGTAGGGAGGCATTTTCTTGAAACCAGGAAATTAATCCATAGCGATCTTGTCAAGGTCCTGCTGTGGTCAAGTAAAAGTATTTTGGAAAGAATTAAGCTTGCAAAATATGCAAAAGAGCAGCGTTCCACTGCAAAACTTTGTGCTGCATTTGATAACGAAACAAATGTCCAATTAGTTGGATCTAACTATAACTATCAAATTTATTAAGTTACAATGTGATGTCTCTCAATTAATTTGCAGAAGCTTGTGTGCACTTATCTTTAACCTCTTACAAAAAAAGGTGTGCGTGTTTTGTCTCGTGAGTGCGTGCACAAGTGGATGCATGTTCAGGTTCTTAAGAAGAATAAATGCTGCTTGGTGGAAAGTTTGATGCATCATTTATGTATGGATGCCTGATCCATATATACAAGGTAAATTTCATCTGATGGTCCCTCTGCTATTGTGCATGTAGGAATCAGAAATTGGAATTCTGGGATTAGTATCACCATCAACTGAAAATTCTGCATTTCTACCTATTTTTCGCTCCGGAAGCTGGGCAGAGAAGGGACCAAAGCAGTACATGGAGGATGAGCATATATGCGTAGATAATCTACACAAACATCTTGCTACATCAGCAGATTTTCCCTCTCCTGGTGCATTTTATGGGGTGTGTAAGTTGCTGTTAGGTTAATCTTCCTGTATATCACTTGGGTTATTTTCTGCATACACTGATCAATCCAAAAGTTGGTTTATCCTAACCTGCAATGAAACAGTTGATAAGAGGCATCCGTATAGATTTCTTGACAATTGAACCTATGAATTATTGGGCTCGCTAAGTTGGTGCACCTGTATTGTTTCCTTCCGCAGGTGTTTGACGGACATGGTGGCATTGATGCAGCCTCATTTACCAGAAAGAATATTCTTAATTTCATTGTTGAAGACTCCCAGTTTCCATCAGGCACAAAGAAGGCAATTAAGAGTGCCTTTGTGAAGGCTGATCACGCACTTGCCGATACTAAATCCATTGATAGTTCCTCTGGCACCACTGCTTTGATGGCCCTTGTATTGGGAAGGTGAGAAACTACACTGCTTTTGGAATTTTTTTAGTGCTGATAAACTTATATTAGGAATGCTTCCCATTAGTATACTGGTGCACTGTCAAAAGTTTGTGCGTGATACTGCATTCTTGTAGGACCATGCTCGTCGCTAATGCTGGTGATTCAAGAGCTGTGTTGGGCAAACGAGGAAGAGCGATAGAGCTATCGAAGGACCACAAGCCCAACTGCACCTCCGAAAGAACAAGAATTGAGAGACTAGGAGGGATCATATATGATGGCTACCTTAATGGCCAATTGTCAGTGGCTCGTGCTCTTGGAGATTGGCACATTAAAGGCCCTAAAGGTTCCAAAAGCCCCTTAAGTTCCGAGCCAGAGTTGGAGGAGATCAACCTGACAGAAGAAGATGAGTTTCTGATACTAGGCTGTGATGGCCTATGGGATGTAATGAGTAGCCAATGTGCCGTCACAATGGTTAGGAAGGAGCTGATGATGCATAATGATCCTGAGAGATGTTCAAAAGCTCTCGTCACAGAAGCACTCCAGCGCAATACATGTGACAACCTGACAGTTTTGGTGATCTGTTTCTCTCCTGATCCACCTCCGAAGATTGAAATTCCTAGGAACCATAGAAGGAGGAGTATATCTGCTGAAGGGCTGGACCGTGTCAAGGGTATCTTGAATAATTAGTGCACTTTGAGCAAGAATGGCTAATGGCTTGTACAGGAGAAAATGGAGCTTGTGAAATAACTGGGGGGATTTGTCCAAGTTAATGCTGCCCCCATGCTGCGGCTGAACATTGATTTGCAATGTTGTTTTAAGGATGAAACAATTAGCTTTCTAGGCTATGCTGTTTATTCAATAAAAACAAAAAAAAGTAATTAGAATAAATATAAAAAAAGATTGAATGATTTGAAATAAGAATAAAAAATTATTTATGTTTAAAAATCATTCATTTTATAATGTGTTCTTTTTTTGATATTTTTTGCACAATAATCTTTTTTTAAAATAGTTTATTAGAATAATAAAAGCAAGTTTTAATAAAATAAAATATAAAAATTATGTTTTGATGATCTTCAGACAAATGTACGAGAAAAGAAAATAATATAATGATCATGCAGTCATGGGGAACCATTATAGATATCCATGACAACCTAAAATGGATTGTGTCTTCCTCTTGCGATGCATATCCATCTTTTTCTTTTTTTTATATATATTTCTCTCATCTCATATTATCTCGTGTGTTTATAATTTCAAGTATTATTATATGGTTTATCAAGTTTTAATTTTACAAAATCAAATTATAATTATTGCTAAAAATAGTAATAAAAATTAAAAATTAAATTTGATATAAAAAAATAACTCACTTCATTATTTTGAAAAAAATCATGCGCGAAAACTGATGAAATGAGAGAGAAAAAAAAAAGAAAAAAAAATGAATCATCAGAGCTATATTAGAGAGTTTTTGTCATCATGCGTCGTAGGATAAGGAAGCCTCCTCCAAGATGATTCCAATGGTAAAAATTGAAGGATTTTTTTAGAGCTCGGAGACAACTACATGTATAGTCACAGTGAGACAACCTTTCTCATATTTTGGCGTGTGTGTTACAGGCACCAAAAACTCTTCCCCTCTTCATTCACTTTAGTCTTTGACCGGAAAAAAAAGAAGTTGAGCATTTGTTTCATTTTCAATTCAATCCCTAAAACTTTAATTGTTTTAAATTGATAAAATTAAAATTTATTTTTTTAAATCGAACATTAACCAAGTGTCAAATTTTTCTTTTGACATCACGAGAACCCCATATCAAACTAACAAAAATAAAATTTAAAGCTTAAATTCAAATCAACTCAATATGAAAGGATCTAAATGAAAAAAATAATCTAGTGACTAAAAAATTCAAGACACCAAAAAAAACAAGAATAAACACTGGGAGTGAAATTATTGCAAATCCATGATGGATTACATATTGGTCCATAATAAAACCAATAGATGTTTTATTTTCTTTTTAATTTATTTCATCCAAAATTTTTATTTTAATTCATATTCATAAAACAATAAATAAAATCAAAATTCTAGAAAAAATTTCCTAGATTTAGTTTAAAAATTATAAGAGACACCGCAAATGACCTCTAGGATGATGGATTGACCTAGGATGGCAGGATTATGCGTTTTGAAAAGAATGGGCTCTTTATGCATTATTTTAAATATAATGACATTCTTGTAAATAAATTATATTTTTATTGGGTTTTTTTCACGCCAACTTCTAAAGATGTAAAGTGTTATTCGCCTTCAAGTTTCAAGTTGCAAAGTATAATATTCAAAAATTTAATTGTAAAAAAAAAATCAAATAATAAGATGTTCATAGTAATTTACCTTAAAAAAACAACAATTAACTAATGATATATACAGAAAGAGAATTGAAGATTTAATTAAAGTTCAAAACTTTTGAAATAATCATTCATGTGGCTTATTTATCCAACAAATATAATGTGGTGCAATGCAGGCACCTTAACTCTCTCCCAAAATATGTCTCAAATCTTGACTGAATTTATTAGGCCGCTGGGCTTGCCCTAACTTTTGGGTTTTGATATAGTTTTATGCAATAGCAAGCACGGGCTTTATTCTAAACTAGGTTAATTTTCAAGTTTTGTTGTGGGTCGGATTAATTTTAAAAAACAAATAAAAAAAAATTCTGATTAAAAAAAAATCCAAACTCATGGATCTAAATGTAACATGAATAGCAGATAATAACGTTGTTTGCTTTTTCAAGAAAAAAAATTCAAGATTATATTTAACATTATATATTTAAAATGTGGTTCCGGTTATTTTTTAAAGTGTTTTTCATTTAAAAAAATATATCAATAATATTTTTTATTTTTAAAAATTATTTTTAAAATTAGCACGTCGATTTAAAAATATCAAAAACATATTAATTTTTAAAAAAAATTATTTTTTTTCAAAAATAATTTTAAAATACAGTGACAAACGCACCCTTGTAACATGACCTGTTAGCATTATCCTTGTACCATGGAAGTTGTATTGTCTTTCACATAAACGGGGTGGTAAACTATCTGCTCAATCCATGTACAAAATCTCAAACCTTTCGAACTTAGCAAACTCTCGCTTCCCCACAAGAACAAAAGCATCAAAATTACTAGTCATCTTCCAGGCCAAAAACATCTTCTTTTCCACTTTTTCCTCTTCATCATCCACTACAACGCCAACTCCATCTCTTGCTGTCCCAACTCACGAACGAATTGTCCATCTCATTTTAGACCAAAAATCAGCACCACAAGCTCTTCAAACCTTCGAATGGGCATCAAAGTTACCAAATTTCACACACTCTCAGTCCACATATCGAGCTTTAATCCACAAGTTGCTGACTTTTCGTCGATTCCATACTGTTCAACATCTGCTCGATGAAATGCCTAAATCAATTGGCTTGCCCCCTGATGAATCGATTTTCCTCACAATCATTCGTGGGCTTGGAAGGGCTCGAATGATTCGTGATGTTATTAAAGTTCTTGACTTGGTAACTAGGTATGGCAAGAACCCATCTTTGAAAATTTTTAATTCAATACTTGATGTTCTTGTTAAGGAAGATATTGATTTGGCTAGGAAGTTTTATAGGAAAAAAATGATGGGTGCTGGCATTCAAGGTGATGACTACACCTACGGGATTTTAATGAAAGGGCTTTGCTTGACTAATAGAATTGGTGAGGGGTTTAAGCTGTTGCAAGTTATCAAGTCCAGGGGTTTAAAGCCTAATGTTGTTATTTATAATACTTTACTCCATGCACTTTGTAACAATGGTAAAGTTGGGAGGGCAAGGAGCTTAATGAATGAGATAAAGGAGCCTAATGATGTGACTTTCAATGTTTTGATTTGTGGGTATTGTAAAGAAGATAATTTTGTTCAAGCTCTAGTGTTGTTAGAGAAGAGTTTTTCTTTGGGGTTTGTACCAGATGTCGTTACAGTGACTAAGGTGGTGGAGATTCTTTGCAATGTAGGTCGCGTGACAGAGGCTGTTGAGATATTAGAGAGAGTGGAGAGCAAAGGAGGTGTAGTTGATGTTGTAGCTCATAACACCTTGATAAAGGGATTTTGCAAGTTCGGAAAGGTGAAACTTGGTCATGGTTTATTGAAGGAAATGGAGAGAAAGGGATGTCTTCCTAATGTAGACACCTATAATGCATTGATCTCTGGTTTCTGTGAGTCAGGAATGTTGGAGTCAGCTCTTGATATGTTTAATGATATGAAAACAGATGGGATCAATTGTAATTTTGTTACATTTGATACGTTAATCAAAGGTTTGTTTTCAAGAGGGAGGACTGAAGATGGATTTAAGATCTTAGAACTTATGGAAGAGACAAGAGGAGTCTGTGGGGGTAGCATTAGTCCTTATAACAGTGTTTTATATGGTCTTTACAGGAAAAATATGTTGAATGAAGCACTTGAGTTTCTAATGAAGATGGAGAATTTATTTCCAAGAGCTGTTGATAGGAGCTTGAGGATATTAGGGTTTTGTGAGGAGGGTGCCATTCAGGAAGCTAAGAGGGTTTATGATCAAATGAATAATGAAGGTGGAATTCCAAGTGCTCTTGTCTATGACTGCCTAATCCATGGATTTTGCCAAGAAGGGTGTGTCCGAGAAGCATTAGAGCTGATGAATGAGATGGTTTTCCTTGGTTATTTTCCTGTTGCATCAACATTCAATGCTCTTATTCGTGGCTTTTGCAGGTTAGGGAAAGATGGGAGTGCTCTGAAGCTACTTGAGGACATGGTTGGGAGAGGCTGCGTGCCCGATACAGGAAGTTATAGCCCTCTGATTGATGCTCTTTGTAGGAAGAAGAGTTTTCAAAAGGCTGCGAGTCTCCTCTTACAAATGGTAGAAAATGGTATAACTCCTGATTATTTGATATGGAACTCTTTGTTTCATTGTCTCAGTCAACAAACTATCTGGTTAGAAAGCAATAATATGTTCCGTGTACACAACCTGGTAGAACAAATTGTTGAGATTTGATTTTTTTTTTTTCCTTTCTTTTTTGATAAGCGATTGAGATTTAAATTATTGGCCCATTGGTAATAAGATGATGGTATTGCCTTTGTTGACAAAGAAGTGCTTTGAAATCTATCTGCATATGAAATTGCAAAAGTTTCTCGAAAGGTTTTTACACTAGTCTTGCATTTCTATTATTGAATACAAGGAAGATTATTGAGAAAATACGAATGATATGATCAAGGTAAACAAGATAATATTTCTGGCCATGCTTTTGTCTTGTTTTTCAGTCTTATTTTGGATTTTTGCATGTACATTAATCTAGAATAGAGTCGTGACATTAACGGGCAGGGAAAAATCTCATTCATATGGTCCACAAACCACAAACAGATAGGCGTGCTTCGCAGGTGGCCAACTTCAGGCATTATTGTTGTTGATTAACTCAAGTTATGGGCATACAGACACTCTCCAGGAATGCACCCTTGTCTGCTCTGCCCTCACGCAGTCAAGATAAGTGGCTATGATTGATGGTGATTGGAAACCAAATACATAAGACATGAATGCTCCTTTTCGTCATGTGCTGTCACAAGTCACAACTTGCAATTACAAGTTGCCCAACTTAAAGGCTGTTTTTGTGAGTTTTAAAAACAGAAAAAACTTATTTTCCACTAAAGAATCCAATCCATAATCACGTTTTAGGTAAAAAAGTGGTTTCAATTAAAAAAATATTATATTCTAAGATACAACTAAAATGGAAAGTATTATTTTATTTTTTAAAAACAATCATCTTAAAAGTATGTCTGTGGGGTAATAATTGGGTTAGTCGTCGTATTCAACTAGTGCTCATTTCTAATAAGATTTTTTGGATCTCCTTAGCCAAGCATTTTTTTTTTTTATCAAAAAGCATCTTTTTTTTTAATATTACAAGTAGAGCTACAGAAAGTTGACGTCATAAATTTGCGCCTTCCGTTTGCTTCTTCTACGGTTCCATCATTGATCGACACCCCAGCAAGCACATAAAAAAAAACTTAAAAAGACATAAAACATAAGGATCCTCTGCCTTTCAATTACATCTCTCTTTGTACGATCTGCTCTGCTAAAATCTCTCCTAGAAACCTATTCAAAAACTGAACTTTATCCAATCCAAAAATCAAGCCAAACCCTTTAAATATCTCCCTCCAATCTATTTGTCAAAAGGGAACATCAGATTTTCAATCATGGGATTTGATAAAGAAGCAAGTTCATCTTCACATGTTTTGAAGGTACCTCGGTTTCCAAGAGAAGACACCCCTTTATTAAGCAAGAGACCTCCAGTTTCTTCTCAAGGCAAGACCTTTGCAAATGTTTTCATAGCTATAGTTGGTGCAGGAGTTCTTGGCTTACCTTACACTTTCAAGAAAACAGGATGGGTTATGGGCTCTATCATGGTTTTCTCCGTTGCTTTCCTGACTTACTATTGCATGATGTTGTTAGTGCATACACGTAGAAAGCTTGAATCTTTAGAAGGATTCTCAAAGATTGCATCTTTTGGTGATCTGGGTTTTACTGTTTGTGGCCCTATAGGTCGTTTTGCTGTTGATATTATGATTGTTCTTGCACAAGCTGGGTTTTGTGTTAGCTATCTTATTTTTATTGCTAACACTTTAGCTTATGTTGTTAATCATCAATCCAGTGATAGAATTTTGGGCTTTTTGAGTCCCAAAGCTTTGTATATATGGGGTTGTTTTCCTTTTCAGTTGGGGTTGAATTCAATTCCAACGTTGACCCATTTGGCCCCACTTAGTATTTTTGCTGATGTTGTTGATCTTGGAGCTATGGGAGTGGTTATGGTAGAGGATGTGATGGTATTTTTGAAAAATAGGCCAGCTTTAGAAGCTTTTGGTGGGTTCTCTGTTTTCTTTTATGGTTTAGGTGTGGCTGTTTATGCCTTTGAAGGAATTGGTATGGTATTGCCATTGGAGACTGAAGCTAAACACAAGGACAATTTTGGGAGAGTGTTGGGGTTATGTATGGCTTTCATTTCTTTGTTGTATGGAGGTTTTGGGGTATTGGGTTACTTTGCTTTTGGTGAAGATACCAAGGATATAATCACTACCAATTTGGGACCTGGACTACTGAGCAATCTTGTGCAGATTGGTTTGTGTGTGAATCTGTTCTTCACATTCCCATTGATGATGAATCCAGTTTATGAAGTGGTGGAGAGAAGGTTTTGTGATTCTAGGTATTCTATATGGCTGAGATGGGTGGTTGTTTTGGGAGTGAGTTTGGTGGCTTTGTTGGTGCCTAATTTTGCAGATTTCTTGTCTCTAGTAGGGAGCAGCGTGTGTTGTATTCTGGGGTTTGTGTTGCCTGCTTTGTTTCATCTGTTGGTGTTCAAGGAAGAGCTGGGTTGGAATGGTTTGCTTTTGGATGGCGCTTTTGTGGTTTTTGGTGTCATCATTGCTGTCACCGGTACCTGGTCTTCCTTGATGGAGATATTTGCATCCAAGACCTCTTGAGTTCCTTGACTATGTTCTCCAGTTTTGAGCAGTTATTAATTAGATTTCTGCATTCATCTACTGAAATGATGCCTAGATCCGATGTTCTTAGAAGTTGTAATAAAAAATAAACTGGTATGAGCTAATGCAATATTTTGTTTTCATATTTTGAGCTTGCTGAAGGCAATTGCTACTTCGTCTAATCCTGTTTTTAGCTCATAGATTGCTGCTGGTACATTCCTGCAGGTGCAGACACCGCTATTCACCTATAGCCTTCATCCCTACTGGCATGCTCGTTGGTGCAACAAAGGGGCAAGTGTGTGCTTGGCATTGTAAAATGTTTGAAGTTGTGTTTTTTAAAAATATATATTTGGTTATTCTATTGTTTTTTCATCTTAATATCAATTCAATAAAATTTTGTTCTATGTACATTTTGTTTTTTTTTTTAATTTTACTTTGGTCTCTGTATTTTATTTTTTAAAAAAAAAAACCTAGCCCCTAAATGACTTTTTTTTTTCCAATTAAATTCCTGCATGTCAAATTATAAATTTGATCAGAATTAGTCATAGAATTTAAATGGATTGATAGGTAAGGTAATGGTTGAATAGATTTAAATGGATGTTTATGTTTAAAAAGTAAAAGTTTTGTTTCCTATAACATCATATATTCATTGTTATGACTTTATTTTTAGTTTCTCAAGGATCATTGATATGCAAAGGGTCCGCCTTAATCTTTTTCTTAAAAAAGCGATATTTAGGTGTTGTAAACGAGTTTTAAAAAAAAAAAACTCAATGACTTGGATTATAGCTCTAATTGGTCAAATAAATTAATTTTAATTTAATTATATAAAAACATTTAGCAGTGATATATAAAAAACTTTTTTCAAAAGTGGAAAAATAATAATTAATTTTTAGTCAATTAAATATGAAATGATAAAATTAGATAAAAACATGATAAAAAAAAATTGATGCGAGTTAACTTGAGTTAGCATGATAAGTACGTTACTTAGGCAATAAGAGATGAGCTAACTCGAGTTAACCCATTAAACTCGCGTCTCAAGTCATAAGATCGGGATAATCTAATAGAAAAGAAATTAAAAAAAAAACATAGCTATTTTTTTCTAAAAAACTAATGTCGAACGATGAAGTCGGAAAAGAAAAGAAAATAAAAAAGATATCAACCTTTGTCAACTTTTCAAACCTAGAGATGATATTTAATCTGAACTCAATGGATACTAACATGAACCGAATGGGTGAATATTTATTTTTTGGATGGCTACCTTACCCGATGGGTAATGAATAAGATATGGATATTATTAAACACAACTCGAAACCCGCACAAACTTAACTCAAGATATATATTTGTAGAGCATTTAGATTTTTTCTAAATAGAATATGATATATGCATATTACAATATTAACATAAAACACATATATGTATAATAGTTATCATTTTAATATATATATTACGCTAAAGGATGAAATTGGGGAGAAAAAGAAAAGCAATCACATAAAAGGACCCAAAGGGACAAAAAAAAATAGCAATTAAAATAATAAGGATAAAAATCAAAATTAAAAAGTAAGTTAAATGGTGAGTACAAATTTTTTATCAGATTGTGAAATAGAAAAGAAAAAAAACTTGAACAAAAAGACAAAAAAAATCAAAAGAATAAGGATCAAATTGAAAAATAATAAAATATCATAAATTTGGATTGAATGATGAAATTGAAAGCCAATAAAGCTTTTACAAAAAGGTCAAAGAAAAAAAATAAAAATTAAAAGAATAAGGACCAAGTTGGAAAAAAATAACATATGACAAATTAAAATTGAAAACAAATAAAATTTTTATAAAAGGATCAAAGATAAAAATTAGAAATTAGAAATTAGAAGATTATGGACTAAAGTTGAAATATCAACAACAAAAAGGATCAACCTGTAATTTTCAGGGGAGAAGAAGAAAAAAGCTTCGTTAACGATAAACCACCTCACCACTACCGATACAAGCCATACCAACAAGAAGAAGACATGGTGATGCATCCAAAAACATAGTGAAAGGATATTTTATTGTTCATTGGAGTGAAATGACCCTAATTGTTTAGCTACAATGGATGAAAGAAAAATTAGTGTAATAAGCTTTTTTTAAAAAAATAATTATTGTTTAAATTAATAATTACAATGCTATTTTAAAAAATTTCTCATTATGACATACTTTTTAATAAAATACTAGATGGGTGGCCCACGTTATACTACGGGCCGACCCAATTTTTTTTCCATCATAAAAAAAATGATATTAAGGCAATGCAAGTGTTCTCAAAGAAAAAAAATTCAAAACATGGATCATTGACTCAACCCAAATCAATAAGCTCGTATAATTTTGATAATATGAAAAAAAAAAAAAACAAAATAAACTAAGTTAAAAAAAAACGACACAAATCCATCTAGGTTAGCATGTAAAATCTACACCTAGCCATGATATTAGGGTAACCCCTTCAGAAGCAAACTGAAAGTTAAATTATCAAATAATTCAATGTTGAAGGGCAAAACTTTAAAAAAAACAATGAAAAAAAAACATATCTTAGTTAAGTCGTGTCAACGCTAACCTCACGACTATCAACGTAGGATTGAGATAATCCAATAGAAAAGAAAGTGAGAAAAAGCATGAAGATCAATTCTCAATAAATCAAACATTAAATAATGAGATTGCAAAAAAAAAAAAACAAATTCAAGAAAGAACCTAAAAAAATATTGAGGTAAATCCATGTTAATATTTGAAACCCCATTGAGGGTAAATAAAAAAAAATAACAAAGTAAAATTCTCAATTACAGAACATTAAGGGATGAGATTTGGAAAGAAAAAAAAAAGACAATTGAAAAGGAAATCAAAACAAAACAAAGAGCAATAAAAAAAGACGGATAAAAGATGACACAGAAATAAGTCAAAATGAAATGATGAGTATGGATAACAATGAATACCTTTGTGTCGAATTTATTGATATACATACTCTAGTTGTTACCCATCAGGTAAGAAATATAGAAATCCATAAATTATTAATCGGATTTTGGGTATTTACATGGGTATCAATCATATAACTATTATTTATTGTTCAATAATAAATAAATAAATAAATATTTGAAGTGTATGTGTGTTAAATTATGAAATTATAATTTTATATCACCATTAACATATGGATATATCATATTGCATTAAAAAATGAAAATATTCAACAAATATATCTATATAATATAAATATACATTCCATGTTAAGTTTTAGTGGGTTCAAGTCGGTTTTGATAATATTCATATTGTATACATTATTTATTGGGTGAGGTAACCATAAAAAAATATTAACTTGTTTGGGTCAGTATCCATCAAGTTTGGATCAAATTGTCATCCCTAACGGTGAGGGATGGAATTATTTATCACTATGGATATCTATTATCTAGCAACTATTTAGTATTAAATAAAAATAAATTAACTAATATAAAAATTTCAAGTGTGTGTGCCAAATTATTAAACTATATATGTGCGCGCGTGTGTTTTATGTCAGAATCAAGATGTGTAAATATCACATTGTATTAAAAAATCAAAATCTTCTACAAATATATTTGTATAATATAAATATATATTTTGGCTTAGATTCAGGTGGGTTCTAGGTATGTTTTGATAATATTCATACCCTATTCATTACTTATTGGGTAATGTAACCATCCAAAAAACACCAACCCGTTCGGGACGGGTCGAGGCTGCATCTATTGGTTTCAAATTAAATTACAATCTCTAATGTTAAATGATGAAATTGAAAACAAAATTGAATTAGAAAAAGATTAAAAATAAAACAAATAGTAATTCAAAGAATGAAAACTAAATTTAAAATAAAAACTAAATTAAATTAAACAATGAGAGATGAAATTGAAAAAAAAAACTAATCTATAAAAGATAAAAAAAAATAAGGATCAAATTTAAAATAAAATAAAATAATAGAAATGAAATTAAAAACAAAAATTAACCTACTAAAGATTTAAAATAAATATAGAAATAAAAAAAATAAGTATCTATTCTGTAAACAAAATAAAAAAACCAAGGAAAAGGAAGAAAACACCCCTAGACCCAAGTAAAGAAAAAACAAAATTGCAAGGGTATTCAAGTAATTATATTATTAAAAAAAATCCAGTTATATTTTTATTTAATGGTATATTATTCTTGAGAAAAGCCGGTTTCTCATCGTCTAGTCACTTGTGTGTGAGAGATTACATGGTACTAGATAGGTCTTCAGGGCTAATCATTCCTTATCCCACGGCTACAATCCATCTATATGCAATCCAGCGGCTCTAAAAAAGACCAAGGTTATTTAAATAAATTGAAACACGTTTTTTATTTCCGCCACAGTAAAAACATCTACCATGTCTATCGTAAGAATCAAGCATGGAGGATAGGGCAGGGCAGTGAAAGCAAGCTCTGAATAATTTTCCAAATCCAATTTATTATGGTCGGCAACATGTCGTCTTCAATGACAGACAGGCTGGTGTTATTTACTTGTTTTGCACCGAAGCCAGGCCAAAATATTTCAGCCCTGCATTTCCAGACCACCTGACATTTCAGCAGCTTGGTGGGTCTGAGTTTACCCACGAAGAAAATACTACTTTGTAGTGTACACAACACCTTTTCCTGTTTCAGCTATTATGGCGACAGGGAGAAGAATTGAGAAGGCATTTTGAGTTCAAAAATCGAAACCACAAAGACAAGTCTCCATTACTAGTTTTGTTACTCGCCACGGAATCCCTTGGATAAATAGAAGAGGTGATTTAAAAAAAAAAAAAAAAAAAAAAAAAAATTGACTTCCATATCACACACATTTGAGTTCAAAAATTACAACACCAAAAGAACCGGCCACAAGTGTAATTGAATGTTGGAAATTAAGAAAACAAATCGGATCTGCAAAATCAAACAAAAGCTAGAACCACAACACAACCACTCATTCATCATCACAACAGACTATATACTACTGCAAGAAATGTCTCAATAAGGCTTTCATACAGAAGAAAACCCCGCACATTGATCCGATGTTCATCGCCTGCCTAGAAAGCTCGCCAGTTATCAGAACTTCCGCGTGGAGTTTCACTCTCTAGTGATGTCTTAAATGGCCCACTTGAGCCAAATGGAACAGCATCATCGAATGATGGGAACCCATGATTCTCGGAGTCTTTAGAGCCACGAACAGAATCAAACCTTGCCAAGGAAGAATTGTCAGAAGATTGGAAGAACCCACTGTCATGGGCATTAAACGAATCCATCTTTGAGAATCCATGACTATGATCAGGATCTCTAGATTCTCCAAATGAACTGAAACTTGATGAGAACCCATGACCAGGATCGGATTCTTTGAAGGAATCAAACCTCGAGATCCCGTGATTCTGATCAGACTCTTTGAAGGAATCAAATCTTGAGAACCCATGATTCTGATCGGGCTCTCTGAGAAAGTCAAACCTTGAAAACTCATGGCTTTGATCAGAGTCTCCTCCTTCTCTAAATGAATCAAATCTTGACGGGAATCCATAACTTTGATCAGAGTCCTTGGTGCTGCGGATGGAATCAAATCTTGAAAGCGAATGGCGTGGAGATTGAAATAATCCACCATCCTGCATGTTAAATGAATCAAACCTAGAGAAGCTGTCAAAGGAGTGGTCCTCTGAACCTTCACTAAACCTTCGTGGAGAGTTTCCAAAATTGTACGCTGGGGTGCTTGGAACAGAATCTGCAAATGAAAATGGACTCTTTCCAGGGTTATAGCCAGGGGTGCTTGGAACAGAATCTGCAAATGCATAAGAGCTCTTCCCTGGATTATATGCAGGGGTGCTTGGAACAGAATCTGCAAAGGCATAGGAGCTCTTCCCCTGGTTATATGCAGGGGTGCTTGGAACAGAATCAAACATAAATGAACTCTTCCCTAAAGGCATGTTATCTCCATGTGAGGACCCTGTTTTTATTGGATTTAAACCAAATTCACTAATGCCAAAATCCATGTCCTGCAAGAACAATATTAGATCAATCCATTCAGTTTTTTGTATGAAAAGAACAAGAAAGGAACAAGGAAAGGTACAGAGAGATTAAACAGTTCTAATGCCAAACCACCCCCCACCCCTTCCAGAAATATTAAGCATTTCAATTTCTTGCAAATTATTAGAATTGCCTAAATAAACTTCAACTTATGTCACACACAAACATGAGTGCATGCGTGCACCAATCTGTTCCTAAAACAACTTCCATAATATTTAACCACCAAGAAACAAGTCCTATTGCCAACTTCAAATAGAAAGCAAGACCCAAGTTTTCATACCTTGCCACTGACAGAATCAAAGCCCCAAACTGATTCTGAATCATAAGGCGTATCAAACGTACCCCAGCCAGGTTCAACAATTTTTTCACCAAAATGCACAGATTCAGTACCACCCACATCACTGCACAGGCATATCAGTAAGCTTAGACATCCAAATGAAGCAATAAAGTCAGAAAGCTGTGAGCAGGACAGACCCATCTCAACTGTCATGCCATGACCACACACCTTCTTGGGCTTTGTTAACACTTGATTTTCAGAGAGGGCCACAGAAATATACAGAAGTGAAAATCATAAATTAAACCATACCTTTGGGTCTCTTTAGCATGGGGTGAATTGTCTGCGCCACTTTCTTTGAATGGGGAGTCTCGGAATTCATTGGATTGGTTCTCTTTTGTAGTCCTTCCAGGACTGTCAGGAGGACTTCTTAGACTGCCATTCTCATGTTGATGATCTGGAATATCTTTCTCAGAGTTTGATTTTCTTGGACTTGGAACCTTTTCTGCCTTCACCTCAGCATTTGAGGGTGAAGCACCTAAATCCTTTTCGGTGGAAGTAGTGGCCTTTCGAACTGAAGTTTTTTCTTTTGGAGGGGCTACAACATTTTGTACATCCAAAGTGAGCTCTTTGACAAATATGAATCCTGAAAGTCACAAATAACAAAGTTGATTACAACTTTAGTGTCCTTACGACTTTATGCTGAAAAGAAAGCATCATGTACACTTCCAAGTAAAATAAAGAAATCAAAGTCAACTAAATCAGCAGAACACTATTTAGCATACCTTCATCTTCAAGCTTGTCCCAACCTTCATCCCAATCAGCTGCTCCTTCCTGGATGCCATGTTGCCAGCCTAAAGAAAGATCAAGAGGAAGAGAGTAAGTAATGACCCGGGTGCTATTTGTTTATCATGAATGAAGGTCGGGAATCGGAATGGAGCAATCAGAATGCCATTTTAATTTCAATATTGTGTTTGGAATAATAACAAGAAATCAGAATGAAATTTAAATTTTGAATGCCTCATTTTTAATATGAAAAGGAACAATGATTACAAAATGATTTCATCAATAGTGGTGGTAGTAAAATAATAAAGATAATTGTGGTGGTGGTGGTGGTGGTGGCGGCGGCAGGGTGAGTTGGTGGGGTGGTAATAATGTTATAGTAATAACAATAGTATACTTTTTAAAAAACTAATGCCACGACCAAAGAAGGTAGGAAGATGGTGGTGCTGCTGCTGCTGGAAGAGTGATGGTACAATAATAATTTTTTAGAAACAAAATGTTATTACCACCAACAGTGGTGGTAGTGGCAGTGATGATGGTGGAAAAAATAGTTTATATAATGAAAAGAAATAATGTCCTTCTTTAGGAAAAAAAAAAGAAGAAGCATTCCCATTCCTTGTTTTATATTCCCACTTTCCCAATAGGAATGAAACTATGTTTCATTTTCATTACCATTCCCACTCCATTCTCATTCATATTTCATTCCTTTCAATCAAACACTTGCAAAGTGGGAATAAAACTTTCATCCCCATTCCCACCATTTCATTCATGTTACCAACACTACCATGATGTAGAAAGCAAATACAAAAATGTGAGGTTGCGAGAGAAGGAAAAGAAAACAGATAAAAAAATTGGGAGTCTGGGATTTGAAACATTTTTGGGCACATGGAGTATTTCCCCTAGAGTAACATGACAACAATGAAGTCTAGCTTAATTGTCATAGAACAAGCTTTTTTGCATAGAAGTAAAAGAAGTTGCCAAATTGAAGTAAATCAATCATCTAAATGAGCCAAAAAATTTCAAGATGGGACATGTGATATAAAGGCCAGGGGGTTGATAACATCATGGAGATACCAAATGGAAGCTCGACCAATGAGGTTGGTTTAGAGCGCAACCCATACTGCTTGCAGCGTTCATTCACAGTTTTTACTAGTTCCTCGAGATTCGACTGGATATTCTCAGCACGCTCCTGCAAAAGTCAGTAAAACCAGAACTTACACACAAGTTTCATACTATTGCCAGAAAGTAATGACTATTATGGTGTACCTTCAATACACCATCAGCAGCTCCCCCCTTCTTCCATTTTAACAATTGCCCGATATAAATCCATTTTTTTCTCCTACAGTTATTGAGTACAATACAAGTTTGTTTAGCATCCAAAGAAGTGTATATAGAGGAAAAGAGAAGCACGTTAGATAAAATTCACCACAAAGTTCCTAAATTACCTGAATATCACGAAATGTAGCCTCTTCAATGGTTAGTTTGGAGGCAACATCTCCACTCTGCTTGTATTTCTCTTCATACTTCTTTCCCAATGTCTCAACCTGAAACACACGATTTGTTCCTGTTAGTTCAATAAGCAATTGATATTACATGGAGAATTAAGAAATTATAAACAAATCACTAAAGAAAGAGAGATACCTCATGCTTATCAGCAGATACCCTTGTTGTGACCTCATTAAGTCGATTGTCACATCGGCTTTTATATAAAATCTGATGCCAAATAACAGAAGAAAGATCTAGGAATATCAGTAGACAGCTTAAATATGGCAGAATACCTTCGTTCTCTTTATTAAATTGATTCGTGCATCTTAAATAACCATGACAGGATCAGCTGCCCAAAGAAACTGTCCAAGTTTTCTTTTCACTCCATTAGAACGTTTAATTTTTTTGTATGGTTCAACAGGAGGAGCCCAATGCCCCCCCCCCCCAAAAAAAAAAAAAAAAAAAGGAAAAGGAAAACAATCCCTACCCCAATCACTCTTCACAGTTTGAACCCAGGACATTTTAGAGGAAATCCAAGTATTAAGCATTGGGACATCCACTTGGGAACTGAGGGTGTTAAACTATAACAAAAGAGAGTTAATGATTCATTTCTTTACTTTTATCAGCATAGTTATTCCAGCTTGAATCTACTTGGTTTTTAACACTTCAACCCGCAACTCTAAATAAGGCTTTAGATGCCACAGACTAATACCTCTGGTTTTGAGCTTTTAGCATATTCACAGCTTTATAATCTTTTATGCTATAGTTTGTGCATTTTTGAGATATCCAATAGCAAATAAAATGATGAAACGAGCATGCATCCAGAGCTTAAACACAACAAATCAGCACAATCAGTTGTCAATCCAGTCAAAAAGAATGATTTGAGGACCTTGCCTCCAAAACCTAACTCAATAGTCAAAACATGACAGCCAAGATGCAGCAAAAACAGTTCAACCCAAATACTTCAAAGCTAATTTTACATACTAGTGAAGGACATCCTATATAACAGACAATGATAAAGAAGAAAAATAAAATGGGGAGCACACTCACAAGTTCCTGCATCTTGACACGATAAAACTCAATCTTTTGTCTAGAATCTAATATTTCCTTTTCCAGTTCTTCAACCTGCACTCAAAGAAGAGCATAAGGTTCAATAATCTCATATATGCTTCTCATCTTCATTCTATAACTTGATGTCGAAGCTTTTTAATGGCAAATGAAAACAAATTTGTCTCATTTAGACATGTTAATGTATGGATACCAAGTGTACCAGACAAAATTAACAGTCCCACATAATGAGTGCACAAAAAGAACAAGAAATACCTTTTTATCAGCCTGAGATGCCTCCTGGAACTTTGAGTTGAGAGTATCCTGCTCCTCTTGGCTGAGTTGATGCACAAGATGTTTTTCAAGCACAGGAACTTTGTGCTTTTGTTGCGTGGGCTGTTTTTCATCAGCATGAGGAGCAGTGGGAGGCCTTGGTGGCCTTGCAGCGGCAGCAGGAGGAGGCCGTGCACCACTCACAACTTGCTGTTGTCGCAAACCTGTTGAGATTTGTTTTTCCACTTAAAAAGAGGAATCCACATTGAATGCAAGAGAAAGGAAACTAATAATGAAAGTTTATGGCATGATAAAGGAAGATAATACCGGAAGCAGGTCCCCAAGATCCACCACCATATGAAGCTGCAGGGTGACTTGTGGCAGACAACAGAGTCTCATCGGACATAACAGTGGTTGGAAGTGTTGCAGGAAGAGGGCGGCCTTCTCTATAACGCTCCATCAAATAAAGAGCAGTACAGAACTCCCTCAAAGAAAGCATGCTGTCATTATCTTGATCAGATAAATCCCAAACTTTTTTTAACACCTCTGAAACATCAAGAGTTATAGTAAATTAATGAAATGTGAATAAGAAATGAAGTACTAGTCTTTAAAAAATTCCCAAACTCAAATCTACTTACAAAGCATCACACCACATTATGAAAAGAAAGAGCATAGGGTTCAATGAAAATGACAAGAAAAGTAATTAACACTTGAATTCTTAATTGAGTGACTCAACTATTTATAAGACATACTTAATATAGTGATTCCTTTCTTCCTACCCAAATAATGTGATTATTTAAACTGGCAAGAAACACCACTGATTTATGTAAAAAAACTTAAGCTAACTGCTATACTACAGAAATATGGCCATCATTAGATTTACAAATGTTGTAGGTTGTGCCTTCAGTGTCCATCATAGATATATACTTCAAACCAAAGAGCTCATGTCAAAACCTCATAGTTTAAGCATGATTATAAAAGAAGTCATGTGTAGCATTCTACCTCTAGGTAGCCTCCAGCTCAAGAAAAGGTTGCGCGCCTGTTCCCCGGTAAGCTTTCCATCTCTATCTGTATCAACTTGCACAAACACTTTTGTATACTTTTGAATATCAGATTGAGTCATCCTCGGCCATGGAGGCTGGGATTGACTGGGAGCTGCATTGCTAGTTCCAACAGAAAAACCAGCTGAAGGAGCAGAGGTGACACTTTGAGATGGAACCTGCTGGTTTGGTCTTGCTGTTGATTGCCCTCCCACATGCTGCTGGGGAAAGGTACTCTGCAAGGAATCCAGGGAACTTGGCTTAACTGAAGGTTGGGATCCGACAGAAGATGAAACAATAGCCGACGAGACAGGTATGCTACTTGTAGAATGCGCAGATGATGAGGAACTTTGCTTTGGTTGAGCAGGAGTGGCAGAAAATACATCGCCAAAAAGTGAGTCTGAAGCAAATCCATTCCCAGAAACAACCACTGATTTAGAATCCCTAGTTGCTAGTTGGTTGGATGTGATGGCTGCTTCTTGTGGTTTAGGTGTAGGGGCTGCTATCTGCCCAGCAGTCACTTGTGGTCTAGGTTGAACAGAGGGTGTAAAACCTGGTGCACTAAGCCCAAATCCATCCTGAGTAGCAGGATGACCAATCCCTCTACTGGGACCTTGTGAAGTCAGGCCAGCTGCACTTCCACCAGGCCAATCTGTTGAGATGTTTGAATTCAGGGGTCGCGGAGCAACCACGGTACCTCCCCTGGGCATACCTTGACTGACAAGAATTTGTTGTGGATGGGAAGAAGAATTAGGAGGCATAGCTTGGGTTTGGGGTTGGTGTTGCCTCGTAAATTGCCCTTGTTGGGATGGGAAATACTGCTGGTTTGTGACTGCATTTCCAGGCACTTGTGGCGGTCTGATGCCAACATTTGGTGATGATGCTGGTGTTGTGCCAGACAGCTGGGGAGCAGGTGCCACTGTTTTAGGAGCAGGAGTTGCTGCTAGGTTGATTTGAGGAGCGGGAATTTTAGCTGAAGCAGGGCCATATAATGCTGCCTTCACTATTTCTGGGGTCAACTCTCTCTTACTCTGTGCTACAGTAACAAGTTTAAGTGCATTATAGAACTCTTGTCGACCAAGGTAGCCTGCGTTCCTCTGATCAGCATGCATCCAAACCTGCACAGAGAATAAGTGAATCCCAGACACTCAGTTTAATGCAAAGAGATTTGAGACCCCGATATGAAGGTCTTTTCAAAAAAGAATAGGTGAATATCCAAATGTAAAATCATTCCAAAAAGAAGGAAACTTCTAGATTCTTCCACACATTACACAGGATTTCAGTCTTTTTTAAAAGCAGAACCAGTTCTTTCCCTCTAGTATATATACCTAACAAAAAATCAAAATGTTTTCTTCCAGACATTTAGCATGCATTATCAACATAAATTTTAGAAACTTATTCAACTCAATCTTAAGTAAAACATATTTAACACACCAACCACAAGCTATAGAGTACAAAACTCCATATGCTATGATCATATACACAAAAACCAACCAAACGTGCCACAACTACCCATTTCTTGCACAATCCTACATAAAAACACTTTGCTTTATATTCAAACGCAAAAAAACAATTCAAAAAATGAACACAACATTTCCAACAAGCCACCAACCTCAAAAAGTCTAGCATATCAACATTTTAACTTCTAGAATCAACTAAAAATCTACCATTCACATAGTAATTCATCAACTTCTCTCTAAAAGACACCAGACCTAAGAATCAAAAACCAAGCATCTTCAATTCTTTACATGATTTCAACCAGACAGCAAACTTACTAATCATAAGAATTCATTGCAACAAACATTACTTATTACTTACACAAGATTTCTGTCTTTTGACAATAGATCTAGTTCTTCTACTGCATTACATACCTAACAGCAAATCAAAAACTCTTCTTCTAGACATTTAATATCCATTATGAACATGAACATTAGGAGCCAAGCAAACTCGATCATGAGTAGAACATAACACAAGAAGAAACTAAGTTGATACATCGACAGCAAGATATAGAGTACAAAACTCCGCATGTTATGATCAAATCCACAAAAATCCACCAAACCCAAAACAACCACCCATTTGTTACACAATCCACCCCTAAAAAAAATAACCTCCCCTTTGAATTCAAAATTCTACCATATTAACTAAAGTTAAACTCTTTCTACTTCTAGAATCAACTAAAAATCCGCCAGTCACATAGCAATTTATCAACTTCTCTCTCAAAAACAACAGACCTAGAAATCAAAAACTAAGCATCAGCAAATCTTTCAATGATCTCAACCAGACAACAAATAGTAATAAGAAATCACTTTTGCAAACATTACTTGCTAATTATCATTATCCAAAATCAACATTTATTTATGTATAGTCCTCTAATTAATCAAACTTTTAAAAAAAGAAATCAAATAACCTAATCTAAGTTATATCTCTCACTATCGCAAGCATTACTTAGTTCCATATGGAAATCAACATTTCTTAATAACCAATCCAAAAAATTCGGAATCTTTCGAAATTATGTAATCTGAAAACAATGAGATGAAAGAAACCTGTGCGAGGACTTGTTTAGGCAAACTGGAGCCTTGAAAGAAACCGACGGCTTCAGCACCGCTGATCTGACCGTCACCGTCTAAATCTGCTCTTCTAAAATACGAATCGAATAGATCCGTATTATTCGCCATTTCCGGAAGCAAGATTTCCTGGTAATCTTTCGATCAAGTTCACACTTTTTCAGAATTTTTCTTTTTCCTTTTCAATTTCATTATTGAATAAATGGAGATTTATATGAAAAGTATCGATGCCCGAAGAGAGAGGGGGGTGTGGAAAAAAAAATAATTAAGGGCCAGCTATTGGTTACGTGGCGCAGGTCTATTAGTTCGTCTGAACACGTTGTCGTTTCCGGTTTGGATGGGATGGGATGGGACGGGACAAATTTACGCTCACTCATTCTCGCTATTGATTTATTGTAGAAATAACACCAGGTTACTTCTGCCTGCAGGTCCGACTAAATTTTAAAAAAAAAAATCGAAGGAAAAAAAAAACAAAATTCAAGGGAATGGAATGGGTTTAAAGACAATTAAATGACTAATAATAATAATGTTTAGTTTTTCAAAAAAAATTAAAATAAACTTTTAAAACAATAATTTGAGTTAGTGATATATTAAATCAATTTAAATTAATCTAAGTTAATTTATTAAATTTATAATCAGGATTATAAAACCGTAATAATTTTATAAACAATAATAAATGTTATAATGTTTATTTGATTAAAAAAAAATCCTATATATAAATCAAACTAACACATGTCATGAATATCAACTCAAAATAAAATGAATTTTGAAAAATAAAAAACCAAAAATATTTATAAAAAGATTCAATATTAAAGAATAATATATAACATTACCTATATTGTCATAGAAGAAAAACATTTGATTAGCAATGCCAATATCTAATGAAATAAATGTAAAATTCTTTGAAACCTTTTTGTCCTTAAACATTCATATATATTTTTTATATGTCATTTTGTATTTTGATGAAAATGTCCCTTGAATTATCAAAAGAAAAAATAAATTTTAAAAAATAAAATATTAAATTATAAAAAAAAATAACAAACTTGAAAAACCTATAAAAATCGAAACAAAAAAGTCAAAGTATAAGAAAAATTAAAAGAGAAAACATTGAGCCAAATGTTGAAATTAAGAATCTAAAATAATATTTTTTTTAAAAATAAAATATTAGATAATTAAAAAACTTATCAGACTTCAAAAACCTATTAAAAAAACCTGAAACAAAAAATGTAAACAAAAAAAAAAGGCCAAATGTTGAATCTAAGAATTGAACTTGCGCATATAACTCTAAAACTTTTCGCTTTGACCATCGGCTATTATCATTTATTAATAACTAGATTTGTAACCCGTTCTCCATCATGGATAGGGGAATTCAAGGTAAAAAAAAATGCTAAGAAAAAAAAAGTGAAACCTAGTTCATTGGTTTAATTAATAATTTAAATAATATGATTAAAAAAAGATAGCAATAATAATTAAACAAACAATGAAATAACAATGAAAAGAAATTAAAAAGAACATAATATGAGCTAATCTAAATTACAAAATAACTCAATGATGAAGGGTAAAATTAAAAAACAAAAAAAACCCTCAATTAAAACATGTTAACTTGCAAACTTTTCAACCATAAACATAAGATTGAAATAATCTTATAGAAAGAAATGTAAGAAAAAAGTTTGAAAACTAATTCCTAATAAATCACATGAGAATATGATAACTCCACAAAAATAGAAAAAAAAATGTGAAGCTTAATCTCTATCAAATAAAATATTAAAGGACAAAAATTAAAAAATATATATATAATCTAAAAAAGGTTGAAATAACTCAATCTGAGCCCCTCAGATCAAGATACAAAATCTCTAACACAGTTGTGATTCCAGGGTGATCGTGTTTGAATGCAAATTGAATAATATCATGAAGTTTAATTATCGAGCAGCTTAATGTTGAAAGATAAAAATGAAAAAAATTAATTTAAAAAAGCAATGGAAAAAATATGAGTCAACTTGAGTTAACCTGCAAACCCCACAACCATGGAAATCATGAAATCCTTGAATCGAGTTCAATCAAGAAGCTTAATTCCCAATCAATTTAGTTTTGAATGATAAGATTGTGAAAAAAAAATATATCAATTTAGAAAACTTGCTAAAGAAAAAAGAGATAGCAATAAAAAAATAGAGATCAAATTTGATAGGAAATAAACTCATGAAGGATGAAATTGTAAAAAAAAAAGGGATCAAAATAACCCAATAGGAAAGAAATGAAAAAAAAATACAAAGATCAATTTTCAATAATCAAATGTTAAAGGATGAAATTGAAATAATTCGATTATAAAAAGGTTCCAAAAAACCATGACCTACCAAGAACTTGTTAGGGCAAACCCCAAAAATGTCCCCAACCTTGTTGGGTAACCTTGATTAGACCCCTAACCTATCTTT
The DNA here is from genome assembly GCA_019202695.1 of Populus x sibirica. NCBI lineage: Eukaryota > Viridiplantae > Streptophyta > Magnoliopsida > Malpighiales > Salicaceae > Populus > Populus x sibirica. The sequence continues at coordinate 26,012 of JAGMVL010000125.1, read as the reverse complement.
TATATCACTGATCCATCAATTAATTCTCAATAGAATCCTTTTGTTAGTTTAAGAGGTTGTTTGTTTTTCGTAGTTAAAATCATATTTTGTGATTTTTTTAAATGTTGTGTTATTTTTTGTGAATTATCTGGCCATCGATACTTTTCGCATACCGATTTATTAATTTATTTCGTTTGATATTTTTAAGCTAGTTTATTAAGGACTTTCTTCTCTCTAAATTTGTAATATTTCTATTAAAGTTTACACTATTTAACATTGGTTTATAAATTTTAGACCGAGAATTTACAGCCTTCTCAAATTTTAGGACAGGGGGCTTATAGTCTACTCCACTCATTGAACTTCAATTCAAGTATTCATTATCAATTAACAATCTTCTTAGCGGATGAGACCTTACCAATTATACTAATTTTTTTTTCAAGATCAAAATTGAAAAACCTTACACAATCCTTTTTAATGCTCAATATTAAACATTTCACAATTCTTTTTAAGGATCAAGATCTAAATCTCTCAGTTGGCTTACAACCAAAGTTTACCCCAGTTATTCAAATGCTGCTTATATTTTCACAATAAATAAAACTCTCACAAGTGATATCACATTTCATAATAGAAGATCACATATGATTAATCTAAAGTCTTTATAGAGATGTAATCTACCTCAAGATGTGAAAGAGGAATTTAATGCAGTTTAGAATTTAAAGCTTTAAGATGATAGAATGATGAGTAAAAGCTTTTGGAATATTTAAATATAAGTATGTAAGATTGTAAAATGACTGGAGAGTGTGAGAGAGCTTTCATGAAGTCAAATAATGGTATTTATAGGATAAAAACTCATTCAGCTATTATTCACAGGTAAGAAATAAAGATAAGAAATTTGGTTTTTCATTATGTTCTTATTTGTTAGAAATGGCTAGGACACCATTTTTAGAGGGAAAAAGTTGTTACAAAACAACTTGAGTGTTAAATACACATCTTTTAAAATTATAAGTTCACCATCTTAACTGAAAATAGTTAAATAGTGTAAGAATACATATGATATGTTCTTTTAGCTAAGAATGAATAACAAGCATTGCTCTTCGTTTAAAATGAGTTAAGTGATAATACTAAAATATATGATTAACATGATTTTTCATAAAGGTTTTTATAACTATATAAATTTTGGTAATAAAAATAATTTGGATGATGAGTTTCGGCAATATAGATATTTTTGAATGAAAATCATTTTATGATGCCAAATTAAATTTTATAGGGACTTGATTATATTAAAATGAGCTTTGACATCTTCAAGTTTATATTGCTTTAAATAATGTGTAGATATTCCCACAACATTAAAACCTTTGATAAACATGGATGTTTAAAGATCCTGGGCTAGCAATGACATATTTATTGTATCATTCACGAATAAAATATATCTCTTATTGACCTCACTTGATCCTTAAATATATATCTTGAGTAATAATCTAGATTGAGATTACCCTTCATATTATATGAGCATGTTTTGAAAGTCTAAGATGATCGATGAGAAATCTTAACTCTTAACTAAATTAGTTAATATCCAAATCCATTATCAATTTCAAAACATATTTTTTACTAAGAATTTAAAATCATAACATTTTTTTTATTTTAATCTATTTTTCAGTACTATTTAAGGCTTAAATTATTTTCAATGAACTCCCTTCTTCAAGACAAAGCTAATGACACTAGAATTAAGATTTTATATGACTAAAATATTGTCGATCGAAAGTTTTCTCTCTTGTCTTCCTCTTTCAGACCACTCTCTCTTCTCTTAACTATAAAAAATAAAATGTGATAGAAATGAAATTTCACGATGAAATGTAAACTTTAAAAACTATAAATACCAAAATGCAAAAAAAATGTCCTCTTGAATAAAGTAGTGATTAGTATTTTGTAAGAGCATGGACAATTTTTAAATATACACACCATGCTCATTTAGTTTATATATATATATATATATATATATATATATATATATATATATATATATGATTTATAATGTGTGGCTCCGAGAGTAGCAGGAGGCTAGTAATGATAGTGATATGGCCTCTTCGAGTGATGGGAAAAAAAAGAAGATAAAAGGTTTTTGGACAAATGTGAAATTGAAAGTTCATTTACATTTAAATAATAAAAAAGATATATTACATGTGTAATTCATATGATAAAAAAAGAGTAATGTTAAACGTCAACCAATTTTTTTAAAAAATATACACAAATCATAAGGTTAGTAAAACCTATGATTAAATTCCACATTAAGATCATAATCGAAGATCTCATAATTTTTTGCAGTTTTATTTTGTTAATTAGCATTTATAGATAAGAATTTATTCAATTTTTTCTACATATGGGATCAATATTTGAAATTATTTGTTTTTCTTTTCAAATTTGCTCGAGAGAAAAAATGGCTTAAAGGAGAGCAAAGATTGTGCACCTTGGACGTGTGAGATTGAGATAGGAAAGAGTTGCTAAGACTTGAAGGCTAATCTATCTATATGTCGAAAAGGAATGCTTGACGAAATTGTGGTAGGGAAGTCGTGTGCTTCCATTTCTTTTTGTTTAACAATCAATTGACTATAATTTACCACCCACTAAATGTTCTTTTTTCTTTTTTATTTTAGAATAAAATCATCTTGGGATGCATTAGTCTGTTTGAAAGTGTAATTGTGGTTACTTTTCAAAGTGCTTTTCGTGTCGAAATACATCGAAATGATGTTTTTTTATTTTTTAAAAATTATTTTTGAGATCAACGCATCAAAACGATCTAAAACGATCTAAAACATAAAAAAAATTAATTTTTTATAAAAAAAATAAATTTTTTAGAAACGCGGTTTGCACCGCGTTCCCAAACGTTCTCATAGACGAAGGTAAATGGGTATAAAATCTCTATTTTTACTAATGTTTGGTGTATTTTCAGGAAGAGGAAAAAATTTAAATGAAGCTAATATTTAAATCTGAAAAAGGGTTAAATGTTAACCTTAGAAAGGAGGAGTAAAACAGTTTTCAAGTAAGAAAACTTTAAATCTTGTGCCTTTTCCTTTTCCTTTTTTTTTTGAAAGTTGGAACCGTAAATATATATTATTTAATATGTCTAATGATCTTATTTAATTTAAATATGATATGATTCAATTAAAACCTATTGTTTTATATAACTCCTTAATCTCATACCAAACATTCTAAATATTTCACCTTTAAAATACTTTTTATAGCTTTAATACTTTATAATTCTCAAATCTTTATGCACTTAAATCACCGCTTACAAAAATATAAAATAAAAATCCATATCCAAATCAACCTTAATAAAATCCATATAATTCAGACAAAGGGCATTTATGGCGAGAACAAAAAGGTGATGGTTATAAGCCTACAAGTGACATCAACATACATCGAGAAAGGTAAAATATCTTTTGTACATCAACACAAACACGCCTCTCATAATATCCTAGTAATAACAATCAACAAATTTAGCACGATTTTTTTCCTCGTAGCATTTAGATAGAATTATATATATTATATTTTAAGATTTTATTTAATAATTTAAATTTTTAGATTAAAATAATTTTTAAACATGATATCAGAGTTTTATTTAACTAAACAATCATGAGTTTGAATCCCATCATTTTTATTCTTTTAATAAAAATTAAGTACAAGATATTATGAATCTATACAAGTTTCAAGTCTAAAAAATTTTCACCCGAAGAGATATATCAAAGAATTATATAAATTATATTTTGAGATTTTTTTAATAATTTAAATTTTTAGGTTAAAATAATTTTTTTGACACGTAGCAATATGTATTTGTACATCCAAGATTCATGTTATAGGGTATTTGAAACAATAATAACGAAAGTTTTCCAAAATATTTCTTGCTTAAAATATATTAAAGTATTTTTTTTATTTTTTTAAGTTTTATTTTTTATATCAACATAGTAAAATAAATAAAAAAAACACCAAATTAATTTAAGAATTTTTTTTTTAAATGTCATAAAATTTGGGTTGCATCGCCACCTCGTATCTGGAAATGAAATATAAAATAGACATAATGCAGCAGTATACAGTAAGTAGTAGTTGTTAGCATGAGTGATAGATGTTTATACTGTAATTCAAATATTTATTAAAAGAATTCAATAATGGATTATAGATAATCCAGGTAATATCTAACTGTATAAAGAAGGAGGGAGGGAGGCGGGGGGCAGGTGGCTAAAGGGTCATCAACCATGGAAAATTCCCGAGCCCAGAAATGTGATTAGACCAACCCACCCCACCAATAAGCAGTCACCAATGCGCAAAGTAACAAAAAAGGAGGGTAAAGTTGGTAATTCAAATATCCACTTTAAAAAGCCCAATTTTACAAATGCCCACCTTTAAAAAGAGCAGAGAGAAAAAAGTGGAGACTCTCTTGGAAAAACGCCCATCAAAGCTTCTTCAACAGTATAAATTCAGATCATAAATCAGAGGCAACTCACTTGTTTCTTCTTCTTCTTGATAAAGTCAGGCGGTGCCGATTGATTTGGTCAGCTTTTCGATTGATAGATTGATCGTAACGATGTCGTGTTCTTCGTCGTCGGCATCGGAGGAAGATGAAGAGGGGATCGATTCCTACCGCAAAGGAGGTTATCATGCGGTTAGAGTAGGGGATCAGTTCTCCGGTGGCCGTTATATTGCACAGAGAAAGCTGGGGTGGGGCCAGTTTTCTACTGTTTGGCTCGCTTACGATACTCGATCCTCTGTATGTTTTGGATCTGTTTCTGTTTTATTTTTCGTTAAATTTAAATCTTATTTCATATTTAATGAGAGATGTTCAATTATTGATCATTGGATTTTACTGGATCATCATCAGTTAAATTAATTAGAGTTGTTGCACCTTTTATTTAAATGAAGAAATGTTCAAGTAATGAATTTGCATTTTTTAAAAAAGAAAAAGTTATTATTCTTTGGATCATCATTGAGGAAATGCTTGTTTTTCTATATTTAATTGTTGTTTTCGTATTTATGTTATATTTCGGATGTGTTTTGCTTGATGAGATCAATGGGACCGCTATTTGTCCGTTTAGTGGCAGTTTTTTTTTTTTTTTTTTATAAATATCCGTTAAAGTTCATTATCTGTGAAAAAAAATAATACAATAAAAGTTAATAAATTTTTAAGAAGTGAGTTTAAACGGCGATCATGGAAGACTCAATCCGTTAACTGGTTGGAGTTTTGGTGGTTGTTGCTGTTTTATATTTATCAAAAAAGAAAAAAAAGAGTACCGGTTGTTTCAATGAGCCATATACATATATAATCATGGGTGTCTATTGTAGTTGGAATCATTGCCTGTCATGAAAAGACTTGAACTTTTTCTCTTCTTTTACGATTGTCCTAGCTTGATTTGAGATTCTGTTTTTGTTTTTATTCTGTTTAATCTTATTGTAATTTTGTTTCTGTTTCTAGAAATACGTTGCTCTTAAGATCCAGAAAAGTGCAGCACAATTTGCTCAAGCTGCGCTTCATGAGATTGAACTCCTTTCAGCCATAGCTAACAGTGACCCTTCAAATTCCAAGTGTGTTGTGCAACTGATTGACCACTTCAAGCATGCAGGGCCAAATGGGCAGCATCAGTGCATGGTCCTTGAATTTCTTGGTGACAGTTTATTGAGGTTAATCAGGCATAATCGTTACAAAGGACTTGAATTGGATAAAGTTAGAGAGATCTGTAAATGCATTGTGACAGGTTTGGATTACTTGCATAGAGAACTTGGTATAATCCACTCTGACCTAAAACCCGAAAATATTCTTCTCTTTTCCACCATTGATCCTGCCAAAGATCCAATTAGGTCTGGGCTCACACCAATCCTGGAAAGGCCTGAGGGAAACCATAATGGTACTTCCACTATGACTCTCATCGAGAAGAAGTTGAAAAGGAGGGCAAAGAGGGCAGTTGCGAAGATATCAGGAAGAAGAGTTTCAATGGGAGGAGCCGTGCAAAAGCCTGAGCGATCTCTGGATGGGATTGATGTGAGGTGCAAAGTTGTTGATTTTGGAAATGCGTGTTGGGCTGATAAGCAGTTTGCAGAAGAAATTCAAACCAGACAGTATAGAGCTCCTGAAGTCATTTTGCGATCTGGATATTCCTTCTCTGTTGATATGTGGTCTTTTGCTTGCACGGCGTTTGAGCTTGCTACTGGGGACATGTTGTTCGCTCCCAAGGATGGACAAGACTACAGTGAAGATGAGGTAGGCTAGTTTTTTCTGGATTTTATAGTTGTCAGAAATTGAAATTATCAGGTTAAGGCATACTGGATTTTAAAGTTTTAGTGAGATTTGTGCATGGCATGTTATCTTGTAAGACAGGATAGCAAATACTAATATAGTCAAATTTTAGGGAAAATGGTATAAAACTGAATGCAACCCGGCTTCTGTGTTGAGGTTATCAATGTATACTAGTGATAATGTGACTTGTATTTTTGCTCTCGTATGTTGTCCATTTCTTAATCTCTCGAGACAGACTCTGCCTTTCATTTCCTTTTTACTAGTCTGCATGGGGTAAAACACAACACGAAGATGTAGGACGTGGCTGGGAAGATAGCATGCACCAAGACTATAACATTGTTGTTATTGTCTGAGACCAAATGAATGAGTAACACGTGATTGTACTTCTGTTTTCCCCCGAGAGAGATGTTTTCTTGATAAACCTGCCTGCTGCATATTTGCATTGATGCATCATACCAGACTGATTTTGAATGTCTTTTCTTGATTGCCAATCACCTACAATCACATTTGGTTCTATGAATAAAAACGTGCAGTAATTTTCTTATTCATGCAACTCACAATGCAAATGTTTAAGCCATCACGGGTTTCAGAATGCAAACTGTTTGTTGTATATATTGGAGTACTGTATCTCTGAACTTGTTTATTTAATCTGCTAATGAAACTGTTCTTTGGGAGGGTTTCAGGATCACCTTGCTCTTATGATGGAACTCCTTGGAAAGATGCCAAGAAAGGTAGTCACATAGTTTCTCAACAGCCTCCTGCAGCTTTCTAGTTATCTCATACTCGTTCATTTATCTTTTAATTGCAATATGAGCAGATAGCCATTGGAGGAGCTCTATCCAAGGATTATTTTGACAGGCATGGGGATCTTAAGAGGATTCGGAGGCTGAAGTTTTGGCCACTTGATCGCTTGCTGGTTGAAAAATACAAATTCTCTGAAAATGATGCTCGGGAGTTTGCGGAATTTCTTTGTCCCCTTTTTGATTTTACACCAGAGAAGCGGCCCACTGCCCAGCAGTGCCTGCAACACCCATGGCTCAATCTCAAAAGCTCTACGCAGAACGAGACTAAAAGTGAATCTAAGGTGGCGAAGTTGGGTGTTGGAGTGAGCAATCTGAAGGTGGGTAAGTGATGAAGGGGTTGTAGGTGATCGCACAATTCTCAAGTCCCTCCCTCCACCTGTATGAACATTGATTGTTATTTTGGCTTGTTATATTCAATAAGATTTATTATTTTTTCATTATTGATTAACTACAATGTAAATTAGCTACTATTATTGTGAGGAATTGACATGAACGAGAGAAATTAACTGCAGCAACAAACAAGGGTGGCTCATGTGCTAACCCTAATACCACACACCATGTTTTCTACCTGTAATTGGTTTTAACGTCAATGTTAATCACGAATGGGTTGCGCCATAAAGAGAATCATTCCCCTTTAAGAATAGTAGTAGTTGTGGTTTGATTGATGCATGGGAGCTTTCATTGAAGGAAAGATTTTGTGTTTGATTCTTTTTTTCGAGAAATTAGATCCAAAATTACATAATTCAGCTGCTTTCGTTCTAATTCGAAAGTGTTCATTAACAAAAACTAAATCTCGTGCATCATGACTCAAATTTGTAATTATGAATTTTCACTTAAAAAAAAAAACTTCAACCAAGTGTTGGAAGCAAAATTGTTTTTTTATCATGGTACAATTATCTTTAATACATTTCATGGGGTTAGATCTTTCATTTCTTTATTTATAGTAAAATTACTACTTTGGCTTTGAATAAAAAACTCCTGTGCTTTTGACTCATGGATATTTTAGTTTATTTATTTTTTTTGAAATATTATAATTACTTTGATGCCTTTAAAAATAAAAAAATAATAACTCTTATTAATAGTTTTTTTTTTTTTGTCATCTTACATTGGTTATGTTGTAATTTTAGAGATTGTTTAGAGATATTATTATAATTGCTATATATTAAGTATTATTTTTAAAAAATTGTTGCCACGCTAGCATGTATACAATCTTTGCGTCGTTCAAGTGGCGCGTGTGGAGTCGTCCGGCCACTAAACGTTGTCTTCTAGGACAATGTTTGAAAGATCTCATCACCCTCTACGTAGTGATACGTACAATGCGTGTACTGGAAGCGCCTCTGATTTGGTTCAGTAAAATATAATTTCATTATTAAGTATTGAGTTATTAGATAATCTAAATAGGCTAGCTTAAGTTTGGTTCTTTTTAGCTTATTTGTTGTTTTTTTTGTTAATTTATTTATTATTATTGTTGTTGATGTGTCTATATATATATATATATATATATATATATATATATATATATATTATTTAGATTAACAATTAAGCCGATAGCTTAAGACTTTGATTTTTTACCCTAGCTTTTTTTGACATTATTTTTTGTTTGTTTTCCCTAGCACGTTGCGTAGTGCAACAACAAACCTAGTATCTCCTATTTAAGGTGATGGTTATTTTTTATTTTTATTTTTTGTATGTGTGTTTGGTCCTGCTCTTTTCGAAATCTTATGTAGGGGATAAATTGCCAATGATCATAGGCTGTATATATTAATGCTATACATTGCTACACTTGTTTCTTTTAATATTTTGATGATGGAACGAGGGAGAGAAGAATTTGGGATTCTCTGTTTCTTTTAATAAAATGATGATATCATCAACGTGGCCTTCATCGTGGCCGCATAGCTTTGTTATGATTAATCAGGTATATTTCACAATCATTGCTACATATTGCTTGATAATATAAATTTGTGCTGTTGAGCAGTAAGAACGACATTATTAGCACTTGATAACTGAGGTTGATATCAATGATTTTTGCCGCCCCAATTACCATCTGCTTCCTGTCTGCCACCAACTTCATCGCTTTCGGAGACACCATTCTGATTATGACTATTAAGATTTCAGACTGTTGATTTCTTGTAGATAACATTAATTCTGTGAAGCCATGTCGACACAGCTGCAAGCTGCGATCCTGTGCTGTTGTTTCTTGGAGTTTGTTCTTATAGCTACTTTACAAATTTGAATCTTCGAAATGCAAGTGTCGTCATTGGCCTAGAGCAAGATGCTTTACAAGACTTCTTCTTCTCGGGTTCGGTCTGGGGCTTGAGTTGGGATGTGGAAGTCGCCAGCTTCAGCTTCCCCGAGGAGAGACGTCCTGGAAGACCAGGAGGATAGGGTTTTCGACGTGAAGGCTGTGGAAGGATATAATCAGGTGCCATTTCTGGCTACCGTTAGGATCAAGAAGTTGTATTTCCTTCCACTCTTAGACCAATGGAGACGAGGAGCTCAGGAAACCACCTCCTGGGAATAACGCCACACCCTTCTGAAATGTCATGAACAACAATCTTTCTATCGACACAGGGTTTAAGGTGGATTCTGAGACATGATAGGAACTAATTAACCTGAGAAGAAATTATCCTTCTGAAGGTAGGAGACTTGTTAGGTTTGCCCTTGGAAGATTTCGTATTGAAAAACTGATGTCTATGAACAGATTCACAATTGGCAAAAAGTTCAAACTCGAGTATCTTTTGTTTTTTTCAGAATACATTCAACTTCCTATCGGTTAACTCTATCAAAACCTAATTTGATTAATAAAATAAAATAAAACCAGATTATTTTGATTTATGTAAGTTAGTCCTTTTAACCTGTCATATGTAGGTTTAATAACTTTGGAGACAACAATAAAGAGAAAAGAAGAAGTATATCCGCCCTCCTCTTCTTTAATAGTAATTAACCGTGCATGAAAAGGTTTAATTTTTTTTTAATATAAAAAATATTAAAATGATATAAATATTTTTTTTAAAAAAAATACAAGACTAGTTGTTGATTTAATTAGATTTAATAAGTTTGATTAATTTAATAGCATGAAAAAATACAATGATAATAAATAAAGTGAAAAAAATTGAAAACAAAAAAAAAGATAAAAAAAAACTTGACTCAAGCCCATCCAGGTTGGCACACTAAATATGTGACTTCATCATGACATCAAGGTAACCCCATCGAAAAAAAATTGAATAAAATCATTAAACTCAACTATCAAATAACCCAATGCCAAATGCCAAAACTAAAAAAAAAAAATTAAAAGCAATGAAAGAAAAATCCGAGTCAAACCAAGTCAACTCGTTAACCTTGCAATCATGGGAAAAAGAATGTGAAAACTCCCTAGAAAGGAAATTAAAAAATAAAAATATGAAGATCAATTCTCAATCAATCAAATGTTGAAAGATAAAATTAAAATAAAAAATCAATTTTTTTAAAATTAAATGTTGAAGAATTTTATCTCGACAATAAAAAAACACGATAACCATATCATGCTTATGTTTAATTAATTAATTTATCTTCAAATAAAAAGAAAGTTATCTCAAATTAATACAATTGTTATTTATTTATTTGCTCTTAGGAATGTGGCACTTGTACATGCGCTTGTATTCACTATACATTGAAGGTGTGTGCAATTTAGTCTATTTTACACAAACAAAATCAGTGTCAATCACATCAATAAAAATAGAAGCTGAATTCCCATTTCTAATTATTTCAAAATAAGAAAGTCCAAAATTACAAAAAATCCTGTCATTAAATCAAATGAAAGTTCACCAATAATGCTATCAAATTTACTTGTAAAGCTTCTAAGCACTAGGTATCAAGAAGTCAAGATCCAACCATGGCCAACTTTAGGCCAAGATCTCATACACAGTCTGTGGTTAGTTTTTTGAAGGGTCAAATCCTTTCATCATGAAATTCCCTTTTAATTCTAAAATTCAATCATCATTACCAATTCCCTAATCAATGACTTGTTCTCGTCAGATTTGTAGTACGATTTAAGAACATGGCAGCCAAGTCCAGATTAGAAAATATATGGGCATTAGCTAATAATTTACAATATCAAGTGAATGGTTTCAGTTACACTTTGGCACCCATTACATGTCTAATTTATAAGATCAAAAAGACCCTGAGGTTAAATCTATGCTCTTTTTTTCAAGACCTGAACATCCGCTGGTAGAACTTGCAAGATAACAAGGAGGGAGCTATGTGCATCAATGTCTTTCACTGCACTATCCACATGGGTTTGTGGTTAGATGTACTGATGTAGGCACAATTGGCATCACAAGAACAAAGACAGATCATATGAAACTGCTTCTTGAACAGATACCCACTGTTTTTTTTTTTTTATTTTTACCTTTAAGGTTATTCTCTCCACATTTTTTTTCTTTTCTTTGCTGTTGTCTTTCATATAAACTAGATTGGTGTTTGTGCTATATCGCGGAATGGGTCAAATTTTTATAACGTGAAAAAAATATTCAAGCGATACTAGTTTTTTAAAGAAATAAGAAATATCTTAGACACGAGTCATTCACTTGATTGAGTTTAATAAACTTGATTAATTTAATAATATAATTTAAAAAAAAAGGTTGACAATAAATAAAGTAAAAAATAGCAATGATAAACTATAAAAAATAAGTTGACAATATCATACTCAGAAAGAAAAGCTTATTGGAGATTCACTGTCATTCCACCGTAGACACCATCCCACCATAAAAACAAGCTCATCGAGACAGTTCTAATGCCATTGCAAAAGGTTGCACGACAACATTGAAAAAGGTTGCACGCACCGTCGAGCATTGATCCGTAAAGCAAACCAAGCAAAATACCAAGAAGCAACCATATCATGCTTATATTTAATCAATTAATTTAATATGATTCAAAAACAAATTTCTTTTACAAAAATTCTAAATTTGATAAATAACAACAATTAAAAAGACCTGAGATAACCCAGATCATTTTAAAATTAGTAAAAAATCCTATAGAAAGCCAATAAAAAAAATAATGAAGCTCAATCTCCAATTAAATAAATATTGAATGATAAAACTGAAAAAACATGAGTTTGAAAAAAGAGAAAAAAAAATCAAGCAACCCTAAGCGAAACTCCTAAACCTAAGTTAATCTCTCAAATTCAAAACCCATGAAATCCTAGACCCGGGCTAAATTTTCAATCAATTTAATGTTAAAGGATGAAATAAAAAATATCAATTTTTATGATTTTCCAAAGCAAAAAGAAATATTAATAAAAAGAATGAGGATCAAATCTAATAGAAAAAAAATAAAGGATGAAATCATAAAAAAATAAAAATTTAAAAATCACCTAAAATAAAATAAGTAGCAATCAAAAGAATATGTATCAAATCTGATAGATGAAAATAATAGAAGGATGATGAAATTAAAAAATAAATTATAATTTTATAAATAATTTCAAATAAAAAAAATTGTAATCAAATGAAGGACTAAATCGAAGAAAATAAATAAATTAAAAAGCTACTATAAAAAATAAAAGTGCTAGGCATGAAAATCAAGGAAAAAAACATAAAAAAAGAAAAAAAAGTTCTTGATGTGATAACAAGGTTTGTTGTACACACAGTAGTTAAAAATAAAATGGTTTTTTTTTGTCAAATTAGCACAATAAATTTAAAAATTTGAGGGAATGACATCGTTTGAAATTTTTTTGATGAAATGGCATAGTTTGATCTCATTGCGCTTCTAAAGCATGATATCCACTAAATATCGAGCTTCGAAGCACGTCATTTTAAGTTGTTACGCTTTAGAAGCGATATTAATTAAAATTTAAGAAGAGCATATCAAACACACAAGTGTTGTTTCTCTCTCACGAAAAAAACACTAGCACCCTCACTTCTCTCTTAAAAAACCCATTGAACACTTAGATTTTGACCTTAAATCAACCAAAAATCAAACCCATCTTAGTCTTTAAGTATCCTTTGATATTTTTATGTTGAAAATCCGTTCTTTCCTTTGCTAGCACCACTACTTGTCATTGCTTCCACCATTGTTGTCGTTGCCGTTGTTGCCTCAGCAATTATTGTAGTTCTCATAAGCAAGGTAAACATATTATATTGCTATTAATTTGTATTTGATTTAGTTGAAATCAAATAATTTTTTGTGGTGAATTTAAGGTTTGTTGAATTAATGATAAATTAGTTAAAATATATTCAATTAAAGTTTATTTGATATAGTTGAACATGAAAATAAGTTCAAGTAATGATGAATTAATTATTTCAATTAATTATGTGTTGTGTTTAATTTAGGTTAAGTTATTAAATTAAGGACTTTGTATATGTTGTTGTAATCAACTAATAATATAGTTAAATATTCACACATGTTTATGCAATATAGCATAAATATGGTTGAATTATGAAGAATTACTTGTTTCATTGAATGGTTGATAAGTTGACGAATTTAGTATTTTCAAAACTCCATCTAGTTTTCTTAAAAAATTCGAGTAGAGGTCCCAACAATTATGGCCTCAACAACCAAGATTGGAGGTGAGGGTGGATGGATTATCATTACAAGAGCCTCAACAAATGAGGTGAGCATACTAGACTCTATAATCGTGAAGACTCTCTTCCTCATGAAACGAGCGACGACACACCGCAATTACTTGAGAAAGGGTTAGATCTGCTTGCCTCTCAATTGGGGAGTATGGTTATCCCTAGCTTCCACTTCTATGAGAGCCCTAGCCTTCATCATTGTTTCCCAAAAATAGAAAACTCATCCACTTTTACCATAACCTAGTTTTGGATTCCCCTAAAATTTTCCCTTTTCTCTTAAAAAAATAAATGAAAAATGAAAAAATAAAAGAGTATAAGCAGTTTGGTTGACTAAGACAAGTTGATTGTAAGGTCTTTAACTTTCTACCAAACTGTCTCTCTACTATTAAATGAAAAGTTATAAATATCGATAAACATCACTCTTCTTTCGAATCAGATAAAGCCATGAAAATCTTGAAAAATTATTAATAAAACCATAAACTATACTTTTTTATTAAAATAATAAACAAGTATTGGTCCACAAACATCAAAATGCACCAAGTCTAATGGTTATGTTGTAATGAAACTTGTACTAGACAAGGTAGACCTGCTTAGGTATATTTATTGCACCAATATAAGGTAAATGAAACTTTCTAATGACAAATAAAAGTGAAAAATAATTTAAGTGTTCCAATCTTGCATGTCAATCTTCCATAATTTCTTGTTCTGCAACAAAAGCTCTTGGTCTTCAATGTGAATTCTGCATTCCAATCCTAAGGAGCCTATACAATCCATCTTCAGTAGGTCCTTAGAGCAAGGTTGTTTGAGTTTTATGGTCCTTCATAGAGAAATGGTTAGAGTGCAATTCAAAGAAACAATAGTTATCATTTATAAATTTATTAACATAAATAAAGTTTTGTTGAATCTTAGAAACATGCAAAATCTGTTAGATTTTGAGGGGATTTGAATTGGCACCTAATAAAATGGAATGGCCTATATGTTTGATAGAGATACCATTACCATTACCATTACCATCACCAACAATGACAGTACTAGAACCTTTGTAATTGTCAGAGATGTACAAACTGGTAAAATCTAGAGTCATATTATGACTAGCAGTAGTGTCAGGAAACCAATTTGAGCCACCAGCAAAAATGGTAGAGGTAGTTATGTTTGCAATAGGTGAATTGACATTTCTTTCATATCTTCTTTTGCAAAACTTGGATGAATGATTCCTCCACCCACAGATTTGACAATGCCCCATGTTGTACTTCTTAGAATTTCTGAAAGCATGACCTTACTAGTTATTGGTGGTAGTGGATTGAGCAACATTAACAATAGAAGCAGGTGAATGAATATAACTTTTTAGCAAAATTTCATAAGCAATTAACTGACTTGATAATTCATGAAATGTAACATGATCCTTGCGGATAAAAATGGATGCAATAATAGGATGATACTCATGTGGTAAGAGTCTAAAAATATTGGCGTTGAATTCTGCATTAAACATTTGTAATACCTTGGAGACAAGAGTATTAGCAATTAACTTTGCTTCCTTTAAAAATTGAGTCATAGTTTTGTCAACTAAGGTTAACTCCTTCAATGATAAATGAAGTTGAAGTTGTTTGTTGCTAAAGATAGAACCAAAAGCTTGTTATAGTGCTTGCCAAGCAGCATAAGCTGTTGTCATTTCAATAGCATATGGAAAAACTTCTTTGTCAAAGAAGAAAAATATCCAACTTAGCAACATCTAATCCCTTTAAAACCAGGTTTGAAACGCTAGATTAGGTTCTACTTGATTGGTTTCAACATTAAAAGCTTGTGGAGAAGGAGTTGGCTTAGTGCCTTCAGCATGAAAATTAAAATTGTAGTAGTTCAAGATTGGTATGAGTTGGGTACTCCAAATGAGATAATTGGATGGAGTTAGTTTGATTGAGAAACATTGATTAGAGTCAGGCTTGGTGGGGGATAAGGTAGAATAAGAAAGAAGAGAAGGTTGAGAAATCATAGAAACTGAAGGAGATGAAAGAAGCTTTTGAATGTGTTGTATATAAATACAAATTACAAAGCAAGTTTTCGAACTATTAGATAAAATAATATCGATTTATTATTATATGAGACAACCTAATCCTTTTGAATTTAAACTAACTGTATATCTAAATATCTCTAACAATGAAAATTCTATCTAACGTTGAGAAACCCTTTTGAAAGAGTAAACAACCAATTGGACCAGCCAGTCGGTGTGTAGCATTCAAACACTCTCATAATGTCCATCTCATCAAATTCACAGCGATTTTGTCAACAACATAATGGGAATCCTGTTTAACAGACCTGATTAACTTGACTGGCTTAAGAGTAAATTTTAATTAGAAAAGAAGGCGATGGTCTCATACTGTGGGCGCCAAGAGTGACGAATTGGTGACTCCCAGAAGAAAGGAAGGTCTTAAGAACGAGTGTTCTAAAAGGGAATTCAGGTTTCTTTGCCTCAAAACAGTTTGTTCTTTCTGGGAACGGCTGCCATGGAATAAACTAGAATCATAAAATAAATAAATAAATAAAGCCCTGAAGTTCTTTAACCTCAACCTGTGTTAAGCATTCATTGAATACACAGAATTCTTCGTTCATTTTGAGTAATTTCTCAAGCTACCTCTTCATCTATTATTTAACTCTCACAATAACGAAAATTTTCCATTTAGAAATACCATGCATATCTTTTAGAATACAGCATTAATAAAGAATGAACATGCTATAAAAAGAACAAAAGATATCATAATTATTCACTTCAATGATAAAACAGGGTGGCTATTAAAAAAAAACTAGCAAACTCATTGTCTAATTTATTGCATCCTTATATTGCAACACTCGAAGTTTTGCCGCTATCTAAAGCAACAGGAATTTTGAATTTGTAAGTATTGATGCAAGTAATTGAATTTTAAAAATATACATTTCAATCAGTTCAACTTCATTACAAAACCGAAGATCAGAAAAGGAAAAAAGAAAAATCAAATAACCAGTTTCTATAAAAAAGGAGGAGAGCATCACAAATCCCACCTCAGCTATCAACTTCTAAAAGCCATCAGCTGTTACCAAGGAGGGTTCGAGGATTATGACTGAACGACTTTATTCTGTTTGATGCATGCGGGTGCTTTGAACTCCTGGCATTTCCAAATTGATGTAGCCTCAATTTGCACCAGAGTACCAGAGGAAGGCTCCATTGGAAACAAAGGCTTGCTACGAGTAGTAGGATTGCCCATGGTCTTATCAGTCAATGGGAGGATTTTAGGAAGACTACCTTCCTTGGGGTTTGATTGATCCTTAGAGTTACAAATGCTTAACGGCAACTTCTTCAGTTTCAGTCTTCCCCTCTTTTTACTAGGGGAACCTGAATCACCCCGGTTTTTCTCTTTCAAATGACTTGACTCTGCTTCCCAGTTATCTATGTCTAATTGGCCAGTTTTTTCATATTTCAATGCCTTTTCATCTGGGATACTTGTGTGCGCCTCCTGGATGGAGTCATCAGAATCCAACTCACCTGCTATGGCATGCCCATTGCAAGATGAAGGCAGGTTCTCTCCAAACATTGTACTTCCATTTGAAACCCTAGTTCTTTCAGAACTTGGTGAGCTTTTAGGCTTCTTATTTCTATGGCCACCTTTCAAGTCAGAACTGGAAGAATTCTTTGAAATTCTTGGGGAGCTATTCATAACTCGATGCAACTTACGAGCTAATTTTTCATCATCCCTAAAATTCTCAACTGGTTGGTGCTTTTTGTACAAGAGCTGAACTTGAACATGCTTCTTCAACTTATTCTTTTTCAGGAATTTATCCTTGCTAGCTGCCTCTTCAGGAAATGATGCAACCAAGGCTAAAGCACTCCTGGCAGCAGACACTGCTTTTGCTGCAATAATAGCCTTTTCCTGAGCTGCTGCTCTTGCAGCCTCTGCAACCTTAACAGCAGCCTCAGCTGCTGACTTTGAGGCCTCTACAATCTGCTCAGGTGAAAGGTTGTGACTACTATTAAAATGGGAACTCAACAGAATGTTAAGTTGTGTCTGAAATTCATTCGAAGAAGGAGAACGAGGTGTTGGAGAAGGAGATGGAGAAGGAGGAGATGCTGAAGATGAAGAGGACGCAACTATAGGAGGACGTGAAGCACCATCACCATCAGAACTCTGTTTCTTGAATCCAGCAAGCAGGCGCTTTCGAGGAGGCAAAAGGACATCAGCATCCAAGTGACTGATGTCACATATGTTAGCCTCCATTATTCCCAATAGAAGTCTTTATAGCAAATTATTGAAATTCTCTATCTGATGCCACAACAAATCCAACTACATTCCTGCTTGAAGAAAAAAAATATAAAACCAGATTATAGATTCATTATCAAGCATCAACCACATTAACCTAAACCCTAGATGAAACAAATTGTGAAAAATCAAAGCACATCATCCTCAAAATCAAAATCAGCTCAAACCCTTTTGAAACCAGATCACAATTCATCAATCCACCGTTTTTTTCTAAACAGAAATGAAACTACAAAACGAATCCACCAAAATGTTTTCCATTAGTTCAATTCATCTTTAAACAACACACGCAAAAATTAAAGGTTATCTACTTCAACCGAACCTAATGCAACAATCTTAGACAACAATATAGCTAATCAGCAATCCATAGAGCACAAAAGCTCAAAATATTTTTCGAATTCTCATCTTTCTCAGCAACCAAACACAGCCGATCAGCAAGCTACTACAACCCAAAAGGGATTAAAAATCACACACCATGCACAAGAAAGTCACAAGCTTTCAAGAATCCATTAATGAGAACACATGAATTCTTCAATCTGTATACTAACCATGATAAAAAACAGAGAATCAAAGCAAGATAAGAGGTAATTCACAATGTTAGAAGCTTGATTCAATTGAATTATGCAAAATCTAATAGAGTACAATTCCATGTGCATTGATTCAATTACAAAAACACAAAAAGCTTTGATTTTTATCAGATGGGCTGTGCTTGATTAGAATGGTTAAGTACCTGATCACTTCAATTTATTGTAAGAGAAGAGATGAAACGGCGAATTCAAAATTAGGGTTTTTTTTCTTGTTCTGTTTTGGTTGCAGAGAGAGAGAGAAAGAGATAGAGAGAGGTGAGGAAGAAATCCAGGTAGAGAGGAAATCAGAAGATCCTGTTATTTATATATTTGTTTAGGTTAAGGTAATAAAATGTTAAAATTTATGTAAGAAAGAAGGGTAATTTTTATTTATTTATTTATTTATTTATTTTTGAAGTGGTTCAGGTATCTAGAACTACAAGAAGACACAAATCCCCCCTGAATGGTGATTTCTTTTCCTTCTTGTAACCTTGTTTTTTGTGTTTGTGTTTACTAATTACTATGCTAAGGACAATCCAGTTTTTTATTTTCCTTTTCCTTACCCTTTTTCAAGTGATTTATTTTTGGGCATTGATAGGCACCAAGCTTCTTTTGTTCTAATGTTTGGTATTAAGGTATTTTTTAAAATTAGTTTTTAATAAAAAATACATCAAAATGATATTTTTTATATTTTATTTTTTAATATTAGTACAGTAAAATTATAAAAAAAAAACTTTAAAAAATTAATTTAATATTTTCTAAGTAAAATATAATTTGAGATTTTTTAAATTCAAACACAAAAACAAATACTCATATATCTTTATCTTAGTAATATTGTCTTCACATTAAGCAAAAAAATTGGTTAAATGTTATTTTCTTTTGGGTTTCATGATTGAGGTGTTTTTTGGATCATTTTTCATGCATTATGACTTAATCCACTCTTCTTGGTATATACATAAATGTGGAGAAGTCAACTTTTTATAATGTACCATGAAATTTGATTAATATATATACACACACACACATAATTTATCATGTGCAACACATTGTTTGTGATGAAGTTATGTCTACAAAAGTTTATCATGTGCAACACTTAAAATTCTATGAAGTTGACAATTACAATTCTAATAATAAAGTTTAATACCTTATAGTTTTTTAATATTAATGTCTTGTTAATTATGATATAGTGAGAAAAATATTTACCTAGCTTGAAACTTTTTGTGGGACTTTAAGCTATGTGTGAATTAGATTCAATTATGATAGGAATTAAAGTGGCTAGAATTGTTTTTCTTTTCCCTTTCCTGACTTTGTTCTTTTACAATCTGCACCAGAATCAACAAGGGGTGTTGTCGTAAATAGACACCCAATGTCTGGCTTCTTACACATAACTGGAGGACAATACATTTAATAAAAGTTTGTGAAAATTAAAACAGATGGTCACTTCATTTGATACAGTTAATTAACATGGTGTCTCGACCAATCATTTTTTTTTAAGCAGTTAGATACAAAGTCCCTACTTGTTTTTATATTTTAAAAACATTTTAAAAAAATTTAAAAAAATCTTATTTTTTATTTTGCTTTAAATTAATATTTTTTATGTTTTTATATTATTTTTATGCGTTGATGTTAAAAATAGTTTTTAAAAAATAAAAAAACATTATTTTGATACATTTCGAGTGAAAAATACTTTGAAAAGCAACCGCAACCACACTCCTAATTACAACACTTAAGTGTCTCGTGTTTAGGATTGAGGTTAGCCGAGGTTGAGTTTTTTTTTTGTGCGTGTATAATTTTCTTGAAGCATAAATCATAATCTAGTAAAAGCTAAGAGTGTGTTTGAGAATATAGTATGGTTAGGCGTAATAGTTTTTTTTTATATGTTTTTCCTTGTTTGTTTTTAGGTTTAAAAAAAAAAAACCAATCAAATCTCACCATAACTCTATTATAAACAGACCCTAAAAAAAGTGTTTCTTTTGCTTTTGTTGTCTCACCAAAAAAATCCAATCAGACTATGATTTGTTTCAATAAAAATAAAAATAATGATGGAATTGGATTTCATTTTTCAATGTTGTTTTTCAATTTACCCATGTTTTCTTAAAAAATTTATATATTTTTTAAATACATATATATATATATATTTAATGAAACTCAATCATTTTACAATTTTTTATAAATTTATTTATTTTATTTTATTTTGTATGACAAAGTATAATATATGTATATATAATAATAAAAAATCTAGGAAGTGAAATGAAAAGTAAGGAAAAAGAAGGGGACTGAAATGACTGGTGATTAAAAAAACATAGTGGAAGATTATACAAATAATAAAAATAAATAAATAGGGATTCAACTAATTGAAAAAACTACGAGAAAAAAAAATTCTCATTCAAAGAGAAAATAATATAAAATCTTTCCAAATATTATTTTTCATGAAAGTGTAAAAAACCGTTGAAAAAAAAAAGACTTGTATGATCCTTTTTCAACCGATAAAATAGGCCATATGTCAAATGTTGGCATTTCAAGAAAATTCAAAATCTTTAAATCTGCAAGTATATAAAAGCTCAATGTCCGAAGATCCATTTTAAAGTGTATTATAGTAAAATAGTTAAAGTTATTCATGATGAGAAACTTTTAATCCATTATTTTTTAGAAAGCCTAGCTAGACCCGCTCTTAGCTAGTATATAAGGTTGGATGGCTTTAAAATGAATAAATAAGAAAATTTAGCCGACACCTTTTGAAACAATTTGGAATCAACTCGAAGATAAAATTCAATCATGTTTGACATTCAAAGAATGGATAAAAGAAATAATGAGTTAATCAAGAAATATCCCTTAAGGTTATGTAAGGTTATGTGAAGTGACAACATTAACATACCCTTTTTTATCCAAGAAAGAGCTCAACTTAATTTTAGTTGATATCTTAAAAACTCTATGTTATGAATACTTGATTGATAATTCATCATCGCTCATTTCATGAATATGGTGACTACAATGAAAAGGTTAAGCAAAGCCTTAAATCAAGAAGGATTAGGAATCCATCAACAATGTTTGGTTTCATATCGAAAGACAAATCAAAATATGGCCTTCAAATTGAAAATCCTGAATATTATATCTAGTCATTTCAAACACCATCAAGTTTCACATCATCACTAACTTCTCAAGTGTCACTATCCAATATTAATAAACTTTCATTGTTCGTTATTGTTTATTAACCTTGCAATATGGTTGTTCACTATCCAAGTTTCACATCATCACTAACTTCTAAATACTAGACATGTTATCTCATTCTTGATAAATCTTATACAACCATCATATCTAAAATGATATGATATAAATGCAAAGGGTGAGTATCATGACAAAATTTTAGGTCATTCAATCAAAACCGTAAAAATTCAAGTATCAGTTTGAAAGTTAGTGAGTTAAAGTTGTGTTGCATTTATGAAAAATAATAATATATAACATATCACCAATCCATCATTTAAATATTAAGTGATTGACGAGGATTGTGAAAAAAGGCATATGATAGTGTTACCATGCTACAAATGTTTGACAAGGAGGTTAATATGAAGATGGAATAAGTGTTATTTGGTCAACCTCATTTTTATTGTTAAACTTTGTGAAAAAAGTCATTAAAATCTTATTTGTCTAACATTTAGTTTTTTTTATGTGTTTTAGGACTACATCACATCTTTATAATTATGATATTTCCTTTTTATTTCAATTACTATTTTGAAGTCAAGAGATGTTTTTGTCAAAGTAATATTTAGCATTGGTTGAATTCTAAAATACATCAAGTAAATTATAGGGAAAATCTTTTTTTTATATATATAAATCTCAAAAATCTTTTTTTTTCCAATTTCAATAAACATTAAAAGGTAGAGCTCATATTATCTATCAATTTTGAATCTCGAAGGGTCCCATCATCCTTGATAAACCCTTTAAAAAGAAAAATTTCCCTAAAAAAAAAAAATCTTGTTTAGAACGATTTAATTATACCCAAACTAGAAACCAAGTGATTTGATCATCTAAAGGATGATGGATAATGTATTCGGATCATGATCAAACCACTTTTTCTCTAAGGTTAACATATTTGAATTTGAGATAAAGGAAAACCATCTTTGATATATTATTCACAAATAAAAAAATATCTTTTGTTGTTTCTTTTTTGGCCTTAAATATTTCTTGGATAATAATCCAGACTGGGATCACCCCTCATATTAAGAGAATGTGTTTAGAAGTCTTTGAATAATCAAGGAAATCCTTTAAATAAAAATAAAAAGGAAGATTATGAAAATAGATAAAAAATTGTTATAAAAAAGAGAAAAAATATTTAAAAAATGTTATCCAAAGTGTCCTTGATAATCATCCAAAGTCTAGAATTGAAAATAAAGACCTCAATGATAAAAAAAACGAGATAAAGATGAGAGAAATAAGGGGTTATAGCGAGATTAGTCACTAAATATTAAAATCAAGATGGCAAGCCTATGTTTTTACACCTTTAAATATTTTTTGAGCCTTGTATATCATATTCTTTCATAAGCATAAAACTTAGCCTATATTACATGTTTTTAAAAGCTTTTTAGATAAAAAAAAAATATTTATGTTGATAAGTTTTTAGCCTCTAAAAAGGAAAGGAAAATATTTTTTTCAATCAAAGTTATGACTCATTTATGTTTTTTATATTGTTTATTATGATGTTGAACCATAATTGTTTACCAATAAATGGGCAAGATCAATATAACATGAAGCAAGATGCTTACCTTTTTTTTGAAAGGAAAACTTTTCTTTTAAATCTAACTCGCCTTTCTCGAAAATATCCCTATATTCCAAGGAATCCACCCGTACAATGCCTAAAAAATAGCTAGAAATTTTTGGATAATATTTTGTTATAAATCCAACAAACCTTCATTATATTCCAACATAAATATTTGAAATTTCATCACAACACTTGAGTGATCTGTTTTGAGCTTTTGATCGAAGAAAAGAAAATGTCTATAAATGAAAAAAATACTCTGGATCTACATGGACACAACCATTAAAATTTGTGGATAAGTCCCAATATATATATATATATATATATATATATATAATAATAATAATTTCATGAAACAAAAATATTTTACAACAAAACTCTCATTCAAGCTATGTGTTCACTATAAAAATGATGATGATGATGATACATATGTACTTTTCTGTATTATTTATTTAGAGTAAACCCCGAAATAGCCGCGTCTCGTATCCCCAACAACACATCCTTGACAAATCCTACGATTCATCTTGGAAAAATGAGGAGAAAAGAAAACAAAATGAATTTTTTTACTTAATCTCTCCACAGCAAGAAAAAGAAGAAGGAAAGAGGCGCTTTTCGATCCTAGCCACGGCTGACACGTAAATCACATACACCACTATCCATTACAATGCCCATTTATTAGTGTGTGTCCGTTTGTCCCCTTTGCCCCTCTTTGTTTCAATAGCTTCTTTCGGTCTCGATAGTCTTTAAGAGTCAATTTCAAACCTAACATATCAATTTGTTTGTTTGATTAATTTACATCATATGTCTTTTGATTTTGTATGTTGAATATTATATTTTTCCACAACTGACTTGTTTGTGTTGAATAATTTGTCATATGCCAGTTGATTTTTATATATGTGGATATATTCATTTTGATTATTGTGAGATTTATGTTTTAAGGAATTGCCTTGATTATGGTGTTTTGATTTCTTGTGTGTTTGTTTTGACTATCGTGTTTTAAGAGATGGTAAAATCCCTTAAAATATATTTGTCTTTGAAAATGAGTTTCATCATCTAAAATAAAAAAAGTATATCTTTGTTTTCAAAGAACATAAATAATTATTTTTTTTAACCAAAAATTGATCCGAATATAGTAAATCCTTAAAGGGATTTGTCCATGAAAAGTTGAGACTTTATTTTTTTTAAAAAAATAAAATAAGAGTTTTTACTTCGTTTTTTTCTTAGCGAATTTGCCAAGTATAGTAGAATTGGCGAAAGGGTTATCTTACGTGAAATTAAAAGTTTGATTATTTTTGTAGAAGAAATATAAAATCATTTGAATATTTCTTTGCCGATATTATTTGGTTTTGTGATATGTCACCTTATCATGGTACAGCAAACTAGGGTTAAGTTCACGTGATTTCATTATGGTTCATTAAGTATAGAGTGAAGGTTTTTTTAGATCTAATTTAAAATATAACAAAAAAAACGAGCCAAAAAAAGTCAATTTTATTATTTATTATTTTCTTGAGTTCAATACTTGTATTTTAAAAATAAAGTTAAACTCTATTGCCTAGTCTAATCTCAAATTACTATCTTAAATCTTAGTAGTAATTTACATTGGACAATAAAACATATATACCAGTTTAGGAAAGTTGTTAACATAAAAAGTACAATGCGTATTCTTTATTACTTTCTTTTAATATAATTAAATCTTCACTTATTAAAATTTTTAATTACTTGAAAATTAGATTAAATGACGATTTCATTTTTTTTTAATTTTAATCGGTTTGTTGAAATATTCTTTGTGACAAATATTGTTATGCTGAATTTAAATTCAAATATGAGTTGTTATAAAAAAAAAATGAAAATGAACAATTTAACTAGTTAGACCTGTGTAAGAATTGATTGAAAAACGAATTTATTTTAAATAGAGAGAAAATTATGTTTAAGGTTTTTGTTGCCTTTCGAAAAGAAGAAACATTCGTAGATCAAATTTATATTATGATGTGCTTTTATTATTTCTAAAATTTATATTAAGAAATATGGGATGGTAAATGAGTTTTGATTTCACGTTATAAGTTTAGTTCTAATATAAAAAATGAATTTTCACAAATTTACCAATTTGAAGATAAATTAATGTAAGAATATGAGAAGTTTAGATTTTACATTAAAATAAATATAATTAAAGTGTGTTTGATATTATAATGTTTTCTAAAAATATTTTTAAATTAATATTTTTTTTAGTTTTTTTAACATCAATATATAAAAACTATTAAAAAATATAAAAAATATATTAATTTAATATTTTTTAAATAAAAAATATTAAAAAAAACTTTAAATAACAATGCTATTAAAATGTCAAATCCACACTAAAAATCAAAAACAAGGAAAAAGAAAAGAAAAAGGAAGCGTCATCTTCGCTAACATATACCACCCACAAAAGACCGCCTTTTTCAGAACCCGCAAAGTGAATTCTCTCCAAAACGTCATCGTTTCAAAACCCTTACTCAAATATTCACATTTCTGATCCAGTCAGTCAATTTCTCCCAAATAGTTTCTAATAGGTATAATTAAGCGTTGCCGGTGTCCTTTGACTGCGTTCAGGGATCTTAATTGTTTGATTTAACAAGATTGTAGAGGGCTTGTTTTTAATAGCTTGGATGCTGGTGCTAAAAATTTGCAATTTTGCATTTAATGTGAGAAGCTTCAGGTTTATAGAATTAATAAAATGTTGGGGATTTTTTTTTTGTTGTTGTTTTGAAAAGAAAGATTTCAACTTTATGCAATTCAAGCGACAATATTGTTTTTCTTGTGCAGTTTT